>CM059563.1:58445729-59695729 GCA_030386875.1 Morinoia aosen
CACCCGAAGTAACCATTGTCGAAATGTCTTTCAAAACTTTGAGCATTATAAAATATCATTTGCAGCTTTAATTTATGAAAAGTGTAAGTTCAATATTGCCCCTGGAAGGAAAGCACTCCATTCTTCATCAGCATGTAAGTCACGCGAAATTAACGTCGTCGAAATGCTTCACAAAACTTGGACCATTGTAGAATGTCATTTGCAGCTTCAAGAACTGGGGCAGGCGTCTTAAAATGAACTTGGCGTTCCTGCACAATGATTTCCTGAGAACAGCGGCGGCGCATAAGCTCGTGACCAACGATATTGCACATAAATGCTGAGCTGAGCATAAACTGGCCCCCGTGGCACCATTAGGAGTTCATATAAAATCCTCGCTGAGCCCCGCCATGAAAGTGGCTTACGCTCAACACTCAAAACCCCAAGACCTCGGCTTTCATTTTAGCCAGTTTCGAACGTGAACCCGACTTGATATAAATACTTAAACAGCTCTAATAATCTTGTTGGTTTGTTTCTTTCCTTCGGTTGACTGCACGGTAGAGGAAACAAGGTAGGTTCAAAACAGTCTTTTTTTCAATGACTGTGTGGGTTTACTGACGTCACGGCATCGAACCAATAGCAGCACCCATATTGCATCTGGTAGCACTGCTACCCCCAAATCTGGCTCCACTGTTGGATTAACGACATTGCATTTTGGTGACGTCATAAAGTTTGTTTGAAATAAAGCCTTTCTATTGGCTAGCCGAACAAGAGGAGGTGTATTTTCTCCCATAGAAATGACCCTACCTTGTTTCCTTTACCGTGGTTGGCTGGCTGTTCTCCTTTGGTTGGCTGGCCCCTTTTGTGTTCAGTTATAACGTGGGGCCAATTCAACATCCTGTTTTTGGTCACAACAGAGGGAAAAATCGTAAATTCTGCTCGCTGTATTGCGGAAACGATCTGCAAGAAATATCTATTTTACAAAGCATTTTTCCCTGGAAGAAGTTGTGTAAAGAACGCACAGGTCACAAGTGGTGTAGTTCATTACTAACTTGCTGATCCAGCGTCGCAAAATGATACACCAAAGTCTTGCACCTGAGGCGTAACGGGCCTTTAGAATTAGCTGCAACCATTACTATGAATGGTTTCAAATTCTTAGAACGTGCGAGGCACGACACAAACATTATCTTTTTTTGCGGTAATGTAAGGGCATTGTAAATTACCACGCAACTATCGAAACAGCGTTAACAAAACCAAAAATAATCAACTATATACCTAACTTTCAGTTCAGGACCTCATATTTTCGTCCCTGAGGGCGCAATAAAAATAGGACTAATTAATTAAACTTCGGAATATCTCTTGTCCCCTGCAGTGCTGACTTGGTTCAATACGAAACTTGACAGTAATTCCATCAATTAGAATTATTATCAACAAGGATGATAAATTTTGGAGCGCAGCCTCCTAGAATCCGGAAAGCTTGAAGAAAAAGCATCAGGTAGTGTCAAGGTGGACATACGAAGGACAAACGACTCTTGTTTTTTTTTCGGTATCTTTTCTATTGATTCGATTTAATGACATAGCCCACTCGATCTTCTTCGGCGGAGCATCTATAATTTTAGCCGCACAGAGCAGTAGTTGTACAATTGCGGCTGATTTAATATTGTAGATGTTCCAACAAAAAAGTTAGTTCCCCGAACTCACCTTGATTGGAATGGTCATCAACAAAAATGATGGAACATCCATAATTTTAGCCACACAGAGCAGAAGTTATACAAGGGCGGCTGAAATTGTGGATGCTTAGGCGATAAAAGAACTCACCTTGATTGGAATTGTCATCAACAAGGATGATCTCCCTCAGCAGATGAGGAGGTGATCTGTCGAGGACGGAGTGCACCGTACGCAGCAGCACCGACCACGCTTCGTTGTGGAAGCAGACTATGACGGACGTGTCTGGCAGGTTGTCTCGGTATCGACCCGGGGCTTTGCACCTGAAAACCGACAATGAAGTTACTTACATATGAAATTGATCAGTTAGTACTTCTCGATTGGAAGAAATATGATCAATTTTGAAACATGATTGTTTCAAGGACAGCGACCCCCCCGATTTTAAGTCATCGTCAGCCTTAAATTATCCTCGCGATCTTCATGTAGGTTTATTTCGGAGCACCGATAACGAGTATCGGCGAAAAATTAGCAGAGAACAATACTTCATACATTAAACTTGGAAGTGTCTCACGTATTAACTTTTCCATTTCTCTTTGATGCAAAATTTTGTATCGATACCCGTAATTTGAAATATATACGTTATAATATTCAGTTTGATCGAATAATAGTGTTAGCATCAGTTGTTTAAAAGTTATATCCGTTCAACTTTTGGGATGTTAGGAAATTGGACACAAATATTAGCAGTACACCACAGAAGCATATGATTCCCAATTTCGACCATATGACCCCAGGTCGATTTGAGCTTATACACCAGAGGAACTATTCCAAATAAAAACATAATGAAGAATTAAGATCATACATGTGAGTTAGTTTAAGCCTCCCTAACTGGAACAAAGGTGTTCTAAAGAGGGGAAGGAGAAAGACACGGTTTCGAATCGAGTTAACAGAACGGGGAATCTATACACAAGGTGCGTTTCACACAAGGTCCCCTGCGCATAGAAACAGCAAGTTGAGAAGGATGTTCGTGAAGCAAGATAAAATTTGAAGAAGACAGTAAAAGGTGCTGAATAAAAGTTTCATGAACTTCGAAACTAATTATTGATATGGTGTACTGAATGAAGGTTTTATGACCTTCGAAACTAATTATTGATATTGATATGCTGCACTGAATGAAAGTTTCATGAACTTTGAAACTATTCATTGATATGATGTACTGAATGAAAGTTTCATGAACTTTGAATTTAATTACCGATATGCTCAAAACATCCAGCTGAGAGTAGCGCAGAAGGCAATAACGGCTATACAGGCCAGGAAAATGTTCACAGAGGAGATAAGGCAGTGTGGCAGCTCTGCGATAACGCGATATCTCCGCCGCAAGCGCCGGCCGCTACTCCCAGGGGAGGGAACGGAGAAGGGGTTAGATGTAGATATATATCTACATCTACGTCCATCTACTTGTATCTTACGGGAGGGAGGGCAGTAGAGATGTTGATATATCTACATCTACGTGCATCTACATGTATCTTACGGGAGGGAGGGCATTAGAGATGTTGACATATCTACATCTATGGGCACCTACGTGTATCTTTCTTCAACGTCAACAGAGCTTTTCGGTCCGTAAATTAGAGAGCTGTTCAAAATGAGGAGCAATGAATTAGGCCTTCAAATTTTTCATCTTGAACTGACAAGTGTGTTAGCGATGTACGAAAATTTTCAGAATGGTTTCCAGAGCGTAATTGCAATGCTCTATTTATGTTTAAAAAAAAATCAACTGAAGGCAAGAAAAGTTATAAGTGACTGGAATAGCTGAGCTTGAAGCAGTCAGCTGACATCACGTATGATGTCACACGCGAAATCACCTAGTCAGAAACGCCTTATGAATTCATTCAATTAATAAGGTTCAATTGATTTAGGCTTAGTAACGATAGGATAAGTTAAGATAGGATAGGTAATATGTATTCGGGTTTCGTATATATAAATAAATACATAAAAAATAAATACACACAGAGACACACGCACTCACGAGTATCGTATATATGCATATACGCGAACATCAATAAACATATCATTGCATATACAAATGCATCCACATCCTTACATGTACAAAAACTCATTTTGTGCCCTCAGGATTCAAGAAGAGCTTCTAATAAGTGGCAAGTTTATGCCATTTTAAACGAGTTGACGAGTTCAGTTTTACAGTGCAGTGTTTCCCAATGTTTATTTGTTAATTGCCACCATTCCCATTAATAAAGAAATTTATTTTGAACGTTAAGATATCCATTGAATAATGAAGTGTCCAATTTTAGTAGTGGAATGTTTTTCAAAGTTAGTTTCCAGCATTGCTTACAATAAATTAGCATGTTTCGACAACCTATATTCAATTAAATGACTATGCAGTTAAATCATTTACAAGCTTGTATCGATACTCGTGAAAATTTGATAGGGCATGCATTCCTTCGTCCAGAAATCGGTAATGCGAGAGGATGAGGCGCATCAGACTATGGCACATTACTTTCAAACTTCAAGCAATTAAAATGAGAGGATTTTACACGAGATCATGCTCAAAGACACCTTCAAAGCGTGTACTTGAAATTTAATCGATGTTGGTAAGATTAACGATCAACAAATGAGCTGTATCAAAGTTCCTTACGAAATTATTTGAAGAATTACTTAGATCGAGGAATCAAAACGTAGTTCACATACGGAAAAATCACGTATGCATTATTCCCAGTCCCACATGACTTGTTTTGACAACCACGACACATTCGTCAGGAGCCGCATTCCTCACATAACAAAATGTTATTTCTTTGCCATTCCTTACAAAAGCAAGTTTTACCATTTCTTTACCATTCCTCACAAAGTTTCAATTAGTTTATCATTTCTTCCCCCTTCTTTACAAAACCAAGTTTGACCATTTCACTATTTCATTACCATTCTTCACACAATGTGTGACTATTTCCACATTTTTTAGCATTCCTCACATAATCAAGTCTTAACACTTCTATACCATTCTCCACTTAACCAAGTTTTACCATTTTACCATTTCTTTACCATTCCTCACAAATCTAAGTCGGACCATTTCACCATTTCTTTACCATTCCCCACATAACCAAATTAAGCTATTTTCCAATTTCATACTTATTCCTTACATAACCAAGTTTTACCATTTCTCTGCCTTTCCTCACTCAACCAAATTTAACAAAATTGTCACCTGCCAATCCCCAGCAAACGAGACAACCGAGTAAGCACCACTCACCACTCGTCACGCGGATCAGGCAGGTTCCGGTGCAGCGAGATCATATCAGAGACGTACTGATTGAAGGCGTTGTCTTGCCAACCTTTGTCGACCTTCTTTTTGATCTCAGGGTCCAGGTTCTTGTCGAGCACGACGGGCTTGCCCATCTCCCCGGGCCCCTGGGGGTCCTGAGGAGGCTGGAGCACAGCTTGCTGATCGTGGATCTGCGAAAAAGAGGCCAATTATCCTCGGGAAAAACCGCGCTTGTATTTCAAAAGCTTCTGGCGTGCTTGACATGAAAGAAAGCACGACATGAGGGAAAGCAATTATAATTATGGCATGAAGGAAGCTTGACAGGAAAGAAAGCATGACACGAGGAAATGCAATTATAATTATGACATGAAGGATAACATGACATGAGGGAAAGCATGACATGAGGGAAAGCATGACATGAGGGAAAGCATGACATGAGGGAAAGCATGACATGAGGGAAAGCATGACATGAGGGAAAGCATGACATGAGGGAAAGCATGACATGAGGGAAAGCATGACATGAGGGAAAGCATGACATGAGGGAAAGCATGACATGAGGGAAAGCATGACATGAGGGAAAGCATGACATGAGGGAAAGCATGACATGAGGGAAAGCATGACATGAGGGAAAGCATGACATGAGGGAAAGCATGACATGAGGGAAAGCATGACATGAGGGAAAGCATGACATGAGGGAAAGCATGACATGAGGGAAAGCATGATATGAGGGAAAGCATGACATGAGGCAAAGCATGACATTAGGCAAAGCATGACATAAGGGAAAACAAGGCTTCAGTAAGCAATCGCTGGTCGTAAAATTGCTTTCTGGAGTTCCTGATTTTGTAAGTTGATTTAAATGTATGAAACTAAGACCACATGCAGAAAAAATAGTGGCTCATGAACTTTAAAATAACATGCTTGAATAAAAATTAAAATGTCATGAAGTATCAAACATCGGGAAAAGTCGACTCCTTCCATATGAAATCTAGTGTAAAAATACAACAAACTGAAATATGAAGTTAATAAGTGCGATCTGTTATTCTACAATCTCAATGTCGATAACTTTCGATGCCTACATCAAAAGCGAAGTAACTTTATCCTATTGAGAAGCTTGGAGAAGATTCGTCAAGCATTGCACGGGGATTGATTTCTACAAAAGAAATATGGACAGCAGCTTGCAAAATTCACAGGACGAGAAAGTCGGCAATAATCGAGCTTTAATTTCAGAGCGGTTGCCGTCGGTGAAACATCGGACGAATTTGAAAAATGGAAAACCAATCACGGTCGCGACCGAAAATACAGGAAGGAATTCCAGAAGAGAGTTCCCAGCGACCGAGTAGCGGAGCGAGGTTGCTTTTTCATTCGAAAAAGCAGACGAAAGGTCACCGTGGGACACCCTTTTGGAACTCAGAAGAAAGAGGGATACAATAGAAAGTACAACTTACACGAGAAAATTGAAGATTGTATTAGATGCTAGTTCAATCCTCTCTAACCGCAACAAAGACGTCCCAAAGAACGGAAGGATGAAAGCATATTTGTGTAGTATGGAGTTAAGGAGTCCGAGCACGTTGAAATGTTTGAATAACCATGGTTTCCCTCTATGCATACATTGATGTACAAGTAGTATTAAATTTAATGTAAATTCGTGAGCTATTCAGAAATGGTGATAAAAAGGGTCTAAAAAACAAAGATTTCCCAAAATTCAAAAGCTTTACAAACTTTGTAACGACGTGCTGCAAGTAAAATAATCAAGTAGACTTGGAAAAACTCAAGCTGCTAGCCATTGCTAGCCAAAAATACATAAATAATATAATAAGTATGAGTATATTATAATAATAAGTATAATATACATAAATAAGTGTTTCAAAATACGGTCCGAGGCTGTAAATTCTTTTGCTTGCTGTAGCAGGAAGAGTACGTTTCTGAGGATTGTGAGCGAGAGAAGTCACAGCAGAATCAAACGCAGAATAATAAAAAGAAAGTGAAACTTCAATCGGACGACAACAAAGGTGCCAGTACTGGCGCACCAAACAGGCAACATCAGAAGAAACATTCAAGTGATTATTTTGTGGTATGATCCACAAGTTAGAGCATTCACAAATGCGATCATAATGCATCATTTCATGTCAAAACTGCTCTAGAAGCGAGACACAGGAAATGTTTTTCCACAGCAATCGGCTCCGGAATATCTCCATAACATTGAACGTCAACGCAAGCATATAATGACAGGGCCTCTACAGCATGAAATACGGAATGGCGGGGGCAGAAGACTATCAAGTTGATTGGTCTACTCAATATTGCTAATGCGGGAAGTACTAAGCAGAACATGCTACTGGCGTGTTCTGCGGGCGAAATAAACAAACTGATCGCCAATCTAAAATGATTGTAATAAACAAGATTTTTCTTCTCACTTAGCAGTGGGAAAATAAATGAAATTGATAGTCCTCCTAGACTGATGGTAGAAAACAAGGGATTTCTCGTGCTTACTAGCGAGCGAAATCAATAAAATTGACGGTGCTTCTAGAACGACGGTAGAAAATCAGGGTTTTCTTCTTATTTAGCAGGGAGCGAAAGATACATAGCTAAAAAATTCATGGTTATTTTAAAATGCAGGTAGAAGTCAAGTATTTTTTTCCTATCTAGGTTAAGCAATGCAGTAATGAAAAATAATTTGGAACATGAACGAGTTTACCAAGAACGTGTTGAATAATTCTCTACATTTATTTGTCCAACGAAAACCGAACATTAAATATAGGGGCCTTACAGTGAGAAAATTAATATCCTGTAAATCAAGATTAAATTTTTCTAACAATAAAGTGCAAAATTAAACCTGGCTCTAGCTTCATACGTAAGTTCACCATCAAAACATGTCACATAAAATAAATGATGTTGAGGTAAAAATAAAGTAAACATGAATCACCGCCCTGTTATTTTACTACACTGTGAAACCGTCTCGTACTCTGGAGCTCCAAGAAGAATTATACTCCAAAACGAGTGTGTCGAGCCGGGCAATGCTTTGTGACCCATCGACCAGCGCACGAAAATAGAAGAAATAAGAACACCGGACTTCTGAATGGCTTCACGAAACGCTCGAGTTGAACTAAGAGGCCGATCGAACGCCAGGTTATTTATAACTTGAAAATAATGGGAATTACTACGGAGTCATGCATATGCATTATGAAGTGTACTTCGCCTTCTTAACTTTAAGTTGGAAAATTGCAACTTTGGTGCTGATTTACTGAACAGTGAAGCTATGATGTGACAGTTTCATACCAACATTAAGCTATAGTACAGTCTAATGCTCTTAGCATCTGGAGGTATTGGTGACCGAATAAAATGAAGGTTAACATCAGGAATCAAGAGAATTAGGTAAATGTAAACGGGTTACGTTGCATTTGTTCTAATCTATGCAGCTGCCACTGGCTTAAATTTAGACTGCCCAAGTTGATGAAAAATTTTACATGAAGACGATGGTTCAAGGGAATATAAGTATATCCACAAACAAAGAAAAGTTTATTATTATTATTATTATTATTATTATTATTATTATATAAGGGAGTTTTAGCCTCCCTTAACCACGACAAAGATGTTCCAAGAGAGGAAAGAGGAAGGCACCATTTAGTATGGAGTTGAGGGAACGCGGAATCTATGCACAAGGTGCACAGAAACAGTAAGCTAGGAAAGAAGTTCATGAAACAAGAAAAAAGTTGAAGAAGAAAGTAGTAGGTGCTGAAAAACGGGACAGCAGTGAACCGAAAAAAGATGGTTCGTAACAAAACAAAAACCTATTTTATTACAACAAAAGGAAGCCTACCTAACCTTTAGCGCGGGCACACACATGGTTCCCCTGGGAGCGCTAAAACAAAGGAAAGATATTCGCCACGCAATTTAAAATACGACTCTACTACACTCATTTCGTAATAGAAATCGATTTATAATTCGGTAGTGTGTTAACCACAAAAACGTTGACTTACCGAATGAGAAAATAAATTATTTTTCGTAAAAGAAAAATTGCGACTTCATAGTGTCGGGCAATGAAATCGGGTGGCAAAGTCGGGCAACAAAGTCGGGCGGGCAACAAAGTCGAGCAATAAAATCGTGCAATCATATAGAGCGACGAAATCATCACAGAGGACACGTCAAATCAGGTAACCAGTCAGAGCGCACTATTGACAAGCAAGCGCTTTCATTTTTCGACGCTCTGATTGCGGTGAATATACGCCGAGGTTGACTCAAGTGATGAAATATTTCAGTCCCAGCACATGTTGATATTTATTCAAAGCAAAGGCGCCAAGTTTCAAAGCATGATGGACGCTAGTTTCGAGTGCCTTTCAATCATATTACGTACGTTTACACGTTCTTAAACAAGGATCAAAGCAGCCAATTGCGCCCATGTGTTAGGCCTGAAAAGTTGCGCTGGTGTTTTGACATGGAAATTATTTGAGAGAAAATGAATAGTTCCGTTGTGCGCCCGCCGAGTATATAAATAGAACCGGCAAGAGACATCGCCGTTCATTAGCGGTGGCCTGCCGTAGAGGTAGCATTAAAAAGAGTCGTCGCTGTTCAGTAGCGGAAGCGTGACTGTCGAGGAAGCACCTGTACAGATTACAGATGCGTTATAGAAGTAACACCACTTCGTATCAGCCCCTACCGTCCGATCTAACAGATTCTTTGCCAATACCGAAGCCTGTGACAATTCCTAAGTACCAATAAAGGATAACCACGTTGCTGCATTTGAGTCACTCCCGAACCTCATTCGCGTTAGTTTCGACCTGTACACGTAAAGGGACGGAACATTTATGGTGGCCAGTATGGGGATGCCACATTAAAGATATCCACATTGCCGCATTGCCACATTGCCCATTGAAGAAGAAAGATATCAAGAATTGATCTTCGGTTCTGCTGATCCGTGATTTTAAGTGTGAGGAGTGTCACCCTGTTTGGAGTAACGTCGCATAGTTATCACATTACTTCAGAGCATCGAGAAAAGGAAGAAGGACGTCAGCGCAGAAAATCGAAGTTCTTGGAAAGAACTTCGAGGGAGAAAAAATCGAAAATCTACACGCTACTCAGTCTTCACCAGTCTGGATCATCGCTACTCAAAGGAGAAGAAGAAGTGAAGGGGTCCAGATCAACAACCTGATCTGTCGACGAGATCTACGCATTTACGCACCGTCATCTGCAACGAGAAGATCGACGAGATCTACGCATCGCCAAAATATTGTTCAACGTCACCAACTAGCTTCGCATAGCAAGTTGAGTATACGCCGATAATGTTTGCTTGCGAATTAAATAAGCATGCGCTCAATTTATTGATTATACATAATCATTATAAAATAATTATATAAGAAGTTCTCTATGTAAAACTTTTTGAGCAGCATAGGCATTGCAAGCGCAGTGAGCACGCTGACTCTTGGTGAGTGGGAGAGCCTGAACGCGGAAGCATTTGTGAGGCGGTAGTCCATTGTGATTGAACAATTGAAGGAAGTTGTAGCCATTGTTCTCTAGCACATAAGAGTAAGCTGAAGCAGCCTGCCTCTGTCCAGTGTGGTGCCAGACTTCACGAGCATAGGTGTTGAGGGAGTAACAGTCACGCAGCTTGACTGGGTCCTTTGTGGTGCTGAAATAGCCTGTTTTAAGTCCACTGAAAATGTGAGTTATCATTTTATTGTATGTAGAATATTTTCATTAAATGTGTGTAGAACATTTTCCTCTTAATGGTAATTAGAGGTCTAAGAATATAAGAGTATTGTGTGCTTATGTCGGACAGTGACTCTGACGGATACGAGTACATAAGAACTATTCCGTATGTGACTGGCTTTGGAAGATTATCAATTCCTATTTTTTCCGCGAAGTCGACTTCAATACCTGTCACCATGACGACCACCACCACAGTCACCCCTGTTACCAGTGCAGTCACTACCACAGTTATCCCTGTCACTAGTACGGTTACCACTGTGACGACTTCTATTGTCGGTCCGGTACCTAGTGTTGTAATTGCTGGGCAGGATCTGCCGCAGTTTCGGGGTAGAAGACGTAGGAATGATCCGGACTTCATAGAAAATAAGTCACTAGAAACGCATATAAAGAATGTGCGAGCATATTTCAATATGCTGTCAGATAATTCGGAAGAGGCAAAATTAAATTTATTGTTGCGAACTGCAGACAAGCGGGTAGGAGACTTCAATACTGTTGTCGCTTCCATAATTAGTGAAGGTTATGATTTAAGTTTCGAAGAAGTCGTACACCTGTTGGAGAATATCTACGTCTCAAAAGGTGAAAGATCTCTGCACGCGGTTGCCTGTGATCTAAATAACGTACGCCTAAAACGTAATGATGCTTTAGCAAGTCAGTTTGTTGCTATCCTGTCCAAAATCCGTAAGCTAACCCACAGAATAATGAACAGCCCGGAGTGCTCGAACAGAGCCCACCCCGATGTAGTAAATTGTCCCGATCCTGTTGCTCTCGATAAGTATGTCGAGAATACTTTAATTGTTGCGTTAGCTATGGCCATCATCAACCCCCTAGTAACAGACGATTTTTCCAAAAAACTATTTAACAAACCCTTTAACTCGTCGCAAGAGCTCCTTCAAAGAATTGTGACTGTCATTCGGAATTTTCCCGAGGATTAGCAAGTGTTAGCGACTCGAACTGAGAGATCTGTGGAAATCTATTGTGCAGAGGATGACCATTCGTCCGAATCAAACTTTGATGCAGCCTATGATGAGGCCGAAGTGCATACAATGACAAGAGGCGGATTTCAAGGTAGAGGTAGGACGCGTAGGCCCTACTCGAGACCAAATTTCCCAAGACCAACTTTCCGTGCTAGACCTCACGTAAAATCTTTTGTTGGAGATCGTGAATTAGGAACTCTAGAAGTCCAGGCATTAGAGACAGCTACTGAAGCAAGGCGTTGCTCGAATTGTAGCTGTAATGTGTGTGTCTGCCAAGGACAAGGTGCGTCGGTAACCACTGTGGCTAGGAAACCGACTGATTGGTACAAACCAGGTTCATGTCAGACAGCCACCGAGCATTCACTGCGTGACGTAGCTTGTTTTCGTTGTAATAAGTTAGGACACTACGCAAGAGACTGTAGGTCCAGACGAGACTATTTCAACAGACCAGGTAGACCTGATCGTGTCTTTGCGCGAGGACAGCATAAAACTCGTGTACCAGAAAAAGGCCAGGTAGAAACTTACCAAACTAACAGTGGCGATAATTTTTTAGCGTAAGCTGCAGAGACGATTTCATTTCCGATAGAAATAACGTCAATGGTAAAAATGAAATCGAAATAACTAAGTGTGACTCTACGTCAGTAGCTCCCTGTGAACCCGAGGAGAATTCTGGTTCTGAAGATTCCCTCGTTAAAAATGTCGAGAGAATTGATGTGTTAAACATGTCTGAAGATTCCCTCGTTAAAAATGTTGAGATAATCGATTCATTAATTAAGTGTCAAAATAGATATGAATCGCTGGGAGAGGTGGATTTAAGCGATTTAAATGATTTAAATGCTCATGGCACTGAGTGTGAAAGCCATTTGACGGCGAACGTTTGTAAATACGAAGAAGAGGAAGAAGTTGAAGTTACAGGACAAAATGAATTATTTGTAATACGAAAAAGTCATAAGCCCATGATTGTGCTTAGAAAAGATGCAGACCTGTGGAATGCATTGATTGATTCAGGATCAGAAAAATGTCTAATCAGCTACCACAGAATTAGTGAGATAAGTAATGACGTGAAGCCAAGTTCTCTGACTATAAAAGGCGTTAACGCTAAGAGTAATGTTGAAGGCGAGGTGGAGCTTGTCCTAAAGTTAAAAAATGGTGTAAGTTTAAAGACAAATGCTTTAATAATTAAAGATGGTATTTACAATTATGACGTCATTATTGGGCGTGATTTATTAGACAAGAACGCCGTTGTAGACTTAAAACAAAGATGTTTAATTATCAAAGACGAGAAAATTCCCTCTGCAGAGGTAAAACGACGAAAAAAGAGAAAGACAGAGTGTCTCGAGTATTTAATCGAGAATACTGAGTGTCTCATGGCGGACACGATTACGTCCAGAGCTAAGAAAAAAGTCCTAAATAAGCTAAGAGAGAAGAGAGAAATTCTCAGGACGTGTAATGCTGCGAGAGTAGGCGAGGAAGTAAAAAGGGATGGTAAGAGAGAAAATCAGCCTGTTCGAGGCGTAGTTGCAGTTACCAGTTCCCACACAGGGCCAAGGCCGTTAAGAGTTCATACACAAAGAGTGGAGATTGCTCCCAATGTAATTTTGAAACATGTTGGACATGTTGGAAAGTGTGAAAATGGAGAATACATAATAAAGAAAGCAACTTTAAAAGAAGGCATTTGTGTCGCAGAAGCAATTGTGAGAGTTAATAATAGGAGAAAGATTCCGTTGTTGTTAATTAATAGCTCCGACAGAGCGATTGTTTTACCAGAGAATGCAGTTATAAGTACTTTAGAAAAAGTGGAGAAGGATCACGTTGAATCCGAAGTTTACTTGTCAGATGTACAAGGAGAATTAAAAGGAGGATTGAGTACCTTTGTGCAGGCAGCTAGTGTTGTCCAGGACAGTCATTTAGATGTCGAGAAGAAAGACACTAATAGTGAATCTGTCGGGATCACAGGAGTTGTCGACAAAGGGGACATTTCTGATTCCAAAGAAATAGCCCGTGGTCGGCGGAAATTAAATAATGATGATATCAAGTGTAACGATGACGAAATGAAGCCTGAATTGCTGAGTTTGTTGAATGAATTCAGAGACGTTATTACTATAGACAATGAATCGATCTCCGCTGCTGCGATTAAACCATACAAAATACGTTTAAAACCTAACGTGGATGTCGTAAATGTCCCTCCCTATCGTATTGCCCACCGTTACATGGAAGACTTGAAAGTCGTTAACGAAAAAATGTTAGACGACGGAATTATTAGACCATCGATTTCAGCCTATAATTCACCGATAATTGTAGTTCATAAGAAAGATGGAACCATACGTCCGGTAGTTGACTTTCGCAAAGTAAATGAGGTAATTTATGAAGAATCATTCCCTCTACCGCGGATGGATGAGATACTCTATAGTCTAAATGGTCAAAAATACTTTTCGAAATTAGATCTTAGGTCGGGATATCATAATATTACACTGACCGATGAGAGTAAGGAAATAACAGCATTTACCGTTGGTAGCAGAAAATACGAGTTCAATCGTTTACCTTTTGGTTTAAAAACCTCACCTGCATATTTCCAGTCAGTAATGACGCAAACGCTATCTCCTGTTCTAGGAAAACTATCTTTCGTCTTTATGGACGACGTACTCATTTTTTCAAAGGAAAAAGATCAGCATCTTGCCGATATAAAAGTTGTACTTGAACTATTAGGAAACGCTAGATTGTCAATAAAGACGGAAAAGTGCCAATTTTTTAGTGATGAGATTGAATATCTCGGACATTCCATTAGCGGAATGGGAACCAGAAGCACCGGTACTGACAAAGTGAAGAATTTAGAAATTCCTAAGAATGTGAAACAGTTACAGTCATTTCTAGGACTAGTAAATTTCTTTCGTAGGTACATAAAAAATTTTGCGAGTATCGCAAGCCCGCTCTATAATCTTCTGAAGAAAAATGTTGAATTCAATTGGTCTAGAGATTGTCAAAACGCTTTTGAAAAATTAAAGGACGAACTGTGTGAAAATACAATCTTGAGTCACCCAAACTTCGATCAAAATTTTCATCTGTTTTGTGATGCATCAAACGTCGGCATAGGAGCTGTTTTACTCCAGTCATCTACTGATAAAGTTCGAAACATGAGACCTGTCGCATTTTTTTCTAAAACGTTGAATTCCACCCAACGACGATACTCAACAACAAAAAAGGAAATGTTTGCTATAGTTGAAGCGTTGAAGTACTTTAAATATCTTGTTTTAGGATATGAACTGGTCATTTACACCGATCATAAGCCTCTGGTTCCTTTATTTTCAAAGAAATTGCCTGAAGACAACACGCTCGCTAGATGGAGTATTTATGTGCAAGCTTTTGATGCCAAATTAAAGTATTTTTCTGGGAAAGCGAATAGTGCCGCCGATGCATTAAGTAGATTAAATCATGACAAAAATCCTTTAACAGAAAGAGCACTATTAGAGTGTTCTGAATTAACCCCGGATGTAGAGACTTTTCCCGTTGTAACCAGGCTGCAAGCCGCTGCTGCGGGTAACAAATGTAACAAGCCGGTGACTGAGGGAGAGTTCGAGGAGACAATGCCAGGAAGTGAGGATGGAAGAAACAACAACAGTACTGCTGAACAGCAGACAGCCCCCAGACGTGAACCCAGTGACCTTAATAGCAGACAGAAAACGTGCTTATGCAGACTGGATAACGTTAACAAGACTACAGACCATTCAAGTATTAACGACAACTGGTCGTTAGGCGAATTTAAACGTGAACAAGATAGTGATCCTTTTTGTTCTGAAATAAAGGATGCCCTAGAGAACGCAACAAAAGTTACTAATACTGACATGAATGAATTTCTGATTATGAATGACATTTTGTATAAAAGACGAAGAATTGACAACAGACCCAGCACCATTCTGACTATTGTGGTGCCATATACTCTGCTACACAAGACAATTTTATTTATTCATAATTTGTCCCATACAGATTTGAATCATACCTTGTTTAAGTTTAAATTAAAATATTTTCATCCGTACGAACGGACAATTACACGCAAAAGTGTTGAATCTTGTGACATCTGTAAGATTCTAAAATCACGAATATCGACGCCGATTAAAATTCTAAATGCTCCAATTGGAACACGATGCTTTCAAACGGTCAGCATAGACTTCTACGGTCCATTAACAATGACAGACAATGGGAACAAATTTATTCTTGTCATCATCGACTTGTTATCTCGTTTTGTTAAATTATATTCGACTAGTGACCGACGTACAGAGACTGTTACAGATTGTCTATGGAATTTTTGCTGTTTGTTCGGTACCCCGGACGTTTTATTGTCTGACAATGCTTTAGAGTTTAAATCATCTAATGTGGGAAATTTCACAAAAGGACTTTCTATCTTAAAAAGGGAAGTTCTGGCTTTTTCCCCTTTTTCTAATGGCATTGTTGAGCGATGTAATGGAAAAATTCGACACCTGCTCAAGTTATATCTAAATTTTCTTACTCATAATGAGTGGGATAGATTATTGGATATTGTGGAGAATTCGATTAACAATAGCTTTAATGAAACATTAGGCGATACCCCCGCATACACGGTTTTCGGTAGAGATACGTGTGTGTATATTAGTTCTACTAATTTAGAAGACTTCAATGTTGCGACTACATATGAAGATGTTCAAAAAAAAAAATTTAAAGAGTCATCTATTGTAGTGAACAATATTAGAAATGCAATCATTAACGCTACAATCGAAAGAACTACCTATAGAAACGTGAAACGTCGCGATAAAAATTTAAAGGTGACGGACCGTGTACTAGTGAAAAACCATGCCAAAAAACACAAGCTACAGCTAAATTTCTTAGGTCCCGGTATCATTGAAAGGCTAGGTAAAAATTATGCAGATATTAAGATCGGTAACAAGATTATCCGATCGAACTTAAACCATGTACTGCCCTTAGATAAGTTAAAAGGGTAAAATTGTCAACCTAGTTTGGAACTGTTCATTTTCATATATTCCGAAATTGCCATTCCATATATGTATTTAAATGGTATTTAGCTTGTAAGTGTGTTCTATGAGTTTTTAGCTTGTAAGTGCGTTCTATGAGTTTTTTTTCTTAGGACTTTATGTATGTCTTGTGTTAGGAAATATTTTGTTGCGCAAACACCTTGTGACGAGATGTTGAACTTAGGATGTTGTCATACTGTTATTGCGACATAAAAGTTGTGTTCATCAAGTCGTAAGCTAGAGTTGATAAACTTAGGTACAATCGTGGAAATGTCGACACGAGAGTGCGAGTGCGAAACCCGCGAGAACTGCATCGCATCTGCCGCAACTTGTTTGAAAACAATGTCAGGCATTGTAGTTGGAATGAATGTGTCTTAATGAGAAGGAAGCGTTGCCTTAGTATGAAACGACAATTGTTTACTTTAAACTTGTGGCCATGCTAATCAGCTGTGTCGTTTCCTTTCAGATTCCTTGGGCTACTCCTGAACAATTCCAGAACATTACACATTCCGATTTACAATATACACATACACTTTACACCTTCACTTACTACTTGGTTTGCGCACTTAACTAATTTCAATAACAATTAATAATCAATAATAACTACTTACTTTATTTCAATAAGCACCTCAAAGACTTCAATCATTTTACTTCCTGCTCTGTTAGTCGCTTTGTGGCCCGCTAACATGGGTAACAAAGTATCCAATGTTAACGTAGACGCCATTTTAACTGCAATTAAAGCCAATAATGATCAGATATCGGATGAACTCATCCGCCATACAGAGGAAACGAGAGTCTACCTCATTCCTGATCAATTGAGCGACACACTGTTGCTCCTTTACACGTTAATCACGATTATAACTACTGTAATGATTATTTATATTAAAAGAGATCTCAACAAGGTTATTGGACGACTAAGTGGTGATGACGTAGCTTTGCGTCGAACCGCTTGGAAGGAAATCTGTAATAGTCCTAGGCAAATACTTGCAGTTCCACCACAAGTTAGCGCATAACACTACAACGCTAGACTTCCACATTCACATTAACATGACAAAACACACGTGCCTCAACGCTGTGCTCTCATTCCCCGATGGTGTCCCTTGAAACTTCGAACAATGGGAACACACTCACGCACAGAGTCCACGTGCACGTCCCTACAAGATGGATCTTTACACATACAAGATGGAGACAACTGAATGTCATATTACGCGTGATATACGTTTTTCAAATCTCCCGAGGAGTAGACACCTTCCATGTCTTAGAATATTTTTATTTTATACGGATTATTACTTGTTCTTGGTGTCGTTAATTATAACCCTTGATGTCGTTTTACTCGCCTTATGGAAATGTTTTGTTCATGTTTCACGCGAGATAAGGAGACGAATTATTTATATTACGAATAAAAACCAAATTGCACGCTTGTAGATTGGTTGAATTGAATTAGTTCATTTATTGATTATTCTATTTAATTTACTTTCAATATTTAATTTAGTTGAATTGAAATAAGTTAATTTGAATCGTAGGACGATTTGAATCCTACGGAAAAGCAAATCAACTTTTACCTTGCCATTTGTAGTAATGTAATGTATTGTTTTGCGTATATAAACTTATATTCTATATCTTTATATAATATAGATTTATGCTGGATTTTTCCTTCTAAATTTTTCATTTACATTAAAATTTTTGTTTCTCGATTTGACGGTATGTGTCCAGTTTGTTCAAAAAAGTGTACCTTATGGAGATGATTTATTACGTACGTGATTTGATTTTTGATTTCGATGAGTTAATAAAATTGTGTGGTGTATCCAATATTGAATTAATTGAATTGAATTTGAATTGAATTAATATGAATAAATTGATAAATAATTTGTTTGAAGCGAAGTGGGAAGAGTGATTAATTAGTTGATTTTGGATAATAAATCAAGTATTGAATTGAAACTAAAATTAATAATGTTTAACGAGATGTAGGATTACCGTTGAATTTTGTTGAATTTATGCTTTGCTAAAGACAGCAAAAGCCATACCTGCCTACCTCCGTTCATAATTCGGAAGCATTTTGTGTCATACGTTCTGATCTGTTCGAATTAACTTGACGGATTGTAAGATTAATTGATAGTCAAAGGAAAATCAAAGTTAATTGAATTACGTTTAAAAAAAAAAAATTTTTTTATTGTAATAAAGAATTTTTACGTATGGGGGGAACAATTATGTGCGCCCGCCGAGTATATAAATAGAACCGGCAAGAGACATCGCCGTTCATTAGCGGTGTCCTGCCGTAGAGGTAGCATTAAAAAGAGTCGTCGCTGTTCAGTAGCGGAAGCGTGACTGTCGAGGAAGCACCTGTACAGATTACAGATGCGTTATAGAAGTAACACCACTTCGTATCAGCCACTACCGTCCGATCTAACAGATTCTTTGCCAATACCGAAGCCTGTGACAATTCCTAAATACCAATAAAGGATAACCACGTTGCTGCATTTGAGTCACTCCCGAACCTCATTCGCGTTAGTTTCGACCTGTACACGTGAAGGGACGGAACACCATACTGGCCACCATAAATTTTCCGTCCCTTTACGTGTACAGGTCGAAACTAACGCGAATGAGGTTCGGGAGTGACTCAAATGCAGCAACGTGGTTATCCTTTATTGGTACTTAGGAATTGTCACAGGCTTCGGTATTGGCAAAGAATCTGTTAGATCGGACGGTAGTGGCTGATACGAAGTGGTGTTACTTCTATAACGCATCTGTAATCTGTACAGGTGCTTCCTCGACAGTCACGCTTCCGCTACTGAACAGCGACGACTCTTTTTAATGCTACCTCTACGGCAGGACACCGCTAATGAACGGCGATGTCTCTTGCCGGTTCTATTTATATACTCGGCGGGCGCACATAATTGTTCCCCCCATACGTAAAAATTCTTTATTACAATAAAAATTTTTTTTTTTTAAACGTTATTCAATTAACTTTGGTTTTCCTTTGACTATCAATTAATCTTACAATCCGTCAAGTTAATTCGAACAGATCAGAACGTATGACACAAAATGCTTCCGAATTATGAACGGAGGTAGGCAGGTATGGCTTTTGCTGTCTTTAGCAAAGCATAAATTCAACAAAATTCAACGGTAATCCTACATCTCGTTAAACATTATTAATTTTAGTTTCAATTCAATACTTGATTTATTATCCAAAATCAACTAATTAATCACTCTTCCCACTTAGCTTCAAACAAATTATTTATCAATTTATTCTTATTAATTCAATTCAAATTCAATTCAATTAATTCAATATTGGATACACCACACAATTTTATTAACTTATCGAAATCAAAAATCAAATCACGTACGTAATAAATCATCTCCATAAGGTACACTTTTTGAACAAACTGGACACATACCGTCAAATCGAGAAACAAAAATTTTAATGTAAATGAAAAATTTAGAAGGAAAAATCCAGCATAAATCTATATTATATAAAGATATAGAATATAAGTTTATATACGCAAAACAATACATTACATTACTACAAATGGCAAGGTAAAAGTTGATTTGCTTTTCCGTAGGATTCAAATCGTCCTACGATTCAAATTAACTTATTTCAATTCAACTAAGTTAAATATTGAAAGTAAATTAAATAGAATAATCAATAAATGAACTAATTCAATTCAACCAATCTACAAGCGTGCAATTTGGTTTTTATTCGTAATATAAATAATTCGTCTCCTTATCTCGCGTGAAACATGAACAAAACATTTCCATAAGGCGAGTAAAACGACATCAAGGGTTATAATTAACGACACCAAGAACAAGTAATAATCCGTATAAAATAGAAATATTCTAAGACATGGAAGGTGTCTACTCCTCGGGAGATTTGAAAAACGTATATCACGCGTAATATGACATTCAGTTGTCTCCATCTTGTATGTGTAAAGATCCATCTTGTAGGGACGTGCACGTGGACTCTGTGCGTGAGTGTGTTCCCATTGTTCGAAGTTTCAAGGGACACCATCGGGGAATGAGAGCAAAGCGTTGAGGCACGTGTGTTTTGTCATGTTAATGTGAATGTGGAAGTCTAGCGTTGTAGTGTTATGCGCTAACTTGAGGTGGAACTGCAAGTATTTGCCTAGGACTATTACAGATTTCCTTCCAAGCGGTTCGACGCAAAGCTACGTCATCACCACTTAGTCGTCCAATAACCTTGTTGAGATCTCTTTTAATATAAATAATCATTACAGTAGTTATAATCGTGATTAACGTGTAAAGGAGCAACAGTATGTCGCTCAATTGATCAGGAATGAGGTCGACTCTCGTTTCCTCTGTATGGCGGATGAGTTCATCCGATATCTGACCATTATTGGCTTTAATTGCAGATAAAATGGCGTCTACGTTAACATTGGATACTTTGTTACCCATGTTAGCGGGCCACAAAGCGACTAACAGAGCAGGAAGTAAAATGATTGAAGTCTTTGAGGTGCTTATTGAAATTAAGTAAGTAGTTATTATTGATTATTAATTGTTATTGAAATTAGATAAGTGCGCAAACCAAGTAGTAAGTGAAGGTGTAAAGTGTATGTGTATATTGTAAATCGGAATGTGTAATGTTCTGGAATTGTTCAGGAGTAGCCCAAGGAATCTGAAAGGAAACGACACAGCTGATTAGCATGGCCACAAGTTTAAAGTAAACAATTGTCGTTTCATACTAAGGCAACGCTTCCTTCTCATTAAGACACATTCATTCCAACTACAATGCCTGACATTGTTTTCAAACAAGTTGCGGCAGATGCGATGCAGTTCTCGCGGGTTTCGCACTCGCACTCTCGTGTCGACATTTCCACGATTGTACCTAAGTTTATCAACTCTAGCTTACGACTTGATGAACACAACTTTTATGTCGCAATAACAGTATGACAACATCCTAAGTTCAACATCTCGTCACAAGGTGTTTGCGCAACAAAATATTTCCTAACACAAGACATACATAAAGTCCTAAGAAAAAAACTCATAGAACGCACTTACAAGCTAAAAACTCATAGAACACACTTACAAGCTAAATACCATATAAATACATAGATGGAATGGCAATTTCGGAATATATGAAAATGAACAGTTCCAAACTAGGTTGACAATTTTACCCTTTTAACTTATCTAAAGGCAGTACATGGTTTAAGTTCGATCGGATAATCTTGTTACCGATCTTAATATCTGCATAATTTTTACCTAGCCTTTCAATGATACCGGGACCTAAGAAATTTAGCTGTAGCTTGTGTTTTTTGGCATGGTTTTTCACTAGTACACGGTCCGTCACCTTTAAATTTTTATCGCGACGTTTCACGTTTCTATAGGTAGTTCTTTCGGTTGTAGCGTTAATGATTGCATTTCTAATATTGTTCACTACAATAGATGACTCTTTAAATTTTTGTTTTTGAACATCTTCATATGTAGTCGCAACATTGAAGTCTTCTAAATTAGTAGAACTAATATACACACACGTATCTCTACCGAAAACCGTGTATGCGGGGGTATCGCCTAATGTTTCATTAAAGCTATTGTTAATCGAATTCTCCACAATATCCAATAATCTATCCCACTCATTATGAGTAAGAAAATTTAGATATAACTTGAGCAGGTGTCGAATTTTTCCATTACATCGCTCAACAATGCCATTAGAAAAAGGGGAAAAAGCCAGAACTTCCCTTTTTAAGATAGAAAGTCCTTTTGTGAAATTTCCCACATTAGATGATTTAAACTCTAAAGCATTGTCAGACAATAAAACGTCCGGGGTACCGAACAAACAGCAAAAATTCCATAGACAATCTGTAACAGTCTCTGTACGTCGGTCACTAGTCGAATATAATTTAACAAAACGAGAGAACAAGTCGATGATGACAAGAATAAATTTGTTCCCATTGTCTGTTATTGTTAATGGACCGTAGAAGTCTATGCTGACCGTTTGAAAGCATCGTGTTCCAATTGGAGCATTTAGAATTTTAATCGGCGTCGATATTCGTGATTTTAGAATCTTACAGATGTCACAAGATTCAACAATTTTGCGTGTAATTGTCCGTTCGTACGGATGAAAATATTTTAATTTAAACTTAAACAAGGTATGATTCAAATCTGTATGGGACAAATTATGAATAAATAAAATTGTCTTGTGTAGCAGAGTATATGGCACCACAATAGTCAGAATGGTGCTGGGTCTGTTGTCAATTCTTCGTCTTTTATACAAAATGTCATTCATAATCAGAAATTCATTCATGTCAGTATTAGTAACTTTTGTTGCGTTCTCTAGGGCATCCTTTATTTCAGAACAAAAAGGATCACTATCTTGTTCACGTTTAAATTCGTCTAACGACCAGTTGTCGTTAATACTTGAATGGTCTGTAGTCTTGTTAACGTTATCCAGTCTGCATAAGCACGTTTTCTGTCTGCTATTAAGGTCACTGGGTTCACGTCTGGGGGCTGTCTGCTGTTCAGCAGTACTGTTGTTGTTTCTTCCATCCTCACTTCCTGGCATTGTCTCCTCGAACTCTCCCTCAGTCACCGGCTTGTTACATTTGTTACCCGCAGCAGCGGCTTGCAGCCTGGTTACAACGGGAAAAGTCTCTACATCCGGGGTTAATTCAGAACACTCTAATAGTGCTCTTTCTGTTAAAGGATTTTTGTCATGATTTAATCTACTTAATGCATCGGCGGCACTATTCGCTTTCCCAGAAAAATACTTTAATTTGGCATCAAAAGCTTGCACATAAATACTCCATCTAGCGAGCGTGTTGTCTTCAGGCAATTTCTTTGAAAATAAAGGAACCAGAGGCTTATGATCGGTGTAAATGACCAGTTCATATCCTAAAACAAGATATTTAAAGTACTTCAACGCTTCAACTATAGCAAACATTTCATTTTTTGTTGTTGAGTATCGTCGTTGGGTGGAATTCAACGTTTTAGAAAAAAATGCGACAGGTCTCATGTTTCGAACTTTATCAGTAGATGACTGGAGTAAAACAGCTCCTATGCCGACGTTTGATGCATCACAAAACAGATGAAAATTTTGATCGAAGTTTGGGTGACTCAAGATTGTATTTTCACACAGTTCGTCCTTTAATTTTTCAAAAGCGTTTTGACAATCTCTAGACCAATTGAATTCAACATTTTTCTTCAGAAGATTATAGAGCGGGCTTGCGATACTCGCAAAATTTTTTATGTACCTACGAAAGAAATTTACTAGTCCTAGAAATGACTGTAACTGTTTCACATTCTTAGGAATTTCTAAATTCTTCACTTTGTCAGTACCGGTTCTTCTGGTTCCCATTCCGCTAATGGAATGTCCGAGATATTCAATCTCATCACTAAAAAATTGGCACTTTTCCGTCTTTATTGACAATCTAGCGTTTCTTAATAGTTCAAGTACAACTTTTATATCGGCAAGATGCTGATCTTTTTCCTTTGAAAAAATGAGTACGTCGTCCATAAAGACGAAAGATGGTTTTCCTAGAACAGGAGATTGCGTTTGCGTCATTACTGACTGGAAATATGCAGGTGAGGTTTTTAAACCAAAAGGTAAACGATTGAACTCGTATTTTCTGCTACCAACGGTAAATGCTGTTATTTCCTTACTCTCATCGGTCAGTGTAATATTATGAAAAAAGATGGTTCGTAACAAAACAAAAACCTATTTTATTACAACAAAAGGAAGCCTACCTAACCTTTAGCGCGGGCACACACATGGTTCCCCTGGGAGCGCTAAAACAAAGGAAAGATATTCGCCACGCAATTTAAAATACGACTCTACTACACTCATTTCGTAATAGAAATCGATTAATAATTCGGTAGTGTGTTAACCACAAAAACGTTGACTTACCGAATGAGAAAATAAATTATTTTTCGTAAAAGAAAAATTGCCACTTCATAGTGTCGGGCAATGAAATCGGGTGGCAAAGTCGGGCAACAAAGTCGGGCGGGCAACAAAGTCGAGCAATAAAATCGTGCAATCATATAGAGCGACGAAATCATCACAGAGGACACGTCAAATCAGGTAACCAGTCAGAGCGCACTATTGACAAGCAAGCGCTTTCATTTTTCGACGCTCTGATTGCGGTGAATATACGCCGAGGTCGACTCAAGTGATGAAATATTTCAGTCCCAGCACATGTTGATATTTATTCAAAGCAAAGGCGCCAAGTTTCAAAGCATGATGGACGCTAGTTTCGAGTGCCTTTCAATCATATTACGTACGTTTACACGTTCTTAAACAAGGATCAAAGCAGCCAATTGCGCCCATGTGTTAGGCCTGAAAAGTTGCGCTGGTGTTTTGACATGGAAATTATTTGAGAGAAAATGAATAGTTCCGTAGCACCGCCTAAGAAAGTTGCACACTCGCTCTAATGAAATTATAGAGACAGGTCCAGTTCACAGTGGTGCAGTGAAGGCAGATGTTTGATTGGTATCAAAGAACATTCAAATGAAATTATAGATGCAAGTCCAGTTCACTGTTGTGTAGTGAAGGCATTCGAATGATGTCACAGAACATTCAAATGGTATGTTAGATACTGGTCCAGTTCACAGTGGTGCAGTGAAGGCGTTTGAATGAAATAAAAACATTCAAATGGCATGTTAGATGCAGGTTCACTTCACTGTGGCGCAGTGAAGGCGTTTGGATGGTATCAAATAAAATTCAAATGGTATGTTAGATACAGTTTCATTTAATTATGCGCTCGGAGAAGGAAGTAGAATGATATCTTTGACAAGAATATGATGAGATTGAATGCAGTGTTGGTAAATTGGTCAGACATTTCGCTGTACGTGCAACCAAAACTGCGTAAGAGATAGATTGTTACACACTACGTCAAGGAATTTTTATATTCTTTAGTATACGAGTAGCACAGCTACAGGTAGGAGCCCCGTGACCCGTTCTCAGGTACTCAACCATTTAAACTTTACCGAATCTGTCCCCAATAATACCTCAATTGAATCGAAACAGAGATTAAACCGTGATTGAATAATGGCAACACTTTGATTACAATGTGTCGTTGAATCTATTTGCATTTTATACGAGTTCCAAGTTTATACAGTATATTAATTTATGCATACATGCATAAGTTCAGCGTATTGTTTATATTCACCCACGCTTTACATGCATAATCATAAATTTCCGCCTTACACTGAACCGATGACGTTAAATCATGGCCACATAACACATCATAATTGTAATTTCACGGTCACGTAGACCACAACATTATATTACATATATGTCCCACGCCGTCAGTCACTAATCATTCACACGCAGAATGATTATGATTAGCCTCTGAGGTGCTTAGGATAGGAGGGCGTGTGTATGCGTGCGCGCACAGCACCACAGTACAAGAAGAGGAGGAATTACAGCAAAAAATCTCTAGGGTCTACGGAAATCCTTTGTTTGAAGCCGGCGTGTGAGCAGCAAGCGCTAACGCGGGCAGCAAAATTTTTTGCTGAGTAGAATGCACGTTTAAATATAAAGGACGGCACTAACATATTTAGTAAGTACTGAAAACCTAGTCTTTTAACGCCGAAACTTCCTCAATCTCGCTTCCCGTAGCACTGCGTTTGTTAGTCGACGTGTTCCTTAAATTTGAATTGCAATCTATTTTCAACAGGAAAAGCAACCTGAAATTTTGCTTTTTTGTGGGCGCACCATCAGTTAATTTGAAGTGCTTCATGAATTTATATCATCAAAAAAATAAATAATACCTGCACTTTTATAGAAATTCAGCTTTCCGGATCGAGTGTATCCCAAACATGTTGCACGAGATGGAATAATTCTGTTATTGAAAAAAGGAAAGTAATAAATTAACTAGAAACTTTACCTTAAAAATGTTTAATTTGATGTCAATTTGATTTAACCCAACAGTTTTACTTTTACACCGTAGTGCACTAGTTTTCCAAAAAACTAAGCGACGATAACTTACCGCGCACGTCCATTTACAAGCAAGCGTAGTCTCCAGCCCTAGAAAGCTTGCTCTCTCGAGCGCTTTATTTCTGCAAATTTCGGAGGTCACAGATGCTAATGAGCAAGGAAAACAAAGTCACAGACCCCAAAATGCCAACTTTTTGCGGCTTAAAAGTTTGGAAAGTTGTTTGGCAACGCAAATTAGGAAAGCGGCAGGCGAATAAAAAACGTTACAATATACAGCACTTGCAGTACTTCGAGGAAGACCAAAAAGTTCAGGCACACAATCCTGCACGAAGTTGAATCCATTTATCGATTCAAAAGCACAATAAGGTGCGTTTTCGCATTCCACGTGCAGAATAAAGTTGGAAGGAAAGTTCGGCCCAGCAATGAAGGAGCAAAATCAGGTATTGGCATTGTCTCTGGAATCGATGACAATTGCTGGGTCGAGTCTCGTGAATTGCGGCCAAATGGGAGCAGCTACAGGCCGAGTGCCGCCGGTGAGAGGCTTGTGACAAAATGAAATCCTTGCTTCTGAATATGCGACGGAAAAAAACAGTGAAAGACCTACAAGACGAATAACCAAGGAAATTCACCTTAAATGGAATGAGTCATGCAAGTGAAGCGTTATAAAAAAAAAAAAATTAGAAAGAAGATATTTAAAGAATGCACGCGAGCTCTAAATCCTTGTTCTCTGGATCCTCTAAATGAGCTTCAATTCTTAGACGGCAAAATAAAATTTTCCGTTGTTTACTGGATACTTCTTATGATCATTTACCTCGCTACAAAACTTTCACTACATTCGCCCCAGTGTTTCTATCATTTTAGTTTATAATTTGCGAATATTCACCGGAAATAAGGGGTCTCGTGCCGAGCACGTCTGAAGCCACCGGGTCTCACTTGACAAGGCAGTACCATTTATAGTTATATTTTTTTAATGAAGTTACATTTTCTAACTTCTCAACCTTAAGGAAATTTTCCAGTTCATCTCGCTTTAAAAGACGAAAAAAATTGATTATCATATACACTAGAAGTATATATTAACTAAATTACTACATTAAATAAATATTTACTAAATGTTAAGACCATAAAAACACACCCACACCCTCACCGTGAGGTCTTCATGTAAGAGTGCCGTGAGACCTGGTAAACTTGCTCCATTGATCACCTTAGCTCGTCATCCATCACTATCAATAGTAACGACTCTTTCCAGTCTCTCTCTTGTCTGCTTGGTGCGTGATGAAATATGTCCGATACATGAATAGATACGCTCTAAATGTGGTTTAAGCAGTTCTTTCGTTCATTCAAAGAGGAAATTTGTTTAAGTTTTCCTTTTATCGTTCGCAAACACGTACGCATGTCTAAGCAATATTTGTAAATTTATATCACTCCTGCCTACGTCAATGCGATAATTTAAAAACCAATCTTATACATTTCATGGATGAACTTTATTGGAAATGAACCGTTTTATTGTCTTCATTTTTCTTTTCTTACTAAAGTGTCTATGTCGCATTTGGTAGTCGTCGCTACGACATGAATGTGTTCATGCTACACGAGACAGCATCAGAAATTATTTATTTCTCAACTACACTGATAAACAATGATAATTAAAATAGGATCGTACCTTGTACCACGCATTGCTTACAAAACAGGAGGCAAACTCTAGTTCGATAAACAGAATGAGAATCAATTGAAAATGGTAACTCTGCACAGTTCAACTTCTCTCCTTTACATCGGCAACCACGAAGAAATAAAAGTCGCTGGTTCACAAGTTCAAAAACCCCACACCTCATAAGCCCAGTGACCCTACAATATTAAGTAGAATCAATTAATTCTCCAGAGTTCGGAATCACCTCTTCTCGTCACTTCCCTCAACTCTAATTCCCACTCGTCTTGATAAGCTTCACAAGCGCCAATGCGAGTACAAACAACATAACTATTCAGTTTCATTTAGAACCAACTCTCCCTGGTTTCGAATCACGTTTCCTGGTCAATTCCTCACTTTCAAGGCGCGCTCGCTCGCCTTAATAAGCTTCACGAGCGTCAATGCGAGCACGAACAACATCTCACGCACGCAATCTGGCAATAGAAGGATGTAAAATCTTTCAGTAGCAGCGCTCGAAAAGAAGCCTACGGGAGGCGACACAATCAGGCCGCGGCCAGGGGCCATATCGTAACACGGCATCGATAAGCGAACGCCGTTACAACACTCGAGTCCCAACAGCAGTTTGCTTATCTTAAAGACCCACGTCATTAGCCGCGGCTAAGCAGCAGAGTGGCATTAACATCACATTAAGACGGCCGTGGCAGGCATTTTTCTCAGTAAAAATATGAACGTATACTCATTGAGGCAATAGGAAAACCATTGTCAAGATGGCCGTTTAGAATAAGGGGATTGGGGGACAATGATGTTTACCGCAAATGCGCATGTGCGATGGAGATAAGGGTAACAATGAGTTTTATTATGCTAATGCATGTACATGCAATTTGTTTACGCGCTTGAATGGCAGCAATATAAGTGGCGCCAATAAACGTGTGCTTAGGAGCAAACAAGCCCGATTGTAAAATTTGTTTAAAATAAATAACTTCAATGAACTGAAATGATAAATTTGAAAAAAATGTGCGATGACCAAAAAAATAATTTTCAAGTGCGCAAATAACTCGACGCAGGCATTACGCGGCATATGCAAGTATAATATCTAACGAGTGTAAAAATAAATTTTCAAATGGAAATCTAAACTCGCAAGCACATATCGACAATTCTCTCGTGTACAGAGGGTAACGGCGAAGATTAAAGTAACACGTTGCAAAAATATATTTCCGGACACTTACACCGATAATTTGAGAGCGCATCAACACAAAAAGCTGTGCTTCACGCAAATTTCTGTCAACACTCCAACCCACCTCATCTACAGAAAAATTTCCCACCTAAAACTGAGAAGTGCAAAGCTGGAGTATTACTATGAGCGCTCTAAACTCGATGCATAAATCATGGGCACGTTAAGTAGAGGCACCTCATTGGCCTGCGCGCCGTAATTTACAGAGCTCGGCACGAATACACACAATTTATCAGCGTCATCGCAGCATGCAAACACCAACACAACAAATGACGATGGCAAACACTCGCAGGCAGTACAATACGGAGGCCAGCAAACATGGCTCGGCTCAGTTCGGCTGCACAGCGAGGTGTTTAACACGGCCCGCACCGCCCTAATTACACGGACAAATTCTGCTTCCGAATAACACACTGCCGGGCTGCGCGAGGTGACAAATCTGAGATGAAATTTGCTCAGCATGCGTGCCAGGGAGATGAACGGCGACTGAAATGCGCGCATGAAGCCCTCGATATTAACTGCAAGGAATCGAATCGTGTGATCCGTGAAATCCTCATTACACATTGTAAGGAATTGAACAGTCTGGTGAATGATTAGATTAGTCGTTAGTTTAAGCCTCCCTATCCGCCACACATGCGATCTAAAGAGAGGAAAGAGGAAGGCACCATTTAGTATGGAGATAAGAGAACGCGGAATCTATGCAGAAAGGGCATTGAAACAGTAAGTTGAGAAAGAAGATTATGGCACAAGATCAAAGTTGAAGAAAAAAAAAAAGGCGCTGAAAAACAGGACAGCAGTGTACCGAAAAACGGTGGTCCTTGACATAACAAAAAAAAAAACTTATTTAAATCAAAAAAGGCCTATCTAACTCTCAGCTCGGGCCCTCACATTTTCCTCCTGGGAGCGCTAATTCCCATAGATACAATAGTTGTATCCCCCTGAGGGCACAGCGTGGGGAATTTTCAAAACAGCCTGTTAGGGATCCAATCACATGGCTTGTGGAATCTTCGATAGAGGCTGTTAGGAATCGATTATTTGATCTATGAAATCCTAAACACAGACGACAAGAAATGTAATCACATGGTCGCTGAAATCCTCAATGCTGGCAAGAAGGAATGTAATCACATGGTCGCTGAAATCCTTAATGCAGGCAAGAAGGAATGTAATCACATGGTCGCTGAAATTCTCAACGCAGGCAAGAAGGAATGTTATCACATGGTCGCTGAAATCCTCAATGCAGGCAAGAAGGAATGTAATCACATGGTCGCTGAAATCCTCAATGCAGGCAAGAAGGAATGTAATCACATGGTCGCTGAAATCCTCAATGCAGGCAAGAAGGAATGTAATCACATGGTCGCTGAAATCCTCAATGCAGGCAAGAAGGAATGTAATGACATGGTCGCTGAAATCCTCAATGCAGGCGAGAAGGAATGTAATCACATGGTCGCTGAAATCCTCAATGCATGCAAGAAGGAATGTAATCACATGGTCGCTGAAATCCTCAATGCAGGCAAGAAGGAATGTAATCACATGGTCGCTGAAATCCTTCATACCGACTGGGAGGAATCAAATCACAGTGTCTGTGATATTCTCAATTCGGATTACATAAGATTTGTAAAATACTTAGTGCAGACTGTTAGGGACCGAATATCTTCAGGAGGGTCATCTACCAGGCTTTCAATGAAATACAGGATGGACCTTCATGAAGCTGAGGGATTACCTTCCGAGCCGAGATGAGGTCTCGATGAAGGCTTATTTATGAGGTTTCAAGCCCTTGCCATTTGCTAGAATTAACGAGTATTACGGGGAGACAAAGTCAAAATAGGAGTAATAATTTCGACATCATATCCACACGGAAATCATCAAAATTTCCACGCCCAAAATTAAAAAAGAAATGAAGAATCATTGGATGTGTTTCAAAACTTCCATAATCTTCTCTAATTTTTCATCATTCCGATATAGTTCCAGTTCCTGTGCGTCAGTATTAAAAAGTTGAATAAGTTTGCTAAAAATAGATTAGATAAGTCAGTTTAAGCCTCTCAAACCACAACAAAGGTGTTCCAGAGGGAGAGAAAGGATGTCATCTAGTAGGTAGTAAAGGGAACGCCCAGAAGCATTAAGTTGAAAAAGAAGGTTGTGTAACAAAATAAAAGATAAAGAAGAAAATAGTAGTGGTTGAAAAATACGACAGCAGTGAATCGAAAAAAGATGATCTTAATAAAACAAGAACTATTTTATTTCACCAAAAAGAAACCCTACTGATCTCCAAGCTCGGGACTTCACATTTCCTCTCTGGGAGCGCTAATGCTCATAGATGCATACATTAGTTGTATTTCTACTAGATTTTGTTTTTCATCGACATTGACTTGTAAATTTTACGGCACACAGTACTCTCGTGGATTTTTAGTCCTTAGCACGTGGAACCCTTAAGACCAACATGTGGGGACCCAATATGTGAAGTATTAAATAACATCAGTGAACACTGCAGAAACATCGAGGAACACTTGCGAGGAAGTCGGAATCCAAAAATGACTTAAAGCGATAAAGACTTTCAGCGCAATGCCCGCGAGAAGAACGCCTTCAATGTTCCATTCGTAGGGACAGGAAGCTGAAGCAAACAGTGAAGAAAGAATTCTGAAGAGTTTGATCAAGCCAGCGAATCGTCACAGCCTTTGAAAGCCCATCATTCCGGTCGGCCACCAAATAATTCAATCAAAACGCCTCGCTCCGGTCTCTTTTGGAACCATGAGCAAGAAGGAATCGTTGAGGTTATCCGAATTTTCATGGTGAACATAGCGAATTTAGTGTCAAGAAATGACGAAAGCTACACGTGATTCAGTGTACTATTGAAAATACAAACATTTGAAGTATTGTTGTTCAGAAAGATTTAACCTGAACTTTAACTTAATTTATTGTTGACTCAAGCAAGCTTTGCCTTTTATAGGAAGGTTCTCTTGTTAGTCAATCGATTCAATGTTGTTTGATAGCCGACAAAGTTGATTTAGAGATGATCTAATACAAATATGTTGTCTGAAATGGTACCATGTAGGTGAACTTTGAATTCATCCGCAATTTAGCTTATAACTTTCCAGAAATGATATTGATCAGCCTAACGTTGTGCTGCTTTGACGACAGTAGCAATGCAGTGCTAAACACATATGCTTAAACCAATCCACGGTCACTAGGCAGAAATATTTGAATTCTATCAGAGATTTAAAGTCAATGATAAAATTTCATGTTAAAAATAACTCATACAATTTTGTATTTATTCATCAAATTATTTTGAGACTCGAGAATTTTAGAATTAATGTGAAATCGGACAAGCAACTTCGGCCACTGAAATTCAAGACAAATTTCCGTGTTTGGCAAACTTTCCAAAGATCGGATAACTATTGTGAAAAACACTCCCGTGTATATTAAAAATAATTATAATAATAGTAATAATAATTACAATTGCAACATTTACCGTTTAACATCGTTTCATTCAGCAAAGTCGTTATCACAGAGAAACGGAGAATTAGGTTCATGTAGCACCACCTTTATGATGCTAAACTTCAGTGCTTCAGTAGGTCTTCTGAAGATAAACTATATATTACAGCTGAATAAGCACTGCCTAAATCAAACATTTCCAATCTATAAAACACAAGTAGTTTTAGAAGCGAAAACTTCGTGTCATTCTATGATAAAAAAAAAAAATAATTCGTCATTTCAACAGGCTCCTAAAATTGTGGGACAATAAAAGAAACAAGTATGTTTCAAGTGAAATTACATAATCAACTTTGAAATCATAGCCATGAGAGACAGCTTCAGTTTTACCTAATAATACCCTTGATATGTTTTTCTATTTACATATATGTCTGGTGGCCGCTTTTTCAGTCTCTCTCTCACGCTCATAAGGATGCTTAATGATCGTGTCTGTGATACGAGTTTCACCAGCGCCCAAGTACAGGAAATTTTTATCGTAGGTGCTATTGGAATGCATATTTTTGCTTGTTATACACATCTGGAACATTTATTAAAAGAAAATATTCAATCCCGTCATTCATGGGGGGCCATGTACACTAGTAAGGGAAGAATTATCGAAACTAGAACGCTTCAAGCACTAGTGACAAGTCCTCCATTGGGATAGCTAACAACGCTCACCTCTGATAATGTTGAGAGAATAAAGATATTGAAAGGACGTGAGAGAGACACTAACAGAGTTTTCAGGATTGATGTTCCACCCATAGGCCACTAATGAATTTCTGAAAATAGTTGCGTCCATCGCTTCACACAAACGCTTTTCCATAAGGATCAACCACGAATTAAACTGCAGGTTCTTTAGCATTTTTTCGTCCTACACTGGAACATGATATTTTCTGCACAATCTTCTTTTTGATGAACACATGAATAAAAAAAGTCTTAAATTAGAGCCGTTATTGACTCATGCTCGACTGAACATTATTTTTCTCTTTTTACACTATTACAACTATTGCTCTTAGACTGACTCTGGCATCAGGTTGTCACTGGAAACAAAATGAAAAAGCAATCTATACTCACAAATGAACTTCAGACTTGACAAGAAATGATATACACTAGCGCACACGTACTGGTCGGCATTATTCTGAAGAATATCATCCCTTCTTTTTTGAGTTAAATTCTCTCGTGCCATTCGAGGTTGTCAAGCGTTATGCCGAAGAATTTCCTCACTTCTTTCATGTGTTAAGCTCTCTTTAGCTACTCGGTGTTGCTCGGCATTATTCTGTAGAATTTCCGAAGGCCGTTCAAGGGTCAATTTTTCTCTAGCTTTTCGATGGCGAACAGCATTGCTTCGTCTTGCCATTTCGCGTAGTTCATCCGATCGTCTTCGGCGTTTTTCTTGCTGTCGAAGTCTTGCTACTTCTCTCTTGCGGTTGGATACATTTCCATCCTTGGTGGCCTCTTTTGCTGGAATTTTATTCGGAAATATCGTCTATTATCTCTTCGGAGCTTTTCAAAAAAATCACAATTTCGAAAACAATAACTCAAGCTCCAAAATTTTGGGCCTAAATACAAAGTGGTAGCCAGGTTACTGGTCAAACGAATTTAAAACATTTGTTTTTCGCATTATCAATTAATAATATCAAAGCAACCTGATGAATTTCAACAGAGAAAGCTCCAAAGAAAATTTCTATTTGTAAAAAATAAGCTTATTGCGTATTCTGGATACCATAATGCAAGTGAAAGAGAATTGAATCACCTCAGAAAAATAATGCAATAGAATAATTTCTTGCATTTCTTAAGCTTTATCCTTGTTGCTATCAAACTATCGATTATAGAAGAGTGTGACACACGGACAGACTGTTTCAACAGAAGGAAAGCTTACCGTACCTACAGCTTGAGACTTCACGTTTTTCCCATGTGAGTGCCAATTTCCGTATTTAAAATAATTACTTTATGGGAGATTGGGACCAATATCTCACTTAGGAAATACTTTTGTATAGTCAAAAAAGAATTATTTTAGGAACGTATTCGTACGCAGGCAAGGCGTTAAGAAGACACAAAACACCCGATGCTAAGAAGGTCGCCTGAGAAATAAAACTCATAAGTAAAATACACTGTACGACTCGTTTGTTGCAACGCTAAAAGCATTCTCTAACACTTTAGACAGAATCTTTAGACAGAATGTCAGAAATGGGTAAACAATTGGAGCAATTTGGAAACAAATGCCTTCAGTATGGTTTAGAATCTACGGGGCAATGCCTCCATGGAAAAAATGGACTTGTTGCCATGCATCTTTAGCCATTAGCATAGCCAAAAACATTTGAATGGCAAATAAGATAAACTTGACGTGCTTTTCCTATAGAAAAGCGCATACAAATAGTCGAGAATAAGTAACTAAAAAATATGATGATAGATATAACCTTGTTTCAATATTCTCCCATCTTCTCAGTCGAGAAAATATTTCATTTACTGCAAGAAACTCGAAGTTTCATCCTACTCATTCCATATCACATAAGAGAATATTTTATACCAAAGTAATGCTCTGTGATTGCAGCAAGGCAGTCATTATTCACGTGCAGGATTTAGTAAAACGTAAGATTCATAGCCAAGGCAGATTGCACGAGTCTCGCATCACTTGGATACGGTACATTACTGCAACAAGACTGTCCCCTGGCACGCGCACGTTTGAAATATAGCGCTTGAGTTCAGAGCACAACGCCCTGCGCTGGTGGTGGACTTGGACGAAATTTTAACCCAACCAAACCTGAGGCCCTCATCCTTACTGCATGTTAACCGTTCACCCATACTGCGTCAGTTCATACACAGGGGGGCAGATGTTAACAATGGCTGACCAATGAGGCTTGACTGCGACTGAATGGTTATTTTTAGCTAATGGCGATTTTGTGCTAGTTTGAGCCTTCCTAAGAATAACAAAGGTGTTTCACAGAGAGGAAGATAAACGCACTATTTACGATGGAGTTAAAGGGAACGGAGAATCTCTGCAGAAAGCGTGCTCCCACTCAAGATACCCAGCTCATATAAACAGTAAGTTAGGAAGTTTATAAAATTAGATCGAAGTTGGAGAAGAAAGAAGTGGGTACTGAAAAAAGCAACAACAGTGACCCGGAAAAAGGGTGTTTCAAACTAAAAAATATATTCTGTTTCAACATGACGAAGGCCAACCCAACTCTTTGCTCGAGACCTCACATTTTCCATTGGGGGCCTAAATCCCAATAAATACAATATTTCGGCATCTCGCAAGGTGGTTGTATTTTTAGTAATTGGAACCCAAAATAACCAGAGACAGGCAGCAGTCTTAAAGTTGAAATTCCTTGCTTTTGAAAAACGTTATAAACTTGATTTCTCAACATACCTATCAGTTCAAAATAAACCGAGATGCAACAGAATTGCACACAAAGTACAAGCTTCAAGTCACTAGAGCTAGAACTGCCAAGAGGGTCAGATGTACGCCTGAGAGCTGCATTGTCAACGCTTCTTACTCCTTTCCCATACCGCGCGCCAGATATGCACAAACCTCATTATTATCCGGCGGTTAGAACATTTTGAAATTGAAGTCTGTTTTTTGTTTCATTCAAATAAAAACTAGGTTTCTAACGGGTAAAAGCCACCACAAGAAGAGAAATCATTAAAAACTATTCGAATAATATCGCAAAGACTCGAACTCGAGCGAAATCAAAAATATTCACCGAGACTAGGTATCGAGCTCTTAGTAGTCAGAACAAATCAAGAACCTAATCAAAAAGGATGCAGCAAAAAAAGAAAGCAAATATCGTTATAACAACCGTAGCGATGACGCTCGAGTAGCATGCTATTGGGATCAAGAAAAATTTCCTCTGCGTTACTTGGCGTGATGAAAGGAGCTTCTCACTTTCCAACCAGAACACGTGTAATTCAATGATTGCTTCCCATTTGTTAGAGATAGATGAAAAGGAGCTAGAACATGACATTCGCACTTGTAGAAGACCAGATTAGCTTTATTACCCCATAACCCGCACAAAGAACTGCCAATTTCAGACATTCGCAGAACGCTACACTGAGGAGAACAATTGCAAGTTAGCAGGAGACCGGAGCGCTCCATATTGCACCTAGGCGAAGGGTAAAATTACAGAACGATACGTATGCAGGTCATGCGTTGATCCCATCGCCCGGGGCGCGGAAAAGCTTTCATGCCGTAACTTGAGGTGGTAATAAAGCAGCAAGTTGATCACTCCACAGCGAGGCGGGTGTGGGCGCTGGGACACTGAATGGCATTCGGCGGGGCGCACCCAACTCGACTCGAGAGTTGAACGAACAGTTGCAAGAGAATTTATTGATCGTTTGTTCCCGTGAGCGAATGTTCAGAGATATATGTTCAGGCAGTGATGAATAGGTAATGCAGGTTTAAAAGAATTTGCTTACTCCCTTGACGTCAGCAGTTCTTGGGAAGTAAATAGCCGCCCAGAAATAATTTGCAAGAAACAGAGGAGTGAAGTTCGAGGCAATGGTGAAAGAATTTTTCTGAACACTAATGTTTGAATACATGCAAGGATGCTATAATTAGGAAAAAAACAATTCAATTCCCTATGGAACTTGTTAATCTAGCACCTCAGTCTAACTTTCTGAATGGAGCATCTATGATTTTAGTCACCCAAGGATAGCCTCTCCACTGGGTGGTAGAAATTATGGATGCTATGGCGGAAAAGTTAACAAGTTTTCATCCACTCAGCGAAAACTTATCACAATTCCAACAAACACAGAATACTCAGCTTAGCCAATTCATAGTAATTTTATCGTTACTACCATTCACATACATAAAAACACAAAAATAATACTTGGAAAAGAATATTAATTATTCATCACGTTTGCAGTGGCCAACAAAATCCCGTTCTCTCGCCCGCAGGATGATTTTACATCACATAAAGTTTTGGAGTATTAATTTTGAGGTCTACAATCGACTAGCTGGTTTGGAGGGAGTCAGAGCGTTGTTGCAACTCCATAATACTTGCCCAACCTCTTCCGAATCAATTTCTATTTTTTTTCGCAAACACTAAAATTGTGCGATAATGGCTTTCAATAAATCCTGACTATTAAGATGAATTACAGCGTGCACAAGTTCCGTATAAATTAAAAGTCATCACCGTAACAGTAGCAAAGTACAATCTTTAGTCTAGAAAACACCAAAACTCACCTCATGGTCAGCCTTCTTGCTGGAGGGCTTCTGCGGCTCTAAAACCTTCTCCACTCGCGGATGTTGATTGAGGAGCTTGTCATCTTCTGCAGGTTTCGACTCCTTGCTTTCGAGGAACAAATTTTTGGCAGCTTCTAAAGCGTTGCCTTCGTCCACGCCGCCGCCGACGTGCTGCTGTGGTTTGCGCACGTCGTGCCTCAGCTTCTCGGCCCCTGACTGCAAGTCTTTCTCAGGAGATCGGTCCATGAGCGCAAGCGTCACGATCATCCACACGGCCGGCACCGCAATGAGCACCTTGAGTAACACGCTGCGCTTGCGAACCAGCAAAGTTCTCATGAACCCCATGGCGATTGGGTTGAGCTAGACACGGTATATCAAAAGACAGAGGGAACACGCTTTTGACTTCACACTTCCTTCACGTCGCACAGCTCGTGAAACTGGGAGCTCGAAAATTTTCGTATCGCCTCGAAATGGAGTCGATGTTCAATTTTGCTCTCACAAATCGGATAAACTAAACACGCTATAGCATGAGGAAACGAGACTATCAACAACTGCACAAATCCTACAGTTCTACTGTAATTAACACGTCAGCTAAACTTATCTATGCTAACGACAGTGATATGCTTGATTTTAAGATCACTCAAAGAACGTATTTTAAAGCACAGAAATTGTAGCGGAACGCTTTCCGTGGTCTTTTCTTCTCACAGATCGCTTGTCTAGAAATGCCACTCGAGTTTGATGATGGCACATGTTTGAGCTGCGCGATATGTTCAACTCATTTCTGGTGCAACGCGCAAGACTTGCTCAAAGACTTAGTAGCGACCGCTTAGATTAATGCCACAGAAAATGAAGCGGCGTCAGCGAGTGCGCGAGCTGGGCGATATTGCAAACGTCGAGGACAATCACAGCTTCTTGGCTCGTGACGACACTCCTGCAAGGAAAGAAAAACACAGACATTAGTTATGCAAATAAAATCCCTGGTCCCACTGACAAAAATACCGTACTTGGCTTGCCAAAGAAAATTGTAAAAGCTGTTTTTGTCGGCGCTATTTTTATGAGGAAAAGGATTCTTATTGGGATACACCACATATTAGGAAAATTTTGAGCAATGCTCAGTTGATGAAAGAGGAATCCGCAGGTGCAATTATGCGTGAGAATCAAATCGACTCTTCGGAGCAAAAATATGAAAATAGGATCTAAAAAGGGACATTCAACAACATATGTACAATTTTCAGAGAATAAAAATTATAGTTAAGGCTGAGAGTAATCACTTCGTAGTCGTTTTTCCCCAGTTATTCACAGAATCAAGTAAAGTTTGCTCATTTTGGCTTAATCTTTGTGCAAAAACCAAGGAAAAAAAGAGAAAAAAATGTGTGTCAGCATGAAATACTGCGGGGGTTTCAACAGCGCTTCCAATGCAAAGGGCTCAAATTTACACGAGATAAAACTTCTCATACTAGAAGCTTTCTTAATAACACAACCAAGCTATAATTCCTGACGTGCTTGACCTCTGCATTCAAGAATTTCAACAAAATATAACTACAAGAAACCTACGTAAATAAGACGGCTAGAGAGCTTGACGTGTCTGAAGGTGCCAATTTAATGGACTCAAACAAAAGCTGAACAACGGTGTATTTTCTCAGAACAATGAGTCACTAATACCCGGAGACTTTACCAAGTCAAAGAGAAACAGAAGGATTTTGAGGGCCGCTCTAAAGACCAGCTATTTTAGCGAGCTCGGCCTCTGACGAGCCTCATGATGGTCTGTCTCGAGGAGCTTCTAAGCGCTTGTAGTGGGACACATTTTATTTGAAAAGATTCCATGTCTTCGTAAAATGAAAGAAACAACCGACTAGCCCTCCACTGTTCTTCCTTGCACAACACAGTTGATGTGTTGATGCAACATCCTACTGCCTTCAGTGTTAATACAGTTCAGTTAATATAAAATGTAGTATTAACACAAAATTTCAATTCCACCCAGACGACGTATATAAAAGCACAGAAATTGTGTGGGAATGACTTCCAAGGTCTTTTCTTTCAACAGATCGCTTGTCTAGAAATGTAAAAGTCCAACCGAATTTAACGAGATTTGGAAGTCGAATGAAAGGGAATGCATGATGATGAACGATACTACTAGCTCACTCTGCACTAAACGTCACGAACAAAAGTAATTCCAAGAAACCTATTTTGTACGAATACTTTTTTCACTCTTAATTGAGCCGAAATATGCATACTTCTATAACTGAATATATGATTTTCATTGAATAATTTGCTTCTAAGAATTCTAACAAACATTTTGAATATTGGTTTTGTTTCAGTTCACCAGAAATCTGTTTAGTATAAAATTTCTTGAAGTACGAATACTTGTTTCCTCCCACTAAATATGCAAATAAGTGTTACTAAACTCATAAGCTAGTTATAGATGAAATATCTTTGTTCATTTGATTCAGCTAATGGGTTGGTGGCCTCGCAATGAATTTAAAGGTATTTCACGCACACTGAATTTGTCTCGTTTAAGCGAGAGTTAATTACTATTGAACACCATGACCGCAACTGGTTAAACTGAAGTTCAATGTTCACCTTAAATTTAAAGTAGACTTCAGTAAGCAATTTTGAAAAAGCAAACGCTAATTGGATTGTGCCGTAATTTAGCTTTAATAAGGTATTTATAAAATTGAATTTGCGACTACGGGTCGGTCAGTAGCATTAGAAAAATCCTTCCGTGTCTACTGGTGGCGTACATTGCGGTTAAAGTGTTAATAGTGAAAGAAATAATTGCTGAAAAAGACAGATGTGTTCGAAGCCCAGATGTGGACTATATAACGTGTAAGAAGGTTTCTGATTTAAAGCATTTAAAAAATAATTTTGTATCTAGAAGACAATGAAAACAAAAGTACAGGAAGTATAATCATTCACACTAACTTAAACTTGAATTCTACCTAAAGACAAACTTAGTCGAAACGTGATCACATTATACTAAAACAAATAAACGAAAAAAGTGTATTAAAAAATGGCTACGGTTTAGTATGTTCCCAAATAAAGCCATGTAACTCCAAATATCCAAATGTATCCATGTATCCAAATAAACCTAAATTAACGCCATACTGCCGAAGGGTAATAGAATAATCAGGAATCTGTCTCACATATGTTCCCAAATAAAGCCATCTGTATTAAATTTCGCAACCCAAACAAACCAAAATTAACATCCAACATTCTAAGGGCGATAGAATAATCAGGAATTGCCTCGTTATGTTCCTAAATAAAGCCACGTTCAAGTATTGTCATCGAAGCAAACCAAAATTAACATCCAACATTCTAAGGGCGATAGAATAATCAGGAATTGCCTCGTTATGTTCCTAAATAAAGCCACGTTCAAGTATTGTCATCGAAGCAAACCAAAATTAACACCAAACTGTCAGAGGCCAACAGAATATTCAGGAATCTGCATCACGAGATAGCGCTGCGGACCTTTCCAATCTGCGACGGGAGCCAAACATCTCCTTTTCATGGGTAGGAGGCAAAGCGATGCAGAGGCCCTCTAGAGGACGATAGTGTGAGCCCCATAAGTGAATTACAGCACTCCGGGGACACCGCAGGCAACAAGGTAAACACGGGACGTGGTCAGAGCCTCGCATCACTAGTAAAGGCCTACCTCGATACAGAAGGCCGCGTTCTCACACAAAAAACTGCGTTCTCATACAGAAGGCCACCTGAACGTTCTGAAGGAAGGTGGCATATTCGATTCCCGATGCAGGAATAGGTTATGCATTACTTGTGCTGGATGGAAGGAAGCAGAGAGATTGAGAACGACAGGGAAATAGTTTTGAGGATGGTATTGTAGTTAAAAAGCGGGTACCACGAGGAAACTTTTAAATAAAAACATTTTAGTCTTATTGCTTGATAAGAACACCACTTCCGTTACTTGATATGCTCAAAAACCAACATTTTTTAATTTGATATTGATTTAAGACCGTATTGAGCTTCAAAAATATTTAGCACAAATAAAAAAAGAAATATGGTCGTACATGATAGATTATAAATTAGTTTTAGCCTCCCTTTACCACAACAAAGATGTTCAAAGAGAGGAAGGATGAAGGCATTATTTAGTATGGAGTTAAGGAACAGTGGAATCTATGCACAAAAAGGGAGTTCCCGCAAGGGATCCCATACGCATAGAAACAGTAAGGTAAGAAGAAAGGTTATGAAGTATGATAAAATTTGAAGAAGAAATTCAGAGGTGCTGAAAAACAGGACAGCAGTGAACCGAAAATAATGGTCATTCACATAACAAAAACATCTTATTTCAACAAATGTAAGGCCTACCTAACTCTCAGCTCAAGACCTCTCACTTTCTCCCCTGAGGGTGCTAATTCTCATAGACATAATAGCTGTATCCCCCTAGAAAGTGAGAGTAAAGTGGACACAAAAAGTACAGTGGACACAAAGAGTACAGTGGACACAAAGAGTACAGTGGACACAAAGAGTACAGTGGACACAAAGAGTACAGTGGACACAAAGAGTAGAGTGGACGCAAAGAGTACAGTGGACCTGAAGAGTACAGTGGACACAAAGAGTACAGTGGACCCAAAGAGTACAGTGGACACAAAGAGTACAGTGGACACAAAGAGAACAGTGGACACAAAGAGAACAGTGGACACAAAGAGTACAGTGGACACAAAGAGTACAGTGGACACAAAAAGTACAGGACACAAAAAGTACAGTGGGCACAAAAAAGAGAAATCCCGAAGCGTTTTCTACAGCTAAGGTAACCTAACAGTATCTCCCCTTAGGGGCGCCTTAGCGGTGGCGTGTGTTAGACAAATCGAATTATCGTAAAAATATTGCCTATCCAGTATCCATAAGGTGATGTATCAAGCAATAAATAAATATAGCGTAAGTCAACTCATTCTGCGTTGCCCAAAATACCACGACCCGAACTTGAAGAGGTCATTAGAACTCAGCACTACAAAAACAGAAAAGCCATGTAGCCGACGCCAGCTGTGCCGCATTAAACTCATTCGCGAGACGCATCACCTTCACACTGGGCAGTCCGCTGGTGAGCGCATTACGTATGCAGGGCCATAAAAAGATCTAGCGTTCTTCATCGCCGAACGTAAATTCTCGATTCAAAGACCAACAGTCCGGCGCTCGTGGGATATGAGCGTGGATAATTGGACCTGGAGACTACCACTGAGTCATGAGGCAGTCGGGAAGAAAGCTCGGCACGAATATATTGCTCTGCTTGTATTAAAATTGCTGCAGCGAGAAGTGGTTGGGAGAAAAACAATATTTTTTTAAGCGAACATTGAGAGAGGAGTGAATTTAAAAATACTAACAATCTGGAGGGTCTGAGAGCAACTGAGACGTAATTTGTGAACTTATGTAAATAGTACGAGCGCAATTTTTCAAAATAGATTCGCAATAAGTAGTACGCAAAATTGGCACTTGAAATAAAATTCCCATGCGTTTGGGCGTATGAAATTCGATCTAGACTAATTTGTGGTAGAAAAAAATATTGGAAACTAGAGATCTGAATAGTTTTAAGTGCTGCACTGTTGAGTGAAACTCGGTAATCCCGAATCGAAAGGCTTGCAAACGAAGGACAACTCTTTGTGTTGAAATGACTAACCTACTCAATAAGCACTGCAGGTACCAAACAGCTGTGATGCATCACCGGAAGGCAATACCTAGCAGGCAATAAAGCAGTCGAACTATGATTTGGTTGAGGTCATACCCAGGACGGATCGACCTCTGCGATATTCGCGTGAGAAAACCAGATAAGCTCAATTTAGACTCAAAAGCCCAGAGTGGTCGCAGTTAAAGAAAATCGAACTCCACTAAAATGGGACTGATTTACGGGCGGTCAAAACGGAGATTCCACTCGCATCAACGACCTATGACTACCGGTACGGGTTCAATAGGGCTCTAAATTTGGACTAAGATGATAACAAGGCAGAGTGCAAAAAGTACTATCATTAGAAATTGCAACAGCCGTGTGGCAACCTATAGTCGTCTGAGGTATATGTCAGCGTGAATGAGCGACAAATTTCAGGAGTTAACAATTTGCTAAAAACATATCAGTTTATGAACTGAACAGAATTGGACGAAGAAAGCTCATCCAATCATCTGCTAATCTTCTAGATAACTAACACGTTCTACTCTGACCAGTGAACTTCACAGAACAATGTTTACTGTTGAACATGCTTTGCCCTGGTTTTGCTCAGCTTATCACAATACTGCGCGAGCTAAACTCGCTTTAAAAGACTATGTTAAAAAATATTCGCTTGCGATTGATGAATGCACTCATCAGCAGAGCAAACAAGCGGCAAAATTCAGTGAAAAATTTCGATAGTGTTTTGCCGATTTTAAAGATCTTATTTTACATTCGGTGAAAGGTCTATTTTTCACAGAAATTTCTTTCGCATTCTGTGACAGCATTGAAAGAACAAGAGATTCTTCAACTTGGATTGTGATCACTGAAAACCAGAAAAAACTTCACACAAACAACAGGTGCACCGCCTCATTGCAGCCCAAATAAAAATAAGGGCACAAACGCACCCGATTTCAGAAAAAACGCAGGTTTTTCTAACAATTTGCGAGGAGCGCAAAGTGTTCGGCATGCACCTGCCGCTCTCCAATTTATGCAAAAACAAACATGGAATATCCCACTCGAACGAGATGTAGAGGCATGCCCTTGGACAAAATTCATGAAAGAGATTCATTGCCTTGGGCGAGGCGATCTACCCACAGAAAAAACTCGGCAGGATATTGCCGGGTTAGGAAATGGAAATTGGGGAAATGAACAAGTTTCCGGTCAAGTTAATAGAAGGCGAGCTCTTGAACGATGACTTCCATTAGAGGAAGCGCTCTCGAACTCTTGCGATTGATGGATTCAACGGCAAATTTATCGCTGCTGCGAAAAAGAGCATCTGGCGCACGTCAGCTTTTGTGAACAGGATGGATGCGCTGCCGTCAGTGGTCCATGGTCGCGTCATCAGTCAGCTATTCCGGGTTATTAAATCCATCTACAGGTATCGCAAATAGAATAAACTCTTTTGGAACAGGTAAAATGAACTCAGTCCCATTCAAATAGAGTAAATAAACAGAGCAAATGGGATAAACTCCTTTGGAACATGTAAAATAAATTCAGTCCCATTCAAATAGAGTAAATGAACAGAGCAAATGGAATAAACTCCTTTGGAACAGATAAAATGAGTTCAGTCCCATTCAAATAGAGTAAATGAACAGAGCAAATAGAATAAACTCCTCTGGCACACCCGAAAGTAATTAAATCCCATTGAAGTAGAGTAAATGAATAAAGTCCTATTAAATTGAAAGACGAATTAGAGTCATTTGCAAATGGCATAAATTTTATTGATTCCCTTCAAAATATTGTTTATGAATTTCATATTTTTAGAACACTGTCGATCATATAAGTCCATTTTGAATAGCTCAAATGAACTAAATACCTTTAGAACAGCTCCACTGAACTATTAAAGTCACTTTAGAGTAGCTTAAAAGACCTAAATCCCTTGAGAATAGCTTAAACGACGAAATCTCTTTAAATAGTATTCATGATGCAATTTTTGGAATTAAAGTATACAAAATTACGTACTTTTTGAACATCTGAAATGAATTGCATTCCATGAAAATGACCTAAATGTAGAAGAGCAGCTAAGGCAAATTTGACTATTCAGAACGATTGAAATTGAAATGAAATACGCATCTATAATACACATCATCAGAATAAAATGCAGGCGTTCATTCACAATTAAATGAATCTTTTATCAACACATAAGATACTATTATAAATTAGCTCACACGACCGGTCTAGCTAGGCACGTATAAGTTAGAGATTCGAAATGTTCACCTTTTCCAGTATTCCAGAGGCTGCAATGCACAGATAACAGAACAAGCCCCAGCAGTCAGCATCACTTGCCTAGAGCGAAGCTCTCGTGCGGCCGAGTTTAAAATGGCCTACATTAAACGAAGAGTGCAGGCGCGGCTGGGCTATTTGCAATAATTACAGCGCTCGAGATCAAAGCAAACAATGAAGCCTCTAAAAATAGATGACTGATGCGAGTCCCTTTCTTCATCCGACGCTTGACTTGACTTGCAGGTTGTAAAGTGCGACCTTGCGTCCCAGGGGCTGAGGTGAGATCCGGAAAATGAAATTCAAGTTGGTTGAAATTAATTATTTGAGAACCTATTATTTTCAAAGATGTCGTTTCTAAATGAATCAGCAAAATAAATTTCAATTTACTTTGAAAAAATTCAATCAGAATCTGTTATATTCAGAGACGCGACAGGTATTTCTTGAGATATTCCAAATGTAGAGAACTTTGAAAATAAGAAAGAAAACACCGGGTACGTTTTTGAAAGTATCGCTGCCATTGCACAGTAGCTCCAACAGAAACCGAGTGCGCCTTCGTTAACATCACATGAAGAGACGAACTATTGACGCATGTACTGAAGAGTAGTTGCCGCGACTTCAAAACAGGACTAATCACAAGATCTGGACTCGATCAACACTAGAGGGACAACTGAAGAAAGCGAAACCGAGGAAAGAGAACATACAGTACGATACTTCATACGCCAAAAGGCGAACTCAAAAGTTTGCATGATGGCATAGTGTAAGGTTCCTTTTCCATTGCAAAGATGTTTTCACAGAGGAAAGAAGAAAAGATCGCTTTGTCGATTCCCACACAGGATATCTAGTGCATTGAAACAGCAGGTTAGGAAAGAACAGGACGAAAACATAAAGTAAAATAGCGAAGTGGGGGTGAAAACTCAAAGAAACAAATTGGGCCCGAAATGCAGTAGTCCTGCATCCCCATATAGAGGTGAGGTATGCCAACAGAATCTCATCTGAAGTATAGCCATAGCATAGCATAGACAAAATAAATCTATTGCCTATCGTGTGCCCCATGAGGGAAAATATAATATAATTGCTGGGCATCATCACCTGTGTCGAGAACTTCACAGCAGTAGTACTAGCAACAATATCCAAGGCATCGTAAAAAATCCTTTGCATCTGGCATACGATGACGAGATTTAGCGAGTGGTGAAGTCGCCATATTAATTGCAATGATAAATGGTACCTTCAACATCAAAATGAGGGCCAAAACAAACAATTGGAGACTGGAATGGGGAACAGATTCCTCGTTAAACTACACAACTAAGAACATTTACTAACCCTCACGTGGATAAGCATGTACCATTTTAATTTCGTGACATATAAGGACACAGAAGTAACGCATGTCTCCGGATAATCTTTTTCTCAGGAAAGGCTTAATAGAAATTATAACTCTGCTCAGCAGCTCGCGCAAAAAAGGCCCGAGAAAGTACGGCAATCAAAGAGCAGGAAAACACTACATCTCGCCAACACAGGAAGCGTCGGAGTCCTGCCTGCTGGGATGGAAGAGATCAGTTTGAATGCAGGCGACGGTGCGCATCAAAAGAAATCGAGGCTTTGAAGTCAAAAGCCGAGCACTGTGCGCGACATAAATATATTCATGTTTGAGAGCAACAATTCTTCTGCATGAAACGTCATGTTACTGCCGGCGCAAAGCGTTCAGTTTTCTGTCCATTTGGTCTATTTTTTTGCATCGCGCATAACAATTGGACAGTGAACGAGATACACCTGAGTGGCAGAAACCTTAACCACTTTCTCTCATGACTTTCACCGCTTGAATTCATGAAGGCTTTACTATGAAGTAAAATGAGTTGTTTTACGTATTAGCTGTGATTTATGCTTAGAAACTTCACATGGACTTGGTTGCAGCATAAAAGATAGGATTTTAACCAAAGATTTATTCCGATATTGAATAGGTATGACTAGTGGCAATATCAGAATTGCTCTGTATCTGAACGGTTATATTAGACTTGATAACTTAGTTTGAGCTTCTAAACAAAACAAAGGTCTATCCAAAAGAGGAACGGGAAACGCGCTATTTGGCATTTGGCGCTGACCAACAGTCGTTTAAAATAAATATTTCGGAGTGCAAATCCCCTTGCGGCTCATTTATTAAAACATCTCTAATTTTAATAAAGAAATGATGAAAAATCACTAAGTTTTTTTGAAAATTATAATTAATTGCAAGAAGCAGATGATGCTTAAAATTAAAAGCATTGGAAATAAAGTTTAACACATCACATGTGCTGCACATTGTTCACGATACAGCTTCATGTGATAGTACGGCTTTTCTGCCATAATACATAGGAATATTTTGATTTAGAATTAAACCTCATTAGGGGAATGATGGGTCCATATCTTGGTCCATAGACACGGTTTATCGTTCAAAATTCATTGGAAAACGATGGGTTAAAACGCTGGTAAGAGACACGGCTTAGCATTCAAAATTATTTTGGGAACGATGTTCAAATGTTGGCATACAGACACGGGTTAACATTCAAAATTATTTGGGGAATGATGGGTTAAGTAAGACGCTTGTATAAAGGCACGTTTTAGCATTCAAAATTATTTAGGGAATAAGGGGTTACAATGGTAGTACGTAGACACGTTAACGCCACATTGCTCGCTGTTCTGAGCGGAGAAGCTTGCATATCTTGTCCCGAAATATTAGTGATCAGATACTTAAATTTCGAAATAGCGCGATTCAAAACCGATGTACGCAGATACACTCGTAAGCCAGAGAATCGTGTATGATTGTAAAGATATCTTTGAGCGAAAAATATCGTGCAAGGGACGGCTGAAATCCAATCAGAAAAATTCAAAGTATGCAGCTCTAGAATAGAGCCCAACCAATATTGTGTTTATAACATAATTACAACGAATTAAAAGATCTAACTCACTTCAAACGACCCAGGCATATTACTCCAAAAGCTACTGTTAAAATAGACGATTCTCGTTCACGTCCTTGAGTAAATTACCTAAACCAAAATTTTCAAACATGTTTGATAAAACTTCAGTGCGCTCTTACTGTTGCAGCGAAGTACGTAAAAATATTCGAGAATGATACTAATAAAATGTTGAAAAAATGTTTGATTGATGGCTTTCCAAAGCCTGAAAACCTATTTCTATGGAATTATAAAGTGATCAAAAAATCAGAGAAGGAAAAAATGAATTAATCCAGTTTCTAAAATTACTGAACGAAACACTCGTGGGTCAAGCTACCGTCATCGAATCTTCAATTCTCCGCGCGAATATCTTCCCGAGTGGAAAGTGCTTAAAAAAATCCCTTCAAGACCTCGAAAATAAAACTCCGCTCATTGAGTTTCAGAATTTCGTTTAAAAAATCCACGGCGCTTAGGAGGAGAAAAAGTAGAGGATAGCAGAGCCAATTAAAACATCGCTTTGAGGCCACACAATCCCGCTATGCCCGCGGCCTGTAATGTGCTTCTCAAACAGGCCGGCAGGATCGCGGCTCCCAGATCTCATTCTTTCGAGTTTCTTGCTTCATTTATGAGCATTTTTGAGGTGGACTGCACGGCCCTGAGAAATGGGGTAAAATTTTTTCCACGGATATGTTTGTATTGCTACCTAATTTGAGGCTGATGCAGTGAAGGCGAAGTCAAGAGAGAACGGGGCAAAAACGGTTTCACGAATATTTTTCAATTTTGCTACCTAATTTGAAACTGATGCGGTAAGGGCAAAGTCAAGAGAGAATGGGGTGAAAATTTTTTCCTCGAATATGTTTGAATTGCTTCCTAATTTAAAGCTTATGCAGTGAAGGCAAAGTCAGGAGTGACTCTGCAATGCTTCTCAGAAAGCTAACTCGATGTTAAATCCGTTCAGGAAGCGAGCCTCTATTCTTGAAATGAACGGACTAAAGCCACACACGCGCACCGCTTACCATCCTTGAATCTGAGTCTAATAATGGAGTAGTACATGTTCTAAGTTTTACAAACATGATAATCAAGATTAAAAGGGTAGTAAGGATTATAAATGATAATGAAAAATAAATCATAATGCACGATAGAGAAAAATCATGAGGAAGTGACTCACTAAAGGGGAGTTTAAAAGTTCAATAGATTGCCCCACAATCTATGAAAAATTGCAGCGAAAGCAACGTAAAATGCATTGATCAGATTAAAAACAGACTGAACATAACTTGAGCAGCAAAATAAAACATACAAAAAAAGAAAAAATCAAAAGCAAAATTTGCAACGGAAGTTTTACGAGAAGTTCGTACATTAATTAACATTACTCACATAACTATCAGAATTCTCCCAAAATTTCTCTTGGCAGATTGAAGTACAAATTTCAAACCGTTAAATTATTTCGTTGCTATGGGCAGACCTCCTAATCGTGCCTAAGAACGCCAGCGCTGGCCGTACGTGCCTGCGTGTAAGAGCGATGAAGTCGATTAATTAACTGGATCAATGGTGGGTATGAAAAATGCCGCGCATCTCAATAGAGTGGCCGGGCAAGTGAGATAAATTGGCCAGATAGCGGGGTACAAAAGTGGGCCTTACTTTGAGCACAGCGCCACGGTGCGCCTCCGCTCACGCGACAGCACACCTTTAGCTAGAGGACCTTTTTTTATTTGTAGCTCTTCTATAACTTGCAGCTATGCGTCATCTTGTAGCCGCTGTAACTGATCCCGTTGCAGATCTTGAGCTGCTGTAACTGATCCCGTTGCAGATCTTGAGCTGCTGTAACTGATCCCGTTGCAGATCTTAAGGGCTGTAACTGATCCCGTTACAGGTTTTAAGACGCTGTAACTCAGCCTGTTCCAGATCAAAAACATCTGTTACTCAGCTCACTACAGATGAAAAGGTCCATGCGATCCTCTTTTAAAAATCAGCCTATCATACTTCTCTTCGAATTTGTGCCTCAATGTGGTCATTCACATCCCCTGCTGAGTGATAGTTCTGTCTTTATTCTGGTGTCCCCGTAAACATGATGCCGACGCCAGTCGAACTACAATTGTAGCCAAAAATTTAGACTGAAGGGTCAATGGTACACGGGCAACAAGTCAGTGAGAGAACCCAAAGTCTAGCGGTGGCCAAGTCATGCATAACCAACCGAAGTTGCAGTGACATCCAAAGTTTAAAAGCATTCAAATTGACGTCGTAAGTCCACTTGTAGCAGCCAAGTCTAGCGGTGACACCCAAAGCCAACTCTCAAAGTCCGCATCGCCACAAAGCCACGGCAACGAAACAATTCTTCACACTTAGGCGGCTTCCATTTTTTCCTGTGGATTTATATTTCCGGGCCTGGGAAGTGGCAGCTACGACTATGACAAGATAAGACCTCTCACATGAGCGCTATCAAGTTAAGATAAATGGCAGCCAGCGAACAAAGAAGAGCTCCAGCATTCACTCGGATCGTTACGGAATCTGGCGGCTGAGCTGACATGACTCGAGTGTTGAGTTCCGTTTTGAAATCTTTGATGAAACAACCGACGGTGACGGCTAATGAATTTTTCCCTGACTGCAACAGTAAATGGAACACGAAACAACACGGAGTTGGCGCTGAAGTTGTAAAATGCAGTAAATATTATTTTCGTGGAAAAAAACTTGGGCCAGTAATTCGCTATTACTCGAAGGTATGCAGGATAACAAAGGTAGAGCGAAATATCTGAGATCGGAATGGATTCACTCCCTACTAAGTTAGAGGATTGACCAACGGACACGAAAGATAAGTGTTTTGATGGGAAGTTAGACGTTTTCTCGCCGAAGAAAAGGACAGAAAAAATCCTTAGGCCTTGGACGAAAGTAATTCTAAATTAGAGCCGTAATTTCGACATGATATTCTTCAAGTTTATTTTTGTAACATTACGTCAACGCTGCTATTTTCTGTCCTTACAAAAACAAAGGCAAAATAGGCAAATATAACATGAAAATTTCATATCAAGGTACTGGAATAAAAGGAGTAGCTACGTAAAGAGGAGCGCTCGAATATGTGCTCTGAAAAATTCGCTCATTTGTTATAGCCTCCTTTCTTTTAGAATCCAAGTTCAAGGTTTTTCAATTTTTTTCGTCTTTTCAAGTCTAAAAATCAAAGGAGTTATTTTCCGAAAGAAAACACGATTCTTTCAACGTGGCCACGTCATTTTTACTTGTTATGATGAAGGGTGTACACAAATACGACAATGGGGTAGATGAGACTAGCAAATATAAGAACAATTGTCACGAGGGTCTCACGCAACTTTGGATATGCAGCGATGACGAAGTTTTATAATAAGGTCTCGAATTGTACGTTAAATTATTAAGTGAAGTTAACACAGAGTCAGAGTCAAATACGGAGTGCCTCGCCGTATGCAAATTTAACACATCTAATGAAGTGGCACGATGAGACCTTCTAACGTCGGAGTTACGCTCTATAATGATGATGCCCTAACCCTCGTCGACCCTTTAAGTAGCTGTCGTGCTGCAGGAGTTACCGCGGCTGATCATAGCCGTTGAAGTTGACGCGCACAGTCTCGTCGCTTAGGCCCAGACGCGCCTTCGGGTAGCAGCGCCAGCCGCTGAGACCGGGCTGCTGTTGCCATCCACTGCCACATTGGTGCCACGCTGGTGCCATGTTGGTGCCATGCTGGTGCCACGCTGTTGCCATGCTGCCACGCTGCCCCTCGGAGCGCAGGTGTTGCCTCTTTCTTGTAACGGTCGAGCCCTCGCTGTGTACACATCGACATCTGGCGCGTTGTATACTGCTGAGCATTGAGATTTCTTGATAGCAGAGTTCGGTGTAAGCTCTCACGTCCAACCGCCCTTTACTCTTTTTTGTGGCGAAAACTTAACGGTTCGTACTAGGGACATAACAGAATCCCCCCAACCTATATTAATCAACATCCTCCTGGATGTAGAATGGAAGTTTCCGTCTACTGAAGTCACGCATCTGAGATTCGTACTTCATTGCAGGGGCGAAATTAGACAAGCCTTGAGATTTGTGCTTCTGACGCACTTCTGAATCGAAGATCTTGAACAAGCGATAGTTTATTGTGGTCGTCGGGACGTCCTTTTCCAATTCTCTATCGAAGACCTTCTCTCTTGGCTAATGACGTTCTATCAGAGGCCTTCTGAAGACGTTCAAAGGGGTAAAAACCATCCTAATAAAATATCGAATATGCAATCGATCAGTCTATACTCGACCTCCTGCGTGTAGTCACTATGGACGTATTGCTGTCCAACGGTATCTTCTTTATTTTTTCTTCGCCGTTGTTGAATCCGTGTCTGGCGAAAATATAGACGTTCAGGGGAAAGTCCCGTCCTTCGTACGAGTGGGTGTACTGTTGCTGCAGATGGGAAGCTGGATCCGCCTATTGCGTCACGCGCAGCTGTGGTAGCGGCGGGCTCGGACAGCTGAGTGGCCCTTTACTCGCAAGGTCGTTTGTGGTCGGCGCGCAGCAGAAGCGTATTGTGACGGCTGGCAGACCACGGTGCTGCAGCCCAGGCGTCGATGGCACATAGCACTCTCACACTCTGCCTCTCAGCCGCTGCGTTGGTGCACTGGCGAGCGGTGTGTGAGTGCTGTTCAGGCCTCCGCCTGTCGCTCGCTTGCCCAGCGTGCCGTAGTCGGTCGTTCGTCTGCCTGCCTCAGTTGACACTGAGGTGCTGTAACAACCGTTCTACATTAATTTCAGCGCTTGGTAAGATTTTTCTCTCGGATTTCTTTTGACTTATCGTAATCAATTGTGTCCATCTACTCATCACACCTCCCCCATGCCATTTACAGCCCGGTGTATCACCCTTCGATTGTGTTTTAACTAGATCAAGTAATCTAAAGCGCAATAAGCTCAAAGAAATCCGTTAGAAGACATTATAACTAACACAAAATGAAATAAATGAAAGGTAAATTAAATTGATGAGAGATCAAAGTAATCTAACGCAATAAGCTCAAAGAAATCCGTTAGAGAACACAAAATGAAATAAATGCACGGTAAATGAAATTAATGAGAAACACATAATATGATATTCAATATCTCGGCTAATTAGTGGGCTGCAAAGGAAAGTTCCTACGTATTAGCACGCATTCCTGGGGAAGAGCTATAAAAGACATACGAATGGGTTACAAATTTGACATCGAGTAAAATTTTATCCGAATAATGAGCATCCTCAAGGTAAATACTTAAATTGATTTATAAATCGACATCAATCATGTAATACATCCTATCTGCATTTTGCTAGAGAAATCATCTAAATTTTATTCGAAGCACTCATCCTAAAATTGGAATATGAAAGAAATGTTAAACACAAGGGAAATGATTAGAAAACATTCTTGATATTAAACATAGAACATTTGGGAGTGAAATGATATAATCATTATTGAAGTCTTGGGACGTGGAAAATCAGTTAATTCTAAGTCAAAGCACGTATCCTAAATTTGTAATACGAAAGAAATGTTAAACACAAGGGAAATAATTAGAGAACATTCTTAATATTGAACATAGTACATCTTTAGAATGAAATGGAGCAATCATCATCGAAGTTTTGGGACGTCCTTGCGAGACACAAATAATCATACATAGTTTGGGCGTCTCGTCCGGTTTCTCAGAGAGTACCTAGGGATCATTTCTACATTTCTCTGGCTTGTGCTCGGCACTGCAGGAATGTCGTTCGTCTCTGCCCCTTGCAGTTCGTCCTTTTCTTCGTCGTTGTTGAAAGGGAAGGCCATGGCGTCGTCAAGATAAGCGCGTTTCACACGGTTCAGGTGCACGGTCTGCTCCTTTCTATCTGAGTAGAGGCCTTTGATAGTGATGTTATTTCCATGTCTAGAGGTGATCCTATATGGGCCTCGGAATCTCGATGGAAAGGCTCTGTCCTCGACACGCACTCCTTCATTCCTCAACATAATAAGGTCCCCAGCTTGGACATCACATTCTTTGGCCGTTCGATTGTAGATCTTCGCCGCAGCTTGCCTGGCCGCCTCAGAGTTTTTTCTAACAGCAGTAAATGCTTTGGACAGTCGGAGCGAGACTTCAGTTGAATACTCTTTGTCACATGCGTAGTTTATAGGCTGCTCCTTGAAGATGTCGTGGAAGGGAAGGTTTGCGTCTCGGCCGTAGAACAGAAAGAACGGCGTGTCCTTAATCGCAGTCTGATAGGAAGTATTCACCGCGAGAGTCGCAAAGGGAACGCTTTCGTCCCAAGTGAACTTATCTTCAGCCGCTAAGTGAGAGATTGCAGTCTTTAAGATACCGTTCATTCTCTCGCAGCAACCGTTCGCCATCGCGTGGTAAGCAGTCGTCGTTTGTGATCTCGCTTTGAGATTTTTGCAGACGTCCTGGAATAACCTGTTGGTAAATTCGCTGCCTCTGTCACTGACGATCGTATTCGGGGCAGAGAATTTTCCGACGTATTGGACAAAAGCTCTGGTGACAGTATCCGCAGACTTATCTGTAAGGGGATAAGCATCAACATACCTAGTAAAATGATCAACTATCGTTAGAAGGTATTTGTTGCCTGCGTAACTAACAGGAAGCTCAACAAGGTCAACTGCAACTCTTTCAAGGGGATAGGAGGTTTCAGGGAATTTTCCCAAGGGAACTTTAAATTGACCTTGCCATCTTGTTCGTTGGCAAGCTAGACATTTCTTTACATAATCTTTGACGTCACGAATCTGATTAATCCAGAAGAATTTATCTCGGGCACGTTCAAGAGTTCTTAGGAAACCCATATGAGCGGACAAATCGTTGTCATGGCTCAACTTTAAAGCTACCTTAACTAAAGATTTAGGAATGACTATTTGTACATTACTTCTACCGTTTCTGCGTTTCTTCCTCGACAATCTACACAGGACATTGTTCTCATCAATAAAATATTCGTCAATGTTTGAAATCTTAGTATCACCCAAGTCATTGCCAGTTAACAAGTTTCTTACACCAGACCAAAGTGAGTCCTTTTCTTGTTCTGAAACAACATCATCCAGGCTCAATTGCTTTGCCTCGACGGCAACACTGTTATCACGTTCACTGTACACGGGTGGAGGGCACACGTCGTCGACGGGAACATCTGTCGCATTATTATTAGAACAAGGCTTAATTCTAGAAGGAACATCAGCATTAATTTTAGGATCATTCTTATTACTACAGTTTGACTCAGCAGTGTCTACGACAGCATTGACAATTCTTTCCGACCTAGACAAATAGTCGGGCAAATGGTGTTGTGCTCCCGGCTTGTACCGAACAGAGAAATTATATTCCTGGAGAAGCAGAGCCCACCTTGAAATACGGTGATTACCTGTTTTATTAGCAAAAATGAACGTTAAGGGACGATGATCTGTTACCACGACGAACTCATTTAAGTACAGGTACGCATCATAATGTTTGATTGAATCATGGATAGCGAGAGCTTCGAGTTCTGTTGCAGAGTACTTAAGTTCATTTCCTTTTAATTTTCGACTATAGTATGCTACAGGTAACTCGATGCCGTCATGCATCTGAAGTAATGCTCCTCCAATTGCAATGCCCGAGGCATCAGTGTGCAACACAAACTCTCTCTGAAAGTCAGGAAATTTAAGTATAGGCGCAGACACAAGTTTATCTTTTAAATCATCAAAAGCTCGCTGATGGGTGTCAGTCCACTTAAACGAGTTCGTTTTCTTTGTAAGCTCAGTAAGAGGTGCCGCGATATGTGCGTAATTTTGAATGAATTTTCTGAAAAATCCGGTTGAGCCTAAGAATCTCTTCACCTCTTTAGCACTCCTAGGTCTCAAAGCATCCGCTAAGGCTCGCACTTTGTCAGGTCTGGGAGTTAGTCCCTCTGAACTGACTTTGATACCAAGGAAAGTCACGCTACTGGCCGCAAATTGGCATTTCTTAAGGCTTAATTTGAAGCCTGAAGCAGCTGTTTGAAGTAACGCCTTATCCAAATGTTCGACATGAGTCTCGAAATTTTTTGAATAGATGATGATGTCGTCAACGTAACAGAACAGAAATTTTGAAATGAATGGGGAAAAAGCCAAATTAACTGCTCTTTGAAGTGCAGCTGCGGATGTGATAAGACCCTGGGGTGACCGGCAATACCTGTAACTACCTGTAGGCGTTCTGAAAGCGGTAATGTCTCTGCTCTCTGGGGACAATTCGATCTGATGATAGGAGCTTCTCATATCAAGGGTCGTGAATAAATTTGAGTCCTTTAGACTTTCGAGGGTGTCAGTCATGTGCGGAATAGGGAAAGTGTCTTTCTTAACTATTTTGTTGATAAGACGAAAATCGACAACTATCCTATGAGTTCCATCGTTTTTTCTGACTGTCAAAATAGGTGACGACCATGGGGAGTAAGCTGGCTCTATAACTTTCTGTTTCAGCATCTCTTGGACATGCTCTTCAACTAATTGTTTTGTAGCGTGAGGAACTCGATATTGGGGCGTATTGATTGGCTCATGACCCTGAATGTCTAATCTATGTACAGCATTTCGCGCATGACCAATCTCGTCTCCAACCGCGAACGCATTCCTATGATTGTTAATCAAATTTACAAGGGTCGTTCTCTGATCTAAGTTCAAATGGGATAAGTCAACATCGTCAATCATCCGGTTGAATTCAGGTTCATTTCGTTTCTCTGCGACTGGCAACAGTTCACTGTTAGGCAGTAACTCAGGGTTGCACTGACTCAAGGGGCTTTCAGTCAGAGCGGGAGCTCGTCTGGCGTCATGCACTGTCGCCACGGCATCATAGGCCTTGCGCTGTGCCTGAGCTAGAGCATCACTTTCGCTTTCGTCTGAGCCAGGCTCTGGGTCCTCAATGGCAACATCTAAACTAGCACAAATTTTATTTCTAGGCACAAGAACATTCTTATCATTATAATTTACAAAAACTACAGGCACGGTGCTATCACGGACTGTAGCTAACGTTCGAGGCACTGCTATTCCTTTGCATGTAACGCTCTGCTTTAGAACGACTGTCTTTCCATTCATGTGCTTGGGAACTCTCAAAAAGGAATGACATAACGTGCCTCCTTCAACAGTCAGATCATGTGACATTCTTGCGACACTGAATGATGCATCCTCAGATTGTTTCACAAAATTTACTGAATTAGAAGCAGCAACTGATTGAAATGGGTAAACTTTATTGTTAATTCTCACGTGACCTTTCTCATTCTGACTGTATTTTATTTCAACGCCGAACCTCTTAAGGAAATCTCGGCCTATCAAGACAGCTCCAGGGAAGTAAGAATCTTCCACAATTATAGCAGAATGGCAATACTCAACATCACCTAGTTTAAATTTCAGGTCAATCGTACCTCGAGTGTGGAGATTATCTCCATTTACAGAACAAAGAACTTTAGTGCATCGTTTAATTCGGGGAAGAGTTTTGAATAATTTGCTAATTACACAAGATTTCACAAGAGTCACGGAAGAGCCTGAATCAACGAAAGTGGAGCATTTTTTCTGTTCAACATTTAGCAAAATCACGGGGGAAAAGCTTTTCGGTTGCCGTGGAAGTTTTTTGACTTTACTGCGGCGATGTCACCATTCTGATTCGGATGGCCATTGAATTTACGTTGATAATTATTAAAGGGGCGGGCATTTTTGTGTGAAGCACTTTGCCATTTGAATGGATTTTTAGGCTGGTACGCTCGCTTTTGTGGTGAATTGAATTGACATTTCTCCACCACTACATCACTCTCGTGGGCTCGCCTTTTGCGGTTCAACAAAGATCTTTCTTCGATCAAAGATTCCTCAATTGACCTCGCTTTGTCTAGGAGTTTTGTCACACTCTCAGGGTCGAAATCATGAGATAATTTTTCACTGATCTTGGGGTTCATATTTTTAATGATAGTCGGGATTAGAATTTTTTGTGCATTGGCATCCTCGTAGTGCCATTCTTGGCCGAACACGTCTTTCCAGCTAGCTAGAACGCGAGTTGCAAATGCATTGACACTCTCATCATTCTCTTGACGCAGACTAAATAGGATTTTATGAACAGTTTTTCTATAATTTACAGCCCCCTTGTACACAGAAATAAGCCAATTCTTGACATCTTCCAGAGTGACTAATTGGTCCGATTTAAGAACATAAGAATCCCAAGCCTTCCCGGTAAGAGCATTTTTCAGATAACGACATTGCAAATCGATGTCATTCGTGTAGATGTCAACTCTGGTCTGAAAGTGTTTTAAAAATGAAGTTACACAGCCTTCGCCGTTAAATTTAGGCAGATCAATTGCATGATTTAAAGTGACAAAATTGTTATGAGCATTCTCGCCGTTGTTATTTTGGTTATCTTCATTATCGTTCCCTGCCATGATTCCAACATTTATTTAGGGCAAAATTGGCGAGGCAAAATAGGTTCACAATGAACACTGATAACAATTTAGAGTTTCAAATTAGAAGTTTAAATGCAATATCTCGTACAATATGTTTCCAAATACACAGACATAATTGAATCTTTCGCACAATAAGTTTCCAAATGCACAGAAATAATTGGATAGATCCAACAAAAGCAATGCACATAGACACGAAATATCAAAAATAGAATACGCAATAATCTTATAAAACGGATCAAATCAATAGGAAAACGGGTTAAATCGGTTAATAAAACGGGTTAAATCAATGAATAAAGCAACACACATGGATACAATGGCATCAAAATAAAGAGCACAATAATCTTATTACGGAAGCGGTTTTGCATGGATTAATACATGTCATAAGGAAATAAATCAATAGGGCTAAGTTAATAAAACGAATTAAATGAATTAATACACACAGTAAAGAAATAAATCAATACGCAAATAAAGTGACATGAGGACATACACATTTCTAGGGAAATATTACAAGTTATAAATGAGATGAATGAATTTAAATAATTACTTGGGCCATTTAATTTACGTTACAAAAATTTTTTTTTGAATAGGTAGCGTGGCTTTAGGTCCCTTGCGGAGACGTTGAGCGTTATTGGGTTATGATCCCACGTTCGCTGACCACCAATTGTTATAGCCTCCTTTCTTTTAGAATCCAAGTTCAAGGTTTTTCAATTTTTTTCGTCTTTTCAAGTCTAAAAATCAAAGGAGTTATTTTCCGAAAGAAAACACGATTCTTTCAACGTGGCCACGTCATTTTTACTTGTTATGATGAAGGGTGTACACAAATACGACAATGGGGTAGATGAGACTAGCAAATATAAGAACAATTGTCACGAGGGTCTCACGCAACTTTGGATATGCAGCGATGACGAAGTTTTATAATAAGGTCTCGAATTGTACGTTAAATTATTAAGTGAAGTTAACACAGAGTCAGAGTCAAATACGGAGTGCCTCGCCGTATGCAAATTTAACACATCTAATGAAGTGGCACGATGAGACCTTCTAACGTCGGAGTTACGCTCTATAATGATGATGCCCTAACCCTCGTCGACCCTTTAAGTAGCTGTCGTGCTGCAGGAGTTACCGCGGCTGATCATAGCCGTTGAAGTTGACGCGCACAGTCTCGTCGCTTAGGCCCAGACGCGCCTTCGGGTAGCAGCGCCAGCCGCTGAGACCGGGCTGCTGTTGCCATCCACTGCCACATTGGTGCCACGCTGGTGCCATGTTGGTGCCATGCTGGTGCCACGCTGTTGCCATGCTGCCACGCTGCCCCTCGGAGCGCAGGTGTTGCCTCTTTCTTGTAACGGTCGAGCCCTCGCTGTGTACACATCGACATCTGGCGCGTTGTATACTGCTGAGCATTGAGATTTCTTGATAGCAGAGTTCGGTGTAAGCTCTCACGTCCAACCGCCCTTTACTCTTTTTTGTGGCGAAAACTTAACGGTTCGTACTAGGGACATAACAATTAAGTCTAATGATAAGTGTCGCCGTCTCTCAGTAATACTTCTAAAGAACAGACTCCACAACAATAAGGTTTATTGAATGCTGAATTCACGCAGCTGTCTAAACTGACGGCACGCATTGCTGAAGAAAGACAGCAAGGACGCCTCTTTGTACGCTAGATTGCCTCGTGAAGCGAGCGAAGTCGTCCTCTATTACCTAGAGCCGTCTTTGTGCTCTGACGTCGTGTTTCGATCAGCTACAGAAAATCGCGCCGTCAGTAACGCATGCCCCTCACAAAGCTTTTGTCTCCATCAGTGCATTGATTTTATCATTACGCTCGCCAATGGCTCTGCTACCCTCGAATGCGAGCCTTGCATCGGTGTCTGACAACTGGACTCCTAACGCTTCAGGCAAGGTATGTCCCCATCCAAGGTGAAAATGAAAACTTTCCTACTGAACGCATGACGAAGAAATGACGTTTGAAAGAAAAGAATCTCGAATGCGATTAATGTCAATTTTACTGTATTGTTTATAACTTGACTTGTCATTGTAATTTTGAAGAAATGAAGTTAGTGTGTTTTGAAGCAAGTCTCACGTACTTGGCACGAGGGGCAGCTGAAGAAACATGGGTTTTTAAAGCAGATCACGAGAACTTCACCTCACACGCGCAAGGGCGAATAAAATTATACAAATATCAAGCGATCGAAGTGAATTGATACACTGCTTTGTTTCAAGTGTAATGTAACTTTTTCCTCCAATATTTTGCTCACTGAACAAAGGGAGTCGGAATATTGATGTTGTTCACTTTTAGAATGAACACGGAGGGGATATGAAGCCCAGAAACGCCAGAGTTGTGTCAATGAACGAGTAGAGCCAAGGTAAGAATTACATCAATGCATTATAAATCGAGCGAAACATTCTCGATTTGCCAGAGAAGTGAACTCATTCTGAAATGAATTAAAGGCCTCGGGATGCAAACCATGAAGTTCTGTTTAGTTTCACTAAAAAATGTTGTAAAATACACTGAGAATTTTTTCTAACTCTGGAGATCGAGCGATTGATTCACGCAACGAAGCTCGTGTCATGCCAGCCAACCGAACTACAAGGGCTCGACCGTGATTTATTTACCACAAGCATTCACTTTGTTACAAATTGTAATAATAAATTTAAAATCGAACCATCATGAATATTAGCATTTCAGGCTAAATAGGTTTTCAGGATTTCGCTTCCTAGATGTCTATGGGCTGCTAGCTTATTTTTTTTTCTAGCTGGACTCATTAAGTTAGGTACAATTTCTCAGGAAACGGTTTCAATTAGAAGAATGTTGACAGATAAATCGTTAGTTTGGACGACAAAAATGACAGCGCAGTGTTTTGGTAGCCGGAAGTCATCGCGCGATAATTTCATCTCGAAAAGAAAAAGCTTTGAATTAGGCATTCCATTGACACTTCGACTGCAATGCGACCGATCGCTGTTCCCTGAGGGGATTTCAGAATGCTGCTGACCGACCAGCAGTACCAAACTCAATTTCTATAAGTACTTAGAACTATAATAAATGAAGGCGCGATCTATTTTGTGTTCGTTATTTTCAAAATTTATTTCTAAAACTTCTCTTAATTTGAGTTGAATATTGACCTTCAGTTTAACCCATCGCAGTCAACGTGTTAAACGAACGGAGCGGCGACAAATAGGAGCAGATGAAATTATTATGGCCAAATTCGGACAGAGTATAGTCATTTTGAGATGAATTAATCAATATTTTGAATTCAAAAGACTTTGTTATCTTTACCAGGAACACCCTTTTTACTAGCAAATGACATTGTGTTTGATTCAAACCGAGTATTGCACTAACATTAATTCGATCGTTTCCATTAGCAGCGACTTTTAAACAAGCTGAAGGAATCGGAGAGATTCAAGACAGTGTGTTCAAAACAAGCAACGAAAAATTATTCGGACAAAAGAAAAAATAATAATACAAAATCCTAATTTCAAGATTACTTTTTCCCGGTTCTTCACCAATCACTTTGCCAATGCGAGTGAAAACAATACAGGGCAAATTTAAAATATCTTACATCCTACTCTTAAAGAATATGTTTTATTTCATAAGCGTACTCTCTCCCCGCTGACTACTCCGCTAGTTAGCTCGCAATTTTGGGAAGTAACGTTGAAATAAAGTTGACTTGGGCTGCTACTATTGACGACGTCACGGTTCGGCCCACTCTGCTGTGATCTGCAGGACAGACTCGAGAACACGAGCCAGGAGGGGTAACGAGCAGGTATTTCTTGGCTCAGAGGTCAAGGAGATCGATAAGCAGCACTCAAATCGTGGCTACAACGTGAAATGAAGAACGACAATAATCGCGGCCACATGTAATTCGTGCGCCTCAACAGCGAAGGCTAAAAGATTCCGAGTCGCAGCTTTGAGGCCAACGAGTCGTAATTTGGTGGTCGACAAATTATAACGTGCAAAAATTATAACCATGGCACACGTACGAGAATAGAAGCAAGCACTAGGATACGAAAATGGCTGCGCGGGGTTACGAAATGGATGCGCGGGGATACGAAAATGGCTGCGCGGAGATACGAAAATGGCAGCAAGGGGGGGAGGTGTTTGCATCGCCGTGCGAGCATGGGATTCAAAAATGACCACATTGAAAATCACTACATGGGGATACGGAAATAGCAGCATGGCAGAAGCCAAAACAGCATCATGAGGTATAAATAAAATTTGAGCAAAAGGGATATAAAAATTACAGCATGAGGGATAAGAAAATGTTAGCGTAGAAATAAGAAAATATCAGCATAGAGGATATAAATATCATTCCGTAAAAGTAATTTCATTCAAAATAGTTTTGATTTTTTAGATATCTAAATATTTGATAATACTAATAACATATTTCTTATTCCATTTCAGGTACACTAAATTCGAGCAGTACAGCCTTGCTCCTATCGATATAGATTCAAGAGTCTAATCCTTCCCTACATCATATCCATCTAGCAAGTTCCATCATATCTCTGGGGAGTGAAAAGAACACAAATTTTGGTGAGTAGAAGTTTTACGTGCGTCCTTCCCATCAAACACAAGAGGCAAGCTGAGAATTTAATAAATCAAAGTGTACGAAAACTTAACCACCAAACCGAAAACCACTGAACAGAATTTTTTTAAATTAATAAGTGTGGAGTACAGCCCTCGAATGAAGAATATTTGAAAACGAAGTGCGTACGGTATACAAGCTACTGAAGTACAGCAAGTGCATGGCCGAGAGGATCAGTATCGGCATCCTTTACTGACGCTGAACGCGATTGGTCGGAAGAAAAAGCTATCAATTTAGTAGGAGGGCAAGTGCTCAGGAGAAGCCGTAAACATTCACTGCCAGGCTCTCGGAAGCACGGCAAGTTTGATCAAAAAGTAGGGCTCGTAAACCATAAAACGAGCTTTACTGGAGGTCCAAATGAAGGCGCTCTCAAATAAAACTAGCACGTAATGGCCGCAGAAACGACACAAAACTCCTACAAGTCTTCAGAACTTCAAACCCAATTGGAGGACTCTCGCGGTGCCGAGCATCGGCTTCGCTAGTCTTTCTGTATCAGCTAATAGGTTCCTTCGGCTGGTGCTGCATTTTAGAGATGAACTTGCTCTCATCTTTTCCCGAAGTTTTGCTTGGTAATTCCTTGCAATCGAAAACGCATTCATGGGAAAATTTCGAGTGGAGTGGATTTCGTGTTTGAATACGAAGCCACTAGTCATTAGTACGCTCACTTTCAAATCCATAAAGACGTTCAAAATTTAGAAAAGAAAGCCACCACAGTCTCCTAGAAAATTTTATTTGCCAAGAAAAATGACAGTTAAGTAAAAGAGAAAACTCAGTAGACGTCGAGGTTAAATTAAATGACAGTCGAATTTTACTGAACACATGATCCATACTTAATATCAAAGGACTTCATTACACTTGAAACACATCAAAACACTAGAGGATCGTCAGGAATGAGTCCTTTAGCGTCCATTAGTTTTTCAAAAAGACACATTTGTGTGTTTTCAGAATTCGTTAAACGATTCATATATGTCGGACTATTCAACAATGTTCTCTAATAGCAGAAAATCATCGAAGTAAACAAACGTTGCCATAATTTAGGAATCAAAGATAATGTAGAAAGTAAGAAATTTTATACGAGACCAACACCAGCGCGATTCGATACCGTAAAAACTATGAATGTTTGAATTTTCTCTTATTTCTGAGAAAGTCGTTTTTTGTTTTTATATTTACTGTCAAAGTCTGCATCGTTAGTTTTCGCATACCATGTATTCCCGAAACGCATAGCTCGTAGTTCAAATATCACAACACAGTAATCCATTATTCTGTTATTGAATACCAGACAGAAACACACGAAAGGGAGAATGTCCTTCCACAAGCAAAATCACAACGACACGAAACCGCTCGAAGGAAAAAAATATAGTAAAAGTAAAGCCAAATTAACACGTTGACTGCGACACGACCCACCGGTGGGTCGTGCTTAGGTTTTTCCTGCTGCGAAACGACCCATCGATGGGTCGTTTTGAAAAATTCTAACAACCTTTCTAAATTAGTGGTATTTAACAGGCCCAGTTAATGTTTGATATTTACAAATTTGCTTATCACTTTTGACTTTAAATTCAAGTTGAATATTGAACTTCGGTTTAACCCATCGCAACTAACGTGTTAAAGTAATCATCACAGTAAAACTGAGCCCACTATATATTCTTCCAACTGCTCCTGAATCAGTCATAGCCAATTCAGATCACGTGCCTCTAAGGAACGTTGATCCTCGGAGGTGCGATAAAAAGTAATCCTTTTAAATAAATTCTCCGTAGGGGAGAGATATATTGTGCATATCGGAGCTAAACTTGCACCGCATTGCAGGCATTTCAGTGAAGGAAGAAATATCACAGAACATAGGGCAGCTCAGACTCGAACACGTCCATTTTTTAAACCCTCACACACCCCTTCAGAATCTCTGAGAGGAATACCCATCGCTCGCAAAGCAAGGCTTTAAACTCTCAGAAATTGGGGCTTTTAACGCGCACCTCACGTAGTGGCAGAGAGAGGCATCGATTATCCCTGAGGCCTTTCCAATAACAACACAATGAGAAAATTTCACGGCATGCGGAACTGGAAGAAGCACTACCGCCCACCAACTGTTTTAAAAGCGTGAAGAATTCTTTAGTTCGCATGGGTGGACCGAAAATGTAGGTCGTTCATTGTCAATACGAGTCGACGTGCAGGGCGGACGTTGAGGTCTTTTTATTGAAAGGCGGATGAGGCACGGCAAGTCATTTGGACGAGAGGGCACAGCGGTGACCAATGTTGCCGGTGCCCAAGTTAGGACAGCCCGCCAAAGTTATGGCAGCGAAAGTTGGGCCGTTTGAAATGCCGGTCGCTTCGCAGCAACTGCATCCTCAGCGCGGGCTGTCATCAGCGTTTTAGCAGCTGCACGCAACATGGCCGCATCCAATGAACGGTTATGCCAGGGAACTTTGGTCTCATTTATTTTAGTTACGCCCCACAATACCACGATGTTTCCGCGCCGCGAGTTCATGGAAGGCTGCTGACGCAAACAGGGGGTCAATAATTGCTCATAACTGTTGCTTTGACTGAACACAGAGTTGGTTAGCTTCTTGTGTAGCTTGAGTGAAGGACTGCAGGGCACTGATACAAGAAGCTATCCTGGACAAATTTAAATGCAAAATAGACTAGCCATGAAGTTTTATGAGGTTAGTGACCGGAGAATAACTTTTTGACTGCGACGTGCGCCACCGGTGGTACACGGAGGTAATTTTCATAATGCTTCTGACCAACCAGTAGTCGCCAGCTCAATTTTCATAAATACTCAATCAAAGCTAAATGAAGGCACGATCCAGTTCATGTTTGCTATTTTTAAAATAATTTATTACAATTGACTTTTAATTTTAGTTTGGCATTGAACTTAATATTTAGTAGTCGCAGTCAAAATGTTAATCAAGAGCAGTAATATAATTCCTCGGGTTTTACTGATTTTATAACATGCATGAATTGAACCTAAAAAAGGTGAACCAGGTTCAAAGCGGCATGAGGGGCATGATATTTTCTATAATATATCTATTATAGAATAAAATTACGGTACTTGTGGGTTATCTGTCCCCACTTATTTAGGGGAAAAAGCGTTTTTACGGGAAAAGCGAAAACGTAATTGTTTTATGAATATTGAACTGATGTTCTGAACAGTATGAATAGAGTTTTTATGTGAGAAGGTATCTTAGTTGATTTATATTTATTTTCAATTCGATTTATCTATTTTTCATATATATATGTATATATATATATTTAATGAATCTCTGGGACCTTCCTCTCCAGTTCTTGGAATGTCCCAGAGATTCATTGTTGCCTGAAACAAAACGAAAATTAAAAATATTAAGAATTTAATTAAGCTAACCTAACTTAAACTAACTTTAACATCAAAAGGAAACCATAAATTAAAAGTGGTGACAGATAAACCACAAGTACCATAATTGAAGTTTAGAATGGTGCATGAATACTTCGTAAAAGAATAGTGCCAAAGAAGTTCTTGAACAAATACAAGACTGTAATTCGAACGAAAAAAAAAGAGATTCAAAAGCTTTACGTGCAAGCAACAAATTTGCTCACGAATTTCAACCAGTTAACGATCTCAGACCAACGAACATCTTGATGTTTTTTTTGCCTAGTATTCAAAATACCATGGAGTCAATTTTTAAACCGCATATAAAGTTCGAGTGGACTTCCAGAAGCGAGTCGGTCGGTGGTTTTACCTTTATGTTTGAGAGTGATTCAACTTTTATAGCAAGACTTTGAGTAGTAGTAGTAGAATGGTTAGTTTAAGGCTCCATTTCCATTACGAAAATGTTTTCACAGATGGCAAAGAAGAACTCATTTAAAATTGATTAAGGAAAATGGGAATTTATGGACAAGGACTGTTCCACATGGAATACACTTTGCATAGAAACGGCAAGTTAAGAAGGATGTAGAAAGACAAAGGAAAGGTAGCACAGAAGGCATGGAAACCGAGAAGCCAAAGGAGTACGAAAGGTAGGAGCCCCCCACCAACAGCTGAGGTAACAACATTCAGATATGACCGAATTTAGAGTAGTTGGTGGCACTAACAAAAAAATGTTTTACTATATTTCGAAAATCATTCACTTGCATTTCATGAACGAAAAACAATGGAAATAATTTGAAAAACGCGACCAAGATGTCTCATTCGTCGGCTGACACGCGCTTCATAAAAACAAGAGATTGATTAGGCTCTTAAAAACACAAATGCCCAACTAATTAATCAGAAAAATTACGTCTACAACCGTTCTTTTCAGTTCCTTTTACTTCAAGTCCTATTTTCAACATCATTTAATTCAGACAAAGAAGGTTATTTCAGAAAAGAAGTATGGGAAGCGGTAGCACACAGTGATGTAGTTTTCTGTAAACTTCTTCATGGCACACTGATGAAGGCAGGTTACAGTCAACTTACGCTTCCGAGTATTGCTAGGAAAAGCATTTAATATACTCCCAGAGTTCTAAAGACGTCAAGACGAGCCACATCTTGATGAATATTCCTCCATACAGGGGGTGATTTATTCCAGCATTTCATTTAAACAAAACGCAGCTCGTTTGAACGTATTTTGTAAAGGAAATAAAACGCTTAAAGTGGCTATTGCGGTCACAGCCTAATAAAGTTGCTTTATGATTTCTTTACAAGATTAGTGTAATAATTTTGTCTTCTAAAGCCCGAATCGCAACTGTCGGTAGACATTGAGCTGAAGACACACATGCGCGGTAGAGGTAAGAATTATATTTCACACATATCATCCAACGAGACAACTTTGCATCAAATATAGGGTTGCATCAACACACCGAGTATACGGTCACTTAAAACCATGTAAAGCACCAAAACTGTGTATCTTACACCAGGGAACAGAAACTACGAAAGAAGTATATAAAAATGACACTACGGAATCATACCGAGGGGAAACAGGAACATTTTTTCTGCCTCCGCACAGACCTCCTCCCCTAGACGAGCAGTTCAAACTGGCCACGTCGACTCGCTCGTTTTTGTCCACAGCGACCTCGTATCGCTGATAAGCTGAGATGATACGCCGCTTCACACGGAGCAAGTGCTTACAGTTTTCAAGGTAGTCCGAGTGTATCTACGACCAGACCTATGCTAATTTAGCGACCGAGTAAAAAGGGTCGAATTTTCGACATTTGAGAAGTTGTACCGAGACAGTTGGCTATGAAAGTTATTCAATTTACTCGACTCCGCTGAAAGTCATTTGTTACTGCGATAAGCATTATATTTGATTTTCTTAAAACAGTGTTCATGGGTTATGGTTAAAACAATGAAGACCAAACGTAGTCAAGTGAGCAGACGCACTTTCGCTCTCAGCTTTACAGCTGTGACGACGTAAATTGTTAGAAGTTACGGCTACAACTCGCCTGAACAAACGAACCTGTAAAAAGGAACCTAGTTTCACGATTATATGGGCCCGCAGAGGAAAATAATAATTTTCCTATGACCTCCATTTCTCCATGAACCCTTTTTACATTTATTTTGCTAAGCTTTTACATTCATTTCACTGAGCTCAAACATTAATTTTGAAGAGCTTAAACATTCATTTTAAATGTTCAAGCTTTACGACGCATAAAAAGCGCTGTAAAAATTTTTGCAATTATTGTATTAAAAGACACTGAACGACCAGCGTCCAGACAAGCTCAGATTGACTCAGACGTGTACACATGAAGTCTATCTTTTTTGCCTCACGTCACGAAAGAAATCAAGAAGTTGGACAACAAAGCGAGCTTTAGTCAGGGTTTTGAAGTCACCTGTTGGGTACTGCCCCTGCCTCAAACAAAGAACTCTTACGTCAACATATCGTCACTATAAGAACCAAGCGATGCAGACATCAAAGGGAATATTGAAGCAGGCGAGAGTCCGCGTAGCGACCATATATCAGGGACCTAATGAAATGAAGAGCTTGTAGCTCAGGAAATATCCGAAGAAGGACGAGTCGCGAAAGCTTCGGTTCAATCTCACTTTTTCTGCGGCATCAACCATTCCTCAAAAAACTCTAATCGAACTGGAGAGTACGAAGTTCAGACGGAACGATGCGATTTGATGAGTCTTATATTATTCAAGATGATATTAGTCGCGTTTAGGCAAATAAAAGTAATGCGTGGAACAATTAAAGCTTGAAAATAATTTCATTCGTGTATTGAAACATGGAACGGGTACATTCTCTCTAAATAAAACACTCTCCGACTTGCTTCACTTGCTGAGACCGGGAGATAGAGAGAGACAAAGATAATAACAAATAGGAAAGACAAAGATCAAGATCACCAAGACTCGGGGAAAAGACCACAAGCAAGGCAGTTACAGTAAATGCATCACGAAGCTCGACAACACAGGTCCAAAAACAAAACAAAAAAAACAAAGGTATTTCAAGAAAGAAAGGTGAAGTCATTTTTTAGAATGGAGTTGAGTGAGAGCGGAATCTGTGCACAAGAGTGCACACAAAATCATCGGTGCATGGGAACACTAAATTGAGCAAAAGTTTGTGATACAAGACAGAATTTGAAGACGAAAGTAATAGATACTGAAAAACACGACAGCAGTGAACCGAAAGAAGATAGTTCTTAACAAAACAAAAATCTATTCTGTTCCAACAACAATGGTGTACCTACCTTTCAGTTTGGGACCTCGTATTTTTCCATGGGAATGATAATTAACAAAAAAAAAACAGGAACAACATGCCAGAAAAATACCAACACCGTCACTACAGTAGCCGGGAAATAAACAGGAACACCAACAAGACAGCAATGGGAAGGAACAGGGCTTCCATATTAGGAACAACATTCGCAAGACATCAAATCCAATTTGGGCACTGAGAAGAAAAGAAGTCCTATGAATATTCCAGCTCGCTCCTCACGAGTGACAGCAACAAGGAACACCACTCAACTGCCGCACAACTTCCGTCTCAGACGCCTCTCAGACACGCACACCAGAGGGTGATTGAGTTATACACATGAGCCAGAAAACGTGAAAAGCTATTTCGGATTGTAGAAATGGTAGCTTGGATTCGGGATGAAGTCCTCTTTATTATGCATCATAGAATTATTAGCTTGGATTCGGGATGAAATACTCTTTATTATGCATCATAGAGATGTTAGCTTGGATTCGGGATGATTTACTTTATTATGCATCATAGAAATGGTAGTACTGATACAGCATAATTTTCTCTCTTCTTCGTACCGTAGAAATGATTGCTCGGATTCGGGATGAGATACTCTCTATTATGCATCATAGAAATGATAGCACGGATACAGGATAGTTTACTTTCTACTTCGTGTCATTGAAGTGGTAACTCGGATACAGGATGATGTCCTTTCTTCTTCGTTATGTAGAAATGGTAGCTCAGATTCGGGATAGTTTACTTTCTACTTCGTATCATAGGACTGTTTGCGAGGATTAGGTTAGATACGTTAGTTTAAGCCTCCCTAACAACTACAAAGGTGTTCCTAAGTGAGGAAAGAGATAGACACCATTTAGTATGGAGCGAAAGAATGGGACCTGCATGATCAATGTGTTTTCTCATAGGATCCCATGCACATAAAAACAGGGAGTTTTGTGAAGCCAAATGGAAGCTAAAGAAAGGAGATGTGGATGCTTAAAAACAAGAATGAAGTGATTCGAGAAAGCTAGTCCGTAGCAGAGCAAAAAAAACGTTATATTAAAAAAAAGGACAGCGAAGTTAACACGTTAATCGCGGTGTGTTTAAATGAAGTTGAACGCTCAGTTCAAATTATAGTTAGTTTTACTGTTCAATATTTAAAATAACCATGAAATTAATTGTGCCTTCATTCAGTTTTAAGTATTTAGGAAAATTTAGCATGAGAATATATTTGACGACCGGTCGGCCAACAGCACCATAAAAATCCTCTCGGTGACCACTTGGGGGTCAGGTCGCGGAGTTCGAAACCTCACATCTTCTTCCCGGAAGCGCTCATTCTTATCGATAAAATATTTGGATCCCTCTAAGGGACTCAATTAGTAAATACAATAGATCGGCGTCATCGAAAGTAACGTACGATTTATTAAATCTTGACAATAATTAATTTCTGAAAGTCGTGCTAATGCGTGTCCTTTATTTTTTAGATTATTTTATTTTGGCTTCGAGGTAACTTTCATGTAAATTTAATTTTTATAAACTGCATTTAAAAACCAGAAATTTTCGATCAGGAAGCTGCGTCAGCGTGTCCAGTTCACAGATGCAGCTGAGAGCAGAGACCAACGAAGCCAGAAAATTGTCTCGCAATTATTTCATTGGGGCACTAAAATATTCTTGCAAAAAGTGAACTGAAAAAACATGAATATTTCACGATATTGAATTCCAGTATGAACTGTGACACGTGCAGTATCAGTGCTACAGAGATGGTGAATACATCTGTTTAAAAGTCACATTTCATAACATTAGACTATGGTATTAAATGCGATCTAGTATCCGTGCTACTACAATCGTAAATTAGTAAACACGTCTCCATTGACTACAATGCACAACCTTAGGTTCTGTATGACTTATGATATACTAGTGTGCACGTGCTGGTCGGCACTAATCTGAAGAATTTCATCCCTTCTTTCTTCAGTTGAATTCTCTCGTGCCGCTCGATGTTGTCCAGCGTTATGCCGAAGAATTTCCTCGCTTCTTTCATGTGTTTAGCTCTCTCTAGCTACTAGGTGCTGCTCTGCATCATTCCGTAGAATTTCCAAACGCCGGTCAAGGGTCAATTTAGCTCTAGCTTCTCATTCGCGAGCAGCATTACTTCGTCTTGCAATTTCGCGTTGTTCATCCGATCGTCGTCGGCGTTTTTCTTGCTGTCGTAGTCTTGCTACTTCTCTCTTGCGGTTGGACACATTTCTATCCATGGTGGCCTCCTTTGCCGGAATTTTATTCTGAAATGTCGTCTATTATCTCTTCGGAGCTTTTCAAGAAAATCACCATTTCGAACGCGATAACTCAAGTTCCAAAATCTTGGGCTTTATACTAAGAGGTAGCCAGGTTACTGGTCAAACGAATTTAAAACATTTTTTTTTCGCATTATCAATCAAAAATATCAAAGAAACATGATGAATTTCAACAGAGAAAGCTCAAAATAAATTTTTTTTCGTAAAAATATGCCGATTGCTTATTTTGGATATCATAATCCAAGTAAAAGGGCATTGAATCGCCACAGAAAAATAATGCCATTGAGTAATTTCTTGCATTTCTTAAGCTTTATCCTTGCTGCTATCAAAGTTATCGATTCGAAGAGAGGGTCACACGGACGGACGGACGGACGCGGCTACTTTTATAATAGTGATGAAGAACCAGGGCGAAGAAGACGGTAGGTATATCTTTTTAAATACACTTTCTCCCTTAACATACGATTCCGGTTTGAACTGTGACATGTGTAGTATCAGTGGCACCAAGCTGGCGAGTAAATATGTACCTCTGCATAAGTTACACCTCACCCCCCAATACAGGCACTGATAAAAAGTGAACAGAGAAGAAGCGGGCTCGAATCTTTGCTATACCAAGACACATCGACCGGCCCATCAAATTAAAAAGACATTTTGCGCCACTGAATTTGCTTCTAACTGACGTTGACAAACTAACCGTAACAGCATTAGGGTATGACGAGAATATAATGAAGTGTCAGACAACAATGTGTCTCAAAAACCAAAGCTCTGATATCAAATGATTCATCAGTGTATCACTGATACACTGATCTTTCTACAAAAGTTTCGTGGTAAATATTTTTTCGAGCATCCCGAATTTTCAAATATTTCTCTCCGTATTCACAGAGTACTGAGTCAGTCGGACTGATGACAGTAAAATAAAAGATATATTAATCCACTGCTAGGCTACGCTAGCAAAAGTAAATTTGGGCGGTTCTATGAGATGAAGAAACGAGTAAGAATAAAGAATATCCACTTTGACTGCAACGAGCGCCACTAATGGCTTTGGAGGGAATTTTCATAATGCTCCTCACCGACCAGTTGTCACAAATTCAATTTTTATAAATACTTAATTGAAGACAAATGATGACAATATACAGTTAATGTTTGTATCCTAAAAATTTCCCGCCACAATTGACTTTAATTTGAGTTGAATATTGAACTTCAGTTTAACCTATTACGGTCAACGTTTTGAAGACGAAGATAGTTGAGTAGCAAGTCGGTATGCCGGCATCTCTATAAGAGAGACGAAGTAAAGAATAAAGAGCCTGTCTACCTATGAATTTGAGCCCACAATGGGCTCCAGTGACTGCAATTCGGTGCGTCACTGTGTTGCTTGGGTAGCTGTTGAAGAGCGCTACATCCTACAGCAACACTGAAGAAAACAGGCATTATTAGCATACTACTTTGAGTGCAGTTGAAGTATTCTATGGCTGCACTATGTAGTGCCCACGACCCGTCAAAGATGACGGGATTCGATTTTTTCGAAGAGCTTAGACAAATCTTGCAAACGTGAATGACAAACAAACATATCCATCCTAACAGTACCCGCGTTTAAAATATTCTTGTACTTGTGCACTGGTGAAACTCGTATCACAGATACGGTCATTAAGCATCCTTGTGAGAGCGTGAAAGAGAGACTGACCAACCAATTTAATAAATTCAATAAGATCCCCATATGTAAGGGTCATGGCTTAGCGCGTGCGTCCTGTCTCCTAATAAAGTGACCCCGGAGAGAAAGCCAGTGCTTGGCCATGCTCAGTATTGTAATTCCGCCGAATACCCGATAGCCGTGTTGTTAACTCATCACGCCATCGTGTATGGCAGGTACGTTGAAGCCAGGCTGTAAGTCTTTCTTTTGAGCGTGATTCAGATATCTTGAAGCTATATTGTCAGTTGAGCTTCTGTAATATTTACGTAGATACTTATCCATGTTTACGCCCTTCAGGCTGGGGAGGATATAGCGAGTCTTCCGAAGTGTCATGCGTCCTGTCGATCGCTCGCTGTGCCGTGCTATTCATCCTTTCGTGTGCCGGCTTCCTCGTATGACCCTGTTGGTCAGGAACGCCCTGGGCCCCAGACTTCCTGTGGCCTTGGAGTAGAGTTGCTGTCCGAGCTTCTCCAGTTAACTTCGTGTAGCTTCGTCTCGAGTGCCCTCTTGAGGAAGGGGTTACAACTCAAGCCACCTTGTGACTGGGTGTGCTTGGCTGACGTCTAGAATTGAGACGTAGGACCTCGGTCCGGATTATATTTTGTATGTTGTGAATGTTTTAGGATTAAGAGGGTAGCTTAAGGATCAGCGCCAACTTCGGCTTCCGTGTTCGTTCCGAGTTGGACGCCACTTCGAGTACTAATACATAAGTTAAGTGTTAATTTGATCCTGCCTTTCTCTGACCCTCTGGTAATCCGCTCCTCTGGTATCCGTACCCTTCGATAACGATTCCGCGGGGACTCGTCTCGTGTCTCTCCCCTGGGTAGGACGAGGTTCCCCTGTCTATTTACGTGGGGAGGGTACCTTACGAGGCCGGGAGCTGACCTTCAGTCCCAGGTACTCTTTGATACCAGGCGTATGCGGTGCCGTTAGCTCGCCTGGCCCATAAAACCCTCACACTGGCGACCTTGCTATGTCTTACCGGTGATCTTTTCTTGATCTAAATCTCGTCCTCATACTGGCAAGCTTACTAGGTCTTGTTTGTAAATTTTTCTCACTTCACACTGGTGACCTAGTTGTTCGCAAACTGTCTATCTCTGTACTCGAATCCTTGACATTTCTTCTAAAAACCTTCCACTGGTAAATTTACTATGCAATACCTGTCGTTATTGTCAAAACAATCTAGCTAAGGCATAGGTGAACTTGTCATTTTTTTTGGTGTAAATTAACGTATATCTCACTATGTGTAAGTGATTGTACGGGGTCTAATCATTCTTCTCATACCTATCCTATTATTTCTGTCGAGCCGCTGGCGTCGTTTTCCTTTCTCTTCTCCTAACCTCATGATCTCCAACTTTACCATTACTAGTACCTTTATTTTTCCCCGTGTATCGTTTCCAATTTTCCCTTCCAACCGCTCTGTGTAATGTGAAAGAGAGACTGACCAACCAATTTAATAAATTCAATAAGATCCCCATAGTAATAAAATACGAGAAATTACGCGCAAAAAATATATAAAAATTTATTTGCTCGTAAACTTAAGGAGCCACCTGACATTTTATTATATGGTACTGAGATGGAACGTCAAGTCCCCAAGATACGTTGAAGAACAATTCCCTACAGCGCATCTAATTCAGCAATACACCGACACCGACAGCATTTATTTTCCAATACACACCGACACGCCACAGGAAAATAAATGCTTAATTATGGCCGTGTGACATCAGATGTTTGGGTTTGGCAGGCCTCACTGCCTAAAAGTGGGTTGACAGAGGCTCAATAATCGACATCAGCTCCCGCTCTGAGACAGAAAGTGAGCCTCACTTACGTTTGCTGTTGTGCTGCCCAATTACAAGGAGCCACACGATACATCTGTACGCTGTTCGTTGAATTAATTAAAATCCACCAAGTATGAGAACACACGATACCGAACCTTAGCAAAATAGGCAAATCCTAGCAAAATAAGGTAGATGCTAGCAAAAAATATAAATGCCAGCATAAAAGTAAATGCTACTAAAAATGGTAAATGTTATCAATAAGGTTATTGCTCTCAATGAGGTAAATCTAAGCAATAAGATAAATGCTAGCAATGAGGGAAATGCTAGCTTCAAGGTAAACCCATTAAGAGAGAGATCCCTCGACATCGAATTCAATCAATAAGGGTAGCCGCCAATCACTTAACCTTAAAATTGGTTCCTTCCACGAGCAGAGTTCCTGACATTTATAGTAAGCGAAGAGCAGGAAATCGCATGTAGCGCCGAGACTCGAGTTTATTTCAGACTAGTTCCGTCGACATGAGAGCCGCGAGGCCTCAATTTAGCGGCCCCAGACTCGGGCTATTGAGGAAGGCCTCTGATAATCATCAAACGCAAAGGCCTGGCTCGGTGACCTGTTTTGAAGCAATTACGAGACTATATGCTAATACCGGCAGCCGTCGTCCAGAATGCCAACTCCTGCAAGATCCCTTCGAGGGATGGCCCGAAAAAGTCGTGAATCATACCAGGAAACTGCGATGAGTAACTCAATATGAAATTACGATGTGAGGTTGTGTCGTGAAGCAGCGTGTTCTGTATGGTTTCTGGAATATTGGCACAGAAGTTTCCCGATTTGCGATGCCCAAAACATGCAGGGCTGGGAATTTTTTTCTAAAGGGGCATTGAATATCTCGAAAAATACGAGTTTAAATGTGAACAAAGGTTGAAGTGTTAATATAGCGAAGACTCTCTGTTAGGAAAGTTTGCATATGTCCAAAGCCTTTATTCACACGTCCACTACCTTTTGATATGATTGGGTCCTATAATATAGTTTGTAATTAGAAAATGAGATGTGCGTGATACAAATTACATTCGCTACAATATTTTGTAAGAAGCTTGTCGTTTTACCAGAGGGGACTTCCGCGCGAGTTATGTTAAATCAGAGCGTGGTGTTCAAACTTCTCATCTCAAACATACAAATTGAAACATACGAACATAATTCCGAGTGTCGTACTCAAACTGCCGATTCAAATAAAGAAAAAGAAAGGAACGAGCTGAAATCACATGTGCGCCTTCACGGACTTATATTTCGCTTTATTCTCGAGTCCTCAATGATGTTTGGTTGAAATCTTACATTCAGGATGTTTCAATGGCCCGAATTTTATGAGTTACGGCTTGTGAATCGGTAATATTCGTGTGTAATTCACAAAAAAATGCAGCAGCCAATTGTGCAACCGATGATTTTTTTAATGAGCAAACCTGTACAAAGGTCATTTTGGCAAGCGCTAACAATGGTTAAATAAACGGACCATGAAAATACATGCACTTCCACGAAGAACAGTTGCAAAACTCAGTTTCACTTGACTTTCAATGAGCACAGTTCAGAACGAATCTTTGTAACTAACATTGCAGGTATGATTCGTTTTTCTTTGCTACCAACATTTCAGGTAACCAGTGTTTTATTCACAGCGTAAGACAGCAAAAAAAAAGTGATTTGAAATGTTGCGCTGATGAAAATCTACTGATGTACTACGAACACCAAAAACTTGAAGAATATGTCAAAGTCTACGGCAATTGAAACGATTATTTAGTTATTTAAAGTCTACGGACTTTGAAACAAATATTTCAGTTACTTTCATTGGTTATATATAACAGGAAACCCGATTTTTTTAAATATTTTCATTACCAGAGCCCGTATCTGAAAAGTCAAAAAGAAAATTGTGCGTGTTATTAATAAAAAAATAATTAAAGCCTCACAAGCGGTTTCAAATCACCGAAAAGAATTGACCTTTCAATACAGACTACAGAAAATGTGGAAGAAAAAAACAAAAAGAAGAGAATGCAAAAAAATACAAGAAAACTAAAAAAAAATAAATGATTATGGAAGGTAGAAGTCCTGAGGGCCTATCTGTAGCTGAGGTTAGGTAACAGTATCCGCATAATGGTGCTAATCCGCATAGCCTGGGATAGACAAACCTATTATCTAAAACCTATTACCTATTCCAAACACGTTGACTGCGGATTGGGACGTAGCATACCACTAGGTAATTGGTAACCATTCACGTTCCGGTATGAATGAATAGCATTTTATCAATTTTTTGAAAAACAAATGTTATACGATGTAAATATCCTACAACTATATTTTACATCTTCCATAGAAAAGATATGTATCGATTTCAGCAGTAAAGTCCATTTCCCAGTTTCGCTCCTCACAACAGTCAAGCCAACCGTAACAACCGCAATAACGAAATTCATGTGTGGAATCTTCTGACCATAGATTATGTGAAATACAAGCGCGACTGGTGAACTCAACTTGTGGCGTTTCGGAGTAGATGTACGGAAACGAATCGACGACAATCAAATCTTTATGCAGGGATCAATACATCAAGCTTTGATTTTAATGCCTTTAAACGTAAGCTTTATTTCTTCAAGTGCTCGTATTAAGAGGGATCGATGAGCTCTTTACCGCAGTCGCTGAACATTTAGGTAGCTTCGAATCCTCGCGTGACATCATGATTTACATTACATACATTCATGCTATCGTAATGGGATTAATATTTGGAGACCTACTGAATGTTCCAAGAGTTTCGAATCCTCGCTCGACATCATGATTTACATTATACACATTCATGCTATCGTAATGGGATTAATATTTGGTAACCTACTGAATGTTTCAAGAGTTTCGAATCCTCGCTCGACATCATGCTTTACATTACACACATTCATGCTATCGTAATGGGATTAATATTTGGTGACCTACTGAATGTTTCAAGAGTTTCGAATCCTCGCAAGACATCATGCTTTATATTCAAGACATTCACACTGCCCAAATGTGATAAGTATTTTATGACACACAAGGCTTGAGGAATGAAATATTTAAATCATTAACGAACTGATACAGGCGAGACAAGAAACATGGGAGTGTGTGCCTAGCAAGCATGCAAGCGATCGTGTAGTAATCAGAGTAAAAACATCGATTTTGGTCTTATGTTTGGTCACAAGTTGAACGCAATCGCAGTGTTTTGTGGTATTATATCACTTTAAAATTAAAAAAACGACTCTTTGATTGTTTTGAATAAAGAGTTTTGAGATCTCACGTTCATTATCTTTCTACTACGACCATTGTTTTAAGATTTTCTCATAGAAAAATTGTTCCATTTTGTGTCTGACAAATACTTCCTGTTTCTTCCTCATGTTAACTCTCTGGAAAAATCAAACTGAAAACTTTACTCGGTACCTTACTGTAGGGTTAAATTCATTCTCTATAATTTTTATTTTATCTGTTAAAATACGCAGAAATTCAATGTTCTTAATTTATAAATTTGAACATGAATTCTAATTGTCAAGGCACACGGAAATTTACATATAGGATTAGATAAAAAAAATTGCATGCTGCGTATTTGCCAATAAATGTTAGATTAGTTTAGGTCTCCTTAACCGCAACAAAGGCGTTTCAAAGAGAGGAAGTTTGAAAAAACCATTCAAGTTGACGTGAGGGAAGTTGACGTGAGGGAAAGTTGACGTGAGGGAAAGTTGACGTGAGGGAAAGTTGACGTGAGGGAAAGTTGACGTGAGGGAAACGCGAAATTTATGCGTGCTGTCACAGAAACAGTAAATAAGAAGTGTGGTAATGAGTTGAGACATAAATTGTAGAAAAGAGTAGTAAGTCTGAAAAGCAAGGTAGCCGCAGTAAATTAATAAAAGGTGGTAAGGTAATAGTTAAAAAAGCAAATAATGGGTGCTGAGAGCAGGACAGCAGTGAACTGGAAAAAGATAGTTGGCAATTAAACAAAAATCTTTTATGTTTAAACAGTAATAAAGCCTAAATAACTCTCAGCTTCTTATTGTTCTTTATCTCTGATGAAGCATGGACTTAACGAGTTCAGCTCTTCATTGATAGGTTAATTTATTAATATTTTATTTTTTAGTTCCCGTAACATTAAAAAAAAATTGATAGAAGTTTGGGAGACAAAAATTTAGCATCAACCCATGGATGGGTCGTTCGAAAAATTACAACAATTTTTTCAAATTAATCGTATCTATTGAACCCAGTTAATGTTTGATATTTATAAATTTGCTAATCACTTTTGACTTCAAATTTGAGTTGAATTTTAAACTTTAGCATAACACATCGCAGTCAATATTTAAAGGCGCAGAGCGCGACACTAGTGAAGTTAAAGCTCGGGTTGGATGGCAGCCACCTGCTGCATGATCATGCAACGCACGAGCATTTTACCAACGACGCGTCATCGCGTGACCTCCGCTACTCGATGCTTCATTTTCATATACGAGTTCCAGGCCGCTGCTCAGCGAGTTCCTTGCTTGGAAGAGAGTTTATTTTCTGTGCTGGTTTCCTTCGCTAATGAGATGAAAGCAAAGCATGTCTCATTTTTACGCAGAGTTTCCTTCCACAAAGTTGCTTTTAATGCGGAATTCGTTGCTTGTGGAGAAAGTTGCGAATTCGTGAATTATTTGTTTGCTCTTGGTGCTAAAAAGAAATCTTTCAAGTCGGCTATCATTATGCATGAATATCTTTCAACATGTGCACTTGATATTTTTTATACTCGAAGGAGATGGAATATCACGCATATGTTAAAAACAGCTAACTTTAGTGAAACTTCGCCAAAATGACGGATTGTAAAATCTCTCAGTTTCTGCGCAGCTTATGCGCAATAGACACGTTACGAGTTCCAAGATACTCCTATTTTCTGAAGGGTTCCTAATGTTCAAATCAATTTTAATCTCTTCTTGATAATTTCAAATTGCTAGTTCATACTTCTTTTCAGACTTGCACTCAATTATATTCGCTCTTTACATTTTGTTTGTTTTTCGTGTTCATATTTTGCTTGACTGATTCAATAGTTTAAGCCCATCCTCACTGAGGTAACACCTGGAGGCTAATTGCTGAGCCAGTCTCGGTGCTTCGTGGCGCAACAACCTACGTCAAATTAACTAATTTTCCGTTACCATTATTTAAGTTAAAACAATAACTAAAGCTGTATAAAAGTTACATCTAGGAAGCGTAACATTGCCTGGTGAAATGAACGGGTGCTGTTTGCTTTCTGCTCCGAGAATACTGCAAAAAAAATCAGTTTAGTCTATTGGTCCTTTGAAGAAAAAAATAAACTCAATAGGAATGTGTTGAGATGATAAATTTCAAGGGTAAACTGGAGATTGATGACGAAATTTTTAAAAAAAGCTCCCGTGATTATTCGATATGAAGAGCTTCGAGTTCGCGTTTTAATAAAAAACTGAATACCTTATTGCAATGATCTGGCGAGATGAATGGCAACGACGCAGCGCGCATTGAGACTCGTGTGAGACAGGCAACATAACTGAGCCTAGCTCTGCTCCAACACGTATTTACGTATCGTGAAGATGGAGTGAACTTTCGGCTAGGAATCGTACATAAGATCGAGTCACTCTTTCAAAGTTTTGGTTTGAAGTGCACCCCACAATATATTCAGTAGCAAATATTATTTTACCAACTGCTGCTTTTTAAACGCATAATGCATTTAATATTTCAGACGAATAATATAATTTGCTGTGATGGGGTCACAAAATAACGAATGACGTCCAGTGCTAGACCCAATTTTCGAAGATAGTTGTGAAGTAATTTGTGTCTATTTCGGTTTCGTCAAAATGGCGCATTTAAATCCCCACATTCTCTGGCTAGTATTTTGTGTTTTCTCTCTTTTATCACGTATGCATACGTAAGCATGTTGTGAGAGCACGATTTATGCGCCGGGAAAAACCTGTGGGAGTAAAAATTGTTTCTCACACAAGTACCTATCCGTTACATCGGCAAGAACACTAGAATACCTTGTAAATTCAGCAAGACAGTTCCGCTAATCAATCTCTGAAAATTCAAAGCTCTGAACACGTCAGAAGACAGGAAGGGTAATTGTCAAGATGAGCAAGGCAGGTCGACACTGAATAACCTTCTCTGAATAAATTCGGCTGCCCAAAATATTAGACGCCAGTCTAAATAAAAACCGACGAAAGTGACGAAAAACGTGAAATCGATAATCTGCCGGACCCTGGTTGTCAGTACACACAAGTTGTCAGTACACACAAGCTGTCAGTACACACAATTGGGAGATTTCTGTGAGAAGCAGGACTTAGGAAAAAGACTAGTGAAGTAACCGTGGCTCTGAAAAGAATTAGCACCTTCCTACACAAAGGGCGAAAAAGCCTATGATCTGGAAGACTGAAGTAATAAGTCGCAAATAATATCAATGGTTTGGACAGAGTAATACTAGTCAGACATAAAGATAAACTTGGTTTGAACCCAAATTTCTAACTCCAATAGTGAAACATAACGAAAGCAAGGTCTTGGGTTCATCCAGTTCAGTTTGAGATTGGTCATTTGCTTATAAAGTAGATTAGATAATTAAATTTAGTTTAAGCCTCCATAATCATGAAAAAATTCCCATGCGCTGAATGAGCACGGCACCATTCAGTACGAAATTACTCCAATGAGAAATCTATGCACCACAGGTTTCCAAACGATCTGCATAGATGGGCAACAGCAAGATCTAAAGATGTTTACGAAACATATTGAGTGGAAAAATGAAAAGTGTCAAAAAAGACAATAGCAAAGGACAGCTGCAGCTGTAAGATAGCCCGTAACAAATCAAAGAACTTACTTTAAATCAACAAAAATACCTACCTAACCTTTTAAATTTAATTTTTTAAATTTAGAAAAGGAGCACCGGTTCATGCAAACCCTTTGCTTGGGAATTTCACTAATATTACAGAGAACTGAAGACATTTATGCCTGAAGACTTTTCTTTAAACTGTAAAAGTTTTGGGAGACAAAGGTTTAATCACTGCTCTGCGAACAGCTATTAATTTCGCCTCAAATCACTCGCATATCAACATTCATATAATAGCTGTGTTTTCTAGATTTTAAATTATATATCTATAACTGGTGCTCTATAACATTCCTTTATACCAATACTATATATATAATACAATAACTTGCACTTCACAATTTGCTATCTCAAAAGCTCATAATTCTCACCGATGATTGAAGTCTCTTGATTTAACACCTTCTGCTTTCAGAGGAAGCCAGTCAATAGAATAGGGAGCTTTCCAAGCTTTGTCCATAAGCTGCAGCTCCATTTTCATAAGCTGCAGCTCCTCACATCTTCCTGAGGAAGCTAATTCCCATTGATGAAACACATGTAGTTGTATTCTCCTCAGAAGGCTTCTACAACGTATTCTAAATACAATGGGTCAGGTTGAATACACACGGGAGACAACAATGTACACTCATGTAAAATAAACATCTTTTCATCAGAGAGAAATCTAAAATACACAATGAGCCAAGAGCAGAAATGGTTCCGACTTCGATGTATTGACGTTTTGGCTGACCAGCTGAGTCTCCCGCTATATAGCTGAGCAGATAGGAGCAAAGATTTAGGAACGATTTGGACGTAGCATGGCTGAATTGTGGGCAAAAATTTGAAGTATCTTTGGCATGTGTTGAAGCAAGTGCCAAAAAGGGAAGTAGCCTAGTAGATCAACTCCATGTCAGGGAAAACGAAGTAATTTGTAACTCAAGTTTATGTACGAGACGTAAAGATTAGAACGAAATTTTGAGTAGATTATTATTAGATTATTAGTTAGTTTAAGCTTCCCTCTTCGCAACAAATGCGATCCAAAGAGAGGAAAGGGACGGCACCATTTGGTATAGAGTGAAGGGAAAGCGAAATCTATGCAGAAAGGGCAAAGAAACATTAAGTCGAGAAGGAAGTTTATGAAACAAGATCAAAGTTGAAGAAGATAGTAGAAGGTGCTGAAAAACACGATATTTTGAGTTTAAAATATTAAACACCACCTAAATTATTATGTCTTTGATTAAGTATTTGTGAAAATTGCATTTCTGTTTCCATCTGTTTGCATTGGTGTGTGTTGTACGTGATCTATTTTGATGGTTCAATGTTTTTTTTTTGAGTGAGGCATCGAGAGGCAAGAACAAAACAATATTTATTCATGAGTCCTGATGAAAACTGTTTCACGAATATTTAAGGGTTCTCATTTTACTTCAACATTTGGCTTTGATTTGATATCTCGAACTCGAATTGGTAAGAAAAGTTAGAAGTTAACCGGTTCCTGTACAAACGCATCATATAATTCGCTTGGCGTTAAGAACGTTCTGATAATCTCCTAGTTTATGAATGAAATATTGTAGAAACTCCAAAACACTGTTTTACGTACATCCCAAATACGCGTAACCTTTAGATTTTATAACAACTAGTTCACCCCTCTTTATTCGAAATGAAAAAAGAGCGAAATGAGAGAAAGGCCGTAAGAAATAAAAAATAATTTCGAGAGTTGATGAGGCCGCGTGAACACGGCCCGTCAAAATATATAGGGCTGGAGCTTGTATCACAGATACGCTCATCACACACTGCAGGCTGGCTTCGGACGGACCGACGGACGGGGCTCTTATTATAGTATAGATTTCAATAGAATCTCCTACCATCACGCCAAATATTTATCGTAGTAAAACCACATCGCATGCAGATTCTGACCAGAAATGCCTGAAAATAAACCTGCCAAGTCAACCATCTAAAGGTTTACCTTGTTTCCTGGAAGATATTGAGTAGGCAACTTCGGGACCGATAGTTTGACTCGCTTCGATCGCCAGCGAAGGCAGTTCACAAAAGAGCGATAGTGGCGAAGTTTAGAGATGGACTAAGTTGCAGGAGCTTTGTATTGTCGGTCGCGAGTCAGAAGAAGCTTACTAGACAAATGGGGTCTCGCACAATTGCGAGCGATACATCGTGAAGACCAGGCAACTTTCATAAGGATCTGCAATTCCTGAACAGAATAAAAGGTATCCATGCCGACCGAACAGGAAAATGTTTACTAAAAAGTTGAGATGAGGGTTGTTTAAGGTCGTATCATCAACGTATCATCTGCAACATTAGCAGATTCTATTGAAATGAGTCTTGCAGCGCAATGGCCACGCTTACAATTGGAAAGCACGATGTATGCGTATATTTGCAAAGTCAACTTACTTGAAATCAAAGTTAACGACAGGATTTTTTATTTGAAGGTAATTGAAAAAATAAGTGTTCCCCATTAAAAACATTGCATTGAAGAACATTAATTCTTGGTAATATACTCAGAAAGTGGTTTCAGATAAGATTATAAGTTTATCTTTCCAATCACAACATCGGCGTTTCCATTTAGAGGAAGGATGAATGCACCGTTTAGTATTGAGGTTTAAGGATAAGCAAAACATGTGTTCGAGCACTAGATCCCCAGTGCATAGAGGCACTACAATGAGAAAAGAGTTTGTGAAACAAGATAAAAATTGAAGATATTGGGTGTTGAGATAAGGACGAATATAAACTGAAAAAGAGGGTCAAAAACGAAATAAAAAACTTGTCCTATTTCAACGAAAGTAGGACGTACTAAATTTTCAGCTCAGGCTCTCGCATATCGCTTGGGAATGCCAATTCCCATAGATACAATAGTTGCATCCCCACCACATCCCCATTGCATTCTTCACACGTTAACCGCCTGGGGTAAACTGCAGTTCAATACTCAACTCGAATTTAGAGAGAATGGTAGTAAGAAATTGTGAAAACAGCGAATAATAACTGGATCGTGCCTTCATTTACATAGGTTTGATTAAATATTTATGGAAATCGAGTTCGTGATTACTGGTAAGTCAGCAGCAGCACCAGTGGATCATAAGGCGATTGACGTGTCACTGAATCAGACCATGGAATTCATTCGTCTTATTTTAATCACGATGAGCGAATTTCCCATCAATATTGAAACAAACGCTGACCTGAGTTGTCACAAGCGAGTAATTAAATCAGATTGAGTTATTCTATCCAAGCAACAGGGCTAACAAGCACTGTCATAATTCACTGGGCTCACACAAATAATCACCAGCTAGGTTATACAGACAAAAGCCAGATTAGTTTGGCTCTAACGAGCAAACGCTTACCAGGTTAGCAATCAACCAACACCAGAAAATTCTAAAAACGGCATCAAAACGGAGTTAAACCAAGCCAAATCAGCAGGGGCAAACGTCATGAGCCGGATTTGCTCAGCTCAAACGAACACTATCTGGATTAATTGGGCTCACCCAAACATCCAATACGAAGACGAACTTGAGGCATCCAAACAAACGCTCGTAAGATTCCCTCCAAGGCAGAGAGCACATAGAGTGGTTCAGTCTCGCTCCTCGGCACCGGACTCCAAGAGCAGAGTTGTTTATCAGGTCCGCCTCCAATCCGTCTGTTTGCTTTTCATTAAGAGATACGCGAGTCGAGGGTCACGGCACCTAAGGAATTCCATTAAATCTCGCCGGGAGATGAGGCTAAATCGAACCACGTTTCTCCAGCGTAAGATGAAAAACGTCTTTATAACCCGAGCACTCGAAATAATCACCAGTTTCGCACTTCTAAAGAGCTTGAGTAAACTGTGAATTTAAGGCATCGGAGCGTCTTTCGAATAGTGTTGACTTTGTGTATGAAGAGTTGATCAGTGTGAAGCTTTTAATTGGGGGTTTGCAAGGCGTTTATATTTTTATCCACGATTTTGCATCCTCACCGAATTTCGTCATGGAATTTTGAGAGTGATGGTCGCCTGGCACATAACACTACGCATCCTATGACTAAAATTCAATTTTGGACTAAATTGAATAGCAACCAGGAATGCGGTGCTGACGTTTCGAGTTAGCGTGGACCTGGAGACCAAATACGTTGGCATGGTGGTCGAGTTGCCTTCAAAGAGCTGGCCCAGTTACTCACTCACACTGACCTATTTCTCCAAGAATATAAAAGCCTCGCGACTAGGAAATATAGCATTCATACACGGTCAATAAAAGAACATTTATTAAATGGCTCAAAGGCATTGTCCTATTTTGTACCGAAGATTGGGTCACTTCTATGATTCAATCTTTCAGACCTGCGGTTTTCAAGTAGAATACTACCATACATAAACTGCTATTTGAGAACATAACCGAACGTAGCCTTCGTGAACACGAATTGTAAGAGGAAAAAACAAATGTGAGCTTTATAGACTCAATCTTTAGGAAAATACCAAAAATATTCTTTATGGACGCTATTTTTAAGAGCATAACGAAACGTATTCTCCTTACACTATTTTTAAGGAGAATTTGACCAAACATACGCATTATGGATACGATTTGTAAGACGATCATAAGACGTATGCATTATGGTAGTTCATATTTAGTACCATCATGCTTCATGCTTGAGACAGCTAAGGCAACGCTTGAGCTACAAAATTGCAGTCATAAGAGTTATAATACTTCGAATTGAGAAATAACGACAAGAGCTAACGAGCCACACAATGAGAGATTGAGAGTTGACAGAAATCGTCATTTCGCATAAAAACTTCTGAATGAACTTCTGCTAAAATGATTAGCTAACTTTCGATAGGAAAGTCTCTGAGACTCGTGTAACTTTTCTACCAGTTAGGAAAATATATTCGGAAAATACAGCACTACAAGTGCGAATGTGAAGAAAATAAATTTTCCAAGAAAAGCTGCAATAAAAATGGTTTCTCTAAATTACAATGAAACTTAAATGGCTAACGGAAACTCTCTGTAAGTTGGGTTTAGATTAAATAAGAAGTTCGTTTAAGCCTTCCTAACCACAACAGAGGAGTTCCAAAGAGAGGTAAAATGAAGAGACCATTTGGTATGGAGTTGAAGGGAACGGGGAATCCGAGTACGAGGTGCTTTCCCAAACAGTCTCTCTTGAGTAAACAAATAGTAAATTTAGAAGATAGATTATGAAACAATACATAAATCGAAGAAAAAAGTAAAAGACACCGATAAATACGATTGTAGAGAACTGAAAATGGACCATAACAAAACCAAAAACCTATTCTATTTCGAGAAAAAAATAACGAACTTAGAACGGTTCGCTGGACTTCAGGTGAGAAGAAAGGGGCAAGAAAAATTCCTCAGAGATGCGATCTTTGCCGTGAGATACTTCATTGATACGTGAGGGCACCACTGATAAGCTAAACGGTTTCTTCCTGAATTTTAAGCGACCGCGGTGCATCAACTTGCATGTCACTTATCAAGTTGAAGTTCAGCGAGCGGTTGGAAGTATGAAAATTACCTTGATTGTACTCGGGCTTAATTATGCGTCCCCTTGAGTTCAAGGGAGAAAATACGAATTGGGTTGCGTGAGTTTTCTTCCGTAGGATTTACTTGCACTTTTAGCATATATGGTTTTGTCATCGCTTGAGGTAAGGAAAGAAAACCAGACGAGGTATTCGAATCTTAATAAAATATTAGTTTTTGACCACTTAATAAATCGCGAAATTTTTATATTCTTGGAGAAATAGGTCAGAAATTACCTTGAGAAATTACTCAAAACGAGTAATTGGGCTGGATCTTTGGAGACTTTTTAAAATAAAGTTTAAATTAAAAATTAGTTTAAATCTCCCTAACCACAACAAAGGGGGGCCAAAAAGAGGAATGAGGGAGGCACAAGGGAACGCGAAATCTGAGCATTAGGTGTGTTCCCCACAAGATACTCTGCGCATGGAAACAGTAAATTAAAAAATAGCTAATGAAATGAGATAAAAGTTCAAGATGAACGTTGAAGGTTCTGAAAAATAGGACAGCAGTTGTCCGAAAAAAGAGGATGCTAAACAAGATGAAAAACATTCTACTTCAATAAAAAGAAGGAAAACCTAACTCTGAACTAAGAACCTCACAATCTCCCCCGAGATACGTCAAGTCCCACAGATCCAATAGTTGTACCTCCAGAGGGGATTTTTTTTTAATATAAACCCTCCTTTAGCTGGAATGATTCTGGAAATAGAATACTTTATTGTAATACAATAACATTTTCATAAAACACCTTCAAAAGGTCTAGTTTAACATATTTCATTATGATGAGAATTTAAATCTGACACTACACATGTTGACATAACTGACGTGCAGTTACGACAAATTTCAGAGAATAATTCGGCGGAAACGTTCAAAATTTTACCAAAATCATAGGGATTGATAACACTAAGACAACTGAATGGAGGTAAGAGTGATTGATGAGCTTAAGAAAAATTTACGACCAAAGGATAAATTGGTAAATATAGGAATATAATTTTCATGACGTTTTAGTCTCGTCTCTACAATTACTATTTTTTGAAAGCGATTCCACGTCCGTTGAAAAGAAATGGAGAAGCATTTACACCCGATTTCCGAGTCGTGCAAGACAGAGTTTCATAACACAATGCGTGTCTGTTATTCATGGAATTCCAACCGGGGCTTCACCCGCTCGAGTGACGACGAGATCAATTCCAATTGTGCGTCAATAATTACTTTGAAGATGTTAGAATGTTCAGATATGATTAATCGGGTTAAAATCATCGTTGTTCAAGAAATCTTATTGTACAGAACTTCATATTAGAAGAAGAATTGGTTGAATAGGTGATCAAAGAGCTCAAAACGGAAGATTTTACATAGATCTTATAATAAACTTTAGATAGCACTAGTATCAATGAACTATTGACGCGCAAAATGATTCTTTATTGAGGAAATTAAGTCTAATCAGACTATGACAAAAACACGTGCGTACTGTGATCTAGCGACGGAACCAAATTCGAGATCATTTCGAAGATGAAAGACCAGTAGGCGTAAATTATTCACAAACACGAAGACGCTTTCCGATATCAACAGCAGTAGCTTCATTTCGAAGGGACCCTTAATTCTTCGACATGCCCGTCAACTCATTGGCCGCTCGTATTTAGCGATTATGTCGAGTTCCATTAAACGAATACATGATGTTAGGGAGTACATGAAATGAGACGAGGAAATGTTAATACCTACAAGCCATAAGCAAGAGCGTAATAAAGGAAATTATGAAATATGAACGTTCGGCAGTAGCGACAGCTAATACCTCTACACTTCTAGGAATCGCTATCTCTGAACAGCGCGGAAATTACTATGCACCTAAATATATAATAGAATGCACAAAAATTTCCCCGCACCGCACTGCATGAATTCATAGAAGTGCTTTTGTCCTCTGCGTTTTCTTCTGACATTCAGCAAAAGTCCAGAGAAATTTTTCTAGAAAGGAAATACTTCACAGCTTGCTGCGCAGAAATTAGAAGAATTTACAATTCAGAACAAATAAGACACAAAGATTCTCACACTCTGACGAATTGTCATCGCAGTTTCCTGGATACTGAAGGCAAGTTATAACCAAAGTCACTTAGAGAACTCTCTTTATAGCACTTAAAACCACGGAAGTCACTAACAAGCCTACTTTTAACTAGAAAAAACTAACCAACCACGTCGAAATTTTATCCCGTCGCATCACACTCACGAAGGATCACAACCAGCGGCGTTGTATGCATTCATTATTCCGACTCCCATCGTGCGTGAACGATTGTGACTCTGCAGGAAATCTACAAATATTAGACAAACCTGGATCCGAAAATTCCATTTGGTTAAAAAAAACTTACACCACAGTTTATTAGTTAGTTTAAGCCTCCCTATCCTCAACAATGAGATGTAAAGAGAGGAAGGAAGAAGGCACCATTTAGTATGGAGTTAAGGGAACGTGGAATCTATGCAGAAAGGGCACCGAAACAGAAAGCTAAGAAAGAAGTTCATGAAACAAGAAAAAGTTGAAGAAGAAAGTAGAAGGCGGTGAAAAACAGGACAGCAGTGAACCGAAAAAAGATGGTCCGTAACACAACAAAACCTATTCTATTTTGACAAAAAGAAAGCCTACCTAACCTTTAGCTCGGGCCCTCACATTGTCCCCCTGGGAGCGCTAGTTCCCATAGATACAATAATTGTATCCCCCTGAGGGGAACTTACAACACAAATGAATATAAAACACACGTGGAAGAAAGAAAGAAATCTACAACATAATGGAAAAATGAACTTCGTCGAAAAAGAATAAACGTAAACGAGCAATACAAATAAGCCTATACTGCACACGGAACAGGAGTGACGTCAACACTTCAATGAGTCGTCAAAACTTGTACCGTGGGAACAAAATCGCAACGACGCATCGGGTCTTTAGAAGTAAGAGAGTGGCTCCGTAGCGGGCCTTGGTGACTGGCAAATTTCCTAACAGCGGTCAAGGAAAAGTGGAACTGATTCCATAGCAATAGCAAGAAAGCCAGTTTGATGACCCAAAGTCTCGAGAGAATAGAATACAGTTTCTGTAGCTTCTCGTCCCAATTGTAAAACATTCTGTTACGGAGGTAGTCGCTTTTTTATAAGAAAAGAATGTAATAACAAATAGGAGCTGATATTCAAGATGAACTTTGTGCGAAGTTTAGTAACGAATCGCGTTTTTTATTTGAAGCTGCGGGAATATTTCAATCACTACATAAATTGTTGAGTTATGCCGCTTCGCTCTTCGTTTTGTGTCTCAAGTTGATTGGTCATATGAACATCTGTTTGTGCGTGAATAATCGACGACTACGAATGTGATCGTGTTGTTATTCTCATCTTACTCTGTTGACTGTGAGTGGCTGGGGTCAGACGGCATGGGAGTGGGGTAGCGAGCTAAGAATATCCTATGCGGTTCGTTTCTGTTATAATCTAATACACAAAATATTTTATGAACAACCCGTGGATTTTATTTACAGATTTAAACATAAATTTATGCACTTTATTTAATAACCCGTGGAAATCAATAGCATATGGATAAGACTCGCAATACATCACTGAGAGAAGATATTGCGGATCATGTTTGGTTGTGGGCACAGCAATGATGTAATAAAACATTGACAATAAAATGGGCTCTACCACTAACATGAAAGGATCACGTGTGAAATAGGTTCGTGCTAACAAGTTCTCATATCAAGCAATTCCAAGTCCACGTCTCATTCACTGGGGAAATTTAGTCCGAAAAAAGATTTCACATAGAGTTATTTTCTTAAACATCTTAGTCAAATGAACATTATTCAGGTGGCTATGAGTTCATAGGTGACTATGTTCTAATTTTAGACACAGGTAAGAATTAGTCAACGTGATATGGTAATTTTTTTGATATGGAATTGTAAAAGAATCTAGGTGGCGTTGAAAACTTTGTGCTCGTGGTATTGTAAATTTAGTATACAGTAATAATAAATTTAGTTTAGGTGGTACAAGTTATTCTCGCTATTTCGTTAAACAAATTTTGTGAAAGAAGTCTTGGATACTTCATCTACGTGAAATAGCATGTTTTTTCGAAGAAGCGTTGCAAATTTTGGCAACAGGATGGAATAAAAGAGAGTGACGAGACACTAGAAGTCAACCAAAATCGCTCTTTTCGTTTTCATGGGAGTACAGTAAGAAGCGTTAGTTCCACGACGTCCACTTCGTCACGCTATGCGCAGTTGTTGACAGATTAGAATCTTCAAGTGTGGGTTTTTAAATCAGAATTCTGCATCTGGCATCCATGCAAGGTCACCAGATGGCTACAAAAGCCTGCGAAGAAATCAAAGCGTAGCGCAGATACCAAATGTGAAGCAAAAAGAGATGAAGACACCCGTGCACAACAGGCTTGCATCCATCACAAGACATGAGAAAAAATGAAGGCAATTCTAATCGCCTGCAGACATGCAAGTATTTTTAGAGGCTTGAATTTAGAGACTATTTTAATTAACGAGTTGGTGAAACTATAGGTGAAAATCATCACACAGGTTAGATTTTAAGTTAGTTTGAGCCTCCCTAACCGCTACAAAAATAGAGCGTATCGAAGAGAGGAAGGAGGAAGGCACCATTTAGTATGGAGATAAGAAAATGAGGAATCTATGCTGAAGGGGCATAGAAACAGCAAGATGAGAAAGAAGTTCATGAAATAAGAAAAAAGTTGAAGAAGAAAGTGAGAGGTGCTGAAAAACAGGACAGCAGTGAACCGAAAAAAGGTGGTCCTTAACATAACAGAAAAAAACTTTCATTTCAACAAAAAGAAGGCCTACTAACTCTCAGCTCAGGCCCTCACATTTTTCCCCTTGGAGTGTTAATTAAATTATCACACAATTATGAAGACTTTTAAATTAGATAATACAATTTCATTTAAAGAGACACTAAGGTAGATGTATATAAATAAGTTAAATGAGCAAACACCAAGAATCAAATCGAGGTTTTTGGTAAGCTGTTAGCTCAAATACTGCAGGTTTATCTCTTGTCAAAAATATTTTTTTTCAAGAATTTCTACATGAAAGACAGGCTACGCTCAGTACGAAGCACATAAAAATCTGCAAGCGTACGTATAATAGACACACTCATTACAGTCCAGGCACAGCCTGCGTATGGTCGGAATCAAAGCGGCGCACAGCATCAAAGAAGCAGGGTTAATTAGCCGTGCAGAGCGCCAGTGCGTCGATTGGAACGACGGCTAGTTTAAATGATGGTAGAAACATTTATTAATTACTTTTTTACCTGGCGCAGCGCGTAGTAAAATTTATTAATAAAATTAAAACACTGCAGCGTTAAGGGACTGTTCGAAATAGGGTCATTTCTTCGGTCTCATTTATTTTGTATAATTAATGTACAAAACTTGTTCGTCCAATTTCCCTCAATATCAGGTTTGATTTTTTCAAAGAGTGACTTGAATACATTGATTTTATTTGGAAGCAACAAGAATAATTAGGACAGAGCGGTGGGTATAACAGCCTGCTGGCGTCACCGTGACGTCAGCTTGTCAGAAAAGGGCTACAGAAGTATGAATGAATCAATTTAGAAATTGCCTCTGCCTTTTCTACCGTTGGAGAAATAGAATTTGTATGTTTCGGTGAGTTGTTTCGCTTTGATGTTTGATAAAACAAATGAATTTCATCACGCTTTTATTTTGTACGGCGATACCTGGACCGCGTTCAGAGCCGGATGGCAATAACTATTGCGATATTTTGCACAAAAAAGCTCAAAAAATAAACACTTATATGTTGAAATCCATAACATAAAATCTTAAAAGACTCCAATTGGATGAGCCTAAATATTTTCAAGTCGTTAATAAAAATATACGCATGATTTTTTCAGTTTCAATCACCTTCATAAATCTGCAATTGCACATAACTTTGATCTCAATCTACTGGATTTTTAATTTTTCAGGTATTTAATCGTGAATAACTTATTTCAGTATCCCTCCAAATGTATCCTTTGACAACCGAACTGAAATGTTCGGCTATAATCAAGTGACAGGATGATGCAAGTAAAACAATGGCACGCCTAGACGTAAGAAAATGAGATTTTCCAATGCTCGAATTACCTTAATTTCACACTGGCGCTGATCAGTCGTGCAGGTTAGGTTCAGCTGATGAGAGTACTTTTCAGTTTGGCTTGACATCATGACACTTTCAAACGCATGTTCAAAAGATATTTGATATGTCACGCTGTAGAAAATTGAATGTAAGAACACATTACTCGAGCGCGGAACTAGTGTTAGAAAATCATGGAAATCAACAGACTAGCACAATCAACTCTCAATACTGCTTCAACATCACTCAGCTATTCTTAATTTACGAGTCTTAGTAGCGTGGTTCTACACTAACCCTCATTACGGGAAACGTTCGCAATTCAGCATGAACAACCACCACAGCGTGCGCGTGATAGTCGAGTAGCACATCCATCAAGTGCAAAACTGCCATCAAATTCAAAACATCGCTGATTGGCGCAAAAAGAAGTTCACGGCGCTGAAATGATCACGCTCGCGGTGGCGCCTTAGATGGCTGCCGTGAGCCTGTGCTCAACTGACCCTCTGCACGCAGGCCGGTTGCCCGGCAAGTTACCTGACTTTAAAGTGGACATTTTTGCGTAGCCGCGGCGTACCACCGGCGCTGACAGCCGCAAAAATGACGGTGAGTGACGGTGGCTTTCTAGATCACAGCGGCAATTTTTGAGAGAATTTGAGCCAGGGCTACTCTACATTGTTCACTTGTGATCAAAATTATGCGTAGATTTAAAATATTAACCGGTAGGAAAATGTAACCAATCTATGATCGCAGGGCATCGTTGGTCTTCGACTAAGATTAGAGTTACCATGGAGTAACATCACATGAGATACAACAACACTTGACAAAAATTAGAAATTGTAACGACTGGCTGAAGTGCACGAAGCTGCTGGGCGTGGAGACGATGCCAACTTCCGCAGGATAAACTTTGCCTGCCAGAAATGAACGCAGTTTGTCAATGACGGAATTCAGGACGGTGCTCAAAACTACACCAATAAAACGGGCGGGCCAAGTTTAATCGAAACTGTTGAAAATTTGTCCAGCAGTTTTAAGAGAGACGAACTCGCTGAGTACGTGCCGTGACCGCCAAGAGGGCTGTTGCGAGGATAGAAATAAGTTTCAGCACGAGTAGGAGAGAACTTATGGCGAGTTACGAGCTATGGCGACTTGAGCGAAAAGGTGTATTTCGAAAACTAAGTGTTCCCAGTGGAACACCTAATTCCTAGGTGCAACTAGGTGTTCCCTGTGTTCGAATGGCCAATCTCACGCAACTCCTTCAGTAGTCACAAGGTTGGCTATGCAGAGAAGATTAGATTAGGTTAGATGTCAGTTTAAGCCTTCTAACCGCAAAAAAATAGCGTTCCACAGAGAGGAAGGAGGAAGGCACTATTTAGTATAGAGATGAGGGAACCCGAAATCTATGCAGAAGGGGCATAGATCCCGTACGTAGAGGAAGAAGTTTAACAGGACAGCAGTGAACCGAAAAAAGGTGGTCTTTATCATAAAACATGAATTTATTTCAACAAATCGAAAGCTTACCAAACTTTCAGCTCGGGCCCTCACATATGGTCAACATTACACATCAAGCTGTAAACGCGTTAACTGCAGCAGGTTAAACTGAAGTTCAATATTTAAATTCGAGTTCATTTTAGAAGCCAATTTTGAAAACAAGGAACATTTAACAAACCGTGCTTTGATTTACTCTTCATTAAGGACTTCAGAAAATTGAGTTTGTGACTGCTGGTCGGTCTGCAGCATTACGAAAATCTCCTCAGTTACCCCCGGGGGGTCACGCCGCAGTCTAAGTGTTACCAAGGCTATCTATGGTAACTAGTTAACCATTAACAGTATCGAATATAGGAACAGCTGTAAGGCCTCCATGAAAATCAATGGAATTCTCTTTCTTAAAGCTGCGAATAGAAATGCCTGAATTGAGTAAGTTGCTTCCTAACAGATAAAAAAAAACTGCAGAGAGAACTAGTACAGGTTACTGAAGTAAGATATCGAATACCAGCAGACGTTATTCCGGTCTTGAACATTCAGGAGGAAAACATATCAGCACTCATCGTTTCAGTCAGTTAAAAGCAGGTTACAGAAACGTCAAAAAAAAGAATGACAGCTATAGCAAAGGAAAACGACCAAGGTTCAGTATTCAAGCCTAATTAAAGTAATTTTTAAAATTAAAAAGGACCACCATTAAATTCATGGATTCTGCCTCCATTCGGTTTTGGTTAAGTACACTGGAAAATTAAAGTTCTTTATGACCGGGTTATAAAAATGTGTTGTGAAACTCGCCTCTGTGACGCAAAAAGGTGGCGTCATGCGCCAGTTTATATGTTAAACCAACTTATGCTTGGCCTCTCACCTTCTCTTCGATATGTTGCAACCTGTTCGTTATCCACCATAGCTTAGCTTTCAATTTTGTCAGTTTTTCATAACCAGGGAAATTTCTATGCATTGGTCAGGTTTAATATAAGGTCTTCTTCGGTTTTCCTAAAGTTATAAATTAGGCGCAACCATTTCGGAAACTAAATATCAAAGATTCGAAAAATAACCAAAATGACACGATGTGAATAAATTTTTAAAAACTACTACAGATGCTAAGTCGCATTTACTATATTAATTTAAACAAATGCTAACGATTACAGTGTGTACGGTAGATTAGATTATTTAAGAAATTAGTTTAGGCCTCTCAAATCCCAACAAAGGAGTTCCCATGGGAAAAAATGAGAGGGCACCATTTCTTTTGGAATTAATGAAACGGAGAATTAATGGTAAAGGTGCGTGCCCACAGGATGCGCATGGAAATAGACTGAAGGAAATTAATAAAACACGATAAAATTCAAAGATGAAAATGATGGATGCTAATAAAAAATAAGTGAACCGAAAAAAAAATCGTTTGTTACAAACGAAAATCTATTCGATTTCAACAAAAGTCAGGACTAACTTACATTCAGTTCGTCACCTTATATCTTCCCTCAAGAAGCGCTAATTCCTATTTGTGATGTGCTAAGCACAGTCAGTAGCGATAGGTTGGAACCGGGGTAGTAAATAGGTGAACACTGAAGCACAAATTTATTTGCACGCCCCAACCGGGCTTCAACAAGTTACTATCACAAATTTACTAACTTAATGCGCAAGGATTCAACGCCACCTAACACCTTTAACAAATTTACAAAGTCACGAGCAAAAGGATAATCCCGCGGAACTAAACTATAGCGGGAGCAAGAGCGTGAGCAAGAGCGGATAGGAGCGGTCGGAACGTGGGCATAGCAGATCCTGAGACAGGAGATACAGCACTAATTAATGCCTATGGAATATACAAGGATACAACATATTCGTTTGCAACAAGACACTCGTTTCCACTAAGACATTATTCCACCCACCACGGCCACACTAACCCCGAGCATCAGCCCCTCCGCACCAGTGACAGAGACCAAGTGTCCGCAAACCACTCCCCCGAAGGTCTATTTTCCAATCTTCACTATAGTTCTTTATTTTATGTACACCGCAGGCTTTCAACAAAACAAACAACTCTACTTGATTCAACACTAAACAATACACATACACTGTAAGGGAATAGAATTCTAATCAACACGCTACAAATCCCTCCCCCTAAGAATTTTAGTTCTTGACAGGGTATCATGAAAATAGGTCAGCCAAAAAGTTATCCCTACCTCTTACATATTGGATATCGAAAGAATATGCTTGCAGGCTCAGGGCCCACCGCATTCTGCGACTAGTTCTGTTTTTGTTTTCGTTGAGCCACTGGAGAGGTGCATGATCAGTTCTCACAGTGAACTTTCTACCGTAGAGATAATCATGGAATCTTTCAATTGCCCACTTTATAGCGAGACATTCTTTTTCTATGATGGGGTAATTTTTCTCCGCCGCGTTTAGCTTCCTGCTGATAAACGAAACGGGCCTCTCTTCTTCATGAACCCTCTGAAACAGAACGGCTCCAAGTCCCGCATCACAGGCGTCAGTTTGGACTATAAAGCTATCACAAGGATTGGCTATATACAATGGTACATGTTTAACTATACATTCTACTGCTGTACGGAAACTTTTACACAATTCCGGCGTCCATACAATTACATCAGCAGCAAACTTTTTCAAGGTATCATTCAAAGGCGCAACAATTTGTGCAAGGTTAGGAGCAAATTTCCTATAAAGTTAACAAGTCCTAAGAATGAGCGCATATCCTTTTTGATGATCGGCCTAGGAAAATTTTTGACCGCTTCAATTTTACATGGATCAGGCAAAATTACATTATGACCGATAATTACTCCTAAAAATTTCACCTTGTCCGTAGCAAAAGTACACTTTCCAGGATTAACAGTTAAACCTGAATCTGACAATTTTTTTAAAACACATTTCACATGGTACAAATGTTGATCGAACGATTCGCTAAATATTATTAAATCATCAACAAAATTTTCTACGAAATCTTTACAATCTCCCAGAACAAGACTAATAATTCTATTGCAAATGCCCGAAGCAAATCTTATACCAAAGGGTACAACAGTGAATTCATATTGACCGAAGTCAGTAACAAAGGAGGTATATTTTGTTGAATCTGGCGTTAACGGTATTTGTAGAAAAGCTTTTGTTAAGTCTAACTTCGTCATGAATTTAGCTCCATACAGACGTTCTATTACAGTTTCCATACATGGCATTGGGAAATTATCGACATTTACAAATTTGTTCAGGAAACGATAATCTACTGTCAAACGAATACTAGAGTCGGGATTTTGCACCACAACAATAGGAGATGCCCACTGGCTAGAAGATTTCTTTATAATACCCAAATCAAGCCATTTGCTAATCTCCGCTTTAACCCGGTCACGTAAGTGGAACGGAATTCTATATGGTCTACACGACTTTGGGCTAACATTTTCAGACACTGTAATCCTATACTGCATAAAATTCACTTTACCTGGATCATTACTGAAAACTTTTTTATTAGCAGAAATTAAATCTTTCACTGCCTCTGCTTGCCGATCAGATAGGTTAGTTCCACGTTTCCATTGTGCCTCTCTACAAACCTGTTCAGAATTACTCGATCGTTTGGTATGAACGGAAATCTCACCCGCAACGGCAACACAAGAGGTATTTACTTTTCTATCTCTAAATAATTTAAGCATATTTATGTGGTACATACGTTCATGGTCATCGATCCTTACAAGATAATCTACTGAATTTATTTTTCTTACGACCTCGTACGGTCCTTTCCATTCTGCAATTAATTTAGAGTTACTCGTGGGAAGCAATAGTAACACCTTATCACCGACCTTAAATTTCCTTTTCCTACAATTACGATCGTAATATAGTTTTTCCTTTGCTTTGTTGACCGATTCATTTGCGTTTGCCAACGACATATATTCACGTATTTTATCACGCATTTCTAAGACGTAGTGAGTCACGGGAAAGTCTTCGTCGTCGGAATCTAATTGCAATAATCTCTCTTTGACTAAAAATAATGGACCTCTAACTTCAAATCCAAAAAGGAGTTCAAAAGGCGAGAATCCCGTTGTCATTTGTGGTACTTCCCGGTATGCAAAAAGTAAAGGTTGAAGGTATCTATCCCAAACCTGGGGTTCATCCGCTGCTACTTTTTTAAGCATCTGCTTTAGAGTCTTATTAAAGTTTTCACAAGTACCATTACAACGAGCATTGTACGGTGTGGTATGAATGCTCTTAATTTGAAGTAGCTGATTAAATTTTAACATAACTGCTGACATAAATTGGGTTCCCTGATCGTGGAGGATTTCATTAGGCAAGCCTACTCTGCAAAACATTTCCATGAGAGCTTCCGCCACGGTGCTGCTATCTATTCGCTTTAAAGCTACTGCGTCTGGGTATTTAGTGGCTAAATCTATCATGACCAGCGCAAATCTGTTGCCTCTATGACTTTTCGGAAGAGGTCCGATAATGTCTACGGCCACGCGAAAAAAAGGTTTACCAATTACTGGCATTTTTACAAGAGGTACCTTACTAGGTCTGTTTACCGAATACTTTTGACATTCTACACACGATAAACAATAGCGCCTAATATCAGAGTAACATCCTGGCCAAAAAAAATGCGCTAGTACCCTATCTTGGGTTTTCCGAATGCCCAAATGTCCTGCACAAATCGCATCGTGCCCCAACTGTATTGCTTTATTTCGCAATTCTACCGGCAGCAAAATTTGTTTTAGCACATCACGGCTATTCCCTTTCAAACAAAATTTCGTCAATACCCCATTAATCAGTTCAAATCTGGGAAAATCAGTCTTTATCTCATTAACTTTAGAGAAGTACGTTAACAAGGTTTTATCTCGTTTTTGAAGCGCGATTATCTCTTGGGTGTTTATCTTTCCCAGGTCAAAAATTATTTTGTTTACATTTACTTTTGTAAGGGGTTCAGGTTTTCCTTCAATAACCCGTTGTTGCCTAGTTTGCACAGCACACACCGAATTTACACCGCCTAGAGACTCTACAGTATCTGCAGCACATGCACAGGTTGCTCCCGGAACGTTTCCTAGCAAAACATCGAAAGGAAGTTCGTCCAAGCAAACTGCATCGGTAACACCCTCAAAATATGGACATGACAAGTTTACTTCTACCTTTGGAGCATTAATCGTTCTATTATCAGCGAACTTTACAGTTACGTTCTTGCCTGAGAGGTCTTTAGCTTCAACTAATGAACGCTTAACTAACACTGTCGTAGCGCCAGTATCTCTAAGAACCTTAACTTCATGTCCATTGCAGGTACCGTAACAAACTGGTAAATCATTATTAAACAAAAATTGTGATTTAAACTGCGTTTACGGACAAATTTTCATCTAGGTCACGCTTTTTAGCCTTACCATTTTTGCAGAGGTCGTTCCTTTTCTCTGCTGCTTTCTTTTTCTGCATACAGTCTTTCGCAAAGTGTCCCTCTCGTCCACAAGAGAAACATGTTGGTTTGCTGGTTAGCTTAGGGTGCATTGTCTCTTCCTTTTCAATATTTCGTGAGGCTGAGAACTCCAAAAATTTGGAGGAGTCTCCCAATCTTGCCGAAGAATTTTCATGCTTGAATTTACAGAATTTCGCGACGTGTCCCCATTTCCCACAAATATGGCATGACTTGTAGTTTGGGTCACGTGTTTTGAATGGAAAATTTTCTTCAAGTATCTCTTTCCCATGGATAGCTTGATAATTGTCTGCCATTTTGATGACTTTGTCTAACGTCATATTAAAAATCTCATGCTCCCGCAAGTATTCAGACAAATCTCTACTTGCCGCGTTGAGCATTTGGTCTTTAATTACCAGCTCCTTCAGCTTCGTGAAGTCTTTCCCGACTGCCGCTTGTTCACAAAATTTTCCGAAATCTTCGGTTAGGTCCAAGGCAAATTGACGATATGATTCACGTCCTTGCCTCCTAGTCCTAAAACGATCTTCGTAGTCATAAATAGTGAACCCAAAAGCTTCAATTATTTGTTGCTTCACACACGAATACGCTGAGTCAGAAGGAAGGGAATTTATGAAGGCCGCCACTTTCGAATTTGCAAAGCCATTTTGCAGTGCAGACATGGCAACTACAGCATTCCATCTGTTTGCCTCCTTGACTCTTTCAAAAGTCTGCAGGTAGACTGCAACATCATCGCCATCTCTGTACGATGCTAGTTTAATGAGAGATTTCCCTTCCGCAGCATTCGAGTTTTCTCCATTGGAAGACCGACCTCTCGCCGTCTCCAACTCAACTTCAAGTTTGAGAACCTCTCGCTGATGTAGCCTCTCCTCTCTCTGGAGTTCCTCCAGTCGCTTCCTATCCGCCCTCTCCCGCTCGTCTGCTATTTTTTTTTCTTCCTTGCTCTTCTCTACATATGCCCTTAATTCGGATCCCTCGTAACCGAGACTTTGACCATCTTTAATAAATTGTGAATCCATTATTTGTTACTGGAATTTTACACACCACAGGTTCTCAACGAATGATTTATGTTAATACTGCTTGGTCAAGCCCCCATTATGTGATGTGCTAAGCACAGTCAGTAGCGATAGGTTGGAACCGGGGTACTAAATAGGTGAACACTGAAGCACAAATTTATTTGCACGCCCCAACCGGGCTTCAACAAGTTACTATCACAAATTTACTAACTTAATGCGCAAGGATTCAACGCCACCTAACACCTTTAACAAATTTACAAAGTCACGAGCAAAAGGATAATCCCGCGGAACTAAACTATAGCGGGAGCAAGAGCGTGAGCAAGAGCGGATAGGAGCGGTCGGAACGTGGGCATAGCAGATCCTGAGACAGGAGATACAGCACTAATTAATGCCTATGGAATATACAAGGATACAACATATTCGTTTTCAACAAGACACTCGTTTCCACTAAGACATTATTCCACCCACCACGGCCACACTTACCCCGAGCATCAGCCCCTCCGCACCAGTGACAGAGACCAAGTGTCCGCAAACCACTCCCCCGAAGGTCTATTTTCCAATCTTCACTATAGTTCTTTATTTTATGTACACCGCAGGCTTTCAACAAAACAAACAACTCTACTTGATTCAACACTAAACAATACACATACACTGTAAGGGAATAGAATTCTAATCAACACGCTACACTATTGGCAGAATAGTTGTAGCCCCCTGAGAGGAGTATGTGTCTACGAAACTAAGACACAGATTTTCAGTATAAAGAAAACGGAACAATAACTACAGTCAACTGTCAACTGTATAGACAATACAGCAAAAAAACTCCGATGAAAAAAACACAAATACCGAGATTCAGCCATAGCTGCCAGGTTAGGAGTATTGACGATTTTAGAACTACTGCAGATAAGTATCTATTGTTCGTTAGAACATTTATTGGTCAAGGTTTGAAACGTCAAGCTACTACAGAATTGCAAAAGACTCAATTGGATCTAACTAACCCTTAGCACTGTACAACTGAAAGCATGCTGCACGTTTGCTTACATCGAGTCTCTTTGCCAGTACAAAGATTTTCGTTAGAATGATTTCCATTATAAATCTACGGATATTGAAACCAGCGTTTAAATATACATTTTTTAATCAGGTTCATTTTTCACTGACTTTTCCACAAATATTTTACAGGATACTAAATTCCAAAAAATTTCGAACTTGACGCTAAAATATGATGAATTTTTGATAGAGATTCTTCGATTTGCTGTCACGCTCTTCCGCATTGGTATGGCACCTTTCATCGTCGTTTTTAATTTACTAGCGCAAACGAGAAGATGTGATGCAGTTACCGCTGAAGAAGCGACAAACACTTCGTCGTCTACAGCACTGGGGGGGGGGGGAAGATGACGGAGAAATGTTAGCACAAAAGCACCGATGCAGCTGGTTATGAGACCCTCATGAGATCAACTTACTCAGATCGTATGTGAAGATATCGGTCTACGAGAAACGTCACGTACTTCGAAATGGCATAACATTGTCGAGGTTATCTGTTATGATTACAGGAAAGCCAATGAGTCTGGATCAAGGCAAATTTGACGCTCTAGGGCTGGATTATTAGACAATTTTCGTCTTTGTAGGCGCCCAGCGAGGGGCAGAAGTTCTACGACGTCCACTTCACACTTTACTATACGCAGTTTTTTCAGGTTAGGATCTTTAAGAGTGAATTTTCAAAAGACCATTCTGCATCTGGCGCTCTTAAAAGATCACGAAATGGCTAAAAGTTCCATTTTAGTTTTGTTTTAGAAAAACTCAAGCGTTGAAGTTTTGACTAGAAAAACATTGTGCAAAGTAACGAAGTCATGATCTCACACCTCGAGCAGTATCACTTCGACTACGTTAATTGTTTGAAAATCCTGCTGTAGAACTGAAATTATTATTATTATTATTATTATTATTATTATCATTATTATATAAGAAAGTTTCAGCCTCCCTTAACCACGACAGAGATGTTCTAAGAGAGGAAAGAGGAAGGCACCATTTAGTATGGAGTTGAGGGAACGCGGAATCTATGCACAAGGTGCACAGAAACAATAAGCTAGGAAAGAAGTTCATGAAACAAGAAAAAAGTTGAAGAAGAAAGTAGTAGGTGCTGAAAAACAGGACAGCAGTGAACCGAAAAAAGATGGTCCGTAACAAAACAAAAACCTATTTTATTACAACAAAAAGGAAGCCTACCTAACCTTTAGCTCGGGCCCTCACATGGTTCCCCTGGGAGCGTCAATTCCCATAGATATGCAGAACTGAAATTCACTGCAGGGAACTCGTAAAACACATATTTCAAATTTAGTCAGTTTTTTCAAGTAGCTGAATCACCATAAAGTTAATTTGAACTCAGAGCAATTAACTTAGCGTAATAAGTACGTAGTTTATGAGTTTATTAGTTAGTTTAAGCCTCCCTATCCTCAACAATGAGATGTAAAGAGAGGAAGGAAGAAGTCACCATTTAGTATGGAGTTAAGGGAACGTGGAATCTATGCAGAAAGGGCACAGAAACAGAAAGCTAAGAAAGAAGTTCAAGAAACAAGAAAAAGTTGAAGAAGAAAGTGGTAGGTGGTGAAAAACAGGAAAGCAGTGAACCGAAAAAAAAGATGGTCCGTAACACAACAAAACCTATTCTATTTTAACAAAAGAAAGCCTACCTAGCCTTTAGCTCGGTCCCTCACATTGTCCCCCTGGGAGCGCTAGTTCCCATAGATACAATAATTGTATCCCCCTGAGGGGAATAAGTACATAACGTAACAGTAAACTAATTCATTACATAACGTAACATAGTAATGTTATTCATTACATTACGTAACATAGTAATGTTATTCATTACATTACGTAACATAGTAATGTTATTCATTACATTACGTAACAGAGTGAAGTAATTCATTACATAACGTAACAAAGGAATGTAAGATTAGATTATTAGTTAGTTTAAGCCTCCCTATCCGCAACAAAGGCGATCCAAAGAGAGGAAAAAAGAAGGTGCCATTTAGTATGGAGTTAAGGAAACGCGGATTCTATGCAGAAAGGGCACAGAAACAGAAAGCTGAGAAAGAAGATCATGAAACAAGAAAAAGTTGAAGAAGAAAGTAGTAGGTGCTGAAAAAACAGGACAGCAGTGAACCGAAAAAAGATGGTCCGTAACAAAATAAAAACCTATTTTGTTTCAACAAAAATAAAGCCTACCTAACCTTTAGCTCAGGCCCTTACATAGTCCCCCTGGGACAGAGGAATGTAATTCCTGACTACATAACGTAAGAGAGGAATGTAGTTCATAACTACATAACGTAACATTTATGTAAGTCATAACTACATAATGCAACCGAATAAAGTAATTCATAACTGGCCAAACTCCAGGGTAAAAAAGAGCAGGAAAGATGTTTGGGATTTCGACAGAAGTGAATTGGTGGTGGCTTCATCGGCGCCATTAGCAGCGCGCATGTCGAACACACAATTATTACAAAACAAAAATTACAAACGCTGTCGCTCCTCTCCGCCAGCACGCAACTAAATTTGCCGTAACTCGATTTGACAGCGACTAAATGATGGGAAATGAACGGGCCATGTAATATAAAATGGTAAATATTTGTTCGCCTTAAATGAAGTTCTAAAATTACTCACAGATGTTGCCTACCTTTCAGCGCTTGGAATAATTGCATCAATATTAAAAATTCAGGAGAGTGAAATTATTCAGCGAATTAATTCGAGATAGTAGGGTTAGACGGGATGAAACGTTGCAGCTCAAATTTTACAAAGAGTTCAATTTTAAAGCTCATATTTTGGAACATAATACAAGCAAGCCAGTTAGAAATTTCGAAATTGTTTTACTATTTTTAAAAAAATTTTTGATTGGAAATAAATTGGGATCTTCTACATGCCGCACTTAGACATCAGGTTTTCGACTTCGAACGCAACTGTAAATTGATTGCATTATATTGCATATCAAAGTAATTTATGGAAAAGGGGTGGGGTGGTTGACATACGACATAAACGACTACACAACATCATGAACCGCAATAATCAAATAAACGAAAAGCCCAACACGTCCACGTAAAACCAGTGAAACTTGAGCGAAGGAGTCTGCTTTCCGAGGCACTGGGTTTAGGATTCCAGCCAAGGTATTTCAATTCTTTAATGAATCATGAGCGAACAAGGTCACATCCACCATGTGATCGAAAAATATTATTCCAACACTCAAGAATTATTCATTGCTCTCTCATCCACACATTACTAGTTAATACATTGAAAATGTTTATTCTATTCACAATAAAATAAATAATTCAGCAATTAAATTTTTCAACAGTTTCCATTAAACTTGGCTCACCCGTTTTATTTATTTGAAACGTTTATTTAATTCACCTCGCTCAATTAAGACGGTAGTTCAATGCTACACCAAACACGCTACAACGCGGAAAAAGTAAGCAAAATTTTTATTTACTGAGGTACATGAAAATTGGACATTGAAGGCAGTAAGGGACTAGTTTGTTACCTTCCCTTCACTTGGTACGTGACGAGTTGCTCTGAGACAGCTTCATGAAACTGTGTTTTAAATCCAGGAGCTGTTATATGGGGAATATTTCCCAAAGCATTCCCGAGATTACGGCTCACACGCAGGTAAAAATGACTCCAGACCAGCACAATCACGTCTTCATTTTACAAGGCAGCGATAGCATCACCCGAATAGCGGCACTATGTTTCGCGATATGAAAGAGAGAGAGAGAGCCAGCAAAACATGTTATTCTAATCTGCTTCAATAAGCCTATCATGAAGTTGGCTACATGAGCGCGAAAACATTCTGTGCCGGCGCCGCCAAAACACCTTAAGAATCAATTGATGACTTCGTAGATGAAAAGCAAACTACGAGTACCGCGAGGCCCGCAAAGTTCAATACTTTTTCAGTTCCATGCAAGGCGCTATTTCACTTCGAACGATCATACATTATTCATGGTATCGAGTTTCAAAGTTGAGTGCGTTTAAATAGCATGTCTGGCAAGAAAATTGTGAGGGATTAACAACAGAAGTTTACGGAGCAAATTTACAACCAACCTAATTATTACAGCAAAACTAACTATGCAGCTAACAACTAACTTAAATTTACGAGAAACTTAATAACTTTCCACATCTGGCTGGTCAACAACATCGGTACTAGCCTCATACAACAATGCAAGTGTGAAATTACAATTCTCATCTCAAAATGCGAAACATAAAAATGCCTGAAAAATGGTACCCGATCGCGCTGCAAGCACGCACAGTTGTTCAAATATACAAACCAAATATAAGAGTTGGGCGCGTTTGAATATCATAGCATGTCAAGTAAGAGAAATAGAAGAGATTAATATTAAAAATTTGTGAAAGATATTAAAAAGAAACTGAGTCTTTGATATCTGGCTGGTTAACAACATCGATACTGGCCTCATACAACAATGCAAGTGTGAAATTAGAATTATCATCTCAAAATGCGAAACATAAAGACGCTTAGATATGTGATTGACATTTCTCTTATTAATGTACCAGCATGCAAGTTTGCACCCTCATCAAGACACGTGGCTTCACCCACAGCAGCAGACACAATGAAATGTTAACGCGAAGTTTACATTCGTGAATTTATGCATCAGTTAATAGATTCTTGCAACAAAACGGCAGTGGATTTGTGATGGGCTGGCGTGCATGCCCGGCGAACAGCAGATCTATCCAATCTGAATTTCTCCAGAAAATACAGGTAGACTTCAGTATAGGGTTTCAATATTAATAATACTAATACTTTAATACTTCAGAATTAAAGGTGAAGCAAACTTCACTGAGAAAAGTGTGAACATTCAACATATGTGGAAACACACGATGCGCTTAATGGTTTAGGATACTGTCTTATAAAGGACATTTTAGTTCACGTAGTAACTTCGGAAGGGATTAATTGTTCGGCTAACAACGAACTTGTAAAAAATCCCATTTCTCAAACCTCACGGTGATCATGAGCTGAAACCGAATTCCGAACACCACTAAAACTTTAAAATCTCCCTCAGGGTTCAAGACATTCTTCGACTTCTCATGAAGGGGCAAAAACGTCGTTTCTAATCCACAAGGAGCAGTTCGACGCGTATGAATCTCGAAAGAAATTTCCAGGTAAATTTGGTAAGCGCATTGAGATTCAAAGCTCGGTGATGCGAGGCAGGCGAGCTGGAGGACACATTCTTGTCACAGGCCCCAAATTTGAATGGCTGAGACATTCATGGAAATTCGAAGATCAAATATAAGATTGGGGCAAGATTGTCGCTCGTTCTGACGAGAACTTCGACTTGAATACGAAAGGCCAGAGTCTTTGATCTGAGCGCGAGATGGTAGTAAATTCGAAAATCCAAGCGACAGACATCACAAAGTCGTCTACACTAAATACAAACCTGTGAAATACATCGAAAATAGCGTATACATTCATTCACACGTAGGTATTCAACTCGCAAAGAAAAAATGGTACATATAATTTTTAAACAATACTTACAATGTATTTACAAGACCAGATTTGGTAGGATCTTTAGTAGAATTACCTAAAATAAATCATTACAATTGCCCATCACGGCCGCACACAAATCGACCAAGAGTCGCTTAGTATCAACATCAACAGCCAAAGGTCGATGATCTAAAAAGCTAGAAAAGATTTTCGATCAAATGCTGGAGCTACTCCTATACACACCATTTACCCTCCAGTAAAAACTTTTCATTACAGAAATGTAATCACCAGACTCCTGAGCAAGAACGAAACCTGAAACATTGGACGAAAGTCGACTGTACTAACTTGCACAGTTACACTTACGCCAAGTAGAAATATTATTCAAGAACGCTAAAGAAACGCAGGCGAGGCAAGAGCCTGGCATCTTGATGCACAAGGAACTTCACAAGTGCGGTCATTTGAACAACGCGTTTACCAGAAAAGTCATTAAGGCTATGCCAAAGTTTCTAATAACGCGAGGCTCGTCAGCTGCGAGACTCACCTCGAAATCAATGGTGGCAAGCCTCCCTTCCTTTCTCTCAGTCCCGTCCCCAAAGCATTGCGCCAGTTTCTTTTTGCAAAATGATGTAAAGTGAAGAGGCACTTCCACAGCAGCCAAAATGAAAAGACTTTAAAAGACGGACGAGTATTCAAAGTTATAAAATGGCGCGTTCAAAGCCACCCGGTGCTCAGATTTTTGCCTGCTTAAAAGACAGGGAAAAACGCTAATTGACTAAGAAAAATGAGAAAAGTTGGGACAACACAAGGCCATCATTTGAGCCCTCCGTCTTCTCCACCGTCGCTGAGCGCCTGCTTACGAAAATTAAGAGCTTTGGATTAAATTGTTAGAAATTTCCTACTGCTTTCAAATCTGGCAAAATTGCAGCGTTCTTGCATTTCGCAATTATATTTTATTATACGTAATTATCATTTTTCTTGAAATGCTGCAAGTAATTTGATCAAACCGAATGTTTCCCATAACCGGTATCATTGGTGTATAAAGTAGCGTTCAGGACAACACAGGGAGGACGTAGCCGTGAAATATACCAGCGCGGTAATTATACCTCCACTTCCATTCCAAAGAGGAAAAAGGGTCATCAGACACGTCGAGTTCACGCATGAAGACACCTAGCAATTTATGTAATTTTTCTAACAGTATTAAGAGCTAAAAAGAAATAATGGGACAATGAAAAAGTGAAGAGAACATTATAAGACAATGAAAAGAGCAGCATGAAAATTATGAAACAGAAAAAAACGACATTTAAATAATGAAAGACTGTAAAAATACCATAAAAATAGCGCTAAAGGAATAAACAGTATGAAAACAGTGACCCAATGACTAGATCGATATAAAAATAAGGTAGTTTGCAAGGATAGTCAGCAAAAGTCACACGTTCTGTAATATAGCAGAACAGGACACCTGTACAGTATAGCTACTCCAGGTCAGTCAGCGTAATCATGCTAATGGACCAGCACCGATACCGCCATGATTGGCGCTATTGAAAAAATCAAACGACGTCGACAAACGTGACTTCCCAGGCAAAACATGAAGATTTTTACTCTGGAGCAGCCGGACCGCAGGGAGCAAGAAGTAGTCCAGCGCTGAGAAATAAAGCACCGGAGGAGAGGCCCGCGGCAGTATTTGCAGACGGCACAAAGACATCAAGAATTTGGGGAACAGGTGAGATTCAATTAAATGTTACTTTAATGATTCCTAACCGCAACAAAGGCGTTATGAAGAGAGATGGATGAAGTCGCTATTTAGTTTGGACTTTAGGGAACGCGGAATCTATACACAACGCGTGTTCCCATAAAAGATCTATTGCGTTCAGAAACAGCGACCTGCGAAGGAAGATTTGTGAAACATGATGAAATTTGAAAAAATTAGTTGGTCCTTCATTGAAAAAGACGATCCTTAACCCATCAAAATCTCAATTCCATTCCGTTATGAAGAAGGCATACCTAATTTTCAGGTAGAGACCTTGCAAGAACGCCATACAAGACATGTAGCTATTCTTCTCTGAAAATAGCTCCATAATGAGCACTCACACCATACGAGACGCATTCTAACAAAAAATAAAGATTTAAGCAGTTCATAAAGAACACTAGATGTAAGATGCGACAAAACAACACACTTTCTCATTAAGTTATGTTGACGAAAGGAACTCAATGTTCCCATTCCTGGTGTGGCGAGCCGTTCGATAAACACCCTATCAAATCTCGACACAAATACGGAAACAACGTCTCATGACGTACATAGTCGCATGACGCGCCACGTTTGAAATAATTCGTTATAAATGTACCACGCCTCTTCCGTGCAACAATCGCGAAAAATATTTCTGTTCTATACTGTTTTAAGTTCAGAGTAGCATGTTCTGGTTCATTTATCTCATTAGCAATGTTTCAAACGTCAGATGATGAAATGTTTAATTCCAGGAAAAAAACACTCGTAGCTCACTGCTCATTCCCGTACTGATGCAGCATAGGAATCAGTGGCTTGCAAAACTATAATTTCGTTAAAAGACAGTAACACACTGGACAGCAAACTCATCTTGACCACATCAAACTAAATAACAAAGTATTTCAGCCCCACGCATCAACTCCAAACAAAACCAGGGCTGCATAAACGGTATTTCCTGATCAGATTCTCAAAATTGATCCCCTTTCTAAAAAATAAAATTTTGGACTGTAAAAAGCCGAACTGGCAACCCACTCTCAAACTAAGACATTGACACACGCACGCCGTAGGAAGCACCTCACAACAACCGTCACCAAACACAGACCACCACCAGCACAAAGTGTGTGCGCAAATAACAATTTCACATCAGAACCGAACACAAAATCAGGTCCAAAAGTTCACACAGAATCCACCGCTTCAGGACTTCTCATTTCGAGTGCATCACGAGCAGCAGCAGGAGGCGAAGGGTGACCCTAATTAGAAATATAACTCAATAATTCGGAGAGGCTCGTGAAGCACACCAAGGGACATCTCTTCACTTCAAAGGATTCTTCAGCCCAAGTTTGGCGACGAAGTTTGTCTATTAATCACCGGCGCCGTCGCTCCGCCTGATTAAATATGCTGATGGCTCGCCCGAATCTTCACTTCAATATTATTGCCATCGGCAACTTTTCTGAGGCTGCTAAACGTAAGAGCCGCGCCTCGACGGTCTACTTTCCAGGAAACGGGACTCGACGAGTTCTTTCAAGACCAAGTTAGCAGCGGCGCTTCAGTTGGTAAAGTTCGCGGACCAGCAATCAAGTCTAGGAGTTCATACGAACCTCAATCGGAAAAATTCTTCATCATGAAACATCAAGAATTAAACTGAGAAAATTATAATTTAGGTTGAAATTAAAATAACCAGGACTTGACGAATTAAACACAGTGTTCATTTTCATTAAAAAAAATTTCATGATGAACCTTCTCTACAAGTTTGAGAAAAAACTGCAACATTCAAGATTTCAAGTCATTAACTTAGATCATTACCTCGGGGTCAAAGACGCCTTAGAAACACCGTAGACGTGTTCTTGATGAACTCATGCAAAGAACTTCTCAATGAATTGTGCGTTGAGAGGCATAATTAAGGCTACGAGGCAGCAAGGAGTTCTGGATGATCATCACGAGGTCTGGATGAGCTTCAGGGTGTCTGGATGAGCATCAGGGTGTCTGGATGAGCATCAGGTGCCTGGATGAGCATCAGGGTGCCTGGATGAGCATCAGGGTGCCTGGATGAGCATCAAGGTGCCTGGATGAGCATCAAGTGCCTGGATAAGCATCAGGGCAGCTGGGTGATCACAGGGCCTGGATGAGCATCAGGGTGCCTGAATGAGCATCAGGGTGCCTGGATAAGGATCAGGGCAGCTGGATGATCATCACAGGGCCTGGATGAGCACCAGGAGGCATAATAAAGGAAGCCAGGGCCGTAATTAGGCAGCAGCACCACACAACATCCCGACGCGGCACAAATTGCGCCAGACTCGCCCCAATTAACCCACTGACATGGCGGACGCCTGATGCGCTTTCGTGGATTTTCGCATTATGGACACAGCAAAGGTGAGCTCAACGAGAGCCAAACAGCCGATTACCGAACAACCGCACAATGAATGCCCTTTGTAACGCTAAATTGGCCAATTGTGAAGGTTGAATGAGTGTACCGTGTTAACACTGGGTTGAGTACTGTCGAAAAATGTATAAATGGAAAAACCACTTGACACTATGTATATCCTCAACAGTTAACGCTCAAAAATACATAAAAAAACACAGAAATAGTGATTTTTCCCAAGTACTTGACTCCATGTAACACACATAAGGTGAATGATAACATGCGGTTGGACATGTAGGGACCTCACCTAAGAACTTAGGCGAAATTGAGCACTTGGACTTGGAATTGTTCGGAAATTTAATTATCAATCGATCGGACCCTTAAATCGAATCGGAGAAACAAGTCACTTTCAAGCAGCCGGGCCCGGAGTCCCCCTAACGACATTGCGGTTAATTGAGCAAGTTCATTGGAGCCTGGAGGCGAGCGTCCGTTTTCCTGACCACCGAGACCACCGATTTTGGGGCCGGCCACACAAAAGCGGACCGGAGAGTTGCGGTGCCGGCCACAGACCTGCAGGGAACAGTGAAACTCCTAAGCTACATCACGCAAAAAGGACAATTTTATTTCGTGACTTAAAATCAGAAAGTTAAACACGTAAATTGAGTGACACTTTTGTTTCGTGATTCAAAATAAGAAAGTTAAATAAGTACATTATTTAACCATGTTGCTTCGTGACCCAAAATAACAAGGTTAAACATGTAAATTGTGTTGCGCAGTGGTGGTAGTTGATTGCATAGTTGTTAGAAGAACGATCTGGGATATAATGCAAGGGTGCTACAATGGAATGACTCAGTCCAAATTGTGCGCTTTATCCCATTCAGAAACTGGAACTTTTAATTAAAGATAGTTTGTGCGCCCACTACTATTACATTCCCTTTTTTTTGAAGCGCCTCCGATGCTGCAAGATATGAACATGGAGCGGCGAACCACCGAGGAAGGAAGCGAATTGCATAACCAGTTCACAATTATTTATTATAGGTGCTATGGTTTCCCTTCTATATTATGCAATTAAGGCCATGTGAGATGAAAGTGAAAAGAACTTTGTGAATGTGATGCGATTCTAAAAAAAGGTGTCACACCTCTAATAGCAGCGGCATCCTGAGGAGGTGCTGTGAACAAAGTGAAGGAACGATTTGAAAAGCTTGAGAAACATATCAAATACAACAGGAGAGCCAAACAAACGATAGGGTTGCCCTTTTTCAAGTTTATTTTTACTCCAAATATATTTTATAGTTCAAAGTTCTTTCAAAGTTGAAAGCGAAAATTCGATTATCAAAGATCTAGAATGAGGGGCCGCATCAAATTCCTAGTCTGTTTACATCTCTGTGTCAGAATAGGTATCTCAAAAAAATGAGTGTGCATCCATTAACATCGCAAACTTTTCTGCAGAGATGAACACGAAAAAACAAAATATCCTGTAACAGTTGAAAATTGCGTTTTTTATCATGAAGAGGTAAAAAATTATTGACGGAAAATGATGAACAAAACTAAACGATATAATTCAAATGACAGTGAAAATATGATTAGACTGTGAGTTAGCTCAAGCCTCTTAAACCACAACGAAGGTGCTCACAAGAGAGCTAGGAAAAAAGCACCATTTAGTATGGAAATAAAAGAGCGGGAATCTATGCACAAGTGTATTCCCGCAACCTGCACATAAAACAGTAGGCCTGAAACGAGATAAAAGTTGTAAAAAAAAGTAAATGGTACAAAAAAGAGTCATCAGTGAACTGAAGACAGACGGTCTGGAGCAAGACAAAAACTTTTTCTATTTCAACAAAAAGAAGGCCAACCTAACCTAACCTCCCATCTTCCCCCTTCGAACGCTAATTCCACTAGATACAGGAGTTGGTTTTCCCTTGAGAGAACGTAGTGAAACACAAGTAATATAAGCAACGAACATTCTTTGTTCGAAATTTTGAATACAAGAGGAAATAGTACACTGATGAGTTAAGATTTGTATTTCAGGGGGACTTGCACGATTCAAAATATTCTAACCAATATTATGAGAATAACCGTTGTATTACTGTCAACTCAAACAGAATTTCCGAAAATTTCCAGATTATTGAGCCTCTAAAAACATCAACTCATGATATCAGACCACAGATTAGCACTCTTCATTTAATAAATTTGAAAAAATAAGCACCAGGAAAGAGATTTTTAGGTGGACAGCACAACAAGGAAGTGAGCCAAATTACTGAGCTGCAATAGAGAAAATCATCGTCAGAGTGGAAACTTGCAAGGCTGGCAAAAAGGAAGAAATGAAGGCTCAAAATACCAGACGCGAGGCAGGGAAAACAATACCAGAAGGCGGCGTGATTTAAGAGCGCCGTTTGGACAAAAGCTGAAGCTCGGGGCGGCGCAAAAGAGCGACGGGTGACGCTGTGCTTTACAAAGAATAAAAAACGCACCGGTTTTCCCAGCGCACATGGCAGCCCACACGATGTGTTCTGGCTGCTGCGACGAGGTGTCCTGGTGTCACTCCCTCCACAGACTGCTGCTCCTCTCTACTGCCACTTGTGTTGCTGGTACTGATGCTACTATACTACCAGTATTGTTACTGGTGGTACTCTTACTCCTGCATTACTACCACTAATGTCACTAGCGCTACTAATCCTACTTTACTACCACTATTGTTACCAGTGTTGCTACCACTTCTACATTACCACCACAATTGTTAGTAGTGCTACTCCTACTCCTGCATTACTAACTGTACCTCAAACAGCACGAAAATTGATTGAGAGGTTTGGAGCTGGACAGGATTGATCTTGTACAAGATCTTGAAGAACTACTCAGAGCAGTTGCACGTAAGCAACAATTCAGGACAGAGTAGTCGGACTTCCTCAACTAATCTGGCCCGATACTATCGAATGTAACTAAATTTATATATAAAGAGCGAGCTAAATTAAAAAATTTTGGCTAGGGAAGAAAGTCTGGCAATCCTGTCGCTGTTAAATACATATTCTGTCTTCACCTGACGCAAGCTCAATAGGGTCCAAGATATCCAACCCAGGCATATAAAAATATCACTGAGAGAAGCAGATACTCAGACAATTATGTTTGCAATGGACGCTAAGTTAAGACAGTGGAGATTAGCACAGAAAGTTAGGCAGCTCGTCTCCGATAATGATCTCAAGCTTTCAAGAGGATAAAAGAACTCCCCGCTTGTACTGTTCAAAACAATGACAACTTCAATACGTCGAGACAACTCAACGAACTCAGCCGAGCGTAGATCCGAGTAAATAAATGAACAAACTTGGCAGCAAAAACGGGAACAAAAGCCCTTATGAGAAGCAGACCAGCCTGAGCTTCAGGTGTGGCAATGGAGGATACAACTTTCCGTGCTCCTCAGCTTCTATCATGTGAGTAGATTAGACGAGTTGTTGAATTATTATTATTATATAAGAAAGTTTAAGCCTCCCTTAAACACGACAAAGATGTTCCAAGAGAGGAAAGAGGAAGGCACCATTTAGTATGGAGTTGAGGGAACGCGGAATCTATGCACAAGGTGCACAGAAACAGTAAGCTAGGAAAGAAGTTCATGAAAGAAGAAAAAAGTTGAAGAAGAAAGTAGTAGGTGCTGAAAAACAGGACAGCAGTGAACCGAAAAAAGATGGTCTGTAACAAAACAAAAACCTATTCTATTTCAACAAAAATAAAGCCTACCTAACCTTTAGCTCAGGCCCTCACATAGTCCCCCTGGGAGCGCCAATTCCCAAAGATACAATAGTTGTATCCCCCTGAGGGGACGAGTTGTTGGAACATCCCTAACCGCTTTAAAGGCGTTCCAAAGAGTGGAAAGACGAAGACACCCTTTGGAATGGCGCTAAGGGAGCTCGGAATATATGCACAAGGTATGTATCTACACAAGATCCCCCGCGCATAGAAACGGCAAGTGAAGGAGGATGATTAGGAAACAAAATAAATTTGAAGAGATTCTCAGGCGCTGAAAACTCGGACAGCAGTGCACCGGTAAAAGATGGTTCGTAAAATAACAATGAACAATTTTCTTGAACAAAAAGAGAGCCTATTCAATTCTCAGGTCGGGACCTCACATTTTCCCCTTAGGAGCGCTAATTTCCATAAACACAATAGTTGTACCCGCATCGAGGGTCTCTTATGCGAGAAGGATACATCCTCAGATTAGAATGAAATGAATATAAGAGTACCCAAAACCTGTCAAGCGAGCAGAGAAACCAAAGCAAGAAACAATTTTATCACCAAACAGGGCTCAATAAATTCCACAACACTGCGTAACTACTCATGTACTCGTAGAACTCTGATAATCTCATTGAGGTGGTTGTGAGTTTACTCCCACCGTCTGCGCTCCGCTTCTTTATGATTATGTAATCACAATATTTCAAAATTTCCACCCTCTGTGCAGTGGGTGCAGTATGTTTCAAAAATCCTATTCTAGGGAATATTTACTGAATATTTTAGGAGAGAGACTACAATTCAAGAGAGAGAGAGAGAGACTGATAGAAGTTGAAAAAAATTTGTTTACTAAATATTTTCGAAAAATAGAAGTGCGCTCCATCGCTGCAAATCAGAATTGCAGTTCTGGTAATGCACTCCGAACAGAAAGATGTGCGTTTCATGATAAAAGGCAAGGCGTAAGGATGTTTATGAAACAAGATATAAGTTGAAGAAGTAATAGGGGTTGAAAAAGGACAGTCGTAAACCGAAAGAAAATGGTCTGCAACAAAACAATACTTCAGTTCTATTTCAACAAAAGGAAGGTCTCACTAACCCTCAGCTCGGGACGTCGCATCTTCCTCTTGGGAGTGCTACTACCCGAAGCTACACAAGTTGTGTTCCCCTGAGATGTTTGAACCTCGAGACAAAGCAGCAGGCCACAGCTACACTGCACAACACTACTGTTCATTTAGAAATTACAGACCACACAGGATTTTGACTGAGCGATATAACTCAACGTGTACCATTTTATCACGACGCACCTGGAGTTTTCTTTTGTTGCAACGCCAAACGAAATAGTTTGTTTAGCTGTAGATAAGATACATAATTAAGAAAATGCAATCGATTTTCATTTTATGCCTGAAAGAGTGGTACGTTTTCATTATCAGCCGCAAGGTTTTGTTGTTTATGATACTGATTCGACCAACATTTAAATAGGTCAAATACTCGGAGAGTAACGAAATGTCTAATGAAATATTGTAGTGGTATACTGCATTAGTGAATAATTGTCATATTTAGGAGTATTTATTTCGAGCACGGAACAGGTATGAATTAGTTTCGATTATTTTCTCTGAAGGACACAAGAAAACAAAATTAACAGTTTACCGAACTTTCGGCAAGATTTGTTTTAACTGCAGATTTTCATAACTGACATGTGTTGTCTTTCTTTACCTAATTCACTGACGAATTATTCCCCGTATAATTTCTAACTGAATTAAATAATTCTGCCTGATATCCTGTACATCCGTCACGGAGACCAGCATCATCATTAAACCATGACTGCAGAGTTTTGGCAGGCGCAGCAGAAGAAGGAATCAGGTTAAGCGAGCCGACCTACATGAACTAAATAGAGTTGTAGTGCCTTACCTTAGTTACCCATCGAATCTTGATTCTAGTATTTTCGTGTTCAGTAATCTTAAAATCTATTAATGTAAATTTACTCATTAAAAAGTTTTAACTTTTCTTCTGCGAATCACCGATACCAACTTCAGGAGAAGTGTATGTAAGACCGCTTCTTCAATTGCCGCAATGGAACTCAGATGCCGAAGTAGCAATACCTGGTCTAATAGAGTCGCTAAAAGTGGTGCTGGAGCCAGGTACAGGCAACAGAATGTTCAGGATTATTTGATCTGTAAGCAATATGCGCATTAATCTTGCGCTTAAATTAATTACATAACATTAAATAACTTACACTAATCTATACAACTGTCCTGGAAACACTTTTTAGAGAAAGGTTTGGGGAACGTTACGAATAGCTGCAGAGTTCACGAGTAGGAGACAGTCCTCGCTATCTTTATTAATGCATGTAAGAGCCACAACAGTGCAGCCGAATATCAGGTAACATCACCCAAGACCCGTACAGAATTTCATAAAAGTGCACCCAGGAAGCGCATGAAACTTGGGAAAATCAAGCAAGTCTACGCGTTTTTTGCGGCACGAAAAAGCGGCAGGTGAGCCCGAGGGGAAGATGCGCTGAACTTTTTAAAATCTTTTTGTTTCGAGCCATCATCCTCTCCAATATCTGCGGTCACGCAAGCCCCTCGAGTGCAAAATGCGCAAAAAATTCCTCCCGGATATTTCTCAGAATAGGTGGTTCCTAATTTTGATGAAACAGTAACAACTTTTGCCTCCAGGAGCTTGAAATATTTGTCTTGGTTTCTAGCCCTCTTGGGGATATTAAAGATGAAATTAAGGTTCTGTGAAATTTTTGAAATAAATTTCAAATATTAAGAACTCTTACTGAAATATAGAAATATAAGCAAATTTAAAAAATAATTAGCAAGAGTTATAACGTAGCGAGATTCACTGACTATTACTCGAATACTCGAATATTGTTTAAAAAAAAGAGTTCAAGCTATCAACATTCACCAATTACACAAAAAAAGGTACCGTTTCAGAAACGAATGAACGAAATGCAATTTTATGACGTTATTCCAAAGGGAGTGTAATTGCATTTGAAACAAATAGAGAGTTGAAGGAGAAAGTTTTACCGTACGGAGAGCAGGAAAAAGGATAACGAACGCAAAGAATGAAGATTCAACAATAATTGATGGCGCAAAATTACTTCTTAAAGCCGTATTTCATTAAGAAATTCCATCACTAAAACGAGTTGGAAGGATACGTTAGTGAAATTTATACGCTAATGTACTTCTTTTCATCACGATCGATAGATGCAAATCCCTTGAGAATGAACTTATGACTACTGTCGTATAAGCATAATTATTTTGCAAATATAATTATAATTGAAGATAGCATTTTAAATATTTTGCCGAAGACGAGTAATGTCGTATGCTTTAGAAAGGAAACATTTAAAATGAAACTTAAAAAATTTAGCTCAGTCATAAGCATTACGTGGAGTTGATTGGAACTAAGCGTCATAGAAACTGGGCTTGATCATAAAAATAAGTTTCAAATTCCCAGAAAAGTTGTGTTTAATCACCTGGAATTTATCTGATGAGACCAAGTTAGATGAAACCCGGATTCAAATTCCACAAATAAACCATGGGTAAATCTCCTGGAGTGACCGAAAACAGTTGTTCAGAAAATTCCTCTCGTCAGTACAATAATTTTTACAACCTAATGAAATGAAATAAAGTCACCTGTTGGTTTTGCATGTATAAACATTAATCCTAGTTGAGAACTTTGAATGGTTTAACAGTTGACAGATTAGATTTTATTGATAGTTGGTTTAAACATCTCTAACCAAGACGGTGTTCCCAAGAGAGAAAGGAGGTAGGCTGTAGTTGACAACTATTAGCATGAAAAATTTGAACACCAAAGCAAATTTGAAATGCAAGATCCATTATCGACTAACGCAGGGTTCAAAATTTTCAAACTTTCTGAACAAAATTCGTGTTCAGTGAAATGTAATTGATTCAATTTAGGTAATTCACAGGTGAGGGAATAAATTGGCTCCAATAACTTTAAAAATTTAATACTAAGAAATATCAGCTAGCACTTTGAAAGTTTCATAATAAAAGAACGAGGATCGATGGAGATGAATGTTTGAAAAAATGGAATCTTAAAAAACTGCCTCCAAAGAACACAGCGAGGTCAGTTCAAATTAACTGGAAGTGTCGCGCTGGACATGGAGGGAAGAAATATATTGTTCAGCTCCATGAAGTTTTGTGATATCGAGCCACGCTGTCAGGTCTGAAGGATGATTTTATCACGTGAATGCAAAACTCTGATACTTATTTTAATCCGTTTTTATGACCCGTTAGACAAGCGCGTTAATCAATGGATGTTTTAATAATACTAGTGAAAAATTAAACCCGAGAACAAACTAGTGAAAAACCTATGTGAAAATAGTCTCGTTTTGTACGTTTTCAATCGTCGGAACGTCTTTTTTCAATGGCTTAAATGTTTTTCACGGGGAACTTACGCAAAAAATCCCAATAAAAATAAAGAGCTTTACTAGTATAACATTTCTCTCTCTAACCAAGCGTCCCGCCCGAATTGTGAAGAGATGAGCCAAATGAATTTAAACAAGAACACAAAATAGCGTTCATTAAAGCGGCCACCGTAAAAACAGCAAACGTCATCGTAGGTTATCAGTCAAAAACAACGATCTTACTTTTATATTAATCCAATGAAATTTACACATTCCAGCGATGTATGACTGTCTGAAGACATTTCATATTTACAACTAACTCTCCATTGTAAAGAGACCCTATAATTGTAATGTCTGAAGACATTAAAATCTGCGTCCGCAAGAAACTAAAAAAACCTGGGCCACTTCTCGGAAGATGCATTCAGACAGTGAAGAAAAGACGATTGCCTCAATTGCAATAAATAAACTCCATGAATAGCAATACAACTCTAGCGGAAGAAAATATAATTCAGGAAAGACAGGTATGTTCCCCAGATTAAAGAGGGCGATTCACTGAAATATTTTGATGAATATGACAGGTTGTATGTAGTGAGGCAGTGGAGACACGATATACTAGCTGCAATACTAGTGACAATGACACTTATGATAGCCTAGCGTATCGCTTTCTGAAGACTAAGAAATTGATTTTTTTACCGGACAAAGAGAAACAAGATTATTGATCGAAACTGAAGTAGTCTCAAATGACATTTAATGCACCAGCAATGAAGCTGGAACAATCATAGCTGACCCTTGAAGCATCAGCATTAAAGCAGAATCAATCATATTTGACCTTTGAAGCATCAGCATTGAAGGAGAATCAATTATATTTAACCCTGGAAGCATCAACAATGAAACTGAACCTTTGACCCCTGAAGCAGCAATGTAGCTGAATCAATCATATTAGACTCTTGAAGCATTAACAACTCAAGAGCACTTGAATTACATGTTAATTTGGTCAAACTTGCTCTCCAGTGGACCTAATTTTCTCATCCGCGGGTACTTTTGTTCAGTTACATTTAGGCGCTCTTTCTTCGATGCACCATGTAGAATACAGAAGTAAGGGCAAAAGCGCAAGCAACATCTTTGAAAATAAATTGTGCAGCGAGACAGGCGAGGTCTCGCTGGCTGGAGAGCCCTTGGTGCTGTGCACAGCTTCCGCAGATGGGGCCTTTCCATAAGCAGTTCTGCTAACCAGACACGAGCTCTTGTAGACCTCTAGGCTTGCCAGCGGACCGAGCCAAATAATAAGAAAAAATTAGGGCTAGAGGCAATAACGGAAGAATTTGGCGCACGACACAGTAACCGGGAGAAATATTTTTCCTTAGAAAGTAGCGTGATGAGCATTAAAGGGTCACTAAAAATACCGGGCGGATGGTGTGATCGGTGTAGAAATAATTTCTGTACAGAAGAGGAGTATATAAGTGATATATTTATTGGCAAACAAGAAACAGAGCATTGAGTTAAAGCAAGAAATAGAGCATATTGAGTTAAAGCAAGAAATAGAGCATTGAGTTAAAGCAAGAAATAGAGCATTGAGTTAAAGCAAGAAATAGAGCATTGAGTTAAAGAAAGAAATAGAGCATTGAGTTAAAGCAAGAAATAGAGCATTGAGTTAAAGCAAGAAATAGAGCATTGAGTCAAAGCAAGAAATAGAGCATTGAGTTGAAGCAAGAAATAGAGCATTGAGTTAAAGCAAGAAATAGAGCATTGAGTTAAAGCAAGAAATAGAGCATTGAGTTGAAGCAAGAAATAGAGCATTGAGTTAAAGCAAGAAATAGAGCATTGAGTTAAAGCAAGAAATAGAGCATTGAGTTAAAGCAAGAAATAGAGCATTGAGTTAAAGCAAGAAATAGAGCATTGAGTTAAAGCAAGAAATAGAGCATTGAGTTAAAGCAAGAAATAGAGCATTGAGTTAAAACCAGAAATAGAGCATTGAGTTAAAGCAAGAAATAGAGCATTGAGTTAAAACAAGAAGAAAGAATGGATTAAAAACAAGAAACAGAGCATTGAATAATGACACTAGGAAAGGGAATATAAAAACTGCTGATCACATAACTGAGGTCGATTGTATGCCCAGAACCTCTCATTAAGCAATTTGCTGATGCTAAATATGCTGAAGGCAAAGCCGAAGCGGAAAATAATGGAGAAAAGGATGTGATTCTTCCCAGTTTTAGCACACAAGGGGTATTAAAACCTCAATTTAATGGTTGCCAGCTTGAAAGTACTGGAACGAGAAGAATTGTCCGACGCTCGTTAGATGATCTCAGAGATACATCCATTGAAGGCAAATTAGAGCAAATTAAATAAGATGTTAGTCTGAGCCTCCCTCAGTGCAGCTGATGCCAAAAAGAGGAAGGAGGGAGGCACTAATTAGTATGGAGTTAAAGGAATTATAATAGGAATCTGTGCATAAGGTGCATAAAAACAGTAAGTTGCGGGGCGGTGATCACTCAGTATTCTGTGGAGAAGTTCCGTTGGGTAGCTCAAGCAAGAGTATTCACTGTAATTTGAAAGCAAATGTAAATATACAGCAAGCCTGTAAACATTGTCTAGTGCACGAAATTTGTGTACGATAGAAACAAAAAAGTCGGAAAAAGAAAACCATACTTAGGCACTGAAAAAAACATACATATTTTCAAGTACTTAACAGTAAAAGGCCTTCTTGAACCCCTATCCCTCTTAAACGATTTTTGCGCGCTGGAACAAAACACTGGCCAATCACATTTCATGTGACTCGACGCAACGCTCGAGTATTTTCGGTGTTTGTACAGTCGAGTTTGTGAAGCAGCTTCCGAGGGCTGCCTGGCTTCTATTTGACAGCTCGCCATCTAAAATTACTCAGCACTGAAGCTAAATTTAGAATACCATTAGCAGAGATTCCCGCATTGGACACTTTCAAAACAACTGAAAGGATTTGTTGTTTCAACTTCTGTATTTTTTTGTTTTATATGAAATTATAATGCTTGAAAAATTCAAATTTTTGTGTGGATTCATGTTTGTTTTAATTTGCGTAATTTTAACTTTTTAGGTTGTACTGATTACGATGATGTAATAAAATAAAATATCAAATATCTATACGAACTCGTTTAATTTCACAGTTGATATATGGAAGTTTATGTTATTTTCGTGTGACTTTCGTTTTATGCGACGCTTTTCATCCTAAAGTCTGTATTAAAAGCTTGAAAATATTTCGAATAATTTCAGTTTACTACACTAAGCACTTAATTCAAAATGTTACAAAAATAATGGTCGCGAAAACCCCCAGAAAATAACGAAATTTCGGTCGAGAACTTAATGTTAGAACTATAAAATGGCCGCCGGAGAGCATGCATGAAATATTATGAAATTTCAATCTGGTATCCGCCATAAAAAAGGTAAAAATTCCGTCCAGGAACCATTTATTAAAATCAATTACACATCAGGCACAACTCCACATTTGAGGAAATTTAAATCGGACTCGAAACCATATAAAAAAATATCTCAACTATAATATAAGTTTAGAAGTAGGACAGCAAAATGGGAGGTAAGTAATTCGCGGTCATAAGGACCAAATGAATGGGCCTCAGGAGAGCTAGTCCAGCGATGAAGGGAAGAATTTCAGTGAGGCTGAAAGCGACGCGACCGCACGGCGATGATTTTCCTGCCGGGGACCTCCCGGCGTCGAGGCTGCGTCGTCGCGGTCGTTCGGTTAGTTATGCCCAGGAACATTAAATGATGACAAATGGCCTGGAAAGACACGAGCTGGGGCACAAGGCGTAATGGAACGAGCTACCGCGAGAAAATGGCCACGAAAGGGACATAAAACCGTGAAAGGTGCATCAAAAATTACATGATTTCAAAACACAGTGCAATAACAGCAATAGTGTAAAAAGTAAATTTTTGCCGTATTGCTATCCTAGGTACTTCAAAATATAATATTTGGTCCGCAATTTTGATTTTAAAAAGTACTTTCTATGAGAATTATTAACGAAGAGAGCAAACGTAGTGCCCTTGAAATATTATACGCTGTATAGTTTTATTTATGTCCCGCTAAAGGGGCGTAAGATCATTACGGTTCATTATTTTTCATTCTTATTGGAGCATAATTAGTTGACGCCAAAACCATGCAGACTGATGCTCATACCCTAATTAAACTTACAAATGAGTAATAAAATAGAATGAGCAACCTACAGTCAAAAATATATGTAATTTCAGGTTCGATATTCGTTAAAAGCACTGCTATTTTGCTGCGACAACGTTAACTAGGCTTGAATTCAACATACTGGAGGCAGGCCAACGAATATAAACTAAAGTTTTCGTCGTCGGCCACTTGGAGAACTGTTGTAATGTTAGCCAAATGCGTATGCACTCAATGGAAAACTGTGATGCTGATTTCACACGATTTTGAAGATTTGAAAAAGAAAGAGCTATTGCAATTTTGTGACAAAAAATTGCTCAGGCTCAGCTGTATGAAATATTTGGTTGTCTCCAAAATGCTTATATATATTAGCATCATGACACACACACACACACGCACAAACTGGCGGTTGGTAAAGATCATGACGAGCCCATTGCACGACTGGCCACCGACTCACACTCCCATTACATCGATCGACATCCGCTGCTCAATCATGATGCAACGCTAAGCCCAGCTACCTTAGCGGATACCAATAACTAAACATCACATTAGAAAACGATAATAGAAATTTTTCACTGATGAAAGTATTGTACGTAGGAATTTCAAGGGCCAACAACAGCGTCGCTCAAGAAATTTTAATGAGTGAAATTTTAACCAAAAAATTAAATTACCGCTGCTGTTTGAAAATACCCTTATTCTTCTACGACGCGCGCAATTTCAGCATTTCCAAAGGTGATTTTGCGCGTTGAATATATCGGCTGTACGTGAAAATGCTCGAAAAAAATTAGTGTGTGTTCTTATTTTATGTATACCTATTATTTTTTGATAAACCAAAAATCACTCATTTTTATGATTAACCGGAAAAAAGACCATAACCTCGGATCGCACTGATTGATACTAAACATAAAATCTGCTTACCCATAAAAAGCAGAGGAAAATGGTCTTCACACTAGACCACTTCATATTTAGCTTTATCTCAGACCTCAGCCGCGGTACACTGAGAAGCGAGCCCTGGAGAACACACCGTCTATTCATTGCATCAGTGACAGTGCAACAGTTCCCTCATAAAATGGTATTCATAGCTGCTAATAATATTAAACTAGTAGTATAAACTTTAAAGCATAATAAAATTTAATGTTGATGTTAGTAGTTTCTAATAAAATCAATTCAAAACTCAATTACCCTAGTTAGCTTCATTTGAATTAAGAAAAAACTGCTACGATCTCTTGAGGAAAATTCAGATGTTTAGACTTACCTCAAATAGCTTTAGATTCGAGAACAATCAGGCTTAGAGTTGTGGTTGGCACCGCCCAGGACAGCTAGCAGAATTGGCAGCCCAGTATCTGGAAGAAAAGGATTTAGTTAGACCATTACTGAGTTTAAGCCTTCCTAACTACAACAAAGGTGTTCTAAAGAGACGAAAGAGGAAGGCATTGGAGCCTAGTATCTGGAAGAAAACAGATTAGATTTGATCATTAGTTAGTTTAAGCTTCTCTAACGACAATAAAGGCGCTCGCTCCAAAGAGGGAAAGATGAAGACAATATTTAGTGAGAAACCTAGGAAATGCGGAATCCTAGCACAAGGGGTGTTCCTACACATAATAAATTATAAGCTCGTTCAAGCCATGCAAACTACAAAAACAGTGTTTTAAAAAGACAAAGGAGGAAGGCATCATTAAATATGACAAAGGAACGCGATATCTACGCACAAGGCATGTTTGCAAACAAAATCACCTACTCATAGAAACAGCGAGTTAAGAAATACGTTCAAGAAGCATGATAAAATTTGAAAAAGAAAGTAATAGGCGCTGGAAAAAGTACAGCAATGAACAGGAAAAAAGACGGTCAAAAACAAAATAAAAAAACTGATCTATTTCAACAAAAAAAAGCCTACCTAACCTTCAGCTCGGAGTCTCACATCTTCCACTTGGGAGAGAAAGTTCCCATGGCTACAATAGCTGCCTCTGCTTGAGGGTGTGCCAAAACTGAGCATTATTGCTGAGGCGCTGGTGCACTGCAGCAGCATCCTGAGGCCGCAGGTGTTGTGCCGGGCGAGGTATTCAAGAGGGCGAGCGTATAGCCGCGCAAGGAGGGGGCAAAATTCTTTAATAAAACTCACAAAGCATTCCATTTATTTTCGCTGGAATTTGCTTGGCCTTCACGTGAAAGACGCGAGAATATCCGTGACAGCCAAGCACTTGTAGCTCGAGCTGACGCAACTCTCACAACCAGAAACGGTAAACCAGTTTCCCATGAAAATCTACGGAAAATGCTCTTAAGATTTAAGTATCTCATGTGACGGCAGGGTAATTTTGTACCGTGGCGTCTACCTCAAAGACTTCCGGGCAGAAGCGCAATATAAATATTTTGAAATTGCAGTAGAAAATAATTTAATTTTCATGCAGGCTGCCTGATATTCAAATGAGAGGCAGATGCATCATTTGAGTATGAGAGGTAGATGCATGATTCGAGTATGAAAGGTAGATGCATGATTTGAGTATGAGAGGCAGATGCATGATTTGAGTATGAGAGGCAGATGCATGATTTTGAGTATGAAAGGCAGCATAATTTGCGTATGAAGGCATTACCATTTATGTGAACGACAAGTTAAGTATGAGGAACAGTACAATTTGCGTACAAGATTCAGGTAGCAGAAGCGAGTTCCATAACTTCTAAGTGACAAAACTTCATAGACAACATAAGACAAAGGAAAAATATGTTGCCATGTTTTCCCCTAACGACGAATCCCCTCATTAGTCATTTGAAAACAGTTGATACGCTAGTCATGTGCAAAATGATGTACAAAATTTATTTCTGTGTGTGAATTAAACCTAACCTGTCTTAACCGCACATAACTACTTAACTAAATTTTCAAGTTTTGTAATTGAAGAATCCACATAAGCTTCGATATTTTAAGTGCGAACTGCATTTGGCAGTTGCGTTCATGCGATAAAAGTTCAAAGCTATCAGATTACTTAGTGCGAGGGTCCCCAATCTGGGGTGAAGATATTCCAGGGGCGCAAGGAAAGCACTGGTGAATAATAGTATATTTGATATACAGTAGGTTGGCATTTTCATTTTAGGGGGTGCGAGGTTAGAGTGAAATGTCTTTGGGGGTCCGGGGCGAAAATGCGAAAACGAGATTGGGAAGCCCTGATTTGGTGTATTCTATTCGAGCATCGTTAGGGTGCTCTAACACCATGAAATAATTGAATATAACATTCTAGATAAGTTATTTGAATACTTCCATGAACTTTCTTGAAGTTATTTATGAATGCATCAAGGAGTATATGAAATTAGTCATAATTATGGCAACGAGAACATTGAATTTATCAATAAATACATCAATAAGTGTTTTGAAGTGGTCAGAAATTGCGTTAAAATGAATCGAAGCCATCTAGAATAAACTGAAGAAGTAAATTGAAGTTGTCTAAAATAACACCAAGAAGCATAGTGAAGTTGTCTAAAACAACAAACGAGTATTTAGGAGTTGCCTTCAAATTAATCAAGTAGCATATTCAAGTTCTGTTTTGAATGCATTGTTGAGTGTGACGTAAAATACCGGCACCCAACACAGAGCCCAAATTCAGGAAGGAAAGGTTAACAAGACCGGCCTAGGCCAGACCGTCAGATACATTGAAGTTGACCATAAATTTTGCAGGAGTGTCCAGACGATCACATTATATTTCAGAAGACCCATTTTACAGCACAACTTCAGCCATCAAAGCACCGTCAACTTTTCCGATCAACGGCATTTCCCTTAACACAAACTAAAGAAGAGCACAAACTTCAGCCATCAGAACGGTTTAAAAACCTTTCCAGCGATGGGATGTTGTTTTTTTAATCTTTCTGCATCTAAAGTATGTTTGGCTCGTTCAAATGCGGTATAATCTTAATTCAGTCTAGTACTCGGATCAACGCTTCAATGCCTCGTTATTATAGGTCGTATTGTAATATTACTATTATGAGAGAAACGAAACGATGAAAAATAACACTGCAATAATATTACGATGGACTAACGATTTCTTTTTCGCTTCTTTTCATTCTTCAGTCCAAACTTATTCGAAGAGATGTGATTTTAAAGTTCGGTTAAATGATTTTGTAGTAATTTACTCAGCTGATAGTTTAACAAACCTCAGGATTTTAAAATAGTTGAAGCATTTAGCAGATAAACCTGTTCACACGACATGGATTCTGCATTCCATTTAGAACCAGTGCACCATGTCTATTTTAATATTTTTCCTCTTTCAATGCATCTGGAGTTATATATGATTCTTATTACTATTTTCATTATCTCTTATAAAAAATATAGATATGCCAAACTATCCAGCGTAGGGACAACTGCTTACCACTATCGATGAATAGGGTTATTATTATAACTATATTCTAGGTATAAACTCCTATTTTAGGAACACATCGAGATGTAAATACCCAGACTCTTGCAGCACAGACAATCGGAGATCAGAGCATAGAACACAGACACATGACGGACAGAAAGCTGCTTTGATGACCGCTCTTTCATCTCGAGTGATGTTGACGCTCGTTGTATTGTGGGATAGCTTGAATAATTTTTCAGTTTCATGGCTTTCAGATCTCAGCCGTCCCTTTCTAACATAAACACTAAGTTTCTGATTGAATAAACGTGGATGAATAATACCGCCAGACAGCGCCGTGCATGCCGTCACACACGTGCTGCAGCAGATCACAGAACCGCAGTGCATCTGTAAGGCTCAGATATTGTCACTGGCGTCAAGCAGCAGACCAGATCTAACAGGTGCCTAACTGACTTGATCTAACAGAACTAACAGAAGCCTAACTGACTGGGTCAAACAGGAGCCCAACTGACTGGGTCAAACAGGAGCCCAACTGACTGGGTCAAACAGGAGCCCAACTGACTGGGTCAAACAGGAGCCCAACTGACTGGGTCAAACAGGAGCCCAACTGACTGGGTCAAACAGGAGCCCAACTGACTGGGTCAAACAGGAGCCCAACTGACTGGGTCAAACAGGAGCCCAACTGACTGGGTCAAACAGGAGCCCAACTGACTGGGTCAAACAGGAGCCCAACTGACTGGGTCAAACAGGAGCCCAACTGACTGGGTCAAACAGGAGCCCAACTGACTGGGTCAAACAGGAGCCCAAATGACTGGGTCAAACAGGAGCCCAAATGACTGGGTCAAACAGGAGCCCAAATGACTGGGTAAAACAGGAGCCCAACTGACTGGGTCAAACAGGAGCCCAACTGACTGGGTCAAACAGAAGCCCAACTGACTGGGTCAAACAGAAGCCCAACTGACTGGGTCAAACAGGAGCCCAACTGACTGGGTCAAACAGGAGCCCAACTGACTGGGTCAAACAGGAGCCCAACTGACTGGGTCAAACAGGAGCCCAACTGACTGGGTCAAACAGGAGTCCAACTGACTGGATCAAACAGGAGTCCAACTGACTGGATCAAACAGGAGTCCAACTGACTGGATCAAACAGGAGTCCAACTGACTGGATCAAACAGGAGTCCAACTGACTGGATCAAACAGGAGTCTAACTGACTGGATCAAACAGGAGTCTAACTGACTGGATCAAACAGGAGTCTAACTGACTGGATCAAACAGGAGTCTAACTGACTGGATCAAACAGGAGTCTAACTGACTGGATCAAACAGGAGTCTAACTGACTGGATCAAACAGGAGTCTAACTGACTGGATCAAACAGGAGTCTAACTGACTGGATCAAACAGGAGTCTAACTGACTGGATCAAACAGGAGTCCAACTGACTGGATCAAACAGGAGTCTAACTGACTGGATCAAACAGGAGTCTAACAGACTGGATCAAACAGGAGTCTAACAGACTGGATCAAACAGGAGTCTAACTGACTGGATCAAACAGGAGTCTAACTGACTGGATCAAACAGGAGTCTAACTGACTGGATCAAACAGGAGTCCAACTGACTGGATCAAACAGGAGTCTAACTGACTGGATCAAACAGGAGTCTAACAGACTGGATCAAACAGGAGTCTAACAGACTGGATCAAACAGGAGTCTAACTGACTGGGTCAAACAGGAGTCTAACTGACTGGATCAAACAGGAGTCTATCAAACATAAGAGATGCAAGAAAATGTTAATTTGAAGGACTCGACAGGATGTCAGCAGATGATGACTCAACTTTCATACTTCTTATTACAAGGAAGAATTTTAACCCGTTTTCTGCGAAGGGACTCGAGGGTGGTCACATGGGGTGTTTTCATAATGCTGCTGACCGACCTGCAGTCACTAACTGAAGGTAATCAAAAGAAATTAAACTGAGGATAATCAACTGGAATTAAACAGGAGAAACCCGAGGGAGATCGAGCTAAACACAGTGAACGTGCACTGCACTCAATGAACATGCACTGCACACAATGAACATGCACTGCACACAATGAACATGCACTGAGGTTGAGTTCGGGTCGTCCGCCCGGGCCACGCGTTGCGCCGCCCTCGTGCCGCCACGCCTCCTACAGCGCTCGCGCTCTCCGGTCGGCGAGCTGCTGCAAGATGCTGTTGCCAGAGGCGGTCTGGTAGTAATGTGGTAGAGGTGGCTTGTCCGGAATCAATCTCAAGAACATGTCCAATTTTTGTTTGAAGCTTTCAGCTGACCCCTCAAACCCACGCAGCTCGGCTGGGAGACAGTTAAAGAGTCGTGGGCCCATCACGGAGAACGACCGTTCATGCCTTGTGCGAATGCTGGCCGCAGCTCTGTTGTTGAACTCCGGCACGACACATTGCCTCCCAAAACGCACGTGCTGTTTGACCCGCACTGCACACAATGAACATGCACTGCACACAATGAACATGCACTGCACACAATGAACATGCACTGCACACAATGAACATGCACTGCACACAATGAACATGCACTGCACACAATGAACATGCACTGCACACAATGAACATGCACTGCACACAATGAACATGCACTGCACACAATGAACATGCACTGTACACAATGAACATGCACTGCACACAATGAACATGCACTGCACACTATGAACATGCACTGCACACTATGAACATGCACTGCACACTATGTACATGCACTGCACACGGTGAACATGCACTGCACACAATGAACATGCACTGCACACAATGAACATGCACTGCACACAATGAACATGCACTGCACACAATGAACATGCACTGCACACAATGAACATGCACTGCACACAATGAACATGCACTGCACACAATGAACATGCACTGCACACTATGAACATGCACTGCACACGGTGAACATGCACTGTACACAATGAACATGCACTGCACACAATGAACATGCACTGAACACGGCGAACATGCACTGCACACAATGAACATGCACTGCACACAATGAACATGCACTAACACAACAGACCGGAGCGAGGCAACACCAAAGCGGAGATAGCTCGGCCCGCAGTGCAGGCGCGGCAGGAAAGCCCGGCTAATCCCGCACGACACGCAGCTTCCATTATTGACTGCGCTGAGCACTTGAACCAATCCGCGATTCATTACAGGGACTGGAAATTGAACATGAGTGGACGTTTTCCGCAATGACTTTCGAATGAGATACAAGAGGTGAAAACATCGAGGGGATTAGAATTGCGCTAGTGGAGTTGGACAGAGCGCCAAATCATCCGCGCTTGCTCAAGAGGTGAGTTGTGCTTCTACGTTGTGTTAACTGTCTACGTTGTGTTAAAGAGTTATGTTAACTCTTTCCCGTCAAAGTGGATTTCAAAATGCACTTTTTTAAGCAGTTTTAATATGTTTTATTTCATGCAAAACTTGTGCCCTATTGTGTTCTTCGAAGTTCAAAATCGAGTGGCAGTCACTTCCTAGTTGTGATGGCGATGACTACATGATGCCGGTGCCAGTTTAATGATGGTGCTTGTGATAACGGTAATACGAGTGTAAAATGTGAACGTTATAGAGTTGAGGCATGGTGATTGTGTAAAATACAGTCACGTTTAAAAGTTTACATACGCTAAAAAGCAGGCATAATTTTATAACAGGTGAATGATCATAGCCATTAAAAATGCAGAGTTAAAGGTACGATGAATTATTAGACAAAAATGAAATTTCTAATTTCAATATTTAAAGGTGCTTTTGAACAAGCATAGCTATAAACTAAGAGAACATTCATAAAAAATAACGTTCAGCGGAAGCGAACCATCCCTGTTAAAAATCATCGTCGCAACCGGAGCATGCCGAAGATAATCAGCGCATAATTTTCATTGCTGGCTGCGCCGGCGCTGGGCAAAAATGTCCATTTCACCGTAATTGCTGTAAAAGTCTTCCTTGCTATGCATATTTCACTGCAATAGTTGCCTTTGCCTGCTTCACAAATTTCCTATACGAAGCGCGCAGTTTTACGAAAAAGCAAGGAAAACTCGGCCGCCAAATGAGATGCTGCGGCGACCTACCGTACAACGAACGTTACTGCCCTGAACTGCGCTACGCGGGCCTTACTGCACTAATCTACGCAGATGCCGACGTCGATTTTTAACTGCAATACAGCACAAACGAGTTTTGGGTTGTCAGATCAGATTCACACATCACTACAACCAAATAAAAGTCATAAACTAGCTCTATTTTTGTTTCAGTTTGTAACCAGTTCTCCAATGAGCAGATGTTTGAAGTTGATTAGTAGCGATTCGAAAATCAAGGTGATTACAAAGCTTTACCAAGGATTGGTATCGACACCTCATAACATGAAAAATCCGAATATTGATATAAATTACCAAGACGAATACCTAACAGATGCCGATACCACAACAACCCGAAGTGAAGCAACTTACCACAACTGTCCGGAAATAGAAAAAAAACAACCCGAAAATATAAACCCCAACTGCCCGAAAATAGAAAAATGCGACTGCCCGATAATATAAAAATACGAGCGCCCTAAAAATCTAAAACTTACCATAACTGCCCGGAAATAGAAAAACACAACATCCCAGAAATATAGAAGCTATTAAAACAACACAAAAATATGGAAGCTACTACAATAATGGTTGACATGACCACAATTCGTCACTGTGAGGCCAATATTATATTATGTTTGAAAATTCCGCAAGGATATTAGGGATAGCTGAAACGTAAATTTTCCAGGTCTTCTGACGAACAAACAAAAACGTACGAGAGTACAGCGAGAAGAGTAGGCTAGTCAGGGGCCTCTCTGCATCAAGAATTCACAAGTCCAGAGCTGGTGCGCCTGAGTATGGATGAATAACGAACACCAGCATCGTCAGCAGCAATTAAGTGATGATGTAGGTGTTGGGGATGATGTAGGTGTTGGGGATGATGTAGGTGTTGGGGATGATGTAGGTGTTGGGGATGATGTAGGTGTTGGGGATGATGTAGGCGTTGGGGATGATGTAGGCGTTGGGGATGATGTAGGCGTTGGGGATGATGTAGGCGTTGGGGATGATGTAGGCGTTGGGGATGATGTAGGCGTTGGGGATGATGTAGGCGTTGGGGATGATGTAGGCGTTGGGGATGATGTAGGCGTTGGGGATGATGTAGGCGTTGGGGATGATGTAGGCGTTGGGGATGATGTAGGCGTTGGGGATGATGTAGGCGTTGGGGATGATGTAGGCGTTGGGGATGATGTAGGCGTTGGGGATGATGTAGGCGTTGGGGATGATGTAGGCGTTGGGGATGATGTAGGCGTTGGGGATGATGTAGGCGTTGGGGATGATGTAGGCGTTGGGGATGATGTAGGCGTTGGGGATGATGTAGGCGTTGGGGATGATGTAGGCGTTGGGGATGATGTAGGCGTTGGGGATGATGTAGGCGTTGGGGATGATGTAGGCGTTGGGGATGATGTAGGCGTTGGGGATGATGTAGGCGTTGGGGATGATGTAGGCGTTGGGGATGATGTAGGCGTTGGGGATGATGTAGGCGTTGGGGATGATGTAGGCGTTGGGGATGATGTAGGCGTTGGGGATGATGTAGGCGTTGGGGATGATGTAGGCGTTGGGGATGATGTAGGTGTTGGGGATGATGTAGGTGTTGGGGATGATGTAGGTGTTGGGGATGATGTAGGTGTTGGGGATGATGTAGGTGTTGGGGATGATGTAGGTGTTGGGGATGATGTAGGTGTTGGGGATGATGTAGGTGTTGGGGATGATGTAGGTGTTGGGGATGATGTAGGTGTTGGGGATGATGTAGGTATTGGGGATGATGTAGGTATTAAAGATGATATAGATATCAGGGGTGATACAGATATTGGAGATGATATCAATAATAGGACGAGCCTACAAGAGGATAGGTAAGATATATCAGTAATAATACGTTCATTACAGCACTGGTTACATTCTACTGCAGCCACAGATTTTTCATCAGTTGCTGAGGCAACGTAAGGCATATACCTCACGTACATATAATGCACAGACAGAGACTGCAACTTCAGCGGACTAAAATAAGTATTGATACAAAAATTTGAGATTAATACTAACACTAGTAACCAGAGTTCATTATCACCATCACTACCAACTCCTGCATTTCTGTGAAGAAGAAAGAAAAGGTGCCACGAGCCATTACTCTTCCAGTGAAGTATTGAATGGCCCATTCGCTAAGATGGACTTGCTTCTAGTCTAGTTGTGAATTTACATGTGTAGCAAAATTTAGAAAAGATGACCCGTGATAGTAGAATGAAGCTCATTTAAAGGAAGCATATTGCACTAAGAAAATTAAATGCATGGGATTAGACTTCAAAAAAGCTATCTTTCTTGAACCCAAATTTTGAAAATGGGTAACAAACATATGAAATGAGCAAAAATATTTATAACAAAAAGACCACTGCATGGCAAATAATAGCCACAAAAAACAGGAATAGAATAAGTGAAAAACTTATTTCATAGTAATTCCATAATTACGGTGAATTGGTCATCATCAGACTGAAAACTTCCGTGGAGATCGTCAAGTAAAAACTAATGTAGCCTACTTTCAATTTCTCCTCTCGAAATTGACAGTCTTAATTCTTCGCAGGGTAATAAATTTACCCTAAGAAAACCGTAAATGCTCGACATCACGAAGCGTCTGAACGCAAAGCACGCAGGTGAATTTAATTTAGGGTTGCGTACGCAGTGCATGGCATAACCTTGTGGCAAGGTTCACAATCCTACACGAATTAATGCCTCACTTGCATCGCAAACATTTGTGACTACGTTCGCACGAGTCCAAATAAGGAATACCAGCGGAAAACCGTCCTCGAACGCATAATTAGCGCGAAATTCAACTCCAAAATTAGCGAACTCAATTAGATCATAACGTGGAATTAAGAGGGAAAACTACCGATGGACTCCCCACAGACGTTAAGACATGGAAAAAGTGCGAATAACATTCTGAAATTGGAGAACCATTAAAAGCCAGGTCATTACAGTAGTTGCAAAAGAAGAAGAAGAAGCTATCGGAAAGAAAGGGAACAGTCCCTCTGCAGCAGGGACGGCGTGCAATTAGCGCTAGCTCCTTAGAGGGCCATCACCTGCGAAGAAAGGATCACTGGAGCATTAAGAGCAATCAGTCTTCTTCCAAGAGCACAATGATCTTTTATGCGGGTATTAAAAACGCGTCTTGCTCTCCGGAGCGTTGCTCGTAGACGATCTCCCTCCGGAACTCGACCCTGCGTAGCGCACCTAGTGGAGCATGCAGGAACATTGAGTTCAGTCGAGTGTAGAACCAAGTGCTTTTGGCAGAAATTAAATCGCGTATAACGTTGCTTCTCCCCGAGCGTTCGTGTAATTAGATTTTACCGAAGACCTTCAAACGAGAGGTCGTGACTGTTACGAGTGAACGAATTTTTTTCGGGCCGAGGTTAAGTGTGGTTCCATAGGACAAAATCGATGTTCGGGATCAATGCGCGCTTTTGGCTTTAGAAACAGAGCGACGCAAAAAATAAGATAAAAAGTGGCCGAGGTGAGAAGTTTGAAGGAAATGGTAGACGTGGTGCAGAATGGTTACGTGAAAAATGAACAGCAGGCTGCGACCGAAAATGGGTGTAAGGAATGGGATAGAAACCTTAAAGGGCAAGGAAGAAACCTCTCTGTGAATCAAATCGTTTCCACCTCATGAAGCAAACGAATGAGCACTGTGGGGTAGGTAAAAGTTTGAATCGAAAATATAAGGCGTTAAATTGAGTGAAATGACTGTTGAACCGAAAAACCTACGTACCTCAAAACGAAGCCATGTAACACGTCTCCCAACAAGAGACGGGTGCTTTGCACACTAAGACCAGGTTTCAGATGATGCTTGCTTTATTGCTAGGAACAAATGACACGAGAGAGCGCTTCACCCTGACGTAACATAAAAGACGACCAACTCTTTAACTAAAACATAAGATGACGCATTTGACTGAACGCCAGCACTTGCAAGGGAATCCCTACAGTTTCACGCTACACTCTTGTGACCTGGAGATGCTGCTGTTTCATGTCTTGCAGTCGCTGCGATGTCGGTTTGGGTAGACCACAAATTTAGCACTGCGTAGAGATGACGATTCGATTACTAGTTTAGTTTTTTTTAAATATTTTTCAGAGTCAATGAATCACGAAGAGATTAATCGCCAACATAAAATATATTTTTCGACCAACTATTAGTGAGGATAGAAACAAATCACGGGGTTCGTAGCCTCAGAGTTGCGAGAAAGCATACACGAGAGGATAAGAATGAAGTTCGTGGTCTTCCATGGTTCAGTCTAAATTTGGAGCAAAAAACACACCTTTCAAGCCGACAAAACCTTGTTGTCAGGTCGCCGCATCACTGCACCCCAATACCAGTTCAAACCATTTCCCACTGCACCAACAGCTCCCAAATCCATCACTGTACCCCAATACCAGTTCAAACCATTTCCCACTGCACCACCAGCTACCAAATTCATTGCAACCGCCAAAACCAACAACCGAAAGCCCTCCTCTAATAACCGAAATCGTTACCACCATCAGAGCCACCAGCAACCGAACTCGACGCTCCCGACACGCTCCACACACGCTCCACACACGCTCCAGACACGCTCCAGACACGCTCCAGCCACGCTCCAGCCACGCTCCAGCCACGCTCCAGCCACGCTCCAGACACGCTCCAGACACGCTCCAGACACGCTCCAGACACGCTCCAGACACGCTCCAGACACGCTCCAGACACGCTCCAGACACGCTCCAGACACGCTCCAGACACGCTCCAGACACGCTCCAGACACGCTCCAGACACGCTCCAGACACGCTCCAGACACGCTCCAGACACGCTCCAGACACGCTCCAGACACGCTCCAGACACGCTCCAGACACGCTCCAGACACGCTCCAGACACGCTCCAGACACGCTCCAGACACGCTCCAGACACGCTCCAGACACGCTCCAGACACGCTCCAGACACGCTCCAGACACGCTCCAGACACGCTCCAGACACGCTCCAGACACGCTCCAGAAACGCTCCAGAAACGCTCCAGAAACGCTCCAGACACGCTCCAGACACGCTCCAGACACGCTCCAGACACGCTCCAGACACGCTCCAGACGCGCTCCAGACGCACTCCAGACGCACTCCAGACACACTCCAGACACACTCCAGACACACTCCAGACACACTCCAGACACACTCCAGACACACTCCAGACACACTCCAGACACACTCCAGACACACTCCAGACACACTCCAGACACACTCCAGACACACTCCAGACACACTCCAGACACACTCCAGACACACTCCAGACACACTCCAGACACACTCCAGACACACTCCAGACACACTCCAGACACACTCCAGACACTCCACACTGAGTGTGAACACAGCCGAGTTTTCAAAAAATTGTCACTAAAGAGAGGAGTTGAGATACACCAGGGCAGCAGAAGCAGAGACTGAGAACAAGCTTAGGAAAAATATGGAAATCAATGAAATGGAGCAACAAATCCAGTGTTTTGTTATGTGAATTGGATACGTTCAAAGACGTCGCAGAAAAACAAACAATGTAAAAAGTCTAACAACAAAATTAGTTCTCATTTGACGGTGTCACTAGCTTTCCCAGATCAAGTTCGATAGTCAGTTATTTTGAAATTATACTTGAAATGTGCAATTTCGCGATACTCGTTGACGTGAACAGTATTTCAGCAAATTTGTTAACATACTCCAACCATTTCAAGCCAGACGTTTCTATTACACCATCATTTTTATATCACATTGGAATGAATCTATTCTATACATAAAGAAAACAAAATCATGCGCTAACAGCGATAAAAATCCCCTTCAGTATCTTAAAATTACAGTGCAGAGAAGCCTCGTAGTTGAGAGCAGTAGCCTTCGTTGAAGGACAGATCACCGCAGCTTTCGATGGCGGCCTGGGCGGGTGCGAGGCAGGCTAAAACTGCGCCGCCGAGCGCAGGACACGTCGAGCGCAGGTAGCGACTGCGGTCAAATGGACAATTTTTGCGCAGCTGCCCCTTGAATGATGGTGCTTGATTGATCGATTGATTATTAGTTAGCTTAAGCCTCCCTATTCGCTACAAAAGCGATCCAAAATGAGGAAGGAGGAAGGCACGATTTAGTATGGAGTTAAGGGAACGTGGAATTTATGCAGGAAGGGCATAGAAACAGTAAGTTGAGAAAGAAGATTATGAAAGATCAAAGTTGAAGAAGAAAGTAGAAGGTGCTGAAAAATAGGATAGCAGCGAACCGAAAAATGATGGTCCTTAACATAAAAAAAACATTTTATTCCATCAAAAAGAAGGCCTACCTAACTTTCAGCTCGGGCCCTCACATTTACCCCCTGGGAGTGCTAATTTCCATAGATACAATAGTTTAATCCTCCTGAGGAGGGAGGGGGGGAATGATGGTGCTGATTTCGGTAGCTACACCCAATCACGGTAGCTGCTTTTAACACAGCTACTACAATTTAGCTGCACAAAACGAAATGGAAATGATGTCTTTGAAAAACTCAACATTCAACAATATACCTCAACTCGAATTATCAACTTTTACGAGCAATTCTTCACTGTAACCGTTTTCATTGCAAGCAGCACGTATACGAGTTTAAAATGATACAATTTTTGTTTAATCAACGCTCGAAAACTACGTGAATAATTCAGTGAAATATTATTTGAAGACTTTAAACTCGTGGAGCTGAGTACCCGGCAAAACAAGCTGCAGCCATACTACATGTAGAGCAAACTTATTTTGAACAAGGACAAAAGCTGTTACGCAAAAGATCAAAGAGACGCCGAAGGTAGATCGCAGGCTGTCGTTGTTTTATCCATTTTAAAAGAAATTTCTGAAGAACGTATTCGTTATTTTTTTTTAAATATTTACTGTGTTTGATGTTCATTGATATACAGGTAATTATGAAATTTTGAAGGTGAAAACAAATGAAGATTTTGCTAAAAACACAGAACAGCTTTAAGCAATTCTGTTGAATCCTTGAACCATCACTTCATTATGCTTTGATTAAGAATTTATTTTAATTGGATTTCAAAAATAATTAGATCTCAAGCAATCCTGCATATAGAATTTGAAAATTTAATAGAAAATATCTTCTTATTCATTAACTCCAGTTTTGAGCTCAAAAATCTTTGGCGTTCATTCCTGTTGACCTTATTGAAACACTTGAACATTTGACGGGCAATAGAACATCTGACAAGCTAGCCAGCGTCGGAGAGATCAAATCGCCCGAGAACAGAAAACTTGCGTATCCTGTATACGGAATTGAATTCTAATGAATATTTTGCTGTGCAAACCCGACGTGTTCGAACTCAAAGACTTTGCAGTCATACTTCTATGCGCACAAAACAACAGCCCTTGAATAATGCCGGCCCATAACGTTTTAATTACCGTAATGACATGCCATGTCTAATTCATAGCTTTGTTTTAACGCAAGAGTAGAGAAGAAGAGTTTAGAAGCCAAGGTTGCGTCATTTTTTTAGGTTAGATAGTTAGTTTAGGCGTCCCTAACCGAAACAATGGCGTTCCAAAGAGAGGAAGGCAAATGTACCATTTAGTATGGAGTTGATGAGAACGCAGAATCCAAGCAAAAGATGCTTTCTTACACAAGAACCCCAGCGCATAGAAACAGTACGTTTGGAATAAGTTTATGAAACAAGATAGCAGTTGAAAAATGAAGAAGTAGGTGATGAAAAACAGGACAGCAGTGAACCGAAAAAAGGCCTATGATTACGTAAAAATTCTTTCATGAACAAAGAGAAAACCTACCTAATTTTAAATCTGGGACCTCACCTTTGGAGCGATAATTTTCCTGGATACAAAAGTTGTATCCTTCTGTGAAGGTTGCTTCTTTGCATCACTCCGCGTCGTCACACACCCACCCAACAACCACACTACATTGGCGGGGCAGTAGGTTTCCAGAACTCTGAGTGGTTTGCCCCTGCTACACGGAAGTATCAATTTTCATTTTTCATCACAAAAAAATAAAATTAGGTTGAAAGGTGACGTTTTATCAGTTGCATCAAAAATTTGCAGGTTCATTTACATTCTCTATTCATTTTCGACTCGTTCGCGTAGCGTTATTTTCTATAAGAAAGGATTCGATTGCAAGACGCTCCCGAAATTATTGATCTTTCAATGCACCATTTCAATTTCACTGCATTATTTTCTTATAAGAACTCAGCACGTCCAATCGTTCAGTAAATTCAATCCAGAATACTGAACTATTATTCGTAGAATTTATAATTTTCCCCATGCATCCCACAGCACTGAACAATCCATCACTTCTCCGTGCAACATTACGCCATCAGTCCTTCGCACCTCCCAATTTGTGAACACATCAGACTGGGTCATTAGGGCTATTTTTCCAACATCTAATCTTTCTATGACACAATCATTTCACGCTGTCATTTTCACCCAAGAGATATTATTGATGACCCAACATCAGACGGTGAGACAATTTTTGAGAATTTTTATCACGCGAGCGGCAGCGTGAACTGAAAAGTATATCTCGTACAATGCATTTTGTTTTTGCCTTAACTAAAACATTCCGCGCAACGTAAACCCACAAGCGAAAATTGCTAGAGTTTATAAATATGAAACTCTCGTCGCAAACACGAATGGTTCAACCGCACGTCGATAGCAGTACACGAAAGACATCCTCTAGAGAGAATACAGCCCTTACCTTTAGCACATTGGCTGCGCAGTGAGCCACCGGTAGTCCACGGAGGGAGATTTCATAATGTTGCCGATCGACCAGTAGTCAAAAACTCAATTTTCATAAACAATGTACGCAAAATGAAGGCACCATCCAGTTAAAGTTGGCTATTTTAACCATTAGTTACGGGGGATGACTTTCATTGAGTTGAGTATAAAAAATCAGTTTTTATCCTCCGCATTCAGTGTTAAGATGGGGGGGCATAATGGATAATTAATGCGCCGCTTGGCGGTGCAACAACCAGACGATTTTTTAAGACAGTTAAAGCCTCTTGAGCTGCAACAAAGGTGTTCTCAAGATAGGGAAGAGGAAGGCATTATTTTGTGTAGAATTAGGGGAATATGTATCAAGAAAAAGGAAATTGGTCAAACGAAAAAGAATTTCCGTAAAGAAACAAAACATCGAATCTATTTCAACAAAAGAAAGGGCTACCCAACCTTCAGCTCGGGACCGCACGTTTTCTTCCTTGCGAGTGGTTATTCCCATCGATTTAATAGCTATGTCCTTGTAAAAAGAGGTGCAGTAATTAGGGTTATTTAGTTTAAATCCACGGAGAAAAATTTTGGTGACAAAACTTAATATATAATATGTAAAATTAATAAATTCAATTCTGCTCCAAAAAAAGTAGCAGAATTGCACGCGGAACAAGCAACATATGAACCAAATCTAAAATACGGTTTACTTGGCATTAAAACCACAAAGTAAGTCTAACACCGACTTGGCGAGGTCGAGGTTGGAGGCTTTTAGCCGTTTTTTAGGATGGTCGTTGGTGGCAATAAATTATTGGGAATGACTGCAGCACGCCGTCCGACACGACACTTTCTACTGGAAACTGATATTCAATACAGACCGCTTCGCATCTCCAGGCCCCATTTGAAGAGCCCTGTTCAAATACGCGCTGATTCTTTTCCCATGTAAATGCGGTGTGTGTAGAAACACGAGGAATCCGCACGATTGGCGCTTCAATGCGTTGACCGCGGTAGGATAAACTGAATTTCAAAATTCATTTCAAATTCAAAGTCAAAATTTGTTCGAAATTTCATGAATAATAAAGATTAAGTGGATCCACTAAATACCATTAATTTTAAAAGATTGTTAAAAAATTTCAACGACCAACCGATGGGTCGTTTCGCAACAGGAAGAACTTCAGCACGACCCATCTATATGGGTTGTATCAGAAGCTACGGGTTAAGGATACAGCTTTAGGTTCTGTTTCAGCATTCAAAAAAATCTTGCAGGTTGAGAGCGCAAAAAACCACACATGTAAGCCAATTTCATTCTTCTGGACAAATATAGAAAAATGATAGTGGCAACCATTAGTACATGATTTTTCATTTATGTCAATTCAACCCGATAATTTGTCCACGTTCCCCGAGTTTTAGGACATATGTGTACCATTCGGTAAATTGCTCATTCACCTACCAGTATAAATGAGCAAAATTTCATCTGTGACGCAATATTTAAAAAAAATAACATCGTACGCATGAAGATGTTATCATGAAATGATATTTTCATATTTCTTAAGAAGGATAAGAATGTGTTCCGACAGTGAAATTGATTTCCTAATTCTGCTATTTACGACCCAACCGCCGAAACGCGACGAACGTGTTACGAGACTTCATGAATGAATTACGAAGGTAACGTCAATTTGAAATGCACTTCTGTCCAACACAGAGTAATGACGCGTGTTTCACGATGCTTGAGACAAAGCTCTCGCGAATTTTTCTTCAAGGTAAAATTTTGCACGGGCAGAAACGTTTCATTCGAAACAATAATTTGAGAACAAAAAAATGTCTTTCAACATGCATTGCATAAAACTACTCACGCACCTCAACAAATACGTTCATGAAAGCTGATTTACAAACCGTGGAGTAACGTTTAATATATTTTTAACCGTTAGTGAAGGAACAACTTTGCTTATTCAAGTGTTTTTGTCATTATTTTACAAACATCATTAAAGAAACAGTTCAATTTCCAGGTTACCATATGATCATCTATCATTAGATCCGCGGGGAAACTGGTAAGTTAGTTCAAAGCCTGCCTTACCGCATCAAAGGCTATCCAAAGAGAGGACAGAGGAAGCCATCATTGATGGATAGGTTAGATTTGATGGGGAAGGGTATAAATAGCTACAGCTTAAGTTCAATGTGCTAAAAAAATCGTTTACTCTTAGGTTAGATGTTTAAGCCTAATAAAAACTGCAACAACAACAACAGCGTTCCAAAGAGAGGAAAGAGGAAAGTACCATTTAATATGGAGTTGAGTGAACGCGGTATCTATGCACAAGGTGCAAAGAAACTAAGTTGAGAAAGAAGTTTATGAAACAAGATAGAAGTTGAAGAAGAAAGTAGTAGGTGCTGAAAACAGGACAGCAGCGAACCGAGAAAAGATGGTCTTTTACCACGCCAATAAACCTATTCTACTTAAAAAAAGAAGGCCATTAGATTAGGACCTCGCATATTCCACCAGGGATCATGAACTGTTTGGTGAGGCAAAAATACATTTTCGACATTAACCTCATTTCTGACGGGCCTAGCTGGTCGTGACCTGATACCTTAATATTTTGTGGCACGCACGCCATCCCTAAACAATATTTTTTTAACACAAGAAAGAAAGTTTTCAACATCTTATTTGGTAGCTCGTATGCAAACAAATGTACATAGTAATAATAATAATATTTACGCTGGGGTTCGTTAGACGATTACTGCCACTCTTTAAGCGGGTTATTAAAAAAATACGAATCCGAGGACACCTTTGGCCGAGCGGTAAAGTGTACACTGAAATAGACGCTATGTTACTTGTAACTGTGGCTTAGCAGAGACAAGGGCCGATCTCAGTCAAACATTCTTCGTAAAACAAAAATAAAAAATACGAGACATTGAAAGTGAGGAGATGCACCTCGCGCGCTTACAAAGAAAATTGTTCGATAGAACTGATAACTGTACGTGGACACATAGATGATTCGTAGAGATGCGGAAGTTCATGGCAAACTAGGTTTTTAGATTGAAGAAAGGATCTCTAAATTGAAAAAAGGATCTCTAAATTGAAAAAAGGATCCCTAAATTGTAATAAGGATCCCTAAATTGAAAAAAGGATCCCTAAATTAAAAAAAGGATCCCTAAATTGGAAAAAATGGTCCCTAAATTGAAAAAAAGGATCCCTAAATTGAAAAAAAGGATCCCTAAATTGAAAAAAAAGGATCTCTAAATTGAAAAAAAGGATCCCTAAATTGAAAAAAAAGGATCCCTATATTGAAAAAAAGGATCCCTAAATTGAAAAAAGGATCCCTAAATTGAAAAAAGGATCCCTATATTTAAAAAAGGATCCCTAGATTAAAAAAAAGGATCCCTAAATTGAAAAAAAGGATCCTTAAATTGAAAAAAAGGATTCCTAGATTGAAAAAAACATTCCTAGGTTGAAAAAGGATTCCAAGCCCCTTCTCCCTAACCAGTGCGCAGGCAGCTCCAAAACTAAATTGTTTTGATAGAATAAACGACAACTTCGAAGCCGGCTCCCATAATAAAGTTCTGCTTGTTATTCCTTCACTATAACAAATAATGAAACCAAGAAAAGACTAGTACACATCCGATATTCACCGCATTGCCCGTGATTTCACACCCTGATATAAATTCTTTGTTTCGTCTTCCCTGCGATGCTATGAATATAAGCATTATAATTTGAATAATAAAGACTGGTTCGATCCCATCTCGGAACCCAAGGTATTTTTACCAGAACACAGCTTTATGGTGATAATAGCAAACGGAGAAAATGTGCAGAAAAGTTTTGAGGAGGGGAAACTTCTACTCACTGGGCAGGCATATCACTAACTCGCTAGCACGTTTACTCTAGAAGCTGAAGAACTGTTTCTACGAGCTCATTGTAATAATTGAGCGACCAAAAACAAGATGTTTCCTTCATCAATGGCATGCACGAAGCAAAACGGTTGGGCTGGGACGGTATCAGCGATCCTCAATTTTTCACTCCACGAAGCCCATTTGCGTAAGCTTCATGTTTCACCAAATCAATGAACAACGGATAGATTCTCGATTGCGGCGTGCGTACGTATCAAGGATACGAGGAAGTTTAGCGTTGCGCCACACTCTGAACTGATCATGACCTTCACCTGTCAGGTTGATTGAAATCAAGGAAGTCTGACGAGGAAACACCAGGCAACAGGGCTGACAAATTCGTTAGTTGATTGTTTCGAAGTTTGCCAAATGAAAATATAGCAAGCAACGGGATTTTGCGGATTACTTGATCGTAAAATGTAACAAATAGCAGTAAAAAATTGTAAGCAAAAAGTCTCCCATCAAACAAACTGTTTTTTTTTTCAGGAAGAGAGTTGTTAATAACATGCATGTAAACCTGACGAAAATACCCTTTCTCTTTTTTAAATAAATACCAGACAGCTTGGTAAAAGTTCGCTATTTTTATGTGCGCTAATAAATCATTAGTTCTGAAATATCAAATTGTACTGATATACATAACGCCTAAGTCGACAATTTTTCCATCGGCTCGTATTAATGGTGAATAAATAATCAAATTCCGATTCGAATTCTCAGAAAGGAATCGATGAGAAGCAGACACACATTTTAAACATACCAGAACTTTATTTTCGATTGATCATAAACCTGATTTTCAGAGAAATTTTTCACGGGAATGAATGAAGGAGGGAAGCATTATTTAGTATGAAGACAAAAGAATGCGGAATTTATGCACGAGCTGGGTTCTTACACAAGATCTCCTGCGCATAGAACCAGTAAGTTTGGAAGCAAGTTCATGAAACAAGATAATAGTTGGAAAAAGTATAAGGTGCAGAAAACCAGGCAGCGGTAAACCGGAAAAAATGGTCCTTGACTAGAAAAAAGTTATCTTATTTCGAAAAAAGGCCCACCAAACCTTCAGCTCGAGACCTCACACCTGTCCTAGTGACGTTCGTCCCCAAAGATACAATACCTGTATCCTCTTGAGGAGGACTGAAAATATTTCCAGTTGAAAACACAAATAATAAGTGGTGAAGAATTAAAACCGATCTAGGATATATTTGAACGAAAAAAATTGAACTGAGCAAGATATAACAATGAGTATTCATTAGTAAGATATGTAGCTCGATTTGCGCTATATTTTATTTTTCACCATGCCATATAAACTGTTGCGCCCAATTAATTCCATCGTTGCATAATTGCATCCCGTTTTCTACACAATCGAACACGATCATATGGGACTACCTTTGCAAAAAGCAGTTTATGATATTATGAACTTTAATATGGATCTGGCAACAAAATTGAACATGATCATATAGGATGACTTGCGCAAGGAGCAGTTTGATATAATAAAAACATTGATGTAGAAACGGTAACGAACAAAATTGCGCTACTGAAAGCATAGTAACGTGTGGTACGTAGGTTTAGTTTTCTTGAGACCAGAAACATATTAGCCTTGACCCAACTTCACACGTTCCGCCTGCACTAAAAATGGGTTACCTTTCCTCGTTTGACCTCAGTTTCACCGAGAAAAATTTAATCGCATTAAAACTACCTTATTTCTACAGGCCCCGTAATGTAACAAATATCCATCAATAACAAATGAAAACTGTCACAGTTCAATATTTACGTTCCAGGTTACTAAAGCGCAATTATTTCGATAGTACTCGACAGTACCATCATTGAAGATTGATAATATCAACTTGAGTCATTTTAATATTTTTAGCACTAGACAAATGAATTGCTAACATTTCGGTAGTTCCACGTTTTAACTTATCATCGTGACGTAGTTTAATATTTTAGCATTAGACAACTCAAGTGCAAACATTTGAATAGTACCATCGTTCACGCTTTAAATGATCAGCGTGAAGCAGTTTAATTAATATTTTGGTATTACACAACTAACGCGCAAACATTTCTATAGTACCATCGTTCACGCTTGAAATTCAATTTGATAGGATTACATTCACGCTTGAAATCATCAGCGTGTGTTCCGGCCCTTTCAGTATCAGGTCGTAACCAAACGCGAATGAGGCTCGGGAGTGACTCAACAGCCGAATGTGGTTATCCTTTATTGTTACTTCAGAATTGACACAGGCTTCGTAATTGGTAGAGAATCTTTAGATCGGAAGGTAATCTTGTTACTTCTATAGCGCATCTGTGATCTCTACAGGTGCTTTCTCGACAGCCGAGCTTCCGCTACTGAACAGCGACGCTTCTGTTTGTAAATGCGACCTCTACGGCTAACCACCGCTAATGAACGACGATGTCTCTTGCCGATTCTATTTATATGCCTGGCGGGCGCACACGTGAAGCAGTTCAATATTTTAGCATTAGAAAACTAACGTGCAAACAATTCTAAAGTACCATCATTCACGCTTGAAATGATCAGCGTGAGGCAGTTTAATATATATTAGCATTAAACAACTAAATTGCAAATATTTCAGTTGTACCATCGTTCACACTTGAAATCTATACCGATAGTACATCATTGGTGCTCGCAACGACGAGGAGCGGCGCGGTGGAGCGCAGGGCTGCAGGCAGCAGTGCACAGACGCACGAAGTTCCGGCGCCGCTCTGCAATTGTGCGCACCCGCCAAGGTCGTAGCACCCCCAATAAAACAGGCAAAAATAACAACTTTCATCGTTCACGCTGTGCAAATAACAGCAATAAAGCTGCCACTAAACGCAGCAAACGGTGTAGAATTTACTTCATAGTGATTAGAGCCACAGAATGAATACTTCCTTGCATAGTTTCAGTCGGATTGACGGATGGATTACTGTAGTTCACTACATTAAATTTGAACTCTACCTAAATAATCCCCATGTGAATCAAATCCCTCTCTTTAGATGCACTACTTGGTATGAGATCTAACCGTTAGAAAAATATTGGGTTGGCTGAAAAGCTCATATTTTGAATGTCATCTTTCCTATCTTCTCAAGGCCATTTTTATATTCTTATTCTTTTAATTCTTCATTCGGAACAGCGAGCATATTTACGTTAGTGTGTTATAAGCCTACAAGCAACAGAAACTACCCTATGAAAATAGTATATATTTTTGTAAGTTTGTTGTTTTCTTCCCTCTTTTGAATTAAAAAGGCATTAGATGTCGGTAGTGCTATTCTAGGTCCACCATTGCAAGGGCTCGAATGCAAACAAAAATGTTAAAACTTCTCTACTTGGAGGCTTATTACTCACTGACGTAAACATGCTCGCTGTACCGACTACAGGATTTAGAGAATATGAATATAAAAACGATCTTTAGGAGGTCGGAAAGATGACGTTCAAAATACGAACGCACTTTCAGGCCAACCCAATACTTTGGTATGCAATCTCAGCCCCAGAAAAATATTTTGTAAGGTAATCTTTGTTATGCGTACGGAACATATTTTAGTATGCGATTTCGCGGATACCGAATCATGGTTACTGCAATAATGATTTTAAATAGCGCTTTTTTGAGCTTCTAGCTTTTACTCTAAAACAATTAACCTTCAGATGTGAGCTCGATATTTTTTGAAAGAAAATTAGTAGAAAAGAAGAAAAAATCGGTTAATTAATGCAGGAAAAAACTGCACCGTGTATTCACTGAAGATTTGATTATTATTAGATTAGACGAGTTAGCTTAGGTCTCCCTAACCGCAACAAAGGAGCTCCAAGGAGATGAAGGATGAAAGCACCATTTAGTATGGACTTGTGAGAACGTGAATCATGTTCAAAATATGTTTACACGAAAAACAGTAATTATCGAAGCAGTAATTTGCGAAGGAGGTTTGTGGAACAAGACAAAAGTTGAAAAAAGTTTTTTAGTCTGAAAACAGGAGAGTACTAAAAAACATGGTCCCTAACAAAGCAAAATACTTGTTTTATTTTGACACAGAGAAGGCCTACTTAACTTTCGGCTCGGGACCCCACGTTTTCCCCTGGGAGCGGAAATTCCATCCGATACGATAGTTGTATTCCCCTGAGGAATGAAGTGAGTTCAAAGCAGCGGTGGCGAGAAAGGAGGTGGTTGATTCCATGAACCGCTTACTCTCTGCTGAGAAATTGAGTAACAGGGACAATAGAGAATAAAAAGCCATAGTTTACTTTTGTACAATTTTTCAAATTCCTGCGTTTGGAGAATCTACAAATCAAATATAGTTGAAATTTCACATCAGTTACAATCACTTGATAAGTTGCGGAACTATTATTTTGGTTTTGTGACGTCAACTCTAAAACTGAATTTTAGAGCAAAAACAATTTTTTTAAATTGAGGGGAGGCATCACGAATACACTCCAACAACCACTCGCATTCAATTATGCAGTGTGGCAAATACGACTCTCCCGGAAGCCCCTGAATGCATTTCTCTAAATTCAAGGTAGTTTTTCGACGATTTACTCGAGCTAAAACTTTCTTGCGTCTCCGTTTGGTCCAGAAAGATGATAATATGAAAACTCAAAGCTATAAGTTAAACAACTTTGTGCTAATTTTTCTTCCAGTTCCGAAAATCCTTTTCTAATAAATTTCTAAGTGTATTTTACATGGAGCTGGAACATGAATTAATTCTGTTTTCTCGGATTTGAAGTGCACCTATCTCCGCAGAAATATCAGATACGTAATATTTTGATTCGATTATCAGTTAGTTTAAGCCTTCCTGTCCGCAAGAAAGACGATCCAAAGAGAGGAAGAAGGAAGGTACCATTTAGTATGGAGTTAAGGGTATCCGGAATCTATGCAGAATGGGCATGGAAACAGTAAGTTGAGAAAGAAGTTCATGAACAAGATAAAAAGGTGGGGAAGAGAGTAGTAGGTGCTCAAAAACAGGAGAGCAGTAAACAGAAAAAATATGACCCCTAACATAACAAAAACATTTCATTTCAACAAAAAGAAAGCCTACCTAACTCTAAGCTGGGGCCCTCACATTTTCCCCCTGTGAGTGCTAATTCCCTTAGAAACAAAAGTTGTATCCCCCTGAGGGGATAAATAATATTATTTTGAATCTCATTTTCATTTCGTGCAATAAATATCTGACAAAACATACAAAAACTGATCAAAAACCCCTAAGAATAGCACAAAATATTTTTGAACCCAAAATCCTGAATGAAATCTTACTCTTCAAGAAGACTATTATCGCTCAATCCAAACAACGAAATAAATTAGTATATTACAAAGTTTCTAATAATTAGTTTAGGCTTCTGTGGCTTCTTACTTTTGTCGATCAGGGCCAGATTTTCGAACGATTTACACTGTAGTGACCAAAGCTATGGCAGCGTAAGGCTGTAGAGTGTAGACACATTTCACGCATTCTTTTACAACGAAAGTTTGCCCATATGCAAGTAACGGAGTCAAATCGACTGGACAAGGTGGCGCCAGTTATAGTGCTATGATAGTTTATTGTTTCCCTGATCGATGTATTCCAGCAAGGAACCGTGCTGCAGAGCCACAGACAAGCGCGCTCCCGATGTTAGTTTTGCAACGCGCAAGAAGTCTTCATCCGTCTGGGCTGCTGAAGCGTTAGTGAAGACACATCAACATGAGGGGAAACTTCAAAGTAGGACGTAACTCGTCCCATCTGAAGGATAAAATTAGCAAGGCCACACGAACGAGGCAACACTCGCTAAGTTTCCTCGACACACACTGTTGACAACTCGAATTTGATAAAAGTGGCTTTCGCCGAGAGGCAAAACGCAGCAGTGTTGAAGATTTAAATTAAACTGAAGCGGCTTTCTCCGAGAAGTTACCCGCAAAAAACATCACTGTTAATAACGTGAATTAAATTAGAGTGGCTTTCTCCGAGAAGCTACCCTCAAAATATAGAATAACTTACAGGCCGGTTAACATACTTCAAAGAGCTCTGCGTGGCTTCATGATGCGCGCGTAACTTTTTGTAAACACAAGGTACGACCTCATCAAAATATAAAGAAAACGACGGCGGATAAAAGAGGTCTTGTCTAACGAGCTCCAGCCTTTTCCCTCGAAGACAAACACTAGATTTTATTCAAGGTTTCTAACTACAAGGCACGCGGCGTACCTTCTTTTTTCTACGGCGTTCGTTAGGCAGCAGAGTTCTATTCAGAGCAAAGTCCTCGGTGCTATCCAAAGTCCACGGGCAATTAGCGACAGAAATTACCTAAAAGCTTCGTCACCAGAATGTGACGAAGCGAATGTATTTCAGAATACAATCATCCATTTCTCTGAAAAAGTTTATTTACTGTAAGCGGAACTCTGCTTACTCGGTCGTAAGCTGCAGCCTCACGCCTCTCGTTAGCGCAAATATTCTCGCGCAAAATTCGAGCGACGCTACAGCTACCGAGTGTAGTTCGAAAAAGGGAAATACCTCGTCGAATATTTCTATAAATCTTGTGCAGAGTATGGAATCGCTTTCATTACACGCGTATGTAGGGCTTTACAATTGAAACAATGACTGAAAAGAACGACAATGAACTTCTTCAAACGACCCATCGATAGATCGTTTCGTTGCAGGAAGAACTTAAGCACGACGTATCAATGGGTCGTATCACAGTCAACTTTGACTGAGGCAGGTAAAACTTAAGTTTAATAATCAATTCAAATTTGAAGTAAATTGAAGTAAGCAACTTCGAAAATCGCAAACATTAACTGGAACAGGCTTTCTGTTAGCTTTAATTAAGTATTTATGAAAATTGAGGCTGTGATTACTGGTCGGTTAGCAGCATTATGAAAATCCCCTCTCTGGCCACCGGTGGCTCGGCTCACGTCGCAGTTGAGGCGTTAAGATTCTTTTTACCATGCACATACACTCATGACTTCATTTGATACTTCACAGAACTTTCCACTTTATCGCCAGCACGAAACACTCCACACACCTGGTACCTCATAAACACTATTCCACGACGGATTCGAGCCTGCACCTCTTTGGGGATTACCAAACACCCTAACCACTACGCTGAAGGACCTCTGATCACACTTGGGGTATCATATAAAATCGAACTCTTGGAAATGCGCAAAATCGAACTCTTGGAAATGCGCAAAATCGAACTCTTGGAAATGCGCAAAATCGAACTCTTGGAAATGCGCAAAATCGAACTCTTGGAAATGCGCAAAATCGAACTCTTGGAAATGCGCAAAATCGAACTCTTGCAAGTGCGCAAAATCGAACTCTTGCAAGTGCGCAAAATCGAACTCTTGCAAGTGCGCAAAATCGAACTCTTGCAAGTGCGCAAAATCGAACTCTTGCAAGTGCGCAAAATCGAACTCTTGCAAGTGCGCAAAATCGAACTCTTGCAAGTGCGCAAAATCGAACTCTTGCAAGTGCGCAAAATCGAACTCTTGCAAGTGCGCAAAATCGAACTCTTGCAAGTGCGCAAAATCGAACTCTTGCAAGTGCGCAAAATCGAACTCTTGCAAGTGCGCAAAATCGAACTCTTGCAAGTACGCAAAATCGAACTCTTGCAAGTACGCAAAATCGAACTCTTGCAAGTACGCAAAATCGAACTCTTGCAAGTACGCAAAATTTAACTCTTGCAAGTACGTAAAATCGAACTCTTGCAAATACGTAAAATCGAACTCTTGCAAGTACGCAAAATCTAACTCTTGCAAGTACGTAAAATCTAACTCTTGCAAATACCCAAAATCGAACTCTTGCAAGTACGCAAAATTTAACTCTTGCAAGTACGTAAAATCTAACTCTTGCAAGTACGCAAAATCGAACTCTTACAAGTACGCAAAATCGAACTCTTGCAAGTACGCAAAATCTAACTCTTGCAAGTACGCAAAATCTAACTCTTGCAAGTACGCAAAATCTAACTCTTGCAAGTACGCAAAATCTAACTCTTGCAAATACGTAAAATCTAACTCTTGCAAATACGTAAAATCGAACTCTTGCAAATACGTAAAATCGAACTCTAGCAACACCGCTGTAACCCACACCGGGCACTCGCCATGCCGTCACCACCAGCCCCACAGCGCAGGTCGAGTAACACGCCGGACACTAGGTAAGAAGACCTCGAGGGCGGAGAGCGCTCGGGTTGCGGGTATAATAGTGAAGGAAAGCCGCGCAGTCCTCTCCAGCCTTCTGTTGTTGCGAATTTACGCCCTTTAACCGATTTAAATTCACAGTTAAACTACAAATTTTAAATTTCTCTAAAGGATATTTAAATGAAAATTATGTTTATTCTCATAGAAACACCACATATTTAAGGTTTCTCAAGCGCAAGTTTTAATGGAAGTTGCAATTTATATTCAATGATATATTACCAATTCAAGGTTTCATGATATGACAATATTTTAATCTAAGTTATTTGTATTCATTGATGAACTATTTAGTGATGACAACCTAAAGATGAACTGCCCAATGACAAACTACCTAATCAGGTTCTCCAAAAAGGTAAATATATCAATCGACGTCCTATTGAAAGCAGGCAATAACATGAAAGGGTTAACTACTTTTTGAAGATCCAAGCAGAGATGTTAGCACGTGAAATTCATCAGAACGCAGCACTTAGTTGTCATTACGTAACAGCTGAGGCTACAGGCAGAATTTGGATTGATGGATAAAGAAAAGGCTCAGAGAGGCTGGCTTGTCGTCATAAGTTCTAATACTATACACAGAACCCAATCGGAATTGAACATAACAATAAACGGGTGAGAAGGGCGATTGTTAATGAATGTACAGTAGAATTCCGTATGATTGTATCATACAATAGAATTTCGACGATATTACACAGTAAAAGTTGTAAACATTTGGAGATACTAAAAATGTCAAATTGCAAAATTAAAATCTGAGCAAAAAACTCGCTTCTCAGTACGTTGCCAAAAGTGCGTATTGGGCGCGTATGGGCCATATGTGTACCAATGGGTAAATTACTACCTGTAAATTGTTCATGTACTCATATGTAAATAAGGGACATTTCATGTTTCGCGACCTTTTCGAAAAATAAATTATCACACGAGGTGAAATATCGTGCAATTGCATTTTTCATATTTCCTCGGACGGATGCCAATGAAACCGAGCATCAAAGTCGGTTTCCATATTCTGCTGCATATAACTCAACCAAACCAACCGTTAAGAACCGCGGAAACGCGGTGAACGTGTACACACGTTTCACAACGTAGTGCGACAAATGTGTACCACAAGGTAAATTGCTCATTTACGCACCAGTGTAAATTAACAACATTTCACACCATTTTGCAACCTATTTTTGAATGAATTTTATCGTAGGAGGATAATATTAATGTGCACTTTTGTTTTGTACATTTCCTGCAAAGGAAGGGCACTTATTTGAGCAGGTAAGTCGATTTTCCCGTTCAGTTTTTTACAAGCTTGCCGAATCAACGTTAAGACCCGTTCAATCGCAGACAAAGTGTTGAGAAGAGCTAGATTATGAATTTAAAAAATACTCAAGAATTCGATCAGATCTGATTTCAGAAAAATAAATATCCTACAAGAGGTACATTCTTTGCAGAGCCTACATACCAGAAACTATAAAACAAATCATGGGACAGAAAAAGAAGCTAGATTTACAATGCCAGATTCCCTTGCGAATTGTACACAGAGAAAAGTTCTCGGCCTTGTTAGAGAAGTAAGGCGCAGACCTTGTATGAATTTCATGACGCGTGAAGAGACGCATTGTGTCGTTCTTTACACACTGCGCATGTCTGAACCACAGGAAACTTAGCATTTGCAATGGTGACTACAGCGGATGTGCAAAATCTCGGACCAAAATCTCAAGTGTCACGTCCCATAGCAAGCACCTGCATGATAAAGTGCCCAGTTCCGAAACGACAGGCGTTGATGCTTTAGAATCAGTGGAGGTGAACAGACAACTCATCATAGACCTCAAGTCAAGCTAAGAACTCAGGACTCTTCACACGAGGAGAAGAGCACAATTGAGCGAAGACACGCCAAAATGAATACAAACGGAAGGCGAAATGCAAATAGAGAGTGAGATCGTCCACTATTGATGAATTCAACAGATCATCAGCAAATGAGGGTGCTGAACCCTGGACGACCGATGCTCTCGTTCAGACTGAACTAAACGACACAAGATTAATTGCAGACCCGGGATCGAAGGCTACACGAGCATTGTCATGCATTGCACCGCCGTCACCATCACCGGGCGGACGGGTAATGGCTGCAGGAAATGAAGCCTACAAACAATTACTGCAAACGGCCGTCAACTACGTGCCGCCATGCGCAAAGTCACGCCGATACGAGAACAAATAAAAAAAATCGGCAAGGTTCCGAGAGCAGCGTGGATAAAGACAAGTTCAGCTGAAAAAAAACATGCTGGGGAAGATCCCGAGGACATCGCTCGATAGGTTGTGAGGGTTTTGAAAACTTGAAAATATGGCACCAAAATAATCATTTCAATAGGTCTAAAATTAAAAATTCAATTGGATAATATGCATACTTGTATCACAATAAGTCTTTAAAATAGTTTTCAGGCATGTTTCACACCAACGACCATGAGAACAGGGAACAACATGCGCGGCAACAACGCAGTGACAAAACGCCATTCAAACTGAGAAGTTTGCAATGGCGAGCAACAAAAAATTTTACTATGTGTGCCATGCAGTCGCGAGTTGGAGGTGTGACTCTGAGCAGATCGCGACAAGCGAGACTTTGTGTTTAGTTACGCAGAAAATATCGCTGGTCATAAAAATAGGCACTGCGCTCAGGCAGGAGTGGCATGGCTCAACACGTCAAGTGCGGTGTAACCCACCTGTGGTCACTGAGGGGATTTTTATAATGCTGTTGACTGACGAGCAATCACTAACTCAATTATCATAAATAATCAAAACTAAATGAAAGCACGCTCTATTCTTGATTATCATTTTTAAAAATTTTCTCTAAAATTCTTTTTCATTTGAATTGAGTGAACTTCAGTTAATCCCGCTGCTCTTGACGTGTTACGTTCACTGCGTATTGGTACACATGTGTACTACGAGGTAAATTGCTCATTCACGTACCGGTAAAAATGGATACAATTTCGGTACCTTTATTTAAATTAGGCCATGTCCTACAGGGTAAAATGTTATTGTGTAATTATAATTTATCTGCTTGTTGCAAAGGAAAAAAATGTAACCAAGCAGTAAAAATAGCTTTACAATTCTGCTCCTTGCAACCTAACCAAACCGAGTGTAGCAACCGCGAAAACAGAGACCGTTGTAAAGTACACTCAACATCTTCAAGTTTTCAGAGAATTTCTACTAAATTTAAATTCGACTTTTGGCCTCCAAATTACGGGACCTAAAACAACAAAAAGTGAGCCACAGCAGAAACACTTGGCCCATTCACGTGATATTCTAAAGTGAGTAAAGTGTAAAATAAAATCTTGCTACTGCCTGACTGGCACAAGCTCCCAAAAGTTATGCTGTAACAGCGCACGAGCTACATCAGCTTCTTAAGAGTTGTCTTCACGAGATAGGCGAGTTCCTATAATTGAAAGTGGGATAATTTTTATCAAATTTCAACATGTTAACCGCAATGGGTTAAACTAAAGTTAAATATTCATCTTAAATTAAAAGTCAATTTTTGCAAGTAATTTTGAAAATGGTAAACATTAAGTGAATCGTGCTTTGATTAGCTTAAATTATTTGTGAAAATCAAGTTTGTAACTCCTGTTTGATTAGTAGCATTATAAAAATTCCTTCCGTGTACCGCCGGCGGCTAACATTGCGGCTATCGTATTAACGCACTCCAACATCCATTATTTAGATGCTTCAACCCGCTTACAACTCGGGATCAAGCCGCCACCCGAACTCAATATTTCACTCGACACATCATAAGGTTTGCGCAATATCACGCGGGCGCAGATGATGACCGAGGGCGAGGAGTACATTGAGTTTAGATCAGCTGAGTGAATTCAAAAGCGGCGATATCAAGAGGCGAATTCTGCACGTCATATAATAAATAGAAGCTGATACTGCAACCTTGTAACCTTGAGACGAAAATAATGCTTGGCAAATAATAGTTCCTGTACAAACAAACTATTGACACGTAAATGTTCGAATAAAAAATAGAATGAACTTTTAATATTGTTACTGGAAAATGTTTCTAGTTCAAATTGTTAAAGAATATAGATAAAGTTAACATAGCGTGTTTTATTCACAACTGATACAATAATAGTTATTAATTTCACGACAATCAATGGTACACATCGTAGTTGACTACAAGGTCATAATACGAGGCAAGAAATTCTATTGATGCAGAACAAACAAATCGCCTAAAGCTTGTGCGTTCTGCATCAATAGAATTTCAAGTGCCATAAGTTTGATAGAAATGGAGTGTTTGAAAAAATTCAAACGCATCATTATAAGTTCGATAGAAATGAAACGTCTGAACGAATTCAAACAAAATAATTGCGTTACATGATGAATGATTCAGTCATCAAACATCAGTTTTCAGTTAAACCAAAAATGAGATGGAAGTACATACATCGCATTATGCGCACAATTTTATTGGTATAACTTGCTTTCCCTCCCACGCTTGAACAGGTCGAGGGCTATAGAGCAGCAACGAAAGATGCTTTCTATTCCATTATTAGCTCAATTTAGTGATGCTGCCCTATCTTATAAGCCTCTTAATTCCAAAACGTTCTTCATATTTCAAAAGTCTTAGCCTCGTTAAATTTTCGAGCCAAACTTTTCAATAAAAATATTGTTATCTATACCAGCATAACGGCACACAAATTAGAATGTTGATTGTTCGAATAGTTTGTGTTAAACAGAGTAATTTTCTGCCTTAGAAGATTTGAAGATCAAGCTGTTCATATCATTAAAACGTTGAAAAGTTTACCTCGACACAAAAACGGAGGAATAGAAAAGACAGCCCTTTCATTCGAACAGTTCAGTTTCTATATGTTTTTCACGAATAAAGTATGGTTATAAAACGTAAAAGATTAGTTCACAAGTTAGCATATGCCTCCCTAACTACAAAAAAGTATTTCCAAAAGAGGAAAGAGGAAGCCCCCAATTATTATAGAATTATTGGGGCTGGGTAATCTATGCACAAAGTGCGCCCCCATACCCAAGACATAAAAACAGCACGACTGAAAGAAGATCATGAAACAAGATAAAAGTAGGAGAAGAGGGTCATAAGCGATGAAAAAAGGGACGCGAAAAAATAGATCCATAACGAAACACAGAAACGATTCTATTCAAACAAAATGAAAGCCTATCTAATCTTCAAATCGGGACTTCATATCACATCTGCCTGAAAGCACCAATGCCCAGAGATACGAGAATTTTATCTCAAGGGGCCTCATCTTGACAATAAAGTTCCCATTGAAAAGAACGCGGGTATACCAGAAATGATCATTAAAATGATTTGTTAAAAGTCGCTGTTGGAAAAGTTCTCGTTGACGTAGCACACTACATTTCTTGAATTTTTCGTCGATGCAACGAACATACAATTGTTGCCAGAAGTCTATGAATTGGAAACGATTTTTAGAAGAACACGGGCATGCAAAACGAAAAAAAGCTGCATCAAAAGTTAAGGGCGGTAGCACAACATCAAACTACAAAATGAGTTGATTAGAGCAATGCGTGAAGTTTGAGTTCAATCGTACGGGTAATTTTCGAATGATAGTAAACATAATTGAGGCTCCCAATACTTCTAATGTAAAAACTGTGTTCATTCTCAACCTGTGATGCTAACTCTAGGAATGTGGAGTATTACATCAGTCTTTCACATTCTGAACCTGCTAAGAGAATTTATGAATATATTACTACAATTTCTAAAAGTTAGCAAATTTTAACCTTCTACTCTTCTTTCACGAAGAATTTTGTTATTTAAGCACCATGAACTATTTTAAATGCAAATTGCAAGTTCAAAAATGCACTTTCAAAGTTCCATTAGAACCTACAAAATTTAAACACGTAATTAGATAACTGAACTAGATACGTTTCTCGGTCATTAAGCCACGAAGATTGTGAGGCTTTAGACACATGAATGATTTCCATTAGCAAAACTCGTGCGTACAGCGATTATTTAAAAACATAACTTGATAGTTGAATGAGATTTTGCAAGAATACTGTTTTTCAAGTTATTTTTTACGCGCTTGATAAGTGGTCATTTCATTCAACAAAATTTGGATAATCGCTGGCACTAAAGAAATTGTTGCTCATTGGCAAAAAATTAAAAGTTCAACATTTCGAATGGAAAATGATGATGTTAAAAATAGTTTTACCGTTCTAGTTAAAATAGTGAGAATTACACAAGTGAACATTACCAAGAGCAATTACCACTACCACATCAGACAAACTTTCACCAAAGACAAATCGAAGGGCAACGCTGGGAACAAACTCAAGACTAATCGAAGTGCAACAGACGACAAACTCACTACCAATTGGAGAGGTAACCGACAAACTCACGACCAATCGAAGTGCAGCAGGCGACAAACTCACGATCAATAGAAGAGAAGCACAAACATCGGAAAGCGACCGTCGCAAGAAGGAAAGTAGGCGGGCAACCGCACGGACGTGAAGCGGCCAGTAAGGCGTGAAGAGAGCCAGCCAGCGATCACTTTCACTGCATCAGAAGATGCAAGTGTGCCTCAGGCGCCGAGCATCTGAGGGGCCCACCGTGCTGAAGAGGAAGAGCTCTCCGTGATCATCTGCAATCACTCACGTCTCATCTCGAGGTGTACAGTAGTCGTGTATCGCATGGCGGTTTCTATTTCGTATCGCATAGGGTGGACTACACCAACTTGAGCTCTTCCATCAAATGGTCGTGAATCAATTGTAAATTATTTTAAACTAGTGCACACGTGCTGGTCGGCACTAATCTGAAGAATTTCATCCCTTCTTTCTTCAGTTGAATTCTCTCGTGCCGCTCGATGTTGTCCAGCGTTATGCCGAAGAATTTCCTCGCTTCTATCATGTGTTTAGCTCTCTCTAGCTACTCGGTGTTGCTCTGCATCATTCGGTAGAATTTCCAAACGCCGGTCAAGGGTCAATTTAGCTCTAGCTTCTCATTGGCGAGCAGCATTACTTCGTCTTGCAATTTCGCGTTGTTCATCCGATCGTCTTCGGCGTTTTTCTTGCTGTTGAAGTCTTGCTACTTCTCCCTTGCGGTTGGACACTTTTCTATCCATGTTGGCCTCTCTTGCCGGAATTTTATTCTGAAATGTCGTCTATTATCTCTTCGGAGCTATTCAAGAAAATCACAATTTCGAAAACGATACTCAAGTTTCGATAATAACGATAACTCAAGTTTCAAAATCTTGGGCTTTATACTAAGTAGTAGCCAGTTTACTGGTCAAACGAACTTAAAACATTTTTTTTTGCATTATCAATTAAAAATATCAAAGTGACATGATGAATTTCAACAGAGAAAGCTCCATAGAAAATTTCTATTTTTAAAAAGAAGCCGACTGCGTTCTGGATACAATAATCAAGAGGGGGTCACACGGACGGAGGGACGGACGCGGCTCCTATTATATTAGTGATATGCGCTATTTTGTAATAATATGAACGAGTGTATCAAGGATACATTGATGACCAATATTGATAATACAGTTTCAGGTTTCATGCCCATCTGGCAGTCTTTCGGCACAGCAAACTCTGCATGGAATTCAAACACTTTCGTAATTATGCAAAATATATTTCATGTACAGTGGTTTTTTTCTGCGAGCACGAGTCATAGCCCTTTATTTGAAAGTGTTCAATTTTTAGGATTAAGTTAAAATTATTGAATTTTTAATGCGCAGGGAAGCTGTGGCAACAACATTACGGCAGATTACATGCCTTTCATGCGTGACCCAAAGGAAGGAGTCTTTCGTAACTTGCATAGGATTGCATGGGTATTTGCAACCACAAAGCGGCCGTCCATTTGCATCCATGGCGACTATCAGCAATAATTTTCAATCGCAAAACATGAGGAAACCGTAAAATGAGAAAATGACAGGTACGATAATGATTTTATTGATAGGGGAGTTGTTTTCGAGACGCCGTGACTGTGCTCATATAAGCAAAGTCACCAGGAAAGACACCTACGTTGTAACTAGACAAAGTCTACAACACTCCCGAGCAAAAAATTGCCGCTAGTTGCGCATCGACACCCAGGCAACAAAATAGGTGACTGACTTCAGTCTGTCATGAAATTGCTCTTAAATGTCTTCTGTTGACATCTTCTACGCCTGAAAAGCTGTCCAGACTTAGAACGCTTATATAACGAATATCACACGTCAAAGTTTAGCATTCGAGGTTCAAAATAATCTTAAGTAGTTTAACCTTTAACTGACCCATGCGTCATATATGACAATAATAATAATAATAATGCTCGTACATTAGGGCGCTTTTTCGAATCAGCACCCTAATAGGTTTTTTGAAGTTCGCAGCCGAGTGGCAGTTGCGTCGCTATTGTGTTGTTTGTGACAACCCGATGCCAGTGCCGGTCCATAACAGCAGTGATATGAGTGCGAAAAACTCAGAAGGCTGGAAGATAGAGGAGCTTTGGAACTTCTAGATGCGTGAAGTTTCTTCGCTCGATGAGCCAACTGTACTTTTCGACGTTCTTGTGTAGCGTCTCACCCTAAACGTAGTAGGAAATATCTTGACAAGAGCCTAAAAAAATAAAAAAAAGTCTTAAAAATACTCAAATCATGACATGAAGAATACACAATGTTAACCACAAACAGTAAACTTGCAACACTACTTTCTCTCGTGAGCTATTGACAGAAGAATCACACGCGTGAATTTTACTAAGAAGCACGCACCTGGCAAATTATAACTCATTCGATGTCACAAGTGCCATGCACAACTGATGCTACGGTTATATGTACTTCGAACTCCCAAATCTACGAGATTTGTGCGTCACAACTCGATACATTGACCGCGATAGGTTAAAAAAAAGTTTTTATTTTACACAAATTCAAAGTCATCAGTAAAAGGCAATTTTGTATTGAAATGAAAAGGCATCAACTGGATGGGGCCTCCATTTAGCTTTGATGAAGTATCTATGAAAGTTGAGTTTGTGAATACTGGTCGGTGAGCAGCATTATGAAAATTTCAGCCATGTACACTGGCGGCTCACATCACGACCAACGGGTTTATATTAGTTCATTGGATGATGAATTTTGTTCAATTGAGGGAGTGAGGGGCGCCCTGCAGAGGTGGTGGGTGTGAGGGGCGCCCTGCAGAGGTGGTGGGAGTGAGGGGCGCCCTGCAGAGGTGGTGGGAGTGAGGGGCGCCCTGCAGAGGTGGTGGGAGTGAGGGGCGCCCTGCAGAGGTGGTGGGAGTGAGGGGCGCCCTGCAGAGGTGGTGGGAGTGAGGGGCGCCCTGCAGAGGTGGTGGGAGTGAGGGGCGCCCTGCAGAGGTGGTGGGAGTGAGGGGCGCCCTGCAGAGGTGGTGGGAGTGAGGGGCGCCCTGCAGAGGTGGTGGGAGTGAGGGGCGCCCTGCAGAGGTGGTGGGAGTGAGGGGCGCCCTGCAGAGGTGGTGGGAGTGAGGGGCGCCCTGCAGAGGTGGTGGGAGTGAGGGGCGCCCTGCAGAGGTGGTGGGAGTGAGGGGCGCCCTGCAGAGGTGGTGGGAGTGAGGGGCGCCCTGCAGAGGTGGTGGGAGTGAGGGGCGCCCTGCAGAGGTGGTGGGAGTGAGGGGCGCCCTGCAGAGGTGGTGGGAGTGAGGGGCGCCCTGCAGAGGTGGTGGGAGTGAGGGGCGCCCTGCAGAGGTGGTGGGAGTGAGGGGCGCCCTGCAGAGGTGGTGGGAGTGAGGGGCGCCCTGCAGAGGTGGTGGGAGTGAGGGGCGCCCTGCAGAGGTGGTGGGAGTGAGGGGCGCCCTGCAGAGGTGGTGGGAGTGAGGGGCGCCCTGCAGAGGTGGTGGGAGTGAGGGGCGCCCTGCAGAGGTGGTGGGAGTGAGGGGCGCCCTGCAGGTGTTGGGAGTGAGGGGCGCCCTGCAGGTGTTGGGAGTGAGGGGCGCTCTGCAGGTAGGAATGTAGCGAGCGATTTCAGGTAGTGAAGCTAAAAAGTGAGAGGGCAGCAAGCAGGTAGTGTTAACTGAGAGAATACCAGTCTTGATTGAGAAAAATTGTTGTGATGATGGAGGCAAAATGGTTGTTTTGAAAGAGAGGAACGCTGTCTGGACTGCGAAGGTATTAAATAATATATTAGTTTCAGCCTCCCTAATTATACCAAAGGTGTTCTCAAGAGAGGACTTTTAAAAATGGAATAAAGGGAACATGTAATCTATGCACAAGGTGTGTACCCTCATTCTGTGCATAGGGCCAAGAAGATAAAAAAAAATTTAGGAAGCAAAATGAAAGTTGAAGAAAAAATTAATGTGCTGAAAAATGAACAGCAGGGAATCAAAAACGGATAGCCTTTAAAAAAATACACCAATTTATAATAAGGAGGGCTGCCCAACTTTCAGATCGGACTCTCACATCTTCCCCCTAGGAGCGCTAGTCCCCATAGATTAAATAATTCGACTGAGAGGAAGTCGGAGTCTTGACTGTGGAAACCGTGAAGTGCAGACACATTCAACCTACGCACTCGTGAGAACCATCACAAAAGTATTGAATTAAGCACGCCAGCCAGGGAAGAAAATCGGCACCCAGGCAACAAAATAGACGACTTCAATCACTCATGAAATTGCTGGAGGCATTCTCTCTTTAATGTCTCCGGTCGACATCATCGAAGCACGAAAAGCTGTCCAAATTTAGAACACACGCCACTTGCCGCAGACCCGCAGATTGTGGCTTTACATGTCACCAAAAAATCTAACACAAATTGGACGTGCGGTGGTGGTGTCGTGCTCCATTTCAAAATCGTGCAATTGTTTCTGACGCTAAACCAGTAGACCGCGTATGATTTTTAACCCTTCTCCACATGGTCGACCTACCAAGAGGTTTGAAGAAAATGGGTCAACTGTGCAACTTACTGTACATTCATTAATCATGTTAGAAGTTTCATTGGGGGTTCATTGTAAAGAGAGAGAGTTGCTCTTTCTGTCAGTGGGGAAAAAATACTGCTACCCCAATGAAAATCTACGAAATTCGAGTTTTTATTTCGGTAAAATACAAAAAACAGAAATCAAAAAATCACTGGCCATTTTTTATTTATTGCACTTTTATGTTTTTTATGATGCATTTTCATAGATTCTGAGTTGCTGAATCTTGTGTTATGTGAATTTTTTTCAGGTCCAATAGTTCCGGAGTTATGTGCATTATATGTAAAACACAGTTTATATTTTTTAGTTCATTTTGTGCATAGGCTGTTATCAAGCAGTTTCATTGTTTGTAAAGAGTTTGATATGCATAGAGCTTTTCCTCCTGAATACAATGGTGGTATTATTTTTTGCGTAGGAGTAAATCTGTGGATTTGGACTCCCATTTTTGGAACAAAAAACATAAGAAAAAATGATAGCGACCTTCTTAGAGGCAGAGTGTGTGCTGGTGTGCCTCAGCTACACTGCTGGCCTTCTAAGAGGTTGTGCAGCGCCGGTAGCTACACTCCAGACTGAGCAGAAGAATTCATACAGATTTGAGCTTGATACCTCTCCTTCCCTGTTCCTCCCACCTATTTTACCTTACACCAATGAATAGCGCTCAACGAGACGCTGAAGACCATATATGGCAACCCTAGGTTTGCTGACGTGAAACATGTGCTAGCTTTGCCGACCTTCTAAGAGTCCAGGACGTGGCGACGGGTTAATTGAAGCTCCATAAAGCACTACGTAAAGTTTAATCCAGAGATTCCCTTCCAAGCTGCCAGAGACGCTGAAAGTCCGAATTTGTCAGAAATTAGCAGAGATGCTCCTACAAAAAAACATTGCAGTCTCACGCTTTTCAACGTAAAATATAATTCAGAGATACACTTCTAGAAAAGCAGATCTACAGAAAGCCAGAAATCCAATCAGTAAGTAATCGCAGCAGCAGTCGGAAAAAGAGCAGAAAGAAACCGCCCACGCCTCTGCACCAGCGTGCAGTATTGCACAGAAACAGCAAGAAACAGACTGTTGCCGCACCAGCGTGCAGTCATGCAGAAAAACAGCAAGAAACCGCAACCGTCTGTACCAGCGTGCAGTAAAGCAGGAAAGCAGCAAGAAGCCTCGACTACTGCTGCACCAGCGTACAGAAAAGTAGAAAAGCAGCAAGAAACCGAGGCTGCTGTGGCGTAAAGCAAGTCAGACACGAGCGACTGCGACCTGTGAGCGTACGGACCCAAGCAACAACAGCACGACGGTCGCAGGCACCAAATTCGGAGACCGGCAGCTGGCGAAAGTATTTTGCATCTCGCATGCACGAGCGCCCGCTGCGGAGGTTAGTGAAAGGCAGCGGAACGCAAGGATAATATATGCCGAACTATTGGTCCCCCGAACGCAAAGATGCGACCGAAGGAGAAAGGAACGTCGTGGGAGCCCCATCATAAATTTTGAGCGTGGTGACTGCTTATTCATGGGCGCAAAAGAGGAAGGATTTGTGTTGTGAAAATGCAGGGTTAAGCGTGAAAGGAAAAATTACGTGAATGATTAGCAATTTCATCGCCTTTCAACACGTGACGATCTTCAGCAACTTAGTAAATCTATGAAATGCACCAAAAACCCAAATTCTCTGTTCAAGCGCATCGATTTGTAGATTGCATTTTGAACTGTGAGTGATCAAAAATTCGGAAGTGTGGAATGGTTAAACTTATAAATCGCAAGAAGAGGGCATGTGATATCAATGAAGCAATCTATTTATTTAATTCGACAATTAAGGTTCTATCCTCGTTGCACGCTACCTCACACAGCTTTGAAGACAATGAACAATTATGATTATAATTAAAAAACAGTAATTTTTAAAAAACCGGCAAGCCTCAGCACAGTGATCGGCTCTCTCCTTTTTAGCTGAAAAAAACGTCTCGAAGTAGCGGGAGCTGAGGCCAGATTAGAACGTAGAAATTTGCATAGAAACTCTAACAAAACACCACAGACTCAAGCGAAAGCAAAATAGCGGGGACAATGAAAGGATAACTCGTTTAGCTTCTAAATAGGCCCTTCACTATTTTTCAGTAAAAATTGCAGATTTTCAATAAGAATGATAAAATGGCACACGAATGAATGAGGAAATACGGAACTATTTTGTCCCTCCAATGGGATCTTAAAGAGACTATCACGAGAAGTCGTTAGTCTTTAATGATACACTGACGGGCAATACCTTTTTGATCGAGCATTGCTGCGATGAAAGACGAGGAAAAGTAATTGCCGCCGTTGGCATTGGTTTTAAAATATTCCTTGTTTAAAACAAAGGCAAGCACCTTACACCAATGAGACGCACTTTTCAAACTGCAAAAACATTAATTATGAACACTCAATGCTCTGAGAAGATACCTTTCAAGCGCCTGCTGAAATTCAAATTTTAGAACGATGTCACTTTTGAACAAAGAAAATCTTAAAGTATCGCACCTGACAAGTATTTGGTCTTGCACGATCCCAGTCAGCATCGACCACAGTAGTCTCATCTTACCTGAAAAAAAGAGAAAATAATCGACCTGTTATTCTCCAGCGATTAACCATCACATAGTTTAAATGCAGTGAACACGTTGGAAACCAATATGAGAAAACGAAGCAAATGAAGCTAACACATAGGTGAAGACATGGAACGTGAAAGCATTAAAAGTGAAATACCTGGCAAACAAGTAGATTGTATTAAAATCGAAACATGAGGCATCCTTTTTATCAAAATAAACTTTGAAATTACATAATATTTTGACCCACTAATCACAAGGTGTTACATTTGACAGAAATTGCTCAACGCATAAGTTGATGTTACTTTCAAAAATGAGATTTATAAATGCATAACAACAAGAATAAAACTCTATTCACGATATATAATTATATATAACAAATAGCTCGACGCAACCACTAAAGCCAGTTTCAAAATGAGGTTCGCAAATACAAACATCTAGGACGAAACACTATTCAAATTAAATAAATAAATTTGACAGAAATAACAACACAAAAACTAAATCCAGCGAAACACGTGAAGACGCGTTGAAGCGGTGTAAAGAACCCGACGGCGGACCGTATTTTTGGAACAAAATAGCAAATGTGACGGAAAAAATTGAATCACAACAAATTCTGGTGCCTCGAGAGGTTCCCTATTTTTACAGGTTAGCAGGCAAACAAGGAGAGAGGCTCTCCTTTCGAAATCCAGCGCGTGTACGAAAGGAAGACAAAAACAGGAGCTTTGATGGCATGATGCAGCAGACGGAAGCTGCAGCTACGAACTGCCGTGAAACAAAGCGAGAAATTTTCTTGAAACTCCCAAGCTATCTATATGAGAGAGCTTTAAAGTAATGAGATCTGCTGTTGCTACGTCCAAAGCGGAAAGTTTACCCAAGGGTATGACAATAAAACCATTATCATTTAGACAGGTCAATCAAAGCTGTATTGTGTTGCACAAGATTCGGATTTTTTCCAGAGACGCCCCGCTAATAATGCAACATATAAGTTCACCAACTTGTAACTTTCGAATTATACACCTATCTATTTCAAATTACTCTCAAACGGAAGAATATTTTAATCTTTTGTTTGAGAATAATTTGAAGTCGATAGGTGCATTATTTCGAAAATTACAAGTGGGTGAACTTAAGTGTTGCATTAGTGGAGGGGCTTATCTGGAAAAGATCCCAAGATTCTGTCTATATTCTTCAAAGCGTTTCATGAAAGACAAAGAATATTATCAGAATGTTAGGAATATCAAATGAAAAAGTACCATCAAAATTCGAGCAACACGAAGCTCAAGAAAATCTTACAGCAGAGCAAATAAACAACCCATAAACTTTCAAAATCTATTTTTTCAGCCTCATCTCCAATTCAAACCGAATAGCAAAATTGTACACCATCAAAAACACATCGCTGAAAGCAATCAAGGTTCAGAACGCACGTCATTTGCTTTAGACCGCCACAAAGCTTGCATCAGTTAGTGTCCCCAAAGCTCGCTCGAGGAAAAGTTCGCATGGAAAAGGACGGCGGGCGACTTTCCTTTCGGTAAATTGGCCAGTCAGGAAGCGGTGCTGGACAGAAGAGACGCGTCAGGCCTTGAGGCACGAGGCGTCCGACGAGGCATCGCTTAAATTGAACGAAGGCCGCCAGTTTCCACGGACAAAAGCGCTTTTTACTCACTGACCTTCGGACGCTGGACATGGTGGTCTTTACGCGACAGAGGCGCGGGATATTGACCGTAGCTTCGGTTCCAAGCATGGACGAACGTCCTCCCATTTTACGGGATATGCAAGTAGCAATAAATTAGAGCTTTTGGTCAGCTAATACACGCTCAAAAGCCTTTAAAGGGGAAAATGCTGGAGTTAGTTGCTTCGAAGTATGTCGTTAGAGCTTGGGAGCGCCGGCCTCGGGTGTCGGGCTGGAAAATGTTTTAACTTAGCAATGGTAGGTACGGAAAATAATTCTAATTCAACCGGTCGTGTGATTGAATCTAATTCAATTTGTGATTAATTCTAATTCAACTTGCGATTGAAACTAATTCAATCTATGATTAATTCTAATTCAATGTTCTATTAATTTTGATTCAACCTGTGATTGAATGTAATTCAACATGTATTTAATTCTAATTCAACATGTAATTACTTTTACTTCCTCTGTAATGTATTCTAATTCAACCTGTCATTAATATTTAATTATCATGTCAGAAAACGGCCCGATTGTTTCTAGACGTGATAAAACTTACTTATTCTCGAAAATACTTTAATAATGTATCAAATCCTCCAATAATGATGTGAATTTATCCCATAAAACTCAATCAATACTACAATAAGTTTCTTCAGAAACATTGCAAAACCGCCCACCAAAAAGGCCCAATCCTGTAATAACAATCAAAGATCAATGCTCGAACAATACAGCAAAATCCTATATGATCCAAAACGTGGAGCAAGACATTAACAATTAAGCCAATTTGATGCGTTGAAATTTCAGCTCTTAAAACCCGTATCAATCAAAACAAAATGAAAATACATAACAATACTCAGTACTAAACATTCATTTACCTATATATGACGTACAAAATTAGTCAAATGCAGTCGATGGCTTTGTGGGATCCTGATCGCTTTATAAACATTTCTAATTTAGTTATTTTTTAAACTGACCAGAGTTAGCACACTTTTATTTACAGGCTAGTGGGCGTCCCCGGGATACGGCTTTAATGAGACGATTTTATACGTGGCAAGAATATATGATCCAACAGTTATTGTTAGATTGCGAATAGCTAAATGATTTAAAATCATTTATAAAAATATGGCAGGAAATAGGAAGCACCTATGAACGAACATGACTTATTCTGTTTGAAAAAAACTTGCATCGTTTATTCCAACTACCATGCATGGAAAAATTAAAGTCGCTGTCAAAATTTTTGAGTAAAACGTTGCTTAACGGCAGGTCAGAGGACTATGTTAGAGGACAAACTGCGAGAGTAAAATTCTATGACCGTCTGTGCGATATAATGATACGATGCAACCAATTTGTGGGTGTGAATACGAAAATGAAATTCAGAAATGTAGTTCGGTAGTTATCTCGGAATTTAAAGCGACGCGCTTCAATAGATTAATGCTTCACTGGTAATTAAGCAGTATTTACATCAGCTACAGATCAAAAGGAGATTTAAAACTAATAAGGCTTGTCACATTCCTAAATACACTGAAGTAACACTTTAATCAACATCGATAAATAGATAAGATAAACACAGATCAGTATCAAATCGGCTTTCATTCTTCATTTGAATCCTGAGACACAAGAAGTTATTTAACAATAGGCCGGGAGACGTCCTTGCAGACTTCTCGATGGGCCTACCTGTGCTAGATTATGCTTCCGCTCTGTAACCAATAAGCCAGCACACGCTCGCCAAGTAAAGGCATTGTTTCATAAGTGTTTTGTCTGATTTATGTTTAGCACTTCTGGTACGCTATCTTTCGAGTAATTTCTTGGGTGTTCAATAAAGTAACCCTCATTGAAACATCGAACTGACTTCAACACGTATCCTGCGATGGGTTAAACTGAAATTCAATATTCGATTCAAATTTAAAGTAACTTGAAGTATGCAATTTTAAAGATGGCAAACCCATCCAGCAAATGCTAAATAAAATAGCAAACCCACCAAATTTAAGCCATCGCTAAATGAAAGCACGACTGGATCGTGCTTTCATTTAGCTTCCATTAAGTATTTATGAAATTTGTGTTGCTGACTGCTGGTCGGTCGGAATATGAAGATGTGAAAGTAACAATTAAAGAAATGAATCATTACTTTAGCAATATTTGCTTTGTTTTAAGATAACTCCAAAACATGATCTTTCAACGAATAGTTCGAATTTAAATTCTCGCATGTCTTTTCGCCCGATCTACTTTTTCTTCTGTACGATTCAATTTCTAAATAAGTACTCCATAACAAATAATGCTCTGTTTTCTCAAACGTAATTTCACAATTCAACCATTGTTGTCTTAAAAGAGCGTTCTCTTATATATACATTTTTCAATGTGCTGGCCCAAATCTGATCCGACTATGTGACATGGCACAATTGAACAGATTAACACTTTGACTGCAACGTGCGCCACCGGTGGTACACGGAGGTAATTTTCATAATGCTGCTGACCGACCAGTTGCCGCAAACCAATTTTCATAAATGCTCAATCAAAGCTAAATGAAGACAAGATCCAGTTCATGTTTGGTATTTTAAAAATAGTGTAATATATATAATTGAATTTAATTTTGAGTTTGGAGTTGAACTTAATATTTAGTAGTCGCAGTCAAAGTGTTAAGATTAGTCGTTAGTTTTAGCCTCCCTACCCGCAGCAACAAATGCGATCCAAAGAGAGGAAGGAGGAAGGCACCATTTAGTACTGAGTTAAGGAAATGCGGAATCTATGCAAAAAGAGCATAGAAACAGTAAGTTGTGAAAGAAGTTTAGGAAACAAGACCCAAGTTGAAGAAGAAAGTAGTAGGTGCTGAAAAACAGGACAGCAGTGAACCGAAAAAAGGTGGTCCTTAACATAAAAACATTTCATTTCAACAAAAAGAAGGCATACCTAACTCTCAGCTCGGGCCCTCACACATTCCCCCTGGGAGCGCTGATTCCCATAGATACAATAGTTGTATCCCCCTGAGGGGGCACGATTGAACTGCCAACCCAAAATACCGCAAAAACTACCTATCGAGGACCTCATGTAAGGTGCAGAAAAATTTCCAGCACAAACAGCCACTTCTGCTGCTATGCTGCTACTTATTTTTGCTACACGTTGTGCGTGATGTGTAAAATAAAGGAAACTAGTTTTCAGGAAACTTGCTTGAAGTGTGCGAACTTTTTCTTTTCAAATCTCATAACCAATAATATGCGATGCTTCATTTCACTATTGTTAATGATAAATGAACCAATCACGTAGCTTAAAAATTCAAAATGAGCATTGAATATATGCCCGACGCTACCTAGGACAGCAGAAACATTGAAAATATTAAGCTGTCATTGCTTTAGTACGAGGAACTGTGGATTTGCCAGGAAAACTGTAACAGCAGACGTATTGTGTGATGTAAAGTTACAAATTTTCCATCGGATTTAGACGGTCATAACTTTTACAAACAGTTATAAACGGAGTGCATGGCAAGAAATGAAATTCTTCCTTTGCAGTAGAACGTGATGAGTGAGGACTATTCCTGACAACTCAACAGAAGCACTGTTGTAATACGGGCAACAGTGTTTCTACGCGCTATTATCACCTGAGAAAAAATAACTGCTTTTGCAACGTCCTTTCTGCACGATAACATGAAAACCTATTTCAACGAGTGTTCCGTACTATAATTTTCGCAGGTATTTTCTCGCGACACACCTCCATGTTGACACAAGGCTTTGCAAGTACTATGAAGATTCCACAATGTCCACACGTAAACCGACGGGTTGTGTAGACCCGAGCTCTAGAGCAGCCAGCGGAGAGGCACGCATGCACGCAGATGGAGGCTGCTGGCTGCCGCCTCACGAACGTCACTTTCACCTCACTTGCTCTAACGTGGAATAACTTCTCGTAAACAACGAAATGTTTTCAAATACAAATTTTGGCTATTTTTCAGGTTGTAGAACCATGAGCAGGTTCAACTTTTCATTTCCTGTAATTTCAAAATATACATTGAAGAGAGGGAGTTTGAAATCAGTGTGAGATAGAAAAGTTCATAGTGAAGAAAAAACAAAGATTTGAACTAAAGAAAGCAACATTTGACCATGTTGAAAACATTACCAATTGATATAAAAAATCAGTGCATGCACGTATACAATGAATTGGTAGTTCAACTCAATTTAACTTGCGAAGAAATGCGTTTTTCCATAACTTATTGCCAACTTTTCAATGCGTTTGTGTTGACGAAAATAATGGCCCGACATCACACCAACGAGGCGCATAAATTAAAACTTTGACTGCAATGGATTACCCTGAAGTTCAATATTCAACTCAATTGTGGAGTCAATTGAAGTAACAATTTTGAATATAGCAGTCATTAACTGGATCGGGCCTTCATTGATGTGTAATTAAGTATTTGAGGAACTGGAGTTTATGACAACTGGTCGGTATTATGAAAATTCCCTCAGTGGCCACCGGTGGCGCACGTGGCGGTTAAAGAGTTAAGTAGTCAGACTGCCATCGTGTAGTTCGACCCGGCATCATAAAGAGGCGTGACTTGGAGAGGTAGCAGGTGACACCCTCTGAGGGTTTCAATTCGCTGGAATCAGTTAGTTATCTGCAGCATATTTTAACCCTTTAACGTCAGCATTTTTGTACTCATATTGAGTACACAACCACCGTCAGTAAACTGGCACTTGCATTAGGAAGTCTCCGATATCAGGATGAGGAAGGAACTGCCACTCGCAGTGAACGCCAAAGGACATATTAGGAAGATAATTTAACAAGAAATACAATATATTGCCGCGATTTTCGAAAGAGGACCGTGTAGTCCAGTGGGGCGTTACAGGGGTTAGAACAGTTCCTCAGATCGCTCCATTAATGAGTGACATGAATTCTGAGCATCGGTGTCCTATCATGTTTTGTTTCATACTTGGGAAGGGCGACAGAAACTTTTGCAAAACTTCGACAGGCCTGCGGATTCGGTGTTTTGACATTTGGGGAATGTTTTTTAGGGGGTCTGAGACATTTTTTTAGCGGGAAGTTGAATGGGTAGATTCAGATCAGTTTGTTTTAGAATCTATAACTAGTAAAAGTGTTCCGAAAATGGAAGTTGAAAGGCACATTGAACACGGATAGGCAATGCGGAATATACGCTCAAGGTGTGAGACCAGAACTCCAGCGCATAGAAACAGTAAGTTGAGAAAGAGGTTCATGAAACAAGATTACATTTGAAGAAGGTAGAAGTAGGTGCCGAAAAGAAGCAGGGCATTAGTGAACCGAATAAAGATGGCTCGTAACAAAACAAAAACTTGTTCTATTTCAACGAAGAGCAAGCGTACCTAACTCAGCACGGGAAGAGTTGATGCGAGATGAGCCACGCAACGGAAATCCATCAACATCTGATAAGAATGTTCACAGGGTCCAGGTATTCAGACCGTCGGTTGACAGTCAGAGTGATCGTGGAAGAGTCGACTTTGATTCAAGCGACCGTTCATCATGTTCCGGCTATTGATAGAACTTCGCGCAATGCACTTTGACACGCAGTATTGCAATAAACGAGGTTGAGGCCAGTTAAATGTACGTTCCTGCACTTTCTTAGTATCCTTGGCCGTCAATTGAGCCTTAAGGATTTTTTCTTCTATCTGAAATTGAAAAATTGTCTCAAAGGACGTCACTTGGGGACACGAACACATCCACACAGCTGTTACCAACCAGCAGCTGAACGTTATTTATGTAGCCTATAGTTCAGGCAGTGCTAGAGGGATTGGCTGCCGCTATAATTACTTTGGCAACATGCGTTCTGTGAAATAACTTCAAAACATGATATTTCAGGGTGCGGCAGTCAATCCTGCATTTTAAGGCTTCCACACCCTTCTCGAAAATGCAGGATTAATTGCCGCACTCTTTCGAATCGTCTACACCTTATGGGCCTCACCAATGAAGATATTTTAATGCAGGCAATATTGAATATAATTATGTTCTAACGGAAATTCTAAAATGAGTTTCCTTACTTAATTTACACACCGCGTAGTACACTCAGCCTCGGTGTTGAAGATGAACTAATTTTTCGCTTCATGTTAAATAATATATCACTGATTTCAAAACGAGTTAAACTGGCGTACTTCATACAAGAGCCCCTGGCGAGATGTACAGATTAAATGACAGATACGCCAGCTTGACATAATTTTAATATGAACTTAACATATAAAGATTTAGAGCGAAATAGAAAAATACCTCGCATGAAAACTGGCGTCATTCACTTGAAAAGGGCGAAACTTTACTAATAGAATTTTTTTGGCATGCTGTACGCTTTAATTAAACTGCTCCATAATTGCATTTCAGTAGAATCAAATTAGACATCTGTTATGAGTTATTACATGTTCGTTGAATGAAATGAATCAAATAGAAAGTTAATAATACCTTTTCCTTGAACGTATGAGAAAAGAACCCGTTTTAGAGTAAGCCGGCGACTCATTCTAAAATATAAAACCAGGCCTGCTGACATGAGTATTGAGAACAAAAGTATCAAGGACAGCGCACCATTCCGATAATTTAGCGATGTAAGACAAAGCCAGAGTCGCAGACCTGCCAATTGCAGTGGGTTGCTATCGCGATGGAAGGAATTCCATGAAAGGAGTTCGCAACAAAGCGGCTGCTTCTCTCGGGGCGAGCCCGAGCAAATCTTACAGAGTTTCACAGTAAATCTCGGTCTAAATTAAATTGAAGACTGACTTCGTGTCACCAGTAGCGAGCAAATAGCGTCAGTTAAGCAACCTCTCTGCCATTACTGGCGATTTAGGAGATTTTTTCAGCGAGCCGCTCTCGCTCATTTTTGGTGTCTGGAAATTCGAAGAAGATGCAGCAAAATGCGGGAGTCTTCTTGAAATTTCAAAAAGGGCTTACTGAAATCCCAAAAATCGCAACGGAATGGAGGTGATCATTCCTTGGAGGTGCCGTGGCATGAATTTAGGTGATCCTCAGGAACCGTCGCCTGGACTAACAATCTTTTTTTGTTCTTGGATACGAACATCATTTCCGAAAAATTAAACTTAACGTGCGAAGAAACTGAAACAAGCCAAGCCCCAAAAAAGGAACGGCAAGTTTTGACCCCACGCGAGACAACTTAACTCAAAAAAAGCGGCAAAATAAGTGACGTACTTGAAGTAACCTTGGGATAGATTTTGCGAACATGTTCGTCGGTTTTCTGAGAGCAGCTCGACGGGTTTCACTAGAGCTCAACAGTTTCATGTCCAGGTACATCAGCCTTTAGGGAAGCATCAAGCTGTAGCGGTGACAACGCTAAGTGCACGCAATGGCGTCGTATACAACGGTGCTTCTTTGTTTTTTCTGGCACGCAACCTCAACGCTACACCTTGAACTACACACCATCTGCTGCGCGGTCGCTTAAGCAATTACCACGGCTGTCACGAAAATGACAACCAAAAATGGATGGTGGAAGTGCCGGACGTGACACCACTGGGAACATTGTCAATTGTTTTGCTTTCAAAAGCATAAGTTCATTCATATCAGCGTAAAAAATGAAACACCACACTGAGTAGTGCTTATTTTTTTATTTACATGGATAAAGGGGCCCACCACGTGACGCAAAAACACATTCGAAAAACTCAGAAAAAAATGCTGACTAATGGTAGATGAGGCATAATTCAAGCATCTAACAAAAGGTGGACTAGAGATTGGATTATAAGTTAGTTTGAGCTTCCCATACCACAACTTGCGGGGTTCCTACGAGAGAGGTGAGGAACGTACTCATCAGTACGGAGTTAAGGGAACTGGAAATCTATTCACAAAGTCTCTCCACACCCTGCGCACAGAAACATCAATATTAGAACGTTTTTTTAATAACATTAAAGTTTCTCTTACCCTGACCACAAGGTTATCAGAAGAGGTCTTCCAATTTAACGTGACACTCTTCAGCTCAGTGGACTTGACCCTTTGAACAACGTAACACCATGTAGGCGTTACCTCGAGCACGCAGCGACCGAGATGTTCCTTTAGCAGTGGGCGAGCGACAGCAGGGCGCACGAGCACACTTGTCAAGCACTGCCTATAGACGCTATTTATTTTGCAGTAGTTCGCCGCAGCAGAAGCCGCGAAAATTTGCATGAGGGCCTCTTGTGCCTCAGGTGAGGGTAACGCCCACACTCTGCTGCTGCAGAGGGTAAACGAATATACCGTATTGCAGAGAGTAAGCGAGTACACGGTATTGCAGAGAGTAAACGAGTACACGGTATTGCAGAGAGTAAACGAGTACACGGTATTGCAGAAGGTAAACGAGTACACGGTTTTGCAGAAGGTAAACGAGTACACGGTATTGCAGAGAGTAAACGAGTACACGGTATTGCAGAAAGTAAACGAGTACACGGTATTGCAGAAGGTAAACGAGTACACGGTATTGCAGAAGGTAAACGAGTACACGGTATTGCAGAGAGTAAACGAGTACACGGTATTGCAGAAGGTAAACGAGTACACGGTTTTGCAGAAGGTAAACGAGTACACGGTATTGCAGAGAGTAAACGAGTACACGGTATTGCAGAGAGTAAACGAGTACACGGTATTGCAGAAGGTAAACGAGTACACGGTTTTGCAGAAGGTAAACGAGTACACGGTATTGCAGAAGGTAAACGAGTACACGGTATTGCAGAAGGTAAACGAGTACACGGTATTGCAGAAGGTAAACGAGTACACGGTATTGCAGAAGGTAAACGAGTACACGGTATTGCAGAAGGTAAACGAGTACACGGTATTGCAGAGGGTAAGCGAGTACACGGTATTGCAGAAGGTAAACGAGTACACGGTATTGCAGAAGGTAAACGAGTACACGGTATTGCAGAAGGTAAACGAGTACACGGTATTGCAGAAGGTAAACGAGTACACGGTATTGCAGAAGGTAAACGAGTACACGGTATTGCAGAGGGTAAGCGAGTACACGGTATTGCAGAAGGTAAACGAGTACACGGTATTGCAGAAGGTAAACGAGTACACGGTATTGCAGAAGTTAAACGAGTACACGGTATTGCAGAAGGTAAACGAGTACACGGTATTGCAGAAGGTAAGCGAGTACACGGTATTGCAGAAGGTAAACGAGTACACGGTATTGCAGAGGGTAAACGAGTACACGGTATTGCAGAGGGTAAACGAGTACACGGTATTGCAGAGGGTAAACGAGTACACGGTATTGCAGAAGGTAAACGAGTACACGGTATTGCAGAAGGTAAACGAGTACACGGTATTGCAGAAGGTAAACGAGTACACGGTATTGCAGAGGGTAAACGAGTACACGGTATTGCAGAGGGTAAACGAGTACACGGTATTGCAGAGGGTAAACGAGTACACGGTATTGCATAAGGTAAACGAGTGCACGGTATTGCAGAAGGTAAACGAGTACACGGTATTGCAGAAGGTAAACGAGTACACGGTATTGCAGAAGGTAAACGAGTACACGGTATTGCAGAGGGTAAACGAGTACACGGTATTGCAGAAGGTAAACGAGTACACGGTATTGCATAAGGTAAACGAGTACACGGTATTGCAGAAGGTAAACGAGTACACGGTATTGCAGAGGGTAAACGAGTACACGGTATTGCAGAGGGTAAACGAGTACACGGTATTGCATAAGGTAAACGAGTACACGGTATTGCAGAGGGTAAACGAGTACACGGTATTGCAGAGGGTAAACGAGTACACGGTATTGCAGAAGGTAAACGAGTACACGGTATTGCAGAGGGTAAACGAGTACACGGTATTGCAGAAGGTAAACGAGTACACGGTATTGCATAAGGTAAACGAGTACACGGTATTGCAGAGGGTAAACGTGTACACGGTATTGCAGAGGGTAAACGAGTACACGGTATTGCAGAGGGTAAGCGAGTACACGGTATTGCAGAGGGTAAACGAGTACACGGTATTGCAGAGGGTAAACGAGTACACGGTATTGCAGAGGGTAAACGAGTACACGGTATTGCAGAGGGTAAACGAGTACACGGTATTGCAGAGGGTAAACGTGTACACGGTATTGCAGAGGGTAAGCGAGTACACGGTATTGCAGAGGGTAAGCGAGTACACGGTATTGCAGAGGGTAAACGAGTACACGGTATTGCAGAGGGTAAACGAGTACACGGTATTGCAGAGGGTAAGCGAGTACACGGTATTGCAGAGGGTAAGCGAGTACACGGTATTGCAGAGGGTAAGCGAGTACACGGTATTGCAGAGGGTAAACGAGTACACGGTATTGCAGAGGGTAAACGAGTACACGGTATTGCAGAGGGTAAACGAGTACACAGTATTGCAGAGGGTAAACGAGTACACGGTATTGCAGAGGGTAAACGAGTACACGGTATTGCAGAGGGTAAACGAGTACACGGTATTGCAGAGGGTAAGCGAGTACACGGTATTGCAGAGGGTAAGCGAGTACACGGTATTGCAGAGGGTAAACGAGTACACGGTATTGCAGAGGGTAAGCGAGTACACGGTATTGCAGAGGGTAAGCGAGTACACGGTATTGCAGAGGGTAAGCGAGTACACGGTATTGCAGAGGGTAATCGAGTACACGGTATTGCAGAGGGTAAACGAGTACACGGTATTGCAGAGGGTAAGCGAGTACACGGTATTGCAGAAGGTAAACGAGTACACGGTATTGCAGAGGGTAAACGAGTACACGGTATTGCAGAGGGTAAACGAGTACACGGTATTGCAGAGGGTAAACGAGTACACGGTATTGCAGAGGGTAAGCGAGTACACGGTATTGCAGAAGGTAAACGAGTACACGGTATTGCAGAGGGTAAACGAGTACACGGTATTGCAGAGGGTAAGCGAGTACACGGTATTGCAGAGGGTAAACGAGTACACGGTATTGCAGAGGGTAAACGAGTACACGGTATTGCAGAGGGTAAGCGAGTACACGGTATTGCAGAGGGTAAACGAGTACACGGTATTGCAGAGGGTAAGCGAGTACACGGTATTGCAGAAGGTAAACGAGTACACGGTATTGCAGAAGGTAAACGAGTACACGGTATTGCAGAAGGTAAACGAGTACACGGTATTGCAGAAGGTAAACGAGTACACGGTATTGCAGAGGGTAAACGAGTACACGGTATTGCAGAGGGTAAACGAGTACACGGTATTGCAGAAGGTAAACGAGTACACGGTATTGCAGAAGGTAAACGAGTACACGGTTTTGCATAAGGTAAACGAGTACACGGTTTTGCATAAGGTAAACGAGTACACGGTATTGCAGAAGGTAAACGAGTACACGGTATTGCAGAGGGTAAACGAGTACACGGTATTGCAGAGGGTAAACGAGTACACGGTATTGCAGAGGGTAAGCGAGTACACGGTTTTGCATAAGGTAAACGAGTACACGGTATTGCAGAGGGTAAACGAGTACACGGTATTGCAGAGGGTAAACGAGTACACGGTATTGCAGCGGGTAAACGAGTACACGGTATTGCAGAGGGTAAACGAGTACACGGTATTGCATAAGGTAAACGAGTACACGGTATTGCAGAGGGTAAACGAGTACACGGTATTGCAGAGGGTAAACGAGTACACGGTATTGCAGCGGGTAAACGAGTACACGGTATTGCAGAGGGTAAACGAGTACACGGTATTAACACGGTATTAACACTTGTACGTTTCATTTCACCGCGCTTGTCGGAGGGAAATTTCCCCAGTCTCCATTTCAAATGGTACAGGGTAGATCTCAAATTCTCACGCGACAGCACATCGGTACCAAGCGTCATTTTCTCAAAGATATTCATAGTCATCGCGCCAAGAGACGAGCACAAGACCCGTTGTAGCAGCTCGTGTCGGCGGCCGAATGCAATCCTCTTTAGAAGCGACTCACGCGCTTTTGGGGCGCGTTAAAGAGCTTTTAGCGTCTTCTGTGGCAATTAGTTAAAGCCGCCGCTGCCAATTTCCTGATTAGAGCCAAAGCCAGTTCAGGATACCATCAACCTGCCACCAAAACCACTCGCTAAATGCAGCAGGGTGCTCAAAAAATGAGAATGGCAGCGGTTTTCACGGCGGATTTACCCACGAATTAAAGTCAAATTCGTTGTGTGAATGCCGCACAAAATCAGGTTTCAGTTGCGAGAGAAATTTCCTGAAACATGTGTGAAACTTCAGAAAGACAACAAGGCGAATGATCCTTCTTATGCTGGTAAGATGTGCGTAATTCGGTAACGCATGACAATATTTCTCATAAATTAACAAAGTTTGTTATTCTTATTAGCGCTGTGATATTCGAGTCTCAGTTACTGTGGAAAGCCCATGAAATAATCAGAATAATAATTACCAAAGCCTGAAAAAATTCACTGGTGTGAAATGGAACGAATAAATTCTGATGAAATGTTCGGACAGTTGAAATTTAGAATTGTTTTAGTCGCATTTCAGACATCTAATATTAAAGCAGGCGCATACATATTTCTCAATAAGTAATTTACCCAAAGTATACATGGGAAGACGTTAAAAAAATTTAATGATATTCAATAACAGTCGAGAATTCTGAGTACTCTCGCTCCTGTCCTTACGTTCAGCGTTATCTAGACCGAGCGCTTCCGAGACAAAATAGTCACCTTCGATTAATATGCCTATAGTCATCTTAATAGCTGTACCTTCTTAAGGAGGTATTATTATTATGTAAAAGGAAGTTCGTGAATGACTACATCTCCGATGCGAGAAAAATTGCAGCAAGATGTCCGTAGCTACAACAGTTTTAGGCAATTGGTTTACAAAAATGAATGTTGACATTCACTTAATTGGACGTCAAAGATCATTTTCATGAATCCATTACCTAAAATTTCTGTGGCTACGGACAGTTTGCTGCGATTTTCCTCGCGTCTGAGATGTAGTTGTTCCCGAAATTCCTTCTTCATGGCAATAGTACCCCCTTCATGGGGATGCAGCTATTATTTCTGTGTGAATATAACGTACGAGTATATGTCCGCTTTAATGCGACCAGTCGATGGTACTACAACACAAACGGGATTGTTCTGTACAGATTTGCCCTGTTCTTTATCTACATGATCAGGAATGATATTTCCAATCACGTGGTTTCTTCATTCAGAGTCACGATTTGGAAATGAATAGAAGCTATCCAAAATCACGAACAGTGAATGGAAAGACGAAAAAATGATCGTAATTGACCGAAACTAAATTCAGGTTTTTCTTGCAGCATTGCTTTTATTAATGGATACAAGCAACATCACTCAAAAATTTACATATCGCCTTTCAGTACTGGGTAAGACCGCCAATAAAGCTGTTGCCAGTACCGGTTTCTTTCAAAACGAAACATCAGAGAGCTGCTACTTTCTTCGAAACGATTGTTCGAACTTTAGTCGTAAAGGCTCGTCCCTCTTTAATCGCATGAATATATCGTCCGACTCCCACGCATGAACTCACTTTTCCTCAAAAATCAAAGAAATTAAGGATAACAGCGATAAAAAATCGAACAGGGATGAAAAATTAATCAACGCACAGCCCTAGATTAAGGGCTGTTTGCAATATCATTCATTTCAACAGGCATGTATTGATACGACAAGCGCTTTCATTGGAAACTTCAAAGAAACGAGCCATTAATTCGTCATAATAATTGCTTTTAGATCGAAAGTTATAATCCCACAGGCGTCGACGAGCACCGCTGCAGCAATCAATTTGACGACCAGGATGACATTGTGTTAGTTAAAAGGTGACGGAACTGACGCTCTCATTGCACGGTAAAATGCAGGCGAGCAATGAACGGCGCATTAAAACGGTATTTAACAAACCTCAAACATGCACTCACTCTTCAAAACGGTATTTAACATACCTCAAATATGCACTCACTCATCAAAACGGTATCTAACATACCTCAAACATGCACTCACTCTTCAAAACGGTACCTAAAATACCTCAAACAAGCACTCACTCATCAAAACGGTATTTAACATACCTCAAATATGCACTCACTCATCAAAACGGTATCTAACATACCTCAAACATGCACTCACTCATCAAAACGGTATCTAACATACCTCAAACATGCACTCGCTCATCAAAACGGTACCTAAAATACCTCAAACATGCACTCACTCATCAAAACGGTATTTAACATACCTCAAACATGCACTCACTCTTCAAAACGGTATCTAAAATACCTGAAATATGCACTTACTTTTCAAAACGGTATCTAACTTACCTCAAACATGCACTCACTCATCAAAACGGTATCTAACATACCTCAAACATGTACTCGCTCATCAAAACGGTATCTACGTTGAACCACGGTGTTCAAGAAAAGATGGAGGGAGGTACCACTTAGTATAGAGTTTAGGGAATTTAGACACATGGTGTGTTCCAACACAAGATCCCCTGTGCATTGATACAGTAAGCCAGGGAATAACTTAATGAACAAGATAAAAATTAAAGGACGTCAGAAGCGCTGAAAAACAACAGCATTGAACCGAAAAATATGCTCCGTTACAAAAAATGTGTTCTATTTCAAGAAATACGAGGCCTACCTATTACTCAGGCATCTAATACAATACGAATCGAAAACAAACCAGAGAATACGTCGATTCAGACAGAACTTACCTCAGTTGTCAACGAGTTCTCCGCAGTCATCGAAAAAAAAAAATAACCAAATTTGTCTGTAAACAAGAGTTGCGCCTGGGTTGCACCCAACAGTTGCGCCTGGGTTGCACCCAACAGTTGCGCCTGGGTTGCACCCAACAGTTGCGCCTGGGTTGCACCCAACAGTTGCGCCTGGGTTGCACCCAACAGTTGCGCCTGGGTTGCACCCAACAGTTGCGCCTGGGTTGCACCCAACAGTTGCGCCTGGGTTGCACCCAACAGTTGCGCCTGGGTTGCACCCAACAGTTGCGCCTGGGTTGCACCCAACAGTTGCGCCTGGGTTGCACCCAACAGTTGCGCCTGGGTTGCACCCAACAGTTGCGCCTGGGTTGCACCCAACAGTTGCGCCTGGGTTGCACCCAACAGTTGCGCCTGGGTTGCACCCAACAGTTGCGCCTGGGTTGCACCCAACAGTTGCGCCTGGGTTGCACCCAACAGTTGCGCCTGGGTTGCACCCAACAGTTGCGCCTGGGTTGCACCCAACAGTTGCGCCTGGGTTGCACCCAACAGTTGCGCCTGGGTTGCACCCAACAGTTGCGCCTGGGTTGCACCCAACAGTTGCGCCTGGGTTGAACACGGGAAAACCCGAGTAGAAGTGGCCCAAGGCGTACGGCGCCTCGATAAAAATTCATCGTCCGTTGAATATAATGAATCCCTCGACAGGAGTACGGAATTTGACGGAGCTTGGAGCAAGGGATACATAGTCTGAAAGGGCTTACATTACGTCCATCATTTGGAGCCAAGAAAGGGAACAACTAAATCATTGAGCGTGCTGAACGCTGTGAACAGAAAGGATGCATTTGCATGCGTATTTGAAACTTGGAACTGCCCCAGGAGGATCACGTATTTTATCACTGCCGAAGTGAAGCCAATGCAGCATTGCATAACGAGCGAATAAAGACAAATGGACACACGCATGTTAGTAATTTCATCCTCTTGTTACGTAAAAGTATAACGTTGTTAAGATGTAAGAAGCAGGAGTTAATTTCTACTGCAAGGCAAAAAAAACAAGCTCATCCAGCAAAAAATATCTAGTAGCGGAAAGGTGAAACTCAAACTTTCCAAAAATCAAGAACGCGCCAATGACATCATTTTTACCTCACAAAAATAACATCTCCCCACAGCACAGGCGCCCGAAAACTAAGGAAGGCCGAGATGGAGGAGCCGACGGGAGTCAAAGCTCAGGGGAAACGAAGATTCACCCGTCAGGTCACTTTCTCCCGCCGCCTGATGACGTGTCCCTATAGGAGCGACCTCAGCTCCGACCGCCTTCGACACGCACGCAACAAACGCGTGCCTCGTTTGAACGCCACCACGCTCGCCAAACATCGCGGTGTTTCGTACTCGACCTCAATTACGCAGCATCAGAGTGGTGTGTTTGAGATGCAATTACAGAGTCGTGTCAAGAGAACGCTTTCAAATTATATATCTAATTCATTTCGCGATTGCAATGGTATCGAGTAGCACTCATGCAAAAGTTTTAAATAAATACCCAACTCATTTAGGGATCCCAGTGCTATTGAGTCGCGATGATACAATAGCTTTTAATCACAAATCCAACGCCTTTAGCGATATTTTGCGATTTTTAGCGTAGCAGTGATACAATGCTATAGCGTATGATTATTATTATTATATAAGAAAGTTTTAGCCTCCCTTAACCACGACAAAGATGTTCCAAGAGAGGAAAGAGGAAGGCACCATTTAGTATGGAGTTGAGGGAACGCATAATCTATGCACAAAGTGCACAGATACAGTAAGCTAGGAAAGAAGTTCATGAAACAAGAAAAAAGTTGAAGAAGAAAGTAGTAGGTGCTGAAAAACAGGACAGCAGTGAACCGAAAAAAGATGGTCCGTAACAAAACAAAAACCTATTTTATTACACCAAAAGGAAGCCTACCTAACCTTTAGCTCAGGTCCTCACATAGTCCCCTTGGGAGTATAGCGTATGATTTAGCGACTATAGCGTATCAGTGATACCATAGCTTTTAAATACGTTCCCAACTCTTTTAGCGACCCCAATGCCAACGTTACAGCGTATCAGCGATACAACAGCTGTATTTAAGAAAAGAAATTTTTCTGATGAAACAGGTACCGAGTTATTGCACCATTAACGCGTAGACTTAATTTGTTAGCTTGAATTAGTTCAGGTTTGTTGCAATGAATACATCCGTTGATGGGTGCAGGCCACATAACTTAAGAGTTGCGTAACTCAACGATATTTTAGTTCTAAGAGACAGTACTGTAATGTTGCTCCGTCTCAAGTGTTAGCATCTCAAGAATAGAAATAATAATCAAAATATTGTCCAGAAATATATCGAACAGTGATCAAATTAGATTTTCAGGCAGTGCAGTTAGATAAGAATTGTAAAATTCAAGTCTATTTCAGTGACAAGAGAGGCACATGAATAGTGCAATTCTATGAGATAAAGCGGATTAGAGGAATTTCTCTCAGAATTAAGCATTTTTTATAACTTGTTATGTCAATAACTTTTTAATGTTTCTACGTTTCAACAATTGAAATTATGGCTGTCAAATTTAAAGAGCAGCACGAGGCTGTACGAGTCGACACCTTGGCTCACACGAGATAGAAATCTACCTTCATTATAAAGATGAAAACATACTGTAATGTATGATTTTTACATTATTTGTTTTCAATAGTAATGAATACATAATTTAATAAATGTGTAATGAATACAAATTATGCATTTGATGAAAGTGAACAAAACTTGTTATACATATACGGTATTCAATCTTCAGTGACGTTCAATAACTTCAAGACTAGCCCTTCCTAACCGCCTAAAAAGTTACATTATTCAATGGAGATCATCTAACAGCCTGCATTTCTATACGGAGATCGTTCAACAGCCTACATTATTTAATAAAACAACAAACAAAAATTGCGTTTAAAGAACCCTTACAATAACAGAATAGATGCAACAAGTTACATCTTTTAAAAATACGAGTTTGTAATACGTGCCCTCATCGATATGTCGATAGTTAACTGTATGAAATGTTGCACCCACTTCAAAAACATTACGACTAAAAAACAATTCAAAGAAGCAAATCTTGCCGCAACATTGAAGTCTTGTGCAATGTGCACACTGCATGTAAACTGTGGCGCCACTTACTTGCACTGTGGAACCATTTAATTCCAGATTGTGGAATTCAACGTAACAAATTACTTCATGCGTCAAAGTACGCTCAAGTAGTTCACAATGTATTTACTTAGCAGTTGCCTCCCAACTTTTGACTCAAATATGGTTGGAGATTCAGCGTGAATAAAATATTCGTTAGAGAACCAGTGTGGATAAAATATTCGTTAGAGAACCAGTGTGGATAAAATATCCGTTAGAGAACCAGTGTGGATAAAATATCCGTTAGAGAACCAGCGTGGATAAAATATCCGTTAGAGAACCAGTGTGAATAAAATATGCGTAAGAGAACCAGCGTGGATAAAATACGAGTAAACGTTAGAGAACAAGCATCATTCTGCGAGACCATGAAAGGAGTCATTGCTTGACTTGACAGATAAGGAAATTTGCAAAACTGAGTTTAACAATTCGCGATGCAGGAAAAGGTTTTGTGGCGTTAGCAAATGGCACTAAATTAAAACACAAAAACATCAATAAAATCTTTCCTCTCTCAGTCGAAGTTTCACTTCAGTCTCGATACTGCTGTACGAAAAATCTCACGTACGCATAAAAAAGTCACGCACATAAAAAACACATCAAGCGCAGCTGGAACAAACATTTTTATGAACGGACAATAAAAGGAAAGGACATATGGCTCAAAAAAGTTCTATAGTTTATTAGCAGCCGATATTCTCGAGTCTCAGTCAGTAAAGATTAGATGTTTGTTCAAGCCTCCCTAACCGCAACAGATCCGTTCCAAAGAGAAGAAGGAGGAAGACATCATTTAGTACGGACTTGAGGGAACGCGGAATCTATGCACGAGGTGCATAGAAACAGTTAGGAAAGGAGTTTATGAAGCAAGATATAAGTTGAAGAAGAAAGTAGTAGGTGCTGAAAAACAGGAGAAAGCACAAATTTAACTCGGAGAGGTAAGGGGAAATCCTCATTTATTTTGAATAACAATTTAGAGAATGATCAGACTTGAAAAATCAAAAATGTATTTTTTGCCGATTGATGTAAAAATATTATCAATAATATGCAAAACCTTGTTTTAATTTCAAATCTTCTCACGCACACATCGAAACATCCGACTATGAAAATGCTAACGAAACTTCTCAAGTTTTCCTTCACACTAATGACTACAATTTACATTCTTTCAATGTAAGAGCATCATCGAGCTGTCGTAGAGCGCTTCGGCTTAGCTCCAGGATTCCTAATCATTCAAAGTAGCTGGACTGATAAGCGTGCTTCTAAAAACTCAGGCTCGTTAGCCTAATTACCGTCCGTACGAAGCGCGCCTAACGGAAAAAAACTAAATGTTTACCGCGCTCAAGATTTTATTTCACTAAGCCCGTCAGTACATCAATAGGCGTTACCCTCGTCCAGCAAGTCTGCCGTTTTTCATGCTACAATGAATTCTTATATCACGCACGGAATCGCACGCCAGTTATGCCAAAACTCGAGTAAAGCTCAATATTGCGGCTGAGTTGAATCAACATCTCTCGAGTTGTCCCTCCCCGTAAAATACTTCGAGTTCTGTCTGAACGACGCACGCTGCTATAGCTAAGGGGGTCGGACCTGGATGTACAATTTACCAGCTAAATGTGGTAATAAAACGGTATCAACAGTAACCTATCAAATATCAATTTGCAAAATTAAAATTCCGAGAGTTTTGATATTGAAACGCTATCTCTCGAATGTGGCCTTCATAGTAACCTTCAAGTCTCTATTTTTAAAAGGTATCACAGTTTGTTTTATTGTACTTAGAACGCTGAAAATTAACCAGTTACAGTTTGGAATTACAGCTCATTTGCGGAATAAGATGCTAGTCCTTTACGAGTTTCTCAGTAGCAGAATTGGAAGGCAGTATGACTGCTTTGTTTCAGCGTATTCTAAAATAATACAACTGAATTTCGAAGCTAATACTGTCAACTCCTAACGCTAAGAGCTTAAAAAACACACTTGACAGTAAATTCTAACAAAGCATGAACAAGGTAAAAAAAAGCAGTAACGGCAACACAAAACGCAGTCTCTCAAAAGAGCACTTATTAAAGTTTGAACCGCAAAAATCCGGCGCCGAAAACTGACACGACCGAGAAGTTTGCACGCACCAGGTCAAACTGCGTGGCGGTGCTGCTGATCAACTGCCCTCCAGAGAGAAAGGACGGTGCGACGGTGACGTAGGGAGGCAGGCTCGGGTCACCGCCGCCAGCCAACGGGAGTTGTCCGTCGTAGAACGGGACAGCCGGGGCATGACACCGTTCGCGTGGGATGCCGAAGAGGCCATTTCTAAGGCCAAAATTTGAATATGTGGCATTTTCCTCGAGAAAATTTGACGTGTTAGCCCCAAATATGACTACAGGGCTGGTTGGCAGGCATTGGGTGAATTTTTATAATCATATTTTATTTCAAATAAGGCTGAACGTGAGATCTTTGGCCAGAAAAAGTACTAATGTGGCAAGTTCGGCTGACATCTGTGCTGCGTTGTGGTGGCGGTGTGTGCGAGCAGCTGCCGCAGAGGTAGACCATAAGGTAAAGTTAACGGAACTTAGAAACCCACGCATACAGAGAGAGCTAATGAAGTCGCTTGTAGTGTAGCGTGAAGAGAAACTAAGCGGAATTTTCGCAGGATTTTATCGTCGCATGCCTTGAAACACCAAACATATTAGTCAAATTAATGAAGGTAATTTGGCTTGGAATGAAGCATAAGAAAAACTGCGCAGAATTTTCTATAATTTTTTCGTTGCATGTCTTGTTGCATCAAAGATCTAAATCATATTAAAGCAGTAGCTCAAAAAGTAGTGCAACAATTATCAGAGGGACTTTTTCTCTAGGGTTTCATCTTTGAATGCAATTATCTACGACGAATTGCTAAGAGGACTGAGGATCGAGTATACTTGCGATGTGAGCTGTTATTAGTACTCATAGAACCCACAGGCAAAACCCAATGACGGAGTACTTTAGCACTATAACCAGCAGCGAATTAAGCAGCACGACCGCTCAAGGCAAAGGCTGCTAGAAGTAGAGCAGGTCAAAACCAAGAGGAAAAAGCAGCGGTGTAGGCTTACACTGTGTTACAAGTTGCAGCCTCATGTCTCGTGCAACAGTAGGTAAAAGATTATATTATAAGTCAGTTTAAGCCTCTGTACCAGCTACGAAAAAGAGCATATCGAAGAGAGGAAAGAGGGAGGCACCATTTAGTATGGAAATAAGAGAATAGGGAATCTATACAGATAGGGCATAGAAACAGTAAGTTGAGAAAGAAGTTCAAGAAACAAGATACAAGTTGAAGGAGAAAGTAGTAGGTACTGAAAAACAGGACAGCAGTGAACCAAATAAAGGTGATCCTAACATAACAAAAACATTTGTTTCAATGAAAGGAAGGCTATCACTGAGAGAAATTTTGACACACCTAGGTGTGTCAAACGGTTATTCAGAAATATTTTGATAAACATTGAAGTATTTCTTTTGACCACATATTAAAGTGGTAGAGAGACTTGAAACACTTATTCACGTTTCAAATGGCTTAATATTTTTTGTAGAAAACCGAACTGTGTTTAAATTTTGTAATTGGAGTACAATTCAACCCCAAAAAACTTTACATCTTCGCTAATTTTTCTTCAAATTCATGGACATTGTCTGTACATCAGTGTAATTAGTTGCTGGTCTAAGAAAGTGAAATATTTATGAGAAATAAAATCGACTTTCGTTAAGTGTGTCTTGTCTGGCACACTTAAGTGTGTCGTAAAAGCCCATGACTCACAAAAGTGTGTCAAAATTCATAGGCTAATCAAGTATTTTGTTGACACACTTTTGTGTGCCGGTTTTGCGACAACTTGACTCACAAAAGTGTGCCGCTTTTGCGACAAAATTTTTCTCAGTGTATACCTAATTCTCAGCTCGGACCCTCACACATTTTCCCCCTGGGAGCGCAAATCCCATAAATACAATGGTTGTATCCCCTGAGGAAACAGTAGGTAAAAAGCAACTGTCTAGGACTCTAGGCTAATTCACTGCGTTACAAGTTACAGTGTCCTGCAATGGTAGGTTCGGTTCGTCATGTTATTGTTCAAACATTTTCTTACTATTATTGCCGATATTTCACAGTACTACGATGCATTTTTCACATCTATGGATTATTTGTCTAGGAGTGTATGAATTAAACCTATATTTTGTAGTATCAGCATGACCAAGTCGGTACTCAAATTTTTACAAAGTCCGGCCAACGATTTTCCCGTCTAGTAAGTTCATAGTTTTGAAATCTCTATGGGGTTTTTAAGAAGTCAAAAGAGATTGAAAATTTAACCCCAGAATTTAATAGTGACTCGTATATCATGGAATACACAAGAGAATTTTTGTCATGACTCTGCGGTACTAAATCGATCAAATGTACCGTTTGCCCTTAAACAACAGACGACATGAATGTTCGGGATATAAATGAATAGCTTTAAGAGCGGAAAATATATATATATATATATATATATATATGAAACAAGATATATATATATATATACATGAATATAGATATATCTATATACACCCAATTGAACGACATGTAAATTAAAACCTAATCGTAAAATCAGGATAGAGAAAGTTGAATCAATCAGAAGAGTCCTGTGGAAGTTCTATTCTCTGGAATGAAGTGCTGAACCAACATATGAGTTTATTGTTACAGCCACGAGCTACTGGACTGCACTAGCGTTGTGACCAGCGAGGGAGGCTGCTGCTGACAAACCACGTTACTGAACAAAGGACCTCGAGCAGCTGTACGGACACTATACAGCCCTCTCTGTCATCGACAACAGGCGGATGCTGCGAGTGAGTGACCAATGAACGGCTCTATTATTGGCCAGCTGCGTAATATTCATGCATGGGAAATGCAAATCATAGGAACAGAAGTTGAATGAACGGGAGACATAAAGGTTGCATGTGGATAAAGACAGTAAACCATCACTTGCTCTGTCGCCTCCGCTGTCGCCTATCTCAATCAGACGATAGATTGACGCCTTATCTCCACGCTACAGTGATATGGTTGACATAATTGACGCAAGGTTGGAATCTCACTGGCACGGAAAAAGAAATTATCTCATACCATGACACGCGAAATTATCGAATAGATATGCAAGTGTGAGTTTAATAAGGATGCACTCGTCCGTATTCGACCAATTAAGATGTCGGATTTACCATGTCCCTGCAGAAAGGTTGATTAATACATTGGCGAGCAAAGCGTTTAAAAAAATTATGTTCGTCACGACTGACAAAATCTGAACCCAGTTAATAACTTCAGTGCAATTGAATGAACAGAAAAATTAAACATACGGTCAAAAATGCAAAACTCATTCTCTAAAAATTTTCCATCAAACGATTAAGTTTATAAAAGTTTTCATCAAACGGCTATGTTTAGGATCAAGCAAAAATATTTTCAGCCCACATCCGAAGTGGGAGAACTAAAAGCAAAAATTCATTATCCCCGTGTAAGTTCTTCGCCATACGTTGGTTGAAACATAGCACCAATTAGTTTTTCACAAAAAATAGGGGCTCTCATTGATTCAAGACCTTGCAGTCATAAATATCTAGAGTTAGACTGAAGCGCGTTCGTTCTCAAGAATAATTTTGAACGTCATTCACGGAATGCTGTTCGTCGCATCGAACGATCAATTATTGGGAAGTGAAACAGAGCCACGCTTGAGAATACACATTAGAAGACACCGGGTGGAGCGCTGAGGTTGGTTTGACAAAAACTTCCATAGAATTTTGAGGATTTAACGAGGCACCTAAAACAGATCATTAAAGTAAGTCATGGAACTACTCTTGTAGAGACATTTAGGGCAAAGCGACGATTTAACTTTGGAAATCGATTATCGACAATGGAGGTAACAAGCATTTATGTCCCTGAAGTCAATAATGAGGTTTGTCATCATGGAAGTTCCGATATCGGCAGCACTCACAAGTGCGTGGACTCCACGGGGGCTGGACGCTGAAATTACAGCCAGTCGAGAGACATGAGAAGAAAAAAAATTGAGATCGAGAGTAAAGGTTTCATTTAAAAGCACTAACGAGAAGTTCAAATACGTCACACAAGCCAAACAATATATCGTTCTCTTAGAATTCCTCTCAACATAAGCAAATTCCCAATGCACTCTACCCTTACATGGGAAGAGGTTACCACGAGTTTACCACTTACAATGTCAGTTCATTTTTAGCATGATGGGCCTCCCAGATCCCACACTGCTAGATGAACCGTTTAGAACAGATTAAATAAGTTAGTTTAAGCCTCACTTACTGAGCGAAAGGCGTTTTAAAGAGAGGCAAGATAAAAACCATTTAGTGTGGAGGGGAACGTGGAATCTATGCTCAAGGTGTGTTCTCACACAAGATCCCTGCGTACAGAAACAGTAAAGTAAGAAGCAAGGCTATGAAACAAGATAACAGCTGAGGAAGAAAGTTAGAGGTACTGAAAAACAGGACGGCAGTGAACCAAAGAAGATAGTTTTTAACAAAACAAGAACATTTTATTTTAACAATAAAAAAAGCCTACATAACTATCAGCCAATGACCTCACATTTTCCTCTGGCAGCGCTAATTCCCATAGATACAATAATTGTATTCCCCTGAGGAGTCACTGCTGAAATATATACCATCAACATAAGTCATCCATCTTGCAATACACGGCCCAAGGCATTCTTATGTGACATATGCAATTACATTTATTTTGGAACGCACATGCTGCAGGTGCCAAGTAATATCTTTTTGATCAATACTCTATCTCCTCGCACTGAACGACAGAGAATTATTTTCATACTTCTGTGCCATATAGCGTATCATTCATGCAAAAATCAGCAGAGCATGCCTGAAAATTCCATGCAGTAAGAGCAAACTTACTTGAAACCGAGTTCATTATCCAGGAACGAGAGAACGCATCTCAGGACCTAGATTTTCGAACAAATCACGTCAGGATATAAAAATTCAGGTGGCAGCGTGAGTTCATCTAAATCAAGGGTCTCCAAACTTTTCAATATAAGGGCCAAATTATATATTTCCCACATTCATGCGGGACGAAGAAATAAAAAAATATTAATTCGGCGATGTTTTTATGTCGTACGAGAATTTTTTTTCCAGACCGCCACACAGGGATTTGATTGGCGTACAGAATGAAATTATGTGGCGGGCCGGATGTGGCCCGCGGGCCATAGTTTGGAGACCCCTGGTCTAAATGAACTTGGCTACGCTACGTGCAGTGGCCTGAAGCACGACAATCACGTACGGGCTACAGCACGTAGCGTACCTTAGACGCTCTCATGCCTCCAGCCATAACCCTACGACGACGTAAATTATTTGGAGATCCTTGGACTTGGCGACGCTACATGCAGTAGCACAACAATCCTAGAAGTACTACGCCACGTAGCGTTTTTTAGAAGCACATACGCCGCCAGCTGTTCCGATACGACGACGTAAATCGTTCGGAGATCCTTGAACTTGGCTACGCTACGTGCAGTACCATCTACCACAGTAATCCTGTTTGTGGTACACCATGCAGCGTTTTTTAGAAGCACATACGCCGCCAGCTGTTCCGATACGAGGACACAAATCGCTCGGAGATCCGGCCGCTGTACGAGTACGTACTGAGCAATGACTGGCATGACTCAACACATCAGACCGCCAGACGAGGCCACAAAACCTGCCTGCAATTTCAGGGTCCACGGCAAGCGAAGTGCGCATTTCCTACGGCGAGAAGATGAGGTAAACATTCACCTCGTGCCGACGCTCGGTGACATTGCGAGAAAACGATTTGCAAACACAAAGACAGGGGAGGGAGGACAGTAACTTGGAAGAGTGTTGTAAAAGGGTTTTCGTACGGCGTTCCAGATATGACGGGCAAATTACACACCATAGGAGAAGTGTAGTGTCTCAGTTACACACAACTTGAAACAACTGAGTAAAAGTTGACAAAATTCGAACTAATTCTTATTCGTATAAGTTGAGGCTCATTTACGATTCAAGATTCGAAAGTACGTTTCAAATCTGGACATAAAGATGGTTGGTGTCACAATATTAGAAATTAACTCGAGTGCAGACACTGTTGATAGTACGTAAACTGTTAAACGCTGTGATGTCAAGCTCCGGGATTTAATTCTCAAGGTTAAGCCCAGAATAAACCTAAAAATCTCAACTAAAACTCCATTAATATTCATGAATTCAATACAAAAACCAATCGTACAAGCTACACTTCATCAATGACAAGCCTACAATTTTCTAATTTCCGAATGAAGTTTTTAAGTTAATGCTCGCAACCAGAAAAGAATTGAAATACTGATGCACGCGTGAACAGAGTGAAAATTACCGTTGCTAAGCGTTACCGAACAAATACCAGTTTATCAACCTAAGAAAAAAGTACAAGTTCCCGAAAAAAATATCCTTTTCTGTCACACACGTAAATTCGGACACTCAACCTAAACGAGTCCAGGCGATCGAAAATCAATGCAAAAGGTTAAAAATTTCGTCCCGCGAAAGATCACGATCGTGGGGGCAGTGCAGGAGCACCTGCATGCGGCCAGAGGTCGGGTTTGGCTCAGTTCACTCGACCTCCCGTGGAATAAAAACACGACCTCGACCTGGCCGGCGAGCCAAACCAGTCCACCCAAGGGTTGCCGTTCTGCCTTTTTTCGGGCCAGAATACTCGATTTTTTTATTTCAAATAGGAAGCACTACAAAAAACGCTGCGCGTTGCAACCCTGCGGTGTTGCCGAGCGGTCTCCGTGGTCAAATTTTAATTGGAAAACAAACTAAGGATCTTTGTAATGAAAAGGCAAACCTGGCACTCCATGGTTCATCCTGCGGACGCTCGTAACAAGGATCCAACGCGGGGCTTGGCCCTTACATCACAGTAAATTGGTCTCTTTGGTCAAATTTAAACTAAAATATAGTAAAAGGGTGTCAGTTATGGATTAGATTAGGTGTAAATTTAAGCCTCCCTAACCGCAACAAAGGCATTCCAAAGAGGGGAAGGAATAAAGCACCATTCATAGCGTTGAAGGAACGTGGAATCTATGGGGAAGGTACGCGAAAACAGTTAGTTGAGAAGGAAGTTCATAAAACACGATAAACGTTGGAGAAGAAAGTCATAGGTTATAAAAAACAAGACAGCCGAGAACTGGAAAAAAGATGATCCGCAACAAAACAAAACCCTTTCCATTTCAACAAAAGGAAGGCCTCCCTAACTATCAGCTCGGAACCGCACATATTCCCCCTGGGAGCGCTAATTCCAACAAATACAATAGTTGTATCCCCCTACGGGGCTAAAATAAACTGAAAGGGAGTTGGTTATGGAAAAGCGAACCGAGCACCCTGGTTCACCTTGCGTATGCACGTGACTGGGGCTGCGGCTGCGCTCTCAGCAATGCAGTAATGCAACGCGGCCCTACAGTTGCGGCAGCGCACAAATCGTGTCACTCGTGGCTAAATTCGGCTGGCCCTAAAATGCAGTATCTACAACAAAAAAAATTTCAATTATGTTCTCGTAAATATTATACCATGAATGCAGCAGCTCATTGACTGTGATTTGGCATTAATAGAAACTTAAATTATGTTCTCGTGAATATTATGCCATGAAGGCAGCAGCTCATTGACTGCTACTTGGTATTGATGCAGACTTCATTTACTTTCTCATACATATTATACTATGCATGCAGCAGCTCATTGGCAGCTGTTTGGTCATAATGCAAACTTTAAATGTTCTCATGAGTACTACACTATGAATGAGTAAGTTTACTGACTGCGATTTGGCAAATAATGGAGAGCGTGGAGATGTGACCACACCCTCGATCCGTTCCATGATTTGGATTAAGTTTTCTATTATGAACGTACTCTAAAATGCATTTGAAATATTGTTCACGGACGTCAGAAAAATGATAATCCCACCTTGCAAGCGTCAACCCATTTTTTTACAGGATGTTGCAAAATAACGGTGACAATTGGTAAATGAAATTCGAAGTTACTTCGCTGCAAAGCAACACTCCATAAAGCAAGCCATCGGCTCCACGAATAAACTCTATCACATTAAAATTTCACACCTAACTACAGGCCCGCACACATATCGGGGTCATTCAACTGGACTACAACAAGTGGCGATGGAATTGAACGGAGTCCAGAGGCTCGCAATTTACCGGCGCTCACAAGCAAGCGCCATGCGATGGAAACGCTCTTTCAATTCCCTGACGTTTACAAATCGATGAAAGACTCATTTATCAGCTAACATTGTCAATAATAGTTCACGCCGCAGAAAAGCAGCCTTTGAAATACGGGTGGCAGATGGAGCCACACAATAGGGATGCGTTTGATCGCACGAATTATAATCCAGGTTTTAGAAGACTAGACAGCCCATGGAACTGTACAATACTGAAGAGTTTGATCGCACGAATTATAATCCAGGTTTTAGAAGACTAGACAGCCCATGGAACTGTACAATCCTGAAGAGTTTGATCGCACGAATTATAATCCAGGTTTTAGAAGACTCGACAGCACGTGGAACGACACATTAGCGAAGAGATTGACTGTAGGAATTTTAATGCAGGTTTTAGATGACTAAAATGCACGTTGAACCATAAAATAGGGAAGAGTTTGAGCGCCGCCACTATAAAACAGGCTGTAGAAGACTGGGTAACTGATGAAACCACACAATAGCGAAGATTTTGCAGCTTTGAAATTTATTAAAAAATGGAAAAGAATTATGAAGAGAATTCCTCTCAAATTTGTAAATTAAGAAATCTTACACTTTTTTTCATAATGACTATCAGCATTTGCTTAGACTGAACATAAGAGCATGCTAAATAAATAAGAAAATGGGCATAACCTCTATCTTAATCACATACTCGAATAAGGAAACATACTATTTACGTTAGAATACTGCACAAATATAAGGTGAAGTACTGCTTGTATTCCCAGTTTAAAGAAAATGCAAATATCAGCCCTCATAGGGCGTCAGCATTGCACATTTAATATAAATAACAATACGAATGACAAGGATACATCAACCCTAAGTGATATCATTTGAGTGGGTAAAAATGATACAATATATTTCCTGTGCCACTGTTTCACGTTGCAAACTTACAAGTCCCGAGTTATCTGCTCCAAAAACATAAAGAAGTACAAATTTCATATTAAAAACTACTGCAAAAGGCCAATTGTAAACTTGTTATAAATACACACCGACAAAATAAATTTCAAATAAAATATCAACTAGTAAACAGTTGAATATCCTAAAGCTGTTGAAAACCTCAAATTTATGGTCAAGATTGTGTGTGATTATGTAACAATTCACGAAGTGCCGAGTCATCGAATCCGGGTTTACTGTAAGGCCTGTCTGATGTGTATGTTACCGTCCGCAACACCTGCATGTGTGTCAGTTCACGTCCGCAACACCTGCATGTGGGTCAGTTCACGTCCGCAACACCAGCATGTGTATCTGTTCACGTCCGCAACACCTGCATGTGTGTCTGTTCACGTCCGCAACATCTGCATGTGTGTCTGTTCCCGTCCGCAACACCTGCATGTGTGTCTGTACACGTCTAAAATAAATACATGTGTCCCTTTACGCACTTCGTATTAAAAATCTATGTCTTCATTCAACCATTAAATTTAAGGTATTACACAAGTTTATACCGAATTAGGATGAACTGTGAATTCGCAGAAAAAAAAAACAATTTCACTCTAAAATAACTGTACAGAACAAACGATATGAGCTTCAATGTAAGTCAATATTCGCATTCAGAGTATATGATGGCGAGCAAACGATGTGTGACAACCGCATTTGAAATACTATTTCTGTTCTCACTGCAAAGTTGCGCTACATTAGTGTCATCAGAGATTATATTTGTATGTTTGATTCTTGCAATTTGTTCCCGTTTAAGCAACTGCAATTTTAGATTTGACCTGTGACTGTCCATCCTCCACTCCCGTCAAGCAACCCCATCAATATTTTATGGTCACGAACGTTATTTTCTAAGTGCTAATTTCTCTTGCAAATAACTCCATACAGACACTAAGTTCGATATTCATGCAAAAACAAGTTGCAAGGCACGAGTGATTTTATTCTGAGTCCTTTTCTTTCTCTCCAGTTAACGTTTCCTTTCTATTTCTTTCCCCTGGTGGTTCCTTACGCCTCAACAAAGTAAGCGGTTCTTTAACAGTCGTAGCTTCATTACTCCTAAGTTCAACTCCTGGTTAACCTGACACTTCCGTTCGCTGGTTGCAGTTAAGGTCAGCAATAATTATGTGTTTCGTACGGTGTGAGTCTCTTCCCCCCCAAACCTTCCTAAGAGCTACTGAAGTAAAATTCAAACGACAATTTGACAAAACATGAGTGCTGATAATTTTGCTATAACAGACGATACTTGTCTACCGTAAACGCTAGTAAAATGTTCTGAGAAGAGCAAGTGATTCAATATCTGAAAATTCGAGAATGTCTGTAGCGAAGAACGATCGTGTTCCCCGTCAGAGATCAAGTGAAAATAGGACATGAATGCTCAACTTACCGACAAAACGGAACCTACAACAGCCTCCTCACAAAGTATCATTCCGAGATGATCGCAAAACGTGCAAGTTACAACTAGCGTTCGATAAGTCTTCAAGGTACCTGAACAAGATGAAGCGCTTCGATTCTTAACTGCATTACTGAGCTTCCAATTAAAAAATCAGCCCCCTCCGATGAACAGAATTTGCCGCGTCTCAAATCGAATTTTTTTTACCCGGCGAAGGAAAAATATTGCTCAAAAATGTGAAGTAATTCTTTAAAAAACTCCGACGAACGAGATCGCGTAAGAAGATTTGATAACATCCCAGAGTGTATTTTTATCATAAATCTAACTGAAAAACCCCGAGCGCTGAAGTCTCTTTGCTTTGCGGCGCCTCGTAATAATCCTTCAAAGGACTAAAGCTACAGCTCATCCACGTTCAAAAAGAAAGAAAAAAGATAAAGATAAACACTTGCCCGAAACACGAGGAGAATGAAGACAAACACTACAATTGAACTGAGCAAACGGAACCAAAGCTGCTGAGTCAACGTGACCTGAAAATCCGAGAAAAACGATCCGAGATTCCAGGGTCTCCGATGCGAAGGTCAAAAAACATCAATGAAAAACACAGAAGTTTTACATCAAAAAGTTCGCTTCTTCCACTGACCTCGTAACTTCAAGTCAATTGGTTGATCGCGTCAGAATTTCAAAAGTTCAATTAATGCAGAAAATTTCATTAGGCTCTAAAATTCGGCCAGGTTGGTTCTTGCTCTATTTGCTTTATAGGAAATCTGAATGCAAATACAGGAAACTTTAAAATAGCCCCGACTCCGACCCTGCAGTCCAAACCCTCAGAGTCAAATTATCTCGGCTCAAAATAAACTATTCAAATACAAAAACAAAATTAGCTTGAATGTTACAGCTAGTACGGATGACAAAAATAGAAGATATGATAGGAATTGGTAATGAAATACAAGTGTACGCGCAGCATGGTCTTTTTCACATTTGCTTCAACTCGCCTAACTGAAGAGGAATACGAAATAGGAATGACTATTTAACGTTATAACTTCAAAGTGTAATACCTGAATACCTAAAATCATGTTTTTTAGGACAGATACTTTTTATTATCTGGTGCCCACGTTTTAAGGAACTGACAAATTTTAAATCGTAGTTAAACACTTTAAAACAGGAATGATAAACGTAGAGGAACTCTTAAATTTTCTTTCCTCCCTATTCAAATGTTATCATTCATTAATACACTCATAAAAAGCCAATGACATCACCATTCATGTACATAATAATTTTGCACGCGAGATTTACATGAAAATTTTCATGGCTAAAAACATTTTCCGTCTCTTGCTTTAAATTGCTAGTCCAGTGCACACATCAGTTCAATAGCCAACAAAATCTGAAAAAAATATCACGATAAACGTGACATAATCCGGAGCTTTACTGTCGTCCGCCGCTGAAACCCTGAAGCTTGCTAAAACAAAGAGTCAATTAAAGTGCAATTAAAACATCATGCCAGGCAAAGCCTCGTGTTGATTTTCCGAACATCGAACCAACAGCCGAAAATTGGTACGCATTTTGGACATCTGCCGTTCGCCAGACAGCGTGGGTTGTACAAGCAAAGTTCGCGCTAGCGTGGCATTGAATTTTAAAGGGAACACTTTGTCGGCGATGCCGTAGAGCCCATCAATTTCCGTGAAGCTAAAGCTCAGTCAGCCGTTCATGTACCGGAAATCGAACGCAACAAGGTGGACGATGAATGTATCACTTCATCCATATTAGAAATTCTCTGATTGAATACAAAAAGCCTTCGTTTTCTTGTATTATAGCTATACAACGGCGCTAAAGAACAATAATCGTCAATCAACTTTTGACACACTTCCACTCGTAAAGTAGCAACTCGAGATTGAGCGCATGATAAATAATATTTTTGGCTAGAAAAAACGTATGATTATAAGAATTAAGAATCTGAGATCAATTCCACCTGTGTTTCTGAAGGCAGCAAAATAATTTTGTTTCTCCATACATCATTACAACAATCATCGTCCATGAAATCGACCGATTAGTAATATATCGCACATCATCTATTCAAAGGTACCACAGCAGCGAACAGGGCTGCCGCTGCTTCAAGGTGAATTCGATTACCTCAGACTTGAAGTAACAATCGACGGTCCAACGAGTGCCAACAACTTCATCAGGACTTGTTTTTGTGACAGGAGCTTACTTCTTTTGAATAGATTTAGTACAAAGCAGGACAGGTATTTTGCTTCGAAAAATTATGCATGCATGAAGAGTAACTAGAAAACTGGTTATATGAATGCGAGGCACAACTGCGGTGATGGATTTGGACTGCTTCAATTTGATGTAATTTTCAGCACGAATGTGAATGATTTTACTGTATTATGTAAGCTGATAGTAAAACTGATGTTCTTCCCTCTTTCAAGTGTGAAGACTCAAAATTATAATAATGCAGTAATGTTGGGAACGATCGAGAATGGTTGTATCGTACAGAAGCCATTAACAAACCAAATGTACTTTCCTCATTCACGTATGAGGACTCATAATAACAGACCTTGCAAGCGTGGCATTAGAAGTGATTTGAAATGTTCATAAATGTTTTTTTTTTATTTTTATCATCAAACGCCTGCGCATCTACAGAACAATTTACGACTTTCTCCAGACGACTTTCACAAGGCTCGATATTTCGCACATACTGTATTTACTCGACTTTAATGCAGTATTGTACTTTTAACGACCAACATCAGTTCCATTAGAAAATGCACAATTTCGTCGACTCCTTGCATTTTCAGAGGGAGCTTCAAACAAGCGTACAGCAAATTTCTCAACATATTTCGGGATTCACCTGGAAATTGAGGTGCACATCATTTTCGCGATTTTCAGTTCAAAGTTCCGAGTACAGCTATCAATTTTGTCTCGCACAGCAAGTTTGTGGCAGGGAAAGCTTTAAAATTGTGGTGCAAAAGCATCAAGTCAGAGCATTAAAATGGCATTACAGCAGCAAGTCATGGCATCATTAAATTTACACTCGCAAAAAGTTGTTTTCATACAATGTTTGAAAACGCTTAGAAGTCATATTGACACAAATTGCTAATTTCAGAATAGTGCACATTTGTTGAAAGTGTTTATTTGCTATGAGTTCTAATCCATCATTGTTGAAGCCGTTTAGTTATTCAGAGTACGAAGACCTACACAGCTAATACTTTTAAAATCGAATTATTAAGTTCTGAACTAGACTCGGGACTTAAACTGTTTATGAACACAGCCGATCCACTCTTCACTGCTGCAATTTCTGGCAGGACAGAATGGTCATTTTCTGAACAAATTCTTAATCTAACCTTCCTTGAATAAAACTTGGGCACATGTTGATTGATCGCAACATACTGTTGAGTGATGCTCACGGTTACGTGAATACAGGGCACAACTGCGGCGCTGGATTTGGACTGGTTCAATTTGAAGTAATTTTGAGCACGAACGATTTTAATAAAAATTGGATAATTGGCCAGAAAATAATTTGGGCAGAAAAAAGTCAATCTTGTGGGCCCAACACGTGGCTTAGTCAAGGACGGCTTCATAGAGCCTTTCCTCAACGCAAGTTGTACCTGCACCCGCTGCCTGTCACGATTTCAATTAGTTTTAAAAGTACATGTGCACAAAGTAATTAGATTGAATAATATTAACAATTTTCGAACGATCAAAGGGACTTACATTGTAATTTGTCGAAACATTACGGACAAACATTGTAAGTTAAAATAACGATCTTACGAACTTCTTTGTAATTTGTAGAAACGATCTAACGGACCTGTTTGGTAATTTATTGAAACGATCTGCCGTACCCGCTTGGTAATTTGTTGAAACGATCTACCGTACCCATTTTGTAATTTGTAGAAACGATCGTTCGGGCCTACTTTTAAATTTGTAGAAACGATCTTTAGGCCACATTGAATTGCAACTTATAACGTACGGTACCTCGCAGCTGCCAGCCAGCCACAGTCCAACCAAGACTACACGGAGAGTTATGGCCGTGCTGGAGGCCTCACCGACACCTGTATTCTATGCCAGCGCTCACTGAAATGCAGACCTGCAGAAAGATTCGAATATGAAAGATATATGAACCACAAGCTAGAAAGCTAGAATGAGCTTAACATTTTAGAGGCTAAAATATAGGCTAAAAATGAGTTACGCAGCTTCTGTGGTGGTGTAATAATAATGAGAAATACGTCCAAGATATACGAGTATGTAGACCTCTGATATGTTCCAAGTAACGAAGGCAAGCATTCAAGTCAGTGACGGCCAAATGGTTTGTATCGACATTGTAGAATGACAGCATTTTCCTATATAATAAATCCAAACATCAACATTTATCTTGCAACTATCCCTATTAATCTCTACCTGCTGCAATCCCTCAAGAAGTGAGAGGAATCTGAACAGATGCAGATGAATTTATGCACCGTAAATCTTGACATGGAAAAATCATTACTCCAGTGTGAGAATGCTAAGTGAACTTTCTTTACTTTTATTCAGTTGTTTTCACGTTGCTCGGAAATGTCTGAGAAATATTGACATCTGCATTCATGGCAGGCTCGTACTATCACGAGGAACGAAATAAACAGCAAGAAAAATTAAACGAAAGACCCCCCCAACAGAAAGACGCAACTCTTAAGCTAATCGTAATTGCGTGCAAGATACGAGTACTAAGCAGCTCATTATTTCAGTACTGAAACGTGCAATTTCGAGACGTGGCGTGCAAGTCAGAATTGCGAGACGTGGCGTGCAAGTCAGAATTGCGAGACGTGGCGTGCAAGTCAGAATTGCGAGACGTGGCGTGAAAGTCAGAATTGCGAGACGTGGCGTGAAAGTCAGAATTGCGAGACGTGGCCAGCAAGTCAGAATTGCGAGACTTGGCACGCAAGTCAGAATTGTGAGACGTGGCCAGCAAGTCAGAATGGCGAGACGTGGCCAGCAAGTCAGAATTGCGAGACGTGGCCAGCAAGTCAGAATGGCGAAACGTGGGGCGCAAGTCAGAATTGCGAGACGTGTCTCCACTTGGCTTTGATCAGGCGTATATAAATATTGGGCTTGAGGATACTAGTCTGTCAGAAGCATTATGAAAATTCCTTCCATGAACACCGGCGGCTCATACCGAGACCGACGTATCAGGTCCGTCTATATTAGCACTTTGACTGCAACTACTTAATATTAAGTTCAGCACCAAACTCAAATATAATATCAATTGCAGTAAGCTATTTGGAAAATACCAAACGAGAACTCGATCGTGCCTTCATTTAGCTTTGATTAAATAATAATGCAAATCAAGTTTGCGACTGCTGGCTGGTCAGCAGAATCATGAAAATTACCTCTGTGTACCACCGGTGGCGCACATCGCAGTCAAAGTGTTAGAATCGTGACGTAATGGATCGTTTTTGTTACACATGTATCAAATGAGAGTACGTGCACGTACACAACAATGTTGTGTACCTGCACGTTGGTGCCAATACCCTGGTACAAACGTAAACGGGAAAGACAAAAAAAGTATAAAAGAAGAAACTTCTCTGTACATGGAAAGAGTCATTTAGACCGCACACTATGAAACCCCAGAGCATGTTTGCTACAAATACCAAAGGGAAAACGGGATTATGACACGCGTTTTTTTTCAAACACTGGAGTATCTTACACACTTTAGTTGTACTCCTTGTAGCGCTAACCATGAGTTCGAAAGTCGAGCAAGTTACATAGTGGAATCTGAGCGCATTCTCTTATATTTTAACTTTTTCGTTCACTTCAAACAAAGTGAAAGGGAAATTTCAGTATTCGAAACATTGAAGTTACCACAGCAAGCACTTGCATTTTTATTTTTTCATCCACTACAAAACCTCAAAATAAAAGTAACCATCTATCTGTGCACACACAACAGATCAACGTATTCATGCACTATCATTGAGCACTAACTACCCGAAGCCTAGAGACGGTATTAATTATCTTCTGTTTGCCAGCTAGCGTTGGGTCACGCATGATCAGAAATCTCGCTCACAATACTTCGGCTCCACACACAGGTGAGCGTCAGACATCTTTGACAAGGTGTTCTCAGAGTTCTTCCAAAGAAAACATTGATCATTCGACACATTGCCAGTGGAAAAGCCGCCTTAATTACGAACAAAGGAGATCAGAAATCTGAAGAAAAAATGAGTTAAGTGTTACCTTGAGCACTCATATTTTTTTACAATTACAAACTCTCTAAAATTAGCTGCCGAAACACTCATGAATTAATGTGAGGTAAGCAATCTCCCAAGTAATACAACTAAATGAGAATTTATGAAAACGTTATTCAGGAACGCAAAATATCGAATGATAAGCGTAGCAAACAATGTTCACATTGAGCCATTCCTGAAGAATACATCACGTTAGATTTAAGTTAGTTTAAGTCTTCCGAATCGCAACAAAAGTAATTAAGAGAGGTAGGAGAAAGGTAACATTTAGAATGGAATGAAGGGAACGGAGAATCGATGCACAATGTGCCTCCACACCCTGCACGGAGAAACGGTGAAATTTCAAGAATTTAATGAAACGAAAAGAAAAATAATAAGTGCTGAACAGGGACGGCTACGAACCAAAAGAAGGTGGCCCGTAACAAAAACAAGAAAACATTTTTCATTTCAACGAAAGGAAAGCCTACTTTACCTTCGGCTCGGGAGCTTAGAACATACCTATCTCTGGGAACGTACTAAATGTATAATTTGGATCCCCATGAAAGGTGCCATTATTTCAAACAGTTTAATTCTAAGTTGTAACTATTCTATGTTCAGGTAAGTTATGTCAGAATTATGGCTTCTAACGAAGTCCTTCAAATAAATCGCAATGCTATTTATTTATTCAAAACTCAAATTTTATCAATTACATTTAAAACCAAATTACGATGGGGAGGCTGTCGATCATAAGGAAGAGCTTTGTGCTCTTTTATATCGTCATGCACATCGAGAACAATGGCGAGACTCAGAGAGCATATCAGAAACAATGCATCTGACATAGGACAACAGGCGGTTGTTGCTTAGAAAGAGCTAATGAAGCCAGAGTTCGAACAATGGACGAGATGGGCCACGCGCTCTGGCATTTACAATGCATTCGGATATTATTTCAACCTAATGAATGAGCCTTCTGGCGCAAAGCGATCTAGGTTGAAAATACATACACATCAGGTATGATAGATGACGTCGCATTTTGTACCATGAACATTGACCAAATGTCAGGTGAAAGCATTTTGGAAAATTCTTATATAAGAAAATATGTTCAGACACCACACTTAGTGGAGTCAACGCTACACCATGCACTAGCTCAAGTCTTGAACAGACACTGCACCTAATAATATAGATAACTCCGCTTCATTCACAAGCATCAATAGTGAACAGACACTGCTCTTAATAATATAGATAACTCTGCTTCATTCACAAGCATCAATAATGAACAGACACTACACCTAATAACACAGATAACTCTGCTTCCTGCACGAGTGCCAGTAGTGAACAGACACCGCACTTGACAATACAATTATCCCCGCGTCACACACAAGCAGGCCGGATGCAGTAGCACCTCTAAGGGAAGGACTGAGGGCAAGAACGCAAAGCGGGCGGAAAGGAGCGATCGAAGCAGAGCAGCAGAGGCGGAGATCTGAAGCTAATGCCAGGGATTAGCCTGCCCTGTTTAGCGCTTCACTACATGCGCCGCGCTCGCGGTAATGGGCCCGCGCTTGGTTGCTGGTGGTCCATGTTCGGCGCGTAATGGACTGATAAAAGCGGGTGCCACGTGAGCAGTTTCACGCCATTTCAAAAAGGTACAGCGTTTTGAGAGTGGAGTAATTGGTCTTTTTCTAGTTTGTACTTTGAATAAGTTCTAGTTTGAACTTGTAAGCCTAATTTCCTTGCTTTTTTAATTGGTTGTTGGTGGTCTCTGTTCGGCACGTAATGAACAGATGAAAAGCGGATACCGCGTGAAAAATTTCACGCTATTTCCAATTGATATAGCACTTTGAGTGCGGAATAATTGGTGTTTTTCTAATTTCAATTTATGACTTCAAATTCTTCGCTATTTCCTACCTTCCTCGTAACGAGAGTGTTTTATTCGCAGAATAACACTATGCTTACGTCACACAGAATGTTTTTGTTGTAAAAGGAGGGCAATTTGGCATTAGTCCATTTTTATTCGACAATCATTAAAACGGCAACCGTCTCTTACGTTTTAAACGTCAGTTAACACTTTAACCGCGACTACTAAATATTAAGTTCAACACCAAACTCAAATTAAAAGTCAACTGCAGCGCGCGATGTTGAAAATAGCAAACATGAACTGGATCGTGCCTTCATTTAGCTTTGATGAAGTATTTATGGAAATTGTGTTTGTGACTACTGGTCGGTCTGCAGCGTTGTGAAAATTACCTCCGTGTACCACCGGTAGGTCACGCTGCGGTCAAAGTGTTAAATTGAAGCAGACCTTATGGCAACGTCTCCTTGTTTCCAAATGGAGCTAAATTTCTTTATACCACAGGGTTGTTATGTCTCGAACACACCTACCACTTCATAACTCAACACATTCATTGCGGATTTTTTTCCTGCTGCGAAACGACCCATCGATGGGTCGTTAGAAAAATTCTAACAACCTTTCGAAATTAATGGCATTTAACAGGCCCAGTTAATGTTTGATATTTACAAATTTGCTTATCACTTTTGACTTTAAATTCAAGTTGAATATTGAACTTCAGTTTAACCCATCGCAATCAATGTGTTAATATTCAAAACTCGTGAGGATCACAGACACTTGGCTGACGTCGGAAGAACTTTTAACAATAATCTAACGCGTAGTTCTCACACGTGAATCTGTCAAGAATGTTTCAGATGAACAACAGATTTCACTAGGTTCCACTTGAATTGCACGTCATCATTTGAATGCCTTCTGAACACAAATGAATTTGATTTGAGACAATGGAATCAATGTCCCGCAAAATATTAATGGTAATAAATTCAGTCATCAGGCAAAATTACGGTAAACTAATGATGGATCGATTCAGCCTGAAAAAGGATTGTCCGTAATAAGCAAAAAACAATTATATTTTAACAAAATGAATGCCTACCAAACTTTCAGCTCGGGACCTTACATTTTCCCCTAGCATTTTCCTAATTCCTTTAGGATTTATCCCCTTTATTTGTATCCCCTTGAGGGAATTTCGTTTGAATATTCAAATCACTAGCATAGAAATAACCTTAGGCATTCCCTTCGTTGTATTTCACAGTTAGCTATCTTGAGGTGGTAGAATTAGAGTCAGACTAAAACAAGTTCAGAAAACGCAAAACAAAAACGAGCAGAAACTCGTCATTTTAAGTAAGTTGATTTCTTTCAAACGAAGTACAACTGAATCACATTTTCTGAAATGGTTTTCTCGAATTCAAATTAGGCTCCAGCAACTCATAGCGCGCCATATTTAGGACAGAGCACCTGCCATTATCGCAAGCAAGAAGATACGGATAGGAAAAGCCATTGCCTAGTCATAATAATCCAAGGCAACTTTACAGTCTAGATAAATTTGAACACCAAAAACTGCATGAAGATGTTGAGCCAGAAGACATCACAGCTCAATGACAAGCTTCCACAGAGTTTCGTCTCCAGAAGTGCACGTCCGCAAAGAAGCTCGAGAGAGAACCTAACAAAAAATGTAAACAGAATTCAGAACTGCCGCAGTAAAATCTGGTGATGAAGTCATGCTGAAGTATTGAGGGAGAGGCAGCTAAAATGAAGGAAGAACCTTGACTTTGAATGGCACTGCAGCAAGCGGCTGCAATCCAAGGACGTTTCATAACGTATCCAAGTCGAGTAATCTTGCAAGGACTGCCCTAAAATGCCTGAAGCAACGGATTGAATGTCAGACTCCAGCCATTCTTACGAATGAGCGGACTCAATGTCCGCTCCATTCTTCTCATTTTTATACAGTTAACTCTTCACCTAGACACGCTTCAATGGACTTTCAAGTAAAATAATTTAAATACAACCACAACAAAAGAAATTGGTTACCAATACAAAACAGGCGATAGGGTATTGTTTTCGTATCTCCTTACATGATGGTTGATCATATTAGGCGTGCTTGCATCGCTTTTGGGTATCAATAAGAACAGAGAATTGCAAGTGGTGTGCATGGGTAGGGAAGAACAACACTCGAGAGACTGAGAACTGCAGCACACATCAGTTCCACACAAAACAGATCGTAAGAACGCAATCCTCCTCGGCTGGCGAGTATCACCAACACTGTTTTTGCAAATTGAAAGTCACGTTAGAGAGACAATTTAATCAGCGTAAGTTTCGAGAGAAAAAAGAAGCGACGGCGAGGATCAAGCCACAAAAAAGTGTGGACGTGATCACAATATTTTTTCTTAGACGCAGAATCGCTGGGATGGCCACCCGTCGCTACACTGTTCTTAAGGCCTGGACAAAATTCGACTTGTGTTCCAAAGGCGAAAAGATGAACAGAAAAATGGAACATTAACCGACAGATGCGCGACATTACTAATTTAAGATGAATTAAACCGACTCTAATAACAGGGAGAATCTTAGCCTATACCAAAATAGATTGGGTAAGACTAACTTAGTTTAAGCTTTCCTAACCACAGATCAGATAAGATGAGCTAGCTTAAGACTCCCTAACCACGACAAAAGTGTTCCAAAGTGAGGATGGAGGAAGGCACCATTTGGTATGGAGTCCAAAGAATCCGTGCACAAGGTGTTCCCACGCAAGTAATCTGCGCATCGAAACAGGAAGCCAGAAAATAAGTTAACGGAACAAAATCAAAGATGAAGAAAGTAGCAAGCGTTAAAAAACGAAAAGCAGTGAACTGGAAAAAGGTGATTAATAACAAAACATAAAACCTATTCTATCTCAACTAAATGAATGCCTACCTAAATTTCAGCTCGGAACCTCACATATTCCTCCTGAGAAAGCTAATTCCCATTTACACAATAGTTATATCCCCCTGAGGGAATCTACTGTCTTAAAAGTAGTGGAGCCAATTAGAGGTACAAATCAGTCCCACTCTATAGTGACATTTGCAAGCGCCAATGTATGCTGCTGTATCGATTGACTTCTAAAGGTTGTTCATATGACGCAGGCATAACTATAACTAATACCCATGCAGTCCCTTTGTTCTACGTTTTCAAGAAATTTGACTTCATGAAATTGTTCTGTCAATTGAGGAAATGAAAGATAACACGGTGAGATTCGCACACACCATCACAGCAATAATGACTGAGAATTTGAGTTCAACGAAATGAAATTTTATTTCAATTGAAGGCCAAGACACTTGAAGGCAAAGACAGCAACGATAAAAGAGACCCATCGGTTTTGAGATATACAGTAGAAATCAACAGAACATATACCCTTTAGAACAAAACTAGGAACACTCGAGTTAACCCTTTAATGCCCCAAAAGACCACACGGTCGTTTTTTTTAAATAACATGAATATGTTGTATTTCTTGTTAAACTTGCTACCTAAAGTGTCCTTTGAAGTTCTCTGCCGAGTTTCTGTTCCCTTCTAATCCTGATATCAGTGACTACCTGATGTCAATCACTGTCTAATGATGGTGATTGTAAAAACAGTAGGAGTACAAAAAGTCTAAGGGTTAAAGGGTTACACAAAGCACCGTTGGTTCTAATACCAAATTTCGTACGTATGCAACAGAATAAAGAGCTAAAAAATACCCCCGATTCAAACTACAGACCTTCGAACTTATTTCTCAAAGAATCAAAATTTGATCCTCAAACAACCGTAAAGCAATGACCAACATCCCTTTTACAGACGCGACAAAAACGTTCTAAATCTCATTTGGACGAATAAACATCGCTCTCTCCTTTTCTAGTGCTGGCGACAAACTTTGCTCTTCCATTCTGAAGAAAAAGTGTTTTAAATTTCAATGTAGAGGTCGACGCAAACATGCCTCCACAGATGAATCGCTAGATCAAAGAGGAAAAAATAGCTCATAGTGCGCTTCATACTAAGTGCCACCGGATCAAACGGTTCAGAATTATTGCGCTTAGGAAGATTTGGCAAGAAATACCGTAGCAAAAAGTAAATCGCAGAGCTCCGTGTTTTGAACGACAACATGATAGGCTTTCTTTCTCTGGCGCCGGTGAGAGCTCGGAATTATGGACAGGAATTGAAGGGCATTTTTGGGGACGATTGAGCGTAAGCTGGAGACAATATTCGGAAAATAGGAAGGCAATAAATCGGAGAGGAAGTCTACGGCACTCTGAACGGCAAAACATCACGGAGGTACAACATATGCCGGCCAAAATGAGACATTCCTGTTGATGTAGGACTTGGTGGCGAATGTTAGCACGGAAGCGGGTAAAAATGCATGGTGTATCACGGAGACTACAGCTTGAAATTCGTGTTCTGTATTTAAAAGTTAAAGCATTAACTCAGTTGGTAGAGAAATAGGTGGGTAAAATACGGTGCATGAGTGAAATAGTTTAATCCACTATTGGAATTCAAAAGTAGTTCAGTGACCAGCCAAAATTTAAATGATATCTGGACTAAAATGAAACCAAACAAACTTAGGAATTATATTGAACGGTGAATTAAACACAAGGTATATCGAAATAAATTCTTTATACAGTCAATTCATTTAATATTGCCAAAAACGCAGTCAGCGTCTATTTTCAAACCTGGAATTACATCCAGGTTAAAAAAACAATACGATTTAATAAAAAAAAAAACAGTCGAGTTAACAACTAAATTGCACACGAACCAAAATCGAGCGTCATTCAAACACGAAATGAAGCCATGAAACATGGAAGGTTCATGGTGTTGTTCAGGCAACACGTAATCATTTCGACTATATCCAGTTGGCCGTAAAAATAGCGCACCTGGATAGCAATCAGCAAGTTTTCTTTGATTCCGCAAAACGCAGAACGATGAATACTGGCCTCAGCTCGCATACGAGAAGCGACAACGTGCATTTCTTTTCCCCTGAACACGGCAGGCGAGCGAACGACATTGAAGTCCGCTTTCCAGACGCTCACCTGCAACAAAACAAAAAAGAATTAATTAGAACAGCGCGCACAAAGCATTCATGATCAGCGCTAAAACCAAGGGCTCTCGAGCACAGAAAATGGGTAAATTAAGCTGTGATATAAAACGAAATTCACCGCGTCCATGCTCAGGTAGTGGGCACTAAAACGTACCAATAATTTGCTCCAAGTTAATTAGGTTTGCTCACGTACGGGCATTAGGTGTCTATTTTTACAACGGGCGAAATAAAATTCCTCTTCTCGAAGGTTGCAAGACCTCGCCGTGTTTTCACGAAGATGAAGGAACACAAAATGGGCTTGCCAGTACCTGCACTTCACCCCAGAACTCAATGAAGAGTTGAACTTACGAGAAATTAAAGCCTCATTGCTGCTAGAAAAAGAACTCAATTGATGGGAGGGTTCACAGCTTTGAGATCCCGAGAAAATTCAGGGAATATAATGACGTTGCCCAACCCAAAACACAGACTTATTCTTCTCCTAACTCGACATAGAAACCTGCCTTAGAGTTGAGAATTTTACACGAGAACTTAATCAGGAAAGGTAGGATGGAAAATCGCAATGAAGCCCTCGCTATCTGCTATATTCCCCATAGGGCTTTTTGCCACGGTCCAGCCTTTAACAGGTCCTCTAGCGTCACAAAACTGGCAACACAACGTGGGGGCAATCTTGTCAATGCTAACGTAGCGGTAGACACCGCTGAGCAACAAGCCACAATTGAATGTATTTACGCCAAGCTCGATTAGCTCATTGCAGGCGTGACTGCAACTCATTGCAGGCGTGACTGCAACTCATTGCAGACGTGACGGCAACTCATTGCAGACGTGACGGCAACTCATTGCAGGCGTGACTGCAACTCATTGCAGGCGTGACTGCAACTCATTGCAGGCGTGACGGCAACTCATTGCAGACGTGACGGCAACTCATTGCAGGCGTGACTGCAACTCATTGCAGGCGTGACTGCAACTCATTGCAGACGTGACGGCAACTCATTGCAGGCGTGACTGCAACTCATTGCAGGCGTGACTGCAACTCATTGCAGGCGTGACTGCAACTCATTGCAGGCGTGACTGCAACTCATTGCAGGCGTGACTGCAACTCATTGCAGGCGTGACTGCAACTCATTGCAGGCGTGACTGCAACTCATTGCAGACGTGACTGCAACTCATTGCAGGCGTGACTGCAACTCATTGCAGGCGTGACTGCAACTCATTGCAGGCGTGACTGCAACTCATTGCAGGCGTGACTGCAACTCATTGCAGGCGTGACTGCAACTCATTGCAGGCGTGACTGCAACTCATTGCAGGCGTGACGGCAACTCATTGCAGGCGTGACTGCAACTCATTGCAGGCGTGACTGCAACTCATTGCAGGCGTGACTGCAACTCATTGCAGGCGTGACTGCAACTCATTGCAGGCGTGACTGCAACTCATTGCAGGCGTGACTGCAACTCATTGCAGGCGTGACTGCAACTCATTGCAGGCGTGACTGCAACTCATTGCAGGCGTGACTGCAACTCATTGCAGGCGTGACTGCAACTCATTGCAGGCGTGACTGCAACTCATTGCAGACGTGACGGCAACTCATTGCAGGCGTGACTGCAACTCATTGCAGGCGTGACTGCAACTCATTGCAGACGTGACGGCAACTCATTGCAGGCGTGACTGCAACTCATTGCAGACGTGACTGCAACTCATTGCAGGCGTGACTGCAACTCATTGCAGACGTGACGGCAACTCATTGCAGGCGTGACTGCAACTCATTGCAGACGTGACTGCAACTCATTGCAGGCGTGACTGCAACTCATTACAGACGTGACTGCAACTCATTGCAGGCGTGACTGCAACTCATTACAGACGTGACTGCAACTCATTACAGAGGTGACTGCAACTCATTGCAGGCGTGACTGCAACTCATTGCAGACGTGACTGCAACTCATTACAGACGTGACTGCAACTCATTGCAGACGTGACTGCAACTCATTGCAGACGTGACTGCAACTCATTGCAGACGTGACTGCAACTCATTGCAGGCGTGACTGCAACTCATTACAGACGTGACTGCAACTCATTACAGACGTGACTGCAACTCATTGCAGGCGTGACTGCAACTCATTGCAGACGTGACTGCAACTCATTGCAGACGTGACTGCAACTCATTACAGAGGTGACTGCAACTCATTGCAGGCGTGACTGCAACTCATTGCAGGCGCGACTGCAACTCATTGCAGACGTGACTGCAACTCATTACAGGCGCGACTGCAACTCATTGCAGACGTGACTGCAACTCATTACAGACGTGACTGCAACTCATTGCAGGCGTGACTGCAACTCATTGCAGGCGTGACTGCAACTCATTACAGACGTGACTGCAACTCATTGCAGACGTGACTGCAACTCATTACAGAGGTGACTGCAACTCATTGCAGGCGTGACGGCAACTCATTGCAGACGTGACTGCAACTCATTGCAGACGTGACTGCAACTCATTGCAGACGTGACTGCAACTCATTGCAGACGTGACTGCAACTCATTACAGGCGTGACTGCAACTCATTACAGACGTGACTGCAACTCATTGCAGACGTGACTGCAACTCATTGCAGACGTGACTGCAACTCATTGCAGACGTGACTGCAACTCATTACAGACGTGACTGCAACTCATTGCAGACGTGACGGCAACTCATTACAGACGTGACTGCAACTCATTGCAGACGTGACTGCAACTCATTGCAGACGTGACTGCAACTCATTGCAGACGTGACTGCAACTCATTACAGACGTGACTGCAACTCATTACAGACGTGCCTGCAACTCATTGCAGACGTGACGGCAACTCATTACAGGCGTGACTGCAACTCATTGCAGACGTGACTGCAACTCATTGCAGACGTGACTGCAACTCATTGCAGACGTGACTGCAACTCATTGCAGACGTGACGGCAACTCATTGCAGGCGTGACGGCAACTCATTGCAGGCGTGACTGCAACTCATTGCAGACGTGACTGCAACTCATTGCAGACGTGACTGCAACTCATTGCAGACGTGACTGCAACTCATTGCAGACGTGACTGCAACTCATTGCAGACGTGACTGCAACTCATTGCAGACGTGACTGCAACTCATTGCAGACGTGACTGCAACTCATTGCAGACGTGACTGCAACTCATTGCAGACGTGACTGCAACTCATTGCAGACGTGACGGCAACTCATTGCAGGCGTGACGGCAACTCATTGCAGGCGTGACGGCAACTCATTGCAGACGTGACGGCAACTCATTGCAGGCGTGACGGCAACTCATTGCAGACGTGACTGCAACTCATTGCAGACGTGACTGCAACTCATTGCAGACGTGACTGCAACTCATTGCAGACGTGACGGCAACTCATTGCAGACGTGACGGCAACTCATTGCAGACGTGACTGCAACTCATTGCAGACGTGATTGCAACTCATTGCAGACGTGATTGCAACTCATTGCAGACGTGATTGCAACTCATTGCAGACGTGACTGCAACTCATTGCAGACGTGACTGCAACTCATTGCAGACGTGACTGCAACTCATTGCAGACGTGACTGCAACTCATTGCAGGCGTGACTGCAACTCATTGCAGGCGTGACTGCAACTCAATGCAGACGTGACTGCAACTCATTGCAGACGTGACTGCAACTCATTGCAGACGTGACTGCAACTCATTGCAGACGTGACTGCAACTCATTGCAGACGTGACTGCAACTCATTGCAGATGTGACTGCAACTCATTGCATTGAGACTCTAAAAGGCTGAAATAAAAACTAAAATGTGGAATAGGCCCAACACTTTTCAATATTGTTTTGATAGCCGGCAAAATTTTGAACACTAGCTGAACACTTTTAGTGCGACTACTTAATATTAAGTTCAATACCAAGCTCAAATTTAAAGTCAATTCTAGTAAACTATTTTGAAAATACAAACATGAACTGGATCGTGCCTTCATTTAGCTTTGATTAATAAGTATTTATGAAAATTGAATTAGCGACTACTGATGGGTGAGCAGCATTATGAAAAATATCTCCGTGTACCACCGGCGGTGCACGTCGCAGTCAAAGTGTTAATTGAACAGAGAAGAGGCCGAACAGCTACAATCAAGGAACATGAACGAAACAATTCACGAGCTCCGGCATCCTCATATCCAGACGCAACAAATTATACTGAAGTTGGACTATACATAATATCTACTTGTTTTAGTCAGATCTAAATCTTTATAGAGCAGTGAGGGCAAGAGAAATAAGTTGAAGTTGGAGCGCAGTTATTTGAAACACTTTAAGGACATCGATGCTCATCCCTGAAACTGAATATTCCTAAGGTCTCTCAACAGTGTAATGCAAGAAATACTCAAGTTCAACTCTAAAGATATAAGATGAATGGATTTACAATCAGAGTTTGCGCTCGAGGAACGGTGAATTCATTAATTGCAAGGCATTTGAAGACAAGGCAGGAAGAGCTCATACACTCTGCCAAGGTGCTGGAAATAATTTAGGTTTAGCAAATAAATAATGCTTTCACCATGTGAAAGAAAGTTAAGGTTCTTCATATGAACGAAAGTTGTGTTGGGCAAATAAATGGTACTCTTCATATGAAAGAGGGTTATTTTAAGATAAATTAAATTATCATACAATGAATCATAGTTATATTCATACATACAATGTCTTCGTAATATGAGAGGAAATTCTGTTAATAACAAATAATGTTGTTTCTACAATAGAGAGTTCTAATAAAGATAAGATAATTAGTTAGTTTAGGCCTTCCAATACGCAACAACGACGTTCCAAAGAGAGGAAGGAGGAAGGCACCATTTCGTACGGAGTTAAGGGGATGCGGAATCTATGCACACGATGCATAGAAACAGTAAGTTCAGAAAGAAGTTCAAGAAACAAGATAAAAATTGAAGAAGAACGTAGAAGGTGTTGAAAAACAGGACAGCAGGGAACTTAAAAAAGTTGGTCCATAACATAACAAAAAACACTTTATTTCAACAAAAAGAAGGCCCACTTAACTCCCAGCGCGGGCCCTCACACATTCTCCCCATGGGAGAGCTAACTCCTATGGACACAATAGTTGTATCCCCTGAGGGGTAGTTCTAATGAAATTGTATATTCTCATATAAATAAAAATTCTTTTGAAATGAATAACTAATGCTTTCAAAATTCAAAGTTCCTATTGAAATGAACGAACAATATTCTCAAAATATGAACGGTAGTTGTTGTAAATGGTCGTTGAGGTCATCTTCATGGTATTAACGGAATTTTTTAAAAGTGAGCAAATCAAGTTCGTAATTTTACTTACAGTCGTATCAAAATACTAACGATACTCTCATAACATGCACGGTAATTTCAACGAAAACAAGAATATGACATCAAAATAATTATGAACATTCTATAAATGAAGAAAAATAAGTTTCCTTTAATTTTGACGAGAAACATCTCAGAATGTATAAGTACAAAAATGCTCATGATTAATATCAATACCTTTAAATAACACAAACAATTTATGCCCTCAGTACCAACAATTGAGAAAATAACTAAACCCATTGGCGAACGAGAATGGAATAGTTTCAAGGGGTCGAACAGCTCAAGTGCGCCTGGATTAAACTATCATCAAGACAATCCTGGATTAAACTATCATCAATACAATCTTGGATTGAACTTATCATTAAGACAATCCTGGATTAAACTATCATCAAGACAATCCTGGATTGAACTATCATTAAGACAATCCTGGATTAAAATTGCAGACGCTATCTTTATCAGTAAATTGCAATGCTGCTAACTAATTAGATCTGTGTAACATTTTCTGCGTAAACGTAGGAAGTGAACGCTAGACCTACAAGTAGAGTCGGGTAACGTCAATCAGTCGAGGACTCAATGTTTGTATTGACGTCGGAAGGGCAGGTATGAAACACTCAAGTCGAAACAGTAAAAATCATCACCACGTGGCACTTATGCTTAAAATCCAATAAACTATCAGCAACGCTGCGCACCGTCGATTAATTTCATTTAAAATCTTTCAAAAGAATCGACGACACGAGAGTTGTTAATGATATAAGGGTTTATGTTCACAAAGCAGTTAGAGAACATCATCAAAGCTGCAGAGCTTCATGTCGGTGAAGTCTCCCAACGCAGTGCGTACGAATGTCAGAAGAAATGATCTGTAGCCTGAGAGGAGACCGAGATAGACATACATTGACGGCAGCTCAATTTTCAAGTCGTTTCACTAATATGAACGAACGTTTTTAAAAATCATTTGCTAGCTGCGATTTGAGCGTGAGCTAATCAGTCTTTTACTACATCTCAATTTTCTTGTTTTTCCACTGATAGGAAAAGTTTAAAAACATTCAGAACGCGTGGGCATAAATTCAGTCCTCTCGTGTAATCAAACTGAGCGCTAAAATAGAAAATTAATTATACCGCCCAGCAATTTTACACGGTGTTAGATTTTTTCATATTGACTTGAAAAAAGAAAATATAATCACTGTATAAGTAACATTTATCGTTCCGCTTAAAATTAAAATGATCAGTCTAGAAAACTTTCCAAAAACGATTCGAACACTTGGATCTAAATTTCTTAAAAGTTAGTTAAAGTCTCCTAAGCTCACAACAAAATGATCCCAAGAAAAGTTGAAAGATGGCACCATTGCAAATGGAATTAAGGGAACGAGGAATCGATGCGCATGGTGTACTCCCCACCTTGTACTCGTACCGACACAGGACAGAAAAAGAAACAATATACTCTTTTGTATCAAGAATTCGAGCTCTGCAATACTCGCAGATGTTGGCAAACGTATTCAAAAATTTCGATCAAATTCCGCAGCCCGAAATAACTAACAAACAACATTTCGCTTATGACAGAAAACGCAACTGCACCAACAAATTTTTTCACTGCGTGTCGAACTGGAGTTGTGTTCGGCTCACCAAACATTCTGATGTTTTTTATATGCAAAATACGTTATTAATGATTGCACTGTCATCAATCGTTCAAACACAGCCAGATATTTATCATAATGCCAAATATCTCTCCACATACTAAGCAGGTCTGCCCGGTTTGCAAACGGATATCACTACGCAAAATTTTGTCCCAGATCATTAACAACTGAAGCTTATTTATGAGTTGAAAAATAACGTTATACTGCTAATGAGTTAACAATAAAGGAAAATATCGAGCAACGTCAGTCAGAATTTAAACTCGCTTTTAAGCTCACTATTTTACATAGTAAATGCTCTCATTACTGCAGATGCATTTCATAGAAATTTCAAATTGAAAATACAACAAAAACTATATATAATTAAGCAGTTCCGCTCATGAACAAGCGTTATATTTTGAACTCTGTACGTGGATAGCTAACGCAGACTGAGCAATCTCTCTGCCACGTTTATGTGAATGATAAGTGCTTTTACTAATGGTACTTACCATCATCGCACGCATAATTACACGCACCCAAAATATCGTTACTAGAACTCGTGTTGAACTTAGCCGTTTCTCGCGCAGCTGCATGCGTTGACGTCCTTTCAAAATATTTTGTTCAAAACCGCAGCATTTAATTTTTAGAGAAGGCAGTCAATATTCTTAACTAAACATTTAGTTGAATAAATTCCATTAGTTTTATGTTGTTTAAAGCATTTGGATCTCAAAGTAATCTTGTTTAGGAGTACTACAAAATCAATTGGGCAGCTTATTTCATAACGTACACTAATGCGTATTGTTCAAGTATACTTCACAACAAAAGTTCTGTCTTAGTTCCCCTCCCACGCTAACAAGACATCGAAAAAATGAATTCATTTGAGGGATGTAAACCAGAATTGGAAAGCCCACCAGCTTCGCTGAACCCACAGCACAATGAATATTTCTAAAACGAATTAGGTATTTGAAACAGCGCCGAACTTCACCAGCTAGAAACAGCACCAAACTTTGCCAAATTTGAACAGCTCTGGTCAGTGGACCTCCGTATCCACAATACACTAATTTCGCTCAACTTTGGAAAATTTCCCGGATTTATTACCATATTTTCAGCCCGAGGCTTGACCGAACTAAACCCGGATGACATGGAGGCCGATGACGTCGGATTGCATGCAAGGGAGTCGTCGTGTCCTCAGCTTGAGGAGAAGGAGACACCGAGCTGCCGTGTTCGTGTCAGATAACCAAGCGTTAGCCACAAAATAAACACTCAAAATATCACGAAAACGGGGAAAACCTCGGACAAATTTACGAGAGGAATAAATAGAAAGGACTGTAGCCGAGGTAAAATGATGAAACGGTTAGGGAGTGTTTTAAAAGAGTAATGGACAAGAGCTAAACAAATTTGAGTCGCCTGTAAGTGTTTAGCCCTGTAATGAAATTCTCAGAAACTGCAGTAAAAAAGGTAGCGTTGAAGCTTTTTCAGTCGAATTAACGTCTCCGAGGCAAGAATTCAAGAATTGGTAGGCAGATCCAAGATACTATTATAGAAGTAATTTGAAGTCGTATTTCACGGTGAAGAAGAGTTAAGGAGCCGATACTACTGAGTAAATTTTGGCACAAAAAGCAGTTCTAGCATGCGCTCGTGGCGTGGCCAAATTCTCAAGCAATCGCAATCTGCGCTCCAGTGCTCCACTGGAGCGCAGATTGCGATTGCGTGTGTACTCCAGGGGAGCACGGCACACCTGTACTCCAGGTGTGTACTCCAGGGGAGCACGGCACTCCAGGGGAGCACGGCACTCCAGTGGAGCACAGCACTCCAGTGGAGCACAGCACTCCAGTGGAGCACAGCACTCCAGTGGAGCACAGCACTCCAGTGGAGCACAGCACTCCAGTGGAGCACAGCACTCCAGTGGAGCACAGCACTCCAGTGGAGCACGGCACTCCAGTGGAGCACGGCACTCCAGTGGAGCACAGCACTCCAGTGGAGCACAGCACTCCAGTGGAGCACAGCACTCCAGTGGAGCACAGCACTCCAGTGGAGCACAGCACTCCAGTGGAGCACAGCACTCCAGTGGAGCACAGCACTCCAGTGGAGCACAGCACTCCAGTGGAGCACAGCACTCCAGTGGAGCACAGCACTCCAGTGGAGCACAGCACTCCAGTGGAGCACAGCACTCCAGTGGAGCACAGCACTCCAGTGGAGCACAGCACTCCAGTGGAGCACAGCACTCCAGTGGAGCACAGCACTCCAGTGGAGCACAGCACTCCAGTGGAGCACAGCACTCCAGTGGAGCACAGCACTCCAGTGGAACACAGCACTCCAGGCCTGCACTCCAGTGGAGCACAGACCCACACAACACTCCCAGGAGCCAAAAGTGAACCAGGTGCCTGATACCACACACATCATCGCTACCTGCACTCACACGACCAGCACCACCATCGCAAGTAGGTATGTACAGTTACCATCTTCATTGGAACTGAGTACAGCAGCTACCTGCTCTGTCTAGCGGGAAGGCCGACTCGTGCTAATGTTGACTCTAGAGATAGGTAAGAAATTATTGTTAGGGGTGGGAATTGAAGCGTAAAACTACTTGTGCTCCATAACCTGAGCAGTCTCTACCTGCACTTACATTGCCTACAGAACAGTCGCCCCCTATACACTTGCTACCTGTTGTCGCTTCCAAAACACTCGCTACCTGTAGCTTGGTACCTAAACACTCGCTACCTGTAGCTTGGTACCTAAACACTCGCTACCTGTAGCTTGGTACCTAAACACTCGCTACCTGTAGCTTGGTACCTAAACACTCGCTACCTGTAGCTTGGTACCTAAACACTTGCTACCTGTAGCTTGGTACCTAAACACTTGCTACCTGTAGCTTGGTACCTAAACACACTTGCTCCACATAATCGTCACCACCAAGGAAGTTGGATACTGTCGATTAAACCTCCTTGGTCACCACAAGTCGCTTACTATCTACACAGCTACCGCGAGCATCCGCCGCTCAGCGCGCACCGCAGCCCCAGCAGCTGCTGCACGAGGTGCGGCTGTCCGTTAGGAGTTCACAAAGCAAACCAGCGCATCGTTCTCCTAATGAAGTGCACTTTGTTTGCCTGCTGCCGCGTGCTCGTGATGCATTAACTCGGCAACTCATCGTACGCACAGTTAGAGAGCACGTGGAATTTGTTATTGCAACCATTGCAGATGTCGATGCTGCGCCAGTAAACCGTGAAAATAAAGAAGTTCACATTTTTCAGGTTTATGATGACACAACAGTATATATGATGAAATTTGGGCTCAAAGTTCTGGATTTTGGGAAGCAATAGACCGAAAAATAAAGATCAACTGACCCGAATTAGAGAGAAATGAAATCAATGGCGTTGAAAGTGAATAATGATCATGAAAAATGTCTTCATCTCAAGATAATAACAAATTAAAATAATTGTTTATGATAATAAACTACTAGAAAATTACGAATTCACAAAAATAAAGAGCAACAATTCAAAAACTTTGTCAGGAAACTTTTCAAATCATGATTAAAAGCAATAAAAAAATTATCACAACGAATTCACCGTAATTAATGTAAAAATAATTTTTGAACAACAAGGCCGCTGAAACGCCGTTAATGAAATATGTAAGAGGAAAACAGCATCTGCTCAGAAATACAAAAAAGAAGACGAGCGAAACCCGAGTGACGAAGATGTTTGCGAATGCCTCTGTGACAATGGAGAAAAGATTTAAAAGATCCCCGTTAGTGCTTGGCCGCGCGTTTACTTTTGACCTCTTTATCGCAGAAGTTCCCACGTATTGTGATTTAAAGGAACGACGCAAAAGTGCTGTTAGTCGCCACTTAAACCTGACCGCGACCTCTGCAGGTGGGAGAAGCGCAGCACCTTCAATGCACACACCTCGACCTGGGAACGTTGTTGTGCTCCAGTCACGGCCATCGAATTGCAACTATAAACATGAAGGAAATAATGGCACTGCGAGCATAAATGAGCAGCGGAAAATTAGTCGCAGGACTGGGGAGCAGCCACGTAGGAAATATAAGAAAATGGAGATTAGAGCAGAATAATAAAGTAGTAGTAGAGTAGGAAAATGGAAAAAAAATCAAGTTGAACTAAGAAACACTCAAAAAAACTCGTGCTATAAGAGCTGCTAATTTTACGATAGGTAGATTAAAAATTCCTTGGGTCAATACACTGATTTTGTCCTGACCGTCAAGATGTCGGTACCATCCAACAGGCACGAGCAAATTCGAAAACATTTCACAGGTAATGACAGACGTGCTCGTGAACGCAGCAAGTTACTACATTTCTCAGATTTAACGTTGGTTGATTTTTGAGCACCAGGAAGCGTAAAAGCCCGCACACCGCGCAGTAAACACTGCACCCCACAATGGCCGCGCCACTATTGCATGGAAGCTTCCGCAGCCAAATCTGTTCTCCTGCTTTTTGAGGATGACATCGAAAATCCAGCCAAAGCTGTGCAGATCTCGAGGATGACGGCACAAAATTGGAACTTCGGATTTTTCCACGTCCGGAAGCGCCTGTGAAACTATGCGGCCACGTTAAAAAGTTCGCAAATATTCGACCTGGGCTCACTGGTATCCGATTCAAAAATGGTTCCAGAAAATCAACGTAGAGCACACACATATCTCAAAAGGACAATTTTTCGTGGTACGAGTTAGATGTTAACTATAATAATGCAGACAAAGCATAAATTTGAAGGAAAGAAACCCTGATGTAAAAAACTATGGAAAATCTACTTTATGAGCACGATTAGCAGAGAAAATTCAATATCACGAACCTCGTGCTCACGATGCAGCGCAAAACGCAAGAAGGAACGCAACTCTGCAGGGCTTGAAATTTCAAACTCAAAACTGAGTGACGCGTGCGGCAACTTTTGCGCTGCAAATCGTAATAGCATCAAGCGAACGGCGAGTCATGCATGTACCGTTTCTATTATTGAATGTTGACTAAGCTTCATCATCAGCGTAAAATTCACGCAAAAAATATCGACCAATAAGTCCCAGTAAGTCTCGTTGCCCAATTCTGTCGCAGTGGGTTTTAAATTTTCTAGCATCGTTAAACAAAAAATGTTAAAATGCGATGACCATCAACATCAACGTACCAGTATTTCAATACAAACTGCACTCTGCACTCTGCACTCTCTCAATACGGCATAAACACTCAAGTATATCATATACGAAACTATTCACACGCAGTGGACGATAAAATCTGAAAGCTACATTTCAGCATGGTATTGAAATGCCACGGAGCGCTAGAATGGGTGGGTGGGAAAAGACCGAGGGGGGTGGCAGAAGACGAGTCAAAGCATTCATGCAACCTCAAGCACCTTGGCCTGGCCGTGTAGGGTCGCAGAAACTGCAAATCTTTCGCTCACTGCAGCGGTAGGTAGCTCTGCTCACCACCGTGTGAACACGCGCCTTAGTGTGTACAGTCATAAAAGACGCTTGGATGCCAAAAACAGCATCACCTGGAGCTGTGTACGCTCTTCGGTGCAACAGAAGAACTGTGATCTCCGTATGACGTGATTACCTCTGAGCAGCAACATGTAATTCTTTCGCCTGTGCACACTACTGTCGCTGAAGAATGCAGAATAACAACCTAATTTCCATGACGTGCTCAGTTGCTCATCCGCACTAGTGGAAATTTCAAGATGTACGTATAAGTGAAAATACAACGCGAGAACACAGTGTACGCAGACCTAACAATACTGGAAGCTTTTTCAAAGATGTACAATACAATACATAGTCCAGAATCAGAATTGGGAACGTTAGATTTGATGTTAGCTAAAGCCTCTCTAATCGCAACAGAGGCATAGAAATGGGAAGTTCAGAAAGAGGAAACCGAAAATAGTTCTTCCTTCTTCCAACAGTTTCAAACATTCTTAAAATCTCACAATGAAGTAAGAAACGTTTGTTCGAAAGACCCAGCACGTTTTCGACCACTAACATAACCTGTGCAAGGAAACCATGCGCCGCAAGCAAACGACGGACCGGTTCAGAGATAGTCAACGTGTTAGTTAACACGTTCATCGTGTTTCCGCGGTTGTTAACGGTTGGTTGGGTTAGGTTTTGAATAGCAGATGAGGGAAATCGACAACTACTTAAATATACATTTATCCTTCCTGAGAAATGTGAAAAATAAATTACACGATAACGTTTCACCTCGTATGCTAATAGCTATTTTTTTAAAAGGTCGCGAAAAAACGAAATAACATTAATATATACCGGTATATCAATAAGCAATTGACCTACTGGTACACACACGTGCCAATACGCGGGGAACGTGTTAAGATGAAAACTATGTTCCTGCATTCTGCAGCGGCCGCTTCAGGAGGCAAGTGGTGAGCCATCTGGCGTGCGGCAGCGGCACGAACTGCGGAACGTCACAGCTGCAGGTGTCGGGCCGACGCATCGCTGAGCACGAGAGTGTGCAACACGTCAGTATCCACACCGGCTGAGTTACAATAGAGCTTGATGTTGGTCAAATTTGCCTTGATCATGCGAGTGTCACAATGAACAAGGTTCAATGAACAACGATTAAATTTGCTGATTATCACGTGAAATGTGACAATGAACAGTATTCAATAATAAACAACATTCAATGAACAATGATCAAATAAGCCCTTTTTCTCGTAAAATTACACCATGAACATTATTCAGCATCTGTATATGACCGTAAGAAGTTAATGGAAAATTAAATTTCCCCTGGAAAAAAAAAACAATCCAGGGCTGCAGCATTGTAGTTAGATGCTGAATGCTGCGTCTAAATTTCGAAGAAAAAAAAACTGCACTTCAGAACCATAGCCAGTGAACAGGGAAACCTGGTATAGGCAGCTGCACTTGAGAACAAGCCACTTCCATGCAGCATCACGTACCGCCTCTAATTATTAAGGCCGTACAGCAGAGAGAGAGAAGAACTCAAGGCTGACGTAACAAGCAACTCGCTTTCATCTGCGTGCAGCTACCTCAATAACGTGCTCATTCAGTGTAAAGAATAAAAGACACCCAATACGAAACACGAGATCTTGTTTACCGAGGAACACGTATTTAAAGAGGGTCATAGAAATCTGGATATTTTACAGCGTCCTAAAAAGGACGCGAACCAAGGACATCCAGGACGTGAACGTTGTCTTGTACTCGCTCCTCTACAAGGCTACCAACACGCTCCGTGTCCTCAGCAAGGCGCATCTTCACGCGGAAGTCCAGCGACATTCACCAGGACGAGTTCAGCTGAGGTCAGTCCACCGCAGAGCTCCAGAGAGCGGAAAATTGTACGCCAATAACTGCGCCTTTATATTACAAGAGGACGAGAGGGCTCACGAGGTAGCCATGATACTGCTGGGAAAATGGTTTCTACGGGATTTCACTTACAGTTTAGGGATAGAAATACAGTATTTGCACATTTGAGATTAGGTTAACATGCACGAAACTCTCACCAATAAGCGTCCTTGAAGGCCAAACTGACCATGTAAAATGGAAAGTGTTTATTCCAATACATGGATTTATGTACTACAAATACATGAATGTATTTACATACATGCATGTATTCAAATTTGCATACATACATACGCGACGAAAGTATTAACACGTTAGTTGCGATGGGTTAAACTGAAGTTCAATATTCAACTTAAATTTAAAGTCAAAAGTGATAAGCAAATTTGTAAATATCAAACATTCACTGGGCCTGTTAAATACCATTAATTTAGATAGGTTGTTAGAATTTTTCAAAACGACCCATCGATGGGTCGTTTTGCAGCAGGAAAAACCTAACTACGACCCACCGGTGGGTCATACCGCAATGAATGTGTTAAACCGAACACTTTAACATTTAATTTTCAGTTGCTAAGCCTATTCTCTTTAAATAATGCTAGGGAACTTTTTCACTTGGTCTATTCGACGTTTGCACGTCAGTGGGGATAATGTACACAAGTGGATAGTTAAAGTGGGTGAAGTGCATGCTTTATTGAATATTTTTTCAACTTTCTGAAATCCTTCAGACTTTTCAACTTGTTCCGTTTTATAGTGTTCCCGGTATCTCCAATCTAAGGTTGGGCTATATGCTAGGCAAGTGAAGAAAGTTAATTTTCATTTATTTTAACCCCTCGCGGGTTTAATTTGTCCAGTGATCAGGATCGTTGTTTTGTTGGAACGTCCACTCCCGACTACAGAATAAACGCCTGGCTCTCAGATTGAGATTCTTTCACAAAATGCAACATCCAAACTATTCGAATTTGGTTACATAAGACGGAAAGAAGGTCCTGCAAAACTATTTCTACTCGTCGAAATGTTCTTCCGCAAATTTTAAGCGATTTGCGACAAGCTTCCTCATTTACAGAGGAGTTCTTGCAAGGCTTGCAACTTTGGAAGTCGTTTCTGTTTAGTTCTTTTTCAATGTTTTTGTTTCTCTTGCATTTGGAAAAAAAAAATTCTCACTGCTGAGCAAGTCCGGATCATACATAGATACGAGAAATGGAGTACTATGCACTGCGTGAAGTTTTTTCCTGCAGTTTCTTGAAATCGCCAGACAATGTACACTGTAACTTACTGGCAGTTATCTGGGACGGCATGTTTGAGAATTTCGCTTTATCGTTTAATTTTCATCCTCGATTTTACTACAGCTGACATGCGAGTTTTAAGTAAACTTTATCGAACTTCTTTCACCGGGTTTATTGTCATTAGGTAAGTAGTACATTCATAGGTTAATATACGCAATGTTAATTCAAATTGAAAAAATAACCGATTTTTTCTTTTAACGGGCACAGGTGTTAAATTATGTTAGAAAGGTTAAAAAAATATATATCATGTTAGGCTAGGACTGGTTCGGTTAATTACTTTTAAAATACCGGAAAATCTATCGGGAATCCCTCAAGTTCAGATGACATCATTACCTCCCTGAAAAATACTCTGAATAACGTAGTCCACAACTCCCACTAGCACCTTTTACAAATGAGGCGAAGGCCTAAAACCTCCATGGGGAGATATATTACATGCAATTTAGCAGTATTACCAAGAGCTTGACCAAGCATATTTGTCAATCAAACACTTTGACCGCAATGTGAATCGCCGGTGGTCACGGAGGGGATTTTCATAATGCTGCTGACAAACTAGAAGTCCCAAACTACATTTAAATAAATAATATGCTAAATATAAATGAAGGTAAAATCCAGTTCATGTGAACAATTTTCAAAATTGCCTACTAAAATTGACTTGAAATTAAAATTGAACTTCAGTATAACCCATCGCAACCAATGTGATGAAGTGTACTACATCACTACCAGTAGCCCTGCAATACCACTCGCTAAACCAGGCCTTCATTTGCAGCGCATACACTTGTTTGGACACCAGTAGGACCCGATAAGTATTGCGTGATCCACTAGCCGCATAATTAGGAGGCAGCCACCACACATACATAACCTACAAAGGCGCCTCTTGAATAGAGCCCCACACCTGCACCACATCTGCACCCAAATGAAGCATAGTCGGTCTCTATAGGGAAATTATCGGAGGCACGTGTGACCAGAGTGACGTGGAGAGGCCGCTGGAACTTGACACATGCGCTGCATGAACTCAACACAGGCTTTGGCGCACCTGTGTGCCAGCCACGACACTGTGGTGCATAAATCAAATACACTTGAATTTATGTGCCAGAGAACGTAACACAGTTCAGTTGCACAGCTTTATTTCGAAGTGAAGTTTCTAATTACGTGGTACATTGCGTGGCAAGTTACGCGACTCGTCATCGTCTCCATGTTGTAAAGTGCGTCAAAACGCAAAGAAGAGCTACCATTAATTTACATACAATAATTTTGGTAGCAGCCTCACACCAAAAATAAAAAATCAGATTAGATTGAATTAGCTAATTTAAGCGTCCATCGAGTTATTCAAGTATTGAAAAACATCGAATTTATCCATGCACAGGCCGAGTTCATACGTACGGCGTACGGAAACAACAATATTGAATTAGATAAATTAGTTTAGGCCTCTCTAAGAAAACACAAAGGTGTTTCAACGAGAGGATTGAGGAAAGAACCATTTAGTATGGATTTAAGTAAGGAACTTAATTTTTGTGTTCCCGCACAAAATCCACTGCGAACAGAAACTGCAAGATTGAAAGAAGGTTATGAAACAAGGTAAAAATGGAAAAAAGGATAGGTGCTGCAAAAAGAGGGTAACAGGGGACTGAAAAAGATGATACGTAAAGAAAAAATACAAAAAAAAGCAAATTGTTTGCTAAAGGAACAAAAATGAAAACGTAAACTAACACACGTGCAAGGCTTTTTTAACCGAACGGGTATGAAAAAAGGTAAAAAAAACAGAACTTAATTCTCAGAAAACAAATCGCTTATAGCTAATAATGGTGTTAATTTCGGCAAGCCAAATTCCATCCGAGATTTAAAACCTATCTCAAAATTACTACGTAAATTAGATACCAATATTTACCAAGCCTACATTCATCAGAAATAAAACATCCAGAAATTGCAACGCAAATTTGAGACATTTTTTACAAGCCAAGTTTCATCCGAAATTAAACACATCCCAAAATTACTACGCAAATAAGATGCAAATTTTCAATAGCCCAAGTTTCATCCTCGATTAGATGGATCCAGAATGACATGTATTTGATGCGAAATCAATTGCAAAACAAAGTTTCAGGTGTGCAAATCAAGGAAGCTTTTCACGGTAGTGAAGGCATCAACATGGGGTAAAAATTTTCATATTGATTGAGCACACACTGGACGCGTGGCTGCTGAACACTTTTTAATACACCTCGTAGTATCTACCGGTAGCGCAGGCTTATTGAAACAGTGCTTGGTACTGAAATTGATTGCTGATACGAGTGACGTCATCAAAGCACCAGCACCAGCACCAGCACCAGCAGAAGCAGAAGCAGCAGCAGAAGCAGCAGCAGAAGCAGAAGCAGCAGCAGAAGCAGCACCACCAGCAGCACCAACAGCACCACCAGCACCACCAGCACCACCAGCACCACCAGCACCACCAGCACCACCAGCACCACCAGCACCACCAGCAGCACCAGCAGCAACAGAGGCTAGGCTTGGAAGTCTAAGGTGCGGTAGGCGCAAGTGTTCAGCATCTAGGTGCCGACATCACAAGGCAATGAAGCCTGCAAGTCATGAGCTTCAGAGTCAGACCGTCAAATCGAATTTAAATCTTCAGTTGTGTAGAGCGATGCGTTCAGACCACAGACAACGTGACAAGGAACATCAATGAGTGGGAGGCAACTTATTCTTCACTAAGATCTCGTAAGATCAGTGCATTGATTTCTTGAATATTCAAAGGCTCCTACAATCGCGAAGCTGCGCGAAATCACCGAAATGTCACTTTCTTTCCCACGAGTCTAGGCTACCACCTTGTTTTTGCTGCTCACGAATGCGCTGAAAAACAGCACGTTTTGGAAATTGAAACGGATACGCATGAAGTGAAATGATATGCATAATACCTGTGAAAATCTGTAATTACCGAGAGTTTGAATGTGGTATCAGAGTTAGAACATGGTACCACTAAGAGAGTTAGAACATGGTACCACTAAGAGAGTGAGAACATGGTACCACTAAGAGAGTGAGAACATGGTACCACTAAGAGAGTGAGAACATGGTACCACTAAGAGAGTGAGAACATGGTACCACTAAGAGAGTGAGAACGTGGTACCACTAAGAGAGTGAGAACATGGTACCACTAAGAGAGTGAGAACATGGTACCACTAAGAGAGTGAGAACATGGTACCACTAAGAGAGTGAGAACATGGTACCACTAAGAGAGTGAGAACATGGTACCACTAAGAGAGTGAGAACATGGTACCACTAAGAGAGTGAGAACATGGTACCACTAAGAGAGTGAGAACATGGTACCACTAAGAGAGTGAGAACATGGTACCACTAAGAGAGTGAGAACATGGTACCACTAAGGGAGTGAAAACATGGTACCACTAAGGGAGTGAGAACATGGTACCACTAAGAGAGTGAGAACATGGTACCACTAAGAGAGTGAGAACATGGTACCACTAAGAGAGTGAGAACATGGTACCACTAAGAGAGTGAGAACATGGTACCACTAAGAGAGTGAGAACATGGTACCACTAAGAGAGTGAGAACATGGTACCACTAAGAGAGTGAGAGCATGGTACCACTAACAGAGTGAGAGCATGGTACCACTAACAGAGTGAGAGCATGGTACCACTAACAGAGTGAGAGCATGGTACCACTAACAGAGTGAGAGCATGGTACCACTAACAGAGTGAGAGCTTGGTACCACTAACAGAGTGAGAGCGTGGTACCAGCGAGTGAGAGCATGGTACCACTAACAGAGTGAGAGCATGATACCAGCGAGTGAGAGCATGATACCAGCGAGTGAGAGCACAACACCAGCCACACAGCGAGAGCACAACACCAGCCACACAGCGAGAGCACAACACCAGCCACACAGCGAGAGCACAACACCAGCCACACAGCGAGAGCACAACATCAGCACACAGCGAGAGCACAACATCAGCACACAGCGAGAGCACAACACCAGCCACACAGCGAGAGCACAACACCAGCCACACAGCGAGAGCACAACACCAGCCACACAGCGAGAGCACAACACCAGCCACACAGCGAGGGCACAACACCAGCCACACAGCGAGAGCACAACACCAGCCACACAGCGAGGGCACAACACCAGCCACACAGCGAGAGCACAACACCAGCCACACAGCGAGAGCACAACACCAGCCACACAGCGAGAGCACAACACCAGCCACACAGCGAGAGCACAACACCAGCCACACAGCGAGAGCACAACACCAGCCACACAGCGAGGGCACAACACCAGCCACACAGCGAGAGCACAACACCAGCCACACAGCGAGGGCACAACACCAGCCACACAGCGAGGGCACAACACCAGCCACACAGCGAGGGCACAACACCAGCCACACAGCGAGGGCACAACACCAGCCACACAGCGAGAGCACAACACCAGCCACACAGCGAGAGCACAACACCAGCCACACAGCGAGGGCACAACACCAGCCACACAGCGAGGGCACAACACCAGCCACACAGCGAGGGCACAACACCAGCCACACAGCGAGAGCACAACACCAGCCACACAGCGAGGGCACAACACCAGCCACACAGCGAGGGCACAACACCAGCCACACAGCGAGGGCACAACACCAGCCACACAGCGAGAGCACAACACCAGCCACACAGCGAGAGCACAACACCAGCCACACAGCGAGAGCACAACACCAGCCACACAGCGAGAGCACAACACCAGCCACACAGCTAGAGCACAACACCAGCCACACAGCGAGGGCACAACACCAGCCACACAGCGAGGGCACAACACCAGCCACACAGCGAGGGCACAACACCAGCCACACAGCGAGGGCACAACACCAGCCACACAGCGAGAGCACAACACCAGCCACACAGCGAGGGCACAACACCAGCCACACAGCGAGAGCACAACACCAGCCACACAGCGAGAGCACAACACCAGCCACACAGCGAGAGCACAACACCAGCCACACAGCGAGAGCACAACACCAGCCACACAGCGAGAGCACAACACCAGCCACACAGCGAGAGCACAACACCAGCCACACAGCGAGAGCACAACACCAGCCACACAGCGAGAGCACAACACCAGCCACACAGCGAGAGCACAACACCAGCCACACAGCGAGAGCACAACACCAGCCACACAGCGAGGGCACAACACCAGCCACACAGCGAGAGCACAACACCAGCCACACAGCGAGAGCACAACACCAGCCACACAGCGAGAGCACAACACCAGCCACACAGCGAGAGCACAACACCAGCCACACAGCGAGAGCACAACACCAGCCACACAGCGAGAGCACAACACCAGCCACACAGCGAGAGCACAACACCAGCCACACAGCGAGGGCACAACACCAGCCACACAGCGAGGGCACAACACCAGCCACACAGCGAGAGCACAACACCAGCCACACAGCGAGAGCACAACACCAGCCACACAGCGAGAGCACAACACCAGCCACACAGCGAGAGCACAACACCAGCCACACAGCGAGAGCACAACACCAGCCACACAGCGAGAGCACAACACCAGCCACACAGCGAGAGCACAACACCAGCCACACAGCGAGAGCACAACACCAGCCACACAGCGAGAGCACAACACCAGCCACACAGCGAGAGCACAACACCAGCCACACAGCGAGAGCACAACACCAGCCACACAGCGAGAGCACAACACCAGCCACACAGCGAGAGCACAACACCAGCCACACAGCGAGAGCACAACACCAGCCACACAGCGAGAGCACAACACCAGCCACACAGCGAGGGCACAACACCAGCCACACAGCGAGGGCACAACACCAGCCACACAGCGAGGGCACAACACCAGCCACACAGCGAGAGCACAACACCAGCCACACAGCGAGGGCACAACACCAGCCACACAGCGAGAGCACAACACCAGCCACACAGCGAGAGCACAACACCAGCCACACAGCGAGGGCACAACACCAGCCACACAGCGAGGGCACAACACCAGCCACACAGCGAGGGCACAACACCAGCCACACAGCGAGAGCACAACACCAGCCACACAGCGAGAGCACAACACCAGCCACACAGCGAGAGCACAACACCAGCCACACAGCGAGGGCACAACACCAGCCACACAGCGAGGGCACAACACCAGCCACACAGCGAGGGCACAACACCAGCCACACAGCGAGAGCACAACACCAGCCACACAGCGAGAGCACAACACCAGCCACACAGCGAGGGCACAACACCAGCCACACAGCGAGGGCACAACACCAGCCACACAGCGAGGGCACAACACCAGCCACACAGCGAGGGCACAACACCAGCCACACAGCGAGGGCACAACACCAGCCACACAGCGAGAGCACAACACCAGCACACAGCGAGAGCACAACACCAGCACACAGCGAGAGCACAACACCAGCCACACAGCGAGAGCACAACACCAGCCACACAGCGAGAGCACAACACCAGCCACACAGCGAGAGCACAACACCAGCCACACAGCGAGAGCACAACACCAGCCACACAGCGAGAGCACAACATCAGCCACACAGCGAGGGCACAACACCAGCCACACAGCGAGGGCACAACACCAGCCACACAGCGAGGGCACAACACCAGCCACACAGCGAGGGCACAACACCAGCCACACAGCGAGGGCACAACACCAGCCACACAGCGAGGGCACAACACCAGCCACACAGCGAGGGCACAACACCAGCCACACAGCGAGGGCACAACACCAGCCACACAGCGAGGGCACAACACCAGCCACACAGCGAGGGCACAACACCAGCCACACAGCGAGGGCACAACACCAGCCACACAGCGAGGGCACAACACCAGCCACACAGCGAGGGCACAACACCAGCCACACAGCGAGGGCACAACACCAGCCACACAGCGAGAGCACAACATCAGCCACACAGCGAGAGCACAACACCAGCACACAGCGAGAGCACAACTCCAGCACACAGCGAGAGCACAACACCAGCACACAGCGAGAGCACAACACTAGCACACAGCGAGAGCACAACACCAAGGCTGCCCTGCACAAGGCACACCGCAGCACAAAGCCCAAATGTGCAGGCGATGTTGCGCACCGTGGCTGCGCCTAACACAACAGGAGATAGACACAAACCGCTTCGTTATTAAATCAAAGAAGAGATGCACATGAACTGCTGCCCCCTCGCATGCTACCAATGCCTCGGAATTTGCCACGGGTTGGTTTCAGAGTTTCGCAAATGAACTTTGAAGTTTGTGAGTTTAAAGAAGTTCACGAATTCTTTTGAGAATTCGCAATTTTTTCATGAATTAATTCGTGGATTCACGTTTTACTTTCATTCGCGAATGCATGAATTCTTTCTTGAGTTCGTGGAATCTTTTCATAAATTGTAGTAACATGCAAAGGAATAGAATATTGCCAGCATGTATTACCTTACGGTCGATCCAGTAATTATTGTATTAGATACATGCCTCCGTCCAGTAATTAACCAGTTAAATGAGTATATGAGAGTTAAAATACCTTCGCAAAATAATGCTGTTGTTTTCAAGTGATATGTTACTTCATGGGAGGGGAAAATTTTAAATGCGGAGCTACGGTAGAAGACAAATTTGTCTTCACATTGGGTGACTTATTTTTTTAATCTGACTAGTCATACAAACCAACGTCTATTATTATCACGCACACAATAGTCTTACGCTAACTATAGAATCTCATACTTTCACAAAACAGAGCATCAACGAAAAAGGTATCCAATGATTAACAATATTATCAAGAAACATCTATGACACCGTCAAACAGGTTCATTATGCTCTATTTTTTAGATTTTATGCCTTGAAAGTGCAGTTCAGTGAAAGGAACAGAACAATATTGTATCACAGATAAATCAAGTCAGTGAACGTATTTATCGTGGATACCCTCAACGAACAATAAACTGATCAAGCTAATTTAGCCGTCAGCTTTCATCAAATTCCACATTCTTCAGACAGGAAGTCTCGACACCAAAGCTCCACCGCTTCCGCAAAATCAAAATCAAAATAAAATCAGATTTTCAAAACTTAGTAACCGACGTTGCGTTGCAACTGAGAGCGTTTACTAAAGTCAATGTCACTTAGGAGAACCTATACGTTGCAACGCTGCGAAGATCTCGGGTGTTTTCAAAATTAAACCTGACTACTCGAAGTTCACGCGTGTTTCCCAGGCACGGTCGCTTGTGCAAGTATGAGATTTATCGATTATTAGTTAGTTTAAGCCTGCCTATCCTCAACAAATGAGATCCAAAGAGAGGAAGGAAGAAGGCACCATTTGGTATGGAGTTGAGGGAACGCGGAATCTATGCACAAGGTGCACAGAAACCGTAAGCTAGGAAAGAAGTTCATGAAACAAGAAAAAAGTTGAAGAAGAAAGTAGTAGGTGCTGAAAAACAGGACAGCAGTGAACCGAAAAAAGATGGTCCGTAACAAAACAAAAACCTATTTTATTATAACAAAAAGGAAGCCTACCTAAACTTTAGCTCGGGCCCTCACATGGTTCCCCTGGGAGCGCTAATTCTCAAAGATACAATAGTTGTATCCCCCTAAGGGGTTGTCGTCCACGTCTTGGCGTGGTATCGTCGTCCACGTCTTGGCGTGGTATCGTCGTCCACGTCTTGGCGTGGGATCGTCGTCCACGTCTTGGCGTGGGATCGTCGTCCACGTCTTGGCGTGGTATCGTCGTCCACGTCTTGGCGTGGTATCGTCGTCCACGTCTTGGCGTGGTATCGTCGTCCACGTCTTGGCGTGGTATCGTCGTCCACGTCTTGGCGTGGTATCGTCGTCCACGTCTTGGCGTGGTATCGTCGTCCACGTCTTGGCGTGGTATCGTCGTCCACGTCTTGGCGTGGTATCGTCGTCCACGTCTTGGCGTGGTATCGTCGTCCACGTCTTGGCGTGGTATCGTCGTCCACGTCTTGGCGTGGTATCGTCGTCCACGTCTTGGCGTGGTATCGTCGTCCACGTCTTGGCGAGGTATCGTCGTCCACGTCTTGGCGTGGTATCGTCGTCCACGTCTTGGCGTGGTATCGTCGTCCACGTCTTGGCGTGGTATCGTCGTCCACGTCTTGGCGTGGTATCGTCGTCCACGTCTTGGCGTGGTATCGTCGTCCACGTCTTGGCGTGGTATCGTCGTCCACGTCTTGGCGTGGTACTGTCCTCCACGTCTTGGCGTGGTACTGTCCTCCACGTCATGGCGTGGTACTGTCCTCCACGTCTTGGCGTGGTACTGTCCTCCACGTCTTGGCGTGGTACTGTCCTCCACGTCTTGGCGTGGTACTGTCCTCCACGTCTTGGCGTGGTACTGTCCTCCACGTCTTGGCGTGGTACTGTCCTCCACGTCTTGGCGTGGTACTGTCCTCCACGTCTTGGCGTGGTACTGTCCTCCACGTCTTGGCGTGGTACTGTCCTCCACGTCTTGGCGTGGTACTGTCCTCCACGTCTTGGCGTGGTACTGTCCTCCACGTCTTGGCGTGGTACTGTCCTCCACGTCTTGGCGTGGTACTGTCCTCCACGTCTTGGCGTGGTACTGTCCTCCACGTCTTGGCGTGGTACTGTCCTCCACGTCTTGGCGTGGTACTGTCCTCCACGTCTTGGCGTGGTACTGTCCTCCACGTCTTGGCGTGGTACTGTCCACGTCTTGGCGTGGTACTGTCCTCCACGTCTTGGCGTGGTACTGTCCTCCACGTCTTGGCGTGGTACTGTCCACGTCTTGGCGTGGTACTGTCCTCCACGTCTTGGCGTGGTACTGTCCTCCACGTCTTGGCGTGGTACTGTCCTCCACGTCTTGGCGTGGTACTGTCCTCCACGTCTTGGCGTGGTACTGTCCTCCACGTCTTGGCGTGGTACTGTCCTCCACGTCTTGGCGTGGTACTGTCCTCCACGTCTTGGCGTGGTACTGTCCTCCACGACTTGGCGTGGTACTGTCCTCCACGACTTGGTGAGAATCGATTATGCATGCATTATTTATTCAGGCGCATATATTGTCGAGTACGTTAAGTCTCGTAACAGAACCGTGCATGTGTTGTGAACGTATTGCAGTGCACATGGAGTCGTTCCCACCCTGCTGTTTATTCATGCGTTGATTCATCGATTACCAAACGTCCAATAATTAACACACGCGTACATGTTAATGTCACTTATGAACATCAACGATAAATGCACGTACACATCAACGATAAACACTCGCTCAAGTCAACGATCAACACACGTGTGCGTCAACGAATAATATGTGCGTGCGTCAACGACGAAAAACGCATATACATCAACGACAAACATACGCACACACTAATAAACACTGTCACAAATCAGAATTTAGCGCACATGCACACACCGTCGCTACGCACAAAGCTATCACACATACATTAACACAAGGACGGCGATGGGTTAAATTGAAGTTCAATATTATTTAAAGCCAAAAGTTTATAAAAATTTTTCAATAACAAACATTAAGTGTGTAAAATAAATAATAATAATTTAAAAAGATTGTTAACAATATTTCAAACGATACATCGTTTGAAATCACATCGGTCGTTTAGCAGCTAGAAATTCACTTAAGTACGACCTACCGGGGGGGGGGGGGGGGGCATACCGCAATGAACGTACGTGTTTTTGACCCGTCACATGGCACTGTACATTAATGATGACCCAGGGAACTTACATTCCAGCAGAGATATTTTCTGGTCTGGAGACGAGCCTCAAAGTCGTCATTTTATATATATATATATATATACACACACATATATATCTCGTCAGTAGCAGGTAATTTGGTCGCAAAAAGAGCTTTGTGGTCACAAAACAGGTTTTTTACTTGCAAAGCGGGGATTATATTCAGAAGACCCTTTTTTACCTGTAGAACAGGGCTTTTAACTGTAAAATGTATCGTCTACTCTCTAAATGGGTCTTCTATTCTTGAAACGGTTTCGATACTCGTTAAAAGAATACTTAAAAAACGAATTCAAGTAATTAACGAAAAACTGATTTTCTACTCGTGAAACGTATTCTCTACTCATTCATCTGAACGTAAACTTAAGAAAACATTTTCTAAATATAAAACGGATTCTCTTAAAGTGAATAAAAAATTTCTCGTGAAACGGGTTCTAACGACGGAAATCGAGTTCTGTGAACAAGCCGCCCATTGTACCCTGTGCACTTTAGTCAAACATTCCCTGGAGCTATACGTGCGGGCGTCGTGACACCCATAGCCTTGAGCAGCAAATATTGCTGGCATTGATTAAAGTATATGTGATCACGCACGCTATGCGTAAGTACGCTGCTGTTCCTTACAATAAAAACGCTCAACTCACAGTACTCGGCTTGAAAATGCTCTAATTGCAGTCTTCGGCACAGTATTCTACTTGCAGTACTCCACTAAAAAAAACTCAACTCACACTATGCGACTTGAAAACGCTCGACTTACAACGCCTTTTTAATCCAAACCTTATCACACAAGCAAAAATGGCGGCACAATAACAATTTGACGGGCTTCTAAGACGATTAAAAGGCAGCAGCATTTAAGCTACTAAAATTTTTCTCGCTAATCATTAGAATTTCGTTAACCAGTCAACGGTTATTATTATCATTATTATTATTATTATTATTAAGAAAGTTTTAGCCTCCCTTAACCACGACAAAGATGTTCCAAGAGAGGAAAGAGGAAGGCACCATTTAGTATGGAGTTGAGGGAACGTGGAATCTATGCACAAGGTGCACAGAAACAGTAAGCTAGGAAAAAAGTTCATGAAACAAGAAAAAAGTTGAAGAAGAAAGTAGTAGGTGCTGAAAAACAGGACAGCAGTGAACCGAAAAAAGATGGTCCGTAACAAAACAAAAACCTATTTTATTACAACAAAAAGGAAGCCTTCCTAACCTTTAGCTCGGGCCCACACATGGTTCCCCTGGGAGCGCTAATTCCCATAGATACAATAGTTGTATCCCCCTGAGGGGACCAGTCAACGGTTTTAATTCGATAACCGTAGCACAAACATGATTTGCAAGTTCTCAAAGCGGATTATAAAAGAGAAATTGAATAAACTCAAATCAAAGGAAGTACTATTTGTGCATTCCATACCGAGCCCGATGTCATGGACACAAACACATTCGTTTTCGTCCCATGAGGGAAATCAAAAAGCCTGGAATCTTCCATTTTCAAAATTTAATATCATAAGGAAAATTTTACTTCAAATAGTAAAAGCCAAACCAGCTGTTGAGTTTACAGAATCGGTGACGACCTGAATAGGTAAACGATCAGTTACTTATACGAGACAAGTGGAGAGAATTGATCTGAGTCAAGGAATAAGGAAATTGCTTTTAGCGCATCCGAGTGTAACTTCTACGAAACACAAATTCAAGGAATTAATCCTGAATCCACAAAATAAGAAAAGCCCTTTAATGCATTAGACATCAGCTAAACATTTGTATCCTCACAGCGTTGCAATTCTTCCGTTGTAAACAATACCCTACATGCAGAACAAACGAAGATAATAACTCCGAATGAGATTAACGAGGATTGAATAAAAAAACTAGAAAATACTACGTTTTAGGAACTCATACTTTTGCCGCTTAACCTTACCATTACGTGCCCAATAAATGCAACAAAATTATACAACGTGTAATCAAGCAATTTCTATTAACATCTGAAATTTGATGATCTTAATTTTTTCCCGTATTGTAAAGTACATAAATGTGCGTCAAACCGTAAGCTAATCCAACACGAACCTATCGGAGCAAAATTCCATCTTTTTCGCTATTCAGTCTCTCACTACAGGACTAGCTTCTCTAATTCTCGATATTTTCGTACCTCCTGTTAACAACTTGCGAACCTAGCTCCATGATACCGTGAGGTATTGGCAGCGGTGAAGCGAAATAACGGAGCAACCCTCACCAAATATTGACGACTGTCAAAGACTGGCATTCTTTGCAATGCGACCCATCGAAATTCGGTTCCTTCGCGCCCCATCGGAATTCGAAGGCATCAATGTGAAGACATGGTGCATTGAATGATATCCGAGTGCATCAGACGCTGAAATTTAATGCCCGAGGTGGAAAGGGGAGAAGCGCTAGCGATCGAGAGACGCACTTCCGTTGTTAGGTTACGTTAATTAATCGGATTTGACCTCCAATTTCACGACGTGGCACGAGGATGGTGATAAAGAAACCAGTGCTTATGAACGGCACCACCTCATGTCAAAACTGATACAGTCTTTATGAATGCATACTGGAAAATAGATCCCCAAAAATTTATATTGGCGGGTCATTATTAGTTTCTAATCTGAAATTCCCATTCACTGCCCGATGTTGTGAACCTCTGGATGAAGGACCTCTGGAGAAAGGACCTCTGGAGAAAGGACCTCTTGAAATCCTGAAAATAAGTATACACGAAAGTAACAGGTGCAATTCTCAAGCTCAACAGAATTTTCCAACTGAAGAGCGGAATGGCAGCACATACAGATCTGGACCCAGAACAAAATTCGTGTCTTAGAGAACACATGTTGGGGCAGGTGTTTTGACTCGATGTTTATCGGACAACATGAGTTTAGCGAACAAATAATTGCTGAGGTAAAATGTTTGTGTCGAGTGCTTTGGAAAAATCAATGGGCATGGGAGCTGTATCATATTTGATGGGGTGTAGACGCTGTAAAGCTTATTTCCTACAGCAAAACAAAATTAGGAGTTAGGAAAAATGAAGTCATTCTTTCAAACAACTGTAGACCACCCCCCTTTATTTGAAACAAGAAAGAAGGCGAAATGAAAGAAAATCAGTAAGAAATAAAAAATTCAATCTCTCGGGAGTTTATGAGGCAGAGTTCCCACGGCCCGTCAAAAATGTATAATAATGATCGAAAAATCACATGACACACGCTCCTATTTCCTAAGCTTGCATCACAGATACGCTCATCACACACTGTAGGCTGGCTTCGGACAGACAGACAGACAGACGGACGGACGCAGCTCTTATTATAGTATAGATTAGCTGTTCTCCGTTACAGTATATTCTCCTACCTCAGAGAACTCGCAAGAGCACGTGAGATGGGATCAACGTAAAAGGGAATATTTTCACCAGCGTGAATGTTCAAAATAAGGTTACGTACGTGTAGTTTGCGCAAAATCAAACCGTGAAGTAGAATAATCACAGGATACGGTAATAAATATATGTCATTTTCGAGTAACTGCCAATAGGATGCTAATATGTCATGATTTAATAACCAAGTACATGATTTAAACGCTCTATTGTATTAATTTAAAGATATCTTATTAATCACGAAGCAAAATTTTGTACTCGGAAACTAATAAATAATATGGGACTAAAAATTTTCTACACGGTCACTTCAATTGAAAAACTAATGCCGTCAGGGTACATAAATGGTACTCTTGTATTATTATTATATAAGAAAGTTTTAGCCTCCCTTAACCACGACAAAGATGTTCCAAGAGAGGAAAAAGGAAGGCACCATTTAGTATGGAGTTGAGGGAACGTGGAATCTATGCACAAGGTGCACAGAAACAGTAAGCTAGGAAAGAAGTTCATGAAACAAGAAAATGTTGAAGAAGAAAGTAGTAGGTGCTGAAAAACAGGACAGCAGTGAACCGAAAAAAGATGGTCCGTAACAAAACAAAAACCTATTCTATTTCAACAAAAGGAAGCCTACCTAACCTTTAGCTCGGGCCCACACATGGTTCCCTTGGGAGCGCTAATTCCCATAGATACAAGAGTTGTATCCCCCTGAGGGATGGTACTCTTGTAACGGTTCGCGTGCCCTATAAACAATAATAAAGCAATGAAAACGAGTATTTCACTCTAGGTATACACTCGATGGTTCACATATCCAACTTAATGTAGAGCAGCAATGCACGCCTGGTAAATAACAATGATGTTGAGGGATTTTGCATTTAAAAAATTAGAGTCAGAGATACAACGTCAAGCGACTCCTACCTCAAAAGCTATAGCACTCCCATAATTTAGCATTGATTTTCTTTCATTAAATGGGGTTCTTAAGCATACAGAGGACAGACTTATTTCCGCATGTATAAAATAAAGCATGCATGCTTTGGTCTCGCTAAAGGAACAACAAACATCAGTCACAAAACAAACGAACATCAAACATCAGTCACAAAACCAACGAACGTCAAACATCAGTCACAAAACAAACGAACATCAAACATCAGTCACAAAACAAACGAACATCAAACATCAGTCACAAAACAAACGAACATCAAACATCAGTCACAGAAATGAACAAGCATCAGTTACAAAACAAACCAATATCAAACATCAGTCACAAAACAAACGAACATCAAAAATTAGTCACAAAACAAACGAACAACAAACATCAGTCACAAACAAACAATTTGATTTGACAGAGTTCAGGTCTGAGGGTTTTTAGACCCACGCTGCGCTCGGGCATTTTGACAGAGTTCCTATTGGGCTTTGCATTTAATTCCGCAGCTGTGGTAAACCTTTTCCATTTGAGTCAACGAGAAAAGTAAGTCATACTGCTTAATGTAGTTGGTTGATTGGAGACGTCGATGGAACTGATGTATTATTTCGAGCGAGGCAAATATCCCGATGGAACTGATGTATTGTTTCGAGCGAGGCAAATATCCCGATGGAACTGATGTATGGTTTCGAGCGAGGCAAATATCCCGATGGAACTGATGTATGGTTTCGAGCGAGGCAAATATCCCGATGCAACTGATGTATGGTTTCGAGCGAGGCAAATATCCCGATGGAACTGATGTATGGTTTCGAGCGAGGCAAACATCCCGATGGAACTGATGTATGGTTTCGAGCGAGGCAAATATCCCGATGGAACTGATGTATTGTTTCGAGCGAGGCAAATATCCCGATGGAACTGATGTATTATTTCGAGCGAGGCAAATATCCCGATGGAACTGATGTATGGTTTCGAGCGAGGCAAATATCCCGATGGAACTGATGTATTGTTTCGAGCGAGGCAAATATCCCGATGGAACTGATGTATGGTTTCGAGCGAGGCAAATATCCCGATGGAACTGATGTATTGTTTCGAGCGAGGCAAATATCCCGATGGAACTGATGTATTGTTTCGAGCGAGGCAAATATCCCGATGTAACTGATGTATGGTTTCGAGCGAGGCAAATATCCCGTGTTCACGTAGTGAGGAAAGAGAGTAACGAACGTGGAAAACTTTGAATGCTTGTCTACGCAGCGGAATGTGGAACACTAAACTTACGACGGCTTATAAACTGAGAAGTCAGAAAATTAAGATAATGTAAGAACCTATTCAAAAGCCATATAAATGTTTTAAATTCGATCCCTTCCCAACCCCCACTTTAAAAAAGGGTACACTTTTCAAAAATGAAATATACCTTGTACATACATCTTGTAAAAAATGTGCAAGATATGATCACGCGGATTACAAAACCGAAAGCAAACCCACCTCCCGATAGGCTATTATTTAAACAAAAAATTCGACGACCATGAAAGAAAGCTTGACACGCGTCATTGCAGGAACTCTATAATTTCGACAGAGAATAGAAGCATGCCCACCGCTCGTTAATTATTCTCCAGCTAATCTAACGTCAGTCACAGCGCAGAGAAGTGAGACGCAATTTTGGGTCGCTGAATTGTTTGATTTTTCTAAACCAACATTGCAGTCGAGCATCACAACTCAGTATCACAAAATACTCGAATGCTGAAATACTGTATTAGAATATTGCCTAAAATACTGTACTAGAATACTGTGTGATTAGAAGTTGAACATCAGACGTGTGGAAGAGGAAGCTACTGTACATAGGCGCGGTAATACTGAAATTAGCAGCCATTTTTTAGTATATTATAGTGAAATTAGGTTAAAGAAGATAGTATAATTATTATTATTATATAAGAAAGTTTTAGCCTCCCTTAATTGCACGACAAAGATGTTCTAAGAGAGGAAGGAGGAAGGCACCATTTAGTATGGAGTTGAGGGAACGCGGAATCTATGCACAAGGTGCACAGAAACAGGAAGCTAAGAAAGAAGTTCATGAAACGAGAAAAAGTTAAAGAAGAAAGTAGTAGGTGCTGAAAAACAGGACAGCAGTGAACCGAAAAAAGATGGTCCGTAACAAAACAAAAACCTATTCTATTTCAACAAAAGGAAGCCTACCTAGCCTTTAGCTCAGGCCCTCACATAGTCCTCCTGGGAGCGCTAATTCCCATAGATACAATAGTTGTATCCCCCTTAGGGGTAGAAGATAGTATAAGCCAGTGTAACTCAAACAAAGGGGTTCCATAGAGAAGAGGCAGGAAAACACTATTTAGTATAACGTTAATTGAACACGGGAATCTATGCGCAAGGTAGGTTCCCTCACAAGAGCCCATGGGCATAGAAATAAAAAGTTAGGATGGAAGTATACGAAACAAGATAAAAGCCGAAAATAGCAGCTGCTGAAATGAAACAGGTTGGCAAAGAACCGAAAAAAACGTCGGCAGTGAAACAAAAGTCTTTAATTCAAGAAAAGGATGGCCTACTAAAGTTCGGTTCGGGACCTCACACCTTCCTCCAGGGAGCGGTAATTTCCATAGATGTAACAGTTGTGTTCCTGAGAAGAATACATCGCAGGTGATTTTAGGCATCGAAACAGAGTACCTGAATTCAAAAGTGACATGGTACAATAATACCGTACCATGACAAGTAGCAGGTGGCATGGTACCATAACATAACCATAACCTAACCATCAGGAAGCATGGTGCTAGTATACCATAACGTAACTACTACTCGTGTACAACTACTACTACTCGTGTGCTAGTGTACAATGACACAAACCAGCGGGTGACATGATACAGAGCTGTAGTGCCAGAGTACCGTATGACCAGTAGGTGACATGATACAGAGCTGTAGTGTCAGAGTACCGTATGACCAGTAGGTGACATGGTACAGAGCTGTAGTGCCAGAGCACCATATGACCAGTAGGTGGCATGGTACAGAGCTGTAGCTCCAGAGTACCATATGACCATGTAGGTGGCATGGTACAGAGCTGTAGTGCCAGAGTACCATATGACCAGAAGGTGGCATGGTACAGAGCTGTAGTGCCAGAGTACCAAATGACCAGTAGGTGGCATGGTACAGAGCTGTAGTGCCATAGTACCATATGACCAGTAGGTGGCATGGTACAGAGCTGTAGTGCCAGAGCACCATAAGACCAGTAGGTGGCATGGTACAGAGCTGTAGTGCCAGAGTACCATATGACCAGTAGGTGACATGGTACAGCGCTGTAGTGCCAGAGTACCATATGACCAGTAGGTGGCATGGTACAGAGCTGTAGTGCCAGAGCACCATATGACCAGTAGGTGGCATGGTACAGAGCTGTAGTGCCAAGTACCATATGACCAGTAGGTGGCATGGTACAGAGCTGTAGTGCCAGAGTACCATATGACCAGTAGGTGGCATGGTACAGAGCTGTAGTGCCAGAGTACCATATGACCAGTAGGTGACATGGTACAGCGCTGTAGTGCCAGAGTACCATATGACCAGTAGGTGGCATGGTACAGAGCTGTAGTGCCAGAGTACCATATGACCAGTAGGTAGCATGGAACAATGCCGCAGTACCGTGACACAAACAAGCAGCAGCACACAGCCGCCGGATGTACCCTGGCTTATCAGGGACAAAAGAGTCGCGTTCGGTGCTGCTTGAGCGGCGTATTGGTGGCACTCTGCACCGTGGTGGTACTGCAGTGTTGGTGGCACCCTGCACCGTGGTGGTACTGCAGTGTTGGTGGCACTCTGCACCGTGGTAGCACTGCAGTGTTGGTGGCACTCTGTACGGTGGTGGCACTGCAGTGTTGGTGGCACTCTGTACGGTGGTGGCACTGCAGTGTTGATGGCATTCTGTACCGTGGTGGCACTGCAGTGTTGTTGGCACTCTGTACCGTGGTGGCGCTGCAGTGTTGGTGGCACTCTGTACCGTGGTGGCGCTGCAGTGTTGGTGGCACTCTGTACTGTGGTGGCACTGCAGTGTTGGTGGCACTCAGCACAGTGGTGGCGCTGCAGTGTATGTGACACTCTGTACGGTGGTGGCACTACAGTGTTGGTGGCACTCTGTACCGTGGTGGCACTGCAGTGTTGGTGGCACTCTGCACCGTGGTGGCACTGCAGTGTTGGTGGCACTCTGCACCGTGGTGGCACTGCAGTGTTGGTGGCACTCTGCACCGTGGTGGCACTGCAGTGTTGGTGGCACTCTGCACCGTGGTGGCACTGCAGTGTTGGTGGCACTCTGCACCGTGGTGGCACTGCAGTGTTGGTGGCACTCTGCACCGTGGTGGCACTGCAGTGTTGGTGGCACTCTGCACCGTGGTGGCACTGCAGTGTTGGTGGCACTCTGCACCGTGGTTGCACTGCAGTGTTGGTGGCACTCTGCACCGTGGTTGCACTGCAGTGTTGGTGGCTCTCTGCACCGTGGTGGCACTGCAGTGTTGGTGGCTCTCTGCACCGTGGTGGCACTGCAGTGTTGGTGGCACTCTGCACCGTGGTTGCACTGCAGTGTTGGTGGCACTCTGCACCGTGGTTGCACTGCAGTGTTGGTGGCACTCTGCACCGTGGTGGCACTGCAGTGTTGGTGGCACTCTGCACCGTGGTTGCACTGCAGTGTTGGTGGCACTCTGCACCGTGGTTGCACTGCAGTGTTGGTGGAACTCTGCACCGTGGTTGCACTGCAGTGTTGGTGGCACTCTGCTCCGTGGTGGCACTGCAGTGTTGGTGGCACTCTGTACGGTGGTGGCACTGCAGTGTTGGTGGCACTCTGTACCGTGGTGGCACTGCAGTGTTGGTGGCACTCTGTACCGTGGTGGCACTGCAGTGTTGGTGGCACTCAGCACAGTGGTGGCACTGCAGTGTTGTTGGCACTCTGCACCGTGGTGGCACTGCAGTGTTGGTGGCACTCTGCACCGTGGTGGCACTGCAGTGTTGGTGGCACTCTGCACCGTGGTGGCACTGCAGTGTTGGTGGCACTCTGTACCGTGGTTGCACTGCAGTGTTGGTGGCACTCTGCACCGTGGTGGCACTGCAGTGTTGGTGGCACTCTGCACCGTGGTTGCACTGCAGTGTTGGTGGCACTCTGCACCGTGGTGGCACTGCAGTGTTGGTGGCACTCTGCACCGTGGTTGCACTGCAGTGTTGATGGCATTCTGTACCGTGGTGGCACTGCAGTGTGGGTGGCACTCTGCACCGTGGTGGCACTGCAGTGTTGGTGGCACTCTGCACCGTGGTGGCACTGCAGTGTTGGTGGCACTCTGCACCGTGGTGGCACTGCAGTGTTGGTGGCACTCTGCACCGTGGTGGCACTGCAGTGTTGGTGGCACTCTGCACCGTGGTGGCACTGCAGTGTTGGTGGCACTGCAGTGTTGGTGGCACTCTGCACCGTGGTTGCACTGCAGTGTTGGTGGCACTCTGCACCGTGGTGGCACTGCAGTGTTGGTGGCACTCTGCACCGTGGTGGCACTGCAGTGTTGGTGGCACTCTGCACCGTGGTTGCACTGCAGTGTTGATGGCATTCTGTATCGTGGTGGCACTGCAGTGTTGGTGGCACTCTGCACCGTGGTTGCACTGCAGTGTTGATGGCATTCTGTACCGTGGTGGCACTGCAGTGTTGGTGGCACTCTGCACCGTGGTTGCACTGCAGTGTTGATGGCATTCTGTACCGTGGTGGCACTGCAGTGTTGGTGGCACTCTGCACCGTGGTTGCACTGCAGTGTTGATGGCATTCTGTACCGTGGTGGCACTGCAGTGCGGGTGTAGTGCTGTTGGCTGTTTGCTCGGTCACAATGTGACACAGGTGTGCAGGCCTCAGTCACAGATGAAACAAGAGATCACAGGATATACTTAAGCAAGACGTCACGCCGCAAGCCTTCCATCCGTTTTAAAAATTTCAACAGCGTTCAGTGGCATATGAAGAGTTGTTGCGCTTAGTACCGGCCCAAAATATCCTGGTCCAGGTGTCGCTCAATATAATAGCGTAATAAAAACGGAAATGTTTCTGAAGAATTCTCTTACAAAACGTTTCAAAAAGGGTAACATCAGAACTTACTACTGACGGCAATTTAGAATACATGGGAAGTACATAATTTGTTCTTTCAAGACCTGAGCGTGTAACACAGCGTATCGAGCAGCTCTTACTTCTGTGGTCAAGGCTAAAAACACACAAATCAAAATATTTTCCCAACTTCCTCTAGTTAGAAACAAAGCTGGAATTTTCAAATTCCGCAAGAGGACTTAGTTGAAACCAACACTGAAAAGCCAATTTGAGGGGCGAAAAGTTACCGAAGAAAATTTCGCGAGCTTCCCAATGACTATCCCACGTTTCTATTTTTTCTAGGACGCAGATGTAAACTTTATTAATTTCAAAATCAAAAAGGCACTATGATTTACTTTCAAAAAAAGCTACGCAACCTCACTATAAGCGAGCATGTGTCTCGAACCCAAAGTTATTTCCCATCGTGTGTGGACCACGACATGCCGCACTCACCTGCAAGTAAACCTGCCATGAGGAAGCCATCAATTGACCACTAATCCGCTGGAAGAGTCTAAGGCCTCAGTAATAAAAGGGAAGTGCAGCAGTTTCTCTTCCAGACACCAGTCATAACTGGGCAGTATAATGAGCGTCTCATTCACTTATGCAATGGTGCCTCAGCGTTGGACCCAAAGACGGATAGTGACATCAAGAGAGAGTTGGTACCCTTAAAAAATGGACGGTACCCATTTGAAGTCGCTTGTAGTGAGCAGTATAGAAAATAGCAAGCATTAATTGAATCGGGCCTTCATTTAGTTTCGATTGAGTATTTATGAAAATTGAGATAGCGACTTTTGGTCGGTCAGTGGCATTATGAAAATTTCTTTGGTTTACCACCGGGGGCTCACACCGCGGTTAGCGTGTTAACGGTCGCTGACGAGGACAGACACTATCACTGTACCTCGATGAGTGTAGCTCAAGAATCGTATAAATCTTCCAAGAGCGCTGCAGGATGACATTCTTCAGTGCAATATCCTAGAGGGGAAGAAGGGGAAGGAGTGGGAGGGGCGAATCAGAATGAATTTAAAAAATGAGCAAAAATGAGCGCAAAATTTTACGTTTTGCTTATAAATTAATTCGCCTTACTTAATGAACATTCGGTCAAAATAGAAGATTAGGGCGGAGTATGTCAGTTCAAGCTTCTCTGACCGCTAATAAAAAGAGCGTTTCGAAGAGAGGAAGGAGAAAGGAACTATTAATTAAGTGGGATTAGGAAACGCGGAATCTATGCAAAAGGGACATGAAAACAGTAAGTTGAGAAAGAATTTCATGAAACAAGATCAAAGTTGAGGAAGGAAGTAGTCGATGCTGAAAAACAGGACTCAAGTGAGCCGAAAAAAGGTGGTCTTTAACATAACAAAAAACATTTCATTTCAACAAAATGAAGGCCTGCCTAACTCTCAGCTCGGGCCCTCACACATCTTCCCCGTCGAAGTGCTGATTTCGATTGATACAATAGTTGTATCTCCTGAGGGGCTAAAATGAAAATTTTTCGTGCTATATACTCTTACACACTTTCACTTGCTTGAATGCATGCACTTGGTCAGTTTGCTTATACCACGGATTCATTAAACATTTACGAGCAGAGAAAATGATAATAAAGTTGGTCATTTGAGTCATGGAATCAAAAATCGAAGACTCAGAAAGGATTGAGAATTTTCTGGATACCAATTTCTCACATAAAACTTAACCTTACTAATTTACTGTTCCATGGAAAATATGCATGCACTGTGGAAATCAAAAACGTATGAAAGACTAAAACCTTTCTGATCAGAGATGGATAAAACTCCAATCTTACTAACACTAATATTTTTATGCACCTAATAATAACCAGACAGTTGAGCTGAATAGTGTGAATAATGGATATACTTACATCAATAATTCAGCACAATTTTAAAATCATTTAGTTAATAATAAATCCAAGTGTTCTTTACGTAAAACTTCTCATAGCTGACTTCTCAAACTGACGAATCCTTTTCGTTTTGTTCAGAATACAGGGACAATCTTTGAATATTTCATCTCTCATACGTACTTCTTCCGAGCTCTAAGTACACACACTCTCGAATTCAAAGGCAAAAGAAGGCCGATTTTTCCAGCATGGTTGAAATTCAGGCTAATAAATCCACTTAATTTAAAAGGAATATGAATTGCTCGGCACGGAAGGAATGAAATACGTGTTCTAAAGGAGAAACCTTTAAATCAACCGAAAGAAATTTAACCTGTTTACTCTTAGAGGCATGCGTCAAAACTTATATGCTCTCTATCAGACCTAAAGCTTCATCGAGCAAAACCTCGTTACTTCTTAAAAAAAATAAAAAGACGAACTTCCGACGCAACTCGTACAAAAAACAGCGTCTAAAAATCCTTGATTAATCTCGTCGACAGCCACATGAAAGGTTGCTAGCAATCAAAAGCCTAATGAAAAATGTTTTCAATCAAAGAAGCGTCCCCAAACCGTAGGAAAATTATATAAACAGAAAATCGCTTCTCACAGTAAAAGTTGCGGCGAATAATCAAAATCCAGGGGTAAGAAAGTCAATTCCAAGAGCCGCAAAGAGATTTCCAAGAGGTTTTTCCAAAAACAATGATGGAGGTCTTCTATTATAAACCTTTTATGTAGAACCCCCATAAAAACTCCACGGCAAAGATTCAAGTGTTAAAGCATTTACAGAATCACAACATGGGCACAAAATAGCTGAGTGCCATACCTCGGTCGCATGGCGAGAGCTACTCGTACATTTAGAGTGGTCTGTAGTTATGCTCCGACGATCTCAATGAAACTGAACGCAGCCCAAGGGCAGAGGCTGGAGTACGTCGATCAATCGATGGAAGCTCTTTGAGGTGACCGTGAGATTTACATCAACAATATGAATCGCTGCTGCCAGCCCGGACACGCTTTGTATTAGAAGTTCTTATCAGACAGGCTTCGTTGACGCGGTCTAGACGACCACGAGCAACAGCAGCTCTACATTTATAATTCAAGTACTAACATTTACGTGTTAGATAAAGACCCTAACAGTCGACCAATTGGAAATGTATTTGGAATCCATTTTAAGTTTCCACGATACCGGACACGCGAACGATGGTTTACTCTGTAATTAATTTCGGAATAAATGGATAATAACATGCGAATGACGATTAATTTTCTTATTTAGATTAGATTATAAGTTAGTTTAAGCCTCCCTAACCGCTACAAAAAGAGCGTATCGAAGAGAGGAAGGAGGAAGGCACCATTTAGTATGGAGATAAGAGAATGAGGAATCTATGCAGAAGGGGCATAGAAACAGTAAAGTTGAGAAAGAAGTTCATGAAACAAGATAAAATTTGAAGAAGAAAGTCAGAGGTGCTGAAAAACAGGACAGTAGTAAACCGAAAAAAGGTGGTCCTTAACATAACAAAAAACATTTTATTTCAACAAAAAGAAGGCCTACCTAACTCTCAGCTCGGGCCCTCACATTTTTCCCCTGGGAGCGCTAATTCCCATAGATACAATATCTGTATCCCCCTGAGGGGTTTTTCTTATTTATCACTTTGACTGTGGCGTGAGCCATACTTGGTTTTTGAGGGAGCTTCCATTACGTTGCTGACAAACCAGTAGTCACAAACTCAATTTAAAAAAATACGTAATCAAAACCAAATAAAAAACACGATTCAATTAAATGCATGATATTTTCAACCCTGTTTATTACAATTGACTTTAAATTTGAATTGAATATTAAACTTCAGTTTTACCCGCCTCGGTCAAAGTGTTAATTTTATCCCAGGATGGAGACGATATAAAAACAGAGTATCAGAAAGTTACTTATTCGCGAGATGAAGAACAACAACACGCAGCCGATGACTACGGGGCGTCACCAACACCCAGTTTTTGCACCTCCAGTAACAAGATTTCAGCCATAATTGCTATGTCAATGACACGCAAAATTCTACCCAAAAATGGGAGATTGCAAACATATGTACACCGGTCGCTATCAAAATAGTACATGAATGACTCTGTACTTAAAAACACTGTGAAGTTCATTTGCTTATTACTTAGACCTGCAACCAGTTTGATGGTCGTTGAAATGTATGGAGACAAGCAATGCATTCAGCTAAGAGTCTAATGTATTCAATTATACGCATATGCTAATATGGATATAATATATACGATTTTAATTCAAGCCTCTCTAAATCCAACGAAGGTGCTCATCAAAGGCCCTAACCAAATAAAGGCTGGGAGACGCACGCAGAAAAAACGATTATGATTGACAAAAAAAAATACCCTGCGTCAAAACCAGAAAATCGAGCGTTTTCATTGGCTAGGAAAACACGTATGATAGGAAGGTGACAAATGCTATCGTGTCATCGGAAATAGCGGTCTTGCATCCGACTCTGAGTATGGGCATCCTATTTGATGTCATGAACTTCAATGCTACAAAAAGTGCACAGCGTTTTAGATTATTAGGGTTCACTTCGCTAAATACAATGATTATACTTAGTCATCTCGGTCGATGATACATCCCACTTGATGGCCAACAACACGTGTATTTCTCTAAAACAAGAGGGCATGTTTTATGTATTTTTGCGTGTACACGCTGTGTGGAAGCTAAACTCACATTTGACATACTATTAAACGTACTGTTAAAACATACGTTCCATTTTACATAAAAGGTCCGGTTGCGCTATCAGAGCACCAATATCATTCCCCAAACCCGAGCACCGCACACAAAAATTTTCTACAAAACTTTTCTCAGAATATTAAAAACCGCCTCCGCAATGGAGACCTGGTCTGGTGCTCAAACAAAAGTGAATCCAAAAGACACGGGGAGAAAGACGGGTCGATGGCTGGAATGTTTCCTATTCGGTATTCACAAAACTATGATCACGGCTACAAAGAGAGAACAAACATATTGATGCGTGTCGTAAAATTTGGCGCAGGAACTAATAGAAAGAAATTTAGCGTGACGGAGCGAGTATACGAGCCATCAATTTAGATTGGTGTAATTTATATCGAGGAATATCCTGTTAAAAATATTCCAGCCTCAATTTATCATTAAGAAGATCAATTTCTTCCCCTAGGGATATCCACATGTTTACAAATTCAAACAGAAAATCAGACCATGAACACTAAAAATTTCAAAATAATGGTGCACACAAGCTCATTAAACCTGCACGCCCGTCGTTTCGATTTGCAATCAATACTTCACACCGCGACCAGGAGACGACGAGGAGAAAAGACTTGCACTCTGAAATGAAGAGCAAACAACTCAATCGCTCTCAATTATTATTTTCTGTGCAACAACCCTATGCTATAGTGGCGTGAAAATGAGCAAACAAACACATCGACCCTGCCCTCACCGATATACTGGACCGCTTCAGCGGCTCCAAGAACTTCGATCTCGTAAATCAAACACAGAAAGAGATTCCCGTTCCAGAATGCGACGTTTTAAAAGCGTGGAGTAACAGAGGAGCAAACAAAAATCCGAATGACTGACCGATTTCTGATCGAAGTCGTGGAGCACCCAAGTCGTGTTTGGAATACGGGGCTTCATATTGTGTCCCCGCTACAAATTTTACATCAACGGATTTTTCGGTCGGATAATTTCCATGGACGACGTTCAACTTCATAATTTTGGAGCTATGCAAACAAACATTCTGTATACTATGCAGCTTCTATACCCTTAAAACCCATAAATATTGTGTCGTATTTGGAATGCATGATTAATGTAGCTCTTCACGTTTTGTTGCGTTTACAGATTGCACGTCGACGGATTCCAGGGTCGGAAAATTTCCGTAGGATGACGTTCAACTTTTAATTTTGACATGTGCAAACAAACATTCTGTACACTATGCAGCACCCAAACCCTTAATGACATCTAAATATATAGATAAATTCAATACTTTTACGATAAGCAGCCGAACTAAGTACATCAAAGCCAAAAATTGAAAATTTTTACGTTATTGGAGACTACTTGGCAGATGGTTACAACTTAGCGAAATTTATTTAGTTGCGAACACGGGTAGAAAACTTCATTAAAAATTTCCAATCTTCTTAAGAATTTACATCGATAGTACCAATTTTCATTAAAATTTATATCCATAGTACCAGCCTTCATTTGAAATCTCATATCTTCATTTAAATTTACATCTCGAGCATCAATCCCCAATTAAAATCCTAATTATTTAACACTTTGACTGCGACTACTAAATATTAAGTTCAACACCAAACTCAAATTTAAAGTCAATCGTAGTAAACTATTTTGAAAATACCAAACATGAATTGGATCTTGCCTTCATTTAGCTTTGATTAAGCATTTATGAAAAATGAATTTGCGACTGCTAGTCAGCAGCATTTTGAAAATTACCTCAGTGTACCACCGGTGGTGCACGTCGCAGTCAAAGTGTTGAATAAATTAACATCCATGTTAGTAATCTCCGCCTGAAACATTCACTAGAATTGAGACAAGGGGAATCTCAAGGAAAGGAACGAGTCTCGGCTCAAAAGTTTTCAATCTCAGTGAAAGCAGTTAATATGAATTGAACAATTAACCGACGTACCTTCAACAGACGCAACCAGCATCAATGTCACGTGTTTCTAATTTAGATAAATTAATTCTCTTTGTGAGTCCTTGCGAGTTTAAAACTATTCATTATTTAATTTAACACAAATACTCTCTGCAGATTAACAATGAAAAAAGGATACCAAGAACTAAAGGTAAATGGTTACAGCAACTGGCCATGCTCTGTGTTTCCTGCTGATGAAATTCAGCCAAGCATTTTGGCCGACGGATATTTAACCAGATGTATTGGCCAACCAATATTTAACCAGGTGTTTGACCTACGAATATTTAGCTAAGTGCACTGAATTTTTGAGATTCAGATACTCTATCGAAATCATGCAATACAATTGACGCTAGTTGTGAAATTAAGATATTAGGTGTCAATCAATGGGAAAGGTATCAGACAGTAATTTATAAAGAGTTCGATGCCGGGTTTTTGAAGTTGTGATAGAGGATAATGGTTTCTGAAGCATGTGGGAGAACATGAGTAGTACATCGCCTTATGCGCAGTATGGTTCCAAATTCTACAAAAGTCTTTACCGATCTCACGAGTATGATGCAATTCAAGAGAACAAAATGACAGTTTAAATATGTTCCATTGAAATCACCACGTTGATCGACATGAACTCAAGGATTGGTATTATAAAAGATCAGCTTTTGGCGTTCATTGCGTGTGGGTGTTGGTAAAAAACAGGGAACCTAACCCTTCAGAATCGCAAATGTGAAATATTCAAAATCCTTTTAGTCTCAATGCGAATTACAATTATTTGTAATAGATTACCAGTGATGATTCATGGGCCATAAAGAAGTGGGCTTAAACTCGTTCGATTGCTCTTTCAATGTTGGTACAAAAATCACGAATTGAGCAGTCGCCGTTTGAAAAAGATTCCTCTATAGATTGAGCACTCAATCACAGACAGCTCGGCAGGGCTCCCAAAAGCTGCCGGCTTTTTCTGTATAAATTCTGCCCATTGAAAGAAAAGATGATGGACGACCGAAGAATTGCTGCAACACTTCTACAGAACTAGAAATGGAAGTGTAGATCGGCAAAATCGTCCATTTAATAAGAATTCTTTCTCGAAAAACGGGGTTAGAACACGCTAAAGAAACGGGCACTGTAAAAATGAAACAGTTAACCTCATGAGCCTCATTGAATAAAAATTAGCATTATATAAAACTTTGCACGGGTGTTGAGTATTCAGCTCGTCAATCAAAGTAAGACTTAGTCAAGTCCCGGAAACGAGTAGGAAAACAAAAATTGCTCAAAAAGTTCGAGCTTTAAATAGAAATTTAAAGCGAAAAAACTGGTAATAAATAGAAGTTAAAAGCGCAAAAAGTGTTCATTCAAACGAAAAATATAAGAATGAAAACGTCATGGAAAGAGAGCTTAAATTGAACACTTTAGGAGCGACGTGACTCACCGGTGGTTACTAAGGGGATTTTTATAATGCTGCTTGCTAACCGATCAGCAGTCACTAACTCTACTTCGATAAATGCTTAATGAAAACTAAATAAAGGTGCGATCATTTTAATTTTCGTTATTTTCAAAATTGATTTCGAAAATTATCTCCAATTTTAGATGAATATTAAATTTCAGCTGAACATTTTAACACATTTTAGAGCATTTAACGCGTTGAGCGACATAGCTGTAATAACGACATCTTGCTATAGCGCAACGCGTCAGGGGTGCGGGCCGCCGACGCTAATTCCAAAGAAATCTCAAGTCGCAAGTCGAGCCTATTGTTGCCGTTTGTCTTGAGGCGCTTACCATAATTTTTAGTTTCTGAGCGCTCATCATAGTCATTTTTCATAAATTTTTAGTTTTTAGCCGTGAGGCGCCAATAAGTTTCAGCCGTAAGGCGCCAATAAGTTTAGCCGTGAGGCGCCAATAAGTTTAGCCGTGAGGCGCCAATAAGTTTAGCCGTGAGGCGCCAAAAGTTTAGCCGTGAGGCGCCAATAAGTTTAGCCGTGAGGCGCCAATAAGTTTAGCCGTGAGGCGCCAATAAGTTTAGCCGTGAGGCGCCAATAAGTTTAGCCGTGAGGCGCCAATAAGTTTAGCCGTGAGGCGCCAATAAGTTTAGCCGTGAGGCGCCAATAAGTTTAGCCGTGAGGCGCCAATAAGTTTAGCCGTGAGGCGCCAATAAGTTTAGCCGTGAGGCGCCAATAAGTTTAGCCGTGAGGCGCCAATAAGTTTAGCCGTGAGGCGCCAATAAGTTTAGCCGTGAGGCGCCAATAAGTTTAGCCGTGAGGCGCCAATAATTTAGCCGTGAGGCGCCAATAATTTAGCCGTGAGGCGCCAATAAGTTTAGCCGTGAGGCGCCAATAAGTTTAGCCGTGAGGCGCCAATAAGTTTAGCCGTGAGGCGCCAATAAGTTTTAGTGAACCGAAAAAAGATGGTCCTTAACATTAAAAAATAACATGACCAACAAAAAGAAGACCTACGTAACTTTCACATCGGGACCTCACATTTTCCTCCGGGTGAGCCAATTCCCATAAACACGACAGTTGTATCCCCTTGTAGGGGACACTGGAAGCGCAGAAAACACAGTCCTGGACAGAACATTTCCGTCCTCGTCATTTAAATTTCAAAAAGAATGCAATTGAAAGAACGTGCACGTCGTGCAATTTTGAAGAGGGAACCTCAAGTTGAAAACACTTCACGACGAAAGAAAGTAGTAGATTTGAAGGGAGATATGAAAAGGATAACCATCTTAAAGTGGGAGAAAAGTCGAAGAATTAACGGTCGACGAAAATTTGTTAAATGTATTAAAACCGCACAAAATAAACGTGCATTTACTCTAGATACTGAAAAATAGTGCTGTCATAACCGAAGTTACATCGGAGAACACCGCACATCAACCTTCGCCTCTACGGCGAGACTCAATGTTTCATATTTTTTTGTAACATTTTACAGTAGAAATAGCGGAGAAAATTGCAAAATTCATATTTTCATTACAAGTTCACAAGTTCCCATGGAAAAGATTAGGGCTTTCGAGCGTATAAATCCATTAGCGAGGTGGCTTTGAACTTGCAAGTGTTTTCCATTCATTTTTTATGCATGATGAATAGCACACAGATGATGGCACTGAATGGTATAAAACATTTTTCCTCTCCGTCATCCTTTGCTCCTTTTTACACAGTTTCTTATATTCCGGCTCTGCCTCTCAGTACGCAAAAGAAGATAGATATTAGTTAGTTTAAGCCTCCCTATCCGTAAGAAAGGCGTTACAAAGGAAGGAAGGAGTAATGCACCATTCAATATGGAGAGAAGGAAACGCGTAATCTATGCAGGAAGGGCATAGAAACAAAGTTGAGGAAAAAGTTTATGATGATGAAAGTTGCAGAAGAAAGTAGTAGGTGCTGAGAAACAGGGCAGCAGTGAACTGAAAAACCGGTGGCCCTTTACATGAAAAAAAATAACATTTTATTTCATCAAAAAGAAGGCCTACCTAACTCTCAGCTCGGGCCCTAACACATTTTCCCCCTAGGAGTGCTAATTCCCATAGATACAATGGCATTCTCCTGAGGAGCGACTTCTACTCTATGTATTCTGCATTATCCCTCACTACTCTATGTACCTCTACGTACTCCAAGCTCACTCAACAAATTGCTCATATTTCATTTACATATTGTCGAATTTGTGCCTTGACGTGTTTTTGAAGATAATTGCAGAATGGTATTTGGGTCCCCTTTCTGCTGGTGACAACCAGTCTAATTACGGTGATTGTAAGAAGCCTAATAGGAGAAAAATCGGGCGAGTGAGGGTTAACAATCATAATAAAACTGACAAAATACATCATACCACACATATGAACGTTAAAAATAGCAAAACCTGGAGCAAAACTGCATATAATATTCATGTAAAGTATACAGCAGCCTCGGTAACACTGAGAACAGAAGTTTTCAAGCAATGCTGTTACTACGCAGGGAGTTTCACATTCATTCAAATCAAACCTTTCAAGTCTAAGCCCTTGTTCACTACAAGACAAGTCCCGTAAACGGAAGCGGCTCAACAGGTTCTGATTGAACCGACGCCGTTTAGGCAACTGATGCAAGAGGTGCGAGCTCGTGCTGCTATGGAGCAGCGCGACACGGGCGAGAAGGAGATAATAAAGTTCAAGGTGAAGAAATTTTATTTCAACGTCTGCACGCTTGTTAGATCTCACATCTCGGCATCTATATCTCAGAAACTGTCCGTATCTTGGAATCCGGATTTCACAGGTAGTATCTTAGCAACTGGTTTTCACAGACTGTCCGTATCTTGGAATCCGGATCTCACAGCCTGTCCGTATCTTGGAATCCGGATCTCACAGCCTGTCCGTATCTTGGAATCCGGATCTCACAGCCTGTCCGTATCTTGGAATCCGGATCTCACAGCCTGTCCGTATCTTGGAATCCGGATCTCACAACCTGTCCGTATCTTGGAATCCGGATCTCACAGCCTGTCCGTTTTCTTTCCGTCAGCCTGTCCGTTGTCACAACCAATATGACAATGGTTATCATCATCACAATAATGGTTACCATTATAATGGTCAACATCATCCCAACACCGGTTACCATCATCCCAACAACGGTTACCATCACCACAATCCCGGTAACCAACATCACAAGCACTGTAGCCATCATCACAAGCACTGTAGCCATCATCACAAGCACTGTAGCCATCATCACAAGCACTGTAGCCATCATCACAAGCACTGTAGCCATCATCACAAGCACTGTAGCCATCATCACAAGCACTGTAGCCGTCATCACAATCACGGTAACCATCACCACTATAATGATTACCACTACCACAATCACTGTAACCTTCACAACCATCACTGTAACCTTCACCACAATACCGGTAACCATGACCACAATAACGGTTAACGTCATAGTAATAAGGGTAACCACTATCCCAATACCGGTAACCACCATCCCATCCCAATAACGGTAATCACCATCCCATCCCAATAACGGTAACCACCATCCCATCCCAATGTCGGTCACCACCATCCCATCCCAATAACGGTAACCACCATCCCATCCCAATAACGGTAACCACCATCCCATCCCAATAACGGTAACCACCATCCCATCCCAATAACGGTAACCACCATCCCATCCCAATAACGGTAACCATCATCCCATCCCAATAACGGTAACCATCATCCCATCCCAATAACGGTAACCATCATCCCATCCCAATAACGGTAACCATCATCCCATCCCAATAACGGTAACCATCATCCCATCCCAATAACGGTAACCACTATCCCATCCCAATACCAGTAACCACCATCCCAATACCAGTAACCACCATCCCAATACCAGTAACCACCATCCCAATACCAGTAACCACCATCCCAATACCAGTAACCACCATCCCAATACCAGTAACCACCATCCCAATACCAGTAACCACCATCCCAATACCAGTAACCACCATCCCAATACCAGTAACCACCATCCCAATACCAGTAACCACCATCCCAATACCAGTAAACAGCATCCCAAAACCAGTAACCACCATCCCAATACCGGTAACCACCATCCCAATAACGGTAATCACCATCCCAATACCGGTAACCACCATCCCAATACCAGTAACCACCATCCCAATACCGGTAACCACCATCCCAATACCAGTAACCAGCATCCCAATACCAGTAACCAGCATCCCAATACCAGTAACCAGCATCCCAATACCAGTAACCAGCATCCCAATACCAGTAACCAGCATCCCAATACCAGTAACCAGCATCCCAAAACCAGTAACCAGCATCCCAATACCAGTAACCACCATCCCAATACCAGTAACCACCATCCCAATACCAGTAACCACCATCCCAATACCAGTAACCAGCATCCCAATACCAGTAACCACCATCCCAATACCGGTAACCACTATCCCAATACCGGTAACCACCATCCCAATACCGGTAACCACTATCCCAATACCGGTAACCAGCATCCCAATACCAGTAACCAGCATCCCAAAACCAGTAACCAGCATCCCAAAACCGGTAACCACCATCCCAATACCGGTAACCACCATCCCAATACCAGTAACCACCATCCCAATACCAGTAACCACCATCCCAATACCAGTAACAAGCATCCCAATACCAGTAACCAGCATCCCAAAACCAGTAACCAGCATCCCAAAACCAGTAACCACCATCCCAAAACCAGTAACCACCATCCCAATACCAGTAACCACAATCCCAATACCAGTAACCACCATCCCAATACCAGTAACCAGCATCCCAATACCGGTAACCACCATCCCAATACCGGTAACCACCATCCCAATACCAGTAACCAGCATCCCAATACCAGTAACCAGCATCCCAATACCAGTAACCAGCATCCCAATACCAGTAACCAGCATCCCAATACCAGTAACCAGCATCCCAATACCAGTAACCAGCATCCCAAAACCAGTAACCAGCATCCCAAAACCGGTAACCACCATCCCAATACCGGTAACCACCATCCCAATACCGGTAACCACCATCCCAATACCAGTAACCACCATCCCAATTTCAGTAACCAGCATCCCAATACCAGTAACCAGCATCCCAATACCAGTAACCAGCATCCCAAAACCAGTAACCAGCATCCCAAAACCAGTAACCACCATCCCAATACCAGTAACCACTATCCCAATACCAGTAACCACCATCCCAATACCAGTAACCACCATCCCAATACCAGTAACCACCATCCCAATACCGGTAACCACCATCCCAATAACGGTAACCAGCATCCCAATACCGGTAACCACCATCCCAATAACGGTAACCAGCATCCCAATACCGGTAACCACCACCACGAGCGCAATGGAAGAAAAACCATTGGACAAGAATGACGTGAGCAAGACCACCAGCGCACACGGAGCTGACGAAGCGGCAAGCGAGCAAAGAAGCGATGCTGTAGCAGCAGGAGCGGTGCAGATCACAAGGCTGCCTTTGATTGCGTGCAACAGAGGAGATGCTGTGGCGCACCCGCTGTTGCACGCACTGTACTGTCCCGCACTACACGTGGTAGGTGTGTGCAGACACACACACTACGTTACTGTAGAGTCCCGGTACTGTACATGGCAGGTGTGCGCAGGCCGGTGTGTGCATGTGTGCAGAGGCCGGTATGTGTGCAGATACACCCACTGCACTACTACACAGTACCGGCACTATAGACTTGGCATGTGTGTTACAATGTTCCTACACCTGGTGCTTGTATCGCTGAGGGTCACCTTCCGACCACCCTGCCGTGGTGTTAAATAGGGAAAATAAGGTCATTAATTGGGAAAAAATTTAGTCGTTCTCCTTTGTGTTCCCTTCCGATCTGCACTCCATGTCTCCTTCACGCTCAAGACTGAGTGCAAGAGGTATATGTGAGCTCTGGTTTTGCTAAACTCTTGAACATTAAAAAATGCAAGTATCCGCGCACTTGAAAGTACAGTTGCGAAGGTACGCTTGAACGTACAGAATGCAAGCCTCTTAACTGCAACAATGCTGTTCTAAAGGTTGGAAGGACTATTAAATATGGAATTGAGGTAACACGGAATCTTTGCTCGAAGTGCATAGATGTAGAAAGTTGAGAAAGCATTTTATGACACAAGAGAAAAGGTAAAGAAGAAAGTAGTAGGTGCTGGAAAACAAGACAGCAGTGAACCAGAAAAAAATGGTCTATATCGGAATAAAAAATATCTTATTTCAATAAAAATTAGTCCTAACTAACTTTCAGTTCGGGACCTCACATTTTCATCCTGGGAGCGCTAATTTACACAGGTAAAATAGTTGTATCCCTCTGACTGATCAAAAATGAGGAAACGTATGTCACGAACTGAAAAAAAACGTTATTTCAATACAAAATCTGAGCTTTACATTAACATTTAAGATTCAAGAAGCATTAAATTTGTATCGTCTTAGAATTCTACTGTTTCGCGATTACTTTTACATAGTCATGACCAAACAGAATTCGATATACAACAGAATTTCAGTGTCTCGAAACAGATTCAAAGCTTGGCAAATCGTTGAGCCTGTTAACAAAAAAAGAAATTCAGCAAGCGTAAAAAAAATAAATTCACAGTAGCTTGCTCAATGGACCAGGTGAACGAAAAATATAAACATTACTTGGACTCGCAACAAATTAGTTGCACCTACAGCAGAACGAACAGTAAATTTTCAAAGTTTTCATCAGAATTTGAACTTTCTGAGCAATCACGATCGCAACATATGGTAAGGATTATAAGTTAGTTTATGCCTCCCTAACCGCTACAAAAAAGATCGTATCGAAGAGAGGAAGGAGGAAGGCACCATTTAGTATGGAGATAAGAGAATGAGGAATCTATGCAGAAAGGGCATAGAAACAGTAAGTTGAGCTCAACATATGATAAAAAATACGGTCAAGGGAATCACGATCTCAACAAATAATAAGAAACACGGTAAGAAGATGAGTGAAGCAACTGCAATCATTCTGAGGATGAAACAACTGTAGCACCGACGGAACAAAAACGATTCATGCTGCTTGTGACATAACATAAGTTTCAATCGCAATCTCCTGGGCTGTACATAAGCTGTCGCAGTCTAGGGTGGCCAGTACTCATAGGGTAGATTTTTTTTCACAGAATTTTCTCGACGGGACCCCATTAAAAAGGTGAGGTTGATAGAAAAAATGATACTGGTAAAGTTTCAGACCATTTGAACATCGTTAACCCGTGCCCCAACGGCCTCAAAGTTCTGAAAAACCGCTAAAATGCCATTTTTCAGAACTTTGAGGCCGTTGGGGCACGGGTTAACGATGTTCAAATGGTCTGAAACTTTACCAGTATCATTTTTTCTATCAACCTCACCTTTTTAGGGGGTCCCGTCAAGAAAATTCTGTGAAAAAAAATCTACCCTATGAGTACTGGCCACCCTACTGTCGCACCTTAAAATAGCATCCAGGCACACAACACATTCATAAGTCTTGGAAAAAGGGAAACACGTCCACGGTAACAAGACAAGTTACTAGGAGGTCGAGATTTTGAAGGAGAATTTAAGCCTACACGCAGGATAGCCGAAGCCCTAATGATTTGCATTTAAAATGGCTTCTGGGAGCAAATTTTGTGTATGCTGGTGGGACTTTCGCTCCGTACAACCCGGGTAAACAGCTGAGGCTATAACTACGAATGAATGAGAACTGAGTAACGCTCACCGCTTCAGGAAGTCCGTATGAATAATACATAAGAGTCGCTCCTTGGAAACAAATGCTGAGATAAGATCCATGAATACAACGCCACTGCGGAAGTATTCCTCTGAGCTCGATAAATGCTCGAATTGGAATGTTAAGTAGGGAAGCACCAGGTTACTTTTCCATTAATGGTATGCGTGCGGAACAACTACCTTCCAGTAATAATGTTTTAACGGAACTACCCGTTATTTTCTGCATATCAACAATTAAGTGCGTTCTACAATTGTATAATAATGTTTAGTTGGTTGCTTATTTGTTTGTTTACTTGGTTGCTTGTATGGTTGATATGTCAGTCCCTACTCTCCTCTGTGAACCGAACACTGCAAAATGACCGTAATTTCTGATTTGCAATTACAAGTTGGTCAAATTTAAATAGAGAAATAAAAAAAATTGTGCATTTAAACAGATCTTTTAAAAACAGGTGCCACGACTGAATGTATTGTTTTCATCATTTTTGGAAAGAGTGTACGGGGGCGAATAAATAGAAGAAAGGTTCATTTGTCTGCTTTCAAGTAAATAATCCAACTCGTTATTTTGTACAGCAAGAACCTGAAAAGCTGACCAGGCTACAAACTAAAATTTAACTCCAGTTACTTCGCCTTAATACTGCACTGCTAAGATTTTTCTGCACCTCACTTCGACACAAATACACGGGGAATAAAATTGTTCGTAAAACAACGAAACCGAATAAGAATTTCAATTATAAAGTCCCAATTTAAATGAATAAAAATTTACAGCAGAAATTAAAAAGATTTAGCAGCAGTGGTCGAAAAAAAACGCTGAAATTTTATAAAAAAATCGAAAAATATAAGTAAAAATTTATTTTGATGTTAACGTAAGAAAACGAGAGGGCGCATTTAACTCCAGCAGTCGGTTTACGTAAATTAAGTGCCAGCAGCTCACCAATCGGGAGAGCTGGACCCCCAGCAGCCCACCAATCGGGAGAGCTGGACCCCAGCAGCCCACCAATCGGGAGAGCTGGACCCCAGCAGCCCACCAATCGGGAGAGCTGGACCCCAGCAGCCCACCAACCGGGAGAGCTGGACCCCCAGCAGCCCACCAACCAGGAGGGCTAGACCCCCAGCAGCCCACCAACCAGGAGGGCAGGACCCCCAGCAGCCCACCAACCAGGAGGGCTGGACCCCCAGCAGCCCAATAACCAGGAGGGCTAGACCCCCAGCAGCCCACCAACCAGGAGGGCTGGACCCCCAGCAGCCCACCAACCAGGAGGGCTGGACCCCCAGCAGCCCAATAACCAGGAGGGCTAGACACCCAGCCGCCCACCAACCAGGAGGGCCGGACCCACCCACCAGAGGGGTGGGTTGCCTGCCTCGCCCATAAAGGAGACTTTATCTGGGACGCTCGGCGCGATCGAGGCGACCATTAATAATTTTCGTCCATATTATCGAGCACCACAGCCGCTCTTAGGTGGGCTGGGGTGTGCGGGTGGGCTGTGGTGGGCAGGTGGGCTGTGGTGTGCAAGGGTGGGTGGGTGAGCTGTGGTGTGCAAGGGTGGGTGGGTGAGCTGTGGTGTGCAGGTAGACTGTGGTGTGCAATGGTGGGTGGGTGAACTGTGGTGTGCAGGTAGACTGTGGTGTGCAAGGGCGGGTGGGTGAACTGTGGTGTGCAGGTAGACTGTGGTGTGCAATGGTGGGTGGGTGGGATGTGGTGTGCAAGGGCGGTTGGGATGTGGTGTGCAAGGGTGAGGGGTTGTGGTGTGCAGGGGTGGGGGGATTGTGGTGTGCAGGGGTGGGTGGGCTGTGGTGTGCAGGGGTGGGCGAGTGTCGCGAAATGAAGAGCGACATGAAGGCAAGATCATTATTCAAACGATGCACCGATTTTCCAGTGAGGTATCGAGGCAGCAACATAACTATAAAACTCGAGTGGAGAGACTCGTCAGCATCATTCCTCCCCGAGCGGAGCTTTGGAGTCCTTCGACACTGATCCCCAGCAGGATCAGTGTCTTAACGAACCACAGAAGGACAATTACCTTCAGAAGGGGCACATGTGTGTATTTCAACTAATGATCGTTATGTTTAGACATTTTAAAAACCAATGATGCATTTTATCTGATCGTTATTAGAAAAAAATGGTTTTCATTCTTTTTTTCTTTCTTGGGATGCACTGAGCCTTCCTTCGCAGAGAGCGGCATTCCAGCAAGCTTCAGGACAATGAATTTCGCAGCGCGGGGAGAGAAGGAGGATAGGGAGGGGAATGTTGCCTCCAGCATTCCTGTTCCAGGACTGGTCTCTTCTGCCAGACGCAACCATTTCCACCAGTCAACGCAACCATGGGTGCGCCTCTCTATCTCCTCCAACCGTGTTTGCTGCTTCTCCATGTCCTCCAACCGTGTTTGCTGCTTCCCCATGTCCACCAACCGTGTTTGCTGCTTCTCCATGTCCACCAACCGTGTTTGCTGCTTCCCCATGTCATCCAACCGTGTTTGCTGCTTCCCCATGTCCACCAACCGTGTTTGCTGCTTCCCCATGTCATCCAACCGTGTTTGCTGCTTCCCCATGTCATCCAACCGTGTTTGCTGCTTCCCCATGTCCATCAACCGTGTTTGCTGCTTCCCCATGTCCACCAACCGTGTTTGCTGCTTCTCCATGTCCACCAACCGTGTTTGCTGCTTCCCCATGTCATCCAACCATGTTTGCTGCTTCTCCATGTCATCCAACCATGTTTGCTGCTTCCCCATGTCATCCAACCATGTTTGCTGCTTCTCCATGTCCACCAACCATGTTTGCTGCTTCTCCATGTCCACCAACCGTGTTTGCTGCTTCTCCATGTCCACCAACCGTGTTTGCTGCTTCTCCATGTCCACCAACCATGTTTGCTGCTTCTCCATGTCATCCAACCGTGTTTGCTGCTTCCCCATGTCATCCAACCGTGTTTGCTGCTTCCCCATGTCCACCAACCGTGTTTGCTGCTTCCCCATGTCCACCAACCGTGTTTGCTGCTTCTCCATGTCCACCAACCGTGTTTGCTGCTTCCCCATGTCCACCAACCGTGTTTGCTGCTTCCCCATGTCCACCAACCGTGTTTGCTGCTTCCCCATGTCCACCAACCATGTTTGCTGCTTCTCCATGTCCACCAACCGTGTTTGCTGCTTCTCCATGTCCACCAACCATGTTTGCTGCTTCTCCATGTCATCCAACCGTGTTTGCTGCTTCCCCATGTCATCCAACCGTGTTTGCTGCTTCCCCATGTCCACCAACCATGTTTGCTGCTTCCCCATGTCATCCAACCGTGTTTGCTGCTTCCCCATGTCCACCAACCGTGTTTGCTGCTTCTCCATGTCCTCCAACCATGTTTGCTGCTTCTCCATGTCCTCCAACCATGTTTGCTGCTTCTCCATGTCCTCCAACCGTGTTTGCTGCTTCTCCATGTCCTCCAACCGTGTTTGCTGCTTCTCTATGTCCTCCAACCGTGTTTGCTGCTTCTCCATGTCCTCCAACCATGTTTGCTGCTTCTCCATGTCCTCCAACCGTGTTTGCTGCTTCTCCATGTCCTCCAACCATGTTTGCTGCTTCTCCATGTCCTCCAACCGTGTTTGCTGCTTCTCCATGTCCTCCAACCGTGTTTGCTGCTTCTCCATGTCCTCCAACCGTGTTTGCTGCTTCTCCATGTCCTCCAACCGTGTTTGCTGCTTCTCCATGTCCTCCAACCATGTTTGCTGCTTCTCCATGTCCTCCAACCGTGTTTGCTGCTTCTCCATGTCCTCCAACCGTGTTTGCTGCTTCTCCATGTCCTCCAACCATGTTTGCTGCTTCTCCATGTCCTCCAACCGTGTTTGCTGCTTCTCCATGTCCTCCAACCATGTTTGCTGCTTCTCCATGTCCTCCAACCGTGTTTGCTGCTTCTCCATGTTCTCCAACCGTGTTTGCTGCTTCTCCATGTCCTCCAACCATGTTTGCTGCTTCTCCATGTCCTCCAACCATGTTTGCTGCTTCTCCATGTCCTCCAACCGTGTTTGCTGCTTCTCCATGTCCTCCAACCGTGTTTGCTGCTTCTCCATGTCCTCCAACCGTGTTTGCTGCTTCTCCATGTCCACCAACCATGTTTGCTGCTTCCCCATGTCCACCAACCATGTTTGCTGCTTCTCCATGTCCTCCAACCATGTTTGCTGCTTCTCCATGTCCTCCAACCGTGTTTGCTGCTTCTCCATGTCCTCCAACCGTGTTTGCTGCTTCTCCATGTCCTCCAACCATGTTTTCTGCTTCTCCATGTCCTCCAACCGTGTTTGCTGCTTCTCCATGTCCACCAACCATGTTTGCTGCTTCTCCATGTCCTCCAACCATGTTTGCTGCTTCTCCATGTCCTCCAACCGTGTTTGCTGCTTCTCCATGTCCTCCAACCGTGTTTGCTGCTTCTCCATGTCCTCCAACCATGTTTGCTGCTTCTCCATGTCCTCCAACCGTGTTTGCTGCTTCTCCATGTCCTCCAACCATGTTTGCTGCTTCTCCATGTCCTCCAACCGTGTTTGCTGCTTCTCCATGTCCTCCAACCATGTTTGCTGCTTTTCCATGTCCTCCAACCGTGTTTGCTGCTTCCCCATGTCCTCCAACCGTGTTTGCTGCTTCTCCATGTCCTCCAACCACGGTTTGCTGCTTCTCCATGTCCTCCAACCGTGTTTGCTGCTTCCCCATGTCCTCCAACCGTGTTTGCTGCTTCCCCATGTCCTCCAACCGTGTTTGCTGCTTCTCCATGTCCTCCAACCACGGTTTGCTGCTTCCCCATGTCCTCCAACCGTGTTTGCTGCTTCTCCATGTCCTCCAACCATGTTTGCTGCTTCCCCATGTCCTCCAACCGTGTTTGCTGCTTCTCCATGTCCTCCAACCACGGTTTGCTGCTTCCCCATGTCCTCCAACCGTGTTTGCTGCTTCTCCATGTCCTCCAACCATGTTTGCTGCTTCTCCATGTCCTCCAACCGTGTTTGCTGCTTCCCCATGTCCTCCAACCGTGTTTGCTGCTTCCCCATGTCCTCCAACCGTGTTTGCTGCTTCCCCATGTCATCCAACCGTGTTTGCTGCTTCTCCATGTCCTCCAACCGTGTTTGCTGCTTCTCCATGTCCTCCAACCGTGTTTGCTGCTTCTCCATGTCCTCCAACCGTGTTTGCTGCTTCTCCATGTCCTCCAACCGTGTTTGCTGCTTCTCCATGTCCTCCAACCGTGTTTGCTGCTTCTCCATGTCCTCCAACCGTGTTTGCTGCTTCTCCATGTCCTCCAACCGTGTTTGCTGCTTCTCCATGTCCTCCAACCGTGTTTGCTGCTTCTCCATGTCCTCCAACCGTGTTTGCTGCTTCTCCATGTCCTCCAACCGTGTTTGCTGCTTCTCCATGTCCTCCAACCGTGTTTGCTGCTTCCCCATGTCCTCCAACCGTGTTTGCTGCTTCTCTATGTCCTCCAACCATGTTTGCTGCTTCTCCATGTCCTCCAACCGTGTTTGCTGCTTCTCCATGTCCTCCAACCGTGTTTGCTGCTTCTCTATGTCCTCCAACCGTGTTTGCTGCTTCCCCATGTCCTCCAACCGTGTTTGCTGCTTCTCTATGTCCTCCAACCGTGTTTGCTGCTTCTCTATGTCCTCCAACCGTGTTTGCTGCTTCTCTATGTCCTCCAACCGTGTTTGCTGCTTCCCCATGTCCTCCAACCGTGTTTGCTGCTTCTCTATGTCCTCCAACCATGTTTGCTGCTTCTCCATGTCCTCCAACCGTGTTTGCTGCTTCTCCATGTCCTCCAACCGTGTTTGCTGCTTCTCCATGTCCTCCAACCGTGTTTGCTGCTTCCCCATGTCCTCCAACCGTGTTTGCTGCTTCTCCATGTCCTCCAACCATGTTTGCTGCTTCTCCATGTCCTCCAACCGTGTTTGCTGCTTCCCCATGTCCTCCAACCGTGTTTGCTGCTTCCCCATGTCCTCCAACCGTGTTTGCTGCTTCTCCATGTCATCCAACCGTGTTTGCTGCTTCTCCATGTCCTCCAACCGTGTTTGCTGCTTCTCCATGTCCTCCAACCGTGTTTGCTGCTTCTCCATGTCCTCCAACCGTGTTTGCTGCTTCTCCATGTCCTCCAACCGTGTTTGCTGCTTCTCCATGTCCTCCAACCGTGTTTGCTGCTTTTCCATGTCCTCCAACCGTGTTTGCTGCTTCTCCATGTCCTCCAACCGTGTTTGCTGCTTCTCCATGTCCTCCAACCGTGTTTGCTGCTTCTCCATGTCCTCCAACCGTGTTTGCTGCTTCTCTATGTCCTCCAACCGTGTTTGCTGCTTCTCTATGTCCTCCAACCGTGTTTGCTGCTTCTCCATGTCCTCCAACCATGTTTGCTGCTTCTCCATGTCCTCCAACCGTGTTTGCTGCTTCTCTATGTCCTCCAACCGTGTTTGCTGCTTCTCTATGTCCTCCAACCATGTTTGCTGCTTCTCCATGTCCTCCAACCGTGTTTGCTGCTTCTCTATGTCCTCCAACCGTGTTTGCTGCTTCTCCATGTCCTCCAACCATGTTTGCTGCTTCTCCATGTCCTCCAACCGTGTTTGCTGCTTCTCCATGTCCTCCAACCATGTTTGCTGCTTCTCCATGTCCTCCAACCGTGTTTGCTGCTTCTCTATGTCCTCCAACCGTGTTTGCTGCTTCTCTATGTCCTCCAACCATGTTTGCTGCTTCTCCATGTCCTCCAACCGTGTTTGCTGCTTCTCTATGTCCTCCAACCGTGTTTGCTGCTTCTCCATGTCCTCCAACCGTGTTTGCTGCTTCTCTATGTCCTCCAACCATGTTTGCTGCTTCTCCATGTCCTCCAACCGTGTTTGCTGCTTCTCCATGTCCTCCAACCGTGTTTGCTGCTTCTCCATGTCCTCCAACCGTGTTTGCTGCTTCTCCATGTCCTCCAACCGTGTTTGCTGCTTCTCTATGTCCTCCAACCGTGTTTGCTGCTTCTCCATGTCCTCCAACCGTGTTTGCTGCTTCTCTATGTCCTCCAACCGTGTTTGCTGCTTCTCCATGTCCTCCAACCGTGTTTGCTGCTTCTCCATGTCCTCCAACCGTGTTTGCTGCTTCTCTATGTCCTCCAACCGTGTTTGCTGCTTCTCCATGTCCTCCAACCGTGTTTGCTGCTTCTCCATGTCCTCCAACCATGTTTGCTGCTTCTCTATGTCCTCCAACCGTGTTTGCTGCTTCTCTATGTCCTCCAACCGTGTTTGCTGCTTCTCCATGTCCTCCAACCGTGTTTGCTGCTTCTCTATGTCCTCCAACCGTGTTTGCTGCTTCTCCATGTCCTCCAACCGTGTTTGCTGCTTCTCTATGTCCTCCAACCGTGTTTGCTGCTTCTCCATGTCCTCCAACCGTGTTTGCTGCTTCTCCATGTCCTCCAACCGTGTTTGCTGCTTCTCTATGTCCTCCAACCGTGTTTGCTGCTTCTCCATGTCCTCCAACCGTGTTTGCTGCTTCTCCATGTCCTCCAACCATGTTTGCTGCTTCTCTATGTCCTCCAACCGTGTTTGCTGCTTCTCTATGTCCTCCAACCGTGTTTGCTGCTTCTCCATGTCCTCCAACCGTGTTTGCTGCTTCTCCATGTCCTCCAACCGTGTTTGCTGCTTCTCTATGTCCTCCAACCGTGTTTGCTGCTTCTCCATGTCCTCCAACCGTGTTTGCTGCTTCTCCATGTCCTCCAACCGTGTTTGCTGCTTCTCCATGTCCTCCAACCGTGTTTGCTGCTTCTCCATGTCCTCCAACCGTGTTTGCTGCTTCTCCATGTCCTCCAACCATGTTTGCTGCTTCTCTATGTCCTCCAACCGTGTTTGCTGCTTCTCTATGTCCTCCAACCGTGTTTGCTGCTTCTCCATGTCCTCCAACCGTGTTTGCTGCTTCTCTATGTCCTCCAACCGTGTTTGCTGCTTCTCCATGTCCTCCAACCGTGTTTGCTGCTTCTCCATGTCCTCCAACCGTGTTTGCTGCTTCTCTATGTCCTCCAACCGTGTTTGCTGCTTCTCCATGTCCTCCAACCGTGTTTGCTGCTTCTCCATGTCCTCCAACCGTGTTTGCTGCTTCTCCATGTCCTCCAACCGTGTTTGCTGCTTCTCCATGTCCTCCAACCGTGTTTGCTGCTTCTCCATGTCCTCCAACCGTGTTTGCTGCTTCTCCATGTCCTCCAACCGTGTTTGCTGCTTCTCCATGTCCTCCAACCGTGTTTGCTGCTTCTCCATGTCCTCCAACCGTGTTTGCTGCTTCTCCATGTCCTCCAACCATGTTTGCTGCTTCTCTATGTCCTCCAACCGTGTTTGCTGCTTCTCTATGTCCTCCAACCGTGTTTGCTGCTTCTCCATGTCCTCCAACCGTGTTTGCTGCTTCTCTATGTCCTCCAACCGTGTTTGCTGCTTCTCCATGTCCTCCAACCGTGTTTGCTGCTTCTCCATGTCCTCCAACCGTGTTTGCTGCTTCTCCATGTCCTCCAACCGTGTTTGCTGCTTCTCCATGTCCTCCAACCATGTTTGCTGCTTCTCTATGTCCTCCAACCGTGTTTGCTGCTTCTCCATGTCCTCCAACCGTGTTTGCTGCTTCTCCATGTCCTCCAACCGTGTTTGCTGCTTCTCTATGTCCTCCAACCGTGTTTGCTGCTTCTCCATGTCCTCCAACCGTGTTTGCTGCTTCTCCATGTCCACCAACCATGTTTGCTGCTTCTCCATGTCCACCAACCGTGTTTGCTGCTTCTCCATGTCCACCAACCATGTTTGCTGCTTCTCCATGTCCACCAACCATGTTTGCTGCTTCTCCATGTCCACCAACCATGTTTGCTGCTTCTCCATGTCCACCAACCGTGTTTGCTGCTTCCCCATGTCCTCCAACCACGGTTTCGCTGCGAGTTTGGCCACATGACGGAACCGGTAGCCCTCAGATTAGATTACATGTAATTTTAAAGCCTCCCTAACCGCTACAAAAAAGAGCGTTTCGAATAGAGGAAGGAGGAGGGCACCATTCAGAATGGAGGTAAGGGTACACGAAATTTATGCAGAAGGGGCATAGAAACAGTTGAGAAAGAATTTCATGAAACAAGATAAAGTTTAAAAAAGAATGTAGTAAGAACTGAAAAAGAAGATAGCTGTGAATCGAAAAAAAGTGGTCCTTAATACTGCAAAAACTTGAATGTCGACAGAATGAAATCCAACCTCTCAGCTAGGGCCCTCAAACACTTTCCCCCTGGGGGGCCGGTACCACACACAGCGGTACCTGCACCACACACAACGGTACCGGTACCACACACAACGGTACCGGCACCACACACAACGGTACCGGTACCACACACAACGGTACCGGCACCACACACAACGGTACCGGCACCACACACAACGGTACCGGTACCACACACAACGGTACCTGCACCACACACAACGGTACCAGTTCCACACACAACGGTACCAGTTCCACACACAACGGTACCGGAACCACAGACAACGGTACCGGTATCACACAGAACGGTACCTGCACCACACACAACGGTACCTGCACCACACACAACGGTACCGGTACCACACACAACGGTACCGGTACCACACAAAACGGTACCGGTACCACACACAACGGTACCGGAACCACACACAACGGTACCGGAACCACACACAACGGTACCGGAACCACACACAACGGTACCGGAACCACACAACAAGGACACGGGATCCAAACGCCAGTCGCAGGACGGTGAAAGGGAAGAACAGCTCGTCACATGCCGCCCTCGCTGGCCCTGTTCAGCTTCAGTGCTGCCATGTGAGGCCACATGCTCGCCATGTGAGGCCACATGCTCGCCATGTGAGGCCACATGCTCGCCATGTGAGGCCACATGCTCGCCATGTGAGGCCACATGCTCGCCATGTGAGGCCACATGCTCGCCATGTGAGGCCACATGCTCGCCATGTGAGGCCACATGCTCGCCATGTGAGGCCAAATGCTCGCCATGTGAGGCCACATGCTCGCCATGTGAGGCCACATGCTCGCCATGTGAGGCCACATGCTCGCCATGTGAGGCCACATGCTCGCCATGTGAGGCCACATGTCCGCCATGTGAGGCCACATGCTCACCATGTGAGGCCACATGCTCACCATGTGAGGCCACATGCTCACCATGTGAGGCCACTACGGAATCCGTTGCACGATCACGTGAGGTCATGACACCAGCTCCAGCACCTACAGGCAACCGCGTATATTTCTGGCCAGGCTAAGAGTCTACATAGGCTTGAACTTCGGCTTCCATAGTCTAGCCAGGCTAAAGTATTGGCTCCCAGAGTCTGGCCAGGCTAAAGTATTGGCTCCCAGAGTCTGGCCAGGCTAAAGTATTGGCTTTTAGAGTCTGGCCAGGCTGAAGTATTGGCTCCCATAGTCTGGCCAGTCTAAAGTATTGGCTCCCATAGTCTGGCCAGACTAAAGTATTGGCTCCCATAGTCTGGCCAGACTAAAGTATTGGCTCCCATAGTCTGGCTAGACTAAAGTATTGGCTCCCATAGTCTGGCCAGGCTAAAGTATTGGCTCCCATAGTCTGGCCAGGCTTAAGTATTGGCTCCCATAGTCTGGCCAGGCTTAAGTATTGGCTCCAAGGGTCTGGCCAGGCTTAAGTATTGGCTTCCATAGTCTGGCCAGGCTAAAGTATTGGATCGCAAACCACGTTTTGTTTCGACTTGAGTTCGATGAAACATAGAACAATAGATGAAAATCTCCAAATCGAAAAACAAGTATTTCGACGACAAAAGCAACAGTTCGAAAGAAGCACAATTTAGCCAAAAATTACAACACTTTTCACTTGAATCCGCTAAAACTGGATGTGCTACTCACGTCAGCACTGCTGTTCTGAACACTTTGACCGCAATTGGTTAACTAATGTTCAATATTTAACTCCAGTTTCGAGTCAATTGAAGGAATTTTTTTTGAAAATAGCAAACATTAACTGGATCATGCCTGCAATTAGCTTTAATTAAGTATTTGCTCACCCCCTTAATTTGAAATAAGAAAGAAGTCGAAAAAAATGCCGCAAGAAATAAAAAAATTAGATCTCTCAAAAGTTGATTAGGCCGAGTGCACACGGCCCGTCAAAAATGTGAAATAATAGAAGATAAACCACATGGCACACGTTCTTTTCTCAAGCTTGTACCACAGATACGCTCATCGCACACTTTCGGCTGGCTTCGGACAGACAGACGGACGCGGCTCGTATTATATGTAGTATAGATTTATAAAAGTTTAATTCGTGCATTGGAGCAGTATTATGAAAACTCTCTTCGTGGCGACCGGTGGTGCACGTCGCGGTCAAAGTATTGATGTGGGTTCCAGCACGAAAGCCACTTTCGCTGGAGCTGACATGGAGCACGCAGCGCGTCCCCAGGAGAACAGGAAGGCCAATGCGAGATCGAGGCGAACTATCTGACGACCTCGCGGGAACGCATTCCTGGCTACAATTTAGCGCGCTTTCGAGCACTGAGGTCACACAGCCGTGTTTAACACGCTCCCTGCGATGGGTGACACTGAAGTTCAATATAATACTCTATTTTAAAGTCAAAAGTTGTAAGAAATTTTATAACTACCTAACATTAACTGGGTCTAGTAAATACCATAAATTTTGAAAGATTGTTATTTTTCAAACAACGTATCGATGGGTCGTTTTACAGCAGGATTATAATTATTATCTAAGAAAGTTTTAGCCTCCCTTAACCACGACAAAGATGTTCTAAGAGAGGAAAGAGGAAGGCACCATTTAGTATGGAGTTGAGGGAACGCGGAATCTATGCACCAAGTGCACAGAAACAGTAAGCTAGGAAAGAAGTTCAGGAAACAAGAAAAAAGTTGAAGAAGAAAGTAGTAGGTGCTGAAAAACCGTACAGCAGTGAACCGAAAAAAGATGGTTTGTAACAAAACAAAAACATTTTTTATTACAACAAAAAGGAAGCCTACCCAACCTTTAGCTCGAGCCCTCACATGGTTGCTTTTACAGCAGGATGAACTTAAACACGACCCATCGATAGGTCGTATCGCAGTCAACGTGTTAAATGGCAACCTACCATTCTGAAATTTGTGCATCGTTGATCTGGTCAGTTGTGCTTCTGGTCGGAAGAGAGAGAGGCTCATGAAGTTCTCATGGAATCTTAACACGCAACTCATCTTGAGAGCGGCGTCTGTTAGCTGGAAAGATTTCCTCTACAGCCTACCGTACAACCTAGGACAGTGGATAATTACTTTAAAGTGTGAGGACATAGAATTCCTACTACCATAAGCGCAAGACAAACAGAGCGTGAACAGTCAATGGATTACTTTAAAGTGTGAGAATATAAAATTCCATTTACAAAAAGCACAAGACAAACAGGGTGAACCTTAGATAAATTACTTCCAAGTACGAGGATATAGAATTCGCACTACCTGAAGCCCAAGGCAAACGAAGAGGGTAAACGCACGCAACTTTCACTTTCATGGAACCTAGACCTTGCTTGGTATGACTGCCTAGCGCGATCAACGGTACTCTACAGCACACCAGATTCTTTCCCTTTCTGGCACCTGTGCTTTATTTGAATTGAAAATGCAACCCCCTCTACACAACAACAAAAAAGTCGCCCCCACATGTCGGTGCCCCAACCAAGCACCAGAATTTATGCAAGGAGATGAGTACGTACGGAATATAATAAATGAAGGAATTAGTTTGCGGACTTCAGCAGGAAATATTTAACACCGCTTCAATTAAGGCGCGTAAAGTTGCATTAGTGGTCCCTTGTCACGCGAATTTTCGCTCAGTAATGCCGGAAGCAGGCGTTTTGCTGCTGTGCTGAGGGTGCAGCACGCGAGCAGCGTTATGGTGTTCTGTAACCTGGAGCTGGTGGTGAAATGCTTGTATTATTATTAAGCCTCCCATAGGAAATTTGCCGATCGACTGAACGCTTCAACCACAACGTGCACCGCCGATGGCCACGGTGGGTATTTTCATATTGCTGCTGACCGACTAGTATTCACAAACTTAATTTCAATAAATACTTAATTAAAGCTTAATGAGAGCATGATGCGCTTATGATCGCTGTTTCCAAACCTGCTTACTGTAATTGACTTTATATATGAGCTGCAAATGTTGAATTTCAGATTAACCAATTGATGTCACGGTCTTAAAATATCACTATAACGACTATTACATAATCAGCATCTCCTGATCAACATCTGTTTATGGATATGAAAAATGGCCACATGCTCGCCATGTGAGGCCACATGCTCGCCATGTGAGGCCACATGCTCGCCATGTGAGGCCACATGCTCGCCATGTGAGGCCACATGCTCGCCATGTGAGGCCACATGCTCGCCATGTGAGGCCACATGCTCGCCATGTGAGGCCACATGCTCGCCATGTGAGGCCACATGCTCGCCATGTGAGGCCACATGCTCGCCATGTGAGGCCACATGCTCGCCATGTGAGGCCACATGCTCGCCATGTGAGGCCACATGCTCGCCATGTGAGGCCACATGCTCGCCATGTGAGGCCACATGCTCGCCATGTGAGGCCACATGCTCGCCATGTGAGGCCACATGCTCGCCATGTGAGGCCACATGCTCGCCATGTGAGGCCACATGCTCGCCATGTGAGGCCACATGCTCGCCATGTGAGGCCACATGCTCGCCATGTGAGGCCACATGCTCGCCATGTGAGGCCACATGCTCGCCATGTGAGGCCACATGCTCGCCATGTGAGGCCACATGCTCGCCATGTGAGGCCACATGCTCGCCATGCGAGGCCACATGCTCGCCATGCGAGGCCACATGCTCGCCATGCGAGGCCACATGCTCGCCATGCTCAGCCACATGCTTGCCATGCTCAGCCACATGCTTGCCATGCTCAGCCACATGCTTGCCATGCTTGCCATGCTCTGCCACATGCTTGCCATGCTCTGCCACATGCTTGCCATGCTCTGCCACATGCTTGCCATGCTCTGCTCCACAACAAGAAATTGTTTAAGATCCACTATTCAAGGCTATTGGAACTTTAACGCGTAACAATCCAAAAAGGAGTTACATTTGAGGAAGATTCTCTAGAGTGCGGGGACGTTCACAGTATTTAGCGTCATGCACCTTGCATGAATACCTGAGTAATGAACAGACTCACTCTGCATACCTGAATAGTGAACAGACTCACTCTGCATACCTGAATAATGAACTAACTCACTCTGCATGCGTGAAAAATGAACTAACTCACTTATGATATGTGTAAAACAAACTCATTTCGAATGCATCGAATGATGCATCCATAACCGTAACGCAGGTGTCCCACAGAGAGGAAGGAACCATTTAATGTGAACTTGAAGAAACCACGAATCCATGGACAAGGAGCATAGAAACCGTTAAATCAAGAATAAGTTATCGAAAACAATGAAAGTTAACGAAGGAAGAAGGACTACATAACTTTTAGCTCGGGTATTCGCATACTCGCTCGGGAGCCAAATTCCCATAGATACAACTGTCGTATCCTCCTGAGGAGGAAATGAGGGCTAAGGTGTGTTATTTCTGATGTAAGTGCACTTGCAGTACATCTACTTTGTAGTTCCGCTTTTTAAGCTCTCCATCTTTTATATTTAATTCTGTAACACCGACAGCGTGATTTGTGCTCTAGCGCTAAAAATAGCGCCGTCGTAAGAATCTGGTTACGTCTTCATACGTTCGCTGGACGCACATGTGCGTCCAGCGGTCTCATAAGTTAGGCAGTAAGTAACAGAACTGGGAAATCGACTTCACTGCTCGAATCCTTAATTATCCTTCCTTAGAATTATGAAAATGTAATTGAACGATAACATTTCACCTAGCATGATACGAGTTATTTTTTAAGGAGGTCGCGAAACACTAAATGTCATTTATTCATACCGGTACGTGAATGAGCAATTTACAGAACAGTGCACATATGGCCCCATATGCGGGGTACATGTTAACTTTCTAAACGGTTTGATTGAAGGGAGAAATGAACGAAGAAAATGCACAATTTCATACGTCGCTCAGGAGCAGCTGAATGTGTGTTTCGAGGAGTTGGTGGACGGCTGCAATCCTATTTAGAGGTTCGAGTACTCGCCGAAGTTTCCAGTTTACAGAAGTTCATGCTACCGCTCGGTCCCAACTCTGAAATACATTACAGTGTGGTGGTATTGTAGATCAATACATCGACCCATGCAAATTGCTCCTCTAGTCCAATACACAAGTCTTAAGTGCTTTTATGATATTTATATTATACTTATTGCTATATTCGGTTGCTACTCGGTTAAGTGATTACCTCAAAGAGACTGAGCAAAGCTTAAGTAAGATTGCCACAGATTAACTCGGTGAGGCTCACGCTGAAGTGGTGCCACAAATGCACAAAATAAGGACGTCTCGGTCTGTACAGCTGGCTGAAGATGGGAAAGAACGCTTAGATGCTCAGCGAAACTGAAAGGCAAAAATATAAAAATAAAACAAGAAGGGTAAATGAAGAGGAAGATTAGACGAAGACACAGGAGGTTGTTTGGTCACGCACTTCCCGCGACGGAAGTGCGTGAAGGTAATACACGACGGTAATACACGACGTAAGTGCGTGAAGGTAATACATGAAGGCAATACACGACGTAAGTGCGTGAAGGTAATACATGAAGGCAATACACGACGTAAGTGCGTGAAGGTAATACATGAAGGCAATACACGACGTAAGTGCGTGAAGGTAATACATGAAGGCAATATACGACGGAAGTGCGTGAAGGTAATACATGACGGCAATACACGACGTAAGTGCGTGAAGGTAATACATGAAGGCAATACACGACGTAAGTGCGTGAAGGTAATACATGAAGGCAATATACGACGTAAGTGCGTGAAGGTAGTACATGAAGGCAATACACGACGTAAGTGCGTGAAGGTAATACATGAAGGCAATACACGACGTAAGTGCGTGAAGGTAATACATGAAGGCAATACACGACGTAAGTGCGTGAAGGTAATACATGAAGGCAATATACGACGGAAGTGCGTGAAGGTAATACATGAAGGCAATACACGACGTAAGTGCGTGAAGGTAATACATGAAGGCAATATACGACGTAAGTGCGTGAAGGTAATAGATGAAGGCAATACACGACGTAAGTGCGTGAAGGTAATACATGAAGGCAATACACGACGTAAGTGCGTGAAGGTAATACATGAAGGCAATATACGACGTAAGTGCGTGAAGGTAATACATGAAGGCAATACACGACGTAAGTGCGTGAAGGTAATACATGAAGGCAATACACGACGTAAGTGCGTGAAGGTAATACATGACGGCAATACACGACGTAAGTGCGTGAAGGTAATACATGAAGGCAATACACGACGTAAGTGCGTGAAGGTAATACATGAAGGCAATATACGACGTAAGTGCGTGAAGGTAATACATGAAGGCAATACACGACGTAAGTGCGTGAAGGTAATACATGAAGGCAATACACGACGTAAGTGCGTGAAGGTAATACATGAAGGCAATATACGACGTAAGTGCGTGAAGGTAATACATGAAGGCAATACACGACGTAAGTGCGTGAAGGTAATACATGAAGGCAATACACGACGTAAGTGCGTGAAGGTAATACATGAAGGCAATATACGACGGAAGTGCGTGAAGGTAATACCTGACGGCAATACACGGGCATTCTCAAGCTATAGGAAGACTAAGAGCAGCAAACATGCCAACAATACAAGTTAACAGGATAAGCCTGCAATTTATTCGCTTTAGGCGGATACAACGAGAAGCAACTATTTCAATGATATTTCATATGCGCCAAGTCACTGACCTACTGCGCAGAAATATCAGTAATATATAATACGGTACATCATATGGTTTTGCCCCAGTAGCCATACAACGACAGCATAAATAGAGGCAATCTTAGAATTTGTACGATTAGAAATAGTCAATAAAATAAAATTTCAACGATCAGAAGTAGTTAATAAAAAAATTTCAACGATCAGAAATATTTAATAAGAAAAAAATTTCCACGATCAGAAATATTCAAAGAAGTAGAATTTTAACGATCAGAAATAGTCAATGCGAGAGAATTTCAACGATCAGAAGATTCAACGAGATAAAATTTCAACGATCAAAAATATTCAAAGAGGCAGAATTTCAACGAGAAGAACTATTCAATGAAATAGAACTTCAACTACCAGAAAAAAGGAAAATCCAAGATGACAGAATTTCCCGCACCCCAAAATGACGTACACTTGACACGGTGACTGCTACGGACACCATACAGTGCGGCAGGAAGTCGGTCACAGGCTACGCCGGTCTTTCCCACGATGAGAACACTGCAAGATCTCATGGACAACCTTGCCGTGTGTGTGCATAGGCACATACACGAGATCCTCGATATTACACGTTTTAGATGTTAGTTTAAGCTTCCCGAACCGTAACAAAGACGTTCCAAAGAGAGAAAGGAAGAAGGCACTATTTAGTATGGAGTGAAAGGAACGCTGCATCTTGAAAATGTAATTGAACGTTACAGTGTAATTACAATGCATGCAGTTGTATGCGCCAAGCACTGTGTGTGAGGTAGGTGCGCCAGAAATACCTAAAAATCTTACCTACTCAGTGGCTTCGAACATATAACGAGGACGGACGCTATCAGCGTAACCATTGCTGAAAGTTCCGGAATTGAGCACCTGAAACACAAAGGAAGAAGCCAATCCCATTCCTATGCTTTTTGTAATTTCCCAAAAAAGAGCAACCTACTGCGATTGGAGTAGTCGTCTCACACGAGTGTACTCGGATTTAAACAACAAAAAGCGGAACAAAAAGCCCACCACTTGCACTGAAAAACAGAAGCACCTGGTGTTGGAACGTTAAAAAATTTACTATAATAGTTCACCAGGTTCGAGGCGCGCGAATCGATGCATCGATTCATGTTTCCGGCAAGAGTGTCCAGGCTGGACGATAAATTCCGCTTGATAACCTCATCCAAACAACCTGATAAGCTCAGTAAATCAAATCCATAAAGTGAGACATTCGGGCACAAAAAGTTCGACGCGACTTTTTCTTGACGAGGCAGCGTTTAGCGAGCATTCGTCCATAATTAAGGAGTGTAAATAACGGGTCGTCACGCACATGACTGCGTCTGCTATCTTGCTATGGTTCAAATGGAGGTCCCTTTCTCACTTGACTGTGTACTGTTCTTCTCAAGTGTGATAAAAATCGTTTATTCCTTACCCATTACTCTCATACGACGCGTTAACACTTTGACTGCAATTGGTAAAACTGAAGTTCAATATTCGGCTCAAATAGATTTTTCAATAATGAGCAATTGCTACTGAGTCTAGTTAATTGTAATGAGCAATTTGAAAATTGCAATCATTAACTGGATTGTGCCCTCATTTAGCTTTAATTAAGTATTTACGTAAATTGATTGTGTGACTACTGGTCGATCTGCAGCATTACGAAAATACCCTTCGTGGTTACTGGTGGCGCACGTTGCAGTCAAAGTGTCAAGCGATGGAACCGCAGTTGTATAAAGCTGACTAGACTGCAGGTCCAATTATAGAATAACAGTTCTTTTCTGACACCACTTGTAAGTGATTTTACGCCAGTAAAAACATGTGAGTTAAACACGCTGATCAAGTTTGCGTGGTTGCTACGGTTAGTTCGGTTAGGTTGGAAGTAGCAGAGTTGGAGAAACAGGTTTCACTGCTAGGAAACATTTTATCTTTTCCAAGAAGTGTTTCGTAAAACGTACAGCATATGCGGAAAATAGATCAGAAGTGGGACATTAGAGTAGACGTTAGTTTAAGCCTCCCTAGCCACTAAAAAAATCTTTTCGAAGGAAGCAAGGAAGGAGAGATGTACCATTTAGTATGGAGATGAGGGAACGCGGAATATATGCAGAAAGGGCATCATAGAGTTATGAATTATGATGAAAACAAATTATGAAACAAGGTAAAAGTTTAAGAAGTAATAGGTGCTGAAAAACAGGAAAGCAGTGAACGGAAAAAAAGTTGGTCATTAACATAATAAAATACATTTTATTTTACAAAAAGAAGCTTACCTAACTCTTATCTCGGGCTCTCACACATTTTCCTCCTGGGAGTGCTAATTCTCTTAGATACAATAGTTGTATCCCCCCGAGGGGTGACTGCGAGTAAATGCAGGTTTGTCATTTTTAGTCCTTACAAGCTGCTGCACCGATTGTTTAGTAATTTCCGAATCTGCTGCTATACTGTTGTACCTAATTTTCGGTACTTTGTCTAGTACGTGAAAAAAATACCGCGAACTAAAAATAACTAACTAATCGTGGACAAACCTCTTGGTTGGCCATTGCAACAATCAGTCATTGCAACGATCAGTAAGAAGATAGAATGGCTCATTTACTACAAACTTTAGAAAACGGAGAATCTACGCGTTAAGTGCGTTGCCACACAAGATACCCTGCGTATAGAAACAGCCAGTCAAGAAGGAAAAGGAAGAAGAATAAAGCAGGGACAGCGAAGGAGTCATGAAAACTGAGGGAAGCAAAGTGGGCACGGATGATAAAAGTCCCGAGGGCCCATCTACAGCTGCGAACAGCATCTCCCCAGAGGGCATCGATCTCCTTAGCTCAGGCTAGGCAAATCTGTGTCGCAAAAAAATTCACACATGCAGGTCGTCTGACCCCAAAGTTCAGTTATATCAGCAATGAAAATGAATCGAAAATGAGTCAGAGAACACTGTAAGGGCGTTGATAAAAAAATGGAGGCCATAAAAAATGGTTTAGCTATCCTGAGCTATGGAGATAGCTCAGGATTGCCAAACCTGTGTTATAGACAAAAAAAAAAAAAAACACACCCAAATGCTCTGGCCCAAAATTTCAGTTATATCAGTGATAAAAATGAGTCATTAAACACTGCGTGCGCTACTTAACTTTTGGGTAAGAATAATTTATAATCGATCGATGAGTTATAAAGTACGAGCTCAAGCATGCAACCTACTTTTTTATCGGAGCTCTCTACACACTAAAAGCACTTTGCAAACATGGGAATTATCTGAAGACTCGTGATATTCTCCCAATGCAACATTTATGACTTATAAATGCTGAGGTGAAAGTTGACATATTGCTTATAAATGAAGCCTTGCTTATATATATTTAATGTGACTTGCGATGGTCACGATTTTTACGTTCGCGCGAAAAAAAAATCGGGCTTTGTTACAACGTTTATATTATTTTCCACGCTAACTTTGCACTGAGGTACTTCAGAATTGGCAAACTTTTCAGGAAGGCATGAAAAATACACGAGGTAAGTCATGACTAAATTATGGAAGGCACATCAAACTAGCAATACGCTCGCAGCGCAGCGTACTCGAGCTGCGAAGGGAGGATTAGCGCCAATATTTCATGCGTGAAGATAACACTGCGGGTCGGAATCGTCATCGCCTTCCCTGCAGCTTCCTTCGAGAAATTTGCAATGCGTTTAAAATTTGTAAAAACAGAAATTGAACACATGTATTAAGATAAGCGAATATTTCATGCAGGAAGATAACCCTGCAGGTTGTGATCGTCACCTTCCCTGTTGCTTCCTTCAAGAAATTTTCAATGCGTCTAAAATTTGTGAAAAACAGAAATCGACAACACATGTATAAAGATGAGATATTTTAAGTAATTGAATTAAAAAATAGTGCGCTTTCAAAGCGCTGAGGCGAGGGTGTCAATTCATTTTTCAAGCTTCAGAAATCATGCAAGCCCGCAATTGTTGCAGAATTTAGTATCACATGAGATTTTCAGCTCTCTTTTCTGATTATTCAGAAAAAACGTCGGTGGGGTGCCCCTGCAGCGTAATCAAGGAATAAGATGTAGCTTCATAAATAAACTTTAATTTATCCGCGTCTTTTATTCGCTACAGGTTAGTTATTTTCTTGGAAACACAGTCGCCGCAACATGCACTAGCGAGTGCACCTGACGATTATATGTGCATTGTTTGTTTTTGTTATAGATGCAACAAAATATTCTTTATTGATATTTAATTTTACAAAATTCAACGTTCTATTCTCTGATTTAACTCATCTAGGCTTGAACCTATATCAAAAAACACCAAACTCAAACCAAAACTGCATGGGTACTTGGCAGTCAAAGAGCGAGGACATCTTTTGGGAGTACCCTGCATTTTTCCAACTCCAGGGTCTCAAACAACACACACGAGCCGGCATTTTTAACGCCCTCATTTCAATTAAGTAAAAAACACACACAACTGAACTGCGGTAACCAGTATCATGGGGTGGCCAAATCGAGGACGCGGAGACGGACCTTCCACGGCTTCAAGGACTTCGAAACAACGCGTCACTGAAATGAAATTACCTTACCGAATTCAAGGTTAACGAATGCGAGCAGGAAACTACATGGACTTGGTCCGCGTCACTGGTGATAGCTTTGACGCAACTCAAAGCTTACTGAACTGTTCCGTTTGTGCGTGACTTGGTTGTGAAAAATCTCCGTTGGGCTTTGTTCATGGGAAAATGAAAAGAATTTTACGGGGCTTCAGTTTAAATGAAGCCCTGAGAAGTAGAATAATGAGTGCTACCATGAGTCACGAAATTTTACATAATTCCAAGTTATGGAAGACAGAGTCATAGTATCTTCCGTAATTTTAATTTATGGAAGGCAGAGTCACAACGCATTTTGAACAAGAAGTTATCAGTGAAATTAGATTAGGTTAATCAATCTCAGAAGACCTCACTACGACTAAACTCAGCAGCAAAAATAATTGTAACTTATAAATGAACCTGAATTTCTACAATGAAGCGAAATTTCCGATACGTTATAAGGATACCGGAAAAGTGGACGTCAAGTATAGTTATGCTGGTGAAAGGAGACACTATCAACACCTCCAGGAAATGAGGAAAAATCTCATCACGCTCAAGAAGAGTACAAAGTCAAGAAATTCTACAGGGAACATAAAACGAGAAGGCATAACTAAATCTTGCAGTAATAGAGACAATCCCGAGCTCAACTCGGCAGTTCCAGAGCAGTTAGTTCATTTGCAAATCTAATTACAGTGTAACTCGAGGCAATTGCAGAGGAAGCCGAGATAACCTTGTCCGACTAAGCAGGCGTTCTCGAACTTCTGAAGAAGTTTTTCAACTTAAAAGTACTGATTTATTTTATTACCGTCTCGTAAAAATGACGAGTGGGACAATCTGTCGATCCTCGTACCTCATCATATATCATTAATGAGATTGGATTAAATGTTGGTTTAAGTTCCCCTAACCGCAACAAAGGCGTTCCAAAAACAGGAAGGAACCATTTAGTATGGAGTTAAGGGAACCCGGAGTCAGTACACGAAGTGCATAGAAATAGCAAGTTGAGAAAAAAAAGAATTTCCCGAACCAGCGTGAAGGTTGAAGAAAAAATAGGTGTTGATAACCAGGGCAGCAGTGAACTGAGAAAAAAGATGTCTTAAAAATAAAACAACAAAAGGAAGGCCTGTTTAACCATTATCTCGGGACCTCACATATTCTCCTCTAACACGTAGCTTGCGATACTGCCCATCGATGGGTCGTTTGGAAATTTTTAGCTATCTTCTTAAACTAACGGTCTTTAATTGACCCTGTTTATGTTTGGTTTTTATAAAATTTCCAACAAGTTTTGACTTTAAATTTGAATTGAATATTGAACTTCAGTTTAACCCATTGCCGTCAACGTGTTACAAGGGCTAATTCATTTAGATACAATAATTGTATCCTCAAGGGGAATATTTCAATAATATTACGATTCATAAATTATAAGAACATCCTGAAGAAACAATTTCGAAACGTCATGAATTTTGTGCGTAAGCCTTGAAATAATGAAAAAAACAAATGTTGATGACAGTCCAGGAGCTGATCTTCCAAGAAACCATCGTTGCTGCTCTCATAAAATCGTCCATCGGATTTTTGTTCGTATCTCTCGTGCGCACTCACCGTCAAGTGCTCATTACGTTCATTAGTCTGAGGGAACGTCGCCTGGTCACGAATTTTAATACTATTCCAGACGACGAGCTCTGCTTTCAAAATCTCTTCAGCGCCGGAAAACACGAGCACATCAGTCACAGAAATGACTAACGAACGCAACAGATGCTTTCCGTGGGCCAGACTCGCTCACTAAAACCCTTCTTTTTATTTGCGAGTCGCAGAAGCGCGGGAGTCCCACAAAACAGCTTCAGAAAATGGAGGCATGGAAGTTTCTCTAACGCATTCTCATGGGAAGCGAACACGGACTTCGGGCTTGGGAGGCAAAGTCCAGCTTGATAGATTATGTGAAGCGGGACTTTGTTTCTCTTCTTTACAGAGCGTGAAAATCTGGTGAACCGTAAGCAGTATTTCATGGGGAATTTTGGCTTGATCCTCCATTGTTACTTTCACAGTTCATTTGATGAACAAAACTGCCTCGTTCTATTCTTGAAATCCTTATTCTTGATGAACATTTACCGCATATAATGGTAAGAAAAAAACTAGCACTTCATTACTGCATCCATCACTAATAATATAAGCAACTACTGTAGAATTTTAGCTCTTGAATGCCCCCAAGACATCTATCAATTCAAACCTCCGCGAAGCTGAAAGGAATGAACCTTTTGAAGAAAAAACGCTAGTTTACACCGCGTTGGTTTTGAAGTTTGGTCGTTCGTCTCTTGGTGAGACTGAAGTTTTAACCAGGAGTTCGTTAATTGGCCAAACGATAATAGATTAGTCTATCCCAGCATAGTAATGCACGATTTTATGTTACAGGAAACGAACTAATGCGTCCTGAAACCAACGAAGGGGAAAATACTCGCATAAAATATTTATTAGTAAAAAACGTTTGGACACGAGCTGGGTATCAGCGATCTAGTAAAGGTATTATCATTATTATATAAGAAAGTTTTAGCCTCCCTTAACCACGACAAAGATGTTCTAAGAGAGGAAAGCGGAAGGCACCATTTAGTATGGAGTTGAGGGAACGCGGAATCTATGCACAAGGTGCACAGAAACAGGAAGCTAAGAAAGAAGATCATGAAACAAGAAAAAAGTTGAAGAAGAAAGTAGTAGGTGCTGAAAAACAGGACAGCAGTGAACCGAAAAAAGATGGTCCGTAACAAAACAAAACCTATTTTATTTTCAACATAAAGTAAGCCTACCCAACCTTTAGCTCAGGCCCTCACATGGTTCACCTGGGAGCGCTAATTCCCATCTAGTAAAGGCGAGTTTTCACAGTTTGGGCATTAGCAGAATCATTATGTCGGCATCGCTCGTCATGGTACTGGTCCACATTAAATTCTCAGTCAATACAATCGCTAAACATCGATCACAGGCGGTACGACACGATGTCAAGTAACGCTCAAACAAGATAAATTTCTCATCCAAAGTTTTGTCAATAAAAGACCTTGGGCAGAAACTCGCAATATTGCAGTGAACTCTGGGCTACACAAACTACACTCGAAACTAAGCTCAAAAGTACCATAGTTGAGAAAAATTCTAGGTTTCCACAAAAGACGATGGAAGATAAAATGAACTCGACAGTAGTCTAGTTCAGAGTAGTTAAAGAGTAGAGTAAAATACGAGTAGATCTCATGAAAATGAAGCGTTTAAGACAATTTTTGAGTATGAGATGTGCGACTGGGTGATTTCAGCTACATCAGGGAATAGAAGTTACCAAAAACAAGCATCGCAATCGACATGCATCGCATGAGATATAAGAAGGCAGCAAATCTAGATTTTACAACTGAAGAATAACCTGAAGTGAGAATGCTCAGCATAGCGTTCAGACAGGAATAAATCGAATTTCGAATTGGTCTGTAAAGAGCATTACACTTCTGAGTAATAGAATTTGAAATCGAATATCTTATTTTTTACCAGCCAAATTGGTAAAGGATTGATTATTTATTGTCCAATTTATTTATTCTATTATTTCCTATCAAAGAACAGCGTGCGATCAACTGTGAAGATGTCGTAGAAAAATGCCAGCGTAGACGAATTTCCCTTTCACTAGTCATCGTTCGTAGCACCCAACATCGAGTCGTTTCAAATATTTAGAATTCATCCCCTGTCATTTCCCAAACCTTGCAAGCATCTTGCGAAGACTCCTAGCGTGACGGTAAAGATTTTGAGGAGCTAGCTTTTAACTTGCGTAGAAAACGGCCTTCGGTGATCAAGGCAAGATGGGGATGATCAACAGCCCGAAAGAAGGGTCTGGTCACGACTTGAGAACTGTGTAGTTTTCACTCGTTCATAACGTCACGCTAAAGGTACAACGAAAACATGTAGTTTTCACCCGTTCATAACGTCTCGCTAAAGGTACAACGAAAATATGTAGTTTTCACCCGTTCATAACGTCTCGCTAAAGGTACAACGAAAATATGTAGTTTTCACCCGTTTATAACGTCTCGCTAAAGGTACAACGAAAATATGTAGTTTTCACCCGTTTATAACGTCTCGCTAAAGGTACAACGAAAATATGTAGTTTTCACCCGTTCATAACGTCTCGCTAAAGGTACAACGAAAATATGTAGTTTTCACCCGTTCATAACGTCTCGCTAAAGGTACAACGAAAATATGTAGTTTTCACCCGTTTATAACGTCACGCTAAAGGTACAACGAAAATATGTAGTTTTCACCCGTTCATAACGTCTCGCTAAAGGTACAACGAAAATATGTAGTTTTCACCCGTTCATAACGTCTCGCTAAAGGTACAACGAAAATATGTAGTTTTCACCCGTTCATAACGTCTCGCTAAAGGTACAACGAAAATATGTAGTTTTCACCCGTTCATAACGTCTCGCTAAAGGTACAACGAAAATATGTAGTTTTCACCCGTTCATAACGTCTCGCTAAAGGTACAACGAAAATATGTAGTTTTCACCCGTTTATAACGTCACGCTAAAGGTACAACGAAAATATGTAGTTTTCACCCGTTCATAACGTCTCGCTAAAGGTACAACGAAAATATCTAGTTTTCACCCGTTTATAACGTCACGCTAAAGGTACAACGAAAATATGTAGTTTTCACCCGTTCATAACGTCTCGCTAAAGGTACAACGAAAATATGTAGTTTTCACCCGTTTATAACGTCACGCTAAAGGTACAACGAAAATATGTAGTTTTCACCCGTTTATAACGTCACGCTAAAGGTACAACGAAAATGTGTAGTTTTCACCCGTTTATAACGTCACGCTAAAGGTACAACGAAAATATGTAGTTTTCACCCGTTTATAACGTCACGCTAAAGGTACAACGAAAATATGTAGTTTTCACCCGTTCATAACGTCTCGCTAAAGGTACAACGAAAATATCTAGTTTTCACCCGTTTATAACGTCACGCTAAAGGTACAACGAAAATATGTAGTTTTCACCCGTTCATAACGTCTCGCTAAAGGTACAACGAAAATATGTAGTTTTCACCCGTTCATAACGTCTCGCTAAAGGTACAACGAAAATATGTAGTTTTCACCCGTTCATAACGTCTCGCTAAAAGTACAACGAAAATATCTAGTTTTCACCCGTTTATAACGTCTCGCTAAAGGTACAACGAAAATATGTAGTTTTCACCCGTTCATAACGTCTCGCTAAAAGTACAACGAAAATATCTAGTTTTCACCCGTTTATAACGTCACGCTAAAGGTACAACGAAAATATGTAGTTTTCACCCGTTCATAACGTCTCGCTAAAGGTACAACGAAAATATGTAGTTTTCACCCGTTTATAACGTCACGCTAAAGGTACAACGAAAATATGTAATTCTAACCCGTTTATAACGTCTCGCTAAAGGTACAACGAAAATATGTAGTTTTCACCCGTTTATAGATTAGATTATAAGTTAGTTTAAGTCTCCCTAACCGCTGCAGAAATAGAGCGTATCGAAGAGAGGAAGGAGGAAGGCACCATTTAGTATGGAGATAAGAAAATGAGGAATCTATGCAGAAAGGGCATAGAAACAGTAAGATGGGAAAGAAGTTCATGAAATAAGATAAAAGTTGAAGAAGAAAGTCAGAGGTGCTGAAAAACAGGACAGTAGTGAACCGAAAAAAGGTGGTCCTTAACATAACAAAAAACATTTTATTTCAACAAAAAGAAGGCCTACCTAACTCTCAGCTCGGGCCCTCACATTTTTCCCCTGGGAGCGCTAATTCCCATAGATACAATAGTTGTATCCCCCTGAGGGGTTCACCCGTTTATAACGTCTCGCAAAAGGTACAACGAAAATATGTAGTTTTCACCCGTTTATAACGTCACGCTAAAGGTACAACGAAAATATGTAGTTCTCACCTGTTTATAACGTCTCGCTAAAGGTACAACGAAAATATGTAGTTTTCACCCGTTCGTCACGCTGATGGGATAACGAATCAATGGAAAAATCATGTTGTCTAATTTGTAGAAAACAAAGAGTTTCAAGTCAGCTGTATCCGACGATGTTCGAGTGGAATGTTTCACCTCGTACACAATTGGCGTAAAGAAAATGAATTTGATTAAACGAAAGTTACGCTGAGCCGCAGTTACGCTGAGCCGCAGTTACGCTGAGCCGCAGTTACGCTGAGCCGCAGTTACGCTGAGCCGCAGTTACGCTGAGCCGCAGTTACGCTGAGCCGCAGTTACGCTGAGCCGCAGTTACGCTGAGCCGCAGTTACGCTGAGCCGCAGTTACGCTGAGCCGCAGTTACGCTGAGCCGCAGTTACGCTGAGCCGCAGTTACGCTGAGCCGCAGTTACGCTGAGCCGAAGTTACGCTGAGCCGCAGTTACGCTGAGCCGCAGTTACGCTGAGCCGAAGTTACGCTGAGCCGCAGTTACGCTGAGCCGAAGTTACGCTGAGCCGAAGTTACGCTGAGCCGCAGTTACGCTCAGCCGAAGTTACGCTCAGCCGAAGTTACGCTGAGCCGCAGTTACGCTGAGCCGCAGTTACGCTGAGCCGAAGTTACGCTGAGCCGAAGTTACGCTCAGCCGAAGTTACGCTGAGCCGCAGTTACGCTCAGCCGAAGTTACGCTGAGCCGAAGTTACGCTGAGCCGAAGTTACGCTCAGCCGAAGTTACGCTGAGCCGAAGTTACGCTCAGCCGAAGTTACGCTGAGCCGAAGTTACGCTGAGCCGAAGTTACATAGATGGAATAGAACAGACAACTTTAGTTGCAGTAACATACTCCACTAAAAGAACTTGTAATTTAAATGAACAGATCATTTCTCCTTGATTCTGATCTTTTTAGTAGATTTAGGTCTATATTTTCCTTTGGAAAACAGGTCTGATCTTGATTTGTGTATCAAATTAAATTTAGGATTAGGAAATTTAGAAAAGTACGTGTCAAGCAAAAGTGTTCTGATACGAAATTGCACACGGTAGGTGACAGAATTGAGAGTTGAAGAGATTTTCTCCTTCTTTAAGGGAGTCAAACTCAAAATGGAGAGTTTGTAAAAAAATCAAGATTCGTCGGAAGAAGTGAACCCAAGGTCAGATCAGAAAAATTAGTTCAACACATTACTTGCGATACGACCTTATGGGTCTTTTGAAAAGTTGTTAATATCTTTTAAATCTGTGGCATTTCACGGGCCCAGTTAATGTTGGGCATTTATAACTTGCTAATCACATTTACTTTAAAGTTGAGTTGAATATTCAGCTTCAGCTCAACCCATTGCAGTAAGCGTGTTCAAATCAAAAGTTCAGACAGGGTAAGCGGCAGTGAGAGGCTCTCACAGCCGGGCGGGTGAGTGAGTCAGGCGTACACCCTAGCGTCGGTCCTCGGAGGCAGTTTCCTGGAACTGCTGCTCCATGTTCCAGGGTGTGGGCTGGAGCACACGCAGCTTTGGATTAGATGTTAGTTCAACACGCTGACCGCGATGGGTTAAATGGACGTTCAGTATTCAACCCAAATTTAAAGTCATAAGTTATTGGTAATATTATGAATACCGAACGTTAATTACGTTCATTAAATACAATTAATTTTGAAAGATTGTAAAAGTAGATACAACAGTTGTAACCTCCTGAGGGGACACGCAGCCTCAGCAGTGGGGCTCAGCCTACCGATGTAGCCGTTCTTGGTTTGAGTATGTTTACCTTCCTTCCCTTGATCGTCAACTTACACTCTATTTAACTGCCATTCAGCACTCCATTTGCGCTGCGCCTTTGTAAGCACTCCATTTACTACTTTTCAGCAGATAAGATGTTAGTTTGACCCTGAATTTCAAAAATAAATTTCAAAATTCACTTTCATAAACAGCTCTAATATGTTTTATTCCTTGTGAAATTTGTAGCTTAATCGGTTCTGCAAAGTTCATTGTCGAGTGGCAGTCACTTCATAGTTGTGATGTCGGTGACTACATGGCGCTGGTGCCAATGAAATGGTGGTGGTTGTGGTGACGGTAATGAGTACAAAATGCGGACATTGAAGGGTTAAGCCTCCCTAACCGCAACAAAGGCGTTCCAAAGAGAGGATTGAAGAAGGCACCATTTAATATGGACTTGCCTACTTGACTCAGCTCGGGACCTGACGTTTCCCCCTGGGAGTGCTAGTTCCCATATATACAATATTTTTATCCTCCTGAGGCAATTCTTAGCGTTTACTCAACGCGTGGTATAAAGCGGCCCATAGACGATCAATTTAATTGTCGATATCATTGACTCAATATATTGATGAAATTTTTTTGCCCGCTAAGTCAATTAATTGACGGTCGTCAATCAAGCCCACAGTAGATCAATTTAATTGTCAATATTCATTATTGTCAATTATATTGACAATAAAATTGATCGTCTATTGGCCGCTTAAGAGCCAAGCTCACAGTAGAACTTCCGCTGCTGGCTGTACCGCAACGAATATTCGAACATTTAACGAACGTGCAGCAACGTGTTTCTTATTGTGCTCACCTTTAAATCGCATCACCACCTCCATATCGCGAAACACTTCATTGCATCACTCTTCTCTTCTACCACAGCACTATGATTAAAGAACAACTCAGTCATATTTCATCTTTTGTAAATGCCATTATTGGAGGTGATGAATTCTTATCCAATGCTGGAAAGTTTGAAGGGACGTAATTCACTGCTGCAGGAAGCTTTCCAGCCAACGTTAAGCTGCTAAAATTGTATTTCATAAAGTAGGATAATATAGTAGTGTACAACTACTAAGAGCTTTATAATGTTGAGGCAGTAATCAGAATGACATAATGGTTTCAATTATATATATTGTGGCTTCAATGGGTACAGGAGCGGTATCAGTCAAGTGATTTGTTCATAATCAAGATAAATGGATTCAATCAATTCTATATAATGACTCAATGAGCTTTGATGAGCGTACACTTCATTCTTGGCAGACCTGCCGATGATTACGTATTGAAGACCCAACCAAATGAACGGCTATTAAAATACGTATGATTAATTCTTTTCAATTTTTACACCACTCTGTATTAGAATTAAGATAATGAGCGTCGTTCTGCGAGAGTACAATCACCATCACTTTTTCCGCCACCCGTCCAAGGTTGCTGGAAAGGTCTACGCCTGGAGCAAGTGCCCACGAAAAAATCGAAAGCGGAAGATGGAGAGCCAGCGCCGCACACCACGCTCCTGCTATAGCGCTGCTCTTCACCTCAGGTCACCTGCGAACTGAGTATAGCACTTGTGCAGACTTTGGCTAGCCTAGTACTTCCTGGAGAACCCATTCTTGTATTATTCTTAAATCAGGCGATTTTGCTGCTGTCCTATACAGAACAAACTGCGTAAAGGATTTCGGAGACAATGGCATGTCTAGTACATCCTGGAGAACACATTCTTGTATTACTCTTCCCACCTGGTAACCTGCAACTGTCCTATGGAACAAAGCGAGTATGGGAGTTGTGCAGGTTGTGGTTTGTCCAGTACTTCCTGGAGAACACATTCTTGTATTACTCTTCCCACCTGGTAACCTGCAACTGTCCTATGGAACAAAGTGAGTATGGGAGTTGTGCAGGTTGTGGTTTGTCTAGTACTTCCTGGAGAACCCATTCTCGAATCACTCCTCCCGCCACGTGATCTGCACAGCCACACTTGACGTTGATGGCCCCTGAAAAAAGGGTTTTGCGAAACGGTGAATATGTAATTTGCTCTTTTCAGAAAATCGGGTAGAAACGTAGATACTGAAATGAGTAAAAATTTGAAGGTACACCAGTAAGCAATGAAGCACGTTCAAAAGTTGCAAGTACACTAGTAAACAATGGAACGTGTAGAAAGTCCCAAGCATACTAGAAAGAACTTTAAAAAGTTCGAAGGTCACATCTATATAAGAAAATTCAACATTTTCATGGTTCTGAATTGCAAGACTCAGATATTCTGGCCAGCCTGGAATATTTCCTCTCGTACAAACAGCGCAGGGAGACCGAGCTGTGTCTATAATTAAGGAGTTCAAGTTTCGGAATACATGCAATGAAGGCTTCTCATATCCGAGCTCAGTCTGATCAACGGGCATTGGCAGCAACCACAGCAACCAACAACTTATTAACCAAAGCTGATAGAAAAAGAATGCAGTGAGCTCACAATGCCAATAATTATAATTTATTATATGCCTTACTGACATAATTAAAAAAAAACATTCGATAATGTACCGGCATACTTGCAGACTAATTAAAAGAAACATTTGTTTAAAGTATCGACATGCTTACTGACGTCATTCAATAAATTATTTGTTAAAAGTATCGACATGCCTTACTGACGTAATTTAAAGAAGCATTTGTGAAAAGTATCGACACGCTTGACTTAAATAAAATAGTGAAAATACAAAAAGCGCTACAAAATTCTACATGGGCCCATAACCAAAGTAAGCAGCGCACTCCACCATCACGGGAAGTAGACTCCTAAACACATGACGCCGGCCGCAGCACGTCTCTGTGAAGAGCAAGTGAAGGACTGCGACATAAAAAAGATGCTCCAGCGTTATGAAACATGAGGCTCTCGTCGTAACTCTTGCAGAGGGCAGCAAGTCGTATAAACTTTTAGGTGTGTTGTAAGAAATGCTTTATGATATAAGGAGAGTGACGCAGCGAGCAACAGGCGCATGGAAACGCCGACAACAGCCTGAAAAAATAAATAATAATCTCCAGTTAGGTTAAGGTTATAAGCCAGTTTAAGCCTCCCTAACTGCTACAAAAAATAGCGTACCGAAGAGAGGAAGGAGGAAGGCACCATTTTGTATGGAGATATGAGAATGAGGAATCTATGCAGAAGGGGCATAGAAACAGCAAGTTAAGATAGAAGTTGATGAAATAAGATAAAAGTCGAAGAAGAAAGTCAGAGGTGCTGAAAAACAGGACAGCAGTGAACCGAAAAAGGTGGTCCTTAACATAACAAAAAAAACATTTTATTCCAACAAAAAGAAGGCCTACCAACTCTCAGCTCGGGCCCTCACATTTTCCCCCTGGGAAATAATCTCTGGTCAAAATAATAACCGTTCACCATATGCCGTACAAAGCATGAGTTACAGATCACGCGCATTTTTTTCGATTTTTTAAGGATAAATTAAAACAAATTATCAAATCGAAAAGCTGCTCGTTCGAATTGAACTTCTTGATGCATGATTTGTTGAAATGATTACCTTAAAGTTAATTCGATTCAATCATGCCTAAAAAAAAGGCGAGTTGAATTTAATATCGTGTGAGCGCGCAAGTTACGGTCAAGTTTTCTAATTTAAAATCGTGAATAAAACCGTCGGATTTCCAGATGTATTCCATTTCTTTCCCAACATGCAAGAAAAGAATACAGAAATTCATCAAAAGTCGATCACCCCATATCAAGCCACAGTATAGAACGCATACATGGAAAAGAACTTTAAAATTTCAAGGGTTGCTATTAAAAACTCCAGCGAGCACGCACTGGATACTAAAGTACTAACGCACATCAATAACTGACACAGAAACTGGAGTAAGTTCGGTGCATGCCACTTACCTTGCGAGCGTTTCAGTTTTTGCAGAAGTGGACTAGAAAACGACCAAACGTCACCGTTTTTTCACGCAAAATGGCTTTAACACCGACAGTATTTTAAAATAATCATGTAATTTTGCCAATTCCTCAATGTTTATCCAGACATTCTAGTAGTTAGTAAAGGCGGTCTAAAAGGAGTCCTTTTAATGGAGTTGAGATTTTGCCATATATCTTTAGTGTTTGCCAGACAGTTAGTGAAAGTGCATGGTTAACTACAAGTGCCCTACAACTTTCAAGAATTTCGCTGGATCGTGGTGTTTATCTAGAAATTATTGGTTAGGCCCATTTCCCCCTGAGCTGTCCAGCTATCAAGCAACAACCTGGATCTTGCATCCAAGACCACTTTGAGTGATCGATGGGATTCTACGTTTGGACATCACAGATGATTTCATGCGACATAATATACTTCCAAAATAGAACATGCTATCTTTAGTATTAATATGTACCAAAAAATAAACACGCCAAATTTCGGGTTAAAATTGCCAATTAGAGCTCACAGTAACTCCCATGTAAGATACCTACAAAAAGTGAGAGTCAACTACCCGATAGTTGGAATTAATTTTATCTATAGTAAACGCCTTTTTAACCCCTTCCCCACCAATTTTTTGTTAAAAACGTTTCTTTTTCAGACTAATTTTTTAATTTTGGTTCTATGTAGTATTTTTGATGCTGGTAATGAAAACAGTTTGTAATTCCTTTTTCTTCCCATTTTTGTGGTTAACTTTTTATTTTGAAAAACCTTTGTCGGCAAAAACGAGTCGAATAGTCATTGTCTGATGTCGAGAAATAGCCATTGTCTGATGAACTGGCAGAGTTATCAGAAGTATTCAAGCTTCTGAGGGAAGGTTCATATTCACTATCTTCCGTTGAATTAGATATTTGGGGTGTAACACTTGAAAATGCTTCAAAAAATGAATGGAAATGTGGATGCAAACAACACTCATCCAACGTCAATGGCTGTCGGAGCAAGTCTAGTAACAGTGTCCTTGAAATCCCACAGCTGTACCCTACCGCCTCTGCAAGGCGTACAATTAGACGAGAAAACTAGTTTCACACGTAGAATGGCTTACAAAAGCTTAAAATCGACGAGTATATACGTAAGTGGCTGGTTTTTGAGGGTAAAGTTTTAGACGAGTATACTCGTCGACGACTGAAAAACGAACATTTTGTGAAAACGAGTATACACGTTTCTGCCGGGGAAGGGGTTAAGCTTCATATGACGCCACTCGTAACGCAATAGTCGAATTTATGAAGCACAGTAATGGTACAGTAATCCGACGTGAGTTACCAATGGTAACCTGAGTAACTGGACCACACACCACACATCGCATTGCTCGCTTCTCCCCCGAAGTGACGCTTTCCTATCACTCAAAACAAAATTTCAAAGTGATTTTCGTAGTACCAGGGCCCCGCTAGGTAACGTAAGTTTCTCTAAATCGAATTGGTTGTGGTACGTAATGTAAACACGCAGCCAATCACGACCGTAGCGTAGCCAAACACGGACGCAGCGTAACTAAGTCGACTTGCAATACACGGCCAAATCTACCCCTATTACGCTCGAATTATCCAAAACATCGGCCCACTGTTGCTGACCGGACAAAACCGTACTCGATCACCGTGGTACACAGCTATTCTTCAATTGCGCCAGTATTCTCGATTGTGCATTGTCAAATTCTTCAATTGCACCAATGTTCTTCAATTATAAGTAGAAATATTTTTCAATTGCGCGAATATTCTCAATTGCACATTGTACTATTCTTCGATGGCACCAATATCTTCAAGGGAACACTGTAATATTCTTTAATAGCACCAATATTCTCAATTGTGTATTGTAATATCCTTTAATCGTGTCAGTATTACATTCAATAAGAACAGCAGACTAGCCTTGAATTTGTGATAGTTTCGGTAGGCCGGTACAAATCGATGGAAGGAGACCTAGCGTGAACTCACCGGGAGTCGGGACCGAGTCTCGCGGTCAATGTGAAGTTTCGAACCAAGGCCTACCTGGCAGATGAACATCACAACCTAAGATTATGCACTAAACTCTAAACATACATTGCCAGTGTTTATATTTAATTTCCCGATCGTATACACCACGCATACATTGCCAGTGTTTATATTTAATTTCCCGATCGTATACACCACGCATACATTGCTAGTATTTAGACTTTATTTTCCGATCGTATACACAACGCATACATTGCTAGTATTTAGATTTTACTTTCGATTCATTGGAAAAATTTAATTTTGGAATTTTAATGCGAGTAAACACGTTCTTCGCATGTTGGTACATACGTGTACCAATATGTATGTTGCTCATTCACGTACCGGAACAAATGAATTTCATTTCTTCTGTGTCGCAAAAATAAAAAAATTAAAATTTTAATCGTACGATGTGAACTGAATTGTAGTTTTCATTTTTCTCCAGAAGGGTGAAAATGTATTCTAGCAATCAAGTCCATTTCCCAAATCTGCTACTTCGAACCTAACCAAACCAACCGTTAACAATCGTGGTGGACGTGTCAATTGCACGCCATGTGATGCTACAGAACTATAGGAATTATACCTCAAACAGACGACGAGTCTGGCGTCATCGCCGGCGTATTTCAGATTCCAAGTAAATAGAGGAATTTTCGACTGCCGTTTGGAAGCGGCCGGGAACGAGTAAACAGACCGGGATACGTCTTCTTTAATTATTTTCTCAAGGTCTGCCTACAATAAAAGTTACGCGATAAATTCTACAATAAAATATTTATTCTAAAATGTAATTTTACAATGCATTCTTACAATACTACAATAAAAAAACACGATAAAATTACCGTATTCAAGTCCAAATGATCATGAAAAACAATGCCGGGGTAACTATACTCTAACTACCGTATAATTGTACAGAATCCTTTGTTAATAAACGGGGAGAGATGGTCTATCTAGCGAACTAATATCAACGGGCTAACATTTTCAAGCCAATACTGTAATTTTGTGAAAACGAACTAAAATTAATTCATCAGATTAATTCATTTATAAATGAATATTTGCTGAAATTGTTACGAAGTCCAAAACAAATGTTGAAATTTAGTAATAATAAAAAAATAATAAAATCATCGGAAAACATATACCTGTACAGAACCAGTTGAATATAGAATATAATAATTCATATCAATTTAATTTAGAATTGGGACAAAAAACACATGCCATAGACATGCGGTAGTTGATTTAATTTTTTTTCAATGGTGACAAAAATCACAGACCATAGATAACCGGTAGTTTATTAAAATATTTTTGCAATGGTGACAACAATCATAGACCATAGACAAGCGGTAGTTGATTTAAATGTTTTTTCAATGGTGACAAAAAGCAGTGAGCGGGCACTGTAAAGCGGATAAAAGGTTAACGGTTGCGTCAGGTGTGGTAGAGCTTACCTGGCGAGCGGCGGTCATGTGTTTGGAGCTATCACGCTTCCAGGGCCGCGTTTTCCAGATTTAAATCGATCCCAGGCTGGCTTCAGTCGACGCATTCACTGATATTCCACAGACCACAAGTCATTTCTAAGTCTGCATTGTCACTTCAGAGTCACCAACACGCACGGCGATGGGAGCGTTTATGAGAATCGCCTTTTGCAAGAGTCACACCCTACCTCGACAAGAGCTGAACGCACACTGGAGTGACTGGACTGTGTCAGGCACTCAGGCAGAACTGACTCTGCCGCTCGACGGCTGGCTGACCATTCATTAGCGCTGCGCCGATTCTTTTCAAAAATAAACCAAAGAGCCGAAAAAATAATTTCAACATTGATAAGTAGCATGGTTATAAAAATGACAAATTTACGGGCATTTTTCTCTGAATTGAAAAATATAAAATTGTCACTTTATCTCCGAACTGGAAATTGAATTGAAACTTGAATGGCTTCTTGTTGTCTCCATAGATAACATGACGGATATGGATAATGTTGTTTTTTGCCTTCATGTAAATGCAGAATTAAACATGTAAAACGACAGCAGTAGCATTAATGCGCTTTGCAATATTTGACTTATACCAGCAGGGACATAAACTGCTGTTTTGTGCTGGTGAGTAGGAGACGAGTCCAGAAAACACGTGAATGTCACGATTGGAAACATACATGTATGGATGTTATAAGTACAAAATATACATGTATGAATGCCACGAATGTGTAATATGTATTTTTATGACCTTCATACACAGGCCATCAACTGCCACATACACACACACAAACATACACACTAAGAAATGTACAAAGTATAAAGATGCAAATGAAGAATGCGTGAAATAATACACAGACATGGATACTCGGTAAGCGATACATAACACCCCGACACAATAATACATAACATAGACACACAGTGCAGCTATACGGACATAAACACTTTTTCAATACACCAACAGACACAGACACATTTCTGTGTACACGCTAATAGACGCACTGGTACGCACACAACACACAGACAGAAGCATTTGCATGATGACGCATAAAGCACACAGCTACACATACGATGTTATATAAATGTGTGCACGTAAATGTGCAAATAAATTTACATGTGCAAATAAATGTGTGCATACATAGACGAAATCACACACGGAGCAAACGGAGTAACGCACACAAACACGCACATATGCATGATTACCAGACGCACATATGCTTGATTACAAGACGCACATATGCATGATTACAAGACGCACATATGCATGATTACAAGACGCACATATGCTCGACAAAATGACACATATATATGCACTCACGAGAACACACGAAAAGAATTATAGTCAGAAATACAAGGAAATAATGTAATGTGAAATGTTACGCACTGTATTGATTAGGTACATGGCAGTAACATTTTAGACTTAACAGTAAACGTATCTGGCACACACTCACATGGGGTCCAGACTGAATCAAACCATAATATGATTTTCTAGAAGAAAAATAGAAAATGATGAATTGCTTAGCGATTGAATGAGTTGATTTGGTATTGAAGCAAAATGGTCTAGTTTATTGCCTTATATAATAAAATATTGTTTGTTGCTTGCTTGCTTGTTGGTCTTTCCGTTCCTACTCCCACCCTGTTAACTAGAGACCTGAGCGCTGTGTAATGATTGTAAGTTTCTGATTTTGAGAAGTAATTAATTTTTACTGGTTAAAATTCTTCTAAATGTTGTGCTAAGATCAACGTTGGTATATTTAAGGTAACAAGACACGTATTTGAACACTTCTTTCAAAGCAATAACTGAGCTATTGAAACGCTGTTATTGAATCACATGTAAATTTGAATACTAAATTAATTTTAACGTTAATTAATTTTAATTTTGACGACGCTTGACTAATAAGTATTTGCCACCAGTAAATTTAAAAGCTGTACAGATTGGTGTGAGCGAGCATACATGTATGTTTCAAAGTGTATAACTGAAACAGCCACGTATTTCTTTATGGGAGAAACACGTCGTGAGTGTTTCATAAACTCTGGATCAATAGCAGGGATGAATACTTTATGATCCCCGTTGTGCCTCGATTATGTCACGTAGCGCATGAATAAAAGTGGCGCATTCCATTCTCATGAAGCACATTGAGTGTATTAAATGCTTCATGAATATTCAATTGCTAAAATACATTGCATTCTCATAAGGATATTAGGTTCATTGAAAAAAGCTCACATACTCCTACTTTTATAATATTTTAATTTTGTTCATTCACATTTAAACTAATTTGTACGACTTTTGAAATCATATAACATAATTTTGGGCATCAGGTTTCCGATCCATGATCTCGAGTGATAGATCACTATGACTGGGTGACTATGACTATGACCATGTACGACTAACACTTCGGTAGAGGACATGGTAGAGTCATTTCTATGGGGGAAAATACACCTCCTCTTTTTCGGCTAGCCAATAGAACGGCTTGGCATGAAGTTAGGTCATTAGTGGTGCCAGATTTGGGGCGAGCAGTGTTGTCAGATGCAGTATGAGCACTGCTACTGGTTCATTTTCATGACATCAGCATTGCCACACGGTCCACAAAAAAACGGCTGGTTTGACCCTACCTTGTTTCTTCTACCGTGACTAACACTATAGGTTCACAAGCAGGTACCCTCAAACTTGACTGTCAAATTCAGCGACAGCAATTCGTGCGTTCCACCAAAACGATCAGTCTACCAAAATCTGGAGCTACTCGCTGTGAAATTAAAAACTGTCGTTTTTTCCATCGATAAAAATGAAGCGATCAATACAGATGTTTCTCAATCGAAACTTGTGTTCTGGTCGTACACTTGTGACCATTTCCAGGTGTGGCGCACATTGTGGGCTTGTTAACAGTACATACATAAGAAAAATAAATCAGTGAAAAAGGAAAGTATAGGCTGAAAATAAGGCTTAATGTGAAGAAAATGTATTCATGACACGTGCTGAATACGACATATACATGGTGTTCCCCAAAAATGCACTCACTCTTCGAATGCTAAGTACTTTTGGTTTGGTTCATTGACACAGAGACATAGTTACTAAGTTTATTGACATAGATACATAGATACTAAGTTCATTGACATAGATACATAGATACTATGTTTATTGACATAGATACATACGAGTAGATACTAAGTTCATTGACATAGATACATAGATAATAGGTTTATTGACATAGATACATAGATACTAAGTTCATTGACTTAGGCACAAGCCTAATGTGTTAAAGCAGCGAAAATATCATTCAGTTGAATAAATTGCACGTCAAATTAGAAACTCAGTTGTACCTGAAACAAAAGTCAAAAATGCAAAAGTAACCGTCAGTAAAAGGAGGAGGAAATTTTTTGGAGCGCAAAACATAATATTTTCTGCAGTGCTGCTTGCCTGCACGAAGTTGAGGCGCTGGCTGGCTGTTGCGCTTATATTTCTGAGCAGATAAAAGTTCTCAAAAAAATTCAGCAAAATTTTTCTTGCGCAAAATTATCCTCCAACCGTCTACTTGGAACCGCCATCGCTTTGCGCTTCGCCTGCAAAGTTTTGGGCTTTTTTCAGTGCTTTGATTTGGTAGTTTCCTTGAAATTCGATGCACGAAAAAGCTTCCATTTTCGAAAAAAGAAGTTTTCTGACGCTTTTTCACCACTCAGTTTTTCCAACGCCCGTTTCTAAGCAGTGCACGGAGAAAAATATTGATTGCTCAATGGTATATATTATATGAATGTATATATATATATATATATATAATAGATATACTATCTAACCTAATAATACCCGTTGTGTGTTTATTTATATATTTGTTTGGTGTCCGCTTCTTAAGAAACATAGGATGTCCGAGTTTGCGGTATCATGGATACCGAATTCCTCAGTGTATTGAAAGATGGCCTTACATGCATCGATATGTTTGACATTTTATCTGGATAGATTCGGTTAGGACATGATAGGTTAGGATAGGTAAGTAATGTTGACGGAATTTTTCCCCGGGCCACGGTTCCATCTAGCTTTAACGATGACATGGTCAGTGGAATTTCTACGAGTCCTGCTACTATCTAATAATACCCTTGGATAATAATGCCCTATTTGTTTGCAGTCCGCTCCTTCCATATTTCTGTCACGCTCGTAAGGATAGTTATAATGACCGCATCTGTGATACGATTTCACCAGTGCACAAGTACAAGAATATTTGTTATCACGGGTACTGTTAGGATGGATATATTTGTTTGTCGTTCACATCTGAAAAATTTCTTCAAGAAAGGTATGAAATCCCGTCATTTTTGGCGGGCCGTGCACACTAGTATAAATATAACGAATGAAGACGATTTGGTTAAATGGATGAGGGAAGTTTTTATCTATTTAATTATTCCTTTTATTCCGTTCGGTGTCTTATAGGAGGTCTTAATTTATGTAATTATTCTTTTACTCACTTCAGTGTATGATGGGAAGTCTTCATCTATTCAATTATTCATTTCATCCTGTTGAGTGTATGATAGAACGCATTTCATCACAAGATCCGTTGACTTCGTTGCGTCTATAATAAGAAGAACGGGCTCTGGAAATGAATGCATCCCGAGTTCACATTACAATGGCGAATAAGTTTTTTCTTCTCAACAATGCAGACTTTTCACGTATAAACGCGACTCATCGTACCAACCCAGTCGAACTTTTTCACCGGAGGATGCATGTTTTTCGCCGCCTAAGCGATTTAATTACTTGGGCGGCAAAAACATGCATGCAGGCGGCGAAAAAGTTAAACTGGGAAGAAATCGGGAAATTTGCCCACATCGCATCGAGTCTCAAAACATCCAATCAACGTTTATTTAGTAAATATATCGCGGACGCTTGTTGAGGACGTAAGCCGCGTGTTGATTTTACACCAACGTATTGTGTATGTTTTATTTGTTCAAAGTCTGGTTGTGAATAATAAAAATTAATTTTCTACATATCATGCTACAGTAATTTGAAATATTTCTGAAATTTTCCTACATTCATCGAAATTGTGATTAAATGTAATCTAGTGAATGAGTTCTGTTGAAGTACGAAAGTTATTCAAAGGTTTATGAGGTATGTGAATTTAATTGTTGTGTCTTAAGTTTATCCAATCTAGGTGTCAAACGCAACATATCTTTCCCGGTGTTTTCGCAGACATTTCTTTGTAAAACCGCACTCATAAATTTGAAAAAATGCTGCCTAGCAATACACTGCCGAGAGCTCTCCATGTCTCTTGCTGTAAAGCTACAAAAATATTTAATGATAGTCTGCATGTTATGAAGAAGCGGAAATTTGTTTTTTATAGGACAGTAACAACTTTTTTGCTGTAACTTATTTTTATTGTTGAACATGTTTTCTCCTTATAGGTATTTATTGTAAGAATTTGTCACTCGTCTGTTGTCTGCGCAATTTATTCGTAACCAAAACTCCTTCCTTGCCTTACGCATGATAATAATACAACTAACACCTCATGTTTTTCGTGTATATAACCCAGGGCTTCTCACCCTTTCTATTGTCGTGTACCCCCTTAGCTCAATGATGAATTTCCATCTACCCCTAGCACCGTTAAAGGTTTAAGAAACAATGAAAATACACTTAGTGTTTGATCATTATTTATACTCATAAGGTTGTATGTAGATAAATATTGTACATTTGAACATATGAAGCATGTCAAATGTACTCCTAGGGGAACATGTACCCCCGGTTGAGAAGCCTTAGTTTAACCTATCGTAACTTCTTACCATACGCTAACACTCTTCTATTCATCTTAAAAATTTTCATCCTCTGATAATTTTCTCTCATGCAAGCATTTTTCGGTTCTGTGTGACATTTGCAGCTTCCAAAACTCATTACACGAACAATTTCGCCCTGCAGATGGGGGAACAACATCAGCAATAGCAACAACACCAACAACAACAACACTATAAAATAATAAGGTACTAGCTAATTTCGATCATTAATCCCAATTCAAATGGAACTTTTTAGGTGTATTTTAAGTAACTCTAAGATCGTCAATACATATTTTTATAGTCATTTTCCCCAACGAAGATGCAGGCTTTGAGCTAAGAAAAAAACAAAAAAATTCGGAGAATGCTTAAAAGAATCACAGAACTGTGAAATACCATGACTACAATAGAGAGTTTTATATTCAAGTGGTCCAGATCTGCTGTCTACATCTCATGCATTAAAATCACTTGGAAAATCAAGGTAAATATCTGCAGTGGTGACTGGCATGCGGGAACTTCCAGCTGAAGCTGTCTCTTCAACCTAATAGCATATGCTTAGAAAGTTAGTCCCCGTAAACATCGTTTACGTAAGTAAGTGTTGATTGTAAGTCAATTCTTCGTTTTCAATGTATTTACATCAACTACTTCGACATGACTCACAGTACCTCCCATGAGGCGGAACCGAATGTATACATACAAGTACACTGGTGCTATTTTTTCCTATGGGTAACGACTTCGAGCTCTGTCCTCGGTGGGACGTCAGGAGAAGCGAAAATCGCAGCACGAAGCTTACATTCCAATTTAGTGAAGGTTGACGCGGGGAAACACTCACGAGGTACCGAATTATTGAGTGCTCCTATTTCATAATCGAAAGCTTGCTGAAAATACTTATTTGAATTACACTATATTTAAATGTTACCGAAATACGCAGACGTTGGCTTTCATGGGCTGGTAACAAGCCTGTAGTGGCACACAACAAGCTTACAGTAGGAATAACACGCCTGCAGTACAATGTAACAAGCGTCCAGCTGCACCCAACAAGCCTACAGTTGAAATAACACGCCTGCAGTACAATGTAACAAGCGTCCTGCTGCACACAACAAGCCTACAGTTGAAATAACACGCCTGCAGTACAATGTAACAAGCGTCCTGCTGCACACAACAAGCTTACAGTTGGAATAACACGCCTGCAGTACAATGTAACAAGCGTCCAGCTGCACACAACACGCTTACAGTTGGAATAACACGCCTGCAGTACAATGTAAAAAGCGTCCACTGCACACAACAAGCTTACAGTTGGAATAAAACGCCTGCAGTACAATGTAACAAGCGTCCAGCTGCACACAACAAACTTACAGTTGGAATAACACGCCTGCAGTACAATGTAACAAGCGTCCAGCTGCACACAACAAGCCTACAGTTGAAATAACACGCCTGCAGTACAATGTAACAAGCGTCCAGCTGCACACAACAAGCCTACAGTTGAAATAACACGCCTGCAGTACAATGTAACAAGCGTCCAGCTGCACACAACAAGCCTACAGTTGGAATAACACGCCTGCAGTACAATGTAACAAGCGTCCTGCTGCACACAACAAGCTTACAGTTGAAATAACACGCCTGTAGTACAATGTAACAAGCGTCCAGCTGCACATAACACGCTTACAGTTGAAATAACACGCCTGCAGTACAATGTAACAAGCGTCCAGCTGCACACAACAAGCTCACAGTTGAAAAAACACGCCTGCAGTACAATGTAACAAGCGTCCAGCTGCACACAACAAGCTTACAGTTGAAATAACACGCCTGCAGTACAATGTAACAAGCGTCCAGCTGCACACAACAAGCCTACAGTTGAAATAACACGCCTGCAGTACAATGTAGCAAGCGTCCAGCTGCACACAACAAGCTCACAGTTGAAATAACACGCCTGCAGTACAATGTAACAAGCGTCCTGCTGCACACAACAAGCTTACAGTTGAAATAACACGCCTGCAGTACAATGTAACAAGCGTCCTGCTGCACACAACACGCTTACAGTTGAAATAACACGCCTGCAGTACAATGTAACAAGCGTCCAGCTGCACACAACACGCCTGCAGTACAATGTAACAAGCGTCCTGCTGCACACAACAAGCCTACAGTTGAAATAACACGCCTGCAGTACAATGTTACAAGCGTCCAGCTGCACACAACAAGCTTACAGTTGAAATAACACGCCTGCAGTACAATGTAACAAGCGTCCAGCTGCACACAACACGCTTACAGTTGAAATAACACGCCTGCAGTACAATGTAACAAGCGTCCAGCTGCACACAGCACGCTTACAGTTGAAATAACACGCCTGCAGTACAATGTAACAAGCGTCCAGCTGCACACAGCACGCTTACAGTTGAAATAACACGCCTGCAGTACAATGTAACAAGCGTCCAGCTGCACACAACAAGCTTACAGTTGAAATAACACGCCTGCAGTACAATGTAACAAGCATCCAGCTGCACACAACAAGCTTACAGTTAAAATAACACGCCTGCAGTACAATGTAACAAGCGTCCTGCTGCACACAACACGCTTACAGTTGAAATAACACGCCTGCAGTACAATGTAACAAGCGTCCAGCTGCACACAGCACGCTTACAGTTGAAATAACACGCCTGCAGTACAATGTAACAAGCGTCCAGCTGCACACAACAAGCCTACAGTTGAAATAACGCGCCTGCAGTACAATGTAACAAGCGTCCAGCTGCACACAACAAGCTCACAGTTGAAATAACACGCCTGCAGTACAATGTAACAAGCGTCCAGCTGCCCACAACAAGCTTACAGTTGGAATAAGACGCCTGCAGTACAATGCAACAAGCGTCCAGCTGCACACAACACGCTTACAGTTGAAATAACACGCCTGCAGTACAATGTAACAAGCGTCCAGCTGCACACAACACGCTTACAGTTGAAATAACACGCCTGCAGTACAATGTAACGAGCGTCCAGCTGCACACAACAAGCTCACAGTTGAAATAACACGCCTGCAGTACAATGTAACAAGCGTCCAGCAGCACACAACAAGCTTACAGTTGGAATTACACGCCTGCAGTACAATGTAACAAGCGTCTAGCAGCACACAACAAGCTTACAGTTGAAATAACACGCCTGCAGTACAATGTAACAAGCGTCCTGCTGCACACAACAAGCCTACAGTTGGAATTACACGCCTGCAGTACAATGTAACAAGCGTCCTGCTGCACCCAACAAGCTTACAGTTGAAATAACACGCCTGCAGTACAATGTAACAAGCGTCCTGCTGCACACAACAAGCCTACAGTTGAAATAACACGCCTGCAGTACAATGTAACAAGCGTCCTGCTGCACACAACAAGCCTACAGTTGAAATAACACGCCTGCAGTACAATGTAACAAGCGTCCTGCTGCACACAACAAGCTTACAGTCGAAATAACACGCCTGCAGTACAATGTAACAAGCGTCCAGCTGCACACAACAAGCTTACAGTTGGAATAACACGCCTGCAGTACAATGTAACAAGCTTCCAGCTGCACACAACAAGCTTACAGGTGGAATAACACGCTTGCTGTATAATGTAACAAGCTTCCAGCTGCACACAACAAGCTTACAGGTGGAATAACACGCTTGCAGTATAATGTAACAAGCGTCCAGCTGCACACAACAAGCTTACAGGTGGAATAACACGCTTGCAGTATAATGTAACAAACGTCCAGCTGCACACAACATGCTTACAGTTGAAATAACACGCCTGCAGTACAATGTAACAAGCGTCCAGCAGCATACAACAAGCCTACAGTTGTAATAACACGCCTGAAGTAGCATGTAACAAGCGTCCAGCAGCACACAACAAGCCTACAGTTGTAATATCACGCCTGCAGTACAATGTAACAAGCGTCAAGCAGCACACAACAAGCCTACAGTTGTAATAACACGCCTGCAGTAGCGTGTACTACGCCTGCAGTAACAGATTACAAGTAAGGATGATATATTTACCTCCCCACAGCACTGCCTGGAGATGTTTACTTCGAACCAACATCAGGTTGCTGTGAGCTCGTGCATAGCGTCAGGTTGTGCTTTGTTGTTTTACTCTCTGCTATATAACTTTCAGCTCATTTTAAAACCGATTTTACTTCACTCGCTTAGAAAATTTTGACCTCGTTACCCAAAATATCTTTTGTTTTGATGAATTATCGCCTCTTTTCAAGTGAAACAAACTGTAAAAGTATCTAGACATTAATTTTGTTTCAAGTTTCTATTTGGTCTTTACTGCTCTTGAAAAACAGAGTGGAGTGAGCACTAGACGATAACATAGGAAAGAAACAATGAGCGCTGGTCAATGACACAAAGAACGAACAATTGAATGTCTATGAAACAGCAAGTCTAGAAATGTGCTTCGAACAGTAGTTCCACAGATTTTAATTTAAACAATTTTGTCAATTTTGAAAGTGGTCCTTTCGTGGAAAAAATTTCGTCGTCAGATATTTGTTCCTGCCAAGCTATTGCCCATCGGTGCATTTTTTGCTTCGAAAAGGTTTTCTTGTTTGTCTTCGCCGAGTGGGAATCGACAATCTTTTTGTGAGGACCGAACAAACTTTGAACGATCGTCCTACGCTCCGTTTCGTACTAGCCGGGTGTGGAGGTGGTCGTTGACTGCGTTTCTTCTACACTGCTCTTACATATATGAAACTGTTATTGAATTCCAGCGCACCTGATTCATCTCAGCCAAAATAGCAGTTCCGTCTTATACAAGTCCTCAAAATTGCGGTCCGTCTAAAGAAAATGATCAATTCAATTTGTTCATTCGTGATTCGATCAGAAATATGAGCATTAATACCCAGTCTAACTGTTTCGCCGGAGAATGCATATTTTTCGCAGCCCAAGCGATTGAACTACTTGGGCGGCGAAAAACATGCATGCAGGCGGCGAAAAAGTTAGACTGTACAGTCAACGATGTTTGGGAGAGCTTCAACGACATCACTGTAAAACAGTTAAAATAAAGGCGAAAATGGGTGAGATAATAATTATGCTTCATAGATTGTGCGATGTTATTGAATTCGTAGTGGCGATCACCGGTGTGACGAATGCAGTGTAGAAACAGATCACTTGATCGTTCTGTCTGGCATTACACCACCAATATTTTTATGTGCCTCTTATAGGTATTAGACATCCTGAAGACCAAATATAATTGCCAGCAGCGCGTGGAATGAAATGAGTTACACTATTGACAAATTCATGTTGTTTCTACGAATTCGACCAGCCTTTATGCCCATGTGACATCTGTATCCTTTTAGAATGCAACAAAATGCATCACATATTTGACCATTACGTTTACCATTCATTACAGAGGATCAAAACGTCTTGCACTTTTACACTCACGTTTGCCATTCAGAAAAAAATGGCAAAATACCTCTTATTTATGACATTCACATTTTCTGTTAAAAAAATAACCATAAGTTTCCCCAAACCGTACTGAAATTTTTGAACGTTATTGAGAACCGCGATTCAATACAAGCACATTCCTCATATGAACATCTCGACACGAGCAGCAGCTGCAGTGTTGTGTGCTGCGACATTTTTAGCCCATCCAGAAATGCAGGGGCACTGCGCCGCTTCCTGTCCATAGCATCGACAGAGAAAAGGAAACTCTAAGAAAAAGAGCAAAAATGTTCATGCCATTTGTGTCGCCTTTAATGAAGCAACGAACTGGCTACGGTGGGAAGTCTGAGAGGGAACGAGGATTCTCGTCATGAAGCTGCAGTTTGTTAGTCAAGCGATTGAGGTGTGGGCATCTTGCTGCTTCTCTTTCCATGCATGGAGCACCGCACTAAAAGATTCAGCACTCAGGTAGCTCGAAACAAGTGCTGTCTTATGACTTGATTACAGTGACATTTGCTGTGTTTCTTGTCTATTTTTACTCTGCTGCAAATTTTTGCATTCTTAAATTTCAGTTTGGTGTTTGAGTACAGTTTAAAAATTGCCATCACTCGCTTTTTTATTCAAGCTTTGCTAATAATATTCAACATCATTTCGTGGTGGAGGGTGTTCCTCACAACGAACATTTCGGTTCATAAAGAATATGTAGAGGTACTTAGTGAGCTGCATAATAACGCTAATGTGCATAGTATGCATCTTTGACCTTCATTTCACGGTAGTTGAAAGGAGCTATCACTGTCGGCACTGCTTTTTACTTGGGTCACGAACAAATGGCATTCGTGCTCAAAGTCTAGGTCTGTTTTATCTGATGTCTCATAACAGTGCCATTATTTGTATAATGTTCTAGTTTAATTCAAATTTAACTGCGGTAATTCTTCATAAATATTTGAATCTGTCATTCCGTTCATTCGATTTCCTACAAGTTCCTTACGACTAAACTCAAATCTAAGACCCTATAGTTCGAATCAGCTTGTTCTTTGATTGTAATAAATTTCCAATTTCACCGTCGGACGGTTGCAGTTTCACATCAGTAATGATGCTAGGCGCCAGTCAAATTTTGCAGCCTAATTTCCAGTTCCGTCGTCCGACAGTCGCAACTTCACAACAGTAACGAGGCTAAGCTCCATGTAGTTTTATTTTGCTTAATTTTCAGTTCTGTCGTCCGACAGTCACAGCTTCACATCAGTAACGAGGCTAAGCACCATGCAGTCTTATTTTGTTTAATTTTCAGCTCTGTCGTTCGACGTGTGCAGCCTCACATCAGTAATGCATGAAGGCAGCTCCGATGGAGGTAGCTCAAGTCTAATTTTGTTCATGCCTGGCGCTTGTCAGATTGCACTCGGTAAGTTCGCAAGCCTTCAATCGGTCATGCTCAAAATGGTAGTTGTGAGTGTCAAATCGCATCCCGGTTAGAATTCACGTCGATCTAGAAATCTCTTGCATGCATTGGTACCGTAAATGTAAGGTTCATTTAAGTGTTTTAGAACAGGTGTCATTGTAAATGTAGAATAAGGTATCCATAGAGTGCCCTAGAAATCACTAAACACAGTCGGGCCCACAAGTATTTATATCTCAGCCTATCCACTCTAATAATTTCAAGTAATGATGCTACTGAAAGGTTGCATGTAGAAATGAGCTATTGTTTTAGTTTAAATTTGTTTAATCTAAAATTCGTTGCGTTAAAGCTCAGGGTGCTCATTTGGCGGCATCTTTAGTGAGTTGCTAAAAATGTTCTCTAAGCCTGTCTTTCATGAGTGTAGAGAAACATAAATTCTTGTACTGTTGGCCTGAATTTGGCATATGTTTTATGTGACGGGTATTGAAATTATGAAGCTATTCTATTTGAAAGTGACGACGCAACCCGAGTCAGCGATGTTGAAGTTTCTTCTTTAATTTTTTTCTTGTTTGCTTTCTTTAGTTGGTAATGAAAGCTGCTCTCTATGCGTTGACATGTCGCGCTTTAGAAGTGGATAGCGTGAACCCATTTGTTTGAAGTATCCTTCTCATAGAGATCATGAAAGGGAACAATTCCAGCTAAAGCGATATTTTTTGTCTGTGTGAATCTTTTGAAAACTTTTTATCGGGCCAATTAGGCAGAACGGTCTAAAAGGAATTCTATGTCACCATTCGCAAAAAAGAATTTAAAATTACCATAGAAATAGCTCAACGGACAAACGCGTTCTGGTTAAATTTGCCCATATTTGTAATAAACATGGAGTTCATGAAGGTGAGCATCGAATTGTAGCTAATCGCTGGCGTAATAATTGATTTTTATTTTTATCCTCCGATGTAAATTCCTAATTCTAACTTGCATATGATCTCGGTTTACCCATTTGAGTTTTCTTTTTCACTTTAAAATCAAGCATTTGGGTTTGAAAAAACATAATTAACTGCTAACTATATATTACAAGTGATACATTTATTCCGGCGCCATAAAAATAATCCGCATTCACAGCACGTTGTGTTAGTACAATTGCTCAGTATTTGCCCCCACTCCCAATTAACAGAATTTTTTACAAAAATAGTGCAGGTTTTAAAAATTTAGTCAGCTTCAAAGTTTGGCCATGGGCGTCTCCGAATATCGAGTACATGCAAAATTGCGTAATTAAGGGAGTTGTATGACCTTACTAGCGCCAATAGAAAGTTCCGCTGCGGCGATGAGCAGCCCAGCAAAAAATTCACGATGTCATGGGCATTCCCACAAGAATACAATACAAAGACAGGCAACGTGCCTATAAAAAATGAGTATGAAATGAGCTTTTGCAAGCGCCACATGATATTTGCAGAGCGTTATTTGCTTAAAGCTCTGGGACGAAGAGAGGCGTCATCGCTATATAGTTGACAGAGCTTCCAAACATACCCGCACCAACAAAAAACTACAAGGCAAAATTTTGTTCATACCTCCTAGATGCTGGAATAGTTGAAGTTTCAAAGATAAAATCGGTGCGAATGAATACGATCATATTACAGTATAATATATGCAATGATTTATGACGGAAATGATGCTAATGAGGCACTTTGAAATAGGTTTCCTGGATAGGTAGCGTGAACGCACGTGTAGAGCTTCAGCAGTAACTTTTTTAGCCCTAGCAATGATATGATCCACAAATAACGTATAGAACGTGAATATTTACCATCAGTAATAACCCTGTTAGAAATTTGATTTAATCTTATTATGGAGAAAACATTCATCAACGCTTGTCTACTCACATACTTTACTGCAATCAGACACTGACCAACATTTTTCCTTTGAACTATTCTGTTCATGAATCAATTGAAAAGAAGTCGATGGGAATCAATGTTCAACACACGTCCTTCTATTACAGAGAGCAACTTATTTATTAATTTCTTACTGCGCGTATGAATGTGTACGTGTTTAGTGTGTGAAAGCAAATGCGTGTGTTGTGCGTTAAAGCTTGTGTGAATGTATGCGTGTGTGTTTGACTATGTGTGTGACATACGTGATGTTATGAGTGCTTGTGTATGAGTGTATATATATGCGAGCGAGCGACATGTGTGAAGTGTGTGTGTGTATTAGTGTATGTATATGCGAGCAACATGTGTGAAGCGCACTCGACTCAATCAGCTAAAAGCATAACATACACATACTTTAATTTATCCCTACGTTCGTAGATCGTGCTACGAGAGCGCCACTTTCCCTTAGTTTTAAATTGTGCTGAAACGCTATTTCAGAATAGGTATTATTCTCTTGAATGAAACGTTTTATTTTGTTCTGTTGAATGGAAGAAAAGGTGCGTAGTATTCTCAGAAAATTTACCGGTTGTTTTTCAAACGCTTTTAAGCTTTCTTTATGGATGAAAATTCATTTGCTGCACAAATTTGAGGCCAATTAAATTTTTAAAAAAATATTCCTAATGATTTTTCACTCGCATCGAATTCTCATGTACACTTTACAATTGACATTGTAGGGTTTCATTGTATCGTCGCTTTGACGGCGTTGATAATCTTGGCTGAGCAAGAAGCTCGAGGCCGAGGCCGAACATTTCGAGGACGAACTATGGGAGTTCCACGCCGGTTGAAGCAGCGCAAAACTTAATGAACTTTTGAGTCTGATACGTGCCGTCGCCAAGTAGCAATCACTGATTTTTCATCATCCGCTCAGTATAGTCCAGTAAAACTTGGACAATAATCACTCATTTTACTAAGATTGTTAAGTTTTAGTAAATTATTCAAGACAATATCAAATGTTAAGCATATTTAAATATTTTTTGACCTTTGGCTGTATAAAAAAAACATTTTATGACAATTAATCCATCGTAAAATTATCGACGGCTTTTTCTGCTTAATTTTATTTTATTTAAGGGGTATTTTTACTTAATGCTTAAAATGTGTAGGAAAACACACCGAGCGAAGTACGCTGGGATGACCCCATGATAGGAGTGAGGGCCAGTATCGTGGCGGGAGATATCGCGCAGGAAACATTTCACGCGACCGCCCTCATTAGGAGCTGAAGCTCTGCGTGCCTGTGCAGCGCTAGAGGGTGAAGAAAATGTCAAAATTTTAACATAAATTTTATCATTAAATTTCACCACTAAATTTCATCATTAAATTTCACCACTAAATTTCATCATTAAATTTCACCACTAAATTTCATCATTAAATTTCACCACTAAATTTCATCATTAAATTTCACCATTAAATTTCAAATTTTACCAGCAAATTTGAGCTGTAAATTTTAAATTTCACTATCAAATTTCATCATTAAATTTCAAATTTAAAAAAAGAAATTTCAAATTTCATCATAACATTTTACCATTAAATTTCACCACTAAATTTGATCATTAAATTTTAAATTTCACCATCAAATTTCACCATTAAATTTCAAATTTAAAAAAGAAATTTCAAATTTCACCATAAAATTTTACCATTAAATTTCACCACTATATTTCATCAATGAATTTCACCATTAAACTTCGAATTTCACCATCAGAATTGACCAGTAAATTTTAAATTTCACCATCAAATTTCATCATTAAATTTTAAATTTCAAAAAGTAACTTATCTCCGGCTTACAAAAACCACTCGTATCCTTTAACGCTTGATATTCGTGCCAACATTGGTGTCCAGTAAGTTGTTCAGCGCTCTATGAAAATTATAGATGAAAATTCCAATGTTTTTCTACATTCAGCATTGACGAGGTTTCAGGTGATGATTTTTTTCTTTTGGAGATGATGATGCGAGAAGTTTTTCTGTTCAAGCTTATCACTCGGCATAGGAGGTCTTTTTCAAAATGCGCTGAATTGAAGTATGCTAAATCAAAGTTGAAACTGCCCAGTGAGGATTGGAAAGTTACTATGCTCTTCTTACAGTAGCATGGTGTATATTTAGTCAAGTGATCAACATACTCAGTGAGTGTCTTTTCCCTCAACAATGAATGAATCAGTGATTTTTATTTCATTTGAGAATTAGTTTTTAACAAATTTTGATCAAATGATGGCTATTAAAAATGACTAATCATAAAGCAATCAAATTGAGTAAAAATATTACCATAGAGTTTTCTATTTCCTAATCGATTTTTGATAGAAACTCTCATTGAATAAAAGGTCAGCACTGATTTATGACACCGCAATGATTGACTAAACGCTGCATTACGGTGCATAGCAAACTTTAGCCTCGTATTTCTTCTCACTTGAATTGAAAGCGTTAGGCTGTCGACGAGAATTTATGATGCATTTCAAGACATGATCGAGTAGTTAGAATAACACGTAAATTAACACGAAAATCAATTTCTTAATCTCATATTTCACCCTTGGTTGTATGGTGCCTGATGCAACGAAAATGAAATGTGCAGGGTTTTTTTTCGGAAGCTTTCACTATGACTAGAAAGTGAAGGGAGTGCACGATACTTGATGAGGTTACTCAAGTTGCGGTCGCAGCTTTACTCATGATGTTACTCATGTTATGAGTGTTGCTTAACGCTTTTGTCGCACCAGGAGGAAATTTTGTTGAGATTTTTTACCGAATTTACCAGTGAATTTAGTAAAGACTACCGTGATCATCGAATGATAGTGCCTGGCTTCGTACATAGGGTCATTTAAAACTTTTTCTGAATAACCGAGAGAGTGTGACGTTTGTTTCACAATCGTGTCTGACGAAATACTCGCCTTACCTCGCTCTGTTCTATGCTGACTGAAAATTCGCTTGCTTATTTGCTTGCACAGCCCCGTTTAAGGAGCTAAAATATATTCCAGCTCTGCCAGAATATTTGGCTTGATGAAATCAATGCTCGTTCAGGGTCTAGCATCATTACATCAGGTAGAAAAAGTTATTTTAAGGTGAAAAGAAATATAAATCGCCATCATACATACCACACCTACACGTCTTGAAGCGCAATTGCTTATTTACGTCCATGTAACTATGAACATTGTTCGAAGTCTCATGTGAGCATCATGAAAGTAAGTAAAAAGAGTTGGAAAGTCAATGAGTGAAAAATGGCTTATGTTTCAGAGGGAGCAAAGATCGTCGTTGAACAAGATGCAGTTCTTGAGTTCACGAGCTGTCAATCATTTTCAGTCGTTACTCATGCAACTTTCCCTATTAATCTTAAAATACTATTAAAATGAAGCACTTTTCGCTGTACATTAATTACACATTTTACGAGTACTTTGATTCCTTCACTGACGAGGTAGCTTTTCCGATACACAGGAACAGTACACACGAATAAAAAGAAATATTTCCGATGGACAGAAATAGCGTGAACGAATAAAAAACAGTCTTCTTTGTATTTCATGTATCTCAGAACTCAAAGAAGCAATTATTAACGCACCTCGTTGAAAATTAACTCATTCCTGTCGATATCGATCAACATACGTTGTGGGTGTCAGAGCCATAAAACTTGCACGTTCCTTTCAAGCGACTTCATTAGGGGAAGTTGATGAGTTTTCGGAGATTAGTACCAGCATTCCAGCGATGCTGAAAACATGCGTGAGAAAACCGGGTGCTTGGGGAGTTATTTTCTGAGGATATTCAAGGATGATTCCTCCCCCGGAATTATATTCAGGGAATTTTCGTTCGGGATGCCTCACTTGGAATTATATTCAGGGAATTTTCGTTCGGGATGCCTCACTTGGAATTATATTCAGGGAATTTTCGTTCGGCATGCCTCACTTGGAATTATGTTCAGGGAATTTTCGTTCGGGATGCCTCACTTGGAATTATATTCAGGGAATTTTCGTTCGGGATGCCTCACTTGGAATTATATTCAGGGAATTTTCGTTCGGGATGCCTCACTTGGAATTATATTCAAAGAATTTTCGTTCGGGATGCCTCACTTGGAATTATATTCAGGGAATTTTCGTTCGGGATGCCTCACTTGGAATTATATTCAGGGAATTTTCGTTCGGGATGCCTCACTTGGAATTATATTCAGGGAATTTTCGTTCGGGATGCCTCACTTGGAATTATATTCAGGGAATTTTCGTTCGGGATGCCTCACTTGGAATTATATTCAGGGAATTTTCGTTGGGGATACCGTACTCGGAATTATATCCAGGGAATTTTCAGGAGTAATACCACCTCCAGAATTATATTTAGGGAATTTTCCGGGGAGGTGCCTCTCACGGAATTACTATCAGAATTCGAGTGTGGAAAAAAAGCTAGAAAAAGCTGTTACGAAATAGAATATTTAAATTGGAATTACATCATGCATTGGTTACTTCTAAGCTGGAAGGTTCTATCTTATTGATGAGCGATCAAGTTCGATGTTTTTTCTATTACTCGTTGTCTTGCTCGTGGTTTATGATGAAGTAATACCAAAACTTGGTTAAGGCTGGCACGAAGTAAAATGTAATTTTAAAAGTTGAATTGAGTTGAGCTTGGATTGACAGTTAGATCTCATAGAACAGTCTTGAACGAACAATTATTTAATTTTTTTTTTCTGCAATAGTAACTGCTGCTTCTATTTTTGCTGTCAAGCTATGCGTTCCAATTTGTTTATAAATATTTATCTCAACTTTTAGTCGTGTGTTACTAATATCCACGACGAAACTAATTAACAGTCAATGAATAATAGTCTTCATCTTGAACATAAATCATTGCGAAATCTACGTTATAATTATGTATTGCTATGTTGAGCAGCCTCTTTACTTATTCCGTTTTTTTAGTATGCGCTTCAAACGACTGGTCATTTATTTATGACGCAATTTTTTACCTTCAATGTGCATTGAAAAATAATTTAGGTACTTTTTTAAACGAAAATATTTCTTATTGTGTTTGTATCAGTCAATTTTTTCCACTTTTTCAGTAGCTGTAAATATCTGATGATGTGCGAATTTCTTATTTTGAAATGAGAAATACGCATTTTGTTAGCATGAAATTCGAATTTATTACTGTGCTGACTTTATTCTTTCCCTTAATTTATAATGTCAGTATTACACCGTGGCTCGACCAACGCATAATTCGGCATTCCCAAAGACTCGCTTTTTGCCGGAACAGAAGTGTTCGCTTTAGATTTTTCTCGTTGATTTTGCTATTGAAAAGCGCAATTTTGAGACGCCACCCAAGAATATACGACATTCATTATTTACCACGACCGACATCACAAGTGAATGCTGAGGGCTACTTCATAATGTAGGCGCATTGGTTAAATTTCTCGTGATAACTTTGATAACTTTGATAACTTTGATAAAATCTAGCGTCCTGATAACTTTGTAACGTTAGATTTTATCCTCGGCCCTGAAAATACGACAGTAAGCATTCAGTGCGACCAATTACTCAGCTTGGAAGCTCGGGCTAATTAGTAACCTTTATCCGTATAGTGCTTCCTTTTCATTTCGCTTTCAAATCCGCCAATGCAGTATTCCAATGACAGCGTTGAACTCCGACAACTATCATCACTGAAAACTCATTCGCATGGGCTACTAGACATTTTACCTACGTCTTTCCTTCATATTTTTTATGTTTCTTTTCGTTGCTACGTTCGAACCCTCCATTGTAGATTCCATCGGTAGTCCCAAAGCTCGGACGGACACCTTCGCCGGAGACTCACACCAGCGCAAAGCATACGCTACTTGGCATTATTAAAGGTCCCTTCTTCTTTCCGGTTTTTCTCTGTTTCTTTTTGTTTATACCTTCGAATCCTCCATTGTGAATTCCATCGGCAGTCCCAAAACTCGGACGGCCACCATTGCTGTAAACTTACACCAGAGCTAAGTATGAGCTACTGGTCATTTTTCTACTTACTTGCTTCCGGTTTTTCTGTTTCCCTTCATTTCCATCTTCAAACCCTCCATTGTGAACTCCATCGACAGTCCCAAAACTCAGACGGCCACCATCTCTGTAGACTGCCACCAGCGCTAAGCATGCGCTACTTGCCATTATTCAAGGTCCCTTCCTTCTTTCTCGCGCTATATCGTTTGCCCCGACGGCTCGTTATGGAGGTGTTCGTTACGAGCACCAGTTACCAGACTGGAATTCCTCACCGGGATATCAGGGGGAGATCCAAGACGGTAGAGAGCGAGACATTTCTCGTTAATGAGCTGAATAAAAATACTCTTAACTTGAGCAAGTCCTTTTTGATTATATTTGCTCACGTACAGACGAGGAGAGTCTATTGTTTAATGAAGGGTTTTTTTCAATCATGTTTTATGCTATGAATGAAATTCTCGAGGAATTTTCTTAGGATTTTTTCTAACCTTGATCATCGTTTGTTGTGAGAAGTTGAATGCGTTTACCTTTCTTTATTTTTATTACTTGTTACGACGTTAGCGTTAAACTTTTAATTATTTTAAATAAAATTGTAAATACTAAATTTAAAAAATACGATAAGATACGTCTTCTAACCGTCGAAAATTATTATAGGCATCGGCGTCGATGAATCTCAGTGTACATTTAAATATGTATTTTCTATGGAAGAATGCATATTTTTTGCATAAACTGCGCGATGGCTTGCGTAAACCTTCTACATTGGCTTTTTTCTTTTCACCGAAGGTCATCGTCTCGCCCACTTATTGGAAATTGAGGGAACATGTGCTGAAATTTTATTTTCTGGCATTTTTCAGCACTCCTAATGAAGTAAAACTATTTTACTGAATAAGATTCGAAAACAGTGTTGATCCCCGCACTTCTACCGCTTTGAAATTTAGCTTGAATCGGGAAACAAACAAATGCACGCATCATACCTCGATGGTAGAGCCAGTACAGCTAGAAAATATTCACAGTATCACATGTATGAGCGTAAACAACGCATTCAAGAGCCTAAAAATGTTCCAGTTTCTTTTGTTTTTTTCTGGCCTTCTGTAAATGAATGCATAAAACTAGGATAAATGCCTGCGACTAGAGTGAAACCTAGAATTAAAAACAAGGTATCCAAGCGGCTGCTATGATCGAACTGACTGTCTCATTTAAAAAACTAGGGCACAATTATTGTAATTTTATGCCATCATAAATAAAAGGCATAAGAAATTTGGCACACTTCCTCGGCGAATGCTCGTTCAAAATAATAAGGCGTTGAAGCCTTTTTGTTTTTCATGCTTGAGTAACATGACCGGGCCGTGAAATTTCTAAAATAGGTTACAATTACTGTAGTTTTGCGCCGGCGTAAATAAAAGGCTTAAAAATTTGAAACGTTTTAATGAAGAATGATATCAATATATTGAGACCGCCTTTTTTTCTTGGTAGGAAAACTTATTTCGCTGGGAAGAACATTTTAAAAACTGTAATAAAAATAACTAAAGTTTTCCTTCAATTTTCCATCATTATTAGAAACAAAAGTGTAAGGAATTCAAAGTGCACAGAAACACGTTGCAAGGAGATCACTCTTTTATTTGTAATTAGATATGCAGAAGGCGAAAAACGTATATACATGTACTTATATCTATCAAAATAAAATAAATTTCATTTTAGAGGAGCTTCACATTGACATTTCGAATAGCGTTACATATTGCGGTAAATCTGAAGGACATGACAGTTGTCGATTTTGCAAATTGTAATGGCTAAACATGGTTAATGACACCAAAATAAACAAGTTTTCTTCTATGCTGTTTTCGTCTCAAATGAGTATTTTATTAGTTATAGCGGTAAATGACTTACCGCAACTCCAGTCTTTGAAGCGGAAAGAAATTCCTTGATCGAGTTGTATGGCAATACTGCAATGGCGTCTCGCTTCCAGCGCTCTGTCTTGAAAGACGAAACCAAACCTACCGCTATACCTCGTTAAATACTCATTTGACGAAAAAAGTGTATAGAAGAAAAGTTGTTTATTTCGATGTTATTACCATGTTTCAAGCAACAAAAATTCGAAAATCGATGAGTAGCTGTTTATTCGAGCGCATTCATCAATGACGAAACTAAACTTACAGCTATAAATCGTAAAATACTCATTTGAGACGAAAAGTGCATGGAAGCAAACTTGTTTATTACGATTCAATTAATTAGGTTCAGGCACCAAAAAGTGGAAAATCGACAACTGTCATCTCCTTCAGATTTACCCATATTGCTTAGTATTAATGTTCACTTACTCAAAATTACTTTAAGCAAAAGATATTTTCAGCATTTATTTTACTTCTAAAATCTAAAATCCGTCAACACTTGGACTTGCGCAGGATGTGACCTTATGATGTATTTCTTGCAGCAATTTGGAATGCTATCTTTCTTGTACCATAATTATTAGCAATGCATAATCATTTCGCTCAGTTTCGAGCAGACATCTAGTTTTATAATTAATGACAATCCTTGAATTATCCTCTAGTCTCTGATAAGTTAGCATGTTTTAATCTGCGAATGAAGTTCCTACGGACGTAACTGAACTATTTACCTAACCTTATTAAGAGCACTAAAAGTAAAGTTCCTTTTATCTCAATTGATATGCAAAATAACAAATGACTTGACATCCTTATCATTCTAACACATTCGCGGTCGTAAATTTCCGCGGTCGTAAACGGTTGGTTTGGTTAGGTTGTAAGTAAGGAAATCGACGTAAAAGCCCGAATACATTTTCATCCTTCCTAAGAAATATGAAAAATACAATTCTACGATAAATTTTACCTTGTAGGATAACAGTTATTTCTTACTGAGGTCCCGAAACGGAAGAAATGTCATTCATTTATACTGGTACGTGATTGAGCAGTTTACCTACTGGTACCCATATCGTCCAATAAGCGAGGAACGTGTTACAAGCTGAAAAATACAGGGTATTAAAGCCATTTATAGCTAGTAAAAATCTCAGCAATGTGATGTAAGAGTTTTCAATTTTAAGAATCCATATAACTTTGATTCCCACTTGATAAAGATTCATAGTTTCTTGGAGTATGAGAAAGAACTAGTTCTAGCAAAGCATTTTACAATAAAAAAGTTCGAAATAATTTGAAAGCACCAGAGCAAAATGGTCTCTCCATGTATAAAAGTCTCGGCCCATGCGGATTCAAACATAACAGAAATCAGCCGACATTGTGTGTATGAATTTGCATCATTGTACAACAAAAACGTGGAAAATCTAACACTGGTAAATTCATTGTCTATGACTATGTAAATGCGAAAATAATAAATGTTGTGGTACGAGGTTGAAACAAAACTTCAGACGGTCAAACCATCTATGTATAGTAGTATATGTATAGTAGTATATGTATAGTAGTATATGTATAGTAGTATATGTATAGTAGTATATGTATAGTAGTATAAGCAGTCTTCTTAAGAGACAATTCTGTACGTGATGAACGAGAACAGCGAACAGTCAGCGGTGATATCGAGTTGGAACTCATTTTAAGGTACCTTATTACTTTCAGGTACAGTACAGTAGTACAAGCGGTCTTCCAGAGCGACGACAATTCTCGACGGTGAACGAGAAAAGTAAGCGTTGATATTGAGTTGAAGCTCATTTTAAGGTGCCTCATTATTTTCACGCCGAGTTGCCCGCTTGATACTCTGCTCAGAATCACGTAGGCTCCCGCTGTTCATCGACCAATCGACCGGAGTAACTCGTGTTCTTTGAGGGTGACTAATAACCCGACGCTCGGTAATGCGGGGTAGGGCTAACGAACCCGGGTTGGTCTTGTGCCGACGTCAGCGAAGAGATAATAATGAGGTCAGCCATGCACAGTTTCGCGTGACGCCCGATCGTGACTGAATAAAAGACCATTAAAGCATTAGTCCTGCAGCGATCTAAAATTATCCACGAGGAACATTTCGGCGTCGTTGAGGAAGGTTCGCGAGAATATGAAAGACGTGTTCGTGTTGTATCAAAAAGGAGTAATTTTTTCACGGTTAGATTGGTGCAGCTGTTATTGAAATTATTGAATACCAATAGGGGCAGAATTTCACGAGTTGCCTTTGAGTACTTCTTTTTTTAAAGAAAAATCAGAAAGGAAATTAGAGAAAAAATTAATTCAAGTGGATACTACATTAAAAAATATCCTTAACTATAATTTAGGATAAAAATTAGCTGACTTATTCAAGTTTAAGGTAAGCCTTCACAAGTTCAGTCACGGAAGTAAAAGCGTAATCTCTAATCAGAGACTCGGTTCTTAAAATGTACATTCCATTAGGTTTTAAAATATTTATCATTTCTGGATAAAGAGTATGTGGCAACTTTTAATCGGCTTCATTTGTTCTAATTTTTAATCAATCGTTGTTGATTATCACTGAAAGTTAAAACAGGCAGAAATAAAATCCAGCTGAGTTGATAATAGCAACCGAATCGATGAGAATCAAATATCTGCATCGGCTTTATATGCGCACAGAGGGACGTAAACGCGAACATTTTCCATTACGGGAGCAAGCGCAGCTGATCTTAAATAAATTTTTGCAAGGAAAGAACCTCTCTATTCCTTCGCCGCGATTCCTCCAAAACTACGTACCGAAATGAAAGAAAAGCTACGCCCGGTGTCTGTGAAAACAGTGATGCTTCTAACGCTGTTTCTAACGGAGCGCTGGTTCTATCGGAGCAAATTGATCTCTGGAAAGGTTTAATGTAAATGTAGTACATCGGATGTACTGTACTTACCCATGGGGTAGCATCATGAATAAAAGTAGTGACCGGAAATTATTCAGCGGTTAAATACATTCTTAAACAACTTTATTTTATTATTGCGTAATAACAGCGTATTTGTGGTCACCTACCAAGTTAGGAGCCTCGTGCTACTAAGTTAATGTTTCACAAGAAAAATAACTAAAATTTCGCTGCTGGTAAATTGGATAAGTAATTGCAGTTAACGAGGGCTCTACGATATAATTGCAGGAAAAAATTGCGCAGATGAAATAAGACTTACCTCATCTATAGACTAATAAGACTAATAAGATTTAATAGACTAATAAAACTTAGGTCTCGCATGTTTTCAACAAAATTGAAATTTTTAATACTTCCTAGATTATAAATGAGGCCAAATTGTACCAAATAAAACGTCGACGCATGGCCCATCAAGATTGATTATATAAATGCCGCAAGCTTTGCTGGCGCAGCTTGTGGAAACCTGAGCACCTTCGATGTTGCTTCGTAAAAAGAATCAAAATGTTTGAAGAACCCAAGCACATAGAGTAACGCAAAGTCCCTTTTGAAAATTTATGGAGCAGATTGTCCTTTAAACTTGATCACAGCATGTGTAGAGTTCATCCTTCACCAGATCACTGATGAAATCCACCTGTCGCAGCAGATTGTGCTTTATTTCTTCACCTCCACCATGGAAACCTAATTTCCAAAGTTGCATGTCAAATATTTTTCAGTGATTTCGTTGAACTTAGTAGATGCAGATTAGCAGATGTAAAAGACTATGATGATTTTTGCGCTCTTGAAAAGATTTCCATTTTACCCAGAGGTAGAGCTGCTTCTCTAGAAATGTTATAAATGTTTCTTTCGGACTCACCGTAAGCTATTAAACATCGTTCCATCATTCAAAAAACAGTCTTGACTCCACCGCAAATTCAGGAAAGGGATAGAGCTATTTTCACGAAAAATAATGGTACGATTCTTTTCTTTTTGCTGAGAATTCCCCACAATCCTTCCAGTATTAGAATTCAAATATTGGAGATGGTGAGTTGGTGAGAAGAATTTTTCCAAAACGACTGCAGAACCCACGAGACATCGCAAAGATGTGTAAAAATAACGCAAAGATGTGTAAAAATAACGCAAAGATGTGTAAAAATAACGACAGGCAGAAATCAAACATGATTTCTTCTTGAGACCTTCTTGAAATTTTTTTGTTGCGCAATGAATCGATTGCTTATTGTCTGTTGTAACTGCTGCATATAAGCAGGATTAATGCAGACAACTAGTGACTCAAAATCCGTTTGCGCCAAAGCACTGATATTTACGAACAAGTTGTTGCCATTTAACCAATCAATTTATAATTCAAGAAAGCCATTTTTCTTTAATCGAATTATCTTTAGAAACTTATAAACAAAGAACGCTGTTAATATTGAAATCATATTCATTAAAACTGTACAAGGTCTTAGAATAAAATGTATACAAAGAATCTATTCCCTCTATAAAACGTTTCGGAGACCAGCTCCATCCTCAGTAAGTCATTCTGTAAAAAGCAGTAAAATAATATTGAAAAAAGATAAATTCAGTTAAACCAAATGAACACAAGTTTTTTTTATTAAAAATCTACGTATAAATTTGCAGGCGAAATGAACTATTTGTGCTATAAAAAGGACAGGCTTTTCTTTGGCTATGTATAGGGACTCTAAAATGCGTAAGTCTGATTCATTAGCAGCATTACATAAAATTTTTGGAAATGGGATTTTTAACGATGCTGGGATTGCCCAGCATCGTGGAATCTGCTACCGTAGAGGAAGAATGTTAACCCTACCGCCTCACTCGTCTATCCGCCTTCACAGTGAACATTGCTGCGATCGCATAGCAGAAGATGATTTTAAAATTTTATGTAGTGCTCCAAATGAATTAGACTTACGCATTTTAGAGTCCCTATACATTGCCAAAGAAAAGCCTGTCCTTTATAGCACAAATAGTTCATTTCGCCTGCAAATTTATATGTAGATTTTTAATAAAAAAATTTGTGTTCTTTTGGTTAGACTGAATCTATCTTTTTTCAATATTATTTTACTGTTTTTTACAGAATGACTTACTGAGGATGGAGCTGGTCTCCGAAGCGTTTTATAGAGGGAATAGATTCTTTGTAGACGTTTTATTCTAAGACTTTGTACAGTTCTAATAAATATGATTTCAATATTGACAGCGTTCTTTGTTTATAAGTTTCAATTTATTATGTGTCATAAGAATGTACGAGCAAGAATGAGAAATTTTGAGCTGATATTTTAATCGAATACTATTTATTTACAGGGAATCGCAATTCTGAATGGCAAATTGCATCTTTCTATTTTAAGTGCTACAAAGTATAATTAGTAAATTTAACTTGTGAATTATCATTACAATGAAGTTGGCTCTCACATTCTTTGTAAAAATTCTGGTTTATTGCACAATTTCACGCACCCAGTAAACATTCACTTTAAAAGCGCAAAATTGCCGTTCAAAGCAGACATGATATTAAATTAAAAAATGATATACTGATAACCAATTTTAAAACCAAGATAAAGTTCACTTGAATCAACGCATTAGTACAGCAGCTCGGGATGGTGTGCAACTTGTCATACCGAGACCAAAATTCGTCTAAAAAATCTTCTTGGTGTAAAAACTTTCTAAATCATAGGCAGGAACTTCCATATCGTACGGTTTCTGACAGAACTCTCATCACTGAGCTTTTTACGAGGCGAAAGAACCTCAAAAGAATATTCTGCTGCGCTGAGCTCCATTATCATAGATGCAGTTTTGAGTTTGGTTGGGAAAACACCGTCAGGATCTGAATGGAGCATTACGAAAAAGTTCGGTCTTCTCATCGATCATGTTGGTATCGATAAATTTTCCAATATTCAAATGAATAGCAATTTGAAGAAGCGACGTCATTAAATAGTGTTTTTTTGACCGATATGACCGAGGTCAATACAATTAATTTCTGATATCCAGCGCAATTTGCCGAACAAAGTTAAGTGGTGTTGACACAACCGTTACCGCTTATAGCTGCATTCTATTGTTCATTACATTTAAATTGCAAACGGGATCATTATGTTTTGTAGTTCAAGGATTCATAATTGGAAAAAAATTATACTACAAAAGAATAATTATTGGCGAAAACTAAATTGGATTCAAGTACCACTACATGGTCGAAGTGCTGTTGGATAAATTATCATAGCATTAGGCAGGACGAATGGTGGAACTTTAATCAACGCCTGGACAAGTAAATAAATCCTCGATACTACTATGTGTATGTGTAACATAAATTACCTTTTGAACAAGAATATTTGAATGGATGCATACTGCCAGTAATGCAGTATTTTGAAACAACTTTAATGTGTAGTATAAGTCGAAGTTTTTATAATTGACTTGTATTACGTCGCTCAAAGATCTGAATCACACTCTGCCTCCTAATGCTGGATACTTAGCACATTTTACGACAGCTTGTCTTTAGATTGCAACACCGGCAGAAATTTTATGTATTCCTTAGAAAGAAAAACAATTGTCTTGCTCATCACATCCAATAGATACATATTTAAGACAAAGAACGCTTAAATTAACGGATGATTATGTCAATTCTTAGCTCAACTTAGGGTTGGATTAATTTTAATTTGACTTGGATTAAATTGGACTTGACTTGGATTAATTCAAACTTGACTTGGATTTAATTGAACTTGAATTGGATTAATCCGAACTTGACTTGGATTTAATTGAACTTGACTTGGATTAATTCGAACTTTACTTGGATTTAATTGAACTTGAATTGAAGCAATTTGATGTGAAAAAGTTGTAGTGCGCATTCAGTTCTGGCTCTAACCCAGTATTTGTCAAGGGAGCTTAAAATTACTTAGACAATGACTCCAAATGTCCCTGTAACTATAGGAAAGACCGGTATGGAGGCTATTTTTCACTAAAAATTAAAATTTCAAACACATTCTTTCCCAACTGGCTCAATTTTTGAAATTTTAATGTTAACAACGATTTTGAAAATTCCTACTTCAATCTATATATGATTTGTTTTAAAATCAGAGGATAAATTGGTGTGATGTTTCTTAGCGTGAGTGGCAGTTTACAGTAGAACAGTTTGTTGCGATGTGAGTTTCTTAATTAATGGGAAAATGAAATACTTCAGCGCAAAAGAAGAAATTCGTAGTGAACCATTTTGAATAAGTTAATAAGGTGCTTCACAGTTTGAATCTCGTTATGTTTATTTGCAGAAGTATGTCGATCTCTTTTGTGGGTGATGTACTAGCAATTATCGAATGATGTATGGATAAAAAAATGGTCTTCCTTAATCACAAAATATATTTCCGGGAAAGGCAAAATATTTCATTAATTGAAAACAAGGTTTACGTACATGGCTTGAGATGTGAGGTACGCGTTATCTTTTAGTAAATAAAATTAGTCGTCGGACTTTGCAAATGCGTCAACGCTTCATCATCCCCAGTTTTTCAGACCAAATTTTCACACCGAACGCAGCCACCGTAATATAGATTTCTTGAAATTATAAAAAGTAAACTTACTTTTTAACTTACTTATATTCTCAAATCAATTTAGCCACTGCCCTTGGTTTTATATTTGATGGAAGTAGCGACCAGCATACTTCAGAACTAACGCTTCTTTGATTCTCATTAGCTTAAGGATAAAAAATTTAAACGAGTTCATTTTTAATGTGTTTTAATTAAAGAGTTTCAGCTGTCACATGACGGAATCGTTCGGGATGCTTACTTTTCCCTTGCAAGTTTTAGAAATAATTTTATTTGTTCATTTTAGGTTATAATTTAATGATTTTTGCTTTTGATGATGTTGATTTTCCTGTAGGTTCGTCTTCAAAGTTCGCTGAAGCCTTCGAAAGACAAATTGCCTGTCCATCGTAAGCCTTTCATAGAAAATTGCTCGAATATTCCTGAACATTTTCATTTAAGCGAGGCTGTTGTTGGGCGTCAATTTCTGACCGATTTCTTGCTAGATAAAACTCCTCGGCAACATATTCACATCGTTCTCTTTTTAGAAATATGAATAACCATTTAAACATAATATTATTATCTGTGAGTGCGGAAATTTAAGATTTAGACTTCCACTATCAGCAACGACATACGAGCAATAATAAGTTCACTTCAAATAGACTTCTATGGGAAATTTTATTGGTGTTCTTAAGAAAACTATCATTCTTTTTATGTCATTTAAAACTTGAATGATAAGAAGAACTTGCTTGGAATATATTGTCCACTGAAGAAATGAACTTTTATCAATATTTATTCTGCATTTTGATACCACGAAAGATTTTTGTGACAGGCTTATTGAAAATAAAACATAATTAATTTAATGAATCGTTTGGGTTATTTTCATCAAGTATTATCGCTGTTGCTTTTTTTTCTCAAATTTATGCTTCTCTCGATTTCAAAGAAACCTCAGATCAAAAAGTCACGTTCGAAAGACGTTTTCATTCAAATAAAGATCGCTAATATTGAGGTGAAAGGCATTGCAAAAAATTTAACACTTTACCACTTGTCTCACTGGGTGGACTGGAGAAAACCAAGATTTGTTATTTGTTATTGTTGTAATGTCATCGTTGGTAGGATATTTGCTATTGTTACAATGACTCTGCTCCTGTACAGATAATTATTTAGTTTTTCAATGGTTTTTTGTTAGGTGTTCTAAACTTGTACTGAAATCAAAAATTTTCCCACTGATTAGATTGCAATTAAATATTGTTTAAAATACGCTGATTAATTCTATTTCGAGCGAAAAATATCAAATATCACATCCGTTAAAAAAGTCATAGTTCTGAACCGTTGCAAATCACTTGTATTTGTAAAGTTTAAATTGCACCGCAAATAATGCTACAAACTGTCACAAACTCATATCATTTCCTGGTCGCGCTTCGCAATTGATTGCAGCTTTCATCCCGCTAACTCGCAGGATTTTTTGACATCGCATAAAAACTGCGCAGCACGTTTTACGAGGCATCCATCACTGTCACTCGAAGTCACCCGCAAATTTCCTCGAGTTTTACTTTCTTTCTCCTTCCGGAGAAAAATTCGTTTCATTTACAGGAAATCTGTGGCACTGCAAGGTTTTTTCGAGCTAATTTTACTTCTGGAGCATTTTTACTCTGGGAACTCTGGCGCTGACCACATCTCGTCATTACCGCTGCCGTGTTTTTGCGAGGTTCAGGAAAGGCCTGGAAAAATAGACGAAGCGTTCGGCGCCACCTGCGAAAGCGCGGGCCGGCCTGAGCCCTCAAACCAACGTCGGCTCTTATGGGATCTCATACATTTGCTGCGCGTCGGTGTGTCCTTTTACGTTTTCTGACGCAGTTTTAAGGTTTTATACATGACCATTTCCCATCGTGGAGGTCATAATTCTGCTGAATATTCCATAAGTATTTCATCGTTCTAATTAACAAATGTCAACATTGTAGACGGTTTTGCGTGAAATTATCGCTGCATGGATTGGGTTAAGCCACAGCAGTGGACCGCAGCAACACCTGCACCAGGACAACGTGCAGCATATGACATCAGACTAGAGTTATTAACGAGAAAAAGAGTCTCCTTGAAGCCAAGTGCTTGTTTTTTTATTACCTTCTCTTTATTTTGTATGGAAGAATTAGGTAGTAAAAATGAGCTTGTGTTATGGAAGATGTAATCAGATTTTGTTAAGCCACAAGTGAGTTTGTAAATTTGCTCTGGAGGTTGTTCGCTATGACAAAAAACTGCGAGTCAATTTAAAATTCGGTCGTGTATTTTAATTACCCAGGAAACTTTATATTAATTCTGCGTTACTTTGTTTCAACGGATGGAAAAGACAGATGTATCGTACCTTATTTCAAACTTTATTGGCTTAGGAGAAAACTGCGCTCTAAAATATGGCAGGATAATTTCGTTATTATATATTAGTGTTCAATAAATGCTGAAAAATATATAAAATGATAATAACTCCAGTAAAAGACGAGAGCATGGAAGATGAGTGGAGAATTAAAAGTTGGTGTATCGCTACTTGATTTAACTAGAATTTGAAAGAAATTACTAGTATTGTCTAAAATTCGAACGGACTTACTTGATGTCACAAGAATTAGAAAGAAATTATAGCGATATTTCCCGACCAACCAATGCAGATTTGCAGACTCGAGGGCATTTCTGTCTGCTTTGAAGTGAAATGGAAGAAAAAATGAACGGGATCTGAATTTCCTGATCAATATCATAATCTTCTTGTATTCAGACACTCACGGTGAAAAATTAATAAAAAAAGGAGTTGCATTTCGTCATTTATTCGACGAAAGTGATTCAAAGGTGAATATTTTAACTATGGCTAATGAAAAAGAACAATTTACCTGAGTGCCTATGATCACTTCGTAGTTTCAAGTATCAGAGCATAGAGTAGAAAGCAGCAATCAACTTCTCAATGGCATCTACGGCACGATATGTTACTGAAAATAATGCTTGTTAGTTCTTAAATATTTACCCTTATTTATATTTAAATGCACATGTATATAAATATATATGTATATATAATATCAGATTTAACATATATATATATATATATATATACAGTATATTTGTAATTGCATCTTTCCCTTACGCCCAACACATCCCTCCTCATGGAATACAATTATTGTAGCTATGGAAATTACCGCTCTAGAGGAAAATGGGAGTTTTAGAGCTGAAGGCTAAATGGGCTTTCCTTTTGTTGACGTAAAATTTTAATGCTTTGTTACACGCCATTTGTTTTCGGTTCACTGTTGTCCTTTTTTCAGCTTCCTTCAGTTCCTTCTTCAACTCTTTTCTTGTTTCATAAATTTTCTTAATTCAATGCGGTTTCTATGCGTAGGCTGTATGAATATACCGTCGGCATAGATTCCCAATTCCCTTAAATCCATATTAAATGGTGCTTCCATCGTTTCTCTCGCGAGAATATGTTCGTTGCGGCTAGGAAAACTTTAACTTACTTCTATTAGAATCCCATCTTCAAATTTGTCTTGAGTTTCACTACGCGTCGTTTATTTCTATAGAATGATTTTTTGAAGAAAAGTTCATAGTAATGGCATTCATGCATCAAAGTTTTTTTTAACAAAAGCTCCAAAGAATTTGCTGGGATGCTTGCTTGCTATTTCGCTAAATTGACATCGTTCAGGCTCTGCCCTCAGCAATAACACGCATGCAAATTCAGCAGCCTGCCTACAGTAATAAGTCAAGAGGGAAGCGCAGCACCTGCACCTATGTTTAACTTGAGGAAATTTATTCTTTCACTTCAACTTCAAACATTTAAACTGGGTAAATAATGTTGACTAAAAATCAATGACAAGTTTTTAGACGAACGATGAAATGGGTAGCAAAATAGGTAGCTTGAATCACAAATTATACCACATAAATAACTTAAATTGCAATTTCTTCATTTCACCACTTCTTAACACTGCAGCTGTTGCTGAACAGCACTTGGTATATTTTTCCTGCATTGGACTCGTGTGCCCAAAACGTTGAGTACTGCCTTTTAGTCCCATCACACCCATGGCAGTAGGTAGCTGAACTTCTCTACTGATTGCTATGCAGATGTATCTATTCATTTAAAATAAAGTTTGAAACACGAGAGTTTTTCGAGGGAAAATTAATTCGGTTTTTATCCACTGTGAAAAACAGTCAAGAATTAACACAATCGTAGACATCGCATTTGAGCAATGAAGGTTGTACCTGTGAATTTCAACAAGGTTTTTCAGATAATTCAGGTAAAAAAACGTTGGTAATTCTGATTTCGCAAAAAATTGGCATGCAGGAGGGTATCAGTTATGCTCAGTTATCTATGAAGACGTGCAATAAACAGTTAGAGTTCGTTGTATGAATGTTGCATAATGTAGCAGTCGAAGTGTTCAACTATCTGTGAACTTCGTCGTGTGGGCCGAAGCCCAGGCTTTGTTGTAAAATCATTCCAGCATCTCAGGAAAACAGGTGGCGTTATTTGTGAGCGTTCTGATGAATCTACCCAAGATTGCGGAAATGCCCCCATTCCAGGAAAAGATAAAATTCGGAAATTTTGCTCGCTAGACGTCTCAAAAAGCTTCAAAAACAATCCAACAGTGTCATTATCGCCAATGGCTAAGAAGAAGCTCGTCAGCATCACCATGAGTCCCAAAGCGATCAAAGACATTGACCTTTTATGCACAAAGTAGGAAGCATCTGTTAACTAATAAGAAAAAAGTTCGTCTGGAGAGAGGCAGGAAAGTTCTGAACTGGTTGAACCAACAAATTGACCTCTGTTCTTTTCTTTTCAATCGATCTTTCTTTTCATATGAGAATAGTTTTACAGTTGATAGGACTTGTAACAGATCACTCTAACGTTCAACCTACGATAACCACGGAGAAAACCAATTAACTTCAAGACCCTCTGTGTAGTTTCGAGTGAAGGCGACGTCTTTACCCGCTGCTTCGTCGACAACGAAAAGTGAATGCCGAATGCTACAATATCTTACGAACAGAAATCATTCCATAGATAAAGGCTAAGACTTCAAATAAAAAGTTTGTTTCACAGGACTTTGTTCTCGCTCAAACGGCTAGCTAAACCGTTGACTTGCTCTAGAGATACGATGTAAGAAAGAATTTTGGCTCTTCAATGTGCTTCACCTGAACCCGTTTGATAAATATTTTTGGTTGCAAATTACAGACAAAGCTAAGACAATGCCTAACAACAGTCTCAGATCCCTCAAGAAGGACATCAAAAAGGCTGTGGAGTCGTTGGACAGAGCAGAAGTTATCGCGTCCGCTGTCCAGTTTTCTAAAGCGTTAGAAGGCGGTTTCATCATGAATGAAGGAGGTTAGACAGAATAAAACTTTTGTTCTCCTGGTCTGCTAAATAAACTTTCAAAATTTCATTGTGTTATATCACTTTATTCTACAGTTATTAGGATTTGGGCATGAAGAGGGAAATTGTACGGATTTTTCAGAACGACCCTGTACATCCTGCACGCCGACTTACCTTACACCTGAAAGATTCCAGAGACCTTCAGTAACGAAACCTGGATAATTTAACCGACAGCTTCCCCCGGGATCCGTAAGGATGCTCGAGCAGTTTTGTACAGTAGAATTGGAGCGAAGAATTGCTGCCTTGCATCAACGAGGATGTTTTCTCATATCATCCGGTGTGCAACTCGAGGCCAATGAGGCGAAGAGACACAACAGGCCCAGGCCCGCCATGGGACCTGCAAAGCTCCGCTGGAGACGTCGTTAGCTGTAAAAACTCTCAACAACTGGCGCTGGTGCGACAAAACTTTGCCAGCGAAGACTGCACCATCTTTTCGAATTGCCTTCGCTGGTGCGCGAGTAAAAATATCAACCGGAGCGAGTGATCCTTGGGGGGTTAAAGTGCTGCAGTCCTCTCGAAACTCTGCGGCCCTAATAGATTCTTACTGAAGGGATTTGCATTGGAATTGTTTCAATTAATTAGAATAATGTCGGGTGGTTCGATCACGGTTAATTTGGGGGACTTGTTCGGAACGAGAATCCTGTCCCAAATGGTATTGAAATCGGCTTGATCGCACTAATTTAATGCAAAGCGATTCTTTTCATGAGAGTGACTCCTTAACTTCATTTTAGATTTCAAAGGCTCTTGAATTTTGAAGGTAAAAAGAATAAATGCACGGAAACTGACTTTTAGTTACCATGGAAAGGATGTGAGTGAAGTCAAAAACGCATTTTGTCTGGGCTGTTACTGTTTTCTCGTTAAAATTCTATATTACTGGTGTATAACGAATAGCTTAAAAGTTGTTTCGCTAGAAAGTTATTTGATAGATAGAAGTATTGCAAAAGGATTGACATTACAGAAAATTGATTCATAGATTGCAAATATTGTAAAATTGATTCTTCAATTTGAATATTCATGAAAACGATACATTAGGCATACAATATCAGACGTTATAGCAATTTTAGGAATTTTTTTTGAAAAATATTAGAGTGTCGAGCACTATTTTACCATGGATGAGGAATAATAGAGACATTGATGTAAATTCTACTGCAACAATATATTTTACGTGACTCACAACCGACCAACGTTCTTAGAATAATGTAATAAATATATTCTAAAAGTTCGACAGGGTTGTAATGAATTATCAATTAGCTTAAACGTGAGTGCAAGTGCTGTACATACGAACGTTCAAATATTCAACAAGAGCGCACCTCCTTCATTTGTATCTTCTTTAGAGTGATCAAGGAAATCATTTACCTGTTTGATTTTCCTTAATTGTTGCTGAGTTCTGAAATTTTTTTTTGTAATTACTGAGTATCGCTTGCCTTATATGACGGTGGTAGTTTCTAACAAGCATAAGGTCAGCTTCCAGTAATACATATATACTTTAAAATAACGATTTCTTGAGGAACTGAAAATCGTGCAGTAACGCGAGAAGATTCACCTCACAAGAACATTTCCTGACGTATTTGGAGCCCTGAGTTTCCCGCTCCCACACACACGCCAGTTACTCAAATAGGAGCGACGAGGCGCATGTTTGCTAAAGACCGGAGCCTTGCACTACGGTCCGCAGCAGCACGCCTAGCGCATAGCGACAGATGGGCGACCGTTCGCGCGCCAGTGCAATGCTCCCACGAGGTGTCATTAGCTTCCAGACTGTGACCAGAGCTAAACGACTTGGTCTCTTTAGGCTCACTGGCGCGCAGGGTTGAGTTGGCTCGGATAATGAGTGGCTCAGCAAGGTGGTGGTCGTTAAGTGGGTTCCGATAACTTATTCATTGTGTCTTGAATTCTTTTCTTGCTTTCAATCATGGGAAATTGTTCCTGTTTTTATTATTCTCTGAAAATTTGAATCATCTTGAGAGCTTCGTTCTCAATTAACACGTGATGACTTGGAACTTGAATTCTGAATACTGTGGCCTGTGGTCTTGAATACTGGAGTATCGCGTTTTAGGAGTGATAGTCGTTTCAAGGTTTGTTGATTTTGACGTATGAGCGTGTCTCCTTCGTGCAATGTTTCTCGAAGTATTTTTAATGCTAAAGTCATTGTATCAACATTTATTTATTGTGTCAACACATGTTGACACAATAAATAATGTTGATAATGAAATAATCCATTGTTGATAATAACAATATTGTTATCATTATTGTTGATAATAACAATAATGAAATGTTGACACAATATTTATTGTGTCAACATTTCTTAAAACAGAATAGAAAATTTTATCTAAAGTGTTATTTAAACGTAATCGTACATGAAATGATATCCAATGGCGATATTGAAAGTAGACAACCTAAGTGATTTTCCAGGGATAAATATCTCACTAATACGTTAATGCACTTATAATTGTATCCACAAGCACTATAAAGCATCTTTACGAAGAAACTGATAAAAGTGCAATGCATTTCCATGTCGCATTGAAAAAGCGTGTTATTTGGCTTCTGAGGTTCTATTGAAAAAGCGTTTTTTACGGCCTCCTATGTTGCATTGAAAGAGCACATGTTGCTTTGAAAGGCACGTTGTGGTAACTAAGATTGCCTACCTATACGAAAAGCTTTCAGCATAAATAAGGCGCAATCTCGCCTGGTGACAGCTTTTCAACAAGCCAGCAACGTACTACAAGCTTACGTGAGACACTATGTCACGTTTCTGAGCACAAATCCCGGATTTTGTCGAGAGCGCAAGTCAGATGAATTTTTTGGACCCATCACAGAAGCCAGCGTCGACTCTGATCCGATTCTCCCCTTTCGGAGTTGTCCGATGCTGTCCACATTTTCCGTATTAATGACTGAACGTTGTCAGGCGTGTTCGTTCCTAAAGGACTTCATCTGCAGACACCAGTTTGCGTTTGGTATGAGTTGTCTAATAAGGAATTCAAAATTTCAAATCATTGTTCATCGTCATCATACCTATGCTTCAGGGATGTAAAACTTTTTTGTGCGCATTATACGCGTTTTGCTTGCCCTGAAAAATATAGATCGATAACCATACGGATGTAGTAATGCTATATCCACCCTTATCACTCATGGCGAAAAGTTATAAATGATGATTGTTTCGAAACGAAAGAGAAATGAGCGAAGCTCAACGAATGAAATAACTTTGAAAGTAAGAAATTTAGTTTTGCATTTTTTTTATAATCAAAAGCAACCGAATATGCTAGGAAGCTACTAAAAGTAACTAAAAATTGAAAATTGTCATTGTGGTGAACAATAATTTGATTGTGTGAATGGGGAAGCTGAGCATTCACTGCAATATTTAATGGAACAGGTTTCAATCACTGATTTCCTAAGAAACGAAGTAGGGCAGATACATCCTGCTCTGTAGAAGCAAAACTTAAAGAACGATTTTTGTGGTACAAACTGTATAAACAGACTTAATAGTCACTTTACTTCAAGTATTCTTACCAGTGAAAATGTTTTTTCATAACAGAATATTATAACAGAGTTTTGATGCTATCTTATTTGAACGTTGCTGGCTTATTTGACAGTTTTCTTCTCGTACAGTTCGATAATTTTTTCTGAGGATGTACGTCGGCATTTGAAAATCTGCTTAGATGCTAAAATGAATGAAAACAAGTCCTCTAAAACTTTCTTATCAATGTTTATGGTCTTTTTGTTGTGATGAGTATTTATAAGAGTGAACTTACCGAGGGGATACACTGTTTATGTTTTCCTTTCAATATTTTGCTCAACCATTGACACGGTAGTCGTAACACCGTGTATTGCTTACGTGACAATTAAAGAACATCTATTTAAAAAAAATTGAAAAAATATTTACCCCATTTTGAGCATCAATTTTATTGGAATTATTTTTTTGAGATATGGAAAAACTAGAACCTTTTTCCAACCATTTCAATGACTGATATGATATTAATTTCTAAATTATTAGCTGAAAACCTTTTCCGATATGAGTACGGGATTCTGGCAGGTATAGATGCATCAGATATGCTGTGTTCTGTAACAACAAAGCTTTGTACCGTAGTTTAGAATCGAGTCCTACTTATTCTCAGGTTTTGAAAAGTTGTATCAAGCTACGAAGCGTAGTGTAACTTGAAAAAACTGAGGCTGCTGTTCAATATTTTCACTTGAGATGCGCAAAGGATGATATGGCCTCATCTTACAAACCTTTTATTTAACAAAGTAGGACACGTTCGAAATTCCATTTCTCTTCCATTTTGGAATAAACGACTCTCTGCCCTACTATACAAACGTGCATGCAGCACACGATCCTTTAAGAAAAACTGAAAATCAAATGCTCCCACAAGGAACCGAGCTCGTTTATCCAAATCAAGAGAGTTAAGCTTCTTGTCTAAGAAAGAAAGCAGAAACTGCGGACAGCCGCCGAGATGCTGAGAGCCCATCACGAGGAGATGGCATGCAGCGCCAGTCTGGGCCAGGAAACAGGCAATATCAGGCTCGCTGATCGCAGGATTTTGATGACAACGGCGTTTTTGCGGAGATTGCTCGCAGTTTCTTTGCGTGGTGTCATGAGATGAGGAAAGAATGAGATTCCTAAGCTGATTTCGCCAAACTGACGAAGAAAGTGAGTCGCATCACAGCGTTAAAACAATAGGGTGGACTTGAAAATCACCTCTCGAAAATCGTGTTACCTTCCTGGACAAGAGGAAGAACGACGTTAGAATTTAACTACGATATTTTTCGTTGGAAATTGCTGAAGTTGAATAGAAACGACCTGACGCTGCCGGAGTGGGTGTACAGGGGTTCATGGGCAAATCGTTGTTACTTGAGCAGTGGCATTATTTCAGAAAAAATACGTACGCTTTATTTATGGATGGTGAAAGTGTCAGTATGCCTTTGAAGAAAATCACACGTTTTTCCATCTCAATTTTATAGCAAAAAATTAAGCATGGAGGTCTGATACTGTATTTTATTTTTTAATACTGGGTTTAACAGTTAAATCTAAACAAATTATTGGCGAGTGGTTGACAACCTTTAACCAGTGCTGATTGGCAACACTGATTCAACCCAGTCAAGGTTGGTTATCTAAAAAGACAGCTACTTTAACATTTGGCATTGAGGAATCAACACTGCGCAATAGGGCTGGTCAAACGTTCAGCCGTATGAAAATTTCGTCGCCCGCAACTCTGCCTACTCTGCAAAAATGCTAAAATACCTCAGGCCCACCGTTTATAATGTTCGATGAGTCTGGCCAAAACCAAAGGGCCCCTCACAAAGCAAGAAGTGACAGAATATTGACACCTCGCATTCTGGCTGACCTCAAAGGAAGTGTCAAAGCAAATCCGACCATACCCCTTTCGACATTATAGCCAAGAAGAGGGCTTTCTGAGTCGTCACAATCCACAGAATCCGTTAGCAGCTGGGCCTAACTTCCTATGCACAAATACAAAAGGTAAGAGACATTTTTTGATCCACAAGATACAGGAAGTTCTCGTGAACATGTACAGGAAATTGTTGAACTGGAAGAAGTTAGAGGGCTCGATCATCAAGCGCTGCTCTGATGAGAAGATTTCCATGGTTGAAAGGGTCTTCAATACGCGGAATGATCGCTGAATCCCCTCCTCGAGCAGTGATGTCTAATACGCGACGACAACAAAGAAGCCAGTTTGCGTTATGGTCATTTGAGGAGTTTCAAGTGAGGGCGACGTATTAATTCACTTCTTGGCCGATCACGAGAAAATAAATGCTGCGGTCTACTGCACGGTCATTGAGGACAAAATTATCTCTTGGATGAAGAACAAGGCTACTGGTAAATAGCCCAGCAGGACAGGCCTTAGCCCACAGGGCAAAGAATGCGATCAACTTGCTCAAGAGGCCCGTCGTGCGATTCTGGAAGAAGTATTTGTGGCTCTCTAACTCGCCGGAACTGAACTCATTGTGCCACTATTCTGGGCGCGAATCGAAGCCAAGGCATGTGAGAGGCATCACAATAGCGTCACGGCCCTCAAGGAGGACAAAAGAAGGCAGTGAGACCGTTAGGACCCGCAGAGATCACTCGCGCGGTTTTCAAGTTCAGCAAGCGTGTGGAAAATTTGACCCAATGATCTAGGTAATAAACCTTCGAAATTTCATAACTTTCTCTTTAATATTGCTTTAGTTGTTAAAGTTTAGGCAAATAAGATAAAATTGTAAGGATTTCTTTCTTCATTTCTTCAGATATACCACAAAGCTTCAGACTGTCTAAAGAAGGAAACGCTAGAAATATTATGGCCGCTGCACACTCTCTCATTCCTTTGCTATTTTTTTAAGAACAAAGGCATAGCGGAAAGGATTTCCAGCTTCTCGTTCCGTCACTTTCCGTCAGCTTCTTTGTCGACGACGAATTCTTACTTTTGAGACTTCCTCTGAATTCTTTTGAGTTTTAGATTTTTTTAACTGAATGAGCACATCGCATGTTTTACGGTTGTCACATTCCAACAGATCGTGAGCTCCAACGACATGACGCCGAATGAGATAGTGGGTGTGCGTCTATGAATGTGTTAAATGAGCAAAATGTGGAGTGCGCAGACAATGCATCTCTTTCAATGTGAACAATAAAGGCTGACGAAGTAGTTTTTAACTTCCCATCTGCATTGTAGCTGAGGTTGTGTGTGTTTGTTTGTCCATGATTTCCCGAAATTCTAGTTGGTGCATCTCAGCTGACGTTACTTTGGGCTTCCGTTATCCATCTCCTGGCAATCTGAAGGAGCTCACTATGAGAGAAATAAAAGTATTGACCGTGATAATACTGATGTTAATAGCAAATAATAATGATAATTGTTATGATACTTTACATCGATAAGGCGTATGAATTTTACGCAGCTCATTTTATAATAAAAAACAATAGCTTTGGAATTAGCTGATGCCCAGTGAATAAGGTAAGGAAAAGGATGAAGGTAATTAATTATGTAAGAAATTACTCACACCACGGATGTAATTTTTTATCTCTCACGTATGATATCACGAAAGATCTGACTGAAATTTTGCGGAGCTAATTATTTACTCCCATTCAATTCCTTTAAAACATGTTCCATTGTTATGACCAGCAGCGTGACGTGATCTCTATGTTGTCACGTCTAAGACCAGGCCTGGAGATGTAGAATAATTTGAAATCTTATGCTGAAGAAATTCTCTACCAACACGAAGAAGCTTTGCTTGGAGAACTCGGTCATGTGTGGGATACTAGTTGCATCATTGTTGGAGGCACCGTTGTTACTACACGTCATGCGTGCTGCTAGTAGCGTTGTTACTACACGTCATGCGTGCTGCTAGTAGCGTTGTTACTACACGTCATATGTGCTGCTAGTAGCGTTGTTGCCACACGTCATGTGTGCTGCTAGTAGCGTTGTTGCCACACGTCATGCGTGCTGCTAGTAGCGTTGTTGCTACACGTCATGTGTGCTGCTAGTAGCGTTGTTGCCACACGTCATGTGTGCTGCTAGTAGCGTTGTTGCCACACGTCATGTGTGCTGCTAGTAGCGTTGTTGCCACACGTCATGCGTGCTGCTGGTACCGTTGTTGCTACACGTCATGTGTGCTGCTAGTAGCTTTGTTGCTACACGTCATGTGTGCTGTTAGTAGCGTTGTTGTTACACGTCATGTGTGCTGCTAGTAGCGTTGTTGCCACACGTCATGTGTGCTGCTAGTAGCGTTGTTGCTACACGTCATGTGTGCTGCTAGTAGCGTTGTTGCTACACGTCATGTGTGCTGCTAGTAGCTTTGTTGCTACACGTCATGTGTGCTGTTAGTAGCGTTGTTGTTACACGTCATGTGTGTTGCTAGTAGCGTTTTTGCCACACGTCATGTGTGCTGCTAGTAGCGTTGTTGCCACACGTCATGTGTGCTGCTAGTAGCGTTGTTGCTACACGTCATGTGTGCTGCTAGTAGCGTTGTTGCTACACGTCATGTGTGCTGCTAGTAGCGTTGTTGCCACACGTCATGTGTGCTGCTAGTAGCGTTGTTGCTACACGTCATGTGTGCTGCTAGTAGCGTTGTTGCTACGCGTCATGTGTGCTGTTAGTAGCGTTGTTGCTACACGTCATGTGTGCTGCTGGTAGCGTTGTTGCTACACGTCATGCGTGCTGCTAGTAGCGTTGTTGCTACATATATGTGGGCTCCTAGTCGCATCACAGCTGGAGGCTCCGTTACTGTTGCCTCCAGCACTCCGTGCCAGAGAAGGCGATGATATCATCGCGCGAAGATCACCTGCAGCCCCGCTACCCTCTGATCGATTCATTGGATCATCCTGGCCTTGTTTTGCCTTGATGGCTTCCGGTGAGAAAAGGAAAAAATTGCATGCCATAATTGTAAAGATGAATTAAAGAGAATAAATCTGCATGCACTTCAGTCTTCTACAGTACAAAATCGGTCCGTAGAGATTGAGCTGGGCTTTTATACGTGCATAATAAAGCTGATATTAAGATTTTGATATTGTGAAATTTTGCGATATGTATTTACGGTGATGGTTTATCACAAATATTTTGGTAAGTTTTTTACGAACATCGTTTATGGATTTACTCGAGTAAAGCTTAAGCTGTGAAATTCGCTTCTTATCCTGAAACTGAGGCAACATATAGCAAATAATCTATTAAAGTTGAATAAAGTTCAATAGTGGTAAGAGAACAATCTTATGTTCCATTTTTTTTTTCTAACAGGGCACTGCCATTCATTGGATTGTCGAAAAACATTGAAACGTTTCCTCAGGCATTTCTGTGTTACCGAGCTTATAAGAAACGCTAAAATTCCGGCTTTGAATTGACGTATTCTTATTGCATGACACTGCAAGAGGCAGAATAAAAATGAACGTAGAATCCTTCAATATTGGTCCATATTTCCTGCAGTGCGCGAAGACCTTATTAACGACCGTTTATAGTTTCAAGCTTTTGATCAACTGCTGTGATGACAAAAAATATAACGAAAAAACGTTCACAGCTACTCAACTGTTCAAATTGGTAACAATGACTTCAAGGTTTGGAAGATTTGAAAAATTTACAATGGATTTCTTAAAATGAGGAAGCCTAAAGTAGAGGCAGGCGAATTAGGAGAACCGAACTTTCGCTCACGATGACGCACGAAGGCGGAAAAAAATTACCCACGAAAGAGGATGGAGACGTAATCCTCTTAAGAAACATGCGAAGGTTTTGTGATGAAAAATCCACATTTTACTTGAATTGTTAAGGAGATGAGGAGTTAGTGGCCGGGCAAGTCGTGAGGTGACTGCCCTGTGCTGCATGGTAGAATGCAGCGACTGAAGCGAACCGAGTTGTAATGATCGCCATAGCAAAGAAGTGCGCGAGTTTTTGCGAGGTAGCATCAAGAAAACTATAACCCACTGTTAAGGTCGAGATTCATCGACCAACCAATTCTTAGTGTGATGAATGGCAGCGATTACGCAGAAGCAGATAAGCACATTTTTCATTGACTCATTACCTCAGTCGGGAAAGACATGACATTTCTGTTTGATGAATTCGAGTGTTTCTGCTGAAAAACGTTTTGCCCGTTTGAATGAAATACATTTCTATGCACTGATAAGTAATAAATTACATGAATGTACCTATAATATTCTCCTCTGTTAATTAAAAATTTTACTTTATTGTTTTGAACTGATGTTACATTCATTTAGTTCTCGTTCTAATAAACTTTACGTCGTTTAAATGGAACACGATTAAGATTGACAATCGTTTAGCTAGCTAAATGGCAGTCTTTCATAAGTGTACGGCAGCTGTGATATACGTAAGTTGTACCCACAGAACGCTTGACGTCATGTTTGGGGATCATGGTGGTCGGGGTAAAGAAATGACTTGGTTTCTTGATAGCCTTCATTTCTTAGTAGACGACAGCATTCTTAAAATAGCTCCTCGGACCGACTCTCTGAAAATGATAAAATTAAATCAAAGTCCCTTTTTGGACCTGTAAATTTGAACTTTCGATTTTAAAATTGTTTATACATTTATGTGGTACCATCCACACTCTCGAAGTAGTGCTTTGATTATTATTATGCTTTTTGCATGACTGTTGCTTTAGCTTAAATCCTACCTTGATTGCACTTTACCAGAGGAAAGTAGAGCATGTCACTAGTGATCGTAAAATCAAGCAGTTTCATCTCTTCTTTTATTTTTGAATCAGGATGCATTGATATGTGGGATAATATCATTATTAATAAATTTTTAACTTATTCCCATCATGTTATGACATCCGAATGTTGAAGTTAAATGTCTTGCATGATGAGCTGAAATTTACTCGAGCTCTAAAACGAAAATATTTTAACGTGAAGTGTAAAATAAACGCCATCTGAATATGATGAACGTGTAGTATTTTCTCATCAAATGTTTTTTTCGATTTTTCTCTCTTCGTTGTATTAGAGTATTTTTTGATATGCACCCCGTTACTTCAATTTGTTACTTCAGTAAAATTAACACTCCTAAGTCGGACTATCATTAAGAATTTAAAGACGAAGAATACAGCACGGATAGGTATCATTTTTAATAGAATTTAGCGAAACTAAATATAAAATTCTTTAATTAGTCAATTTTAAACGTTTCGGAGACCAGCTCCATCTTAAGCAAGTCTGAAAGCATAAAAAAACAAAATTGGTTAGTTCATGACAACAGTAAGAAAAAGTGACAAAGTGACCAGTAAGAGAAAAAAAAATTATACAAAAATTTCTAAAGGATATGAACTGTTGGCACTATTTAAAGGTGGCTTCTCTTCTGCAATGTGAAGGGATTCTAAAATGCGCAAATCTAACACGTTAGGAGCAGAACATAAAATAGAAAAATTGTCCTCGGAAATACGGCTGCTAGACTGTTCGGTATGAAGGCGGATTGATGAATGAGGAGGTTGAGCTAAAGGTCTCCCGGTACGAAAGCTAACTCCGCGGTGCTGGGCAATCCTAACGTAAAAAGGCAGCGTCGTCGTGCCGACGTAGCCAGACGTACACTGTACGCAACTAAATTCATATACCAGGGATGCCCGCAGCCGCTTAGGAATCCTATCTTTGTACCGAAAGAAAGAAACAACTCGCAGCAGATTCACCGTAATTACATTTAATTTTACCGCAGGAAAGTGGTGTTTAAAAAGGTTTTCAATATCCCGGGACATCTCGCTCGTAAAATCACCAAAATATGGAAGTACACAGTAGCGCTGCTGCACCGAATCGGCAACATCATTAATGCCGGAATATTTCTTGGCTAAAAATTTTCTAATATGAGCATGAACAATAGAGGAAGGGAATCCGTTTTTACAAAAAAATGAGACTAAAAAATTAAATTCAGCATGAAGATCCACAAAACTAGAACAAATGTTATAGGCACGATTTAACAAGGTTTTAATCGCATTAATTTTAAATCTATAGTTAGAGTTGCTGTAGAAACTTATGCCCAACCCAGTAAAAGTAGCCTTACGAAAAACTGAAGTAGTGAAAGCTTTACCTACTCGAGTAATTTTTCAGTCCAAAAAAGGTAACGAGCCACTATTTTCAATTTCGATAGTAAATTTTATTGATGAATGTTTCTCATTTAAATAGTCCCTGAACATTTGAGCATGACTTGGATCACGAAACAACAAAAACGTGTCATCAATGTAACGGCGATAAAATTCTGGTTTAAATTCTACAGGACAATCGGCCAGCCATTTTTGTTCCCAGTGACACATGAAAATATTTGCAAATGTGGGTCCTAACGGAAGACCCATGCCCAGGCCTTCGATTTGCTTATACATATTACCAGCAAACACAAATATGGAGTTCATTACAGACAGTTCGAGAAGCGTCTTAAAATAAGATTTGCCTAGGCCTAAAACTGTATCAGTAGGCAGAGCAAACAAGGAATTTATAATTATTTCGATAGTTTCTGCAAGTGGAATATTTGTGAATAAACTTTCAATATCAAATGAAGCCATAGTCACTTTATCAGCATTTTGACACGATGTGATCTCGTTAACAAATTGAGTTGAGTTACCAAGAGTATATTCATTTACAGTCAAAGGGTTTTACACAGGTACTAGAAATCGTGCTAAGTTAAAGCTAGGCGTAGTCACTGCTGCAAAAATAGGACGAAATTGAAATTTAGATGGATAAGATAAGATAAAAAAATTTAGATAAGTTTATACAGCAGCTGTAACTATAGATTTAAAATTAATGCGATTAAAACCTTGTTGAATCGTGCCTATAACATTTGTTCTAGTTTTGTGGATCTTCATGCTGAATTTAATTTTTTAGTCTCATTTTTTTGTAAAAACGGATTCCCTTCCTCTATTGTTCATGCTCATATTAGAAAATTTTTCGCCCAAAAATATTCCGGCATTAATGATGTTGCCGATTCGGTGCAGCAGCGCTACTGTGTACTTCCATATTTTGGTGATTTTACGAGCGAGATGTCCCGGGATATTGAAAACCTTTTTAAACACCACTTTCCTGCGGTAAAATTAAATGTGATTACTGTGAATCTGCTGCGAGTTGTTTCTTTCTTTCGGTACAAAGATAGGATTCCTAAGCGGATGCGGGCATCCCTGGTATATAAATTTAGTTGCGTACAGTGTACGTCTGGCTACGTCGGCATGACGACGCTGCCTTTTTACGTTAGGATTGCCCAGCACCGCGGAGTTAGCTTTCGTACCGGGAGACCTTTAGCTCAACCTCCTCATTCATCAATCCGCCTTCATACCGAACAGTCTAGCAGCCGTATTTCCGAGGACAATTTTTCTATTTTATGTTCTGCTCCTAACGTGTTAGATTTGCGCATTTTAGAATCCCTTCACATTGCAGAAGAGAAGCCACCTTTAAATAGTGCCAACAGTTCATATCCTTTAGAAATTTTTGTATAATTTTTTTTTCTCTTACTGGTCACTTTGTCACTTTTTCTTACTGTTGTCATGAACTAACCAATTTTGGTTTTTTTATGCTTTCAGACTTGCTGAAGATGGAGCTGGTCTCCGAAACGTTTAAAATTGACTAATTAAAGATTTTTATATTTAGTTTCGCTAAATTCTATTAAAAATGATACCTATCCGTGCTGTATTCTTCGTCTTTAAATTCTTAATTTTGTTACTTCAATTTCATTAATTATTTTCATAAGTTCAAGGCTTGAAACCTCCGTTTGAAATGTTTGCGAGACTCGTTTTTTTTTATTTTTCTGTTTTCTGGATATCCTAACCTGATTTTTTTTGTTTCTGGTTACATTTTTATGATTTTCCCAGTTTTTGGTCGCATTTTTATGATTTTTCCGGCTTCTGAAAATCACTCGCAAGAAAGTTTTTTCTCTTCCTTCAAGTAACATTCTCTACGTATTTGGACGTGCTCGTTGAAGAAAATAGAATAACTCAACTGGATCGGTTTTCATGGCATGTCTTATGCGTGGGTGAGTTGGGGGGGACTGTGGGGGAGGTCAGAGGAGTGGAAGGGGTTGGGGGTTGAGGCGAGGAACGAACGAAGGGGGGCTAGAGCCCCATATGGGCGAGGTTCAATATAGGGTGGAGAAGGAGAACATTGTTCACTAAATTGCTAAATTTCATTCATACGGTACATATCAGAGTCATTTAACGTTTATAACTCATGAAAATATTCAACACTTGATTGACCAACAACATCAATATTGAAAAGAGCTATTAATATTTATTCTGAAATATATATCAAATGAGTTTACCTTCTAGTAACTTTTCACATTACATGAAATTTTCAGATATGAGAGAGGGTATTGAATATTGAAGAGCATGTTAACAATTTCATTGGGAATTACTTCCATTTTTTCATTTTGCGAAACCTTGAGCCACGGTCGACATATCCGTTGACAATCGATGTGTCAAAACAGCTTTTGGCCGCCAGGCGTCAATCCTGGTTTATAAGACTGACATTACACGAGGATTGGATTTCCTTATGGCGCACTAAAAAGATCACGGGCAAATTAAAGTAAGATTACTCTAGGCAGGCTCACCGTGACGTCATCCAAGACAATTTCAAGAACTGTTTCTGATTAGGTATCCATGGTTTATTTTTTGTGTTTTTACCAGCAACAGAAAACTTCTACAAAGGCATTAATGACATTAAAGAAAACTTCAACAAAGGCATAAATTATATTAAAAAAACTCCAACAAAGGCATTAATGACATTAAGGAAAACTTCTACAACGGCATTCGTGACAGCATTGGTGACCGTTCAATAGCTGAACAATAGAAACATTTAACTTATCGATATAATCGATGTATAAATGGTAATGGAGCGGAAAATATGTGAATGTATTTAGAGGTCTATGTTCTTAAAAATTACTTGTTTAAATTCAGGAAAAATTTTCTTGGCTTCTGGAATATTCATTAAGGTCTATCGCTGTATGAGATTCGCTGATGAGTCTCTGAATAATTTGCTGATTTCACGAAAACATAATTTTGAGTGCTACAATATGCCTCATTGCAATAAAATGGAGAAAAATACTGTACATTTTCAGAGAGTAGGGGAACATAATTAACAGCGCATCAGGCTACAATGTGTAAAACAGGAATTTTATTACAAATAAATCTCGTCCTCGATAGTACAACAAAATTCAGGAACGAATTTTAAATGATCAGGGATTCTTTCATGAATGTTCGAGTTCAGTAGTAGTAGTGGTAGTAACATGGGTATGTTAGCGCTTCAGTTATTCAAACTATATCGCACCGAAGGTCATTTCAGCAACAATGGATAGCTTCAATATAAGTGTACTCCCAGCAAAGGTAGTTTCAGTGACGTTATACGTTCAGGAACTGTAGTTCAATGCTTTCAGTTTCACAAGCGGTTGCTAAATCACTCCTCGTAGAAATGTTGAACCATCCACTTTTACGGGTATGTTCCAAATTATGCCGTTTTAAACTTTAATTTTGAAATTTTTATTCTTTATTACCAGGATTTTGTTTTATTGATGTTCGAAGGACTTTTCATCAAAGGCTCGTTGAATTTGAGAGCAATCCAAGAAACATGTATAATTTTTAATTGATACAACAGACTCATAAATCAAGCGATTTTATTCATGACACTTTCACGAATTTGAAAAAAAAACCAATAACCCAAAAGCATGCTGTTCCATAGCTAAACTTCTAATTGAAATTTCCTGGACAGAATGATATGAGGCTTCTAAGCCCTCTAGCCTCAACAAGATATTGGCTAAAATTCAAGATTTTGTCCAATAAACGAACCGGCGACAAAGTCCTTCAACGTCGATACTTGAGGGTCTTCTCTTGTGACCTGCGGTCCCTGGAAGAAAAATCTGTGCTTCGATACGTCACTTGCTGGGAGCTAAGGGCACTTGAAATTCTTCTGAAATATTGAACCTATCTTTCAATATCTCCTTTGTCACTAGCTGCAGGAGCGTTTTGCATGACGGGGATCGGTTTGAACCACTGAAAAGGAGACCATGTTGAGCCCTGAAAATTTTCGAGGGATCCATGGAGCATCACCTGCTTTGATAAATGAGACTTTGGAATGCATTTTAAATCACGCATGCTACACAATACAAGAACAATGTTCGGCTTAGTACGGTGACTTGACAAATGCCTGGAAATTTCATTAACCTATACTGCCATTATGGGTTTCATATCTTCATTCAATGAGCAAGGCGCTGAAATTAGTTGTTGCGAATCATATTTTCGGAAAGCGAAACACGGAAATTAGCTTTTTTTTCCTAGCATTCTGAACATTATATGCATTTTGAGTGGCGCAGAATATCTGGAAATTTTATGGACTAGTGCAGACATTACGCGTGTTACGTTCTCGGAAAGCAAGACACTGAAATACGTTTTATCCAAACATTCTAAACACCGCGCGTATTTCGTCTGGTTTGCCACAGCAACTGGATGGACGAATGCTTCAAAATTCCCGTTCCCTCTGTTCTGGCGCCGGCGATTCCCTCTCGTAGCTACTGAATTAGCAGTCAACAGGAGCGCTCCATCTGTCACGCTAGTCTCTCTTGTCCACACGACCGAAAAAAACAAATAACGGCACCGCGCCAATGGTCAGGATGGGTGCATTTCTCATTGCGGATAGAGCCTGCAAGCTGTCCGGGGCCATCAGTCTAAAATGTTTATGCTTCGTAATTTGGCAAACGACCAAAAATATACCGGCTTTCACTGCGAAGGCCTTATCGTGCTGGCCAGAAAGACAGAAATGAACTGTTGTCCACACCAGAGCTTATTTTGACTCTCTCAGGCTACATTTTTGCTGATTCTGTCATAAAAGAAAATAATCCGTGTGAGCCGCGGCTTATTTTTGATGTCCTCGAATATTTGTGTAGCACTGAATTCCATTCATCCTTTCAAAAGGTGTTACGCAGGAGCTTCAGAAATAGTTCAAAAAGTTTGTCAGAATTCATTGAATGATTTTTCTAACATACGTGAACTTTTTTCAATTGCTCTTAAATAACGTTACAATAAATGAAAAATACAGTAAATTTCGTGACAAGTTATAATGTAAACATCAAAGTTTGCACTGATTTGGGTTTGCAGCGAACATGAAAATGAGCATAAGAGAAGATGAATTTAAGTTATTTGTTTAAGAAGTTTTAGTAACAGAATATTTGAAACTAATTTTTATGACCAAGTTTTATTTATTTAATTTAAAAAACTTATTTTTGAAGAAATGAATTTTGAATTCAAAAGGCTTCTGTCGAGGCAGGAACAAAACGAAGAACTGTCAGCCTATGTTTTTTTTTTCGATTTCTCAAAATTATTTTATATTTTGCTGGTTGAATGCTTATGCATTGGTATTACATTTCACTTTGAAATCTACGTTATAGAAATTTTACGTAGATTTAATGAAAGTAACATCATTTCTGCATTAGTCAAGAGTATCACATGGATCCAAATTACTTGGAATGAATATTAAATACAACAGAAATTTTCTAATGGAATTCCCAAAGAAAGATTTCTAATCTACTATCATTCTCAAAGAAACACAGCAAAGCATTGATTTTAAATTTATTGCTACGACAGTGATGGCCACATTGATCTGAAACTTACTCGAACAAAATAGAATATCGCAACAGAAGAGTCACCGGACCCATACTCGGGTTACTTACTACACGATCAAGTCCCGACTCTCACTCATGTACTGGCAAATGTGACGGTGGTAAGTCACCACCACCTACCAGCCTCAGGCGAGGTGGTGGTGGTAGGTGTTAGTGTGTAACACCAGGTGTTGGTGGTAGGTGGCGGAGCAACATGAATATACTTCAAACAACATTCATCAGCATTTCAGCAAAAATCATTGCTTCTGCGTTCCGACCTTTAAGGATAGCCTCATCGTATTTAAAATGCAGCCCAAAACTACAAGAAAACAAAGTCGTGTGTAAATATATATAAATATATATTAAAACAGAGTCCAAAAACTGCTTAGACCGAAGCCATATGTTGCGATGTATTGAAACTAAAAGTTTAAATGCGAAGAAAACGCTAATGAACTAAATAATTTTCATAAAAAATATAATCGAAAACGATATGAGCAAAGCATGTACTTTAAAATAATTTTTCAAAACATTAAACAAAATATCTGAAATACTCTCAGTTAAATATATATTCTTATAATATGGGGGTAGTATTTTTCATCTTGCCTTTCTCTCAACTATTCATTATTGAGTTAGTTTACTACTTCATTTTGTTTTCTAACACCTACTGTATTTCCTTCGTCACTTTATTTCGGATTTTCTTATTCGGGCTTCTCTGTTCAGTTTCGTTTTCTTCTAGAGTTATTTATACTTCGGGTCCTGTCCCATAAGCTTCCTATTGATTTCATTTTGTCTCAGTTGATACATTCGACTCTCCAATTAAGCCAATAGTGGTTAATTGTGAGTAGACCTCAATTTGCATTGTTCTTACGTTTCTTTTCTTGCAATTTCCTTGAAAACATTGGCTTACAATTTTTTCGTGTTCCTCATTCTACATTAATGTTACATTTTTATTTCATGAATTTTCCTTCAAAATGTGGGCCTACCGTTTTTCGTTTTTATCATTCTGCATTGTTCTTACATTCCTGTTTCTTGATTTTTTTTCAGAATGTATGGCAACCGTTTTTTGTTTTCATCATTTTGCATTGTTCTTACATTCCTGTTTCTTGAATTTTTTTCAGAACGTATGCCTACCGTTTTTTATTTTCAGCATGCTGCACTTTTCTCTTTCTTGAATTTTTTTCAAATGAACCCTGTCGTTTTTCCATTTTCTGACCGATGTGAGTACCTCAAATTTTCACAAGATTTCTCAGCCCTTGTCGTGAGATGCGATTGTCCCGTGGCCTGCCATGGCATGAGATCTCGAGGGCTCTGTTTGCTTCTGGAATTGTCTCTGCTGCTCTTTTGGGGATTTTTTTTTAATTTATGAAATTTTCAATTTGTTAAGGATTTGTTTCATAGAATTTGAAACGTTCTAAAACTTTGAATTATGTACATAAAATCATGAATTTATCGAATCTTATGTTGGATGAAATTTGAAATCTATTGAAATTCCAATAATAGGAATTAGGAAATTTTTCATTTGGCTATTTTTCTATCTAATGGGAGTTGTCAATTCAGAGTAATTATCAGTGAAACCATTATATAGCTCCTTTTCCCCCTTCTAACAATTACTGCAGTCGCATTCATTAAGGTAAATCAAAAATACTCAATGCGGAAGAATTTTCCCCAATACCCAAATTGCAATTTCTCTGTGCAAAATATTTCACCCATTTGACAGACCTTTTACATTAGATTTTACCACAAATTTTCGCTTCTTCCCGCCTCAATTTTACAGCAAAATTCAGCAGTCATTTGACTGATGACTTGCAGGCGAATATATTTGCTCGACTTCGCAAATATCTGGAAAAATAAAACGCCTAACGTAGAATAGAAACAAAATGCACTCGTTTTATGGCCGAATAAACAATTTTGCCACCCCTGATATTGCCTGCAAGCAAAACCCAACGGAGAAAACGCTGCTCACCAATTTAATTTTTTTTTGCTGTATCGCCCATTGGAAGCTAGCATATGTTCTTTTCCTTCAATACTTAAAACTAAATTACGGCTACAGAAAATGTTGTCCTTCTGCACCTTGGAAATTGGTATCCACGATACAATTTCGAAAAACAATTCGCTTGCTCAGCCACCAAAGTTGGTGCATACAATACAATTTCCGTAAAATCTTCATTCGCCTATATTGGTATCTAGGATACAAGAGAATGGGTTCATGGGCAGGTGCAACGTAAATAATTTCGATATACAGAGGCAACCATGGTTAAAATCGCAGGGCATGAATCAAAAGTAAAATATATATATTCTGTTCCTCGTGCAGTGAAGAAATTCCAAAAGTGTGTTGCAAAAATAAGCGTAAACTCCTTTAAATGCCTCACTTTTTGAATTAACTTATAAACTATTCAATGTGCTAATACTGAACTTCTGCTCAAAATGATTTCTTTTCGCTATATTTTCCCCAAGTTCCGCTCAAACCCAAAACTCGTTCAGAAGTTATGAAGAAATTTTTTTGAGAAACGACAGTTCAGCATGCCCAGGGTGGCATAATTCCTAACAAAACTCCATAATTGGGATGTTTACACTGACTCTCAACATGTTCCTTAGTTATAACCTCTGTGGTAATTGTGAAACAAAAATAATAAGTTGAGTTAGTTGAGTAAAACAATTTTCAGCTCCGTTCGTTGTGTGAATAACTTTATTTCTATGTAACTGAAAGCCTGCACGTGAATTTCCCGATTGGAAGGAAATAAAATTTGCGAGCATCCAGTTCATTGCAGATACGATTATTCAATATGCCATATTTTCATAAACTTCAAACCAAATCGGAATTTCAACGTCAGAACAAAAATGTCGTTCACTTCTTGCTGTCAGCATAGATCTTATGTTGAGCATCTGTACTTCGTTTAGCTTTCATGATCCAATCGTGCGCACCGGTATGTAATGGCCAAAGAAATGATTTGGGGCACCAGTGCAGCAACATATTTAGGAGTCGATGCCAATTCTAAATATATATAAGTACAGAGTCTCCAATCGAGGCGGAATAACTTTGCATTTACACATAAACATGATTTTAGGCCTCATGCATGCCAATTGTATTTTTTGAATATTTTACTTAGTGTTTACGGAACGCAAGAATTTCTTCCTCCATTGTCCACCGACGTGAATAAAATGTAATCAACCTTGTGTCGATACCCTGAACACAAATTGTACAGTACACTCAATGGCACGGTAAGAAGATATGAACAATGAAGTTAGAATTTTAAACTAATTCTGGTAGGTATATTCTTGCATTAATATTTAGGCAATGAAGTCTAGATATTCCGTGGGCCGTTTGGCGAGTTGAATTAAGTTAGCTTCTGCGGAATCAGGGCTTGATGGAAATAAAATTCGGCTGATATGGAGAACAAATTTAACTCTTTTGAATAGATCAAATTACACCAGGTAGATATCGGGTAATTTGGAGGGCGAACACTGCTGGAACATAGTAAGTTTTGAAATTTTGTTCACGTAACTTCCGGAGACGTGCCTCGGTGTGTGACGAAACTCCGTCATCTGAAGTTTTTGAGCTCGAAGTTTTTTAGCTAATGCGATTGATAAACTTTACGGTTTCCCCGGAAATGATTGTCAAAGGAGTATCTTAGGAACCTCGTTAGCTTCAAAATAGCGCGAGGGAAATTTTGCTGTCTAAACGCAAACACAGTTTCCACTGTCTAAACTTTTGAAACCGAAGTACAGTGCAGAACATTTTAAAGCTATGCGATATGTTCCATCTCGTTGTGCAATGAAATAAAAAAATATGTTATGTTGTTTTACCGACTCTGTTAGACCACTGTTCGAATACTGATTTGTTTTCTAGTCATCTGTTAAAACAACGTTAGGCAGCAAACACGGGTTAGGCTTTCGTTCGTTTTCAGCAGTAATTCGATGGAGTTTTCTCTGATGATTTTCGTAGTTTTGAGGCCTTCATGAGCTGCGATGGAATCTTCTTATTTCAAAACATGTGCTCCGGAGTGTTCCGATCGCTATTTAATTTTATTCACTTTTCAATCACTCGCATTTAGCACCGAAGCTCGACAAATTTGGTTCAGTAATTTCACTGCTCATGCAAATTATTTTCATGGCAGCAAAAATCTCAATCAAAATAACTTTTGTCAACAACGCTAATTAGATAGGTCTTTGTATAATTATTAATGCAAAAATTCTGCTGATTATTTCGCTGAAATGATTGCATTAGAAGTTTCACAAATATTAGGTCCCCATTTCCCCACATTTTTGGCTTTACGAAAACGGTCGTGTCCGTATGACGGAGAAAAACTGCATTTTCCTCAGTTCAAATTGAGCTGCAGGCTAAAATTCCGGTCTCAATCTACACTGCTTTTTCTGCTACACGAAGCAGAATAATATCATTGCTTTTGCTGAGGTCGGAGTCGCTGAGTAAAAAATGACTTCAGACTGGCCCAGGATGATCAAAATGCTGCGGAAGAGAGAAATTAGCGCCGCTATGACGTTCTTTGTGCAGTTTTAACGCAGAATGTGAGAGCAATCTGCGGCTGACGCTCTCAATTCCATTCTTACACTCTCGGTGATGGGGTTTGCGGTCCAGGGAGAGAGAGGTCAAAAATAAAAGTGATGCTGGGATAATAGAGAGGGAGAAACTTCGAAAGTTTGTTTATGAATTTTTTGTTTCCGAGTTGAAGAGGATGTGCTGAACTTTCAGGAATATTATGAAAGATTAATGTACGTGCACAGGAGTACTAAAGGGCCGCAGTATGGAGAGCGTGATGCGAGGGTAGAAGTATGGAGAGCGTGACGCGAGGGTAGCAGTATGGAGAGCGTGATGCGAGGGTAGCAGTATGGAGAGCGCGATACGTCTTACAGCCCTGGTATAGTGCGTGAGTGCTGCTTCCAGTATGGTGGCAACCTCTTTCAATTGCGTGCAAGGTTGGAGAATATAAGATATTTATTCTTGGTGTGCTATGGCAATAGAATTACCTCAACAGCATTGAATATTAAGCACAAAAAGTTTTCATATCACCTGTTATTTAGGGTCCATTTTACCGTGTGAATTTCCCTCTATATTATTTGAGTTGTAATTATTTGAAATTGGAAGGATGTGTTGAGGAGAATGAATTTTCCCACACCGTGGGATAAATGACATATCTTGCACACTTAACGTTTCTCCCGGTCAAGCCAGAATTCCTTCAAACACCTGGGTCTGGTGAAACGTTGTCGCCAACACTCTTTGTTCTCGCAAGAGAGAAACACTTCGCTTGCATTGCTCAGCTCGAACATTTAGCCTTGCATTTAACACGTTGACTGCGGCGTGACCCACAGGTGGTCACTGAAAGAATTTTCATGCCGGAGGGGGATCCATCAGTGTTTACCTACCCAATTTATCAGCATGCTTAATCATAGCCATTTGAAATGGCGACCCATTGTCATGTTCAGAATTGGATGATAAATTAGCTTTAATTTCAATTGAGTTTTAAACTTCAGTTTAATTAACCTGTAACAGCCAACGTATTGAAAAATTAGTGAGTGAACTAAGAGCACTGGACCTCGGTGGCGGCTAACTCGATCATAATGAGAATTTGTGGTTAACATGAAACACGCCCAAAGCTACAAAAGGACATTCAGTCATTCATGAGTTATACCAAACCGCTGCTTGCTGTCGTTCCTCATTCTTACTAGACCTTGCTGATGCATGCATTATAGTAGTCAGTCTCTCTTCATCAGGAGATACTATGGTAGCCTGAATTGATAAACGTGTTCATCAATAATTCCATCCCCTTTGGTATGCCGGGTAACTCTTGGCCTAAAGGATATCTGGTCACCAACACACGTGCTTTCGTCTTCATGCTAAAGAAATGAAGACATTTCTGAGTGTTTGGTACGTGTTTTATTTTGTCTTTCCTTTGTTCTGTGGTATTCTTGCACTTCAATGTTTGTGGTCTTCGAGGAACACAGGCTGTTCTTGGGCTTGAATATTTGATACAAAAGCCATTGCACTCAAACGAATCTAATTGCCTGAACACTTTTAATTCTGCTCAATCTTAGATTGCCTGTTTTTATCCTGACCATAATTTTTCAAACCTTCGTTTTGCGTGAATCGACATGGACGTACAGAGCCCGTCATCGAATCTAAGCTTGTGTCGCAAGCTCACATGTATTCACCCCAAACAATATTATGTTAAAATGAACTCAGCAGTTGGAGTACAAATAATACCAATTTAGAGCTATTCATCCATCCAGAATAGTTATTGCATCCATATTTTCATGTATGTTTTTGCATCGTGTGCTAATCAAATTTTTTGTATTAAACGTCTGAAAACAGCTGATGGACGTATCTGTGATACAGGCTCTAGTATCCCATGGCTACTTGTGTAATACATTAATTCAAAGAAATTAATTAACATTCAAATCATACAAATAACGCATTCGGCGTCTATAAAATCCTTTGTTTGTCATAGCATGAAAGTAATTAGTTGAAATGAGCGAAGTTTGCTCGAGAGTATCAGAGCAACAGTTTCATGTTTTCATCGATGTTAGTTCTCGTGTTTTTCAAAGTCAAATTAACTCTTTAGTGTCCGCTTGGTCAGGATCAACAAACAAAACAAGGTTCTTATTACATACGAGTGCACTCGGCCCGTTAAAAAATGACAGGATAAGATATAGAACCAACTGAGCTTCAACATGGCTTTCACATGATTTCTTATGCTATTCTATGGCTTTCCAATACTTTCCCAAGTCTCAACCGCTGATATTCTACACAACCTAATCTAACCTACCAATACACGTGATATTCATTCCGACTCCCAATCTGCTGGGTTAAGGCACCGAAAATTGTGGAGTTGATGGAGCTTGTATCACAGATACGCTCATCTCACACTGCAGGCTGGTGGGTGTGACACACAGACGGACGGATGCGGCTCCTTTTATAATATAGATTGATGATGGTTGTTCATTCATTTACGAGGTATAATTTATGTAATAAAGTGCTTGTCTCTTTGTTACTAGAAAAGATAAATCACGTGGAAAAATTGCTCAAGGCGTATTTTGTGATATTTTTATCTGCTTACTCGTGTCTGTTGATTAATATAATGAGACTCGGGTACACATTTTGATACGTGCATTGCTTTATCTTTCTCATCTTAGAAAATAACTATAATGATAATAATTGCTCATATAGTGATTAATGCTCAGAATGATAATACTTATTTCTCATATCTTCCTTAAAACTCAAAAAAATCATTGGATAGGGGAGGGTAGTTTTATATTTTGGATTTTACAATGGGACAATACTTACAAAAAATTTAGAATCAACTAAATATTATTTCACGGCTTTAGTTTTAATTTCTTTCACAGGTAAGTTCAAAATAGTTTCAGGTTTGCAGGTTCAATGCGCCTATTTGAAAAACCGCTTTCTCAATTCTCCTAAGCACAGTTTGAAAGTTAACTTTGAGCCTTCATACACACCTCCTGAACTGTATAATTCTATTTAATTGGAATTTACTTTTATTGAATTTTGAATTTCATTTTATCCTTAATTGTAGCAGTCAACGTATTAAGAGATTAATGAATTTCCACTAGTTTCCCTATAAGTTTCCATTAGGTAAAGTTTCACTGTTTCATGAACCAGCTGTGTTGCGTAGTTTAAGTTATTTAACTGGTTGAATTCACTATAAGGAGGTCAAGTTTGAGAGTTTCATGAACAAGCTCTGTTGCGTATTTTAAGTTTTATTTTAATATCTGAATTCATTGTAAGAAGGTCAAGTTTGACAGTTTCATGATGGATTGGCCTTTATGATCATGAAGAATCGTCTTTTATTAGGAAAAAACTGTCAAACTTGGCTAAATAAAGGCCAATCCTTTATGATGGTCACCGCGGCCAACTGCCGAGCAGAGCCTTCCGGCCGGCACTGGTGATGAATTGCCTCGTTATTCTGCCTCGTAGATGAGCCCATTTGATCTGAATTATCGTATTTGTAGGTCAACGTAAGAGGCAATATCGTCCGTAATGGGTAAACACATTTGTGTAAACGCATAATGGGTTAATACATAATGGGCTAACGTAGAAGGCAACATAGTTCATTATGGGTTAATACATTTGGGTAATCACATGATACCTTAACAAAAATTGAATGGGTCAACATAAGAGGCAACATAGTCCACAATGGGTAAACAAATTTGGGTCAACACCTAATGGGTAAACACACGATGGGTAAACACCTAATGGGGAAACACACGATGGGCAAACACATAATGGGGAAACACACGATGGGTAAACACATAATGGGGAAACACACAATGGGTAAACACCTAATGGGGAAACACACGATGGGTAAAGACCTAATGGGGAAACACACGATGGGTAAACACCTAATGGGGAAACACACGATGGGTAAACACCTAATGGGGAAACACTCAATGGGTAAACACCTAATGGGGGAACATACACGATAGGTTAACACCTAATGGAGAAACACACGAAGGGTAAACACATAACGGGTCACCGTAAGAGGCAATGTCGTCCATAATGGGTGAACACATTTCAGGAGGCCACTGGAGGCCTCCATCAAACAAAAGCAATGAATTCGAAGTCGTTACATCGAAAAGCTAAATCTTGACTTGTCCAGTGCCGCTCTTCAATTTGAGTGACGGTCGAAGTGGTGACGTTTTGAGGTTCCTTGAGGGTCGTTTGAGTGCTCTGAAGCTCCACGTTATTGTGAAGAATTTTGGTGGAGCTTGTTATTGCTTGAAACTTTGATGTCTTTTCTTCATAAAATAAAATATAATTGGAATATCTTTTCTACTAAGCAGTTTAACTATGAAGGTTATAGCAAAACAGAACTTTAAAATCATTTTAATGAAACGTTTCAAGCCTCAGCTCATCATCAGTCATTTCCGCAAGTACAAAATATACATGTATTGAATAAAAAGCACGACAAAATCTTGAAATTGCTCATCCTTCATGCATTAAAACAAGTGTCTAGATAAAAAGACAAAACATAAAAACTGATTAAATCTAAATAACATAACTTCACTGACTAGAATCGTAAATGTGATTTAAAACGGAAAATAAGAATACAAGAGTACAACCAAAATGTGGAACGGTCATAAGGTCAACTTAGTAGCTCAAATAAAATCTAACCAAGAAGAGAGACAGAGGGGGGAAAAATGAGTAAGAGAGAAAGAGAGAGAGAGAAAGAGAAGACAGAATATAAAGGGGGGAAAAAATATATATTTATACATATATGTACATTGAATATTGCTCACTAAAAACCTATAATTTTAAAGGGATAACCACTCTGTATATCATTCAGTGCCGGTTTCAATCTGTGTATATAGAGAGATTCTAGCATGCGCAGTTCACAAGAATTCGAAGCGTAGTCTAAAATTTTAAATCGCTCTTTTGTATTTGTTCGCATTGATCCAAACAGTGCTTTATGTTGGAATGTGAGGGTGCTCCTAACGGACGTCCAGTGCGATGACTCCTTCAGGCATGCTCAGCGACTCTCATAAATAGTGCTCGGTGGGTTGATCCCACATACCGCGATGCGCAATGCGCACAACTAAATTCATAAATGAGAGAAGATCGCAAGCCCTTGGGAAGGTCATCTTTGAAGCCAAAAAAAGATCCAATTGTGAATTTGTTCAATAAAATTATGCGAAAGCTAGTCTTGGGAATCAATTTACCGAGGACATTAGATAGTTCATTTTTCAACTTTTCGGTCTGATAGCCAAAATATGGTAGAACGCAATATATAATTGATGAAATTTGTTCTGACTCTCGAGGGCTATACACATTTGAAAGAAAAGTATTAATAGATTTGTAAAAGGCAACAACAGGGAAACCTTTGGAAGAAAAGTAAGATTTGAGGAACTCATACTCACGGTGAAGGTTATCATAAGTAGAACAAATCCTAAAGGCTCTGTTGATTACAGTGAATAGACTATTTGTTTTAAAAGATTTGGAACAGAAACTAAAAAAGCTGAGACCTAAACCGAGGTAAAAAATCTATTTTCCACCCTGCAATCCTGTGCAAGCGTTTTGTAGACGACACCTTTGTCCTGTTCAAACGTGCAACTGATGTGCAATTATTTCTGCAATATTTGAATGTACAACATCCTAGTATTAAGTTTACAGTAGACTTAGAACACGGCGATTGTCTTAATTTTCTTGACGTTAAAGTTTGCAGGGCGGAAAATAGATTTTTTTACCTCGGTCGCAGAACAAAATCCTAACGCATTTGATATTTTGGTTTGCACTCTAAGCTTCTCGTCTCATTTTATTGTATCTGTAATTCAGATACGTGGGTCTTAATGAATACAAACAGCAAGGATATTAATTGAGGGCGTTTCGATAACCATGATCACAGTTGAGCATTCAGAAAATTTTGCGTTTGCTTGCCTCAGCAGCTTTTCTTTTACGATTGAAATGGTCGTTTTTGTTTATTCTCTAAGTTTGCAAAGAAATGGTTGATAGTTCGTGAATTTAATCAGAACCATGCAAGAAGATAAACAGTGTGAGCGTTGATAGTCACAGTAAACTTGTATTAGGACGTTTGAGGAAGAAGTGTCTGAATTGGTTCGAGGGATGAGGAAATCAAATATTCCTTTCTTAGCTCCCTAAAATATTTTTATCACGTATTTGAAATCAGATGAATGTGGAAAAATGAATGAAAAAGAGTTTATGTCTGCTGAAGAAACGAATAATGAACTTAATTGTGGTTAATTGATGTTTAGGTGTAAACTGCAAAGCACGAACATGTACAAACAACTGAAACTTCAAATGCCATTGACTTTCCAGTTGCGCTTGGACCACAAGAACATATCTTCACGAGCACCATTAGCTAGTGTATTTCTTTAATTCGTTTCCAGTCCCCAAAATATAAATCCCGGCGTAAATTACCCGTAGACTTTTAGCCCGAAATCATCCCACCGAAGTGAAGAGCATCACATCGTAATAGCTCATCAAGAATGGCGGAAGCGAAGCTTCGCGGCAGAGGTTACTTAAAGGGATTCAATCGCTTAATTCACTGTTTAAACGGCTTGAAATTTTTTGATAGATAAATAAAACTTTACTGTAGCTTAATTTAAGAAGGAAGCATGAGATATAAAATAAAATGGACCATTTTAGAGGACACAGTTTATTGATATACATTTTCTACACAGCATTCTTTCGGGAAATCCGCAGGGGTAAATATCATGAGAGCTTTTCCGATTAATTCTACGAACTTATTGATATGTATACCGAAAAGAAGAAGTAATTTTGTGTTTTTCGAGTTTCCTATGAATAAAATGCTTTAATTATTATTTTTGACTGAGTAATTACTGAGACACTGATGCATACTCATTGAATTCGCTATACTGAATGATTTATGTTCGTGACATATAGATAATTGATTTAGGCTTCTATAAAATTCTTTGCTTATCATAGCATGAAATTGATTAGTTTGAATAAGTGAAGTTTACTTAATAGCTTCAAAGCATCGGTTTTTTGTTTCTTTCGATATTAATTTTCGTATTAATCAAGGTCAAACTTAATTTTTAAGGGTAATAAAACGATAACATTGCAAGTTATAAATTCCGCTTTCACTTCAATTCTATGAAGCAATGACGCATTCAAGTCTTCTAATGAACCGCGCTCAAGCCTCATCAAGATGTTGCTGTTGTGTCTTTATTAGGGAAGCATTTGGATTGGCTTTATTAAGACGAGGCACGATTATCTCTATTCATTTGAATTTGTTATTGAAAGTTTGAGCTCGAAACAGGTCAGACTGACTCTCGGCTCTAAGCACGGCTCTTCAAAAGAGCCTGGCTGACAGATGTTGGTTGCGGAGCATCACTTTGCTTCATTGATTCAGGCAATTCAATCTGCATAGTGCATGAACGTGTGGTTTTGGTCCGTGCGAGTTCTCGAATGGAAAGGAATTGAAAGATATAAAATGTCAACAAGTAAAGGTCATTTTTCAGGAAGGTGATCTGGCAAATATTTGGAATTTAGATATTGAGTGAACTTATTTGGTTGGGTTGAATTTGGGGAAATTGAATGTTGCGTATCTGTGGAATGGAAATGAAGGTAAATAGAGCATAAATATCCCGTGCGGATATTTGATTCGCTTGTAAAATAAGTTCCTGAATACGCAGACTTTGTGAGCACGGCTGCTAGTTTCGTTCGAAATGCGAAAAAATGAAGAGAAAAGTCATGAATTTATTTGAAAAAATATTTGTTGTAGCCATAGTTTGCTAACACTATGATTCTGATAAGTTAAATGTTTTTCACTGAAAAGTATTGCCTCTAGAACGTGAAAAGTTAGGGAGAAAGAGATTGATGGCTTCTATGTGAAGATAGTTTTGCTGAACATGCCTTACATCCTCTCTTGCTCGTTTTTTTTCTCTTTCTTTTTCTTATGCAGCACACTTGAAGTTCAACCGTCATCTTTTCAAAAGACTCATAAAATTATTATCGGATTCGTAACCCGACGATTTAATTAGTACAGACCACACAAAATTTCAGAGGTTCTAGCACTTCACGCACGTGTGATTGATTCTTTCTTGCAGAAATTCAAATTTCATGAATGTAATGACGTTCATGATTAGTGGAAAATTTTTTTGTTGTCTGCTGAAACGAATAGGGACTATGCACAAAACCCTCATTGATGCTATAATATCCGTTGAATCTGCTGCGGGCGACTCTTCATTTAACTATTTTTAATTATTTCAGCTAGCTAAAACGAAGCTCAATTTTAGACAATTGGCTATAAAATCAATCTATCTCAATTTAAGAAAGAGACATGAAAAATAAATAGAGCAGGTCATTCATTAGGACACTCTATATGCGTTTTCTAAACTGTATCATTTTTATACCAGGCAATCATAAATACTTGTACTTTTCATATTGTGGGAAATCATAATTATGAGAAAGATCTTTGGTCCCATATTTGGTGAGTCACATGAAATGTCTCACAATCTAGTGAAATATTAGCATTCAACGCTGGAATACAATTGATTGAGATGGTCTAGAGACTCTGAAAAACAATTGAGAAATTTTTAAACTTATCAACTCATCTTATTGTAATGCCATCTTGAAGTACATGAGGCATGCAAAAGTGAACTCACGAATGCACTTCGTTTAACCAACTTCCTATGAAAGGTACATTTCTAGAAGAAATTATTTCATTCTCGTGGGGATACTAACCAGCTACAATTAATTATATGAACGTCCTTGGTGAACGATGGGGTGCATTTTCATAACCAAGACGCACCTGATGCTCAGCTGAACGAGCACCGTATGAAAGATTGGCTAAGAGCCTCATTAAGCAAGCGCAATGTTTAGAGTCATGTCGTAGCTCCACGACAAACATTACCGTCTAAATCCTTGTTACTGGACGAGCAGTATTACTAAAGTACCGCCATTGAACGAACTTTATGAGTCATTTGTGACACTTTTGATATGAAATATGGGGATATTAGTACAGGCACAGTATTCTAGAGCTGTTAGCTTCAGATTAGTGCGAGAAGAGCGCCATTTCGACGGTCGAAAATAGAGGACGCAGGCAAAGTTATTCGCACGCTTGTGCGGGGAATTGTTTTCATATCTTAAGCTTAACTTCAGTTTATGGTGCATGGCGCTCTGCTTAATGTCAAGTAGGAGGCGTCTAAGGGCAGAAATCCTCATGAAATCGGCGTGTTCGTATCTAATAGAGGTACGTAGTGAGTAACGATGTGTGATACATCGTTTTTGGAGAGCGAGCGATGCGGGATTTATCGTCGGCCAAAATTATTGGAAACTTGGCATTTGAGCAGTAAGTGTTACTCTTACGTACTTATCAGAGTTGAATTCTGTTCTGCCTCTGTCCTGGTTTGTCTTGATACATGTATAACAGAAAATTTTGAAGTCCTTGAGGTAGATTGTTGTGTTATTAGAACTTTGCTGCCTATAAGTCGCTAGAATTTGTAAGAGCCGCTGAAAGTTGTGGTAAAATCAATGTTTCAGTCAGTATTTTATGTCTCATGTTGAATTGGAAAATGAACTACAAATCGCCAAAGATTTTTAGTTCATTGATCATGAAGCTGAATTTTGATAATTGTTCATGGTTTTTGATGAAAAGTATTGAATTTTTTCTGCCTATTATGTAATCGGCTGTAGTTCGATATCGACGCAACTCAATGATCATACGTCATTTATCAAGTTCATAATGAGTCACTTTGTTTCGGAAAGGTGTAAAGATTTTTCAATATTTGGGCTTTCGTGTGCGCTCTTAAGCGCTTCACACGCGTATAAATTTTTCCGGAGCTAAAAATCAAACTGTTTGGAAATGATGAAAAGAAACCACACTGAAGTAAATATACTTATGCTGCCTTATATCACAGAGACTAATTAAATTGTTGTGCTTTTGATTCTTGGTCGCAGCTGCTATGCTTCCACGAGCACAGCAGTTTTTCATTTCCGATTAAAAGAAAAAGAAGACAATGAACCATAGGCAAATAAAGACAATAGATAAAACCGAGACATTACTTGAAAGAATGGTAGTAGAGAAAAAACAAAGAGATTTGCCATGCATTTACGCAGGAAGTTGCCCTACCTAAACAATGAACAACCGATGACCACAAAATAACAAGAAATAATATTACCACAATAACTGCTAAGAAAAACATAACAATAACAATTCAAAAGCCACACAAAACCAATTAATAACCCCAAGTAAAAACAAAAACTATTTCAAAATAAAGTATTGGCACATAATTTTATTCACCAACTGATGCAAGCGCATATTCTTTTTCATTCATTATCTGCTGCATTCATTAATCACAAGACGCTTCATTTATTATTTGGGTGCGCTCACGATTGATTACTGCTCATTCATTAGTTACGGACAACGACTGCGTCAGAAATTTGCAAGACGGTTCTATTTATTGCTAACACGACAGTCCCATTTATTGATTATATGACGGTTTCATTCAACACTCACAAGACAATTCCTTGCATCTCTTACAAGACGGTTTTATTTATCACTTACAAGACGGTTTCATTCTTCGCTTATAAGACGGTTTCATTCATTACGGGCAAGTCGGTTTCATTTATCACTTGCAACAGTTGCAAGATGGTTTCATTAATTGCCTGTAAGAAGGTTTCATTCATCACTTAGAACAGTTCCAGTCATCACATAAAGATTGCTTCATTCTCAGTTTAAAAAGACCACTACATTCATTGTTAACCAGAAAGTTCAGTATTTAATGCCCAACACAAAATTGCAAAGAATCCCTTAGAGAACAGAATGATCGAGGCAAGGAGTCGGTGTCGACGCATTTAGTTTTCTTTAAGTCTTTTATTACAGAAATAATGTCATAACAGACGCGTCTCATAACTATAATTCCCACTCCATTTGATAGCACCGGCACACAGTGCCGTATATAGATAATTTTTTCACGTCATGTTGCTAAGGAGTCATCGGACTTTGAAAGTGGAGGGAGACTTCAAAGCTGCTGGCCATTTTAACGGTGACGTAAATCAACTTTGTAAAGCCATCGATTCCCACGCATTATATGCAATGCGCTTCCTATTCGTACTTTATGCACTTATTCCTTTGAAGTGCCCGTAAAAGTTGGCCGCGTCGCAGAGCGTTTATCAATTATTCAACCTGCGGAGTGGAAGGCTCTAAGCCAATGAGGGGCAAGGCAAGAAAGCGGGGAACCGTGCCGGACGCGTAGCTTGGCTACCGCGTCCATATCTCGCGCTGCGGCGAGGTGTTAACGCAAAAACTGCCATTGGGGACCACTTCCCTTCGTTGCGATGAGAATTTTATGCGGCTGCACTAAATTTATTCATGAGATGATATTTTGCAAGCAAATATGGCAAAGCCCTCTCCACGCTAAAGTTTGGTCACAGCCTGATGGAAATGCCACAACGCAGTCCAATTCATTCCCGAAACGTTTACGGCCACAGAGAGGATTGTGGTTATGGAAACTAAAGTTCAGGCAGCACAAGCAGCATTCCTGCTTAATTGCTTCGCACCACAGAGCGCATGAAATAATATAAGCGTAGAGAGTCTTTATTTGGAATATGTTTACTCCATTAACTAGGGGACCTGATATGGAAAAATACTTTATTATTGATGAACAATGGTTTACTTGAATTACATCTCATCCTTTAGTCGTTTCACGCTGATGAAACACGATGTGCATTCCATGCTCCTACAAACGGGCCTCTATCTCATTAAAATTGTGACTATGAAACTTGTAGGACTTTAAAATTATCTCAGCATTTTGGGATAATTTTTTGGGATTGTTATGGTATTATCGTAGTTATTTGCTTAGATCAACGGCATTATGATTCAAGTTCTATATTTTAAAAGGCTACTCTGAAAGATTTCGATAAAATTTCGGGTTTCTCATGTACAAAATGTGATAATGAAATCTTCATATACATTGGATCGAGGATGCATTTTACTTTCAGTGACATAAAAACTGAAAGCGAATTCAATGCTGTTCAATATATCCACTTAATATTAAACCTTTATATGTTTGATTGCAATTATTTGTTCCTCGGTAAGTTGCAATTTAAACGGAGTTTTATGTTATATTTAATTCCTTCAGCAATTAGGCACAGCAAAATTCAATGCATTCATTCTGTATTAGGAGAGGAAAAATATTCTCAATTATAACATTGCTACCAAATTTCATTCTAAAGCATTTCTTCACTTCGACTACAGTATGCTTTGAATTTGATGCTGGACGCGCGCTGTTTAAATTCATTCTACAGAACACATTTATGTATTCACGCCCACAGTACGGCACTACACAAATGTCTCTTTCAGAATTATTCACTTATTATTAGATAATATAATAATATTCACGCATTCGTTGGCGTGACGACTTTCAACTGGAGTAATTTTGCATTAAATTAACCAAGTCTACTTTTTTTCAAAAAATGGCATACATGTTTTAAGAACTCATTTCTTAGTCGAACTTTGAAGTTAGAATAAAATATATTTTATGGTTTGATTTCCTTGACGAGTTTTAGAGCTAGAATAAAAAACTTTTACGAACTGATCTCTCTGTCGAATTTTAAAGCTTGAAAAACTTTGTATGAATGGATGTCGTCTCCGAATCTGGGAGCATTATAAAAAAGTGCTTTACAAACTGGAAAGTTTTGGGGTTAGAATAAAAATTCACATCGTCCGTTTCTCAGAAACACAGTTTATGGCTTCCTCGAAATTTTTGGCAGAAAAAACTGGTCAATTAATGTCAGATTTAATTCAAGGAACGCGGAAGGAGATTACCGCTAATTACTCCTATTAATTAGCAGAAGGTTCAATGAGGTCAGCATGGCTGTTAATTTTTCTTTACGAGTGCGCAGATCGGCCCTTGCTGCTTATTTTTCATGCAAAACTACAGAAATCGAGACTTATTCTTTAATTTTATTCAAGGGAGGTGAATTTTTATTAAATACTCTATTAACACCGCTAAAAATAAGGAGGTTTTTTCAATGGCAGCGACATGAATGTTTCAATTTTTACCCAAGTTCGAAAATAATCTACGGAGTTTAGGTCGCACGTTTCATTACAGGGCGCTACAAATGCCCGTAATTTTGGAACACTTAACAGTCATTAGTATTCCTGCTATCTGTGCGCCGCTCGTTTGAAATTTATTTAATAAATTCTTTCGAAAAGAAATTTTATTGACTAGAGTTGTAGTGGAAATAGATTCGGAAATTACTAACGCGCTGTTTCGTTCAGTTCTGAAATATAAATTCATGCAGCGGCATGGCTGAATATTGGGAAAACAGCGAATACGTAAGATAAATTCTGGAAAATTATTTAGTCTGTAGGCTCTGGTAACTTCCGTCTTACTCATACAAATATTTCATTTAAACGTCGGCAACGATTGAATGACTTTCCAGGTATGTAATTTGAAGTATCTGCTAAGATTATTCTCCAAAATCAGGAGAGAACGAGTTTTGTATAGCAATATTCGGGTACAAAGCGAGAGACTTACTAGCTGATTCTTACTAGTGAATACTCAGTAGTTATTATTCACATATTAAATCTTATTTGGGTTACTACAAAGGGTTATTGGCATTATTAATTCGTATTAACTAGTTATTACTTACAAGTTAGTAACTATTTATTCGATAGTTCTTACCCGATAGCTCTTACCAGTTAGTACTTGTTAGTTAGTACTTAATAGATATTACATGCTATTTAGTATTTTCTAGTAAGTGTTTTCTATTGAGGGCTATATCGATATAGTTAGCAGCGCCAACAGTGATGTCAAGTTTACTTAGAAAAAGTTATTCTATTTCCTCTACCTCTACGACGACGCAAATTAAAAAATTGAGCTCCTAATCATTAACAATATGCGGAAAACTTATACCCACTGTCGTCAGTGGACAGCTTATACCCACTGTCGTCAGTGGACAGCTTATACCTACTGTCGTCGGTGGACAACTTATTCCCACTGTCGTCAGTGGACAACTTATACCCACTGTCGTCAGTGGACAGCTTATACCAACTGTCGTCGGTGGACAACTTATTCCCACTGTCGTCAGTGGACAACTTATACCCACTGTCGTCAGTGGACAACTTATACCTACTGTCGTCGGTGGACAACTTATTCCCACTGTCGTCAGTGGACAACTTATTTCCACTGTCGTCAGTGAACAACTTACTCCCACTGTCGTCGGTGGACAACTTATTCCCACTGTCGTCAGTGGACAACTTATACCCACTGTCGTCAGTGGACAGCTTATACCTACTGTCGTCGGTGGACAACTTATTCCCACTGTCGTCAGTGGACAACTTATACCCACTGTCGTCAGTGGACAGCTTATACCAACTGTCGTCGGTGGACAACTTATTCCCACTGTCGTCAGTGGACAACTTATACCCACTGTCGTCAGTGGACAGCTTATACCTACTGTCGTCGGTGGACAACTTATTCCCACTGTCGTCAGTGGACAACTTATACCCACTGTCGTCAGTGGACAGCTTATACCAACTGTCGTCGGTGGACAACTTATTCCCACTGTCGTCAGTGGACAACTTATACCCACTGTCGTCAGTGGACAGCTTATACCTACTGTCGTCGGTGGACAACTTATTCCCACTGTCGTCAGTGAACAACTTATTCCCACTGTCGTCAGTGAACAACTTATTCCCACTGTCGTCAGTGGACAACTTATTCCCACTGTCGTCAGTGGACAACTTATTCCCACTGTCGTCAGTGAACAACTTATTCCCACTGTCGTCAGTGGACAACTTATTCCCACTGTCGTCAGTGAACAACTTATTCCCACTGTCGTCAGTGGACAACTTATTCCCACTGTCGTCAGTGAACAACTTACTCCCACTGTCGTCAGTGGACAACTTATTCCCACTGTCGTCAGTGGACAACTTACTCCCACTGTCGTCAGTGAACAACTTATACCCACTGTCGTCAGTGGACAACTTATTCCCACTGTCGTCAGTGAACAACTTACTCCCACTGTCGTCAGTGGACAACTTATTCCCACTGTCGTCAGTGAACAACTTATTCCCACTGTCGTCAGTGGACAGCTTATACCTACTGTCGTCGGTGGACAACTTATTCCCACTGTCGTCAGTGAACAACTTACTCCCACTGTCGTCGGTGGACAACTTATTCCCACTGTCGTCAGTGGACAACTTATTCCCACTGTCGTCGGTGGACAACTTATTCCCACTGTCGTCAGTGGACAACTTATTTCCACTGTCGTCGGTGGACAACTTATTCCCACTGTCGTCAGTGGACAACTTATTCCCACTGTCGTCGGTGGACAACTTATTCCCACTGTCGTCGGTGGACAACTTATTCTCACTGTCGTCGGTGGACAACTTATTCCCACTGTCGTCGGTGGACAACTTATTCCCACTGTCGTCAGTGGACAACTTATTCCCACTGTCGTCAGTGGACAGCTTATACCTACTGTCGTCAGTGGACAACTTATTCCCACTGTCGTCGGTGGACAACTTATTCCCACTGTCGTCGGTGGACAACTTATTCCCACTGTCGTCAGTGGACAACTTATTCCCACTGTCGTCAGTGGACAACTTATTCCCACTGTCGTCAGTGGACAACTTATTCCCACTGTCGTCAGTGGACAGCTTATACCTACTGTCGTCGGTGGACAACTTATTCCCACTGTCGTCAGTGGACAACTTATTCCCACTGTCGTCAGTAAACAACTTATTCCCACTGTCGTCAGTGGACAGCTTATACCTACTGTCGTCGGTGGACAACTTATTCCCACTGTCGTCAGTGGACAACTTATTTCCACTGTCGTCAGTGAACAACTTACTCCCACTGTCGTCGGTGGACAACTTATTCCCACTGTCGTCAGTGGACAACTTATTCCCACTGTCGTCAGTGGACAACTTATTCCCACTGTCGTCAGTGGACAGCTTATACCTACTGTCGTCGGTGGACAACTTATTCCCACTGTCGTCAGTGGACAACTTATTTCCACTGTCGTCAGTGAACAACTTACTCCCACTGTCGTCGGTGGACAACTTATTCCCACTGTCGTCAGTGAACAACTTATTCCCACTGTCGTCAGTGGACAACTTATTCCCACTGTCGTCAGTGAACAACTTATTCCCACTGTCGTCGGTGAACAACTTACTCCCACTGTCGTCGGTGGACAACTTATTCCCACTGTCGTCAGTGAACAACTTATTCCCACTGTCGTCAGTGAACAACTTACTCCCACTGTCGTCGGTGGACAACTTATTCCCACTGTCGTCAGTGGACAACTTATTCCCACTGTCGTCAGTGGACAACTTATTCCCACTGTCGTCAGTGAACAACTTATTCCCACTGTCGTCAGTGGACAACTTATTTCCACTGTCGTCAGTGAACAACTTACTCCCACTGTCGTCGGTGGACAACTTATTCCCACTGTCGTCAGTGAACAACTTATTCCCACTGTCGTCAGTGGACAACTTATTCCCACTGTCGTCAGTGAACAACTTATTCCCACTGTCGTCAGTGGACAACTTATTTCCACTGTCGTCAGTGAACAACTTACTCCCACTGTCGTCGGTGGACAACTTATTCCCACTGTCGTCAGTGAACAACTTATTCCCACTGTCGTCGGTGGACAACTTATTCCCACTGTCGTCAGTGAACAACTTATTCCCACTGTCGTCAGTGGACAACTTATTTCCACTGTCGTCAGTGAACAACTTACTCCCACTGTCGTCGGTGGACAACTTATTCCCACTGTCGTCAGTGAACAACTTATTCCCACTGTCGTCAGTGGACAACTTATTTCCACTGTCGTCAGTGAACAACTTACTCCCACTGTCGTCGGTGGACAACTTATTCCCACTGTCGTCGGTGAACAACTTATTCCCACTGTCGTCAGTGGACAACTTATTCCCACTGTCGTCAGTGAACAACTTACTCCCACTGTCGTCGGTGGACAACTTATTCCCACTGTCGTCAGTGGACAACTTATTTCCACTGTCGTCAGTGAACAACTTACTCCCACTGTCGTCGGTGGACAACTTATTCCCACTGTCGTCAGTGAACAACTTATTCCCACTGTCGTCAGTGGACAACTTATTCCCACTGTCGTCAGTGAACAACTTACTCCCACTGTCGTCGGTGGACAACTTATTCCCACTGTCGTCAGTGGACAACTTACTCCCACTGTCGTCGGTGGACAACTTATTCCCACTGTCGTCAGTGAACAACTTACTCCCACTGTCGTCGGTGGACAACTTATTTCCACTGTCGTCAGTGAACAATTTACTCCCACTGTCGTCGGTGGACAACTTATTCCCACTGTCGTCAGTGAACAACTTACTCCCACTGTCGTCGGTGGACAACTTATTTCCACTGTCGTCAGTGAACAACTTACTCCCACTGTCGTCGGTGGACAACTTATTCCCACTGTCGTCAGTGGACAACTTACTCCCACTGTCGTCGGTGGACAACTTATTCCCACTGTCGTCAGTGAACAACTTACTCCCACTGTCGTCGGTGGACAACTTATTTCCACTGTCGTCAGTGAACAACTTACTCCCACTGTCGTCGGTGGACAACTTATTCCCACTGTCGTCAGTGAACAACTTACTCCCACTGTCGTCGGTGGACAACTTATTCCCACTGTCGTCAGTGGACAACTTATTTCCACTGTCGTCAGTGAACAACTTACTCCCACTGTCGTCGGTGGACAACTTATTCCCACTGTCGTCAGTGAACAACTTATTCCCACTGTCGTCAGTGGACAACTTATTCCCACTGTCGTCAGTGAACAACTTACTCCCACTGTCGTCGGTGGACAACTTATTCCCACTGTCGTCAGTGGACAACTTATAACCACTGTCGTCAGTGTAAACCTCTCAATTGGCGTCTCATCAGTAACAATCTTTTCATCTTAAATTTGGTTTAGATGAAAATTAGTATTTATGCATGACACAAGTACACACAGCCAGTCAAGAATGCTGAGAGTCGATATTTTTTTTAAATGAAGCTTCCAGGTGTGGATGACAAATAAATATATTCCTCCTAACAGTACCCGCGATTAAAATATTTATGTACTTGTGCACTGGTGAGTGTCATTAAGCATCCTTACGAGCGTGACAGAGAGACGGCAGAACCAACTAACCAAGAAAGTAATTACTGTGTATTATTATATAGTGCATGTATAGAGATCCAAATAGCTGTTTTTTTATGTGAACTCGTAATTAAATTTATTTTTAAATGAATTCCTCCAAAGTTTTGAAAAAGTAACTTTTTTTTCCATTTTTCAAATAGTTTAAAAATTTTGACCAGCAAATTCGTTCAAGTCTGTAAACCTTTTCACTTTCTCCGTAGAAATTAGGCCCCATATGGCAGAAATATTGAACGATAAGGCATAATTTTTAAATTTATTCTAAGTTGAAAAACATTGTTAAACCCTTCGAATAAAAATCATGTTTCGCTTCGGGAGAAGATTCTTTTCTTAGCTCCTAGAAGTTCATTTCTTTTCTTCAAGTTTTACGAAAGTTAATCCACTTCAGGCCTTTTACCAGCCACCGCTCGGCAACTCCACTCATAACAGTCTAACCATCTGACGTCATATTCCGCACTTTTTCTGCTTCGGCTTCTTCTCCAGCTTGAGCAATACGTCAGTTTTATCATTCTGAGTGCTTCACCATCGTAGCCATGAGCGTAGACGTGAAGCCCTGGCTGAGTGTATTGTAAATTTATGGCAGTGAATAATAAGTAAACGATGTAATAATAAAACAGGATGTAAAAAATAATGAATAGAGAATCAACTGTGGAAACAAACTTTCGGGTGACCACAAATTCGTCTGTCGAAATTGACGAGCGGAGTGTAACGGTGTGACAGATTATTTGACTAGCAGATGCCACAGAGCCAGACTAACTACAGGGTACTCTTGATTATAAGTATTAAATCTACATTGAAAATGACCATGGCAATGGATCATATTTTGACTTTCCAGCACCAAAAAATTTGCTCTCATATTGGCTTTCGTAAAACCTAAATATGTCAACCCACTTTTATTTCTAATGCGATGGCTCATGTAAGATGTAAAAATGTCGTTTCACAATAAATGTAAATAAGTTGGATAGCCTAAAATTCCAGAGCGCGTCCGTTTTATATGTTGGGTCTCATTTAAAGTACGTGTGTTGACAAAATGCATGTATGAGAGATTATGCACTCCGATCATGAATGATCCAAGGCTCATGCGAGCACACTATCGAAGCGCCATCACTTATGACTGTTGAACGCGTCACGATATCGATTTGTTGCGCTGCAACATGCGTTAATCATAGCTGTATGAAAAAAAATATGGCCTGCATTACACTTGTACAGCGATGATTGGTAAACACGAAAGAGAAATACTTAAAAAGGAACAAAGGTCTTCGTAGGGCTACTGCATTCTGAATGAAGTTAAAAAATACCGTTTTTTCATGAAAATTTATTTGATGTTGAGGATAATGACTGATTTCTTGTGTTAGCCTATTACTGTCAGCCTGGAAAACTTTTCACACTAACTTTCCTGCATCCAAGACCGTTAATGCCGTTTCTTCACAAAATTAAGAGCTCACAACTTCTAGAAGATGGCTCTGCCTCGCGGCCGCACAAACTACACGAATATAAAATCTAGAAACACGCGTAGGCATTCCTGGAGGGTGATTTCAAATAATTTATTCAGCATATTTGCCACTGGCATTCGTTTTGAACTGGCAACCCCTCAGGCATTCGTTCACATTGGAGCTTTTGAATGCACTCTAGGTACAGTCCATCTTAGAGATACATACTTAGTGAGTCACTACACCAATTGTAGCCCTGAATTACATTGATTTATTTTAGATTCTTTAAGGCGTACGCACAATTTTTAATTTCAATCGAGACCGATTGCACTTGATACTAGCATGATTTAATTTTTTATTCCTACCAGTGCACGAGTTTAGAATTAGTTTAAACAGAATTTTTACCAATTAGTGGGCCATCTTGTTGAGGTCAAAACCCTCTCGGTCAGCAACCTTCTCGAGTGCGATTTTCATGAACGATGTAAATTTCATCTCATTTGAATACAAGCTGGTCGGTTGCATCCACTGCATTGAAATGATTTCTGGAACACCATTAACTGACTAGACATTGTAGAATTTTGTAAGGACAAGGACTGAAAATGAAGTGGTTTACAACAGGAATATCATCCCGATTTAGTTTGTGACTTAGATGAACTCGTGAAGCATTCTTCCTGCTTTTGAAAAGTGAATGAGATGTTTCATGTACTCGTGTTTGGTCTTCATTTTCACGTACCTATGATTTGCGACTGAATCGTTGAAAAAAGTCACGATTTATTCAGTTCTCTAGGAGAAAATGAGAACCACTGCAATTTCATATTCATCATGACGGCGGAACAAAGACCTTTGGCGAAGAATGCAGAGGCATTCTGCTTTTTCTGACAGTGATTTGGACGTTGCACTGCATAATTTCCAGAAGATATATCACCAAGAGGCTTAGCGGATCATATTTCCAGAGACTAAGTTTACGTTCAGTATATAATTTGGAAGAATTATTGCTACGATCGTTACAATAGATGGGTATATTATCAGCTATGAATTCAAAACAATGATATCGTGACAAATACAGACATTTTACAAATATCTGCTTCGAAGGGATTGGAATATCAATTTAGCTATCGAATATTTACGGGTAATAGTTTACAAATCCTCTACACCAGAGAAACTAAATGAAACTGGATGTATTACTTCACTTTTACGAAAATTGTTTCCTGCGTTGGTCATTTCACTCGAGTGAAGCTCACAGAGCTGTCAAATTTGAACGTTGTGGGATATTGCCATGCCTTGCAGTCAGCTCTGGTCTCTTTGAGCGACTGCAATTGCAGCTAGTGTATCAGGCAAAACGACCTACCATCACACCACTGTTCGCCTACAAACGATCGTACCGTAATATTTAACGTGAATATTTTAAAGTGGTGCTGCAGAATCGTCTAATTCAGCTGAGCACTTATTACTGCCAATATTTGCAAACGAAAAACGTGAGGCCCAAATTACTGAACATGTCCATCGAACTTCACTGCTGTAGGTAGCTCGCATGTTACACGTTTTAAAAAAATTCGGGGGAATGCTCAAAAGATTGCCGTACTCAAGCGTTGTGCAGCTATAATGCGGTTCTTTGCTGCAACCTGACTCGCATGCGACTTGACGTACCTTGGATACTGCAGCAGAGTTTTGACGAGTCTAATTGCATATCCGTGGAGGTCGTGAATTGCGGAACTTTTTGTGCTTGAAGCAGCAAGGCGTCCTGTCGTTATGGAATGGATTTAAGATCCGTAGGATTACTCGCTAGCTAATGGGCACGGACATTCGGTCGTCAAACTTTAGTTGTGATGTTCGTAGTACATGTAGGCATTTAAACCAAGTGTTTTCTAATCATTGAAGACAGAGTGGTTATGGATTTAAATTCAGGTATGTTGGATTTCTGTTCGCAAATGTCATCCTGAAATTCTTACGTTGGTTTTTGGAGTCACGCTTTTTCAGAACTGTATCAACAATCGCGCACGATTATTTGCTTCGTCATTTGTACAATATTTAAATAAGTTGGGACACAAGGAATGAAATCTAATTTTCACTTAAAAGGGGACAAACGTTTATTTAAAGAAAGTTAATCTTTCGAGACCATCAGATTGTTACTATTTACTTTAGAAGTAGCGAATAAGTGTAACAACCTCTCCGTGGTCTTTAAGTTTTGCAGGATTTATTTGGGATAAATCTTCCAATATTTTGCTAACAAATTTACATTGAGGGTGAAATTCAATGAACTTTGAAAGTTTGTCAGTGCTGTCAAAACCGTATTTGCAACAACCATCAATTTGCTACTCAGAATCAGTATTTTGTCTACTAAACTGCAACTTTTCAGCGTTGGACACGGGTTTTTGTCATTTTGTTCGTTGTGTTGGTGTAGGCATCACTAGATAATTAGAATGCTGATATCCACCCAACTCTGGACCCAGTTCACAAAGTTTCTAATTAACTCCAGCTCCAGAAGCGCAAGGACATCGCTTACGCAGTGCAGTCATCGACCGCGGGCAATAGAACGCAATAATGGGGCTTGATTAGTGTCCAATTGCACAGAATGGAGGCAGCGGCGCGGCAACAAGAAGCCGGATTACGGATCTCGTAAATTCGAGCTCTTCTTCATCGCCAACGCGCAGTTGAAATGAGCTTGCAGCTGCTGCTATTTTAGAGTCAGGACGTTTGTCACGTTTAAAAATAAAATTTAACTTTTTGTTTTCATGAAAATAGAAACATATCTTTTTACTGGATGTTTTCCGGAATGTTTCAAATGATGCTGTAGATTTAATTTTAGTTTATAGAGTATGCTAATTGAAAATGCGATTTTTTCAAGCTCCTGAAAAATGCTTACTAAATGGATCATAAATAGACGCTACATGTCTGTGTTCACGCCACTCTGAGGAGTCAGGTGAAGTAACATTCTATTAATCGCAAGCATTTGTTGGTATATTTGGTTTTAAATATCTTACCTGCTTATTATGATCAGTATGAATTCTATTTAGCATGAAGTACTGCAAACACATATAGTTTGAATAACTGAAGCGCTAGCAAATCCATGTTACTACTACATCTACTACTACTACTACTACTACTACTACTACTACTACTGCAAACACAATAAAGTAGACGTAGTAAGACCCCACACAGTACAAAAAAGATAGAAAGATTACTCAGCTTTCAAGTACACCAGCTCGTTTAATCACTTAACAATATTTTTAGATCCGTGAGTTCAATTTCATTACTGACTAGTTAAGCTACAGGTAATGTGCGTAAAACTCTGTAATAAACCAGATTTGAACAGATTTTCTTATTAAACATTATTGAAGATAACAGCTTAAATTGGATCTGCTGGAAATTTCCTTAACCTCTACCCACTTGTTCTGAACCCCAGTCTATAAAAGAATGTTTTAATCATAACTCAAATAAGAAAAATTACTTTCATGTATCAGTTAATTACGTTCGCACTCGTTTTAAAATTATAAATAAACTTCTAACGAAAGCCCAATTTCAAGCTCTGGAGCAACAAACAATAATACGGTTGTGTTTATGATTTACGTTGGTAAATATATATCATAGTGAGAAAACCTGACAATAGATCTTCAGGAACGGGAAGTCCTTTAAGAATAGTTAATTTTCGGTACTGATAGATCTTTTGAAACTAATGTAGAACATCTGGAATTGGTAGATGTTCACGAACTGAAGGATCTTCGGAATTAGATGTTCACGAACTGAAGCATATTTAGGACCGAAGAAATTGAAGGTCCTTAGTATCAGTAGATCTACAGGAACTGATGCGTCTTTAAGAACTAGTGATCATTTAGAAATGATTTTCAAAAATGATTAGCATTTCCTGCACCCAAGCAATTATTTGGGTAATTTTTACAGTTTACTTTATAAGCCATTAAGTTATATTCTGATTTAGAAAAAAGACATGTCTATTTTTTAGTGAGTTTTTCAAGTACGTCGCGAAGTAGGCGAATTTTGCGTCTTGCATGTATATAGAGTTGAATTCCTTTACTGACTACCGGACTCACACATGTTCGGATGTCAAGTTATTCCGGTTGTCCGCATTCGGATGAAGATAGGAAAATTAAAGATTTACAGCAACGTAAATTAATTCATTGCAGGTAAAGTGTGTAGGAACATTACAAACGTAGGAAAATTTACAATAATTGCAAGTTCCCATTCAAAAACGAAACATCGTGTTTGTGGTTAGACTAAACCATGGAATAACTCGTGTTAAATTGATGTTTCTACTATTGTGATAAATATGAGCTTCATTTTATTGAAAGTAATGGAACGTTAATTGTTATTATTCATCTGTATTATAGTTCATTGCCTCCTAGAAAACATGCTAAACAATGCTAATAACATTCATTTCACATCCAGAAGTCATGTTATTCCGGTTTTCAGGAACTTTACTGTATATAATTACAAATTTTTTGTCCCGAGTGTATTAATTACCTTATGAATGACTCATTCATGATTTTCATCAGTTGATTTGAGTACATTCTCTGAGCTGCAAGAACATAATGTTCTTTTATTTCATAAGAAATGAAAAACAAATAACTGAAGAAACTTCGACGCTTGTTTGAACTTTTGTATTATTAATTTCAGCAATTTTTACAAAGTAAAAATTATACCACGTAAATTTGAAATCCATCAGACGCTTGAACGCGAATTGATGTGTAAATTGACATTATTAAAGAAAATAGCGAGCACAATTTATGATGGTGTCAGTTCTTTGTGACATTTATACAAGTTTTTTTTCATCATGCCTAATATGCGTGGACATTCAACTGGTATATGAAGTTTCGATTAACTGCACTCTAGGTTAAAGATGAGTGTGCACTAGCACAGATTACCACAAAAAACACTGAAGAAACTGTACTTCCTTCAGTCGTTCAATTTTCAAGTCATTTTAGACAAGGAAATTCATTTTACGTTAGCTTCGAATTCTTTGCCGTGATTCTTTCCGTCATCGACTCCCTTTTAATCAAGAGCGAGTGAAGATCTCATAGCAAGAAAGTAATCAACGCTCGCCTTGTTTTCGACGCCGGCAAGAAATTGTTCCGAGTTGGCGCTCGAGTCCAAACTCTGCCAAGGAACTCATGGATCAAGGCAGTGCAGATGTGCGTGAAACGAAGTAAAACCTAAAAACAATTTACTGGCTTTTGTTTTTGATACTTTCCACAATAACGTGCTGCTGTTGCTACGCTTTATTTTTAGCCCTTCTCATTTCATGAGGTACAGGTCTGTTGATAACAGGAGCAGGCCTGTTGGGTTCGAGTAAGTAATCCAATTTCGTGAATCTTAACTTGGGATGCACCTAGTGCTACCAACAGGAATTACCACTGGTTTGCTCGAGACAGGATACACGGATCGAGACAATACATGATTGACGCATCACTTTACCGATTACGTCTCGCATTTGTTGTGGTCAGCACTGCATGTCTCCATTTGTTGTGGTCAGAACTGCATGTCTCCATTTGTTGTGGTCAGAACTGCATGTCTCCATTTGTTGTGGTCAGAACCATATGTCTCCATTTGTTATGGTCAGAACTGCATGTCTCCATTTGTTGTGGTCAGAACTGCATGTCTCCATTTGTTGTGGTCAGAACTGCATGTCTCCATTTGTTGTGGTCAGAACTGCATGTCTCCATTTGTTGTGGTCAGAACTGCATGTCTCCATTTGTTATGGTCAGAACTGCATGTCTCCATTTGTTGTGGTCAGAACCGCATGTCTCCATTTGTTGTGGTCAGAACTGCATGTCTCCATTTGTTATGGTCAGAACTGCATGTCTCCATTTGTTGTGGTCAGAACTGCATGTCTCCATTTGTTGTGGTCAGAACCGCATGTCTCCATTTGTTATGGTCAGAACTGCATGTCTCCATTTGTTGTGGTCAGAACCGCATGTCTCCATTTGTTGTGGTCAGAACTGCATGCCTCAATTTGTTATGGTCAGAACTGCATGTCTCCATTTGTTGTGGTCAGAACTGCATGTCTCCATTTGTTGTGGTCAGAACTGCATGTCTCCATTTGTTGTGGTCAGAACCGCATGTCTCCATTTGTTATGGTCAGAACCGCATGTCTCCATTTGTTGTGGTCAGAACTGCATGTCTCCATTTGTTGTGGTCAGAACCATATGTCTCCATTTGTTATGGTCAGAACTGCATGTCTCCATTTGTTGTGGTCAGAACCGCATGTCTCCATTTGTTGTGGTCAGAACTGCATGTCACCATTTGTTGTGGTCAGAACTGCATGTCTCCATTTGTTGTGGTCAGAACCGCATGTCTCCATTTGTTATGGTCAGAACTGCATGTCTCCATTTGTTGTGGTCAGAACCGCATGTCTCCATTTGTTGTGGTCAGAACTGCATGCCTCAATTTGTTATGGTCAGAACTGCATGTCTCCATTTGTTGTGGTCAGAACTGCATGTCTCCATTTGTTGTTGTCAGAACCGCATGTCTCCGTTTGTTGTGGTCAGAACCACATGTCTCCATTTGTTGTGGTCAGAACCGCATGTCTCCATTTGTTGTGGTCAGAACTGCATGTCTCCTTTTGTTGTGGTCAGAACCGCATGTCACCATTTGTTGCGGTCAGCACTGCATGTCTCCATTTGTTGCGGTCAGAACTGCATGTCTCCATTTGTTGTTGTCAGAACTGCATGTCTCCATTTATTGTGGTCAGTACTGCATGTCTCCATTTGTTGTGGTCAGAACTGCATGTCTCCATTTGTTGTGGTCAGAACCACTTGTCTCCGTTTTTTGTGGTCAGAACCGCATGTCTCCATTTGTTGTGGTCAGAACCGCATGTCTCCATTTGTTGTGGTCGGAACCGCATGTCTCCATTTGTTGTGGTCAGAACCGCATGTCTCCATTTGTTGTGGTCAGAACCGCATGTCTCCATTTGTTGTGGTCAGAACCGCATGTCTCCATTTGTTGTGGTCAGAACCGCATGTCTCCATTTGTTGTGGTCAGAACCGCATGTCTCCATTTTTTGTGGTCAGAACTGCATGTCTCCATTTGTTGTGGTCAGAACCGCATATCTCCATTTGTTGTGGTCAGAACCGCATGTCTTCATTTGTTGTGGTCAGAACCGTATGTCTCCATTTGTTGTGGTCAGCACTGCATGTCTCCATTTGTTGTGGTCAGCACTGCATGTCTCCATTTGTTGTGGTCAGCACTGCATGTCTCCATTTGTTGTGGTCAGCACTGCATGTCTCCATTTGTTGTGGTCAGAACCGCATGTCTCCATTTTTTATGGTCAGCACTGCATGTCTCCATTTGTTGTGGTCAGCACTGCATGTCTCCATTTGTTGTGGTCAGCACTGCATGTCTCCATTTCTTGTGGTCAGCACTGCATGTCTCCATTTGTTGTGGTCAGAACTGCATGTCTCCATTTGTTGTGGTCAGCACTGCATGTCTCCATTTGTTGTGGTCAGCACTGCATGTCTCCATTTGTTGTGGTCAGAACTGCATGTCTCCATTTGTTGTGGTCAGCACTGCATGTCTCCATTTGTTGTGGTCAGAACTGCATGTCTCCATTTGTTGTGGTCAGCACTGCATGTCTCCATTTGTTGATGTCAGAACCACACGTTTACTAGCGAGTGATGAAAGTGACAGCTGAAATCGTTCAGTTTTGCTAAATTTATACAGTAGCGCTTGAGATTTCAGACTTTGAAACTCCTTACGTCAGGGTTTGACTGAATTTACCTGCTAGGAGCCGCAGAAGGCTGAATGAACGACTGAAAAACTTAATCTTAATTCTCGACGGAAAATCAGAAAAGTTTATTAGTTAGTTTGAGCTTCCATGCTCATAACAATTAAAGGTGTTCCAAAGCGAGGAATTATGAAGGCACCATTTAGAATCGAGTTTGGGAAACGGGGAATCTGCGCTCAAGATGCGTTCCCACCTAAAATTCCCCGCGCGAAGAAACATCAAGTCAGGAAGAAAGTTCATAAAATAAGGTAAGAGTTGAAGAAGAAAATGATAGGGGCTGAAAAACGGGATTGTAGTGAATTAGAAAATTATGATCCGTGTAAAAAAGTATTCTGTTTCAACGAAAACAAGGTATACCTATTAGCTAACTTGCATCACATTCCGCAGAATATCATATCATTTGTGTTCAAATAATCCTAAAAATTTTAGTCGTGACTTTTGGAGTTAATTACACAGTTTTTACCTCACATATTTTTTAATGTCATGCACAATAAATTAAATTCTGTAATTTCGGGAAATCCTGAATCGTAAGTATAGGCTCTCAATGAGACTGCATTTAAGATTCGTGGTGATATGTTTTATTAGAAGGTAAAATACGTGTTCGTAGTCTATCGATGAGCCACAAACTTCTCATAGCTTCGACAATGCATGAGTTCAATATTCCATGGGCAGCAAATCTGCTTGTTTTGAGCATTTTGAAGGCAATTCCAGGCGCCAAACAGCCAGCATTTTTGAATTTAGGTTCGTAATTAACTCATTGCGTGGCGCGAAAGGAAGCTCGGCTGGGAGATTGCTTCGGTTGAGCGGCTTAACTAACACGGTTTGATCTACGAAATTGACTCCTGACGGCGCAAAACAAACATCGCCGGCGCCTAGTGCAAGCAAGGCTCGTTTCCTGAGGCCAGGGAATTGGTTGCAGCAGCGGAGGCTGCTGCCTGTTGAAGGCACTCTTCCAGACACGACATCCATTCGCTGTTGTGGGTACCTTCAATCGGTGCTGCTGTAGCGTGCGGTCCACCACACTATAGCATGAGGTCTACCTCTAGCTAGTACTATAGCGTGAGGTTAGATAAAGTTACTAATGGATATTACTTATTTGCATTCATTTAAGTTAGCGATAAGCGCTTAATTTGTACGTCTCAAACTGCACCTGGGTAGGCGATATATGGCGGTAGACCTCATGCTATAGAGGCACCCTCCTATCTCCCCTTCTTGATTAAAAACCAGGACACTGATTGTGATATTCATTCTAAGTTCCATTGCTCAGAATCAATAGTGTCTCACTCTAATCCATTTTTTAGTTTTTGATTGAGTGAAAAATATTAAAAATGGGATGTTTAGCCTAATATTTGTTTTTCCGAATCAGAAAATAACGAGCTAAACAAAGAGCAAAGAGTCATTTCTATATCTATGGAGTGGCAATGATGTCAATTTCACTTTTTAAACGGAATAAAACAGTAGCTGGTGGGATTTTTTAAATTTAGATTACAAACTCTGACACTTAAGCTAATAGTTATTTAGGATTTCCGCTAAGTTGAAAACGATCTCGGTATTTAATTTCAGTTCAGTCAGTGATGTCATTGAAATATGTTATTTATGTTCGGTAAATTTGTAAAATTTTTTTTGCATACCCAGCGAGATCGATAGCATTCCTAAGCAAATTTACAGAAGCGATGCATCACAATTCATAACTGAAGTTCATTGCATCAGTCAGTGCTATGACGATAGTGCCTGCCCTGGCAAACATATACTATAAAACACACATATACATATATACTAAGTTTTACACGAGCCTGACTCCAAGGTCAAGCATTATACTCATACTTTCTTGAACTAAGTGTGAGTAAATAAAGTTAACTGTTCTATTTTCTAGTCGTTGATCATGAAAAGTATTTAAAATTATATAGAGTACCAAGGCCGTCACATTTTAAGGCGTAGTTAGGTGAAATAGGTTTACAACGCGTTGCTGAGAGTTGATTTCGCTCGAACAGCTTGAACGCGTTTTTTTAATCATTCCATTTACCTTTGCTATTTGGACTGAACTTGAATCAGTGTAAATGAAGCAGAGTAAAAAAAAACTGAAATATGCAGTCATTATGAGGTGTCCGGATACCTAGTTTACAGGAACCGACGGCTAACTAAGGAACCAACAAACTGCACTATACAGTATGTCCCACAAATACCTGAACCGAGAATTTTATTTTACCGCATCAGTAATAGCATCATAAGAATACCAAAAGTATTTAATTTCTAGCAAAATGAGCCTTCAACATGAACCTATTGAAAAGGTGTTACTGATTATGATCGTATTACTGATACGGGAAAATAAATACTCGGTTCGACTTTTTGTGGGACATACTGTATCTAGTGACGCGGTTCAAGTCATTGACTGATGACAGCGCTGTATTTCGAAAAAACGTTATCGAAAAGCAGAACACCGTAGTGATCCATGTGGGTGGACATTGGACGAGAAAGTTCTTAAAATAACCAAGCGTGAAAAAACGCATAGATTCAGTAACCCTTCACAATTCTCCTAAAATTTTGAGCGCTGCAATATGGAGTGATGAATTGGGCCGATCTAAAGTCCGGTTCTGATTATAATAAAGCACTGGACTCATATATTTTTAGAAAAATTAACAATCTCCGCTACGCATATCTTATCATTAAGTGAAGGTAACGGAAACTAAAGTGAAACAGTGTTCAAATTGTTCACTCTATTCGATTCTGAAAGGCACATTCACGTTTAAGTTTTACCCTGTTGCTTTCTACTATAATCATAGGCGGCATGTATTTCTATATTTAATTCTTTCTTCTCCATTAGAATTATTGGATCTTTTACCTGTGCGGCAGAAAAGTGCTTGATGAGCGTATCTGTGATACCGACTTAACTTCTTCACGACTAGAAATGTAATATAACAATGTCGTGTGTCACAAGGTCAGATTTATTAGTTCGGTGTCCGCATCTGAAAATGAATACAGGGAAAAATTAATGAGGCAGTACGCTGTTGTAAAGTAGCAACCTAATTAAATAATTTTCCTGTTTCCTGGACCATAATCAAATCCCGTCATTTTTGACGGAACATGCTCGCTAGTTCATAATAATAATTTAATATGATTCGTAGTTTCCCAGAGCAAAAACACTTTTTCATATAAGATGAAGTACAGCATGACGAGGCACAAACGCATCTCCCCTCGCCTCAATATTCCTTTGAAATCTCCTAAGTGAAATTAGAAGTTAGTGAGAAAATCATCAATAATGACGAGAGAATTTTTTGCAGAGCAGAGTTCAATAAATATAAGAGGAGAAGCGGCCGGCGTCATCTCCGTAGGCCGGTCCTATTAAGTCACGTAATTGAAGCTACCTTCAATAGAGTCTCGTCCATATGGAGTTGATAGGTCCAATAATAACTATTTATATTTTTTCGCTCCCGCTAACCCTCATGTGCCCTTATCCTTTTTGCATTTCACTGCATTCAAGTTCAAAATTCGCAGAGAATTTCTCAATAATTACTCAGGAATCGCCAAGTGTGAGAGCGGTCGCACTGTTCTTCGAACTGGCGATCAAGTGAGAAGTGTTTTGAAAGCACAATAATGGAGAGCTATCGAGGTTAGCATGAACGTTTTACGAGCACAACACAATCAGTGAGTAGCGTCATTAATGACTCTTAAGAGACTCTTTGGAGCTTCATTAAAATGATGATTCACTCAGCCGTACCTCTAAAAGCGTACTGCAAAAAACAGACATTACTTTGATTCTTACCAAAGAGTGCTGTTAGTGTGCTTCAAAACAGCAGTGCTGTTAATAAAGAATGATGTTTCAATTCCTAATTTAGTTCTATGCCATTTTTCTAGGCAAATAATTACAAACTCGAAGAAATTTTCCCAGCTGTTCAACACACAGTTGCGTTAAGTCACTCTGCTTCGCTGCTGCATGGCTAGACTTGTTGATAAAGTTGTACTCTCTCTTCCGTTTGATATTTTACGTTTTCTGTCTCACTTTTTGCCTTTTCATCTCACGTCAGAAAAGTAGTCGAAACAGGCAAATAAGTTTCCCAGAATGCAAACCCTCTCAATTTCTAGGTTTTAAAATTTCGACTTTGATGATAGTTTTTTAGTCGAAAGCCAGACTCCTTGTTCCAAAATCGATGTGGGCTAGCAATGCTCATATTTTCTAATATTTTAGAGCAGGTATTCCAGGTATTGTTTTTTACAGTCCTGTAAGTGGCCGAGTCAATAAAGGAACAAAAGCTGAATGTTAACAAAATCAATAGTCCTCTATAATGTGAGTCATAAATATCATTGTTTAAAAATAAGGTTGAGCTAGAGGATCAAAGCAATACACAATTAAATAAAGCGTTTTCAGGCTTTTGAATCTCACAATGCACTCAACCTATGTCAAAAGCCTTAACTTGAGTGAAGCGACGTGTATATTATACGTATATTTTCAATAGGTCCACTCTTGAAGAATCTCACTCGTAAGATGGAAAGAAGAATTAAAATTAAAACTTACACAGTTTATTTAATACCATATATATTCATGTTAGAAGTACCAAGCGTCAAAAATTTATTAGACATTTGAGGAATTTCCCAGAAAACCGGTCGCATACTCTCCCCTCTATCTTATTCAGCAATTTGAGATCATTGTTAGCATATCGATCATCCTTTCGAACAAATTAATTTCTCTACCCTCTGTTGTGCAGTAATGAAAAAATCTACAGAATTCGAAGTCATCACTTCTATCCACTCATAAGCCTAACCTAAATAGAGACTTAAGTGCAGTCAAACTGTACATTGTTTTAACCCACTGACATTTTGTGTGTTTGTGCGCGCGCGCTCGTCTGTGTATGTGAAGATGTTTCCTTGAGTAAATGAATAATTGTATGTAATTGTGTGTAGTTGTATAAGTGAGCAAGTGAGGGCACGTGTTGAGTTTACTTGTATTTCAATGAAGGTTAGGATCTTGATTTTTATAGATGTATGTTTGTTTATTTTAATATGTTTTCTAGATTGGCCTTTCTTCGTTTTCCTGTTTCATCATTCAAAATTGTATTTTAATATTCCGAAACATTCGCAATAAACGATCTTCATACTTAATCATTTTCAGAGTTTGGCATTTTTACAATGAATTCATCTTTAGGCATTGAACTCACCGACCAATATTTTTGAGGTCAATTTAACTTTTTAAACAATTTGTTGCTAAATGGTCATTTGGATACAATCATAAATAGCCGGTGACAGTCAACGGCAAACTGTCCAATCATTTATAATTACTTGCATGTGAATTAAAATAACTATGTCAATTGGAGATCAACACGCCGGTGTAAAAGCACAAACCACCATCTTTTTTCCGCACAACGGGTCGAAAACAATATCCTGTTGTTTTATACCACGTATACCGAGGCTAGAACTATATTTGCCCGTTTCATACCTCAAACACAAAATCGAGAACAATATCCAGTCGTTTTGTTTCTCAAGTAAGGCTAAGAACAATTTCATGTTTTTTGATACCTTGTACACAAAGTTGAGAAGAAAATCCTGTCGTTTTATTCCTCACATTTTCATAGTATATCCTATGTGCAGACACGCGAATAATCTTCTGTTGTCTCACACCCCATACACCAAGGCGAGAACGATCATTTGTTGTTTTATACACAGCATACTGAGAAGGGAACAATCTCCTGTTGTCTTATATCTAACACACAGAGACGAGAACGATCTGGTGCTTTTTACCCATTATACAGGGAAGAGAACAATCTGTCATTTTGTACATAACATACAAGGACGAGAACGCTCTTTTGTTATCTTATACCCAACATTCAGGGACGATAACGATCTCCTCGCGTTTTATTCTCAACGCACAGAGACGAGAACAGTCTCCTAGAATTTTAAACGCCACACACAGAAAATTAATGATAATCTTTCCTGCCGTATTGCACTCCACATCCTCGTCCGAGAGGAAGAATTTCGATCGACTTCTGCACGCCTTCACGGGCTGGATTGTGTGTGATGTTTCCCATCTTCAAGCCGGGAATTTTTGCGCAAGTCATCCCTCCAGATTTTTTCTGTGGGCTTGCGAGTTCATGTCCTTCAGAAGTTCACGACTTTTGCAGTTCTTCCACGCTGTGCACTGTGGAGCTTTACGTGCTTGTCAATTGTACTAGACTTAAGAAACATTCTAATACTGAGTCACTCGGGGTGAATGAATTGTTTAAATTGTTTAAATACATTGCATTTCATCGTAGAGTAGCTAATTTCATCTCAAAGGCTTTTTTTAGAAATAAATAATTAAATTTTATAGTAATATGAGCCAAGATTTTCTCCGAAACCGCGGTTCATCTCATAGAAAAAACAAGTTTGCAAAATGTTTTCATTTGTCTTTCCTGTAGGCTACTGCAATGGTGTGAGCTGGGTCCTGATGCACTCGAAAAAAAATCTCATACCAAAGATGATTTTGTGCACTGTAACATTTGTTGAAGAGATAAAGGTTAACGTGTAATGGATGCAGAAAATTACGAATGCCCTGTTTCCACGTACGAAATGCACGTGAGTTGCCAGCAAAGCACTGTGACGTATACAAGACGAATTTTTGACAGAGGTGCAAACGGATTTTTAAAAATTTATTGTATTGTGAGTACCGGTAGGAAGAAAGGTTAAGCATGCACCAAACAAAATTTTCATCAATCTTCAAAATATTCCTTGGAAATCGATTTAACTTTTAGCTTGCCGTACAACTTCGTAAATTCAAAGATTTTAAAATAAGTATGCATACTAGCGAATGCAACTTTCGTAACGTTAGGGCTTCTAGTTTCTTTCTGAATGCCATGGAAACTCTAAACGACATGAAAATCGGGCCCACAGGTAGCTATACTCAAATTTTATCATTGTACTATTATAGACTTAAGAAACAATCAACTTTTGTATCGCTTGTGGTAAATAAATTGTTTAAATTGTTAAAAAATTGTTCAAATTATTGCGGGAGAGGTACAGAAGATAAAAATGGATTAGAATAGCTAGTTAAACTTTTTTGCAGCATCGAGCGACTTGATAAGACTAGCGAATATAAAAACTGCGAAAGTAACAGTAAACCCATTTTCTATGTTAGCGTAGAAAACAGCGCGACACCCTTGACACCTGGCGCTAAAATCCCGATAACTTTTTGAACGAGTTTGCCCCCTGAGATGAAGGTCATAACCACGGATGTCATTGTCACTTGATCGTCGCTTATTGGCACAATAAAAGCTCAGAAAAATACGATGAACTTTTTCGTTATCGGCAAAAGATACGAAAGTGAATTTGGCTGAAATCTGAAAACGAGCTGCTCGAGAACGATTAAAATTTTTCTCTGAATTCACGAGAATATAGAGGCCTTCGTTTAATGTTGACCTGTCAAGCCTCTCTTTAGACAGCGTATAAGAGAAGCCGCAAGTCACTCCATCCAAGGTGAAGAAGTCGGAGTGTTGACGCTGAGCTCAGCGAGAGGCTTCTGCGTACTTTTTCATGCGGTGCTGTGTGCAGTCACTTTGACTGCGCGTTATTGGCTGCAGTCATGTTAACTGTTATTGTGTGCTGCCTCATTAACTGCGCGTTATTGGCTGCAGTCATGTTAACTGATTCTGTGTGCTGTCTCATTAACTGCGCGTTATTGGCTCCAGTCATGTTATCTGACTCGTGTGCTGTCTCATTAGCTGCGCGTTATTGCCTGCAGTCATGTTAACTGTTCTTGTGTGCAGTCAAATTAACTGCGCGTTATTGGCTCCAGTCATGTTAACTGTTCTTGTGTGCAGTCACATTAATTGCGCGTTATTGGCTCCAGTCATGTTAACTGTTCTTGTGTGCAGTCACATTAACTGCTCGTTATTGGCTCCACTCATGTTAACTGTTCTTGTGTGCTGTCTCAATAACTGCGCGTATCAGTGGCTTCAGTCCCATTAACCGATTTAGTTATTGGCTTCATACACGTTAACTTCATACACTATTGACCCAGGTCACATTCATTGTATGAGTTATTGGCTCCCGTCACATTGCCTACTAGCATTTCCAAATATATTCTTGTTGAGGTTTCATTCTCTCTAAACTAGAAATTGCTTCAATAAATTTTGGTGGTAGTATAAAAATTTTACTTCACTAAAATTTAGGCCGACATATTGACTGAACTGGATAAAACAATTTAAAAATCAACCTCTCAATAATTCATTTGGAGTTTCAAGTGGTGGTAACTTTAAAAACTTCGTAATTTGAAGAGTTGCAGCTGTCCTCACGAGCATGCAAGCAAATCATGAAATTGAACTCAGGGCAAAAGAATACAAGATTAGACCTATTCACCTCGTGAGAGCATAATGAGTTAGATGCTTGAGATGCACCAAAATTGTTCTAAAAGTTATCTTTTTGAGAGAAACCCATATACACAGGACGAACTCTACATCCCAACGGGGGAAAAGAAATCTTCAAATGCAATTTCAATCTTAGTAACGTTTTCGAGTAAACGAACAAACATAAATTCTAGTTCACTATGCAGAACCAGAATAAATATTTAATTTAGTAGAATACGCCAAGCGGGGAGCAAATTTAACAAACTACGCAGTCAGAGCATCCATCCAATGTAGCAGACAACGTTGGTCAAGAATGAACTGAACTTTAAAGGGTTGAGCTGTGGGGTGGGGTGGAGGAATGATTTGTTTGTTTAGATTCAGAAGTATGAGTGCAATTTTAAAGCTTGTTCGCAAATTGCACATAACTGGGTAATTCAAATGAATATAGTTAACAAAGTGAGTATTTTATTTGTAAAGTTAACAAGGTAAGTATTTTACTTAGAAAGTTGACGAAGTAATCCTTACACTTGGAAAGTTAACAAAGTATTCCATTTGAAAAGTTAAAAAAGTGAGCATTTCACCGACCATCTTGGCCAGACGCTCGTCCTGACGTCAGATCCTGACATAAGTCACGAGGTGAGTGGGAACTGCGCTGCCGTCAGCAGGAGTGACGTGACGTCAGCGCTGAAGCCAATCCAATTTCGTGCCCACTGCTGACACTGGTGTCCGACACACATTATCTGTTTTGTAGAAGGATAATAATTATTCAATTAATAAATGATTATTTAAATAAAAATTTTAATTACTAAGTTCCTGTTGAATTTATTTATATATTTATGGCGTAGGTTAAAGCCCGAAGTGGATGCGGGGTGGGTAAAAAATGATCATTTATTCAATATGATAGAAATAATCTTATGAAATGTCTTTGAGTTTTCGCACATACTGCTCCAATTGAGCATTTTTTATGTATTTCATAAATGTTATTCATCGAATCGGCAAGTTTTTAACTCGATCGAGCTTGAGAAAGACTAGTAATTCTCAGGAAATTATTTTAGGCGTACTTCAAGCGGTGAAAAAAAATTCAGTATAGCATTAATTGGCCTCCAAAATTTCAACATTTGTGCGAGCGACAGCTTGCCAAGAAAAAAATCCTTAATTTGAGACGATATGTTCTCCTTTTGAGTCCTGCAACAAAACAGAGAAAACTAGGCTTGTTATATTAAATGTGAAAATGTTTTCTAGCTTGGGAAATATAAATTCCTTATTCTGACGACGGTGATGTAGTTCAAAATGTTTTCTTTCAAAATTTAAAATAATGTATTCAGAGGAAAATTGAAGCAAAAGAAATGTGTAAACTCAGAGCAAAAATTTTTTAATGATGAAGCTGCGTGCGCTACATTTCAGGCACATATTTTAGAGAAAAAGTTTGCGAACTGTGTAAAAGAAATGATATTGAGTAGAATTACAAAGAAGGAACAAAAACATTAAGATATGAAGAGCACGCATGTGAAGAGTAACTCCTTAGCAATTTTTCAATTACGATGCTAATGAGTACGAGTGACTTTCTAGAAGTTCTTAATAACTGAACGGTTTGTTTAACGGAACAGTTGCTCATACAGTAGAGCGAGAGCTTTTATTGAGTTGTATGGGATTACAGTGAGGGCGATGAAATTGGTCGAAACAAACTGATGAGTACCGAGTCTATCTAACTTATCTTTCCTATTTTGAAGCTCTTCTACTTTTCATGATGCGTGAATATTATGGAAAAATCGATGTTATTTTAATACATTACTTTCAAGCTTAAAACTTCATAAGTCGCTGTGCCCAATTTTGTCCCATTGATCATGAGATAATTATATTCATCAGCGAGCTAGGTCAGAATTAAAAAGGTTCAGATTTATCAGCATGAAATCTTATGTGCTAATGATAGCTACGCGTTCAAGCTTTACTTTATTATTAGAAACTGGGATTCATAATATCATCAACGTTGGCTACAAAAATTAATCACGATGAAGCTGACCAAGTCTTTCACCTCCGGCTTAAAATTCCCGCAATTATTGAGGCCCGAAAATCGTGGATTTTAAGGCAAAATTCTATCGCCTTGATGCCCTCATATCAGCCATTTGCTGGCCGTGGCCAATGGGCCAAGTCTAGCGTAATTTCCTGCCTATTGACACTGGGTAGAGAGAGAGTGTTCCTTTGTTAATCCTGGCCGGTAGCTGGGAAGGCGGTGTGATCCCATCTTTACGTGATCTAAAGAAAGAGATCTTCGCCGCGCTCGCTTCACTTCGCTGCTCTCCAAACAGGCCGAGCAAATTTGACTTTTCGGTTACTGCCCTCATCCTAAATGAGGAAGGAACCTATAGCGCTGCGGTGAGCAACGGGAGCTGCAAGTCAGACTGCGGCTTGTATAAACTTACGCGCTCACTGCTGGTGTAGAATGCATTGGGAGTTTGCCCTCTAGCAAGGACGGCTGTTAATTAAGTGTAGTCTTATAAAATCAGTGTTCCAATGCTTTGGGATTTTACCCTTTAGCAAGGACTTGTGTTGAATAAAATTAGTGCTCCAATGCATTTGGATTTATCTCTCTAGCAAGGACGGCTGTTGAATAAAATTTTCGTTCAAATGCTTTAGGATTTTCCCCTCTAGCACGGACGGCTATTAAGTGCAGTCCCATAAAATTAGCGTTTCAATGCATTGGAAATTTGCCTTCCGGCGTGATGTTTTCCAAATGCACTCGTATAAAGTTAGTGTTCCGATCCATTCGATTTTTTATTTCTAGCAAGGACAGTTATCAAATGCAGTGCTACAAAATTAGTGTTCCAATGAAAATGTCTACCTAGCTTTAATACGAAGAGTTTCATTATGACAAGTTAGTTGTGAATTTAGTTTCGCTTTTTGCTTGCATGTTGCAAGAAAGCCCTTATAACCCCTGGAATGGGTTATCAGGCGTTGAAACGGAGTTTGCTCTGTATATCGTCCTTGAAGTAGAAAGTATTGTGGACTGCGGTTCATATTTTCACTTCAGGGGATACTGAGCAGCCGAAAAAAATTACCCGATGATGCAACAAATTTTCCGTCTACAAAGGAAAATTTCACGGTGACTCAAGTTCATTGCACGAGGCTCAGTTTTACAATGCGATTGGATCTCTTCTAAAAATCTCGTAAATAATTCGATGATTTATTCACAATTTATCCATATGCCTAATGTGCAGTAACTAAATCAACTTGTATTGTCAATTTGATTTCACTCCTCGAAAATCTGACGTTGTCGTATATTTTCTTAAATCTTCTTCCAATTTCTAATTCTAATATTTTCTCTTGTGACTGCGTGATCAGTATGAATTCATGAATATCATATTTCAAAAGAATAATATCTGTATGAAATACGTAAATAGTAAACTCATTACAACGAGCTGGGCTTATTTCAACTACCAAACTCAACTAACTTGAAGGATCTCATGTGCTCGAAAAACTTTTGATTGAAGTATTCAATAGAATTTTCACCCTAAAGTAAGATTTGTTTATTAACCAAATTTGGATTCGAAACAGGTTGTTGTCAAAACAAGCACTGGGGTCAGACACGTACGTCGTACAGTCTAAACTCTGTTCATTGTTGAACTGAACATATTTAATTAATGTTTGATTTCTGATGCAAATATTGCACTACATCGTGCAGCTTCTCAAGAAATGTAGCAGCCACTTTACCGGGTAACTAATTTCTACACAAAACCCAACTCTCATTACAATGATTTCGAAATGGCGATAATTTTTTTGAGCGCCTACAAACGCCGCAGAATATCCTGCGGGGTTAGAATTAAAACAGGAGAGCTCTCGCCCGACGGAAAAGGACTCACTTTTCACTCCTCACAGGAAATCACTAGGAAATTGGACGGAGCGCCCGCGCTCGATTAGCTTCTGGCTTGAATTCTGTTAAGTTAATTTAGAATGGAAGATACGATCGCACCAGTGGAAGGCCTAGGAAATGTTTGCGTGTTTCAGAGAACTGGCTTAGGCTCAAATTGTGCCCTTAGGATTTGTATCAGGAGTTCGTGCAGGAATGAACTGAATTTTAAGGGTCGAGTTTGTGAGTGGGAAAATGATTTGTTTGTTCATTTTTGATTCAGAAGTATGAGTGAAATTTTGAAACTTGTTAGCAAATTACACAAAACTGGGTGATCCAAATGAATATAGTTAGGAAATGAATACCTAAATTTTTTGACCGGGGAACAGATTTCACATTCTTTCTATTTCACAGAAGGTAAAAGTGTTCTCATAAAAATACTTCGTTGAAAATTGGAATTTTAGTTTCATAATAAACTATGTCAGTTTTTAATGGGTAGTTAACTGAGGGAAATTACTTTCAATCGCTCCAACACTATTTATAAACTACGTATGAAAAGTTAAACACGCTTAGATTCTGTTCAACATTAATTGATTAAAATCATTTCTATTTTACATTCAGAGGTTTAATTTTAAAAACTTTAATAATATCAATTCATCACGGACAAAATAGTTTAATGACACCAATCTTTACATCCAATTCAGAAATTTGATATTAACAACATTGTCGTGTTAGTTGTCTTAATCTTTCATGCATAAACATCATAGTTTGACTTCAACTATGTCTATATCTAGTTAATAAATTTAGCCTTTACAAGGCAGTCTAAGTCGTGTTAGAAATCGCCCTCCATCATGTGCAGAATCATGCGATGACATGTTAGAGTGGTGTTTGGATGTTAACTGTATTGTTTTTCATGTTTGAATGGTCCGAGCCTGTCAAAAATGAAATTAAAATAAGAAAATTCTTGAAAATCACATTTGCAATCGATTGTTATCACTATCACCTCTCATCCATTCTGCCTATTTCACTTCAAAAGAACTGAGTTTTTTGATGAATTTGACTCACTGGCATGTCATTCAGTTATGAAGTAACGTGTTTCCTTTAGTGCTAAATATTCAGGATGGCAAGATGCTACTTTGAAGGTACGGTACTTAATACTTAAATACATCTTCTGAATTGTTCGTCGAAAAGTGCTAATTTTATTTATTTATAATGCATGGCCAAGGGATTTTTCCTCATATCTTATTTTATATCACATGAGCATGTTCTTTTGAGTGATTAATCGAAAATGATTGTCTATGTATGTTATTAATTTTATTGAATAGATTAAGGAATGGTATAATATTATATTTCTTACTCAAACTCATGCTTTTTAGCTAACACGTCTTTCTGAATATTAAGACAGGCTCTACTGGAACGAAACAACGGAACACATTTTTATCTTCTCTAATCAAAGTTGAAATGTCATAGAAGAATACCGGATAATTTTATTGCTCATATCTGGTTAAAAAAACATAATACCTATCTTATCTCAAGTTAATATTTTTTAAACATTTTACTGAAACTTCAAGAGTTTCAAGAACCTGCACAGCAATAAGTTATGTGCAGACGATTGATCCTGAAAAAATATTATTCAGCCTTTAACTGGACTTGAATTTCTCCTCGACCTACGATTTTTTAGTTTGAATTTTGATCCGATTGGTCTGAAATTTTGCCAGTGTATGTATTTTTGAAATAAAAACATATATTAGTCGTGCGTTTTTTTATTTAGGCCTTAGTTTTTTGAAAAATTTGAAATATTAGTTTTTCAGTTATTTCAATACGTATTCCGAAAAGATAAAAGTCAAAAAGTTTTTATGCTAGAGCAAATTCAAAGACAGTTCTGGAATCCTTGGAACATTTGTAAAAAAGTGATAGTGCTTTTATTTTGTAATTGAATATTTTTTTTACATATGCGATATTTTACCAATATATAAAATATAACGAATTTTTGGTTTTGAACTTTGATAAAAAAATTGAAATGTACAAATTGGAAAAAAGCACTATCAGTTAGTTAAAAATATTCCAAGGATTCTAAAACTGACTTTGTTTTCTTCCTGGCATAAAACTTTTTGACTTCTATCTTTTTGAATGTTGAAAGTTAGAGGTGTTGGGTATAAGCCGTAAACAAAATTTTTTGATGAAGTATAATATAGTGGGCAATTCATGTAATTGAATGCTGTTTTCATTTTCATTTCGCTAATCTCTATGCATAACTTCATATTCACACTGTGAATAGTAATTTACAAGAAATAAAAGTAAATTAATCATATTTTTCTTTTTATAAATATTATGAAATTTTATATTTTTATTCTGATTCATATGAAATTTAACTATCACATGTAACTTTAAAAAAAAACACAATTCCATATATTAATTTTTTCGATTCAGGCCTTTGTTTTTGACAAAATTCGACATATAATTTTTTTCGTGCATTTTTATTGATATTTCAAATGAATAGAACTCATTGAGTTTTTATGCTAAAACAAAACCAAAGACAGTTTTAGAATCCTTGAAGCATTGTAAACAAAGTTAAGGTTTTAAATTATTCATTTCCCGTTTTGTTTTGTTTTCATATGGGGTCGAAAATTCACGATTTTTAGTTCTCTGACCCCCCTTGGGGGGGATCTAGTGTCCGTAGTGCCATAAAATTTTAGGACCGAATAGTCCACCACCTAAGGGTTCTTTTCCAACAACAAAACAAAAAATGCTCACCGGACCGATAGGGGCCTGGCAGGGCCCCGGAGCGCCCCCTTAAAGCCATCATTCGGAGAAGAAAGAATGATTTAAGTTCAAATTCTAAAGGCAGCCGCAGACACGGTAGCCACAGGGAGTCCGAACGATATTCTGTTTAAGAATTTCTACAATGGCATCCCAATTGAATCACTTCTGAAAATTTTTCGGAAAAGCATCTCGTTCAGGCCTCGGTATCCTGGGGCTGCGATCTGGGTCAGGATTTTTGAATTAAGGTCTAGAAAAAGTAAGGTCCAATAAAACTGATGCTTGCTTCAAATAAAGTTTAATAAAAACAGAAGGTATACTCGTAGTATGGTTACATGAATGCAGAAGGTTCAGAAAGGAAAGGTTTAATAAAAGCTCGAGGTTTACCAAAAGTAAGGTTTAATAAAAGCTCGAGGTTTACCAAAAGTAAGGTTTAATAAAAGCTCGAGGTTTACCGAAAGTAAGGTTTAATAAAAGCTCGAGGTTTACCAAAAGTAAGGTTTAATAAAAGCTCGAGGTTTACCAAAAGTAAGGTTTAATAAAAGCTCGAGGTTTACCAAAAGTAAGGTTTAATAAAAGCTCGAGGCTTACCAAAAGTTACGTTTAATAAATGCTCGAGGTTTACTAAAAGTTACGTTTAATAAATATGAAGTTTATTAAAAGCAGAGTGTAATAAAAGTAGGAGGTTTGTTGCAGGGCTTTTCTTAACTGAGGAGCGGGAGGAAACGACATCGGATGCAAAATGAAACATATTCAAAAATAGTGCATGTTTGAATCTATTTTTTTGGAAAAGAAAATACACTGAGTTGTGTTGGTAACTTACAATTTGATAAAACGTGCTAAATGAAATGGAATATGGATGCATATATGAGCGGAAAAAAATCTACGTTTGCAAAAAAATGAAACATTTGTGAATATTGAACAGTCAAGATTGTGTTCAGTTCAAAGGGTGAAATTTCTAGGATTCGCTATATAAATTTGTGTTTTAAAAATTTCGCATGAGAAGTATTAGTGGACATTTTGTGCTTCAGTTACTGTATTATATTTCTTATACATTATTTCTTCATTAAGCTTATTACTTAAAAATCGTAGGAAATTGGCCAAACACCGCTGCTAGGGGCATTCATGTAAGCATGAAGAGCTATCTATTTGAATGAGTTTCATATTTTCGTGTTCATGAAATTTCTTTGCAATGAGTGCAAAATGTTATTATTTTAAACATTATCTGAAGCTCTAGTAACTCGATTGAATAAGTTTTCAATACATTATTGAAAACCAATATTTTTAAAAATATCAATATATTTAAAAATATATTGTTGAAAACCAATAGAATAGTATATTTTCAATATATTATTGAAAACCATTAAGGGAGTTGAAAATTTATAAAAATGTCAAATTTATTGTTGAAAACCAATATAATAATATATTTCCAATATGTTATTGAAAACCGTTAAGGGATTTAAAAATTCATAAAAATGTCATATTTATATAGATATATATTATATACGAGCATTTCAGGAACAGTCCTTCCTGTATGCAAATATATTTGGTTAGACATCATGCCGTATTTTGCCGTTACAAGTTTTTCATTACATTTCCTATTACGAGTATTATCCTTTATATCCTAAAGTAGAGAAATGTAATAAGAAACTTGTGACGAATAAATACAGCATTACTTTAAAAAAATATGTTTACCAGAAGGACTGTTTCCGAAATATTTTCGAAGGTTCCTGCTATCAGGAGTCTGCTTGCTCAGCACACCCACAGAGACCTCATACAGCAGCAAGCAGCCAAAACGGAGACGACTACCTAATTACGGCTGCAATCAAAATCTTGAAAATGACGGATGAACTCCGAGATAAGTCAATAACTTCTGTTCTAAACTTGATTATTCATGATCATTTCAAATTTTTTGACCCAGAAACAATTTGTAGTCTTAAAAATGTTGAGAACTTTAATAAAAAAACTTACTTACGACTTTATGACATTATTTTTAAGCAAACAGTTATTTATGAGCTCGAGATTTCATCACATTCCCCTCACTTCGGTGAAAATACTGCCGAAATAAATTCTGTAATCCTTTAATTTCCATCAATTAAAAAGAATTCTGCTGGGAAGTTAGGCGATTCAAGAACGGCTTCCCTGCAGTAAAGGCAGAAAATGCAAGGGAATATCTTGTTGGTATTATTTTATTACCTGTTCCTAATTACCTGGAGCGTGATGAATGGAAGACTGAAGCCCTGAGCCTGCCTATCTCCCTCGCTCTCCCTCTCTCCTCTCTGTTAATTAGTATTCTTGCAATACGTACGAACTGAAGGCACGAGCTCCCTTGAAAGGCGTTGCTATTAGTTCTAAAACAGGACGAAAATCCGCCAGTCTCGAAGAACTGGGCTTTACTGCTTTGCATTTAATTGTTTCTGCTGAGCCGGTTTCTCAGGTGCACATCGAGGGCTCAGTCTTGCTGCTGTACTTTTCTGGCGCTGATATTGCCTTCACGGACAATCCTTGGTTGCATAAGGCAATTTCTATCCGGAACATAATAAACGTTTTGCAAAATGGTATTGCTAGGAGCTATAGATGGCGAGAGAAACTATGTTTCCACAGATGTGCGCTTGAATTATACAGTGAAAGTGAGCTGGTTAATTAACGCTGCTGATGGGAATTCCGCGAAGACGGGCGCAGAGGAAATTCTTTTCGATTCACAGTACGCCTTAGGAAGAATGTGAATGTAAGAAACCTTTAGTGTGTTGATATTTTCGATGATTACTCACCTGTTACGAGTTTTTTTGATACAAATATACTTCAATAATGAAAATGAACCGTATAAGTCAAAAAATATTGAAGTGTACTTGTACGGTTTGAAAATATTTGATGCCGTGGAAAAAGTTTTGAATAAAATTTCGAAATGTAACAATAATACACAGAATGGTAATTTTTACGATAAATTCGAGAGAAAAGTGCGGCAAAGATAAATGAATTATGGAAGCTTGAATTGGCAATGCCGCAAGGCTTAGCTTTACTTTTGTACTTGCTGTACTTTCTACATATAACAGCTCCTCTCACAACGAAGAGCAGCATGCTGGTGTTTGGTAAGGGAGTTTTTCAAGGAGTTTCATCATCAAAGAGTTTTTTCATTGCTGAGAAAGCAAACGGTCATCTAATAAAATGAACAAAAGATGTTTCGAATGTACTTTTTCGTTATATAGTTTAACTGCACAGTAGCTATTCAGTCACTTGTTCTCTAAATGCATAATTACCGAAAGTTGAGCTGATCAATAAAAGACTGCGCCGAAACGCATGGAAAATAAAATATTTCTCACACAAAGTAGGTAAAAGTTTCTTCACTTGTTTTTGAGTACCTCATCTGGCATGCATAGCAGCCGTCGTCTGTTTGCCGTGTGAGGTGTGCCGTAGCTTGCGATGTAAATAAGGGGTTGGATATTGTCTATCCTATTCTATGTGCATTGTCAACATTGTCAGGACTGCAGTTCACGGTGAATTGGGTACGAATATTGCATGGTTTCCGTTCATTTTAGTATTTTAGTTCTGTCTATTACTTGTATTTTCCGTCAACACAATTATAATGGGGCTTTTTAGTATTTGTTTTGCCCCAAATGAAATGAAATGCCTCAGATGAGTTTCTTTCTCTTCTTCCATAATGAGTTAGAAAAATCTAACAAAAAAGGTAATAATTCATATTAATCTTCGCATGACGTGCCAAGAGACACCAGGACCTCGCACATTGCTTGTCAAGCTTGAAAAGACGGAAATTTGGAGTAAATTTATGAGTAGGCTGAACAAAAGGCTCGCGAATTCGTTTGTGAGTCTCATCTACTTTTGGGGAAGTTTTCTCATGTTAGTTTTTTGGAAAATAGAAATGAAGCCTGCACTTGACAAAGTCTCTGATGTTGTCCGCACAAAATAAACTCATTTTTGGTTTGTTAGTGAACCGAAGTAAATTTTTTTATCGAAAATGCAAAGGAAAAATTACAAAGAGTAGCCCTCGAAAAAGACATAGTTTTACCGATCTGTGTCGGATTCGCGGGTGAAATTAACGAAGTCTGTAAAGCTTTGTGCTTAAAAATTTGGTAGGAAATGCAATTTTTACTCCGAATGTTTCTGAAAGAATTCAACGGAGTTGTTAAAATGAAAGGAATTTTTAGTCTGCCCAGTCGTACTTATCTAGTGAAAAGTTACATTCCCTTTCAGAGGAGATACGTTTTACGAATATTTTTATTTCTTTGGAGATTATACTGGAATATTTCAGATAGTAATGCCCCTAGTGCCGTACATGCTCTCTGATATTTTATTGACGACAATCATTAAATCTTTAACTAGCCTTTACAAATTAAGCCTAAAATTTAAAAGAACATCGAGAATATTTAACAAGCAGACCACCTAATGATTTTCAAATGCGGCTTCTGATGTTTTGGTGACTTTGCGTGTTACTTTCATTCTTAGCTTGTCCGCCTCATATCAATACCCTCATTATCTGGGCCTACTCTTCTTTGTCATCTAAAAAAGCATTTTTTAGGTTGAAGCTATGATCAATATCATAGGTCAAATTGCACCTCTTCCTATGACTTCTACGAGAAAAGCTAAACATTTTGCTTCGTTCCATCTTTTAATCAGTGACTAATATAACAGGGGCTTCGATTTTTATCGAAGGAGGTTAGAAATTGAACTAAGAAACGCTATTCTGAACTGAACACACATCTGCGTTACAGGCAGAGAACACTGGAATGTGAACGCATGTCCTAACAAGTTGCTTGCAAAAACAACCCATCGATGGGTTGTGCTAAGTTCTTCTTGCCGCGAAACGACCCATCAATGAATGGGTCCTTTTAAAAACTGAAAAATCTTTTACAATTGAAGGTATTTAATGGACCCAGTTAATGTTTGGTATTTATAAAATTGCTAACAACTTTTGACTTCGAATTTGAGTTGAAAATTGAACTTCAGTTAAGCCATCGCAGTCAACGTGTTAATTGTGTTTAGCTTTAGATATTTCACGAGAATGTTATTAGTTGGAGTCCCTCCAGCGACAGCGACGGCAGCTAAACGTGCAAGCTTTCCAGTTCAAAAAAGAGAGTAAAAAATATAAATTATTGTGCATCAATCTTACCAACTGTGCTATTGCATTCAATAAGAGCTTCCGCCATTGAAAAAATTTATATAAGTTCTCGGAAAAGAGAAGGCGAGGTTACTTGCTAAGGACGTCTACAGTACCTTTGTTTTTTTTTGTGTAGGAAGCTGCAACAGAACGGTAAATTCGTAATTTTTTAAGAAAATATAGGATAAAGAATTAATGTAACTTCTGCAATACAATCATTCGGAAAAAAAAAATTTAGAATATACGTAATAATTACTCGTTTTCACTAGGCTTGTGAAAGTGCATTGGGCGATCAAAAGCACATGACTTTATGGAATGAGTGATTAGCGCTGTGGAACTTGATCGCACATTGAGGACTTTTAAATACATGAGCACAACTGGGCCTTAATTGCACTCACTTCTTTGTCTGAAATTTTAGTCTTGTTCCTAGTAAATTGACTTTTGAAGACCTAATGCTAGTTATTTATTGAGAATTGAAGAAATTCCAGGATATCAAAGCGCTTGCCTTAGCCGCAAACATGCTGATATCAACAAACTGACCAGCCGATGATGTGTCTGAACGCGAAGCACGTTTTCTCATCACGGTCCTCTTGTGCATGTCCTCGGTACCAAGAATTTATATTCATCCGTTGCCGAACTGCTTGTTGAGCAAGCTGTGCACTCGCATTTGTTTCGACGATGAGTCTCCAAAACATCGATAAATGAAGTAAGAAATAAAACGGAGTTTCCTTGAGACCACGCCGGAAGCAACCACATATATTTTTCACATTTCGCTTTTTAAAATTTTTTAAAATCGTTTTAATGAGTCAATTTCAAATTTATTTCGATGCACTGAGTGAATTGTAAAAAGTGAGAAATTAGACAAGAACTAAATGTTAAAGTTGGTTCGAGATTTTGAAAATTGTGTATAAGATTATTTTCTTCAACTGTGGGTAGGTACAGTGGCAATTAAGTGAGGAGGCTTAGAGAGCCAATGATGTGGGTGAAGAGCAAGTAGAATGATAAGTAGCATTCAGTAGGTGACAGGTAATTTAGTTCGGTGTATAATCAGTACCAATATTTTCCAGAGTCTATTATTTGAAAATTTTCACTGTTTTTTCACTGAGGTAAGCAGTCTATAAGCTAGTTTTCTTGAGGTTGCAAAGCACGAAAAGCACTTTAAAACTTCAATAGCCATCCTGTGTGGAAAAAGAACATCCTGTGCACCTGTATTTTAAAGGAAACGCTTGTATTCAATAGTTCCTGTTTGACCAAAGGCACACGCAGCACTTTTGTAAGAGTTGACTGATTGAGAATTTAATTATCATAAAATTAGTCATTTTGCGCTTCGACATAAAACACCGAAAACGTCTTGAAGACCAGTTCTACCATCCGTTCTGTAAAATACAAAATATGACCAATTCTCATCGAGAATAAAAAGTTACGCCATTGTCTGCTTAGGATGCAGGACACAGGAAATATTTTGAATCAGAATGAGCATCATGCACATTTCTCATCGAGGTCAATCTTTTGTATGTATTTTGTTAACGAAGGTCTAGATTTGTTACTGATGCTAAAGAATGGCGATCACGATGAACACAAGCAAGGTGCGATTTTCCAAATAGACGTTCATTACAAACGTCAAATTTTCCATTTTTCGCCACGAATACAAACGTACTTGTAGTAGGGGCAATAAAGATGAGTTATGTGCTCTCTGAAACTTTTAATCCATCGTCTTTTTGCTTTGGCATAAATGAATGCAGATTGATGTGACGATGTAATGCTGCCTTAAGTTCTGACAAAAGCCAATAGATAAAATGCAGCACTAGGGACTGATTTTCAAACATTTCCCGTTACTGTAGGGGCATTGGTGACGCTAAAAGTTCCCCGGTTAATTTGGCTTGTAGTACTGTTGTGCTGTCAGCTATATGACAAGAGCAGCATAGCGTGATGAAACGGTCAGGGCAAGCACAGCTTTTGATGCAGGTGCGGCATGAAGATATATTTAGACAAAGAGTATCATGTGTTAGAACCCACTGCGTGGCTTGGAAATCTTCAAGCGTCGCACTTAAACATAACTGATATTATATGTTGGTTTGTAATGACCTGCTAGTGGTGATGATTGAAACAATGATTGAAATCCTCGAATATTTTTTTACCCCCACTACGACATTAGATGATTGAATTAGACCAGATATGTTAGTTTGAACCTCCCTATCATCCAATATTTTTTTTCAGGGCTTCATCAAATTGTAAGAACACCTTCTCTCCAAATTCTGCCACTATTAAAATATTTATGCAATGGTGACCAATGTAGCACAAGTTATTGAAAATAAATGCTGTATTCTATTTCCACGGATGGATTTATGGCTCACGTTATTGAGCAATTTATACGAGTAGGCGGCCTACTTTCAAGCTGCTTTTCTTGTCAGGGACTGCTTACTTCTTCATTTTCATCGAATTATGGTTCAAACCACAGACGGAAATCCATGAAGGTATTTCTGAAATCTATGACCCATGTTTTTTCATGAAAAATACATGCTAGAAGTAACAAGTGCACATGTTGAGGGAGTCGTTCTAACGTAACAAGTTCCGTGCGGGAATTTCTCTCAAAGCTGTGCATTATTTCTACTATTTTCTTGCAGCAAACGCAATGCATTTCTGATGAAAATGATCGTGAATTTTTCCTTTGACTTCTTTTGCTTTATTCTGTCAACTTTGTCAGGACTGGCAAGAACTTTGCTAAAATAACTCGATCCATGCAAGGCCTTGATCTAAGATTAATGCGCGTAGAACTGCACGTACAGCGATTCCTCCATGTACAACGCTATAAAAATATCAATATTCTCTAAAACTATAGGTTGTAGATGGAATTTTTGCTTGAGCTTCCGGATGTACACAGGGATTCCTTTTCAGAAATAGGCTCTTCTTAGAATTTGTCGCATAGCTGATAAAGCCAAGCAAGGATTGTTTCATTAAAACTAATGTGTCGTAGAACTGCTAAATTCACGCGCAGATTTCTTAAAATAGTAGGTTTTCAAAGGAATTTGTTGCAGGGCTATTAAATTTACACACAGATGATTACAAAATAAGCTAGAGTTGCACATGAATTTGTTTTAGAAAGGCCAATTCTCGAGCACATCCCGTGAGAACGACTGATTTTTTCTCGGAAATTTCTTTTAGAACTGTGATATTCCCGCATGAGTTCGTGTCCAAAGCTTTATTCATTTTAGAAATGCTCAATTTACTCCGGAAATTTTCCGAAAAGTACAAGTTGCTTCTGAACTTTGAGGACTGTTGCCTGAAACTGCTACAACACCTCACCTTTTTAGAGGTTCATGGGCTGAAATTTCAAATATTCTTCGTTCGCGCAGCAGTCCAGCTAGCGGCTAAAATTCAACTGTGGACTTGGCTGGTTTACATGTTGATCGTTCACCACAAAATCCTCAAATTTCAAAATTTTCAAATAAAATGTAAGTCTCTGCCTACTCCGAATGGTTACCAGATGCTATGGTCTTGACCAAAGCAAAGAAAAAAGGGAACACTTGGGAAAACAAACAGCGCGTAGAGTGGCCAAGTCAACAGGTAAATTTTTACTACCGGTAATGCCGTTACGACAACGTAAAATTTATGAAAATCCGGCCTCTGGAGGATGTGCTGGAACCGCCCAGCGTCAGCAGCGATGGAGGCAAAAGGCTTGCCTGCCGCAGCGCCTGCTTTGCATTCAGGGCACTCGCCCGCTGCAAAACAGGGTCCGCACGGCGCGCCACAGCTTTCATGCAGGCTTGATTTAACGCCTGCTTTGTTTACATGGAAGAGTTTGCAGCCGCCCGCGCAATCCTGGTGCTGAGGCGCGTGCATTAACACAAAAATGATGAGGGCAGCTGCCCTCTAAGCGGCGCGGGAAAACATCGCCACAAATCAGATCCATTCGAAGTCGAATTTTGGGTTACAGGTTCCTTCTGCGAGTTCAGGTGTTGTTTTTGGGGACCTGCCAACTTAAGGCTGAAAGTATATTTTATGAACGGTTTGTTACTTGATTTTAACTTTTGATACTGGGATTTTTCATTACAATTTTGATAGATTGTGTTCCGTTTGATTGTAGGATTTATCGCTTGTATTAACATTTTAGTAGCTGATGTTCATTTCAATTGTTGCATTTTACGCTTATATTTACACTTTGCGAGATGGCGTTCATGTTGATTATAGAATTTTCCACGGTACTGGATGTATGTGCGTTGCTAGAAAAGGTCAAGTAGTTTAAAACGGTTCTAAAGCATCTTTATCTTCATCGGAATATTCAACATGTGTTTCATCCAATATTAATTTCAAAATCCGTTTCAAATTCTAATCCTACACGGACACGAATGTTTTGAATTTGAGTCAAATTTCTTCGGAGAAAACGCCCGCAGCATGCCACCAATGCACGTTTATGCTGGTCTCGATTTAATGAGGCCCTCAGGGCATTTTAACATTTCAATTGAGAGCGTTTCTGAATCTCTCACAGCCACGAACGACTGAAGTATTTACCTACAACACTGCAGGTGAAGGACTCGACCAGTCGCGGTGACGAATGAGATTCAGTGTACATACCTTAGCGTTGAATTAAAATTCTAGACGTATTTCAGCGTCAATTTATTTATCCAAGTTTTAAACTATGCTTTAGATGGGTTAGAATTCGTGAGCTATAAGTTTCTTGAAATAAAATAAGCGGGCTCAGGAGAAATTTATTCTTAAAAATCACAAAAAACTTGTTTTCTGCATGCTGATTTTGATCTCTTTTCCTATTATTAGAACCATGCCATGTTGGACACACGAAAGTGTTTTATTCGGATCGATAATTTCTACTGCTAATACATCTTCATCTGCTATTTTCGAAGACGAATACACTGAAGCAAATTTTTGAGAATATTTCTTTCTCAGTTGTAATGACAAAGCGGTTTTTGTAGATGTACTCCGTGGGTTGATTGTCTTCCCTATAGAAAAATGAAGCCATAACAAGACGAAGAATACGAAGAAGATGTAGATGAAAATAGGAAGAAAAAGAAGATCATGTATTGTAGAAAAAGAAAATCATGTATTGTAGAAAAAGAAGATAAAGGTATGGAAGATGAAAAAGAAGAACACGAATAAGACAAGGAAGAATAAAAAAATAGTAAGAAGGTTCGAAAGAAGATAAAGACGTCACCTAACGTCTTAAAAGGAAGCCGACATTCCTCTCTCTTGCTCTCAGCTAAGGAAATGATTGCGCTATTTTTTGCGTAGCGAGCTCAGATGATTGGGTAAATATCATTCTGAAGGAGACGCAGATTACTTTCCTGGTGAAAGCGAATGTCGATGTTGATTCTGGGATTCCGATGGCTTATCTTAAGGCTTCTTTTGCAGGAGTTCATTTCGTTTGCCTGATCGATGAGCGAGTTCGGAAATTGGATTCGTTAAAATAATGAAAAGCACTTGTTTTTGGTCAAGTCACTACAGGGGAGTAGAAGTATTATATCTATGGGTATTTGCACTCCCGGGAGAAAATGTGAGATTCTGAGCTGGACTTAGGTAGGCATTTTTTATGCCGAAATAAAATAATTTTTTTTTCACGCCATCACGCCATCTTTCAAAATTCAATATCGGTTCCAGTTTTTCTGCATAAGCGATTTATGGCATTGATAGCTGAAGCGACAGTTAATAAATGAAATTAAATGTTGTGTTCTCCTTCCAAGGTCACAATTATGGTTTAAATTTTTCAATAATTTGTTGGTATTGTTGGATTGTTGCTAAATTTTGAAAGCAGTCTCATTGAACTGCTGTCATCACAGAGACTGGATCACGCCAATGCATTTGATCTGCTGTCAGTTAACTTTTTTTAGCACGTTTGCGCTACCGGCTGAGCTACGCTGCAAACTTGATCTGAAGTCATTATATTGACGACGGATTTGAAGAGTTGGCTTTCATACGCTCATGCAAATTGTTGGTCGCGCATCGAGAGACGCGGGGAAATTGAGTCATTACACCTGCCGCTAAATTAAACTAGTGTTAACTTTCTTAAATGAGGTGGTGCAAACTCGGAGTTTCAAACTTCGGTGCTGCTTCAAACAAGAACTTCACCTTGAATTTTGTTAGGCAATTTCACTGATAACGAACACGAAGTAAATTACATGTTGACATTATAGTCCTCTGAAGATATCTGCTTGTTTACATAATAGTCCTTTGAAAATGTCGTCAAAAAGTACGATTTTTTCGCAAGTTTCGTCTCAGAAATTTTTCGAGTTTTTTTTTTTGTCGGTAAACAGTACGTTGCTCCACTCCTTCTTATTCCATAGAAGGAGTTCTTTGTTTACTCAAACACAGAGAACGGGAGGAAGTACAAGCGTGTAAACAATGATGTAATTTCTTACCTGCCATGCAACATCTCGAGGTTTTCTCCGTCTCTGTTGTGTTGAGAGCACGAGGTTACGACATGATCATGACGGGCACAGCTCTTGATGCAAGCACAGAAAGAACATAACATAGCTAAGAAAGAGAGCATCATGTGCTGAAAAAACTGTATTATTTCAGAATTTGTAGTACCATACCGAAATAGGTATTTGTAAATTACATCAGTCATAAGTTTATTTTACTGAACACTCTAGAGAAAACAATATACCAACATTTTTCATTGCCTAAACTGTGACATTTGAATGAGTCGTATGTATATTTCTAACGGACAACGCTTAACGTTTTTCCAATGGAAGAGAAACTCTTTTTGTTGTTCACTCACCGCTCTGGAGTTTCGTGCATTGTTTGTGCATTATTTATTTTCAAATCCAATTTGTTTAGCTTTTGGTTTTTATATTTCCTTGCCTGTTCAAAATGCTTATGGAATTGTGAGCGAGACTACTCTTTTTGAGCATATCTCGTATCCATTTACCGGGAAGCGAACATTTTTCGTTTTTTTGGCACGTGTAGTTTGTTGAATGTTATTTATAAGCATAGGCAAATTCATTAACATTTAACTTTTCGAACGGAAACTAATTCAGCAGGATTTGCAAACAGAATTTTACGCTTTGCGTATTCTTGTGTTTTACTTATTTCTTTATTTTTCAAGCCAATAAGCTTTCATACATCTGAATCCCTGTTAGGTATAACCACAGCCTTCAGACCACTAGTAAAACGCCTTATTTATTTATTCACGTGGTAAATTTAACTGCTAAAACCAATACCTTTAGAAAATAGACGAGGTCCAAAGTAAAGTTTTGGCTACTTTACATGCTAATTTTTAATAATTTTTAAGTTTTAGCTATTCCAAATTAAATTTGAGGTCAGGAAATTCTGCAAAACGGTATGATGCTGGGTTGAGTGCTAGTTATTTTCAAGAAATACTCTAACATAAAGATTTTGAGGAATAAAAAAAAAGCATTTTGACGAATAAAAACAGCATGTTAACAAATAATACTTAAACTTGAAGATTTTAACGAATAAAAGCAGCATTTTGACGAATGTAAACAGCAGTTTGACGTATAAAAACAACATTTATTGCAGGCAGGTCGACTCGTATACTTTTATTACCGGTTGGATCACTACGACAACTGAAAATGTTTTAAGATTTATTTTCAGTGCTGCATTCTAGAGTGTGATTGTCGTTCTCATCATCATGGCAATCTTGCCGCTCTCTAGAGAACCATGGAATAAATTTGCTCCTGTGACAATCCTCCTTTGAACAAATATGCTGATCTGAAATGCGTGTACTCTCTATATATTACTTGGATGTGCAGAATGAAATTTTTTTAATAGAATTACGAGTGAGACTTAGTCTGAAGTCATTGAAAAGCGTTAGTGTTTTGTTGAATAATTTACTTCATGGAGTTATTTAACATCAGCGGTTATGAATGATTTACTATACCTTTGGTCAGGATTTTTGGACCCTTAAAACGTCGGTTTCAGTGGTTATTATCCTAAACTTTATCTTCAATAATTTTTTCTCAGGTTTAATTCATATTATTTTCAGACTTTCATGTTAAACGATAGTTTCTAAAATTCAGCGCAGTAGAACCTTATTGATTTGTTCATTTTGGAACGTTTAGGAACTCGTTAAAGAAAAAAATTTGTGCTCAAAACTTGAGTCACAGTACAACTTATTTAACAGCAAATATATAAACCATGGTAGGTAGCTTTACAATCTACTTATTAAATTATGTATTTCCAGCAATGTAGGCATGCATGTGTATTAGGATGATTTTAACATGCTGATCTAGATATTTCTCAATTATTTCCGGATATTTTTCATAACAAACTGATCCAGATGTTTTTCAATTGCTCGCTGATCTCTTTCGGTACAATCAACTGATCCAGATATTTCTCAATAATATTCACGAACCAACTGTCACATAATAAAGAAAAATTCCAACAAATAAATTTCCCTGCATTAAATTTCCACTACTATTTTGCATAACTTAGCTGCTGACAAACGATTCTGATTTCTTCATATTTCTTGGTGAAAATGTGCATTAATTTCTTTGAAAAACAAAATTTACACTAAGTTCTGTGACAAACTTTATTTGGAAGTTAATGTTACAGTTGATGAAATGAATGCCGAGAGGAAGTACGTGTTTGGGCTCAAGGACTCTATTTTAAACTGGGGCACAATCGCCGAAAGCGTATTTAAGGCCGCCCGCCCACTGATGCAATTCCATGCGATGCGATTCGCCTCAACCGGCTGTGAGTTAGGTAACACAATGCTATTCCTACGGTGCTACGCATGAACCGTGCGATTTCGCAAGGCGTCCCACCAGTCGCATCGCATCAGTGGGCGAGCGGCCCAACACGATGCTTGCGATACGACCAATCGCTGTGTCGTGCCTCAGTTTTTCCAACTGAGAAACGACCCATCGGTGGGTTGTTTGAAAAGTTTTTAATAATTTATTCAAGTTAATGTTTTTTCATGTTCCCTGTTAATGTTTGGCATTTATAAAATTGCTTACAACTTTTGAGTTTGAATGAAAGTTGACTGTTAAACCTCAGTTTAACCCACCGCAGTCAACGTTTGAAAGTAGTTACAGATATTTTTTCCATGAACATTGCAGGCGTACACAACATTCGAATCCCAGTTTTTATGAGAGTCAGTCTATACTGTTACAATTCGAAATTTAACTTTAAAACAACAAGATCAATCTATCAGGTTTTTATCACGGATACAAAAAGTTATGCAGCTTAAGATAGAAAAGTTTGAAGATAACTGAAAGAGTTTTTGAACAAAGGCATAGAGGAATAGCGGGACACAGTAATTAGTTATTATTCAAGTTAAATTTTTTTCCAGTAGTCACTATTTCAGACAAAGTTTTTCTTAAAAGTGCAATCATATCTCAATCACAAAGCCAACGACTTTCATCCCTGTTTGACAACAACGATTTCAGAATATTTATTTCTCTAATTGTTTTATTTTTTATTTAGTTGAAATAATTTAATTACGGAACACAAGGACTCAACCGTTCATCACTGAGAACTAAGAATTTACTACAAAAGCTGCGACGGGAGTGTGAAGAGAAAAATCAATTAGTATCATCGATACCTTTGGTTTTAGAAATCTAAATTTAAAGAAATGTTTGGGCGAAATGATATTGATGTAAAAGCTGACCTTCAATAAAATTTCCTTTATTCGAAAGTGATCATATTGAGCATTTGTAGAGTACTTTGTGGACGACAAGGTAGAGCCTTATTTTTACATCTTTCAACAGCGTTAAAATAAGCAGAAAATTTCCTGTAAAAAACCGATTGGCACTAGCTAATTATCGAATATTTCAGCTTGGAAGTCACTCATGAATTCAAATAATCGTTTCGCTGTAACTTTTTTCTTTTAAGACATTCGCTCGTTCTATCTTCTATGACGCTAACGGGGGACTGCTCCAAATTTTGTTTCATGAATTTGGAACAGAACCCGTGGTTGGAAGACTATTCCGCTAGTGATGGCTAAAAATAAGAGGGATATACACTTCGTGTACAGAAATGCGATGAAGAATTTGATCAGGTATTTCATTTCGGATTAAGAACGAATTATTCTGCTCAAGAAGCATCAGAACGAAATTTGAGTACCTGTTTCAAAGAATAGTGTTTTCATTTGCGCTAAAACTTTCAAATTATTATTTGGAATCTTGAATGTATACAAGGAATGATCATCAAAAAATCGTTTTAAAATCATTAAAATTTTCTGGTTCTTTGTTGAAGCAGATAAGAAAATAATATTTCATTTTTTTTAAAGTCGTATTAATTCGCATCCCTGGAAGATTCTGATGCTGATATCCTGCTTTTAGTCAAAGTTTTAATAAAATGTGTGACTACGCCTTTGTTCAGGATGAGAAGAGAAACTATGATATTTTAATTGTAAAAATTATCGTTATTTACTTCAACGAACTCCGTTTTTTGTATTTTAGTCTGTCGAGGGGCTATATAGTCTGCTGAGCCGTTTTTTGATCATTAAGGCCTGTAGACCAAGATTTATCCGAGCTTCAGGTGGGCTCTACAGCTAATCCACCCAAGACATTCGCTTCTGGTACGAGGTCTAAACCTACGGTAATATTTAAATAACTACGATCTACCTCCTGCTGCAATGAGATTCAGCTACCCGGAAATAATTTAATAACTGTGGTCTGCCACCTATTACAATGAGATTCAAAACAAGAGAAAACAATGTAATAACTGTATTCTACCTCCTGTTGCAATGAAACTCAAAAACTACAGAGAACAATTTCATAACTGTGTTCTAAAATCTTAAAAGTAAATTGTTCGCACAGACGTCGGTATACCTTGACGTCGGTATTTTAAAACCTTGAGACTTGCGAATTTGAGCGTATAAAAATTCACAATTACATTGGAAAGCATGAATTTTCTAGCCACAGTTTTTGTAACACTTACATTTCACCATATAAATCACGCTTTGTATTGAAATAAACGGTGTTTCAAATTCATGAAATCATGGCTCTTTTTTTCACCTATCCAGGAAACTCCTTATGCATTCGTGAAGGATTGTTACGTGATAGTATATTTCTCACGTATTCAAGATGCTCCTCTTGTTTTCGTGGATTGTAGTGTTATGTTACCTTTCTTATGTATCAAAGATAAACCGTTGGTTTTCGAGAGGGATTGCTGTGTTATATAATCTTTCTCACGCATCCAAGATACTCCTTATGTTTCAGTTAAAGATTGTAGTGCTATGTTATCTTTCCCCGTATCCAAGATACTCCTTGTTTCCTTGAAGGAATGTTGTGTTCTTTATCTTCCGGTGGAGTAACTGCTCCTTCTTTGTGGAAAATGGGCTACAAATTCCAATTAATCATACCTGCGATAGAGGCCTATTCTGACTTCATTCACCTTATTATATCATTCTAATTCTTATTAGCGTGTTCACGAAAAGGCTACTCAGAGAAATTAAATTCGAAGCTAAGAATAAAAAATTGTGGCAATCAGATACAATGAATGCAAACAAAAGTGTTCGCATTGCCCGCTACTCACTTGGAGATTACGGTTTCTTACACTGAAAAAAATTTACTTTCGTGTCCAGTTAAATTTGTAAACTGTAATATGTCACAGCCAGCGTCAGTATGCAGTATACTTGAATTTCGAATCTTTTTCATATCGTTTCTCACAGACTATCGGTGAATTTAAATACGAATAACTGGTATCAGTGATATATGCTGATTTTACATACTTTTGCTGAGAGATCCAAAATTTTTAATTTGAAGTACCTTTGAATTTATTCGATGAATATAAAATCACCCAAATGAAGTTTCACTAAGAGCAAATAGTTATAACGTCATTGTTTATTCTTTTCTCAGAAGTCGGTTCAATCGTCAAATCTTCGTTTCAATTATGTCAGTTCAATTTCCACATCTTCGATGGTTCAATTTACCTTCATCGTCATTTCTTAACATCAAATGAAAGTTATCACATGACATAAAGCGATTGAAAGTTGGAAATAGATGCTGTACAATAAACATTTGGAATAAACCTCGCACAGTAAGGAGTCTTAAGCTTATTCAAAACTTCAGTGAGAAGCTGTAATGATAATTCATTTTTCTTTCCAATAAAACTGTATAAGTAGTATGGAATTTCTTGAAGTAGGTGAGTGCCGAATGGTCTTTATCTTTGTCCACATTTCGCCCCTTTCAGTAGCAGACTACAGCGACGTTTTGCTTACACAGCGGTCGATTTTGACTATTACTCAAGAGAGTGAATATATTATCTTTCGTTCAAATGCAAACGTATGAGTTTTACCATATATACACTAAAAGTGCTTTGAAAACAATATTACTTGTAGAAAAATTATGCTACCCTAAAGTATATTGGGATCGATTCACTTTTCTTGTGATCATATTCGTTATTCCAAAGTTATGAAACATCATTGTAGCCGGACCTAAATGGTTTGGATTTTCTCCACGTTCATAAGCGATAAAAGTTGAAGAAATACGGTTTGCATTGACAGGAACACACATGTGTTTTGTATAATTAAGTTTGGCTCTCTGATATCCTTATGAAAAAATAAAGGTCATTTGTAAGTACTATATACAATTTCAGTAGAACCATTGAAATATTTTGGATTTTTTCTAGCCCTTTCAAAATAACATAAAAGAAAAAACGAATGAAGCGTGTTGTGATGACTGAATTTAACCCACAGCATACTAGCATTCCTTTTTCGAAAAAATTACAACTGAACTGAAGTCTGCGCTAAAAGGAAACAATTTTCACCGTTGTTGATATCATGGAGTTTCAAACAACGCACCAACGATATGTTCTCCCAGTTGTTTTAGCCTTTGTGCTGGACAAACCTCCATTGAAGTAAGCTTAGGTTTACCTATGCTTCTTTTTCAGTGGGAAGAGGTAACATGTATCAGTCGACAAGGATTTTAATTGGGTTCAGAATCACGCTTTATTTACATGTATAAAAAGGTAGAGAAGAAATTTCAAATACGCTCTATAACGACATCACAGACCAAATGGCTTCAGGAGAAAGCTATCACTGTAATTACAGGCCATAATTACTCGGCAAACAGTTAATTATCGTCAGGGATTTTGCCGAACTCGGCGTTGACGATATCGTAGTAGCCCTCGGACTCGGCACAAGGGTAGGCATCTTCGGGATGAGCGCAGGTCAGAGTGTCTTGGCTGAAGACAGTCTGGTTGCCGCAAAAGAAGGAGTACTGGGCAGTGTCCGTGATGGCTCCGGCATCATCTTCGATGGGCCAGCACACGTGGAAAATTTCGCAGTTGTTAGCGACGTCAGCATAGTAACCGTAGGCCCTGCCGTCACAGGAGAACGCCTGGCTCGGCTCTCCGCCAAGGACCTCGAGGTAGCCGTCGGAGAAACGGTAGGCGCCTTGACCGGCGGCCACTGCAGCAAGGGCAGCGAGGACGATGAAGGTCTTCATGTTTGTATCTGGAATGCGAGTGAGGGTCAGATCGTGAACGGGTACTTACGTGGTATGGTTGGATACTTGTAGTTAATTATAAGCATAAAATGCCATTAAAATTTAATTTTTGTAGATGAAAAAATGATGCGTACTCGCTTTACTCCCCACACTTTGTGAGTTTATTTCATCGAAAAATGTTCTGCAATCACTGAATTTCAACACTTGATGAAACTCTACTACATCGGCACTTCGTCTCCAGAATGAAGGGATTCGTGTTTTAGACACTATTAAAAATTCATGGGAACGGTTGAATGAAATAACTGTAACTGACTTTGTATTCAGTAGTGATATTTTTCCAAGCGAATCCTTTAATAGTGGCTTTGCTGAGTGTGTGCACGTCTAGAGGTTTTGTTCTGGTAAAATGATGTAACTAATACTATGTTTTCTTAGTCCAAGGTATTAGTAGTCAGTCACTTCAGAGAAAAAATCACGTAAAAACCAGCACACTACTGAAGCACACTCGGTCACATTTAATTGAAACGTTTCATCAATTTAGGCCTTATTGCCACCATTGGAAGGATTGTGCACCAGAGTCCGAACAATGCTCGTATTCCAGTCGCTACTGAGCTCTGCTAATGAGGGCATCATTGCCCTCCCGTAACCATACTATTTATTCTAATACTAGAGGCACAAACGCTTACTGGTGTACCCTTTCTGTTTATCAGTGTGTCTCTTAGTGGGTATGTAGCCCTAGTTGTGTCCTATTTTCTAGAGTGTTCGTTAGTGCGTCTGTACTACTACCAACCTTCCCTTGTACACCTTTCATGGATTTCAAGCGTTGTCTTTCATGTCATATTAAAATTAACTACGTTCTATTTATCATTTATTTTGCAAGAAATTCAAGGTCGAAACGGAAGAATTCCTTCACACCGTTTTTGCATTCACGAGCTTTCGAAAGTTCTGAAGGGTACCTACCAAGCTGCAAGATTTTAGGTTTGATTCACTTATGAAAAACTCGATGAAATAAATAAAATCTTCACACTTTGTAAGTGATTTTCATAGCATTAGATTGTTTTGAACACAAGACCCCTGAAAAAATTGATATGCTCAAGTACATTTCTCTGGTGTAGGAATTAACCCTGTAAAAATTTTTGTAGATACTGGGGTAATAAGAGTAACAGGTTTTTCTCTCTTCACAGCATTATAAATTAATTCAACCCGCTATAAATGGTGTAAATCCTGGAGTAATTTCAAATAGGCTACACTTGGCAGTTTCAACTACGTACACTGTTCCTGAAAGTTCAAGTGCGTTGAACGGAATTAAAAATTATGAGACTAACTGCAAGGAAAACTTAAAATGATTTGTAAGATTTAGCTCTCATGGGTCCGTCCTGAAGTTTCAGAAGTGTGCTGGTGTGTAAACGATGTTAACGCTCTCACAATGATTGTTTTACTAACTGGAGAATGCGTAACGTTGCAGATTGCTGGAGTAACGAAAATAATAATTTATTCAAACGTCATGTAATGTGATTCATTTAATTGGAATGATATTCAGGAATTCGTGCACATTAACATGTATAGTGTGAAGGTAGATTTTTCAGAGTGTTTGCTTGAATGAATAACAGTAACTGACGTGATATAATATTCAATGAGGAATGAGTATGAAATTACAGCTATTAGTTGGACACGAGTAGTCCAATAAATACATTTCAAACGTTTAGCTCTATAGACGTATTTCTATTCTTCATAATGAGAGAACACTTTTACTGTAAGCATTAAAATGAACAGATCAAGCACTCGTAGGGCCGTCAAATATTATATTTTGAAAACAAAAAAACTACACAAAAAATTGTGTAAAAAAATATCATCACTGAAAACTTCTTCGGCGTGGGCAAAATCCCCAAATCCAAGTACCAAAAGCGATCTTCTAGTTGACCAGACGAGGTGAGGCGCTGGCAGTACTCACTGTAAGAGGTACTCGAGGGCACTGATGCCCTCGGAGTTGAGTCGGGCGCTTATATACCTTCCCGGAAGCCAGGATGCTGGCGGGTCAGCACACGAACGATGCTCGAGGCTCTGGAACAGGTTCCGTGAGAACTGCGCGTGGCGGCCACAAGTGCTTAAAGTTTCCTTGAGAATATATAGCGATTTTGGTTTCTTTTTACGTGAATTTAGGGGTTTAGAATATACTGCATAACGCCATATTTTGTGGGATTTACAAGTCCGGATGTCCCGATGAATGCGCTGGATGGTGTACGAGTGAATCATAACTTCAGGATAAAAACACCTGAACTTTAAAACGAGGGACTGTTTCAAAAAGTTGGCTTTTCTTCTCTATCACTCCATGAATTGACGAAAAAATTGCCTTTTGATCAGAAACGGCAAAATGGGCTACTAATTTTAATTAATCATACCTGTGATAGAGGTCAAGTATATCAATACTTTATTCACCTCACTATTTCATTGTCATTCTTATTACCAAGCTTATGAAAAGGCCATACAACAAAGTTACATATGAAGCCAAGAATGATGAAATGTTTTTAACGCTTACAATGAAAACATACGTAGAAGTGTTCGCATTGCCCGATACTCACGTGGAGATTACGGTTTTTTATACTACAAAAATTATATAACTTTGATCACAATTGAGTTTGTAGACTGACAAATTTAACAGCTAGCTTTAGTATATACCTAATTTCGAGCCGAACTCCCGTCGTTTCTGACAGACTATTGATGAATTTAAATATGATTCAAGGGTACCACCGAAAAATGCTGATTCATCGTATTTTTTGCTCTTTTTCTCACGAAATATTAGTGAATTTAACTATAAATAACGGGTACCATTGATAAATGCTAATTCATCGCACTTATGGCTTATGTTTCTTACAGACCATTGGTGAATTTAACTATGAATAACGGGTACCATTGATAAATGCTGGTTTATTGCATTTTTTATTCACGGAATTTTAATGTTTAATTTCATATACTTAGAAATGATTCAATGATCATATAATCGCCTAAATAACGTTTCAATTAGAGGTTATAATTATATCGTCATTGTTTTCTCTTTCCACAGAAGTCGGTCCAATTGCAAATCTTCGATGCAATTAGTGTCTGTTCAATTTCCACACCTCTGCTGGTTCAATTAGTGTCGGTTCAATTTCATACCTTCGATTCAATTAGTGTAGGTTCAATTTCCACAACTTCGCTGGTTCAATTAGTGTCGGTTCAATTTCATATCTTCGATTCAATTAGTGTCTGTTCAATTTCCACACCTCCGCTGGTTCAATTAGTGTCGGTTCAATTTCAAATCTTCGATTCAATTAGTGTCGGTTCAATTTCCACACCTCCGCTGGTTCAATTAGTGTCGGTTCAATTTCAAATCTTCGATTCAGTTAGTGTCGGTCCAATTGCAAATCTCCAATTCAATTAGTGTCGGTTCAATTTCCACATCTTCGCTAGTTCACCCTCTTAATCCCTTCTTGAATTGAAATGTAGGCGATCACGAGACCATCAAGCGATTGAAAGTTTCTAATGGAAGCTGTTCTGAAAGCATTGAATATACCTCACACAGTAGGGAGTCAAAGCTCATTCAAAACTTCAGTGAAAAGTAGTAAATAAATCTTAAATCTTTGTGCAAGACGGAAAAACAATCATATAAGCACAATATGTTGTGTTCATAATTTTACTATTGTGTTGATCTCAACGTTGTGCATAGAATTTATTTAAATCAAGACCTCAATATGCAATGCCCTTCAGAGCATTATAGTTGTTTATTGTGCTTGTAGGATTGATTACTTTTTACTTATACAGATCCAAAGACTTGTTGCCGCTACTCAAGAAATTTTTGCATATCTTTTGAAGTACTTATTTCGTAACGCAGTTCAGAAAGAATTTTAGTACATGAATTAATTCCTCAACGTGTGAGAACTGAGTAGAGTCGCACCCATTTTAGACCAGCATCCACGTACCAGAAGCGTTGAGCCGTCACGGTCCCGTGGCAACACCAGGTGGACTACGTTGTGTACTGCCAAATCATGAGCCGCTTGCTTCTGACAAGACGATGGAGAGTCATGCAGTTTTCACGAGTATATTAATACAGAAGTGTAGGAGACATTTTCCTTAAACTTCAAATAGAGTATAGTAAGTCAGTAATATGAAAAGTACGCTGAATATTTATGGAGGAGCATGTGTGTCTGACCGTGCTGAAGATGTGTTCCCTGCTGATGCAGTTTACGATGTTCGAATTGATCAACTCTATTTCCGAGAAGTACGCAATGTGCTGCTGCTACGCATGCAAAGGAAATAACGCTGAATTAAATCTTACCATCCGACAACAAATATTTTCTCTTGTTTTTGATCAGATAAGAATGAAAATATGTGACAAAATCCATTATCTCTACTGATGAGGTCAAATTCTTTCAAGCAGTTGATTTTGTTTTTTGTGTTGCCAAATAGCTTTTCTGCTTAAATTTTTCAATTTAAAATATCACGACATGCTCCTTGAACGAGTTTTCTCCCAGTCTGTCTTAAACATTGAAAATTGATCACACCGTTCAACAATGATACAATTGCGAGATGAGAATACCTGTTCTTTATAAATTATCCGTCACTGAATATAAAAATAACACTTAAAGTTGTCTGCGGTTTCAAATTCTTGAGCTATTTTGTTGTTTACATTTACATACTACGCTATGGGAACGCAATCGTACGAATAACGTTTGACAAACTGCACCTTTTATACTCTTCGAATTTTGGTTTGTCACTTGTGTAGGACGTCCAGAGCATCTCTGGGGATTATCCAGCAAAAATCTCCTTGCGTATAAACTGACTACTTTTTGTAACGCTGTTCCATTGCTGGAATATTGTGACGGAATCACTCTCTTTGTTCGTCACTAAAACCCTGTAATTTCCTTGAAAAGCATCAATGTGTGAATGTATGAAGTGCAGTATTAGTAACATGTTGCATCTAATTTCTTCACAGGCAGATATAAGTTCTTTCCTAAGGTCTTTGTAATTTTCAGTTGTTCAAGAATTGTGTTCTAACATTCTGGAAACAATGTCAGGCATGTAGCTCGTTAGGACTGAAAATTGATTTGAACTTTTTGTCTTGCCAAAACTTGCGTATTTGGACCCCTATAAATATCCCCTGTTTAACTTTTACCGTACTTAAACGAGGAAACTTTTGGCATAAGGATTCAAATGTGCAAGCATTTTTGTTTAGCGCCTTCGCAAATTGCTTCATAAGCCCGAATTTATATTCAAAGATGATAGGACAATACTGTATGGGTTCGGTAGAGATTTGTATGGAATGTTTTTAACGCTAGGCATCAAAGCTATTCGTACAGGCCATTCCTTTTGTTTGTAATGGGCATGCCTCGTGCAGCTATCCCACTTTATTATTTAGCAACAATACTTTGCGTACTCACCATGTAGCCCTAGTAAAATAGGTATTAGTTTGAAATAATAACGTATGCAAGTGTTTCAGCTTGTGTGGATTGTAGTTTACTCGATTAAGAAGGTGTTCAAACACTGGATAACTTTCTTTAGCTACGGCTGCATAAGACAGAGGGATGATGATGATGATATTTCAGGACTATTGTTCAATACCAAAACCTTCAGGCGTGTTTTCCAGGCGTCTATAAACAATCTCCAATTGTCTGCTATGTGCAAAATTTTCAGTTTCAGCATCAAACCTTCAACATTGTTGCAAAACATTGAATCATGGTCACAGCTGAAAAATGCAGAAAGTTCATTTGATGATCGCAAAAAAAAATACTTCAACTTTATTTTCCAAGAGGTTTCACTGCTGCAATCTGAATGCTAAAAGGTCAGCTTTATTTTTTGGGATATCTAAATCCCTAATCATGCCATGAAGTTTACCTAGAGTGAATCTGTTTACGTTACATCTAGAAGTTATTTGTCGCTTCAAATGGTGTATCAGTATCGCTCATGGTTGTAACACTTTCTAACACAGCAATTTCAGTTCCTTCATCCTCAATATCACCGTAAATAAAATAGCAAGGATAGTCACTTTTAAAATAGACATTATTTCTTAGAGAGTTTAATAGGTCAGCACTAAAAACATAAATGAGAAAATGAACGTTTCGACCACAAGGGTCATCTTCAGCATCTGGGAAAATACAAGAGATTTTTTACAGACAAAAAAAAATATACACACATATGAATAACATTTGTAATTGCTAACAGGAAATTTGCAAGGGGAAGGAAGATTGGGCATCATTTAAAACCGGTTTGTCTTTCATGATAAAAAGAGACTCTAAAATTCGAAGATCTGTTTGACTAGAAGATGTTGCAATTATCTGGAAATCATCTAAGCGAACAGGCAGGTCGCACTTTTCTGCATGTGCACGCACAGAGGATTGAGAGGGAGAAGCAAGAGGCCTATTTGTTCGAAAGCTTCGTCCAGCATGCTCTGCTACACGAGTACGCAAGGCCCTTTTTGTGGACCCCACGTACTCAGACGCACACAGTGCGCAACGATACTTGTAGACGACTGAAGAGAGCAAAGCCTTCGGAAGCTTATCTTTGTAATTGAAAAAAGAATTGATTTTGTATGCGTTCACTAAAATTATCCGAAAATTAATATGCATTAAATGTTTTGATAAAAGCGTCAGCAAATCTTTTTTCAATTTTTCAGATTGGTAGCCAAAATATGGTATAACAAAATAAAAATCTTTTTTCCGTACGGTTGTCATAGGTGGGCGGTCACAAAATTTTGAATTTGAAAACTTTTTGATTGAGGAATGTATCAGCCAAGCGGGGAAACCATTATTACGGAAAAAGTTATTCAAAAATTCAACTTCACCATGAAACGACTGAAAACTTGAATATACATTATACGCTCTACATAACAGAGTTCTGATACTATTTAATTTGAAACGAAAATTACAAAAACTATAGAAACTCAAACCCAACCCAGTAAATGTTTGCTTGCGATAGACGGAACTGTGAAATTTGTTATTTCGACGAGTAATCATAGAATCCAGAAACGGGAGACAGTTTTCTTTTTCAAGTTCCATGGTGAACTTAATATTCGGATGCTGGGAATTCAAGTACGACAAAAATAGGTTACAATGAGAACTATCTTTAAATAAAAGGAATGTATCATCAATGTAACGTTTATAGAATACGAGTACAGGCTTATATTCAACCGGACACATTTCCAACCACCTTTTTTCGTGAAAAGCCATGAACATATTAGCAAATGTGGGTCCTAACGGGAGCCCCATTCCTAGCCCGTCTAATTGCTGATAAAAGATATTGTCAAAAATAAAAAATGAATTTAGAACAGAGAGTTGCAACAATGAATTTTTGAATAACTTTTTCCGTAATAATGGTTTCCCCGCTTGGCTGATACATTCCTCAATCAAAAAGTTTTTAAATTCAAAATTTTGTGACCGCCCACCTATGACAACCGTACGGAAAAAAGATTTTTATTTTGTTATACCATATTTTGGCTACCAATCTGAAAAATTGAAAAAAGATTTGCTGACGCTTTTATCAAAACATTTAATGCATATTAATTTTCGGATAATTTTAGTGAACGCATACAAAATCAATTCTTTTTTCAATTACAAAGTTAAGCTTCCGAAGGCTTTGCTCTCTTCAGTCGTCTACAAGTATCGTTGCGCACTGTGTGCGTCTGAGTACGTGGCGTCCACAAAAAGGGCCTTGCGTACTCGTGTAGCAGAGCATGCTGGACGAAGCTTTCGAACAAATAGGCCTCTTGCTTCTCCCTCTCAATCCTCTGTGCGTGCACATGCAGAAAAGTGCGACCTGCCTGTTCGCTTAGATGATTTCCAGATAATTGCAACATCTTCTAGTCAAACAGATCTTCGAATTTTAGAGTCTCTTTTTATCATGAAAGACAAACCGGTTTTAAATGATGCCCAATCTTCCTTCCCCTTGCAAATTTCCTGTTAGCAATTACAAATGTTATTCATATGTGTGTATATTTTTTTTTTGTCTGTAAAAAATCTCTTCTATTTTCCCAGATGCTGAAGATGACCCTTGTGGTCGAAACGTTCATTTTCTCATTTATGTTTTTAGTGCTGACCTATTAAACTCTCTAAGAAATAATGTCTATTTTAAAAGTGACTATCCTTGCTATTTTATTTGTAGTTAGACTTTGCAAACGGCAAAACATTGAATTAAATCAATATCACCGTCTGTTGGAATGTAAGCGTGTGGGATCGTGGACTGGCTTTCCTTTTCCATGGATCATTGGGTGAATGACGTATGATATCACAGAATGTTTAAGATTCCTTTTTTTCTGCGTATTAATTCGTTTGTTCAAGCATGGCGTCATGCAGAAATAGCAATGGGGGGCATGGTTTGTTGGTTCACATCAAACGGCGAGCCACCAAAACGTATGGAAACTACATTCCCGTCCATAAAAGCATTCAGTGTTGATGAACACTTCGTCCAACAAATGTGGGGAGCCCAATTCTTCTCCTGGACTCCGATGCGACACACAAAATATAGGACGTACGCCTTTTTCACTGCCGCACTCAATGCCCGGTTTCCACAACCACATATCACGTCAGCGCAGACGTAGCAAAAGTTGACCGGTAAACTGACACTGGAGCGGGACATTGCTGCGCATTCAGAGGACCGCAAATTTTGTGTAAAACCTATCAAGTCACTCATACAGCAAGTCACTGTTAAACAAAACAGTAAATAAAAATACGAAACACACGGCGAGGTGAAGTTATCCATTCTCTAGCACGTACAAAACTCAGGACGTTGTCGCCTGGATCCTCTTTTTACACCAGGATCAAGCGTTTTATGAGTCGAACAGCAATAGAACTGAATGAGGACGAGTCTATTTTTGCTCGTATTTTTTTTGTATGTAACGTATGCATGATCTTTCGTACAAATAACTTCTCACAGCTTTATATACCAAATCAAAAAGGGAAATTACTCAAAATGCTGAGCCAGGAGAGAATTTGAATAGTTATTTTTTGTTCAGCGACCCAAAATTTTGTACAAGGCGGCTACTTTAATTTTATCAATATAAAGTTAAAATTTGTTGAATAGTGTTATCAGTAAAATTACATACATTTTGTACTTAAAATTTGGCCTTAAAAGTTTTCATTATAAAAATCGAATGGAATTTGGAATGATTCATGTGTTATACAGAGCCCGGTTTATTTCCCATCTGGTTCGAGTTCATTGGGGTGCTCCTTGCGTGAATGTTGGGGCAATATTCAACGACAAAAAGCAAGTAGGGCTTACAGCGAAGGTATTTCAAAGTTTTTGTCCCATTGGTGCATGACAAGATAAATTCCAAAACGAAAATAAAGCGAACATGGTAATGATAGGTCATTTTTCTTCCCAATAAAACTGAACGAGTATTATATAAATTTCGTGAGCAATTCAGTACCGAATGATGTTTAATCTCGTCCATGTTTTGTCCCCTTCAGTAGCATACTAGAGAAACGCTTCGCAGACACTGAGATCGATTTTGACCTTTACTAACGAGAATGAATGTATCATCTTTCGTTCCAATGCAAAACTGAGTCATGTACCAAAGAGTGCTACAAGTCATTTCATAACAATTTTAGAAAAAAAAGCCCTACGCTAACGGAACATTGAGATTGATTCATCGTTTTTACGAAGATGTTCGATGGTCCAAAGTTATGATATATACTGGAAATCCCTATATTGTTTGGATTTTCTCTGTCTTCATATGCGATAAAACTTGAAGGAATATGGTTTGCGTTGATACTAGGATCACGGTTTTTGCATAATTAAATGCACCTAAGTGAAACCCTCATGAAAGAATACAGGGTATTTTGTAAATTGTTTATGAAAATTCTGTAGAATCGTTGAATTATTTCGCATTTTTTCTATTCGTTTCAATTCAATATAAAACAAGAAACGAACAAAGGGTGTTGTGACGAATGAATTTCAAAACACAACTTATTAACGTTCTTTCTACAAAAAGTCGAAGCTGAACTGAGGTTGTGTTTAGAGGAATTAATATTGCCCTCTGTAGATATTGAGTAGCTTCAAACAATGCACTAATGACATATTTCCCATTTTCCTAGCCTTAGTGTTGACTAAAACCCCATTGAAGTAAGCTAAGGTCTACCTTTCCTTCATTTTTCAGTGGGAAGAGTAACACGTATCAATAGACAATGATTTTACGAAGGCTCAGAATCTTGCTTTATTTACAAATATAAAAAGGTACAGAAGAAATTTCAAATACGCTCTATAACGACATCACAGACCAAATGGCTTCAGGAGAAAGCTATCACGGTAATTACAGGCCATAATTACTCGGCATAGAGTTAGTTATCGTCAGGGATTTTGCCGAACTCGGCGTTGACGATATCGTAGTAGCCCTCGGACTCGGCACAAGGGAAGGCATCTTCGGGATGAGCGCAGGTCAGAGTGTCTTGGCTGAAGACGGTCTGGTTGCCGCAAAAGAAGGAGTACTGGGCAGTGTCCGTGATGGCTCCGGCATCATCTTCGATGGGCCAGCACACGTGGAAAATTTCGCAGTTGTTAGCGACGTCAGCATAGTAACCGTAGGCCCTGCCGTCACAGGAGAACGCCTGGCTCGGCTCTCCGCCAAGGACCTCGAGGTAGCCGTCGGAGAAACGGTAGGCGCCTTGACCGGCGGCCACGGCAGCAAGGGCAGCGAGGACGATGAAGGTCTTCATGTTTGTATCTGGAATACGAGTGTGGGTCAGATTCTGAACGTGGATTTATGAGGTATGGTTGGTTACTAGTAGGTAATTATTAGTTTAAAACGTCTATAACATTTCAAACTGTCAAAAGAAAAAAATTCTTTATCGATTTACTTCATGAACTTCGTAGTCTTAATCCGTCAAAAAATGTTCTATAGTTACTGAATCCCATTGGCTGATGATATTCTGATACAGAGACACTTCATATCCAAAACGAGAGAATTCATGTTTCAGCCCATGGTAGAAATGCGAGGCAACGGTTGTTTGACATAAGTACAGCTGAGTTTATTTGTAGAAAATATGATCCTGGCAACATGTTCCGAAACAAATTCTTTAATAGTGACTTCGCTGAGTGTGATCAAGTGTATAAATTTTCGTTCAAAAGTGTTAGAGAGTGCTTTCCTAGTGCAAGGTATTAGTGGTCTTTTACTTCAGAAACAAAAGTCATATAAAAACCTAAAGATTACCGGCAAAATTTAAAAGTATCTATCATATATAATTAAAGCGTTTCGTCAAGCGAGGCCTAATTGCCACCATTGGAAGAATTGTGCTCCAGAGTCCGAACGACTCGGATTCTAGTGGCTACAGAGCTCTACTGATGAGGGCATCATTGCCCTCCCGTAACCATACTAACAGTACCGATACTAAGGGCACAAACTCTTACTAGTGTTCTCTTTCGGTTTACCAGCGTGTCTCTTAGCGTGTTTTTGGCCTAAGTAGTGTTCTTATTGTTCTCAGTAGACGGTTCATCAGCGGGGGCTCTACGCCTACTAGCATTCCCTTGAGCTCCTTTCATAGATTACAAACGTTGTTTTCAAAGCCCTTTTAAGATTAACTGAGTTCTCTTCAGCATTTATTTCGTAGTAAATCCAACCACAAAATGGAGAAATTCCTTTACACTGTTTTCACCGTCACAAGCTTCCAAAGTTCTGGAAAGGTATCGACTAAGCTACTTGATTTTGGTTCTACTTCATATATGAGGAATTGGGCGAGAAGTATAAAAATATGCACATGGTGTAAGCGTTTTACATCGCAGAAAATTGTTTTGAACGCAAGGCCGCTGAATAAATTGATGTACTCATGTAAATATCTTTGGTGTTGGAATCAACCGAGAAAAATTTGTGCATATTCTAGGCTAAAGATCGCAAAAAGTTTTTGCTTTGGTACAACATCAAAAACATTTTTTAAATTCTGTAAATAGTGTTAATCTCAGAGTAATTTGGCATATGCAGCACTTGGCAGAATCGCCAACCTTCACCATTCTTGAATGAGTAAGTTCTTAGAATGGAATTAAAAATTAAGAGACTGATCACAGAAAAATCGTAAAATGAGACGCGAGATTTAGATCTCATGCGTCCTTGTAGAAGTTTTAGAAGTGTGCTGGTGTGTAAACAATGATAGTGTTCCCAAAAAGATTGAAGATTGTCTATACCAGTTTAAATGGAGAATACGTGACATTGTGGATTGCTTGAGCAAAGGAAATAAGAAATGATTCGTTCGTCATGAAATGTGCCTCATGGAATTGCCTGAGTTGTGACGTGGTTCCATTCAGACACTATTTATTGTAAACCACTGAAAAAGAAGTTAAAGAATATCTATTCATAATCTTTTATCGTATAACGGATCATAGCATGAGTTGTGAGAGCTTTGTATGAGTACTTTAGTTACTTTCTAAAAAACATGTGTGTTTTGACTGAGAGGAAACTTTTGACATTCTGTCGGGAAAACACTCAACAATTTTTGGGTAATTGTGTTTGAAGTTTCTGTCCGACGTAGAGCAGCGAAGCCTGAGTGTTTGGATGGGTCACCGAGGGTAACATTCATTGCGTCTTCTTATTGCAAGGCATGATAAAGAACCAATGGTGTGTGTGTGTGTGTGTGTGTGTTGTGGATCAACTTGATCGGAAGGTACACTGACTTTTTGGTAATGAAAATAATTTATACTCATATTTTCAAGAATTTCGAGCGTGTTGGTGTTCCGGGAATTATAGGAAACGATTTTCGTGAACTCATGCGCATTCACACGTATAGTTTTGTGGTTACTTATTTCAAAATATTTTCAAGTGTTTGCTTGAACGAATAACATTATTTGACGTGATATAATATTCAATGAGGAATTAATATGAACCTACTCATGTGATTTCATATTCATTCCTCATTGAATATTATATCACGTCAAATAATGTTATTCGTTCAAGCAAACACTTGAAAATGTTTCGAAACAACTCGCTAAATACATCTCGCAAAATACATCTCGACAGATGTATTTTCATTCTTTCTAATGAGAGAACAGTTTTATTGTAATCATTAAAATGAACAGATCAAACACTGATACGGTTGTGAAGCATTATATTTTGAGAACAAAAACTAAACACCAAGCTTATGTAAAAAATGAGCATCACTGAAAACTTTTTGGGCGTGGGCAAAATCCCCAAATCCAAGTGCCAAAAGCGATCTTCTATTTGACCAGACGAGGTGAGGCGCTGGCAGTACTCACTGTAAGAGGCACTCGAGGGCACTGATGCCCTCGGAGTTGAGTCGGGCGCTTATATACCTTCCCGGAAGCCAGGATGCTGGCGGGTCAGCACACGATGCTGGAGGCTCTGGAACAGGTTCCGTGAGAACTGCGCGTGCCGGCCACAAGTGCTTAAAGTTTCCTTGAGAATATATAGCGATTTTGGTTTCTTTTTCCGTGAATTTAGGGGTTTAGAATATACTGCATAACGCCATATTTTGTGGGATTTACAAGTCCGGATGTCCCGATGAATGCGCTGGATGGTGTACGGGTGAATCATAACTTCAGGATAAAAACACCTGAACTTTAAACCGAGGGACTGTTTCAAAAAGTTGGCTTTTCTTCTCTATCACTCCATGAATTGACGAAAAAATTGCCTTTGGATTCGATCAGCTAGTTCAAATTCCACATTATGGATACTATCGAAAGTAAAGCAACAAATAACAGCAAAGTTTAATTTTTAACAAAGAAATTAAATTGTAAACAAAATTAGATAGAGTTAACACAAGTTTTCATGCAATGAATAATAAAGGAGACAAAATTCAGGGTACGTTCACCAACTTTGGTTATTTGTACGTAGGTGCGATGTTGGATTAATCATACATCTAAACTGTTAATTTAGCTTCATCAAGTTCTGGTGTAAAAGTAGGTGTAATTCCATAAATGTTTTGATTCGCTGATTCCTAGGAAAATTGGAAATTATCTGTTAAAACCGGTACTTTTCGTCGGAAGTTTAACAGTGGTCACTGGCTACAAATGCATAATGAAATCCTATGAAAAACATCATAGTTTCTAGTTAGGATAGTATTTGTTAACAAATTCCAAACCATGAACTAGTCTACGACGGAGTAGAGTGAAAATGTTTACACGAATACGAACGTAAAATAATTAATGTCTTCATATAGATGAAACGATAAAATTGCTCCAAGAGCTGTACAAGGATGAACATATGAGAACACAACGATGTGAGTGTCAGTTCTTCTATAAATATATCCACATGTCCAAGAGCTATAAAAACATGGACACACAAGCACACAATGATGTGTGTCAGTTCTTCCACACTAAATGTATCCACATGCCCTAGAGCTATAAAAACATGGACACATGAGCACACAATGATGTGTGTCAGTTCTTCCACACTAAATATATCCACATGTCCAAGAGCTATTAAAACATGAACACATGAGCACACAATGATGTGAGAGTCAGTTCTTCCACACTGAATATATTCACATGTCCAAGAGTTACAAAAACATGGACACATGAACACATAACGATGTGAGTGTCAGATCTTCAATATTCAAAATATCCACATGGCCTTGAGATGAGCGAGCTCATCGTGGGAGGGTAAAATCAAAGCGTCTGTTTTTAATGCAGCCGCGACCTTGTCCCTCCGAGCCTCCTTCTGTAGGTCGCTTCTGCTCGTGCGAGATGCGCTTCTTCTTCAGGACTTTTGGTGACGAGAACAAGGATGCGCCGGCCTTTGCTTGTGGCTTCGAAAAAACGAAGTGTTGCCTGCAAAAAGCGTGATGGAATCTTTCAATGAAACCGTTTTAACGGTCACGATGCGATGGCTGGCTGCCTATTTGAGGCCGCTGCTGCACCTGCTAATTTGTCCTGAAATTGCCGAAACGTGTGATTGGGTTTCAATTTTGCGCTAGCGGGTTGGTGGAATTCGTAGACCTTCGTTCGTCACCCGGGCGAATCTAATCTAGTCTCCTGAGCAACAGTGATGTTCTGACGTATAAGTCAAGTCACTGTGCTTTTGAAAATTGGAGATAACTCATGATTCTCAACATTTGAATTGCTGTGATTTATACTTGATCTCTATTACTATATAATTATCGAATACAGTTCAAAGCACAGTAACGGTGCAAAGAAATGTGAAATAGATTATTTGTCACAGTATTGAAACAAATGTTCTAAAACATTATTCGGGTACTTTAGGCAATAGATAAATAAATAACAAACAAAGTAGTGATTATATGAATTTATAACATGAAAAACTACATTTCGAGTGCTTTTGCTTGAATATTTATCATTCTGAAGTTATTAATTCATTAGAATTAAATCATAAGAAATTAATTTATATTCTTTATTCAGAAATAATAAATGTAGAGTTATTCAGTATCCACGCTATTGCTGGAACAGAAGACAACTTGTATACTTAGACATAAATTTTTTTCGGACAAAGTCGAACGCCGTAGTTTAATTTACTACTTACTCGCTAGTACCTTGTTGATTTCACTTTTTTTTACTTGTGCCTGAGAAACAGCCAATTTTTGTTTAATGGATTTCCGAACCGGTGATGATGAGTACTTTATACGGAGAAAACATATAATCTATCTCAGATTACTTCTCTAAAGGTTTTATCCCCTCCAAAAGCTGTTCATCTACACACTTATCAGCGTACATTCACTCTTAATAGAACCATCAAGTCTGAACAATGATCACTAGGCTATTTTCCTCTACCTCATGTTCGGAGACTTGTGTGTTAGCAAACTAATGCTTCTAAACCTCGAGATCTCACTTTGTAATCCTGTACAGACTGCAGCCCAACGTCAAGACGCATAATGTGAGACGGCTTTAATCACTGGATTGTAAATTGGCGTCGTGAAATTAATGGAACGTTTGTCCTTATACTTTGGTCGAAAGCGTAAGTGCAAAGTCATGTGCTCGAGGCAAGATTAAGCGAATTAGTTTCTCGTATGAGGATAGCTTCACGGTTGTACATACTATGGAGGACCGCCATCACACACTATGGAGCTCCATTGATATATTGCACATTGGTGTGCATTTTGGATTGTGTAATTTTAAAGTTAAAGCCTGCTTGCAATAAATGGATTTACATCACAATAGTTTTGTTCGCGCGCTACGACAAAAACAAAACTTGTAATTTCAATTTGAAAGTATCAAAACAGTGTTTTTCTCACGCAGCAGCAATAATGATACTTGTAATATTTGTTTCATAACATCAATTGAAATTTGTTCCTAGTTTTGAATACTATCAAACAACTAACATCTAGAACAGTTCAAGCGAAACGCATTAAGAGCATGAATTTGTAACTAGATTGCAGCCTCACCAGCCCGTGAATGATTTATCACTGGGATCTGAGATTCTGAAAAAGTTAAGCTGCTTCGTCATCTTTTCAGCTAGCATTTTTGTGAAAGTTTGTCATGGAATCTTTGTCTCACGAAATGATTTCTAGAAACAAACAAAAACATATAAATTAAAAAAGGAACAAAATAAAAAAGGTATAAAATTATAAAAAGGTAATAAAAAATATAAAATATATAAAAAATGAAAAACTAGAAATAAAAAATATGTGTGTTTTTCATTAGTTAATCGATAGAAGTTCACCTCATTAATTGGTCACTGGAAAGATTCTCAAAAGCGGCTTAATCACCGGTTTTCACGAGTTCATTTTCACCAAATACCCAATCAAAACGTAATTGGGGATGACCACCTTAATTTTTACCATGTGCTTCATCGAGAGTCTAAAACTGATTTCAATGAAAGAAATATTTACTATGCTTACACGGCAGATTTGCCAGATACTTTAAAGCAAAAAAATCCTATGAAAATTAGCCATTTTGCTCAACGAAACCAAAAATCGAAAGTGTTTTGCACACAGGTAGAATTTTAAATCGTTAAAAAAAGTATACGTTTCAATAGAAGGTACAGCGAAAATTAAATGTCAGAGGATGATTCTACAACTGGAGACGAGGTGTATCTTTTATACACTCAAAATTTTTCGAAAATCTCTGTCTCGTGTTTCCTCCAGCTCGCACATCCGGGCACCTTTGCTATAATGAGACCTTGTGCAGCATTTCTGGTCCAGGAGCTGTCTAACTGCAGAGTCATCGGGTTCAAATCATGACATTTTCGTGTTCTTCACGGCCTTACAATGAGTGTTGTCCCAAATGTATTGTTATACCATTAAACAGTTTGCGATTTTTTTTTCTTTGAGTTCAGGAAATAATTGCTCATGAATATTTTGCGTTCACTTAGGAAAATGGTCGGTAATAACTAATCACACTGAAGATATTCACATATTCACATATTACACATTCATATTCACTTATACATACATATTCACTCCCAAAGAAGGGTGTGAATAAGCTCACACCCTTCTCAATGGCCATTTTTTAGGCTTAGAATACTATCGAAGATTTTTCAGTTGGATTCAGCAGCCAATCTAAGTACGCCTTAATTCAAAAGCAAAATATATTTGTCACTAAAATCCTTGAGCTAGTCGAAATGTGACATCAATGTCATTTCCATAAGATGAGCATCTGCGCCTCCAAGAGATGTAAGCGAGGTATGAGATTTCGACATCTTGAAAACATAAAATTGTTTTGACCTGCAATTTTACCCTCTTCAGTGCTAGCTTAAACTCTCTTCTATAATAACTTCTTATCTATGGTTTCTTAAAGAAAACTGAAACAGTCGCAGCGCTTTCTCCTTTTTATACGTTCATCGCAAAGTTGTTGTCTTACATGGTTCCAACAACTATATTTATCTAGCTGCTACCGCGGTACAACTGCGGCATTTACGCAAACGTTCAGTAAGAGAGATGTCCAATTTGCAAAAATGTGCTTCCTATTGGTTCATTCATTATACGTCTTTATTTCAATGCATCTCATCATCATGATCTTTCTTAATCCTACATTTCGATGCTCTTTGGATGTGCGGTACAAGTACGGAAATTTGGAGGATCGGAGAGCATTAACCTTCAAATAATATTTGAAATTTAGTGGCAGGGAGAGCACATACTCTTCAAATGTAAAGCTTTTGTAAATGCATATTTTTATGCAAATCGTAACTTTTGAATGAGTCGAACGATCATTTGATTTAAGAGAAAATGGTTTAGTGTGAGTGAAGATCCATGGATAGATCTTGCAACAAACAGCATTGTCTTCCACGTCCTGAGTCCAAGAAATAATTCGTCGTCTTTGATTTTTTTCCAATAGTGTAGGACGAACGGAAGGTGAAGTTTCGATGAAATTGAGCCTTTGCATATTGAAATGAAATATTTATGGCACTTGGTGTAAATAAATATTTCTTCTGCATTTTACGATGGTGTGTAGTACTTCATTTCGAACTTCAATGCAAACTAAATCGTATTTTAAAAAGTTAAATAGAATTTTTTTTCTTTAAGAACTCTGCTACACGATAATAAAATATTTCTGTTGATGTTAATGTTTTTGAAAGAATTTGAAGTGTCGAAAACACTGAAGATGTTTCTGAATGATGACCAACCGCAGACAGTGTTAAATTTTGCAGTCGCAGTTTTACATTCTCGTCCACAAAATCTTTCAGTGAAATTTTTATCTTTACAGTAGTCGGCCTTGATCGATAAACTTAGACTTCATACACCAGAAAACTTATCACTGATGTTGCACGATTTGATCACTGTTCATGAATACCTGTTTTTCTCTTAAGATATCTAGAAACTGTTTATCATTCAAACCATGCACCTGACAATAGCTCACTGACCTTCACCATAAAGCAGCTTCTCGCTAGTTAGCTGTAAAAGTTACTTCTACGCTGTTTTACATCCATCCATTGACTGCAGCGTTGATAAGAATACATCGATGTTTTGAAAAAAAACAACCGGCTAAAGCTACAGCGTGAGTGCGATAGCAATTTTCGAAATGGTTTTCTCAGGAAAAACGCTAGGAAAGCTTTCCAAGTTCGTGACGTTAAAAACCGCGCAAACTGAGTTCCCCCATCGTACCATCTCTCGGAACGGTGCCCAGGAATAGCTGCAGGAAAATCATCCAATCAGCCTCGCTTGTCAAGGGTTTTAACAGCGCGTTGTGCCAAGGTCGTTGCACGCATCTTCAGGATTTGCTTAAATCTTCATGCCTTCCATGGAAGCCGTTTGAGACGCAAAATTTGTTTGCTTGTGTGCTTTGCCACTCAAGTTCGATACTTATGTTTTGAGTGCGCACTGTGGTAACAATCCTGTGAGTATTGGTAGTCTGAGCAGGTGAAATTTTAAACTTCCATTGTACGATGGTGTACACTTTCCGGTTCATGGGTGTGAAATGGAAAGGGGGTATAAATAAACCAAATAACAAGTCAACAATAAATCCTATCACGCTGTTGCTGATCAATTTTCCTCTATCAAATTAAAAAAATGCTAAAGTTATATATCTATTGATTTCAATTAAGCGTTTTGAACTCAAACAAAATTCTGAGTTGTAAGAAGCAATTGTTCAAAATTTCCCGCTATAACAACATACTTAGCCCACTACATATGACGACAACACGAACTTTAATGTCATTCAATGCAGCTCGAAAAGCACGCTTTGTTTGACAATTTTTTTTACATTCAAACAATATTCGAAGAATTTCTCAACATCGGGAATAAACAATCACAAGAGAAATAGCCATGTAATCACTTTAAGTTCTTGGTTTTTTGTTGCCTCTAGCATAGCCATCTCTAATCCTGCAATTTAGCGCACCATGAAAATTAAGGACAACCATGTACTTGACGGAGAAGAAACGCCTCACATTGATCTAAAATTTAATTTTTCTTTTATATATTCAAACATGCTGACAAAAATTAACCCATCACAAATTGATGAGTTGGAACATTTTATCGGCATCAATTTCACCAAGAACTACGGAGGCTTCTTTCGAGGCCATTCATTCCAGAATGAACGGACGCTGGTCAGCGCCAAGACCCGTGCATGTCTAGGACCATTCATTGCAGTTTTGTCGAAAGACTTGTCCTCTGTTAATCTCAAGTGAAAGGGAAGCTGAAGGCCCGTGACCCCGCACAAAGAACCTCGTACTTAGTGAAGATGGCTGACCCGAGGACCTAGGACTACGTTAGGCTTCTTCTGCGTCGGTCAGGTGCATAACTCAGCTCTACGCACCTGAGAAAGGAAGCCTCGCTGCCCTTATATGGCAGAAATTCATGAGTGGGTAATGGTTGATGAAGCTTCGGACGCACGAGCCTTGAAAATAAAAGACTTGGAAGATTGGAAAACTAATCTATTATTAGTACAATAGTGAGTATTTTTTTACTTCTTTCTTGTTCGCTTGCTTGATTTGTCCCTGTCCTTTCCAGGGTTAAAATTATGGACACCATAGGCGCTGATGGTAAAAAATAAAGAAAAAATAGACAGTAAAGAGTGTTTGATTGTGTTAGTAATTTTACTCGCTATTTAGCGGATACTCCTGCAATGCATTAAGATTGCAAAATACGTATTTTTGAAATGGAGAATTCGTGTTGAAATATCTGCTTCGTAAAGGCATCTGTTTGGTTAATACACGGAAAATTTGAGCGGTAATGAAATCTTCATAAATGACACAGAGCCTCATCGCACAGTAATAGCTGTTCAAGTAAACAGAAAACAGTTATTGCTTGTGTACATTACGACACTCAACTGAAGGATTTATAATCTTTGAAATGCAACGATACTTCAGATGGAGAGCTTCATGCGTCGTGCTTGCATGACGACCATGGTACGTTTGTTTTACTCAAACGAAGGAATTTCGACAAAATTAAATTGTTCATAAATGAATTACTGGGCAATGGGTATCGGTAATCAGTAATAAGTTTCTCCTGAAAAAATTGAGACTTTTTTCAATAAAATCCACAAATTTTATGAAGTTTCATTAAGAGAAATGAGAAACGAATACTTTAATCGGAAATATTGGAAGAAATTCCGGTTAGTGAGTTAAAAAAAGATGAAACAACGTTCTATAATAACACTGATATCTTTTATATCGCCGTATACGTGAACATATCACCAGAGTTACAGAATACACATAGTTCAAACGCAAGACTAGCGCAACCCTATGATGCGTAAGACATACTGTGATGCTGCGCTCTGCATAAAGCTGACGTTTGCAATTGATATGTCCACCCTGAATACACAGGTATTGAACCCATTAAATCACTATTTTCTTATAGAAAAACTGTTGAGAAAAGGAAACATTTTAGAGACTGAAAAGTAAGACTTCCATGAAAGCCAGTTTATCATCACAGTTAGTCGGTGACACTATACTGAAGACAAATTCACAATCACTGTGAGTCATACTATACTAAACTGAAAAAAATGCACTATCACTGAGAGTTACACTACGCTATCCTGAAAACAAATTCACCATCACTGTGAGTCACCCTACACTACAACGAAGACAAATTTATCATCACTCTGAGTCCCCCCTACTACCCAGTGACTCTAACAGCGACCAAATTAGACCATGTGGATGCGTATTAAATGAATGATATCGATCGTAAAGGGACACAGGAGCTCGTAAAGCAGGCGATGTGAGCTTACCTTGCTGAATTACAAGGATATTTGGCGAAAAGTGCAACATTTACAAGCTAGAACTTCCTGCTAAGTTCGTATTACGACCACTCTGGGCGTAACGTGAATGTTTCAAGGGATATTTGCTTGCTAGGATTTCCTTACTTGTGCTGGAACAAGGCAAAATGTAAGACGGCATGTTGTGTGGAGTAGAATAGAAAATGGCAACAGAAACGAGCCAAGTAGCCTATTGTCGGGCCGTCGAACAATGAACATGCACAGGCATCAACAAAACGCTTTAAATAATCGATTTTCATGCACATGTTGCAGTATATTCATGCAGTATAACTCTCAATGCTTCAGTTACGAAAAGTGCTGTCCTACGATGTGACCGTTTTCTTCGAATTATTAAAACTCTTAGAGCCAAGATCACCTATAATTTCATGCCATGCTGACGACTGTGTGCGCAGTGACCAACGTAGCCGTTTGCTAGAGAGTGTTGGCTGACCGTAGTGATGTGCGCATAGAAGAATGCACTCTCATCCGTTGAGTTGAAGTGACGTTAACTAAGATGAAGGCTTACTAAAATTTAGGGTTACTAATAAATAGGTTTACTGAGATATAGGTTCATAGAGATACTGTTTTACCATGACATGGGTTTATTAAGATAAAGGCTAACTATGATATAGGCTTACCAAGATTTACTTAGACATATGCCATTGAAACAATCTGAGTTTTGTCGCTCGCTACAATTGAAATGCAGCAGATGCGGTTGCAAAGTTTTCATTAGAGAGTTTTACATGCAAACTTCACTTCCAGTAAGGGCAGTTTTGTACATCACAAGGCATAAAATTGTTGACTCTGTTTTATACATGACGGGTAAAATAGAGAATGAGAAAATCTATGAAATTATAGAACAGCAAAAGCTTTCTTATACATTGACGAGCCGAGCTGAAGGTAGCATTTTCCAGCTTAAAATTTTAAAATTTTCATCACTTGTGAAGACTATCACTCAAAACTATATTGAAGCAGCTTGTTTATTTCATAATTTAGTGCTGGATGATATGTAAATTCATAAATGACTACAGTATTGTTAGCTTGGCAAAGTTTCTCTATTCTCCGACAAAGAATTATTTATTCGTAAATTAGGAACTAAATAAGGCGAAAATATATTATGCAAAGCTTCAGCCGCATCCCACTCTCAAAACTGAGGCTCATGTACGCAACACTAATGATCTAATTGTCTTGGTGTGAAGTTTAATGTATCGTGAGCTCTTTATTTTTTCTGTTGATTCTGTGGGAAAACAACGCGTAAAAGATGACCACAGAAAGTGTTTCATTTGTTTTAAGTTTCGTGTGAAAATACTCATATATTTCACTCATCTTCAATTAATTCACTGACTGAGGCTCGAACTAGTAATTGAAGTATACACTTCACTATTTACTATACCACGACCAAGTCGCATGTGCTCATTAATTTACATTGACATAACCTCTGTGTTAGCTATGGTACAACTTAATCATCTACATTTTTGTATATACCAATTATCGTTAATACGACCTAGTATCAACAAACCTAACTTAGTCATTGCTATAAACTCAAACTCGTCAATGACATTAGATATAACTTATTCATTGAAATAAAATGCAACCTAGTCATTTACATCGGTACACCCAAGTCATTACCATTGATCTTAACTTAATCATTGACACTGGTTACAACCTAGTCATTTATATAGGTACAACCTAGTTTTCGTTGATGCATTATTTTCATGTGCCCGAGTAGTGAAGGGCAGCAACAAGCCGGCAGAAGAAAACTGTCAACTTAGTTCCCGCTTTACAGTGAAAAGCTGAATTCTTAGTCATTTAGAATAATAAGACATAACTTCGCAGCATTTCAGCGTATTATTAAAGTGATTAGACATAACTTCTTAGGGTTCCAGTGTATCATTTGAAATGATACATTACTTCATAGGGTTTCAGTGTGTCAAGCTAGCTTCATTTTAAAAAGTAAACAAGAGACATTTGTTTCATTGGCGGGTGAATATATTTTACTCGAATAAATTATCTGTTGGTAAATTTTTTCAGCCCTTTCCGGCTATTTTACAATCACATTCGAGAGCAGCTTTTCAGAACGCACGGAGAGTATAATATCATGAATATTTTCAAGTGAACTGTTCTAAAAACTTTATTTAGATAATTAGTAAGTTAGTATCCAACTCGAGCTTTTTCGATCAAATGAAGAGTGCAGTCGTTAGAAGCGAAATTTTTTAATCAGAAATAAAATCTCTCAGATGCCAATGAGAACATCAATAAATTAAATTTTTAGGGTTCTTAGCTCTTCACGCGTGAATTGTTCTGCTGGTTCCAGGAGTCGAGCCAACACTGGAGAGTCTACGCCGTATAATATGTCTTTTATTTCGGAAAAGCAGGTATACATGTGGAAAATAATGCATTATTTGCGAAGAAAAAATCAATCCCTTCATCGAAAACTGAAGCATGTACAATGTCATAGTCTCAGAAGAGTACATTCGTGTCAGGAGCCAGCTGTGATTTGTACTTTGCTGACACTGGCGAAGGGGTAAAAATTCCATCGGTTAGACTTTCTCCCTCATGCGATAACGTCCGTAGCACACATGGATGCGGCGTCTTCGCGCGCTCGACAAAGAATTGCCACTCGCCTAAAATTCTCCAGCTAATTTTAGAGTTTTCTGATTAGGCACATTCACCTCTGTCCAGAGGTTAGTCATGCGATATGCTACTACAAAACTCTCGAGCTGTCAAAGATCATTGTGTACCGTACAGTTGGAACATTTTAAAGAGATAAATTTCTGTGAACTTAAATCCGTGCTACAATATCTTTTACATCCAATTCATGTTTTACGATTTTATATTCATTTCACGTTTTGGGGATTAAATTCGCATCGAGTTCCTTAATCTATGAAAATCAGCTATTGCACCACAGGGGACAACTGCCAAGGATGAAGAAACGCCGGCATCGGGCGCATAGCCTCAGCCAAAACAAGTCGTTGGACGGCTTCGACTCGTCTTTACCCTGAGGCATCTAATGCTATTCGTAGCGAGCAGTTCCTGTTACAGAGATAACTCCTTCGTCGTCTCATCTTCCTGATGAACACCAAGTGCTTCTAACGCTGGTAATTTTACCGCGTCTTCGTAATTGCCTGCCCATACACGATCAAGCTTGCCTTGTGCTCAGGCTATACTCAGAAATCATGTCGGAAAGAGTTGAAGAGCGACCCTGAAATAGGCAAGTTTGAGGAAAAACGACGGAATGTTTATTTTAAATGCTCTAAACGCGCATGGTGTATGGCGTTCATGGTGACCTACACAAATCCTTTACCATGAAGAGTGCTTGCATTGAACAGAGATTTCAGCAAAGGAACTTGAGTGTCATTATTGAGCGAACATCGAAGGCTGGGACGCAGCCTTGGAAGTTGTACTACTGATCCTCGTTTATTTTTTTCGGAGCAGGAAGCTTGCAAGCCGTCACGACGCTTGCAAGTTTAGTCGCTGGTGGCAGCTCTATGAGAGCTAATCATTGGTGTACGGGAAATCAACTGGAATCCCAGAAATCCTAAGGTGATTTTAAACCCGAGACGGGCTTCTTTACAATAAATGCACCTTTATCCCCAATATTGTTGAAAAGAAATTGTCTTAACCTTTTATGGACCAACATCCTTTCTGAGCAACATTAGGAAATCACTCAATTGTTGTTATATTCTAAATGCTTCGAGGAAATATTCACGTTATCTTGGATTTTATATTTTATTATTTAAGAGAAATTACGGTAACTATTCGTTCAAAATCAAAACAATTTAGTCATTGTAAAAATATATAATTTTGAACGCGATTTCTACGTGTGAGATTTGAGTAGGTCTAAAATATTAATTACTTGAAACATTAATGTTCAAATATAAATGCATATAAATATAAATGCTTAAACATAAATGCATAAAATAATAGAAAGATCGTACTCTCGTTGCATGTGCTTCAAAATTTCGAATTGGGATGCAAAATTCATGGGCTAAAAGACTTCAGTGTATTTATCATTTATGCTTGAAATAAATTAGGGCTAATTGCAATAGTTTTGCTGTAGCTGAGCGATAGTAACTGTCATGCTCAGCTCAGTACGTGTATGAGCGCAGGCCAGGTTCTTGAATCAGTCGTACGTTCATGATGCCTCTTGTTATTGCACATAAATTTTTAAAAATTAAATTAAAAAATAAAATAAAAAATGAAAAATAAATGGGTTAATTGGTAGCCAGCTCCTAAGAAGAGAGCATTTTTACTCATAATTTTAGGAGTTAATTTTTCCACTATAATTATCATGGCTTATGATTCGAATTTCCAGTGATTTTTCGGTGTATTTTATATATAAATTTTCCATGACTTCATAGTTGGAGAATGAATTCTTATGCATCCTCACGGATTATCGCATCTGCTAAAATATAACACTTATGCGAACAGAAATAATACCTAATTCTGTAATGGACCCTCAAAATATTCAGACGAAACTACATATTTTAGCGACCATTTTGAAAAAATTTCAACATGTACTTCAATTTTCCAACTAGCACACCGGCTCAATTAATAGCATTCGTTCCAACAGAAAACACTTTTTACGACGTATTCTTATTTCTGCTGCGAAGGAGAAAGTTTCCAAGGGACGACGGAACGAAAGCATGTAACCTCAGCTGACCTTGTGCCTGCGTTTGCGCCTCAACATGCTGACCTTACTTCAGGTTCCTCAATATTTCAACGAAATACTACTTTTCTGACGCGTGAAACACGCTGTCCGGCGCTCGGTGAAGCTCTGAGAAGTTTACCACTCTGGGAGCCTGTGAGTCGTGGCACACGAGGGCTTTTGCTAACAGAACAACACACAGTGGAACAAAAATACGGCAGGAAAGTCACACGAGCAGAATATTAACAGTGCGAAACAAAGTGTTTATGCAGCGCGTTTCGATGCAGTCATAGTCCCAATAAGTGTCCGCGTTGAAGTGTGAAAAACTGCTAAAACTGCATTAAGTGAAAAAAATGAACACAACGCATAACAGTTAAGTGAAGCAAAAATTATTATAGCTGAGAACTCAAGACTGACAGCTGTAACTCACTTTAGGATAGACGAGCGCGATCATTATGTAGTAAATTTTGTTGCACCTGCTGACGGTCTGAACGATTCTCCCTTATAGAGTGTGAACCATAAAACTTGAGTTTATAATTCTGTTCCTTTGGGAGAGACTAAAATGTTACTTGATTTTCAGCCTATCAATAAAATATAACAATTCTTTGGTGGAAAATATTTTGTTAGAGACGTCAATAAGAACATTTTGTATGTAGTATTCTTTATACTGAATATACTGTATGTAGGTGGATTATATACAAGCGCAGTAACAAATTAGCAAATTTGTTGGAAAGAACATCAGATTTAGTTTTACAGGAAAACTTTGTGTATAAAAAATATGGTACAGGAAATATATCAGTGACACTTGAACATTGTTGAAATTAGATAATTTTTCAATGAGATATTTTGGGTTGCAGAAATCTTGTTCGAAAGCATCACTGTATTGAAGATCCTGTTCCATGATTTCAAATCTAATTGATTTAAATGTTAATTTGAGGTGATAAATACAGAAGATATTAAAACCTAATTTAATACTCAATCAGCGTCATTCATTCTCAATCATTAATTTTCGATTTTCAAGGACATTGCAGGCTGAAGTGGTGTAAATACTCTCAAATACAGCATCTTATTAACAAAAGTCACACTATCTCTTTTAAAATAAATTCCCGACATTACTGCGAGCTTCTGAATCATTTGAATCGAACCAGTTCATATATTGTAAAGCAAAGGTCACGCAGTCTCGCCAACAAGACTGCCAGTGGATTAGAAAATTCCCGAGGACGTGGCAGGAGCCTGCGTCTGGCATTCGAGTCGTGGTTGCCCGGCTGATGCAAAACTTTCGCTCTCTACGGACGGGTTCTGTTGCAGTGTGGTCAGGGTGCTAAATTACAGAATCGCCTTATTTTTAATTTCTAATTTATGATACTTGCTAATTTCTATTTGCATACTGTAATCTTTGCACACTTTCGTCTGCGCACACTGACATCTTTATTCTGGAATTGTTGCATGCTGCAAATCATACTAATTGTATCTGCAATCTTTGATGTTTCATGGTTGCGAGATCTTCATTTTCACGTTTGTAGAACAATGCTGACCTTTTACGTTGCACTGGTGGATGATTTTATCGTAGAAGAAATGCAGCACACATGCGAGCGTGGAGAATTTCCTGTGAGTAAGATCGTAAGCTTACAGTGCAGGATTTGTAAGAAATTATTGTTCTGATGAAACGGTAAACATTTCATCTTAATTTAGCACTTTGTATGGTAATTGTTTCTACCTGCATGAGATTTTTCTGGGCTAATATTCAGGTGCCAATGATCCCTGTCAACTGCTGAGTGAACGGTATTATTATTTTATCGAAAACATGCAGTTATTTTGGAGAAGCATTTGCTCAAGAAGTAAACTGCCAATGGCAAACGCTCAGGTTCCTAACAAAGTTGTGATGATGACTTCGAAGAATTAAGAACTGAGTTAAAATTGGAACGAGAGTCTATGACATGGATAATTAGTTTAAAGAGTAACTGAATTTACGTTGAAATTCATAACAGGTCAACATCTTTATGTTATCACAATAACACAAAGACCCAGAAAAATCAAAATCTAAAAATACTCATTTAGCAAGATACTATTACGTACAAGACCAGTGAAACCTTAACTTGTTTTGCTTAATTTTGAGGTAAGTACATGTATAGGTAAGTTCACGGAAAACTCATGTTAACAGTTGTCTGACGGTCTAAACACAAGATATTAGAAACCTTAGCCTGCTAAACTAAATTTTTGGGTGCATGCATTGCGTCTTCAAATGTTCACGGAATACTCAACTTGTCGGTTGGTTGAACGGCTTGTAACATACATCAAAACATTGCAGAAACTTCATTGTTCTCGTCAGACTTCCTTCATGAATAGTTCATGCTCGATAACGAGTTGAATACTTGTTGGTTTTAAAGCTCTTCTGACCCACACCGCTAAGTTTATTCCTAAGTTGCCAAAGCTGTTGCTTTATATTTTAAAAACCAATGATGGTACTTTTGTACCATCTCTATTGGAAATAAACCGTTTTTCTTTTCTTTTCTTTTCATGAATAAGAGATGGTAACGTTTATTGCTTCTGAAGTTTCACTTTGTGCTGCGCTTCCATACTGCCTGGAGGTTGAATAAATTGCGTACTTTAATTAAATTGTGAGAGGACTTCGAATTAACATAAAAAATAAGAGTCTTCATCAGACGCTGTTCTCACGTCGAGACGAGGTCAAAGTTCCGTTGTAGCGATGACTGAACGAAAATTTTTAAAGAGCGATTTTGGATGACAGTGATAGTCGCTTTTTACGATGTGAGCCAAGGCGTAAATATTTAAAAAATCATACTGACTTGGGCACGGTTGTCGCTCGGGAACCAAAATCGGTGGTTAACAGCGACCGCAAATTAGTGATTCATGGCAGCAATTTTGTAGTGATTACTTCATACACGACGACGAGACGACAGCAATAGTACATTATAACTTCTCCCTGTGCCTTGAGCTACCAATGCCTATGAAACTTGACGAGTGAAGTAACTTGAGTGAGAAGGTGACAAGTTTATCAAACGACCTGGCGTCTGCTTTGAACCTTCGATGCAAACTCAAGGTCAGTGTTAAAAAAATTGGCCCAGATCTTTTCGTGGAATAATTCAAATTCACAAATTCACGAATTGATGCCTTTGATGTTCTAGGTTGGGACGCAAAATTTCATTAATTCTTTAAAAGGTACATTAGTGTCTGCTCAACAAGTTCAATGCATTTAGAATACACATGAGATCGTCTGGAATCACGACAAATATACAACGTACCCATGCACATTAGTTAGAAAAATGAAAATAAAAAATGTCTAGTTTTTGCATTTTTGGGTTATGTTTTTGAAGTGATGGTTGTTTTGAACATTAAAACAACGCAAGGAAACGATTAAATGATTGGCATGAGTAGATTTTACACACATAACAATTAAACTGCTTGCCAGACTTAAGTCTGCGAATTAACTTTTCTTGTCAATGTTGACGCAACTCCTCAGAGCCCTGCAGCTTTTTATCTCCAAGGAATATCCACTTCCTATGTAAATTCTCACATTATACGTTAATTTTTGGATTAAATATTGATTATCCTCAAAATACAAATTCGCAGTTGAATTAAATTCGAACGACAAGGATTTTCACTGAAATAGATAATTCCGTGGAAAATTCCCCTCTTTGCTGAGGGGGTAAATTCTTTCATGATACATTTTTACTGAATGAGCATATTACATCAAATTTTACTGTGTAGTATGACTTCTCATTACATACATCAGAGGACAAAACTACTGATTTATTCAATTCAGAAATTCAGCTGCCAGACACATAGTAATTCTAATTGGAATTTCCTTGAACATCTCTAGAAATCGGCTTACCCAGGACTTACGTACTAGCATATGACTTTCGATTGCGTACAGGATTGCGACGTAGGACTGACAGTAGCTAAGGTGAGCGCTTTTTTTCGTATTAAGAATATTCTCGCGTCATTCGTAGTTTTCTAGCAGATGTTCCGTACGCGCCAACCATCGTACGTCGCCCAACTTGTACTCTCATCAGCACCTGCTCGTAAAAGTTTAACTGGGAAAATGTTGTGAAAAGTGCGATAGATTACCCTGAGTGAACTCAGGACTCAGGTTCACTCAGGATTTTCTGAGTGAACTGAGTGAACTCTGAGTGAACCAATTGCCAGCAGATAAATCAGGATTTGTGGGGTAAATTTTGAAGTGTGGATTAGAATTGGCGAATCAAAAAAGAAATCTTCGCCGCGAGCTCCGTGGGATGTTAGAGATTTCTACGAAGAATGAAACCATCAAGGATGTTTCAGAGGGTGAGGCTAGATCTTAGGTTTAGGTCTTGTAACGTAGTTTTAGATTTTGCCCCGGCGTAGGCTTAGGGCTTGTTCATATTAAGTATAATTTAATCGTATATATGTTTCTAAATTATAGGTGATGGAAGTAAAATTTACAAAGCGATCATCACTTCCCACCCTACTAGACTCACTGATCACCTGTCTCAAATCTCGATGCAGCATATTTTGGCCCAGCATAGGCCACGGCACGACACAAATCATGGCGTGACACAAATCATGGTGGCAGCCAAGCAGGCACCCACAGCAGAGAAAGTGCGGGTCATAGCATAAGGATCTTCTTCCTTTGCTTCAGAGGCCATTACACCACAGCTGTTGTCCTTGGCCGCGCCACAGCTTGAATGTGAAAACAGCCTCGGGACGAGTTAGGCTGTTCATAAAATTAAAGAAGACGCACAAAAAATTTTAATCCGTATTTCAAATTCTTCTTTGTGGAACTCTTGTCACGATTTACGCGATCGTTTGATAATAATAATTATAATAATTGGCAAGCAATCACTGATGAAAATAATGAGTGAAAGTTGTTCATTTTCCCCTCGTTTGCGTGGCACAACAAGCGTTTTTTGATGTTCTTTATTTGGAGGGATTTGCGTAATGAGTGCCTTATTCAGAATCGGTTTTTCAATGAACGCATGAGGCGAATAGTCCCTAATTATCTTGCATAGGGATTTTTTTGGGGAACCTAGTGATTGCTTCAGTATTTATAGTTATCTGTAGGCGAACCCTGAAGGTTAGAAAATTTTATGGCATTGAAATGATCATTTAAAAACATCATTATTTTTATGCTCACCGCGATTTGTTCATGGGTCACTGAATTTTATCGAGAAGTTCAGCCGCTTGGTTTTTCAGGAAGATATGAATTGCTCCGTCGTACATAACCTTGATGTTCACTCAATCGGCTTTCGAAATTGACATAAATAATCCTCACAATTTACAATGGTGGGTGGAACAGCTGTCGGGATCAAGTATTGAAGGCCATTTTGACGCCTCACATGTACGCTTTAAAAGTACATGGCGTACTCAGATTTTTATGCATTTGTAGTAGATAAAATAAATACTATAGGGAGACTCACCTCTGAACCCTGCGTATATTACAGAATCACACGCCATGAACATTCGAAGAAACATAACCCGAGGGATGGGAACCCGAAGGAGGGAAGAAACATAACCCGAGGAATGGGAACCCGAAGGAGGGAAGAAACATAACCCGAGGGATGGGAACCCGAAGGAGGGAAGAAACATAACCCGAGGGATGGGAACCCGAAGGAGGGAAGAAACATAACCCGAGGGATGGGAACCCGAAGGAGGGAAGAAACATAACCCGAGGGATGGGAACCCGAAGGAGGGAAGAAACATAACCCGAGGGATGGGAACACGAAGGAGGGAAGAAACATAACCCGAGGGATGGGAACCCGAAGGAGGGAAGAAACATAACCCGAGGGATGGGAACCCGAAGGAGGGAAGAAACATAACCCGAGGGATGGGAACCCGAAGGAGGGAAGAAACATAACCCGAGGGATGGGAACCCGAAGGAGGGAAGAAACATAACCCGAGGGATGGGAACCCGAAGGAGGGAAGAAACATAACCCGAGGGATGGGAACCCGAAGGAGGGAAGAAACATAACCCGAGGGATGGGAACCCGAAGGAAGGAAGAAACATAACCCGAGGGATGGGAACCCGAAGGAAGGAAGAAACATAACCCGAGGGATGGGAACCCGAAGGAAGGAAGAAACATAACCCGAGGGATGGGAACCCGAAGGAAGGAAGAAACATAACCTCTGGGCTCGAATAATTCTGTTCTTCTGGCACAAGTGGCATCTTTTATGCTCTTTTGTTAATGTATTAATTCAAAGGCGTGCGGAAATACATTTAGTAATGCATAGTAATTCGAAGCATACTTCAGAGGATTCACTTGAAACGAAATTCACCATTTTCAAGTTTATTTACGTCCAGAGAGGTGAAGTTTTCGACACACATATTTCGAAATGAAATGAAAAGCCGTTCTGTGGCACGAGAAAATATGAAGTAAAAAACACTTCCACGTTCGGGAAACGCTTTCTTGTTAATGTTTACCAGTACAGTATGCGTTGCACTCTCACCCAAATTTACTTCGTTCCCTCTTAAAATCTTGAAAAACTCTAATATTTAAAAAGCACTCACGTTGTTATTTAAACAAGCTTTATGGGGTTAATTAAACAAGCTTTGTAGCGTTATTTAAACAGGCTTTATGACGTCATTTAAACACGCTTTTTTGAGGTTATTTAAACAAGCTTTATGGCGTTTTTCAAACAAGTTTTATGGCGCTATTTAAACAAACGTTATGGGGTTATTTGAACAAGTTTTATGGTGTTATTTAAACAAGTTTTATAGTGTTATTTAAACAATCTTCATGCGGTTATTCAAGCAAGTTTTGTGGGTCTCAAAAACTGGGATGCATTATTGCTCGCTTCATGAAGAGCAGGATAAAAAAAAAGAGGAATTTGTTAATTGATGACGTTTGTTGGTACAATAATGGAATCGATGGTACAATAATGGCAATGACAGCGGGTTTGATATTAGGTAGTAATGGAAGGCACAGTAATGGCAATGATAGAGTAGAATAATCGTAATGACGGTGGGTGCCATATCATGTGATGATGGAAGCTACAGTAACTGCAATGCTAAAGGATACAATATCGGTTATGATAGTGGGTGTCAAATTAGATAATGACAGAAGGCACAGTAATGGCGAAGATAGGTAGCACAATAATTGGTAATGATCATGGGTACAAAATAGAAGATAATAGCGAGTATAATAATTGGTAATGATCATCAGTACTAAAATGGGGGATGACCATGGGTACAAAATGGGTGATGATCTTGCCTACAGTAATGGGTGACGATCGTGTGTACATTCATGGGCAATGATCGAGTAGAATCACGGGTGATAATCATTGGTAAAAAAGTGTGAAGCAATCGAAAGTAGAATGATTGGTGATGATCATGAAAACAGCAATGATTGATGATCTTTTGTTCAATATCGGGTGAAGATCGGGGGTATAGTAACGGACGATGATTGAGAGTAATAATGGGTGATGATGGTGGAGACAATACTTTATTACTGCTGACAGCTATATAAAAGACTATTTCATCACTCTTCTATGTCATAACTATACAGCTCACCACAGTACTTCATTACAGTAACATTAAGTATTGTGCTCGCAACACGCACCATTGAGCGCTTCATGGATGCCATCAATACTTCGTAAAAAAGAGCTTCGTTCAAATAATATTCATTCATGCATTATGTTAACAGTTTTTTGCCTTGAAATACGAGGATTTTATCAGTCCATTCGTGTTTGGCTCGAGTTAGTCCGTGTTTTTGCTATAGTGCATTGTCGCACGTCGGTGTCAATGCTCCCATACACGGGCTGCTTGTGAGGCACCGGTTTTGTTCAGGCCGGTCAGACTCTCAGGTAAAATTCAGTGCAAGTTGAGGATAGCCCGTTTCAGCCCGTACATCTCATTCAAGGATGTTATTTTCAAGAGTTTTCAATTCTAAATAGGTTGGCTGTCATTTCTTGTAGCAAAGATGTACCGGGTTTTCATTTTCAGGAAAATGTTCCAGTATTATCTCCAATTGAACGTCTCTAATTAAATTATATAATTTTGTAATTAAATCATCAAACTAAATGAAACGTAATTTTTCAATGAATTAGCAGATCGATGAGCAAATCTTTCCTAGATTTCTAGGAGCGCATCAACTTCCTTCGAAATTTACATACGTACGCACTTCCACAGTCTTTGGATGTTATATGAACCCGAAAAACTGAAAAGTAATCAAGGAATTCGGTACAGAAAAAATCATTGATGACCAACGACATCGCCATAATGAAACGGCTGTACAAATTTGTTACTTATAATAATTTAATACTTATAATAATTATATACTTATCATATCTGTATCCAATACTTATTTTACTAACCCTGTATTTGATACGTCTCAAAATGACCAGCTTTTTCAGGCAGTTGTTGTTAAGTCAAGATGATATAAGCCAAAACCGCTTTTAGTCGAAAGCCTAATAATTTACTATTTAATTAATTATTTTCCTTCATTTCTTTTTGAGATCCAAATTTTGTAGATGAGCATTTCATAACTTCTTTGAGACGTGTGTGCCGCGTTTCAAAATTAAAAGTTCAGACTCCAAGACCAAGAAGTAACTGTGCACTCAATACGAGGAGAAATTCTTCAGACTTTGAGCCTGTTGCCTGTCAAGGATAAGGACAGGTAATGCCGTTTAAATATTTTACAGGGTGTTATTAACATTGATTCTTAGCGAGATAATAACACTTCTAACACAAAACTTTCTGCTGAAAATGGCAAGCAGCGATATCCTATTCTTCAGAGCTTTTCTCCTCTTATGTAATAAATACAAAAGGCCGGCAAGAATTCATCTTATCATTTGGCTTTAAATCATCCTCTGAGATCATGTATGGTCAGAATGAAACATACACCCTGAAAAGAACATTCACCGAATTGTTTTCAGTATATGAGATAGCTTGGGGCATGACGACTAATTTTTGAATAAAAAGATTTGCACTGCGACGTTCCTTGCTGATAAGTTCATACATGGGGATTATTATTTTTTTTAAGATTTGTTTTCCACAAGCATGTGCACGGTTACAAGGGAGATACTGAAGTATATTTAGACGATATATAACAGTGAATAATACTAAGGTTAAGAACCAAATGAGGTACCAGCCTTCTATGGCAACCTATCAGGAGATGAACAAATTGTTTTCACAAAAGTGAATAACTAATTAAATTTATGTTTCTAGCTCAGAATTAGTGAACCACACGAGATAAATATGACAAATTGAGAGAGGGTACGGCTTGACATAATGGTTCAATTTGATTATTAAAGGAATTTTAGAGCTCACTGAAAGGTTTCGTGCTGATTTTTGTATTTTTTGCTTTTCTAACAGGATTTTAGTGCTTTAGTAGGATGCGTTTGACTTTGTGCAAGTGTCAATGGATTTGAATGGTTTTATACGTGCATGATCTATGGGATTTTTGAAAGTCAATTATCCCATTGAATTATTCCCAGATATTTTGGGCAATCAGTTTCTTTATTCTTTTCGCGCTTACCCTAATGCCAGGGAGCAGTGTTGTGTTCTAAAAGAGAATAACACACATTCAGTCTCGTAGAAGTTTTTAATATTTTGTATGTTTGGAGGAACAGCGAAGTACTGCTTAGTTACTGATATATTAGTTTTACTACATACAGTAGACTTATTTTTTGGGTGAAACATATCTGTATTGATAATTAAATCTTGAGGACAATAATTATTGATTAGCATTCATCATCCCAGTTTCCAAGGAAGAAAACTCAACTTCTCAGCTCTCAGCTCTGTTCCTTGCAAAAAAAGCTCATCTTAACTGCTTTCATAGTTAACTCTTGCGAATGATCGATCAGGATTATTGTGTCCAGTTTTCAGGAACACTCAAATTCATGGTAGGGTGTCGTTTATTCAGGGCAGGATGTCATTTATTCAGCGTAGGATGTCCACCCAAATTCAGGGCAGGGTGTCCACCCAAATTCAGGGTAGGGTGTCCATCCAAGTTCAGGGCAGGGTGTCCACCCAAATTCAGGGCAGAATGTCCACCTGAATTCAGGGCAGGGTGTCCACCCAAATTCAGGGTTGAGTATCTTTTGTCCCCTAAAACCTAATGAAGTTGTTGACATTTCTGTTGCCAATTAACTCCCTCACGCGCTGGTCGGATCATTTCTGCAGGGTGACGGGCAACAAACTGTCGTCCCCTCGCGCACGGAGCTATTGAAATTCCCGACATTGCTGTAAAATTCCATTCATTTTTGTCGATTTCATCAAGACTTCGTGAGCTGCGTTTTGCGACGTCCTCTGGCCAAGGTGGTAAGCGAAAGAAGCAAGAGGGTTCCCTCTGCCTCGCACACCGACACTAAAGGGGTGAACTTCTTTACGTTACTGTCAATAGCGAGATACGTTTGTTTCCGAGTAATGTTGGAAATGAAAACTTTGTTTCGAATTCCTCGCTGTCTGAGCGAAAAAGGGGAAAGCTTTCGCAGTAACGTAGAATGTTTTTTGAGGGAATTCATGAGGAGAAACTGAAAGGAATTGGACGGAATCTTCGCGCTCATAAAAATAGTTTTGCATAAAAAGTCTGGTACGAAGGAGAGTATTGCATATTCAGCGGAAAAAAACTGTGATTGCATTCAATTTCTGGGACGAAATTTTATTTTCTCCGCAGAACGAAAATGAAATTTTCCTTAACTTTGTGATTAAAATCTGAGATCTTTTCGCTTATTGGTGAAATAATTTCGCACTGGTATTTTGTACGTCACCCTCGGTGTAATAGTAAAATTGCAACCAATTCCAGTAAATAGGAAGAAGCCTCTGACCATTTCGGGATATTGCTGAAACATTTGTTCGTGCACTGTCTATTTCTGCATATTCAGTTAGCTTAGTATCGATCATAGCGTATTATGGGATATATTTTGATCATTGAATTTTATTGGATATATTCAGCTGAAGAATAGGTTTATTCTTTTACTGTGTGGGTTTAATAGGAATGGGTATAAAGAATAGGATCTCTAACTTTAAACTAAACTAAATAGGATTATCTCTAACTTTACGTCACTCAATTCACACAATCTCATTGTATGTACAGTGTTTTTTCTAGGTGTTCAACCTAAGGGAAACAAGGAAGTGAAAGCTCAATGAGTAGAAGTGTTTCTCACACAATCTGATCATCCTGGTGTCTTCATTTTCTATGATCACAACAGAAGCCGCTTTTCCATGATGAATCTACCGTTGTGGTACAAATGGACTTGAACTAGGGTTTTTACCTCATAAGCATAATGCATTTCTTACTCGCTGAGGAAATGGGGAGCCATGTAAAAAACTTTAAACAAAAGTCCTTGAGAATAGGACGGAACATTATATATCAGACTTACTATAACTACATCTCTAATTTTGACATAGAAGCAAGTTACATTTTAACTGAAGATTATGTATAGGGTCACATACAATTCGCCTATATCCCATTTTAAGCTTTTTATTGGAGTTTTTCTCAGACTTTCAGTGAATTTGTTTAGGTGCGTGCAAAAGTTTATTCGCCAATGTCGTCACATCGCCGGGTGTTCAAAGGTCAGGCAGCAGCGGCGATGTCTAGCATATGCAACGTAAACGATGGCATGGCTTTCGGTCCAAAACGAAAAACAAAGAGGGTCATATTTTTCTACAGATTTTTTCCACGTGAAAACTATTGCTGGTCTTTTATAAAAAATACTGTTAAGACGAATTCTCCTTAGTTTAATTACATATTATGATTACCAAAGTAGCTCATGGTCAAATTTTTACGGGAGTCGGTTGCAATGAATTAACGTAGTGCTAGCGCGTTAAAATTTTATACATATATAAACGAGGTCCCGTATTACTTCACCTAAATTTATGCTGTCCACTTTTGCCATCACAGAAAAATGCGTGGCTCACTTTAGTGTGAATTAGAATCCATTTAACCAAATCGCTAGCAGTTCTTCCTTAAGCCATCGAAGTTGTAACACAAATGCAAGTGACTTTTTAAATTAGGGAAAGAATGCGCTGTTAATTTGCAAGGCAAAAGTAAGAAATTAAGTCTTAGTCTTGTCTTCGAAGTTTTCAGAAAACTGATGGAACATTGACTGAAGTCAATTGAACGAGTGAAATGAGAAAAAATTAGACGACCAAGTTAAAGGGGATTATTTTCAGCAGCTCATTTTAAACTACATTCAATTTTAAGTCATTGATTCCTTGAGAGAAAACTTGCCTCGTTCAGGGAGACTTTGAAGCCTCGTATTTGACAAACTTTTAGGAAAAAGTGGACAAACATTGCATATTTATGGCAAGTTTATACTGCCTTGCCATTTTGCAGAGAAGTTCTGGAGCAGCTTTCACACTTTTCTTTCCGAAGTGTCAAGAAGCTTGGAAAGTTTATTTTTGCGCGAGCTATATTTTAGGGGAATAAAAACTTGGGTTCGACGAAAAACTGGAAAGTAATATTGGACGTGGGAAAACACTGGATGTGTAGAGTTACAAAAAAGAAGCCACCGGAGGCAAAACTTCAGTAGTTTCAATGTAGCAACGCGATAGGGAGTGACAACTTATGAACCTTAATCTTGACCAAGGATAGCTTGCTATAACGAAGGAAAAAAAGCATTGGATAGCGGGTTTCATGGTTTTGTCGTATGTAGTTCTGCTTACTATAGTCATTTTACATCTGTCCATGTGGTCTATTAATCTTTTGATGTTTGCTAGCAATATCCAAGGTAACTGAAAAAGTTATTTACGGCAGGACCTGTAATACGTTTTCGTTATGCTTCAGTATGTCTGCTACAGCTATTCATGAAAAATTTATTATGTATTTTGAGGAGAGTAGGCAGTAATGAAATGAATGTTTTTACCATTCAGAGTACAGTACTTGTGACCAGATTTTCATTCACGTTGATTTGGCCATTGATGAAATTTTTGCTCAATTCCTAGTTATTTTATTAACACATTAACTACGTTTGCGTGGCTGCTACAGTTGGTTAAAGTTGGTTGCTGAATTAAAAAACGCTCTTTTCTGCTCGTATAAATTTCTATCCATTCCAAGATAAGTGAAAAATAAAATTGGATGACAATATTTTACCTCGTACGTTAAAATATATTTTTTTAAATGTAGTGGATTCATTAATATGGAGTTCATTCACAGCGGTACGTAAATGAGCGATTCAGCTAGTGGTACACATATGTACCTATACATACTTAGTCAACGTGTTAAATGGCTGTGACTATCGGTGTTGATATCTCACAGCTCTAACCGCTACCTCGCGGCCTCGCCTCTGACTATGGTTTGTTCCGATCGCTCAGAAATGCTTTGCAAAGTCGTCGTTTTCCTAAGGGCTATAAAAATGAAAGAACCAGTGTGCAAAATAACCACATTCCTGCAAAAATTCGATTTTATTTGTCGTAGAACAATTCATACACTCTTTTCTTCGGATAGAGATAACTACTATGAGAGCTTTTTATGGTAATTTCATTTTCATGGGTTGCGCACGCATGGTATTTTCTTGATGATAGAATTACCCTTTGTGTCATTCCCAGGTTTGGAATTGGAAATTTTTCTGCTCATGAAGTGATCCTTGACAAGCCTTGGTTTTTTCAGTTGATGTGCTGCCAACAATTAACTGACTTTTAAAGGCGTCTTAAAATATTCAGACGAGTATTTTGCAAACAACTGGTCACTAAGAATGTAACAAATCGACGAGGCTCGACCCAATAGCCTCATTATCAGATTTTCTAGCTCCTTTTAATTATATGAGTCAATCTTGATAACGAGGGTTATCAGCAGGCCCAAGATTTGAAGTTTCTCGAAATTAAAGCTCTCATTTCTTTTTTCTGGAGAGGCGTTCCTTTTACACAGTTGCACTTCTTTTATTGCGAGGAAAATGAATTGCAATTTTATTATTTATAACTTTACTATATTGAGTATAGGACACTTGGGTTCTATAGTAGGTTATGGAATTCTGTAAAGAATTTTGATCGTTATTAACCAAATATTACGCCCCTGTAAATAAGATATCATTTTGGTTACTTCTGTGAAAACTTTCAATTTAGTTAGACATGAGTTAAAAAAGAAAATCATTGCAGTTTGAATGATAATTCCTTTTGATTTATCTCCAAAAATACTTGCACTGCTGAACGCATGGTATACATGATTTGTAGAGATAAATTTATAAATATAGAGGGAAAGCATGTAAACAATTTTATTTCAAACTCTGATTATTATCGCGGATGCAGGATTGATTACCAAGTTTTACTTCACTTATGAACCCCAAAGGCTATCGCAAAGTCAGAAATAGGGAGTTCATTTAAATGGCTTCACGAGATTTTCTTTGTAAATGGCTTAGTCGACAGAACTCGTTCAAAAAATTCTCACATTTTAGAATAATATGAAAACCTGTGGGACTAATTTTCATCAAAAATTGTCCGATGACAGTTCACTTGTTGGAAAAAATCATTTATAATTTAGAAGAAAAACATCAAATGGCTCTCACAGGCTGAAATAAGTTATAAATCGCCGCGTAAATTTCTCATAAAGGGAATTTTAACGGGAAGGTTTTCTCCGATACTGCGGGCATTTTTCCTTTCTTGATAGGTTGCTACAGAAGCCCAGTGGCTTATTGGCCCATTGTACTTATATGGTTTACTCTATAATATATATAAAATAAATATATTCTTCAGTCTTACTCGAAACGAAGTGCACGCGTGCGGCGTAACAAATCTTTCAAATTATTTGAAAATGGCCGGTTTTCACAGGAAATTGTATGGATAGTTTGAACACGCACAAACCCTTCAGAGGGACTGAAGTAGACTTCGACGTAACATGGATACTGAGCCCTCGCATTTCGTTTTCCAAGAAAATGCTATTCACAATTTCAGAGCTGTCAGCTGCTCTACCACCCATTGCAGTAAGGGACTTCAAATTATTAAAAAAACAAAAAATTAAACAAGTCTGTTTTGACGTGGTTACTCAAAGTTATTGTTATCGAGGATCAAAATTTCTTAAATACCTACCCATGAGCTTAAATGATCGTCCCAAAAGACAGGCTGAAATGTACAACTTGACGATGCATATTTAGAAATCGGAATTGTTCACAATACTCAAGAATTAGTTGGAATATTTGGCTTATTGTCAATAAAGGTTTTCCAACAAATATGTTTGCATACATTTGACGCTCCAAGTTCATTGCAGGGTTACGTTCACTACAATTAAAAAGATTCTGCATTTGTTCATTTATACTGTATAAAATAACTTTATTAATACTAAAAGCAGAAGTTGTCTGTGACGTGTATGAGTGTTTGTAGTTCGTATAAAATGCGTCTTTTAAAATCACGTACTGTGCGATTTTCAGAAGATTTTCAAAAGTACGCACATAAGCCGGGGATCAAAGCCATATTTCCATCATTCAATTTTTAATTACTCAACTTAAACGAGTTTTGTATTAAATTTACTCATAAATAAAGCATTGTTCACCGCACTTACTCCAGAAGATATAAAATATGATTCTAAAATCCGTTTGAAGAGTGACATGGGAGATATTTTTTTCTTCGAGTTGTACTGAAATTTTAACTCTACATTTGTATGTTAATGATTAGTTTTCTCAAAGAATTTTTTTCAGAAATGATGAGGATACGGCGATCGGGAGGCCGAAATCCCTTTGAGAAAGCCAATATTTTTTAAATCTTATTTTTCCAGAAGATTTTTTTATTTAACGTCACTCCTCTCAACAGAATAAAGATGAGGTTAATTTTCTTTCAGATAATTTTTGATATTAGTTATGCGTATTTTAATGCGTGTTACTAGGAAAAGCTTGCAGATGAAGACATTGTGAATAGACTTAGTCAGACAGTGATAAAAACCTTCGAAACTGCCAGAACGTAGGTCTGGAGTTCGATCGTTAAATCCTACGTCCCGCACATACGAAAACTATTGTAAGTTAAGACAATTTATTTTTAGTAAGGTTTTATTTCTACCAAAAGCGAATCTCTTCTTTAGGTCTCTATAACTGTTTTTTACTATTTTAAATTCTGAATAAATACGGAACCTTACAAAGATGTACGGAAAAAAGAGACAAATTTTCAAAACGTTTCCCAAAAAAATGCTTTTGAGGGACTGGAGAAAAGTGTAAAAACTTCATTGATTTTACAATTGGAAACCCGTGCTCTCTGAGTTCGTGTGGGTCTCTATGTAGCTGCTCTCAACGCTCTGACCTGCGAGTGAGGAAGTTGCGTCTCCCTAATTCTTCACTACGTAAAAACTTCATCGATTTTACAATGAAAAACCGCACTCTCTGGGTTCTATGTAGCTGCTCTTAACGCTCAGACCTGCGTGTGAAGAAGTTGCGTCTCCCTGATACGTCACAACACGAGCAAGGGTTCAGATTTGAGCCAATCGAATGGCTAACTTCTCAAGCCTGGGACTGAGTGTTGGCTTCATCCGAACTTGACAGAACTGATTAACCATGGTACAGGGTCGACGCATGTTTTTTCGGGCTAAACAGCTGAAATTGGATAATTCCTCTGAAATTTTGAGAAAAGCTGTCCAGTTCACTGCATGACAACACTGCAAGGTTTCAATATGGTTAGAGGTTTTCATTCTAAGTTCTACTTCAAAAATGGTTAAATATAAGTGATTTTGACCGAACCAAAAATCTGACCATGAAAATGTGTCTAAAATTAGAAAGGATTGCTAGGTTAATTAAGGCAGCAAATTAATGTGAATGCTAACAAATTTTCCCCAAAAATGAGTTTAAAGCCTAAAAATACGTGTGTTACACGTGGTTTAAAACGCTGCTTTTTTAATGTCAAAACATGCCAGGGCAAGTTATCCTTAATTTTTTAAGAGAATTTGAGATGTGAATCTATGGGGGAAGAAAAAATGATCGCAACTGCATTTAGGAGTAAGATTTTGATCAACAAGTAACTAATGTACATATTTGTAAGCAATATAACCAAGATAAAATTTCATCAAGATATTAAAAATTTAAAGATACATGAACAACTTGTGGGCAAGCCGTGTAGTATTTGTCTGGGTAAAATAATTTTCCAAGTGTTTGTCTTCTACGAGAGTATTCCCCAAATCGCAGTTCTCACTCATCGGCCAAAATATGAGAGTTTTCCGTGTGAAGTCATTCCAGTGAACTACATCTTCTCGCTGTTCCTGACTTGCGATGGCCTTTGGGGTTCATGAGTGATGTAAATTTCCGAAATGTGTTTGGAAATGTTTCCCAGACAGGGTAAGTAAACACGAAACAAATGACAGTGCAAAAACATGTTTTCGTTGGTAGAGTATTTCTCAAAGCGCATTCGAGTAAGAAAATACCTTAATATACGTCAGAAACAGTAAAAACCTTCACCAGCGTTTAAACAGATGCATGTATTCAAGAACGCTCATTTGAACCGCTGCTTTCAACAAATCGAATGCTCATTTGTCAGCCTTCACGAGTCTTTGTTTAAGAAATGAAGGCACTAACTAAGAGGGACAGATTCGTTGTTTCCGACTCCCGAATTGAGCAAAGCTCTTAATCTCCTGGCAATGACATTCGTACAAATTGACTTATCATAAAGAGGCAGGAACTAGACGAGGCTTAAATGGAGTTGATGAGCTCAAGTTTTGCGGCAAGTTTTAATTAGGCAATTAAGATGCTGTCGCCGGCTTCTCTGGGACTCGGGACACTTCCGAAATAAGAACGAGTCTTGGAAAAGTGTAACTGCGCATCCGAACTCCAGCTCCAGATGCGTTGTCTGGCTCGGCTTTGAGGTTTCTCTCCCATTTCTCTTTAATGATGTACGTGCAATAAGGGACAAAAAGGAAATCACGACCACGGGAAGATATTTTATTAGTTCACCTAAATGAATGTGTGTTATTTGAAACTACTGAGAGAAGAGGAGCTTTCCTTAGGGAATCCGACCGTGAAGTTAGTGAAAACTTTTACACAAACCAAAAAATCAATGGTCTTTCTCCCTACAAGAAAAAATGTTCGAATTTGACTGAAATTTCAAAGATTTCTTCGGTAAAAATCTTTGAATGTTCGGGAGCATAGTGTACAGCATTGTCTCCGTCTGTTGTGAATTTCGCTCAGCTACATCGAAAAATGATTCGAATTCAATAATTTGAAAATTTATGACGAAACTATGAAGGAATTACCAGAAAATAAATTTTAACGCAGTTAAATCTTAAGCGCCGAGGCTTGTCATCAAGTTTCTTTAGTTATTCAATCTCAAATTGAAAAACTTAGACTGGCATTGTGGTTAAAAAATTAATTTTCTTAGAATCAGTAGTACTCGAGCAGGTCTCAAGAGTACTACGTATTCAAGTGACTTAGTTTGTGTCTCTAGCACTAATTTTACAGTGATTTGACAGAACAGAACAGCTCACTGGCGTTGTAGACAGCGCTGCACGACTCCGGTGCACACGTTTGAGACCAAGCACCACCGACACGGGAACTTGCTTTCATTAGATACTTTAACTTTGTTACGAGAACAGTATTTGGCTGTTCCAGCAAATAATTAGTTTTATGAGGTCCTCTCTTGTTTAATTTTCCAGTTCACGGCCTCCAAAGAGACTCTTCTTGCTTTTATCGTTCGCGCGTTGGTGACTGATGAACTCTTTATATTCCTGCTCGCAAAATTAGCGTCACAAACTAAACTTTTTCATGGACGCGCAAAAATAAATGTTCAAGCAGGGCTGAAAATTTTATCAGAAAGTATGCGAATTACAGTAAAATATCATGCGAATCAACCAAGGGACATGAGAGTGGACTCAAGGGCTTAAAGTGAATAGAAAGTGTACGCATTTTTTCTTTTAAACCGCACACCTCACTGAATTAGACGCTAAATAGCTAACATAGAAAGAACTACTATCAAAACTGTTATCAATTCGTTCACGTATCATATTCATTTAACGTGATATAAACCAATTTGCTAATCATAAATAGAGTATTTTTAGAGTGCATTTAAACAGATAAAAATGTATTGAACTAAGAAAAATAAAGCCTCGTGTACTCAGAAAATCGTAAAATTGAATTCACCATTTAAAAGTTCATTTTGTCCCACTCTGTTCTTTAACGGGAGCAGTTCTCCCTCAGTGGGTTCTTTATTTCTTCTAGGAAATCGTAAGCTAGAGCAAAGTCACTCTCCCGAGTCCCATACGGTGTCTCTTAAAGAGGCTGTTCAGTTTTGTGGAGCTTTGGTCGGCTTACGAGGCTTAATTTAAGTTGTTCTCAAGGCGCTTGGTTTAACTCAAAGATGAAGGATGTATTTTAGGAAACTATTTAAAATGAGCTTCGTTTCATGAAGGGAGATAGTCTAGCACTTTGCTCGTCTTAACACACATGCGCAGAAAACAGTCGTAGTAAAGGCAACGTCCAATTTTTTTTGTCTAGCTGGAAGTTTTGTTTGAAATTTTGCAGGTCAGTATATTTTCATCAGAGAAACTTAAGGAAGAAAGTTTTGCAAGTTTTTCACAGACAGAAAAAAAGGTGCGTTGCTGTTGACTTAAAAAAAATTATATCACTATAGCATAAAATGTATCAGAATAACGAAATCGCTTATGCTTTTCATTTGAAGGAGTACCATTTATATCTTATCGAGCATGAAACTCCTACAAACCTAAACAAATTTCGAGGCTGATTCAACCTTTAGATGAAGACCCGAGGGTTCATTTTTTCTTTTTTGGTCAACTATGAAATCAAGCCGGAGGTCATTTCGCCGCATCAGTCGCAAAGTCACGATCCGGCCACCAAGCTGCAGCCGACCGGGCAGTTGGAGTTGATATGAGCTTCCTGAAGTCTCCCAGACGCCCAGGGGGCACAAGTTTATCTTCCAAATGAGATACAATCGAGTTACAGCGCAACTCGCTGCCCCTGAGACATGGGCCACTTCGTTTGTTTAACTACGAATGCCACCACTGCAAGCGTTCGAACTTGTGTGCCAAGTATGCAGTTCCACTTTTCTAAATGTCTGGACCAAACACATTTTGAGAATTTGTATATTTGCGAGTTAGAAGAAAATCAGTGCTCTTACTTTCGTGACTTCAAAACGTATCCAGAAAGTAATGAATGATTATGAAATTTAATGCGAAAATTCATGAGTTTTATATGATATGAATGGTTTTGAATGAAAGTATTTATTGGACTATAAAATTGAAATAAATAGTTAGTATCACTTAGTATTAAACATCACATTGATGTTTAGCTAATCTTTGGGTAATGCCTGAACTATTATCGAAAAAGGTTGTCATGCTACTCGATTTGTCCGAAGCCAATACATAAGCAGGTTGCAAGGCATGGACAAGAAATCAAAGCTACGTCATCGTAAAGACATCGTAAGCAAAGCTACGAATGTTCCTCGTGGTATTCTTTCGAACTGTGGTGACATAGGACCGTTTAAAACTTGAAATTGACAAGTCAGTCTCCAAAAAATACCCATGAGAGGTGATCGGGATATTCCTGCGACTGCAAAAATTTTAAAAATTTCAAACTGATGGTACTGCTTCACAAAAGCAGGTAATAAACACCAACTGTATCTTGATAGTCAGGATTCGTGAAGGTCAGCTACGTCTCGGCGTCCGGCTGAACGTGGCTTGCTGCTTGCAAGAGTTTCTGTCGGAGACATTTTAAAAAATCTCGCTTTTAATTTGCTACTCATCATGGGACGTAGTCAGAACACTGGCGAGGAGCGATTTTCGTGATGAATCGAGATTTCATTTCTATGGATTTGATGTCGTAAGGAACTTACAGAAATCAAAAATTAAAATATCATTAGAGAATTTTTTTAAAAACAATTAAAAGCCTTATGGTGGAATTTTTGTAGCTTGGAGGAAGATTTCTGCCAATTTTTTTTGTTTTTTGGATGCGGTTACGAAGATGGACTGGTGACTTGGTAAATGAGGCACTTTTTGGGTAACGCCCTTAAATTAGGAAACTCTTTGCACCAACCAATGACTTTTCAACAGGACAATGCACCATGCATCAAGGCCAAGAAATCTTGACCTACCTAAAAATAAGAGTATTATTTGAAATTGAATCATCTGTTATTTCTCGTGACACAACTAGATCCCCAGTTACAGTCATGTCTACTACCTCGATTCCCGTAATTAACTATTCTGGGTACCAAATCGCCGATTTTTGGTTCGTTTATCAACTGAATTTTCAATCATTAGGTTGTATGTTCATTGAACCAGCTTTTGGTTGATCAGCTCTGGATCCAAAATTGATTTTTGAATGGATCTTCAGTTATTGTGTCAAAATGATTTCCAGCTATTGGCGCGTTTGCCAAATGAATCTCCACGCGCATATTGGCTCATCGACTTGATGTATCTCAAGTATTGGCTCGTCTGCAGAATAGATCTTTAGTTAATGGCTAATTCACCGAATGAATCTCCGCCTATTGGCTCGTCTACCAACTTGACCCTTGAACAGTCACTCTGAGGTTTAAGATTTGTGAGCAAGAACTCTCATGTCAACCCCGGTTAAAGGCTTAAAAGTTTAATAAGGAAACAGTGCGAGATCAACTTTGACCTCCGTACCAGTGACCCGTTGTAACATACACATAATATTTCTCCCGAGATATTATCGCTACCTCCAAGTACCGAATGAGTAAATTGTATCCTTCCATTATAACCGTCTTGTACCTATCATGCTGAGACATGTTTGCACCTTGCCTCGTTGTGACCTTAAGATGAAAATATGAAGACTCCTGTAGAAACTTAAATTTCTCAGGTTTCTTTTTTCTGTGTTGATACCCATGTAATTGAAACGCAAGATTAGTTACCTTTTAACTAGTCTTTCGCAGACCAGCGATGAACACGCTTTCGTAAGTTCACATTTGTATTCATTTTATTCATCACCGTGGGACGCAGGTAACTAATGGTGGGACAAAAATAAATTTAATAAATAGATCAATACTAGTGAAGTCGTGTAGTGGCGGTAATATTTTGACACATGTTCTATATTCAATTGCAAGTCATCTTGATATCAAATATTTAAAAAATCAAATTAGTATTTTAAACCAATAATTAGTTTCAGAGTTGTTTTTATTTGTTTTCGTGGTTGGTTTCAGAGTTGTTTTTATTTGTTTTCGGCAACTAAGATTTTGCCATGCATGGGTATGTTGCAAGGAGCTATTAATTTTCCCTTATTCCAAATGGAGCATTTATTCGTCGCAACAAATTTCATTGGAATTGATTTTCACCGAACCTTCTACTTGATTGCTGCCTCATCAAAATAACCACACGTCTTGCGGGGGGCTCCAAACTTCTGCATCAGTGGCCTCAGATGAAGTGACCGTAAATCACCGCAGCAAAAATAACTGCACGTCTCCTTGGACTCGCCACACATCTGCATCAGTTGCCTCAGATGAAGTGATCGTAAATTACCGCTGCAAAAATAACTGCACGTCTCCTTGGACTCGCCACACATCTGCATCAGTTGCCTCAGATGAAGTGATCGTAAATTACCGCTGCAAAAATAACAGCACGTCTCTCTGGGCTCGCCATACATCTGCATCAGTGGCCTCAGATGAAGTGATCGTAAATTACCGCTGCAAAAATAACAGCACGTCTCTCTGGGCTCGCCATACATCTGCATCAGTGGCCTCAGATGAAGTGACCGTAAATTACCGCTGCAAAAATAACTGCACGTCTCCTTGGACTCGCCACACATCTGCATCAGTTGCCTCAGATGAAGTGATCGTAAATTACCGCTGCAAAAATAACAGCACGTCTCTCTGGGCTCGCCATACATCTGCATCAGTGGCCTCAGATGAAGTGACCGTAAATTACCGCTGCAAAAATAACTGCACGTCTCCTTGGACTCGCCACACATCTGCATCAGTGGCCTCAGATGAAGTGATCGTAAATTACCGCTGCAAAAATAACTGCACGTCTCCTTGGACTCGCCACACATCTGCATCAGTTGCCTCAGATGAAGTGATCGTAAATTACCGCTGCAAAAATAACAGCACGTCTCTCTGGGCTCGCCATACATCTGCATCAGTGGCCTCAGATGAAGTGACCGTAAATTAATGCCCGAGTGTGTCTATTTATCAGCTCCGACATCCATGTCTCTGGGCGGAATACATTCCCCGAAGGATGTAAGTTGGCAGTCTCCGTGTCTCCTGCATTCGGTTGCGGAAATTGCTGCGATAAGCAAAAGAGAACATTAGTGGGGAAATATGGCTTCTTGGTAGCCACTAAATTAGACTTTGCGCAGGTGCCATCTCGACCCTGTACGTCGAAAGACAGATCGCGCTGTAGTTGATAAGTCGAGTAAAAGTTTTGCAATCATGAAGCTTACAACGAGCAAATATATTTTCGAGTTTTTATGTTGCTTGGAATATTTTATGTACGCATCTACGATTTCATTGTTTTTTAAATTAGAGTAATCAAATTTTTGAAGTATAAAAGTCTTTTAAAATATATAGTGCATGTTTGAGAGCATGACATTTCGTACCAATCAGCAGGTACGGGCTTTTTAGGATTTGAGGCTCCAGGTCCAAGTACTGATGTTATCGTATGTTTTGTTTTATTATTTTATAGCACGAGAACATATGTTACCATCGTTTTCTTATTCATTTTATAGGAGATTGAGACGATGGGCGGAGAGTGACTAGCCATAATAGGTTATTCGAATTAAACTTAAGGTTCAGAAATACTAAGCGAATTATTCGTGGTGTGATTTCTTCTATTGTACGAATTTAAAATGTACAGTACTTAGCGAATTGCACATCTCGAATTCAATCATTTTCATTTATTTCCATGAAACCTCATTTGCGGCTACTAAAAAAACATTCCACGATGTTTGTTAAATAAACCAGAGGCTGCTTTAGCACCTGTAAAATACGCACATTTCTTCACAATCTTTTTAAATAATTTCAAAGGAATTAAGTGCGCCTAAAATGGTTCGTAAATGAGCTCGGTAAGCAAAGAGTACGAATTTGAAATATATTTTTCAATTCACGAATTCCAGGTGAGCTGCATTCGATTTTTCTCCAATTAAATATAAAGAAAAAATGCACAAAATGGCGATTGAAACGAATGCTTTTGTGAATTTTTCGTTTCCTGTGAGCCTGCAGCTGAACACGTCTGTATTCTGATGAGATAATTCTCGGAATCATGAGCATTAGTTAGTGAAGGTTGAAAATAGCTTTTAATGAGTATGGAATTGTTTAATTAAGCATTTCTGGAATGAATTCGGAAATAAATGAAGGAAAATAAGTGAATGAAAATGAAGGAAATTTTTCATGTGAAATATCGTTGTAGGGAAGTAAAATAGATCCTTCGAATTAAAAAATACAAATTTGATCTAAACTGATCATTATTAATTTATTATGATTCGCAATAATATTGCATTAATAATAAAGAAATCAATAAAAAAGGAACTTTAATATCATGAGAATTTAAAATAAAGTAGTAAGAAATAAAAATTTCTCAACTCCTTCCGTGTAATAAACCGTTTCGTTATCGGTTGAACAGAGCCAGTCTATTAAGTTATGAATGGATTTTCAATTTTTATCTACTATGGATAAAACAAAATAACTCTACATTATTTAATATGTTATTCCGCTAGAGAGATATTTTTCTTCTTGTTGAGGTAAAAGTTTTCAAGCAGTTTTATTTTGTAAGGGAGAAATTTTTAATCTTTGCAGAAGCAAATGATGAACAGGAGCGAAGAAGTATGCGTGATGCCGGTTCAACAGCCCGTGTCGACTAACACCCATTTCACACAAGGCTAGCAAAGCAGCATCTAGCAAGCGCGCATGAGCTATCTAGCAGACGGTCTGCGAGATTGGTAGGTAGGAATAGCACTATTGCGAACCGTTGTCTTCACACTGAACTCGTACGTTTTATCCAGCATTCAGAATACTAAGTGAAAATGCTATTCCTACCTACCATTCTCGCAGACCGTCTGCTAGATAGCTCATTCAGGCTTGCTAGATGCTGCGTTGCTAGCTCAGCGGGAAATGGGCCCAACTCAGCACCACTGACATACTAACTTTTGATGCGTAGCCTAAGAATTCTATCTTAAAAAGAACGCAGCTCTTTTTAAAAAATACACCATGCAATTATTTATTATTCGTTTCATGAAAAAAATTTGAGTATAAAACTAAGGACCAAATGAAAATTAAATAGAGTAGGAACTACAATAGAAAGGCCAGAAAAACATCTCAATTAAACTGATGACAAATGAACACTGCATGAAAAGACATATTCATTTTGTAGGCGAAATGAGGAAATTCTCGTGTAAATTATGTGCTGCTATAACATTAAGATAAAAGCTTAAATTAGTTCTTAGTTTGAGTTTTATTTATTTCTCTATTGTATAGTATGTGAGACTAAACTTCATACTTCGGGAAGTTGGCAATGTTTCGTATTTCTAAAAAGTAATTGAAACGTGCATTGCAAAAACCGTAGACTTAAACCTTTATTAGGGGCCTGATGGACCATTCAAATATTTTCAAGAGTCTTTCAAGGATGATGGTGGTATTTTTATGGCTAATTGCAATGGGAAAGATTCATAAAGCTCAATTGATTTTATTTCATCCGCAGTTTATGCAATCACGAAGAAAAAATTTACTGGGAAATTCTCACAATTTATTTGCAGGACAACACTAGGAAACTGGGTCTTGGACGCCGATGGATCTGTTTGCATGAGCGAGATCTCAAACACCCACCAAAGATTGCGACAATTTTACTTCAAACCGATAAAATAATAGGTTACACTAGCCATCTCAGCCTCAGGTAAATATTTGGTTTTCTCTGGTGATGTTAAAGATGTTAAATCAGTTAGAGATCCTATCTAATATAAAATCGTTGGTGTTTCTTTAAAACTTTAATTTACCAGAGAAAACCAAAGATGGGAAGCTTCTGCCATGAGGAATACTAGAGTGAAATAGGAAATAAATCTGATAGACCTAACCATTGACTATTCTTTTGCTCTGCCCTGTCAATTTTGGTTGAGTTGAAACACGGATTTTGGAAAATTTTTTGTTATTTTTCACATGTGATCTCGAAAAATTATTTTTCGTCCATGTAATCAAAATAAACCTCTCATGCTCAAATTTATTGTCTTAACTTTATAGTCTCTAATTTACGGCTAAATATTACTTTTAGGATATCCCCACACTATCTGAGGATTCCACAAAATAGTTTAATATTTTACGTTTTTATTTTGTGGTTGGGAGTTGTTTTTAATTTACCTGATAATTAAGAATGGCAGGTTTCAAAGCATTTGTTTCGACCAGTAAGACAAAAAAGGAAGCAAGACCTATTTTCAAAAGTTGGATGCTCTTAAGTTGTTACTAAATAAAATTTTTGCGTTCTGTATTTTTAAAGGCATTTGAACAAAACCTTCGTGCAAGAATGTGAGAGTGTTCATGTCCCATTGAGGATGCTCCAAGAATTGATTCGCTTAGGACGTTTAAGTTTGATGAGCCAAGCGTGTGTGATTTTTTTGAGTATGAACTAATTTTGTTATGAACTTTGACTCCCAATAGAGTGTAGGACCTGGAGCAATATTATATTACCCAGTTGACATTGGGAAATTTGTTACTTGATTCGTCAAATTTATATTTTATTTAATTTATTTGTTAGCAACGTTTATTTAACTGCGGAAATACTATAAAGGTCAATAATTTGGTTTGTCTGCTTTAACCAGAGTAATTTTATAGAAAAAATGACAGTTTGCTTCCATAAAATTATACAAAATGTTGCAGAGCAAAAACATTACCGCTATTTTTCGTACTAGAAAAAAAACTTACCGGCTTTATCACCAAGGTAACGACATCTTGGAATGGGACTCGAAAACGAAGCATTGGAGCACCTTCACCGATCCATATTCCTATTTTGTTTTGCACGAACGAGCTTAGTTTCCACAAGACGGTAAAGCCGGCGTGCAACAGAGTGAGCTCGTTTGCATATTTGCCGGCCTCATGGCGCGCGGCTTCTTCTATCGGTCCAATCGAATTAAGTTTTACGAAGGAAAAGGAGGATGGAAGTCCGTCAGTAGTTTGGCTGCGGAGTGCGGAGCCTGTGCCACAAAGTTAGATCGAGCGTACAGAGAGCATAGCAATGAAACGGCCGACTGCCTCGGGTCAAATGTTGGGGCAAGGTGGGGCATGAACCGAGCTTCTGTGGTCATCTGGATGGGGATGGATAGTGTGGTGGTGTAGGCAAAGAGAGCTACGCTGGTTGATGCTCACTTTAACACTTTGGTCGTAACGTACGCAACCGGTGGCCAAGGAGGGGATTTTTATACAACTGTAGACCGACCTGCAGTTACTAACTCGATTTTCATCAATACTTAATTAAATAAAAAAGCATGATCCTGCTAATACCTACTATTTTCAAAGTTGCTTCTTACAATTAAATTTATATTTGAGTTGAATATTAAACTTCAGTTTAGCCAATTGCGGTCAAAGTTTTAAGACTTGCTGAACAGGTAAGTTATGGGATGATGATTGACGTGGGTGAGTGAGAAGTAATCTATTACATTAAATGTAGGTAACCAGGTGAACTAATCATTTTCATTTGTACTTTATGTTTTTGATCTGGAAACAATGGCCCGGGGCTAAAGATAAAGAATGGGGTTGGTTTGTGAAAATTTGAGCTGAAGCGGGTAATTCTTTCAGTGATCTGCTTGCTCTGAATAAACACTTGAACGTCTTCGAAGTTCCCTTAACGACCACACTTATTGTATGAAAGTATGATGCATTCATGTACTCTCCATAAATTTATGAATCTTGTTTTAAGGCGAATATAAATATGATTCCCACGACATTCTGAAATCAGTTCATAGTATGTTTAGCAGTAAAGAGAGTTAGGGTAATGACATTCATAGAAACAAACTATCATATCTAGTATTGTCAAAGCTGGTGTCTAAAGAGTAGAAGAGAAAAAATTCTAACAGAAATCCCTTCAAGTTTAAATTTTTGAAAAAAAACTTTTTAGAAGTATAAAAGTCCCAGAAATATTTCAAGAGAGAAGTATTAAATGATGTGTATTATTCTGTTATACACTCGTAAATGTGCACAGATTCTATTAGAAACCAGTTCAGGCATAATTGCTCAGTTCACTTTTTCAAATGAAGAAGCGTCCCATAAACAAACCATGAGAGACATATTGAGTTATGGTGTATATGCATTGTGACGTGGTTGGCTCACTTCCTGACAGACAGAAGGCAGAGGATAGCTGTGGATGGATGCCTCTCGTCTGAGTCTCTGGTAGTGAGCGGCGTGCCACAGGGATCGGTGCTCGGACCACTGCTGTTTCTGGTCCATATATCGGACGTGGACGCCAACCTCCAATGTTCCCGTGCATCTTCTTTCGCAGACGACACGAGGTTGATGGTGGAGATAACTGATACGGAGGACTGCAGAGGGATGCAGAGTGACCTGGAGCGGATATACCGGTGGGCTCAGGTAAACAACATGCAGTTCAACGAAGCTAAATTTGAACTGATAAGGTATGGAAGTCACCCAAATGATGCCTTCTCCTACGTAACAGAGGGAGGACTGGACATAGAAAGAAAGCCCTCTCTTCGAGACCTGGGCGTCATCGTTGAGGATACTGGAGCCTTTCGTGAGCACATTGACCTGATTGTGAGCAGATGCAGGCGGCAGATGGGATGGGTGTGGAGAGTATTCCGCACAAGAGAGACCGTGCCCATGCTGACGCTTTACAAAGCACTCGTCCTTCCTCTGGCAGAGTATTGCTGCCAGCTCTGGAATCCGGGAGCTTGGGCTGACATTGTCAAGCTTGAGGGAGTCCAGAGATCCTTCACGGCAAGGATCTCGGAAGTAAGGCACCTGGACTATTGGCAACGTTTGAAACATCTTGCACTTTACTCCCTCCAGAGAAGGCGAGAGAGATATACTATTATCTACACCTGGAAGATTGTGAGAGGGCTGGTCCCCAACTTTGTAGAGGATGGTTTGAAGCTGAAAACCAAACAGCACGTGCGTTTTGGGAGGCAATGTGTCGTGCCGGAGTTCAACAACAGAGCTGCGGCCAGCATTCGCACAAGGCATGAACGGTCGTTCTCCGTGATGGGCCCACGACTCTTTAACTGTCTCCCAGCCGAGCTGCGTGAGTTTGAGGGGTCAGCTGAGAGCTTCAAAAAAAAATTGGACATGTTCTTGAGATTGATTCCGGATAAGCCACCTCTACCACACTACTACCAGACCGCCTCTGGCAACAGCATCTTGCAGCAGCTCGCCGACCGGAGAGCGCGAGCGCTGTAGGAGGCGTGGCGGCACGAGGGCGGCGCAACGCGTGGCCCGGGCGGACGACCCGAACTCATCCTCAGGAACCTCAGGAACCTCAGGCATTATTCTGTTATACACTCGTAATTATTTGTGTACCATATTAGACTGCAGCTGATAAAAGCTAAGATGCCATTGCTGAGTAAGGGAACTTTCTTTTTAATGCCCGGAGTTGCAGCTTTGATTGCAATCCTTAGTTCAAATAAAGAGATGGTGCAAATCACAAACCTGATATGAAGTTACTTTACAATAAGCGGGTCATGAAAGAAGGTTCTCATTAAAAGAGCCCTGTTGACTCCCTGGAGTTTTCAACAATTTGGCTCGCGATAACTAGACATCATGCAGAGCAGTGGTTTCGGAATGAGCTAAGGTATTAATCTTGCTGCACCAGATTATCTCGTTACTTATTCTGTATTTAGTTGGCAATGGGATTTGCATTCCTTTGAGTTCCTTATTGCGCTAAAAACTCATAGAGTGGCTGTTTATACTCATGATGGTGGTATAAAGCTTATTTTAGCCAATATCAGAGTATGAAGCTTAACCCTTTCAACGACCCGGAGCAACCAATAATCCTCTTTCGTAATCATCCTTTATATATTGTATTATTATGTAGTGTGTTACTTGTGGTCACAAAAATTATTGTATTTCGAATTAAATTTTTCCTCACTCTCTTCTTTGAAGTTTATAACTGTAGCGGTTCTTTCCTTACCTCGATGTCGGTGACAGCCTGATGCCAGTTCCGGTTGAATGACGGTGGTTGTGATAACGGTAAAACGAGTGCAAAAATTAAAACTTTAGAGGGCTGTATCGCAATGGCAGTTTCGTCAAACTCAGTTCTCAAATATACCTATAAGATTAATGTAATGATTCATGGTCAATCCGTTTGAAAGATTTTAAAAGAACATTGAGTGTGAAAGTTATGAGTTGAAAATAATGGAACCATAGATTTAATGAAGGTCGTATTATTTATTTGGCTTTATAATAACATTAAAAAAATTCGTGACTTAACTTACCTGGTCCTAGAATATTTATGTGTCATTGAGAGGCTGAAGAGGTAATGTACAATGCAAGCAGTCATTTTGTAATGAATGACCACCGACCATTTTTCAGCCCATGCAAGAAATAAATGATTCACCTTTAACATTGTGGAGAAAATTCGATGAGGTAAAATATAACGAATGATTTCCAAGAACTTTAAGGCTTCACTTTGTTTCGCGTATGTCCAAATTACGCAGCAGAAGAAGAAAAACACACATAAATACATAAACGGTAGGTGCTTCAAGAAAATCACTAATGCTTCAAACTAATGAAATGAACAAGGTTGTCGACAAAAGAATGAGAAATTACTTCTAGCATGATAATTATATCAGCTGGAATCGACATTGCTATGGAGACTGTATCCAATATTCTGCAGAGATTTATATCTGAAAAACATGAGAGACTGAAATGGAAAGGTTTGATGTCAACAAAGACGCGTCTTGTGTTCGCACAAAAGAATTGCATAGGAAAAGTGAGATTTTTTGAAGCAATAAAATCCAGCAAAACAAACATACGCCCATTAGTGCACAGAATTACTGGCTGCAAAGAATTTAAATTTATCTTATAAATTAATGAAAAAACGCACACCAACTTTTCACAAATTAGGATAATGACTCATGGGAAGGATTATGCTTTTAACAAGTCACATGCGTTAGAAATCTTTGATTTACCTTAAATTTTTCCGTCTTAATTTCAAAATGACGCACCGTAACTGATGCTAAGGAGTTTATCATCGCACACTTTGATTGACTAACTTCCGTTTTTCTATTGCAATGTTCAAGAACGTGATTCAAAGTATGTATCATTTTTAATGAATATTTTCCAATTTCTGAATTTAATTTCCGCAAAGGAAGCCATGTACTATAGTATACTATTTATGTCCTGCGAGAATCCGCGGCGTTATTTACCATTTGAAAACGTATTGATTCACAATGTGAAAATAACATCTCCGAAAAAACTAACGAGAAATTGTTAATTTCTATGAGATTATTCTTTATCATGAATATCCTTGAATATCATTGCACGACGTAGAAACGCGGAAATGCCTACTGCTCAACTGATCACTCGCAAAGCGGAGCTTTTCTTCATTAACTAATGAAATATAATTCTAATGGTTAAACAGAAATATTCATTACGTTTCAAAATTAATTCCGTGAATCAGCTAATAGGACGTGGAGTTCCTGGGAACGTTTGTGAACAATGTTTTGTAAAAAGATTTGAAATACCTTCATTTTCATTCGTATCGTCCGAAGTGAAGAACGACTTTTTGAAAAAACTGCGCGCATGCAGCGTTGGTCTCATTAAAGTGATATGTTTTTCAGCAACTCCATCACTGGCAATGATGTTGAAGGAGACGCTAGTTTGCCGAACATTTCTGGTGTGAGAAAATTTTGACAAGAGGTCAATTTTGATACGACATGCTCTGTATATTAGGAATACTGAAGCGTTTCTCGCTTTCTGAAGCAATGTTCTATGGTTCACGATGGTTTTTACAGCTTCCCTTTTTGAATTCGCAATATAAATGGAATCCTGATTTTTATTCATCAAAGGATTAATTTCTTCTTTTATGTATGGAGAGAAGGCGAGTGATTAGAAAACAAAACTTACAAAAATTTATAGTGTTTACAGGCACGCATTGATTAGTTGATTTTGAGTTTGTAAAGAGACACAAAATTACCTTTGAAAACCACTTTGTTATTTGATAACACTTTCGGTCTTGATGTCTTGATGAATATTCAATATACATCTCCCAAATAGCGCAATGAACATCGCCCTAACTAACACACAGTATTCACGTCGACCTAACAGCGCAGACGAGTAGCAACTTAGCAGGAAAAGTTTCATTAAACTGAACAAATTCAAGAATCAAGCAGAGCCGATCACTTTGAACCTAAGGTCTTGTTCTGAAAAGTCAACAAGTAATCAAATATTTTCAGCCCAGTTGATTTATATTAACTGGCTAAACTAAATTCTATGCTGTCTCCACCTTTCTTCGCGTAAATTGAAAGAATTCCCCAAACTTGATGACAGCAGCAACTTCCTAATGTAGTCCAACTCATTGGAGTCAGAAAGCGACGACCAGAAAAGTTCCTAGGCAAGAAAGTGAAGACCACCGCTCTCTTTCCGTTAAATCTTCCTCTCAGCTAAACTTGCTCAAGTTTGCCAAATTACCAAACCAGGGATCACTTAGTTCTGCTCCTGCAAGGGTGAAGTTCGCCCTAAATGAGTGACTCACATCCTGTCCTGCAAGTCTTCTTCTGAGGAGTTTTGTGTTCCGGTCTCGTTTTACTTGGAAAAGGAGGAGCAGTTTTCGAAGCAGTCCCGGGTAGGAGACAAAGACCTTTAGAATTTTCTATTTAGAATCACATACTAATTTCCTTTCATGGTCAGAACATAAATATTGTTAAACGCATTTGTCTCGTAGATTAGAAATTTGTAACAGCCAACTAATTAATTTCAAGAAATTCTATCTGATGAGGATACATCTTCAAAGTATTTCGCATTCCCTCTGTTATGTTATTGTTTTAACAAAGGGTAGCATCTATCAATAAACCTTTTTTCATTTCAACATGTCAGAAAAATGCCACGAATATTTTCCACGACAGCTTACACTACTGACTGTGGGTGGAGACATCAGAGGCACTTCTAAGAAGCTCTTAGAGATACCAAATTTATGACTGAATATGCTCTGGGATGCTTGAATAGTGAGCCAAGTTGCACAGGTAACAATTAACACATGAAACATCCAGACATTAATATATGAAAGTACATTTATGGAAAAATATTGCACGTAATGCGGAAGGCTTGAAAACGGAGCAAATAAATTTTTACTCCAGGTTTATAGGTTCAACTATTGTTTAGGTGCTGTGCGAAAATGTTGAAATCTCTCTTTTGAAGGAGCCCTAATCTACCTGGGAGCGTGTTTGACGAAGCAAAATGTCCGCTTTTTGACCCCAATCAGACTTATTAAAAGAGCCTCATAATTTCACAAAGACTGGCAGGTCTAAATGAGATTTGTCAATGCATTGTAAGTCACATAAAAAATTCCTCTTATATACAAGGTTTTCGGTTCAGTGTTGGAAGCGAGAGAGCCTCACAATACAAAAGTGAAGGGCAAATGCGTAGGAAAATTCACGCTTGTTCATCTCTGGTATGGTTGGGTAATTTTTTACCGATTCATATAAAAAAATTTACAACACGTAGGATAGTTGTGAAAAGAGCGTGTTTTCAAAACAGGTGAACGCAAAGCTGATGAATTCAAAGTGGATGAATTCAACGCGAACGAATTCAAAGTGTGTGAATTCAGAAGCCTCTCCTTTTGTTAGCAATAATGCTGAGCGTGTACAACAACAGCTGTTAGTTCAATATTCTCAGGTTCACGATGATTGTTTGGTTTTGAAGGGCAGAATAGAACAGATGTGGCCACACAGCAATCAAGGAGTGACCCCAGCACGTGTGAATCACAATTTAGTTAAATTCCATGATCTGTTTCTCAAGATTTTATCCTCAGTGTATATATAACTCAAAAGAGGGAAGAGGAAAAATATTTAGACGCTACTGCTGGAAATATTTCATTGAGATGCTTATTTTATTAGCTACCAATAAACAGAAAGATAATGATTTTCTTTTAAAATATGGATCTCACACAAACGAAGATCATAGCTCTCACTCGTAAAAAATAAATGAAACATCAACTGTAGTTCTGATTGGCTATGGTAAGTACGAAAACATTTATTAAAGCTTTCTTAGCCTTTGAAGAACGTTGCATATTTACTGAGAATCAGAACGTGTTTGTTAATTTTATTAAAAATTAATTGTACGACAGTCTTCTTTCAGGTGGAGAAAGTTTTTCTGTTTTAGAACACTTTTAATAATTTGAAAGAAATTTCAGAGAACTTTGTGAGTGCTTTTACCCTCAACCAAAGCATTAGATCGCTTTGAAGTGAATTCTTTTGATACCATAATACATTGCGTCGTCTGCGACAAAGTCTTCAAAAGTTCCGTGGAGTTTTTCAGAAACAACCTTCAGAAGATCTAGAAGTTCAAACACTGATGGGTCTGTGGTGCGTTAAAAGGCGATGGGGGAAGGCACATCGCATTGAAAATGGTTTTCAAACGACGCTATTCTTAACAGAAAGAAGAAAGTGCAATATTCTAATGGGACTGTACAACTTCTGTAAGCGGCGCAAAATTCTCTGAAACTTGAGCACTTCTTTCAGGAATTAATTGTAGGAGCGAACCTTAGAGAGAGTTTTGAAACATTTCTCGCTGAAATAAAATAAAATTCAGAGTTTTTCTCATGCCTTTTGTGGGTAGGTCATCCTGAGGCGTTTGTTTAGCGTAGATTATTTTAGCAGGGATATATTTCATACGTTATGAGAGTAGCGCCAAGAAACATGATGCTCTCTTTTCACAAGCCTGACAGTGGTTGTAAAGCGGAACATTTGCTTGATTAAATGCGTCTCCAGCCAGATTGGAGCTCCTATTTTATACTGCAATAATGACATCAAAGTGAGCAGGCAGCTCCGAGAGGAAGCTGGTAATATTTTATAAAATGAGAGAATCACAAAAGGTTTCATTAACTCTGGGATCTTTGAACTTTCCTTTGATTTCTTCGTGAAGACGTGGGACCTTTGTTTACGTTTCGCAAACGACTTGGAATGGTGATCAGTCACCGCGCAAGTAATTTCACTAAAATCCTTAACAAAAGCAACCGTGTGATGGCAGGGAAAACTGTAACTTGAAATTACTTATCGGGCGATGAAATTAAATGTGGAAACCAACATAGAAATTCTATAATGAATAAGCTTTATTCATTTTTAATGCCATGTTCGAGACCGTGTACCGATAGCTTATGTCATTTCGGCTTCTACATGTAACATTTGTAAGTGTAATTAAAAGAATAATGCGCAGAATGAAAGGGATTTTCAGTGGTGCTATCATAAAATTGACTGCAGCTAGTTTTCAGACTCATGACGGTTTCAATTTCATCTTGGGTTCAACATCCTGTGAATGGCACAGGATTCCATTGCAGAAAAGCTCTGCAATTTCGCAAAATTTTGTATGTTATTGACGAACATGAATGTGAGCAAAAGGGTTACATTGTGCCTTGTGCGCGATGTTACTTGAATTAATTGAAATTATTCAGCTGTTTGATATGAGTACAGACTCAATCGGAGTGAGTTAGGTGAATGACGAATAAATTCTTGCCTTTGGGCTTTGGTAGTGATGTCAGTATCTAGGCTTATGATATTTAGATTGATAAAAAAAGGATTCGGAATTAAAGTCTAGTTCCAGAAATTAATTTGAAGCTTTTAAGTTAGCGTAGGCTTGGATGTTGGTGAAACATTTTATTCAAACAAAAACTGTGAAATTCCATTGTTTTACGATCATTTATAGGCATGAATCAAAAAATACTTGCTAAATAGAACCAAAAATGAATTATTCTAAATTAACCCATCACCTGCTGCAATTTAATCATCATTTCAACTAACGACCTGCACGAAGTATAAATTTTAAAAAAGTAAAGGCTTAAACTGAGCAAAAGAACTCGTTCGTTTAATTCGCACATCAAAATCGCGAAATGAGTCCAAGAAATTTCTTTCCATTGAGGTAATATCAGAATACAGCGAAGACTGAACAATAAATGCATTTACCTGATGAGGAATATCGTTTGGAGTAATTAGTTCTCTGAATTCAAGTTATATCATAGGAAGGCCAACGTTTATGAGAAAGAGTCGAGATTTCATTTGAAATCATGTGTGAGCTCCTGTAAGCTCGTTATTCTTTTTCTCTAACTGTAAATTGAATTGTGATCATATGTCTAATTCTCTGACTCAGTCTCCATGATTAAATCGTGTACGTCGAAGATAGTCTCCAGACATTAAGCAAATGTGAAGATATAACGAGATGAATGCTTAACCCTTTATCGCCCAAGTGGACTGTACGGTCCTCTTTCGAAAATAACAATAATATACTGTATTTCTTATTCAATTTGTTCACTAATGTGTCCTTTGAACTTCACAGCCGATTGGCAGTTCCTTCCCCATCTTGATAACAGTGACTACCTAATGCCAGTGTCGATTTAGTGATAGTGGTTGTGATAACGGTAATATGAGTATAAAATATGGGCGTTAAAGGGTTAAATTCTCTCCGGAGCGAATTAGAAATCTCTTACGCTTGACCATTGATTTTTCATGTTCAAAAGTAGTATTATTAATCACATCTTATCATACGATTTTGTTGGAATATGCTGTAAGATTACTGAGGCTATTTTAGAGTCTAATCCTCCCAGTTACGTTTTTCCGTGTTCTACAGAGCGAGAAAACTTCAGACAACTTTTGTAGTGCGTTTAATTTTTTCATAGTGTACCTACCCTATCAAAATACATTAAAATGCTTGTTCTACTCGAATTAAATTAAATTTTATGTTACGTAAATTATCAAATATAGTAACTAAAAATATAACACCACTCTCGAGTTGCATGAGCTGTTGAAAGTGGTGAACGATACTGGTGAGACAGGTTTTCCTCCCGAGAAATGTGTGACGGTTGTAATACGTGTGGAGAAATGAATGAAAGAACTCTTCAATATGCTCATCGAAAAAGGAGCCGGTAACTTCAAAGATTGTCTTCGAACTGTTTTCGCACGCAATAGCCTGCTAAATAGCTGCTCAACGATACCTTAGCTACAGTAATTGTTTCAAGTTCTTCAGGCTGTCGTCTCGACATTCATGAGTCTTATAATTTTAAAGAGAAAATTTCTCAAAGATTTAGCTTTGGGTTGAATTTTAGTTATAATACGAGGTATAATAACCACCTTATCCATTGGATGTAAACTCAAAAGCTAAGCAAGTAATGGAACATGCTCATATCGACGTTTGATACTGTTTCCGCAGCTGATAGGATACATATCTGGAAACAGTCTCTCAAGTGTGTTATTGAATACTTAAAACAAGTGCACTCTGAACGGTGCATCGATGCCATCAGCAGCGAAATTGTATATTATCTGCAAACTTTCTTACCTTGGCAGTCTTCCGGGTGGCATTGATAAAGCAGTGGAGATGTTTGGTCATGGCGTTTTTAACTCAATCCCCTGATGATGAATATTTTCAAAAGGGTGCATTAGTTTGCCCGAAATTTCAAGCTTACTTGTTAAAACTGAAAGGTTAATGGAAAATCGTACAGCATTCCTAAAGTTGACATATTTTTCATCGTTCATCTTATATTCACTGAGTGCGACAGGGAGCATTACGATTGTCAATAGAACTAATTTCACTCTGCCCGATGCCTTTTGTTATCTTCCCGATGCCCGATGCCTTTTGTTATCTTCCTTAAGGGGAGTTTCGTGAGTTTGAACTAGTAGAACTTCTAACGAAAGCTCAAACTGTTGTGGAATAAATAGAAACTTTTTATAGTAGCTCTAACGGCTGTCGTTCTACATTTATGAAGTACAAATTCTTGCTAATTATTCAAGACGAGATCTCCGATACATCCATAAGACTTAGTCAAAACTGGCCACACGTACAGGCTGCGAGGTCATTAATAGTTCTGCCACAACAATGTCAATAACTTGTCAGTTGTTCTACAAGTGAGTAAGTTGCAGAAAATATCTGGTAATGAAAAAAATCATCTGTGCCTTCAACTAATCAATGTCAGAAACACCACGGAAAAATAAAGTAAAAAAAATCAAAACCTTAAAAAAACACCACCTAAAAAAATCAAGTGCACAAAGGAAACAAGTTTCCAAGAATGTAAAGTGAACCGAGTTTCGTTCAGAGTTTCCCTTATTTTGTATCATTCGCACGGTTTTCGCAGTAGCTTTTAAAGTTCACCCTACCCTGGCACTCTTCCCAGGTTCGCGAACTTGCAATTGGATGCGAGTGGTTGTTTGCAGAAGGCAGTGTTCCGACGGTCTTTCCGGCGCCTGTAACTCGCGCGCTGCGTCGCCCCGAGGAAGTATACGAGCGAACTTGAGCAGTTCGCAGTCGTGGCGTGAGTGTCGCTGTGGCGCAGCGGTGCGCTCATTATCGAGGTGCTGGCGGCCGCTGTGGAGCATTCGCTCAAGTGCTGGGCCGGCAGCAGAGTACTCAAGTGCTGGGCCGGCAGCAGAGTACTTAAGTGCTGGGCCGGCAGCAGAGTACTCAAGTGCTGGGCCGGCAGCAAAGTACTCAAGTGCTGGGCCGCCAGTACTACTAGATGCCTTATTTCGAAACTGGAAACGTAATTTTTTGACTGGGAGCGTCATTTCGCGACTTGGAGCGTCATTTCGCGATTGCGAGAGTCATTTCGCGACTGGGAGCGTCGTTTTGCGACTGGGAGCGTCATTTCGCGACTGGGAGCGTCATTTTGTGACTAAGAGCGTCATTTTGGGACTGGGAGCGTCATTTTGCAACTCGGAGCTCCATTTTGCGACTGGGAGCGTCATTTTGTGACTGGGAGCGTCATTTTTGATCATTGGACGGTTGCGTTGAACATCTCGAGGCATACGGTGTGTGTGTGTGTGTGTCTGTGTGAATGCGTGTGCGTGTAGAGAAATATTGCGCAAGGTAGAGGGAAAGAAAAATTTATGTGAGAAAATATTAGCAAAAATTTAACTGTTAGCACACTTCAGTTGAGAATGGAATTAATCTGCTCTGAACTGTGTAATGGACGTTATGCTGTCAAAAAAATTTATCTCAAAAATGTTTTAAGCTGCAGGATGAATTAAGCATCAACTTCATACTAAATAAGGCAACATTTTTGTTGGTGCGTTCTTCAAAAAATATTGGAATACAAATACTCAAATTTCAATAGTTACAGAACAGCAAATTTGGTGAATGAATACGCCGCACGTGTACACAAATTTTTATAATTTTACTCTAGTCTGATTTATCGGAAAGTTCTCGTGACCCGTGAACAGTAGTCGGCAATCAGTTATTCAGTCAATCCAAGAGTCATATCACATAATTTTTAGCGAACTACGACTATTGTAGAACGGATGCCAACTAGCCGTAAATTTTCATAACCTGAATCAAGCATCGTATTAATTGAGTAAGGGGTATAACTTTTATCCGAATGAGTTAAAGTTAACAAAAAAGGATATCGTGGAACTCGATCATTCATCTGTATACCGAGTTATCCAAATGGATGAAAAAATGGAGAAGAAAATGGCGGGAAGTCGGAGCTTCGACATAGGAATATTTCTCACAGCCAGATGCACTCTTAACTCACACCAGGGATCACCGCAGCGGTTGCGTTGGTGATATCACGCCCCTCATGTCCCTCAGCTCCAAGTTCACCCCTCCAGCAACAACCTCTAAAGTTATTACAGGAGGGAGTACCTATAGATGCATTCTGCAATGGAACTCTGGCGAACTACTGAAAACAAAATAGCAGTCGTGCGTCGTAACAGTTGAACTTTGGGGCGTCATTGAGTTAAATGTACTAGATTTAATGTTTTCGTTATTTCTCTCCTCTTCAATGACCCCGTTCCAAAGTCCAAAACATCAAATTTAGAAGAAAACAATTCTCAGGAAATTGAAATTTCTTTGGTGTACTCTACCCATAACGTTGTAAAAATAATGGCGCTTTTTTTGAGTCGGCCCCTATCAGAACTGACACATGAGGGTGATAGTGAAATAAGACAAAAGGTTTCAAACCGAGTTCGATCAAAAGGTCATTTTTAGAACCTCAATCTATTCTATGAATCGGGAGAAAATTCGTTAAATATGCTAACGTCGTTAAATATCTGGAATGATTCACATAGCATTCGTGACATCTTTATATCTCCGCCGAGTGTGATCTCCAACATAAAATTTTTGCTTTTGACTGGAGCGGAGGGTTTCGATGACTGATATTTGACCTCGGAATTGATACTTCCTTGTTGGATATACTCATGTAACTATTTGTATGACTTTGAAGTTACGTTTCATTCCGAGCCGGCGGAATATTTGATGAAACCTAAACTCAGTGCTAGTGAGACAACAAAATGTCCACCAAATTGTCTATCATGCTCGATACAACTTTGTGCGTATTTTCACAGAAAAATATTGTCAGACTTGCCGAAAACATTGCAGCTGATGGCGCTAGGGCATTGTGCAGTACTAAGAGCTTTTCAAAAGCTTTTCGATAATGATCCTGAATCGTTAATTTACAATAACAGGGGTTCAGGGGTTAGTCGACTTAAGTATACTAAAATTCTTACGACGATGGAACTAAATGCTTCGAAAATATTTTCCATCATCAGTGCACTTTCTTGAAGAGTTCTGCAGCTGAAGCAAGATACGCAATAAATAATTTTGAAAGTTAGTGATGCCATGAGAGTGGCTTTCGCAATACGACGTAAAGTTCGCAAATGATGCCTGGATTTAGAATGAAATCTACGTTCTACAGATATGCCTCACTAAGAGCAAGCAAGAAATGAGTGTTCTGTGAGATTATCCTACGATTCTTTAGCGTTTCTTCAACTGTGTCGATCAATTCAACTTTATTTAGCTGTTTTCCGTGTCCAAAAAATGTATCTCAAATTAACCTCGCAGCCAAAAATCTCCGTTTTTCGGCCGCAAAGACCTGCACAGTAAGACGCAAAAGAATGCAGCTCGGAGAAGTAATGTTCATATTCAGCTTAGTTCAGATCAGTAGTGCTCATGTTCAGCGCAGTTCAGAGCAATAATGCTCATATTCAGCGCAGTTCAGAGCAGCAATGCTCATATTCAGCGAAGTTCAGAGCAGCAATGCTCATGTTCAGCGCAGTTCAGAGCAGTAACGCTCATATTCAGCGCAGTTTAGAGCAGTAACGCTCATGTGAACACTGATCGCCGCAGAGTCTGCGAGAGTGGCTGAGGTTACCATAAACTTCTCTCCTTCACACGTTACGTTGGAGCTAAAAACAGTAACTCCAGTCAAGTGGGAATTTTCGCACAGCTGCTGCTCCGATCACTCCAACCACTGCAGTAATTTTTAAGAAGGAAATATAACATGATTGGTTTACACCTCTTAGCATAGAATGAGGGTAATGCAACGACAGAGACAAAGCAACATTACACTTCATAAATGAACTGTTAAAACAAATGTTCTAAATGAGAGTCTATCCTTGCAATTAAAAAGCAGTCGCTCCTGTAAGCGGAAAATCTTTCTAACATCAATTATGCTCCCATGAACTCTCCGTCAAAAGTTTCAGAAGCATCTCATCAGACTCAACCGCCACGCATCTCATTAGACCTTCCTTCCGTGACCTGAATCCTAAAATTTCTTCCTCGGTAGATTTTCCGCGGATAGCAAGGCTTCTTTTACGCCACACAAAAAGAAATCAAGTCGAATCAGAATTGGTGATCAGGATAGCCGTGAGACGTTAACGTTACGGCTGATTCACGGTCTCAGAAATCCAAAATTGGACGATGTTCCGGACTCTTTCAAAAATAATTTTGTTGTCCCTCATGATCTCAGAACAGTCATTTATGGATAGCTGAACAAACACCTTATCATAATACTGCTAATATTTAAAAATATATCTTGAGATATACGTGTCCATATACGTGTAAAGAGAATAAATAACTTACGGTTTAACGATACTATCTCAGCGTTAAATCTGTAATGCTGTTGGAAAGCACACTCAGGGTCGCGTTCCCAGCTTTCAATTTGATTAAATGAAAGTTCGTTTGATAACGAGGTACTACAAAATATTACAATTTTTCCTCAGCACCGAACACAAAGCCATTTGATAATTATGTCATCATTAATCATTTTCGATACCTTGCTGGATCACAATATTGCTATATTGCTATTTCTAAGTATTTCCTCTCATAAAGCATAAAATATGTCTCAAAATCGCACTAAAATTTTCATAACATGCATGTGAGGTTCTCGACTTCAGAATGAGATGGCGAAAGAGACTAGAAATTACGAGAAAAAAGAACGCCAATACAGGAGAAATAAGCTGGACTGTGAATCAGATAATCCAATCAGTTGAAATTGTGGGAATCTATTACATTTATCAGAGTGATTTCCCCAGTTATAAAGCTCAGTACCTTTGAAGCATAGACCATGCAATGAGAGATCAGGGGTTTTCATTGTCCAGAAATTCACTACTTCGACCAACGAGCAAATTAAAGCTTAAATCGACGCGTCCGGAGATCAGTCTCTTCAATGGTCACTGAATATTAGGAATCCAGATCCATGTTGTGTCTCGCAAGACCTGGTCAGTTGTGATCGCAGTTGTCAAGCAGCTATGCACATCAGCTGTCATTAAGCTGGAAAAATGCCACATTCTAAGTATTTTTAGTCTTGGAATGGGAGTATTTGAGTCAAAAGCAACCATGACTAGAGATAAGTTCTTTGAAATGTTATACTAACAGACCGCTCTTACTTTGCATGGAGTCTCTCCATCAATAAGCCACAAAACATTTTCAAGATATAAATCCTGTGAAGAAAATTGCGTCAAATTCTTGGGAAGTCCTACACAACAGCGTTTCTGGGCTTTTGCTTTCCTTTTTCAATACAGCGTAGCATCTTCTCTCTTGCAGCCCTTGTGTCAGCAGCAGAATAATCAGGGCTTCCCGCAGCTCTATGAAATTTTTTGTTGAGGGAATTGTTATAGAAGTAACAACAGAAATACGGTAAAAAATATACTTTCCTGGAACATAAAAGAACCTTGTAACATCACTGTTGAAATAATATTTTGTCTGTACATTATTTTTAGAACGGCTGATTTACTGATAGTTTTAATGTCAAATCCAAGTACCTCACTATATTAACCCCTTGACTAAAAGTTCCTCGCCCAAATTAAGAACACCTATATTCTCCTCCATCAAAAATTGCGTATTTACAAAACCTTAGCATTGACATTTAACTCCTCTTGCGCTCCTACACTCCACTTTCCAGACACATTTTATCAAACTAATCCACTGAGAAGAGCGGCAGAACTTTAAACATATATTCGAAGCGTCCCTCGAATATCCGAGCAAACAAAGGGTCGGTCGTAAATTTCCAGGTCCTCAACGTGATTGGCAGGGACAGAAACCGGCGCTCCTTGCCGGATGGTCAGTGGCTGCCACGGCACTTGCCTGCGACGGTGAGGGTAGGCCAGTGAGGGTAGCCAGTCTAGTGAGGGTGTACAGCCCAGTGAGGGTAGGCAGTCTAGTGAGGGTAGCCAGTCCAGAGAGGTTAGTCAGTCCAGGGAGGGTAGCCAATCCAGTGAGGGTAGCAGGTCCAGCAAGGGTAGCCAGTCCAGTGAGGGTAGCCACTCCAGTGAGGGTAGCCAGTCCAGTGAGGGTAGCTAGTCCAGTGAGGGTCGCCAGTCCAGTGAGGGTAGCCAGTCAAGTGAGGGTAGCCAGTCCAGTGAGGGTAGCCAGTCCAGCGAAGGCAGCCAGTCTAGTGAGGATAGCCATTTCAGTGAGGGTAGCCAGTCCAGTGAGGGTAGCCAGTCCAGCGAGAGTAGCCAGTCTAGTGAGGATAGCCATTCCAGTGAGGGCAACCAGTCCAGTGAGGGTAGCCATTCCAGTGAGGGTAGCCAGTCCAGTGAGGGTAGCCATTCCAGTGAGGGTAACCAGTCCAGTGAGGGTAGCCAGTCCAGCGAGGGTAACCATTCCAGTGAGAGTAGCCAGTTCAGTGGGGGTAGCCAGTCCAGTGAGGATAGCCATTCTAGTGAGGGTAACTATTCCAGTGAGGGTGGCCAGTCCATTGAGGGTAGCCAGTCCAGTGAGGGTAGCCAGTCTTTTTCATAATGCACTGTTAAGATCCGACTCGATCTAAATCACGAAAACTTATGAATCATGGATGGTAAAAACAACGAAGTAAATATTTACGTTTTATTTTATAAGTTTTTCCGGAAGTCCATCGAAAAATTCTACTTTAAAAATGAATGACATAAACGGTACTGTTATACCGGTACTGTCAAATGCGGGAAAGCACGGGAACGAGTTAAAATAATGGAATCCAACGTCTGAAATACTATTTCCCGACCACTTATGTTATGATATTATTTATGCGATGACTAATATTATTCATGCGGAACTTTTTATGGGATTTTTTGCCGAGTAATAAGCCCGCAGCGTATCACGACAGTTAGAACATACTACACAACTGGCCGGCTGCAATAACCTCCTTCGTTAGCTTGGTCCATTTCATTCCCATATCGGTGCTGAACGCATGGATAAATGAAAGACAATTGAAAAACAATTATTAAACTAATAAAGCGATTGCTTTATTAGTTCATGAAATATTAGTTTATTATAATCATGAAAACGATTATATTGAACTACCATGAATTAACTTACGTTAAATTAAATGATTTCCATACGCCCATGACGATGAAATACTCCTCCCCCTCCTTTTAACAGCCAACCAATAGAGACCGTGATAATTTTCACCTATGATAACTCTACGATGGTTATGATAATCACAAGGAAAATCATGATCGTATAGAATCAAAAGGCCAATTAGAAAAATGTAATGGTGTGCAGTGGCTTCATTATCAATAATAATGTATAAATAAAAATCTTCATCTACCCTTAACATAATTCTCATGATGGAAAGGAAGCAAAGATCTTTAAGTAAAATATACCTGATTTTGAGTTACTGGTGGGACTCAATCTGTAGAACTTCAAGTAATTCACGTTGGGAGAAAAGTTTCCGAAACTAAGCGATTGAAAGAATGACTTGACTTGAGACTGGTGCCTAATGTTCAATAACACACAAAAGACTCTATTACTGGCTTGCATGATGTGTACATTCCCTAAATAACTCGTAAAATAATCTAAAATAATGTTACAAATTAAAAAAAATGCACTGCAGTTCAAAACTTGAAAATTCCATTTACATTTCCGCCTAATTTGACCGGGTTTTTCCTATGGTAATTGAATTATTCTGTTCCTGGGTTATTTTCTAGCTGCTCATTTTATCTTTTTTTCATTGATGAAGCCTTAATATTATGAAATCATGACGAGTAGAATTAATAATAATTGGTCCCTAAAGGTTTACTCAAATAGATCGCTAGGCTTGGGAGTTTGGCCGAATGTTTTTTAATTGAACAGATTAGCTTAAATTTAATGGAAATTCTATTGGTTCGCCCATTAACCGATTTATTGTTTGCAACGAACAACTTAACTGACTGAGCTTGGATGCTTTTAAATTCAAGTGACGACTGTAGTACTTGTCAATAGTCCCCTAAAAAATACTGCTGGAAAGTGGGTGTCATTTTCAGAATTTTACAGTCATTGGCTGAAAGTGCATTTGTTAGAGAGTCGCGACGGTAGGGATGGTAAGACTCGTCAATAATTACCTGAAACTTCCAATGAATATCAGGTGACGATAGCAGGACATATGATTGACTGAATCGTTCAATTCAATAGTAAGTGACGACGTCAGAATATATCAATCGTTGGAAGAAAAACAATTAAAAAGCTGGTGACAAAAGTAGGACATGCCAGTAATTGGCCGAAAGGCACAATTGAACAGTTGGTGACGATTGTAGAACATGTCAATAATTGTCTAAAATGTCCAATTAAATAGCGAAAGATGATGGTAGAACATATCCAAAATGGTCTAAAATGTCTAAATCGATGCAGGTGACGATGATGGGACTCGTCAAAAGTTGATTAGAACGTACAATTGAATTTTTATTTAACAATTGGAGGGCAAATATGCAGAATGTCTTAACCCACAAATCAGAGGTCAAAACTGGAGAGTGGATTAAGTGATAATTTTACCTCATAGCGGCGTAGATATCTTTCAGGCAGAGTGGCCTAGTTCCTTGTTCAGTTCCTAGTTAGTAACTTGACTAGGAAAAGCCAGTTTGGCAACCCTACGATGAACACCACGCCTATAACTTGAGTGTCCTTAAATTCTGTATTTTGTGGGAAAGGACACTGCATATTTGCCCTTCAATTACAAGGTCAAATCAATGTAAGGAATAAACTAAGACTCTGAGGAACAGGAACAACTAAAGTTAGAATGACTTGCTCACCGCCGTCGCAGCTGCTCACCCGTAATTGCAATTCCTGGGAGTCCGACAAGCCATTAACGCAACGCGTTTACTGTTCAGGCCCCAAGTCTGCTGGAATGCAGAGGTAGCTATTCGTGGCAGCCAATAGATCACGCACTGACTTGTTTGCTGAAGCCGTTTGTTTAGCGTAACCATTTGTTGGTTGTCGTCTGTCTGGTCATTTCAAAATATTCATCAAAGAGCCTCGTAATTGACATCGTTGTCGTGCCGCTTAATGGAATTAAGCTCTGGTCAACGCTACGTCCAGAGCCCTCGTGGTTTGTGTTTTAGCGAACCAAATATTTCCTAAATTGAATAATCAGATCGACTTTTATTGGTTAATGGAAAATTCTGTTGGACAATTTGTAGGCACTGCTTTTTGTATTTAGGAGATGTTTGTTACTCGTTTAGGAATAATGAATTCTGATGAATACTTTCATTTAAACCCTCTTCAAGCATTTGTGTAGAGTATTTTTATCAGTTATGAGCAATCTCAGACCATTTTTCTTTGATCTTAGTTCCATTTCAATGTTCGTCATGAATTCGAGTTACTCATTAGCCATAAATCCCATGTTTTCATTTGTTTAAAAACCCATTTAATAAAATGCTAAGAATCCTGTTTAATTATTTGTTTAAGATATTATTTTTTTAATTACGACAGCCCTATATACATAACTCTGTGCTTAGAACCCAATTTAATCATTTGCTTAAAACCTTATTTACACAATTGCTGAGTACTCCATTTTATCGTGGGTTTAGAACCCAGTTCGATAATTGGACGAGAGTCCTGTTTAATCATTTCTTGGGAGTAGTGTGAGGGGAATGGGTTCGGAGGAGCTGGAGTTGAGCGGACCAGGAATGCGATACATGCCTTGATTAAAACTGCCCATCATGAATGCCAGCCAAGTGACAGCCGCAGAAGCTGAGCAGTTTCCTTGAGTTTAGCTGCAGAAGACGTTAGTGCAATCAAATACCCTGGATCGGACTTGCTTCTGCCCTGGATCGGACTTGCTTTTGCTCTGGGACGGACTTGCTTTTGCCTTGGATTGGACTTGCTTTTGCCCTGGATCGGACTTGCTTTTGCCCTTGGACGGACTTGCTTTTGCCTTGGATCGGACTTACATTTGCTCTAGATCGAAATTGAGTATCCCTGGGTCAGACCTGAACTTGATCTGGGACAGACTTACGTTTGCCCTGAATAGGACTTACTTTAAACTGAGATCGGACTTGCGTTCACCGTCGATCGGACTTGCGCTTACGGCTTCTGCCTATCAGAAATCTCACTCCTATAATATATGTAGATTCCGAAAAACACGCGAAATTTATCTTGATTGAAGAATGCGGACGACCCCCGAAAAATCATGCTGGGAGTGTTTATAAATCAAAGTTTTTTTTAACTTTATTATATTCGACTGTTAGACTTTTGTTTGAAATTATGGAAAAATATAATCGTCATTATTGATTTCAAGGCTTAATACTTTGAAACTCAGAGCTTGCCTATAATAACTTCACTATTGGGATCATAATTATTTTTTTTCCGAATTGTTTTCCATAACGTATTGGTGTGATTTCTATTCATATTCAATTACCCAAAATGATTTGTTGCTGGAGATGCATTATGGAAGAATAAATAAGAAAAATAACTACAATTTTCTTTTAATATTTCAGCTTACGATCACTCGCACCCTGACGGAAAATACCCTCTGCATATTCTTGCCAAAACAGATAAATATTATTTATAGCCTTCGATTTAGAAAAAAATTATATTCATGTTTTTTTTCTGCTTCTGTTCACCCTATCACAGCTGACTAATCCCTAAAATAGCAATGACAATTCCTTTTGAGCTCCTGTTTAGCCATATCAGTGTAGCAAATATTGATTTCAAATATTATGCGGGAGAATTTTTATCATCAATTTTACCCAAGCAAAGCCTTGTTGTGAACCAAAATTATTTTAGCGGCACGTTATCCACAAGCAATACATAGCTGGCAAATTAGAAAAATCAAATTTATTTGTACTATAACAACTGCGCGTTCTATAACTGCAAAAATAATAATGGTGCTGCTTGGTGGGTGATGTTATACTGTAACCTACATCTCCCGCGATCCATAAGGTTAGGTTGATTGTATACCTTTACCTCTATCAAGTTCTATTAACTTGTAATTGTTTACTCCTGCAAGCATCCTTGGCCGGGTTTACAAGCTCGGTATCCATTAAAATTATGCTGATAAAGAAAATCACCATAACTCGAAACTGAAATATCCCTCAAAAACATCTCATGATATTTCCGTTATCACAACCACCATCATCAGATTGGCCCTGATATCAGGTTATCACAACCACCATCAGATTGGCCCTGATATCAGGTTATCACAACCACCATCATCAGATTGGCCCTGATATCAGGTTATCACAACCACCATCATCAGATTGGCCCTGATATCAGGTTATCACAACCACCATCAGATTGGCCCTGATATCAGGTTATCACAACCACCATCATCAGATTGGCCCTGATATCAGGTTATCACAACCACCATCAGATTGGCCCTGATATCAGGTTATCACAACCACCATCATCAGATTGGCCCTGATATCAGGTTATCACAACCACCATCATCAGATTGGCCCTGATATCAGGTTATCACAACCACCATCATCAGATTGGCCCTGATATCAGGTTATCACAACCACCATCATCAGATTGGCCCTGATATCAGGTTATCACAACCACCATCAGATTGGCCCTGATATCAGGTTATCACTGACATCAGACTAGAAACGGAACTGCCACTCGACAGTGACCTTCGAGAAACATGTTAAAGCGAATATTCGAAATGAAAAGAATACAGTTACATTTTCATTGAGTGTGTCATACATGGCACGCGGGACAGTATAGGTTTAGTGTGGCGAAAATGAATTTTTCGTAAAAAAGCGTTTTTAATAGACCGTTTCTGCAATACATTGCATGAGATTGATAAATGTTGGACCAAGGAGGACGCTAATTTCTCCTTAATCATTAATGAAGAACTTGTATTATCTGTTGTATGAAAGAAGATGTATTTTCCTCATCTTGCTTCTGGAAGCACACTATTGAATTTTTGCCCTTTCTTATTACATAACCGCAACGCTTATACGTAGATAACCAAGGAGATGAATTTTCACACAAACTCTAATCTCAGTTTTACAAAACATAAATCGTTCAACCGCTGTTTCATGACGTCTTAAATTACTTTTCAAAATCTTACTAAATTAAATATTTTCAGTCGCCTGTAAACCTAAATGCGGGTGAGCTTCGAGTTTTCCCTACTGGCGGTTGTTTCCTCATCTGAACAACAAAATTACATTTTTAGAAGCCAATTTCATGCCGCAAACTTGCACTTGATCTTGGAACCATGAAGCTTTTCCCACATTCAAACGATACTTCCAACTCTGCCAAGAGAACAACGCCTTGATTTTATCCAGTCTTTGGGATTTTTGTAGGCGGGCTGTGAGACCATTACGGGTGTGTGCTGATGGGAGCCGCAGTAGTTTAATAAGAAGTCATCTGAAGGCTGAGCAGCAAAAACGCGAGAGTTTCTGAGCTCACACTCGGGATAAAAGACGAGGAACAGCCGCAGGGCTTATAATTCAGGGGCTTATAAATGAATAAATACAGAGTTTTGAGGTTTAGAAATCGTGGAGCATTGTGTGTATTTTCTGACTTTTTTTAGGTTGATACGTATACTGCTCAGTACTTGTGATATGTTAGAATCCGAAAAATGTTGTTAAATGTGATATAATTCAGTTTTTACGGAAAAAACAGGTTCCAATGGGTAAAATACAATTACATCACTCTTACTTCATTCATGATGAAAAAATTACGAAGGTAAAATTTGTAAATTCATTGTTTCATAAAATAAATAAGACACAAAGAAAGTTGGAGTGCTTTAATGTGGCATAGGTTACTGATTGAATGATCACAAAAATTGTGAAAGTAGAACCGCTAGGAAAAGAGGCTTGCTTCTTCGGGCTAGGAATATGGTGGAACTCAATTGAAACTTTAGATTTTCAAGTAAAAAAACTGAATTCTCACTCGAGTTTTTAATGTCAAAACGTGAAGTTTTGCTATTGGAAATAGGAATTAACGCTTTGGGAAACATTATTGAATAAAAACACGAAAAAATTTCACCAGCAATTCACAGATGTCACATTTTTGTGAGCTATAGTAAAAGTGACATCCGAAATAACAACACATTTTTCCACCCAACTCAAGTTTATTTGAATCATTACCTCGTTGCTAACGTGTGTTGAACTGTGTTCATTTCTCTTTTCTTATACTCAGGTCAAGATGAATCTGAGAAGAAAAGACGGTTATAATCTCTGTGCAAAATAATTTAGCTTATCATTCACTTGGTTTCTCTCCTGCATTTACAGAGGGTAAAGGGAAATATTTTTTGGTGTTTTTGAGCAAGAAATTACCCTACCATGCCAGATGTAACCGAAGTTTTCTTGGACCACATAAAGGTAAGAGCTTTTAAATATGTATTCATAGAAATTTAATTTGCCCCGAAACGCTGCACGAAACTGGCGTCAAAATATTGCATGAAATTTACCACAATATATTGAGTGAAACTTAACGCAAAATATTGGATGAAGCTTACTACTAAATGTTGAAGAAATTAAGCGTAAAATATTGGATGTAGCTTACTACTAAATATTGAAGAAATTTTCCACAAAATATTGGATGAAGCTTACTACTAAATATTGAAGAAATTAAGCGTAAAATATTGGATGTAGCTTACTACTAAATATTGAAGAAATTTTCCACAAAATATTGGATGTAGCTTACCACTAAATATTGAAGAAATTTACCACAAAATATTGGATGAAACTTGCAGCAAAATATTGGATGAAACTTTCCACAAAATATTGGATGAAACACCTCAGTTGTAGTATTTCGCAACTGACAAAATAAATACCCGCTCTTAAGGCTCAGATTTTATATTAAAAGTGAATCTAGAAAAAGAAAAGTACGATGAAGTGGCGGAAAAAATAAACTTTGAAAATATTGACCCGAGTTGCTCTATCTTTGACTATTTGCAGCAAGAATAGGATTCAAAATTTTTTATTCACTTCTGAATATTTCAAGCTCAGTTTTCAGCAGTGTCAATAAAATTATTAGATTTAAATCCCAAATAATGTAATATAATAAATAATATTAAAATGATTGTTATAGTATAAGGCTATCATTATTCTAACGCTAAAGCCATCCGGACTTCTCGGGTGGGGTGCAAACAAAACAAAAATGCACTGAAAGCAAATAAAAATAACAAATTTAATAAAAGAAAAAAATGGTTCACTTCATCCTCAAAATCGTTAAACTTATGCCATTGATAGGACACATAAATATTCGTACAATTAAACTCCTAAAGCTTTTGGCTGGTGAAGTCAAAGGAGGTTCACAAATTCTAAAATGTGACGATTCTACTAATTTAGGCATGGATCTGACATTTAAGTAGTTCGATATCGACGGTTTAGTTGTCACGTGAATTTTGGGGGTTCAGATTTGCATTAAAGGTCGCATAAAACTTATATGACACAACCTTACTAGATCCGAACGGTCGACATGCTCCACAATGATTAAGTCACTTCTCCACACAAGACAAGCCGATTCTTGTTCTCAACTAACTTCAACCTGCGAATGAGATGAAACCAAACACCTAATGATAGGTTGTGTGCTAGAACGAACCAGTGATGATATGAGGCAGAATTTGCTTGGAATATTAGAACGAAAATTATTCAATTTGTGTGGCAAAATGAGGAGCAGTGATGCTTAATAAATAATTGTCAATTTGGTGCAGTGTCTAGGCAAGTATTTTTATAATTAGTATTTTGTAAAGTCCACGGAAAAAGTATCTTCATTTCGTCCTCGAACAACACAAGAAAGTTAGACAGTGATTACAAAGACGGGAAAAATTGTCACAAATCTTACACAGAGATGAGATCAGAATAAATTCTGTGGAATGAAACAAAGTTTAAATCACTGAATGTAGGCTCTTTGGAGGGCAGGAAAATTACTGACTTGATGTCAAATATTAAGCGTTTTCGAAGCTAGATTTGCTCTTTTCATCGAATTCTAAAGTAAATTTAATTAGAGTATTGGCTGAGAGCTCCTCAACAAAAAGACAGTCCTCCGTTTGAAAAGAAAGGCACGTGGAAGGCGCAATTTTTGTGGTTTTATTAGGAGGAATCGATGAATTTAATTTATGGTAAAGTTACGTTTTTTATCGACAATCCAACTCCGAAAATTCACCTTCTCTCAATTTATCAGTCGACAATTGCAGTCACTTAATAGTTCCAGTTAATAATTTGAAAACAGCACTTTATCTTGAAGTTCAGGATAGAAGATATGAGTGCATTAAAAACCATAGTGGAAATACAGGAAAAAGTCATACATAATTCTGAAATGCTGACATTTAATTGACAAAAGAGAACTTTTCTTGCTTCCGTGATTCCTAAAACAAAATAAGATGTCCCCTGGACATTCGCTCTCGCTGCTACTTTTTTGTCGCCGTAAATGAATCCAAGCAGTCAATTGAACAACCGACTAAAGTGCTTATGACCCGGAAACCCTTTCTCCCACTCCTACTTTTCAAGATCTTTGAATTAAAATGGAAACGAAGTGAAGGCAACGCTCTTTTCACGAGGAATTAGGCTCGACTGTCGGAGAACACAGCCTGCATAATGCAGGGAAGAACGGAAGAGCGCTTCGCACCTAGGAAGTATGCTCTGGGCTTCTCGCTTGGGTGGAAATTCGAAGTCATTCCATTGTGGGCCACAGGCTTGAGGCTCTCATTGAAGCTCCAGCTGCCGTGAAGTGGATTAGGAGTCGTGAAGTCGAAGCTATTGCAGAACTCCGCAGACGCAAATGGAGGTCCATGAGCTCAAATGAATGCAGTTAACACGGTCACTGCCACCTGCATGCGTATGAGAGAACGCCAGCAAATCATGCTTATTTCGATGTTTGTGAATAGGGGAAACGTTCCCTAAAAACTCTCGTTATTCATCGTTGCCAGCGCAGTTTTCACATGCAAGCTTTTGGCTTAATGCGGCTTTATTAGAGATAGAAATAAACTTTGGGTGCTGTGTTTTGAATTAGAAGAACAAGTATTACAATAAACCAAATATGTATTTTTCATCCTGTTTATTTCTGAATGCATCATTGTAGTACCGGTTAAAGCATAAAAAAGTTTTGTTTATCATTACTTTGCTGGTAATGTAATACATTTCGTTTTTCTAGACATTAACGACAAGATTCTAGGGAATGGGAATGCCATTGGATAAAACTTTTATGATCCCCGAAAACGTTCTAACTTTCCCTGTTCAGTAGCAGTTTAGAATTGCTTCTCTATCTATAGAAAAGGGCTTGTTCGTTCTAAGTTTTAATTCAACGATTTTTGTCATGCCATTATTTTATGGTGTTTATATTGCTTATAGGAAGCTTTAGAGGCTTAAGACGCTAAAGTATCATCGTTATACCCTAAAGAAAAGTTCAAATCACCGTGCGTGCGATTTGAAACTTCTCCCTTTAGCTGACGCTTAAAACCTGTTGTTACGAGCCGTAGCTCACACAAGTCTACAAAGCTGCTTATCGAAAATCGCGTCTTATCACTTCACGGCCGCTTGTGTACGGTCGTCATTGTGAAGGCTCGATAAAATACCTTTTTTTTATATTTCAGGGCGTCACATGACTTCAATACGGCAAATTTTGACGAAGGATTAGTTTGTACACAGGAACAGAGTATAGTAGTTCGAAATGCTTCGACCAGGCCGAATACTTTCGTGTGTTTTGTTCATATAATTGCGAAATAAAATTTTTGGCTCTTAAGCCATGAAGTGTGAAAATGAAACTTGAGATTCGACGTCATGGTAGAAAGAGTCTCACTGATCTGAGGGTTTCATCTTCAATTAACGAGAATCTCAGTCGTTATAAGTATGTTTTCTTTAAAAAACGTTGAGCTAAAGATTCTCCTCATCAGCAAGAGAAGCATTATGAAGAAATTAATAATGCTCTACGAAAGAAATTCAATGGTATTGGACACAAATGCTTTTAGATAGAAATAAGCCACACTGATACAATTTTATTTGATTTACGACACTAAACATGGAGGCCAAGTAAAAAGTTTATACATGAAATATTTTAATTAAGGGGAATTCTTTAGTGCGAGTGGGAATAAGATAATAAATATTTTGTCCAATTACAAGCATTATACAACCTGTAGTCTTAATACACTTTACGGTTCACGAAACTTGAATGCTGTATATGCACTTTTTCTGGAATAGATTAATATCCGAATAGCTTATTCGAGTGCGCACTGATATGGTTTTTTAATTATCTTAAGCGAGAGGTGCGAAAAATGATGGCATCAAATTTAACAAAATATGACCGCCGAACCAATTTAAGAAAAACGACGGGCTTTTCGTAGCGGATGAACGGGAATGTATAATTCTAGCATGCATTGAACGAACACTTGTATGGAACAAACACTAAGTATTAGCTATTTACTGATATAAAATCAGCTTGCAGTTCTTAACAACACTTCTATGAGTGGTTGACTATCAAGACGCAATATTTATGTAACTCGAGAAAAGACGAATTTATTTTAGGCTTATAAATTGAATTTATTTCAAGACTCAAACATGCGTAGTAATTAGTGCAGGGGTTCACAACCTTTTTTTTGCCCTGCACCCCTAAAGAAACTTTATTCGACCCTCGCACCCCTGATATTAAAATAACAACATATGTACAACCAATATCCTATTATTTATCTGGATTTCTTTCGCATCCGCTGGAATATCGTCTCGCTCCCTCACGAGGTGTGAGCATCCCCAGGTTGTGAATGCCTGAATTAGTGTGTGTATCATGAAAGAATGTATTTAACAGCGTATGATCTGTAGGTATTTATTCAGGTCGTCCATCGCCATACTTTAAATGAACAGCAACATGTTAATAGGGACTGCCATATTATTCTTGACAAGTACAGTTTCATGGTGTAGTTAACAGGATCGGCTTCATTGCGGAGTTAAAAGGGACAGCTTCATTGTAGAGTTGACAGGGACTGCTTCTTAATGAAATAAACATGGATAAACTTTGTGGATAAGTAGCCCCCCCTGGGATCCCGTTGCCATGATCTGCACCATGTTGACAGGGACTGCACCACGTTTACAAGAACTGCACGCGATTGAGTTGACAGGGACTTCCCATGATACAGTTGACACGACAACCCCCTCTTCTCCGCCTCTCTCCCCTCCGGCCTCCTCCCCTCACTCTCACTCTCCGCCCTTCCTTCCCCCTCACTCTCATTCCTCTCCCCCCCCCACCAGCACCCCCACCGGACAAGGTCTAGCCACCCTGCGACGGTCCCCGTTATGTGGAATACGGATGAGGGTTCGTTAGCTGTGTCTCCTCTGGGAAATTTCCCACTCGGATAGCTCCTGCCGAGACCTGGATGCTGCAGGGCCGTCCGGTCGTGGCGCACGAATAAAAAAGTTTACGGCTTGCCTGCATCATTTAGCGATCCCGCAAAAATTCTTTGACCTCCGTTTCACCAGGAGCGTTCGTCCGTGCCCTAAGTAGAAATGCGTCCGTACGTTGTAATTCTTTTGTAAACGTTCAGTGGTTTTATGCATCAGTGACTTTGTCACTCCCCCGGTAAAGAATAGCAGCCACTTTTAAGGTTTAAAAAATGAAAATATTTATTATGACTGCAGATGAGTTTTTGCCACATTTTTGGCAACGTGAGGAAATGTTACGCAACGCAGGGAAAGTAAACTGCCCTACAAGTAAAGTGCCCCGATTTTATTCTGAATATTCAAGTTTCTTTTTTCTTTTAACCACTTAATTATGCACGCATGTATACTGGTATATACAACTGTGTGTGAGTTTAAAGGTATTTAGAGGTACAACACAGGTCGTTAAAAGTTTATATCTTCTGACGAAAGGTTATAAAGCTTTTGATATTATTGGTAAAGGGAATTAAAACTCCGAGGAATATGTTTGCCGAACGTGAGAGAAGGAAAATCACAGTACACAGTCGCGATGAGTTCCATACAGACTGAGAAGGCATGCAGTCACTGATCACCAGAATATTATATAACACCAGATTATTGTTGATTGTTTCTTCTCCTGCATTTGGGCACTAGTAAGGATCCTGGACAGATCTAATTGCTGGCATTGATAAGGCCTGTCTAACGCTATAGGAGCTTGATTTCTCAAGATTTAAGAGATTCTGGGCAGGACTAGTTGCTTGATCTTACAAGATTTAAATGATTCTGGGCAAAGCTAGTGGCTTGATTTCTCAAGAAAATAGAGATACTGAATAGAGCTATTTGCATGATTTTATAAAATTTAAGCGATCCTTGGCAGAGTTAGTTGCTTGAATTTACAAGCCATAGGAGATCCGAGGTAGAACTAGTGGCTTGATTTTGTATAGTTTAAGAGATCCTTGGCAGAACTAGTTGCCTGATTTTGATAGCTTTATGAATATCAGCTGCTTTGATTCAGACGGGAAATTTTGCAACCGCTGTTCAGATTGCATTGTGATCATTTGTGTCTCGATTTGCATTCCTAAGACGCTGCCATCCTGTGGCTGTATTTATTTTTAATCATGTAACCTAAATTCAAGAGATGGCATGTGAAAACATCGTTGCAGCTGCATTTTATTAGCAAACTTTACTTTACACATTTTCCTCAAGTAAAGGCTCTGCTTAAAAAGAGTAAGATCTGAGAGAAATGAATGTTATCTATATATATATGTACTGAACACTTGATAGCAAGATAAAAGACGCAGTATTATAGAGCCCTGCGTGAGGAGCTGTTGTCTTGCATAGAACGCTTCGGGAAAAAATTCAGGTTCAGATGGATCATGTCGAATGGAAAAACTAGTTTTTGATGGAACTATGAAAATTGTAAAGAAATGTAGATTTAATATGGCAAATAGCAAAATCGAAATACAGATGGAATATTGACTACTTGAGATATCTTGACTCATTTTGAATAGTGGCAATTGAGGAATTTTAATAGTAGTCTCGTTCAATTATTCAACGAAATGAAAGTGTTATAAGATTCGATTAAATGTTGTCTCGCAGAAACATTGAAAAGTTACAAAGGAGGAGCCTATACCTTATCTTAAGGTGCGTAATGGAATCTTTGAATATACAAACGATGGGGTGGAGAGCTGCCATTTTGTCAATGGATGACGGTAAGATCGGAAAATTTTTGGGGATCCAAAACTATCCATTAAAGAAGAACAGAAAGAAATAAAAGTTTGTAGGGGGTAAAAGAAGAATTTAATGAACATGTACCATATCGCAGCGCAAGTCTCATGCGACGATCATCGTTCGATGCGAAAAAAAACGAGGTTTATGAATACTCGTATAAATGACTATTTATGGGCACGGTGTATAAATCGTTACAAGGCCTGGTTTTAAGGGTGTCAATTTATAGTAAACATGACTATATATGCTTGCAGCAGAACATCGTATTTCACAGTAGGTCTTAGAAATATGCGTTCGCGATTGAGGGCAAAGTGCAGTTCAAAATTGATCTCGCGGATACGGTTTATGGAAACAAAAAAAAAACATTTTGATTTCACTGAGGAATAATTGCATGTTATATGGAGTGATTTCTCCGGAAAACTAATGTGGACCTACAGGAATTGTGAAGAACACACTGCGAAATATTCATTTGAAGACCTCGTGGAAAAAAAAGCTACTGATACGTGGAGCATCAAGCTGCGTTGTACTCGTTACAAAAAACATTTTTCATTCGAGCCGCTGATCAATTTTTATCCCTGAAAAACTTCAGCTGAAGAAAGGGCGCTCTTGCATCTCAATCTCGACATTGGAAGGTGACAAAAGACCTTGTCTGCTCGGACGACTGAGCGAGTGAAGCATGGGTTGAGCGAAGCCTGCGACTTCCCTCCGAGCAAAGCACAGAGCCTAATTAGCACGGGCAGCAAGAATGTGTTAACCCGTGCCGAATTTCAATGCCGCACCCTAGCGGTGTGCCCCAAAGAAGTCATTCTCACTTGAGACGTTAGCGAAACTTGTCTCTTGTTAATGCTTCTGAGAAATCGTGAATTTTTTACATTTTCCATAATTTACTCGGAACTCATGGTGTTTCAGAAGTTTTCCGTTCTTCACTTATCGAAAAGTCAAAACAATCGATCTCGCGCGAGCTTTTTCACTCTTTCGTAAGGTTCAGATTCTAAGCGATTAGAATAATTAGTGTAGGAACCTTGGCTTTGCAGATGAAGTGCTGGAATTGTCAATGAAATAATTATGTTGTCTCACATCTGAAAGCAGTTTCGCTATCGAATAAGTTGACAACTTACCCACTGCAATGAGACACATACAGGAATGAAGAAACATACAATACATAAATAAATATATAAAAACAGATGCAAATGCTGGGGAAAGTAAGAAAATCCTTTACTTGAATAGATAATTTTCCAATGGCATTACTGTCTGACTATTTCTGCTTTTATCATCGTTTGACTCGCTCTGAAACCTAAAAGTGTACCAGTGCGCCACGGCAGCGTGAAAGCTAAAGAGAGGAAGTAAGGTGAACTTATTTTCTATGTAGAATATAGCCGTTGAATCGTATCCTTGTGAAAAGGGTTTGTGGTAGAGAGGCTGGAAATGTTTATGTAAATATTTTAATAAAAGTCAATAAATTGCTAATTTGATGAAAAAGAAGTACAAGAATGAATTAAAATTTATTACCCAAGTTAGAATATATAAATAAAAATAGAAAACAACATGAATAGTTTTGAGAAAATGAGCGAAGAAAAATTAGTAACTCAATGAACAATCATAAATTAAATTAAGGAAGAAGCTAACGATGCGAGTTAACTTTGAGAATTGCATACGTAGATTAAGAAAGACATTCCTATTCAACACAAAAAGGAAATCATTTCGCATTATTTTTTAAGAACTCGTTTTACTTACGCGACCCCTCAGGGAAATTGTAATTTCATTTCAGCCATGGTTCCAGCAACACATTTATTGACTTGATCAATAACATTTATTGACCAGTATAATATCCTGTTTTGTAACGTTTCAAATAACTAACTCAGACGTCAAAAGGTGATTGGTGCGCGTGACCCATTGTATGAGATGTGATTTTCTTCTTTCACTTTACTTCTTTTATTTATAAGCCTTACACAATTTGCTCCCAGCCAGTGCATAACTATTCTGAATAGCGATACTGTAAATACGATTTTACCACCAAAAAGATTTCCTAGCAACATTTTCACCTCACAGCCAGTGTTATTTCTGAAGCTGCAATCACTGTTGGAAAACGAATTTCCTCAGTACGACCTCAAAAACAAAAGTGGGAGGAAAAACCGGAGAGAAAATAGCAGAAGTAATCTTTACTGCCGCCCAAGGGAGGCTCATATCGTAACTGAGGGCGTATTCTATCTCCCCAAGCCCTCAAATGGGCGCGCCAGATAAGGCAGCAATGGCGCGGTCTCGATAGCGTCCTTCCTTCCTTCCGTATCACCTGTTCCAGCCCCTGCACAACAGGTGATGGAGTTGCCACAAGTCACGGGAAAAAAGCTGGGTAATGAAGGTTCAAGAAAAATCTTGCAGACGGGAATGAAGTTGGGGGAAGGATGTAAATGACTCAGGGATTCTTTGATCTCCGTTCCCTTCCCCCCTTCCGTATCACCTGTTCCAGCCTTGCAGAACAGGAGATGGAGCTGCCACGAAGTCACGGGGAAGAAACTCGAAAATGTAAATCCAAGGAAAATTTTGCAGACGGGGATGGAATTTAGGGAGGATGTAAACGAGTCACGGAAAATTGCTAAAACTGTCAGTGGGGGCTTGAATTATTGCAAAAAAATGGGGTCAAATGGATCGAATTTGTAAGAAGGGCAAGTTCTATCAAACTGGTGAGGGCTGATTAATGTTAATGTTTGAAAATGAGTACTCGTGTGAATATTGTGAATGGATCGTGTTGTGATTGGGTAAAAATATGCGCAAATAATTGAAAAATTACCGAAAAAATCAGTGGAAAAGCTAAATGTTTTTGTAGAATGTAGTGAAAAGAATGAAAGTTAAGAGAAATGCTAACGAAAATACTGAAGCAAAAGGATACGTCTTGTAAAAATTTTTCCCAAAATCATATGGGCTGGAAATACTTAAAACTGCAAATCAATTTTAAAAATGCCTCAAATAGATTGATATTAAAGAAAAAGCATCGATATTCAAGAAAAGTTTGCATCATGAAATTTTTTTACGAAAACTAACCGTTTTCTAGCATTCCTTATTCATCTGAGTCAATTCTCCCTAAAGTGATTGTTATGCATAATTTAAGTTGAAAATTCACTGCAGTTTTGCAATTCGCAATAGAAATATCGCTGAATGAAGTTTCCGACGCGAGACACTACATAAACCTACATTTAAATCCGATATAGCGAAACGCTCCTCCTGCACTCGTTTTGTCATTCCAAACAACTGTTACTCGGGCTCCGAAAGCGGCAACTCCGACCCACTTGGTATGGCTGAAGTTTGGTCTGGGACATGAATTTGTGCTAGAAGTATGCGTTAAATTTCTCGCTGTCATTTCTGAGGCTTGCAAAGCTTGTTTCACTTTTCTCCTAACGTTAAGCGCTTTGCACCTCGTCCCAACTAAGGGTTGTGAAAATTTTAATGGTTGTGTGGAATGTCACAGAGATGTCGCTCTTTAAAGCATGAGGCGATTATTTTAGCAGCATCCAGGTGTAAGAGCCTGGAAAATTGTCTATGAAAATCAATGTGTTAGAGTTGATGAAACTTGCGATGATCAGCTCATAATTAATCGAGTTAGTTATGTTGAATAGGCTTAATAAGTATAAAAATTTGCGAGGACAGTAAAATTTCACTGGCATTTCTTGAAATCTGAAATAAATAGATTTGTATATGTGAAGAATATAACTTCGATTCGATTGCCGGATCTGTAAAGCAATAAATTCACCAAGTGCTGCACTTAAAAAGATCAATCTATTAACCTTAGAAAACAATGAGCAATTGCGTTCATAGCAAATAAATTTGCCTTCATTAACATAGTAAGGAAACCATGCTGGCTGTCTTGAGATTACAACACCACGTAATTTTTTACTTTTACCATGAATCATCAGCGGAGGAAAACGCGCATCGCGTAAGATGAAATCAGACTTGAGTATTGTGAATTCAGGTGCCTACTTTCTGTTAAAAAGAGCACGGAATTTTGATAGAGGAACTTATTTTGGGTAAACTTATCTTATGATTCAATGAAAACAAGTTTTGTGTTAAATTCAGTTGTGTTCGTATGAACATTATGCCATCAATTATAAACTCAAGTCAGATTAACTTTAATTGCCGAAATTGTAACTGAAGGATGCAATTGTTTGTGGCAATTAGTAAGCATTGCGATGAATTTAAAGAGAAATAATTCTTTCTTATTTAACTTTAACTCTCTGCGCTTATGAGCAAGTTAGGCATTTACTTCTTACTAATTTTTTAAGTCTCAGATCAGTAGAGCAACGCATCGAAGAAGTATCGAATGTAAATATATAATAGGGCTACTTGAAGCTAAATGAATGGCGGAGATTTCGACAGCTGCACTTTCGTCTCAAATTTCATTTTTGTCTCTGAGACTGCTAATGCAAGATCTGCTAGCGAGTGTACGGAGCTGAGCAAGTGACATGCAATAGTTTTTCATTCCTTTTGATGCCGGACGAATAAAGTTTTGAAGAATTTTACCTTAAAGTTTTCTGTTAAGAACAAGAATGATTGATAAACTCGTGGTATAAAATTAAATTCACACCGTACGCCAACGAAAATATTATGGAAGCATCGTATTCAAAGAAAACTTAGCTCCAATATCCAAAAGAAAACTTATTCTGCAATAACTTGGGAACGGATTTGCCTGGGCATAAAGTAATATGAATATTGAAATGGCGGGTAAATGATTTGCTCGGAAGTTCTGCAACATTTTCTCATGCAAAATGCTCCGGTCTTAGTAAAAGCGACTGTTTTTGTTGAAAATTGAGGATTCTCAAGCTTAATTTCATTTTTAGGCAACTGAAAAAACGTTTTTACAACGTAAGAAATACTTTGTCCGATAAGGTACGAACTGACTAGGGCTTTACGACTGTGAATACCAACAACAACAAAAATACACTTCAACAAATATACACTTACATCGTGTCCATTTATGTGAAAATAGATTTTCTACCTTTATAAAAAAAATTAAAATTAAAATTGCTAGTTGATTGCGTTTTCAATTCAGAGAGAGTGTGTCTTTGAAGGCGAGTGAAATTTAAAATTTTGAAAAGATCATTAGCAACTACGCTTACCAAAATACAAGAAGCTTATGACAAGAATGCAGCAAGAGCTGAATTGGAGAAGCCATCAGTACTTTACTAAAAAAAATAGGAAAAGCATCATCAGATCTTTATTCAGACCAAAAGCTACCCAAGATAAAGCTGCTCAACATATCGTTTCTAACTTTTCGCGGTTTGCTGAGCATTGTAATACAGCTGCTTCGAAAATATGCTTACTTAGAGAGCTGTGTCAGTTTTTAAGGTACAATTTCAGGTGTGAGAGTAAGATGCACCAAGTGAGCTATTCATTCTTATCAAATAGGTAAAAAACCATTGCATTGAACTAAAGTTGCCGACGAAACACACAAACCACAGCAACAAAGGCTTAATTGAAATTTATGGGTAGTTCGCTGATGAAAAATTTCCACGCCACCGCATCAGCCACCATCACAACTGAATGTCAAAAGTAAATTTTATAGCCATTTTATACTTAAATTTAGTATTGATGTTTTCACCTTAGCATATTTTCTAATAACAAACCGGAAAAACTTAAGCCACGGGTTATGTGGACAAAGACCCATTAACAACATTCAATTTATTTCAATAGAAAAGATGTTTTTCTTCGATCCGAGCATTTCTTGAAACGGCTCGCATTGGGGTCCAATTAAATTCTTCATTCAATTAAAGTTCGTCATTCAGAACTCGATTCTAAAGTCGTTCTTCAAACAACGCACTTCAGTGCGCTATTTTACTAAATTTACGAATAAAAACTTTTCACATCGGAATTCGCGGGGGGCATTCCCCCAAACCTTTCGCAGAAGAACTCATCACGATTCTCTGATGAGGTGTTTGATCGCAGTTGATAAAGATTTGCACTTTCGCTAGATTAATTGCCTTGGTTCTCATGCGGGCTTGTATCACTAACATTTGTTGCTTTTCCATTTTAAAGGATAAATGTACCAAGTTCATGAATGCTAATGTTTGCGGAAGGAAATTACATGCTTTGCTAATGTGATAGTTTTGAAATCAGTACTGGACATCTTATCGTCTGTTAGCAAAAAAAAAGTATCGAATTGTGAGCATTTGTCGACAATCATTATTTGATATTCCTGCCAACAGTTTAAAAGTAAAACTTGAATATTCATAAGTTTTCAAGCGAAAGATATCTTGGACCTTTCACACAAATTATTTTTCAAACGCTTGTGTCATAAAAATTTACAATGAACAGTTCTTACATCACATTTTTCTCGGCAAAATGTCTTTGATTGAAAAAAGATGTACGGCCTGTAATTAAAAACTGTTCACACGCACCAAAAATAGGCATCAACTGACGCCTGTCATACGAATATGTGTAACTTTCCGGCCCTGGATTCCTGGAACCCGTCCCTTTCGATGTCGTTAGGCATCATCTGGATCAATACTGTTGCCAATACCCGGCGATAATTAGATTGCTGGAAGAGGGTCGGCGACTATCGTTGTTTGAACAGGTCGCACGGACAAATTTGAGGGGCAATTCTTAATTAAAGGCTTAGGAGCACCAATCCCATTAGGGAATGGCAGAAGTAGAGGGTGTCTCTTCTTTGCCTTCCAACGAGCGAATAAACTGGTACCCTGAACTGGATAAACGTAGTTGCTCAATGTCTGGGTTATTTATCATTAGCAAAGGTACGTACTGATAACATTGAGATAAATGCCAAAAGTTTATCAAGATGCGATCAGGTATGAAGAGAAAAGATTGGTTTAAATGGTAAAAAAATGACAAGTTTCAGGCTCACCAGAAGTGATCTCCTAGACCAAAGTACATAGGAAGCAGGGTGGAAAAGCGGTCTCTTAACTTTGAATACAGCACTCTTGACTGGTTTCTTGATCATGATTTGATTTTTTGAATGAAGTCAGCGTTTGGTTTTTGAGATGGAGCACAATTTAGGAAGAGACGCAGTAGCAGAACGTACTACCTCAAAATTAATGTTAAGACAAGCATGTTGTTCTCAGCTTTTTCTTGAAAACAAAATCCGGAAATCAAATAGAATTCGTACCTACAATTTGTCAAAATAATTTTCCGCCCGTTATACGCCTGTAACATTAAGTTAACGTTCCGGTGGTGCAAGCTCGTACTCTGAAAAGAACACTCTACACCAAAACAACCGTGATTAAAATGACGATTTATCAAAAGCTCAGCTCAGTATATATTCGAAATCAAAGCTCAGAAATTTACCCCGTACAGAACATCATGCACGTACTAGTACAAAGACAGATTGTAAACTAAAATCTCTTTTGAAATTCGACGCGGAATTATTAGATTATATGAAAATACAAAGCAGGTGTACGATTCAGAATTTTCAGCATTGGGGTGACGTTTCATTTTACAATGAAATTTATTTGAAAATGATAAGTGAACAGCAGTTCATTTATTTTGTGTGATCTTATTATGATCCCGAGTAAATTCCAGTTAATACGCCGCAACGAAAACAACCCTAGAAGAAAAAAAAAGAGATTTCTGGTTAACGATTACCAACCTCTGATGCAAGTGCTATTAATGGTGTGAGCTATTATGATGACAGAAATTACTCTTCATTTTATGCGTATCATGGGTTAGCTCCAGACGTATAAATTTCAATACGTTCATGAAAGTTCACCCGTTTTAGAATATCTTCTGAGTACCATAAGTTACGGTGCTCAGACGAGTGTCTCTTGCTTCCTGCCCCTGAGTGAGCTGTGGAATGGAATCCAATCGCTCGAAAGACGCCATTCGACCAACTTGTCCTCACGACCTTGCTGAGTGCGGCCTGAAGCGTTTAACAGAAATCCCTGTATAGCTTCGAATTTGTGAGATTATTTAAAGGAGTAAACACAGAAGGACTACGTCAATGACAAACTGCACCTCATTGATTTTGTTTTCGAGCTGAAATGTATGACCATTCAATACGGCTGTCGGCATGAAACACTAGTTATGTGAGTAGCCCGAACGTGAATGAATTTCATCCCATGCTATGAGCATCGGTGATCAGACTGATACATAACTTTGTATCGTAAAATAAGGAAATTGCAAAGAAACAAAATCGTAGGCTGTTACTTTGGTTTCCTGTGTGAGAAGGTTTCCCCAACACGGCAGGTGCAATTGGATCACATGAAGTATGCTTATTTTAAGAGAGTATTTTTGGATAAAGTTACCGCAAGATTACATCTACCTCCTTCACAGGGATTTCTGGAATTGGGAATTCCAAATAAATTCGTTAACAACGAGGCGAAAAAAAGAAGAAGAAGAAAAAAAGGAAGTACCTAGTGTGTATTTCAGTTCTTTTATTTATTTCGGCTTCTCATTTTGCAAAGTTTTTTGTAAAGTAAAAAGATTATTTAGCGCCGCTGAAGGCTATTGATCACTAAAGGTATCGCATCATTTGGTGCGTCAGATAACTTTTGACGGTGGAGTCAACATTTATTGAACAGAAATAAAACTTAGTCTGCGTAATTATGATCACAACGCAACTCAGTTTATTCGGCTAGTTTATTTGACTCACCTATTTCTATCATAGTCTCAACACATATCTGACTTCCCCATATCTCTCACGCTAGCCTCAACACAATTTCAACTCACCCAGTCCAGTAAATTGAGAATATTGTGCTCAGTTGCTGCTGTTATTCATAAAAAAATCAATTCCGGAACTATCATTGAGATGTACGTTTATAAATTTCTTTGGTCGACCTTCCACGTGTTAAACGTTTTCACGTTTCTGCTCGCTCATAAATATCCTTTAGGCAGACGACATCAAAGGAGTGAAAAATAGAGCTTCCTGTTTTTTCTAGCTTTGAGTTAAGGTAGTAAAACTAGGGGTTCAAAGCCCTCTAGGGTTTAATTTCCAGCTCTCACCGCATAAATGAAGAATGAAATGCATTCTCGTAGGTTTTAAGACGTCATATCCACATTTCCTCGTTGCGTTTCTGTATTAAATGTTGGAGACGAAGTCTTGCCAGTGAAATGTATGCCAATGACTGTACAAATTGTAAACGTAATAAAAGACTTCATACAATTTTGTAAACAAGCTCGTTGAATCAAATGTATGGAGGGGAGAGAAAAGGACTATCTATCTCTTTGTAAACCACGGCCTATTCTTTTACCAGGGACGAATAGCCAACTAACGGAAAAGTAAAAGTGCAAGCTTCAAAAAATACATCGAGCTGCCTAGGAATAAAACCAATGTATTCACTCGCCAGTTTGAACTGTTCTGTAGGTAGAACTGTGGCCACGGAACGAGCTCTCAATAATTACTGAGCCTTTCTATGCCTGATGCACTGCGTCTCCGCCGTCTGCCCCTGTGACCGGTGGCCATGAATCAGACAATCTTGCATAAGATTTAAAAATTGAAAAAAGATTTGAAAGATTTATTTGTCGCACGCGTATACATTGTTACAATTAAGACAATAATACACTTAATCTACGAGAAATGTTAAAAGATATTTATTCATAATCGTTGCTGATTTTCATAAGGTGGGAAGGATAACTTTGAAAATAATGGTTGTAATCACAATAGTAGTTTTTTTATCTCTCAAATAATTTCACTAATTTCGTTTTAGTGCCAGACAATAACCAACAACTACAGCGCTCACTAAAAATTTGATTTTTACGCTGCTCAAACACGCCCACAGATTGATAGCTGACCGAAAATTCACGATTTAAATCCTATTTAACAATTTTTAGGGAGACGTGCGATCTACAAGACACGCATAAACTCCGTTCAGTGGAATGAAAAATGGTTTGCAACCTCAAAAAATAGCAACATAAGGTTCGTTATCACTAAAACGATACTCATAAAAGAAGCCTACCAGTTCACGATGGGCTCTAGTGTCATCCTCGTGTATTCCGTAACCAAGCTACCAATCTTAACGCATCTTATGGTACTTCACAACCAGTTTTTATGCATACTCGGGAGACCGACGAACACCTCCCAGTTGGCTCTTGACGGACGGAGTTAATGAAGTCACCCATCCTAAGTTTGGTCGCAGAGTTTAAGTCTGGCAAAGTCTTCCCAATGTCTTGAGTCGTCTTCCAAAGCCTGGGTTAGGATCGCAAGTTTTCCAATAAGAGCCGCGTAATTAAGAGGTCATTTGGGGTAAAATGTTGCGATGCTCCCGACGCAGCGGTCGCTTACTTCAGATTGGCTCCCGATAATCTTAGAACGAACTTACTCGAACTCTCCTGAGATTCCAAGATTACGTCCTGACTCAACCTGCTGTCTGAGCCAGACACATTAATTTAACTTCGAGACAGAAATGTCAACTGATAAAACTACCGACAATGGAAAGTAGGTTCCTGAAGGAGCTTTCCAGCTTCGATTTCTGGGTGTTATGAATGTTGAATGGTTTCGTGGCTCAGGAAGGAAGTCTCGTTATCATTTACCTTGAAAATTTTGTGTACTGATAAATCAAGCGTTTACTGGAGTGGATTGCAGTGAAACTACTCGAGAACGCTATGATATCATGAATGTTGAATGGTTTCGTGGCGAATGAATTAAGTATCACTCACATTCGCATGAGAAATATTATGTGCTGATATATCAAACGTTCGATGAAGTAGCATTAAGCGAAATCACTCAAAAGATCATTTCGAAGTAACGGTCCTCGGGCAGTTATGGATCAGATGCTAATGGAATTATTCCGCTTTTTTTACTCGAGGAAGACAGTGCCTCGTTTTCAAGTTGAGCAGTTAGCGTTTGAAATGTCCTTAGAATACCATACGATAAGTATTGGATTGAGGCGGCAATGGCTATTGCCAGTTGGCTCTCAATCTGTCTGGCAGGTAAGAAGTTAATAATGCTCACAGGATCCAGAGGACTTGAATACTAAATCATATTCCCGAAAGCGATACATCGTATATCATTGCGAGTTCAAGAATGAAAACTTCTGCTGAAAAACGTGCGTGTTGTCTGGGAAAAATGTTTAGAACTGCTCGAATCTCTCTAGTTTTTGTGCGAAATGCAATTATGCGCGTCATTAGCGTTTATGCTTCCCCCAGATAATGCCTGCATCACATTCTTTTTTTCCGCTCTCGTAGAGCGCGAACTTTTGCTTGCTTTCCCTTCTAAACTGAACGTTGATTTCAACATCAATTCCCCGTGTCATTTGTAGAGTAAAGCCCATCAGCTCTGCTATTGTTGTCAACTCTCGCCAAGCTACTGCTGTCAGCACCCACTGGCTGCTGCGGTCAACACGCCCGGTTTCTGCTGTCAGCACCCACTGGCTGCTGCGGTCAACACGCCCGGTTTCTGCTGTCAGCACCCACTGGCTGCTGCGGTCAACACGCCCGGTTTCTGCTGTCAGCACCCACTGGCTGCTGCGGTAAACACGCCCGGTTTCTGCTGTCAACACCCACTGGCTGCTGCGGTCAACACGCCCGGTTTCTGCTGTCAACACCCACTGGCTGCTGCGGTCAACACGCCCGGTTTCTGCTGTCAACACCCACTGGCTGCTGCGGTCAACACGCCCGGCTTCTGCTGTCAACACCCACTGGCTGCTGCGGTCAACACGCCCGGTTGCTGCTGTCAACACCCACTGGCTACAGCTGTCAACACTCGCCCGGTTTCTGCTGTCAACACCCACTGGCTACCGCTGTCAACGCTAACCCGGTTTCTGCTGTCAACACCCACTGGCTTCTGCGGTCAACACGCCCGGTTGCTGCTGTCAACACCCACTGGCTACCGCTGTCAACACTCGCCCGGCTTCTTCTGTCAACACCCACTGGCTACCGCTGTCAATTCTCGCCAAGTTACTGCTGTCAACACCCACTGGCTGCTGCGGTCAACATGCCCGGTTTCTGCTGTCAGCACCCACTGGCTGCTGCGGTCAACACGCCCGGCTTCTGCTGTCAACACCCACTGGCTGCTGCGGTCAACACGCCCGGTTTCTACTGTCAGCACCCACTGGCTGCTGCGGTCAACACGCCCGGTTTCTGCTGTCAGCACCCACTGGCTGCTGCGGTCAACACGCCCGGTTTCTGCTGTCAGCACCCACTGGCTGCTGCGGTCAACACGCCCGGTTTCTGCTGTCAACACCCACTGGCTACCGCTGTCAACGCTAACCCGGTTTCTGCTGTCAACACCCACTGGCTGCTGCGGTCAACACGCCCGGTTGCTGCTGTCAACACCCACTGGCTGCCGCTGTCAACACTCGCCCGGTTTCTGCTGTCAACACCCACTGGCTACCGCTGTCAACACTCGCCCGGCTTCTGCTGTCAACACTCACTGGCTACCGCTGTCAATTCTCGCCAAGTTACTGCTGTCAACACCCACTGGCTGCTGCGGTCAACACGCCCGGTTTCTGCTGTCATCAACACCCACTGGCTGCTGCGGTCAACACGCCCGGTTGCTGCTGTCAACACCCACTGGCTGCTGAGGTCAACACTCGCCCGGTTGCTGCTGTCAACACCCACAGGCTACCGCTGTCAACACGCATGGTTGCTGCTGTCAACACCCACTGGCTACCGCTGTCAACTCTCGCCAAGTTACTGCTGTCAACACCCACTGGCTACCGCTGTCAACACGCCCGGTTGCTGCTGTCAACACCCACTGGCTGCTACGGTCAACACGCCCGGTTTCTGCTGTCAACCCCCACTGGCTGCTGCGGTCAACACGCCCGGTTCAACACCCAAGGATGGTTTGATCTTCAACACCCACTGGCTTCCGCTGTCAACACTCGCCCGGTTTCTGCTGTCAACACCCACTGGCTACCGCTGTCAACGCTCGCCCGGTTTCTGCTGTCAACACCTGCCTGACTAACGCTGTCAACACGTACATGGATACTGCTGTTAACACCCGCTTGGCTACTGCTGTCAACACCCGCCTGGCAACAGCTGTCAACACCCGCTTTGCAACAGCAGTCAACATCCGCCCGCCAACTGCTGGCAATAGGTTTGAGCTAAATATCGTAAAGTTTGAGCTTTCGTCTTTGTAATTTGAGCTCCGTTTTTGCCTCGTCCAGCGCGACGTCGAAGCCATCCATTCTCTGACAAGACGTTTTAAAATGAGAGTTACTGCTCTATTTCGTTATTTTTGCCTCGTCCAGCGCGACGTCGAAGCCATCCATTCTCTGACAAGACGTTTTAAGATGAGAGTTACTGCTCTATTTCGTTATTTTTGCCTCGTCCAGCGCGACGTCGAAGCCATCCATTCTCTGACAAGACGTTTTAAAATGAGAGTTACTGCTCTATTTCGTTATTTTTGCCTCGTCCAGCGCGACGTCAAAGCCATCCATTCTCTGACAAGACGTTTTAAAATGAGAGTTACTGCTCTATTTCGTTATTTTTGCCTCGTCCAGCGCGACGTCGAAGCCATCCATTCTCTGACAAGACGTTTTAAGATGAGAGTTACTGCTCTATTTCGTTATTTTTGCCTCGTCCAGCGCGACGTCGAAGCCATCCATTCTCTGACAAGACGTTTTAAGATGAGAGTTACTGCTCTATTTCGTTATTTTTGCCTCGTCCAGCGCGACGTCGAAGCCATCCATTCTCTGACAAGACGTTTTAAAATGAGAGTTACTGCTCTATTTCGTTATTTTTGCCTCGTCCAGCGCGACGTCGAAGCCATCCATTCTCTGACAAGACGTTTTAAAATGAGAGTTACTGCTCTATTTCGTTATTTTTGCTTCTCCTCATCCGGTACAACGCCAATCATTCACTCCAACGACTTGACTTTTGAAAGTGGAGCAAAGGAGACTTTGTGTAAGTTGTAAGCTCATCGTTAATTGCTTTCCGAAGTTTTATTTGGTCTGTCTTTCTTTGTATCATGTGCTTTGTATGCTGCACGTTTCTTTTTTGGAGCAATGTTTCATTTTTTTGTTGGATAGTTTTGTAAAATCTGGCGTTTCGTGACAGTTTTAGATGATACTCTGGCATAATTTGTTTTGATTGCGAATGATTTTCTTCCATGAACGTCTCCGAAAAAATATTGATTGCAAAGATTATGCTTAAAATTCAGCTTTATAATTTCATCGAGACTATATGAAATTTTTTTAACGTAGATCTTTAACTGTTAGCACGAAACAGAACTCGATAAAATGCAGAAGTTTCTTGGTTACTCAAATAAGTCATGATCTAAACTTAATTTTCTACAAAAGAGTTCAATTCTGATGGCCACAACTTTCAAATTATGAATTGAGTAATCAAATTTAACTCTGAACAACCTGCATTGATTATGACTACACGGAAATAAAAACTTGAAAACACGTCATTCGCGAGTGAAAACTGGGCTACTGCATGTTGAAAGAGCGTACATTTGACAGATATTTCGCCAAAGAACGTTATGAGTGTTTTTCGATAATTTTTCGGCTAGGCTGAATTTTTTTCACTAATGAAATATCATTCTAGTTCTAAAGCTAACCCATCTGAGGTGGAGAAACAGCAACTCGTGTTACTCAAAAGAGGGAGAGAAGAATTTTTTTTGTAGCTTATACTCAACATCACGTCAACCTTCTCTTGAAGAGGTAAAAAAACTGGGTATGATGCATTTTAAACAGCTGACAAGCGGGGGAGCGGAGAATTTTTTTATTAGAAGCTCATACTCAACTTTACATCAACTTTCTCTTAATCAGGCCAAAAAAACTCAGTAAGATACATCTTAAATAGCTGTTAACATGTTGTGGGTCTTGGTTATGAAAGCAAAATATAAACATTAATTGTGGGAGTTACACTGTCGCGGCAGTGCTTCGAGCACCAATGGCAACAGATGGGACCAGCATCTCCAGGGCTAGAGGACGCAGGGCCGAGCTTTAGTAGCATTTGCTGGCCAATTCTGGCATGCGATGAGCAATTTATTGAATATCGTGGCCCTTCATCCCAGGAGGCTTGCGCTGCTCTCGTGCTGTTATGTCAACGTGCGTTGCTGGACCGACCGTGCGCGCTACAATATGCAAGTTAAATATCGGAATTTAGGACACATATGCTAGTGTATCACATCTATTCTTCATTTGCGACGTGTGCTCTACAAAATGAAAGCTTATTATCGTTCTTCAGAGCAAATACACTTATATCTTTTCATAATTTGATACATGTGCATTATAAAATGCGAGCTGATTATTTAAATTTAAAACATATACGCAAGTGTTTTAACTAATTTTCTTATTTACAGAGCTTGGCATCGCATTGAAGGGCAGAAAATTACTTGTTTATAGTTTGGACAGGTTTTAAAGTAAGTATTGTAATGATTTTGAATCAAGAATGACATCAATTTAATTAAGAAGATGTCTATGAATCAATTTTGCAAAAATGCTGCGTAAGAGGTGATGATATGATTTTGTAGGTGATGCATGAATGGTTTTCATCCCCTAGTAAATAATGGACGAAGAACAAATCATTCCCACGCATTTTTGTATGTGATTAACAGTACTTTAAATCACACATAATTTGAGCTGCCCAAAAAAAAAGTTATTTCAGCGACGTTGTATTTACAGTCACGGACGGTTTGATTTTCATTTTATTTGTTGTTTTTCTAAACAAATGACTTTATTTTATTTAAAAGCATAAAAGCTGTGACATCATACATATATGTGGTACACTGCATTTGGGGTTTATGGGTTGATCGCTTTTTATGTCTGATGTTCAAACATGATCACAGGTTGTAGAATTGAATCACAAGCTACAGGAAGGAATGTTTGAGGTCTCCTATCATTAAAATCAATAGAATAATTACTGTCTAGAGACACCAGTAAAGCCCAATTATTATTTTAAGATATAGGCCTAAATGCAGAAAAATAGTAGATTTGATTTGTTGCTGGAAACCATAAATGATTTCACCCAAAAGTCGAATGATAGAAAAAACATAATCCATACCCATATGGAAAACACTACCCTTAAAGTAATATTTACCCTCACAGAGGCTAGCCACGCCTCAATCGTTTATTCGCGTCGATTATTTGCTGACAGCTTGGTATAATTTCACACAGAAGACGAAAGCTTTTATCTTTATAGATTACCTTAGCCCTTATTTACGAACAATCACTTCATTTACCGTCGAAGAACTTAACTACACCTCAATTATTAGTGAGGTAGGCATGGTCTGTATTGCGCTGGAATTGGTCTTCATGATGCCATTGCTTTTTCTGGCAGCGAAATAAGGCAAACTTTATTCTCTGAATAAAAAAGTTCACTAGTAAATTGAGTCGTTTAGCGAACCGAGCTTCGTTCCAGAAGATTTCCCTGCTGTGCAGTTCTCAGCTCGAACCTTGTGTGTCTCAGGCGTGTACTTTCAATTATATTTATTGTGTACTTCTGTGCGTGTCTTACATCATTCTGGTACTTGTCACGAAATTGCCATCCGACAACGATTCGTAAAACTATGAATGTCGTTTCTGGTTTGCGATATCGTTATTTTGTTAACGCAAATATAACTTTTTTTGGCGTGATGTGTTTTTCATTGACTCTCAATCGTTGGATTTTTTATTCACATTAGCGTTATTAGAACAATCGTTATCTGACTGGCACGTGCATCAGCTTGTCACCGATATTTGAATGGCAGAAGTGGATTTTTTTAAAGAAACACATTAGGGCACAAATTCGGCATGATATTTGCGCAATTTTATTGAGCTTGCCATGTGTGGTGCAAGGGGCAGTTGAGGGTCAAGGTCGTAATCACAGCAAAATATATCTTTAGAAGTAAGGAATCTCTACTCACTTATGAACAAATAATACTGCTACTAAGGACATTAGAGTAATGAACTATCGAAATAAACATGAAAACAAATAATTTTTAACTGATCCTTTTTGGTAGGTTAAGGTATATTTTCGGCTAATTTGACTCTTTCCTGTATTGTGATCATGAAGATCTACGCTGGCTCAACCTAATAGTCTCACATAATTGTTATCTTATCGAGCAAAAAAATAAAAAATTCACTTGAACCACTTAAAATTTTTAAACATTATAGATTCATCGTTAAATTTGGAGATAACCGTACCCAGTTTGAACAATTTGTCTTGAAATTGAAGTACGTACTAAATTCCTGCAGTTAATCACAAACTTCGCTCTGCTGTGTCTACTTTTAACAACTATTGTTAAAATTTGTAAGCTGTTCAAGGTTAATATAAGGTTAAACCTACTCATCATGCGTGGCAAATGATTTCAAAGCGCCTATCTTGATTATTTCTAACAAGACTAGAATTATTTAAACATCAGCAAAAAATACCCTTTAACCGCAACACCGTGTCCATGAAAATGGAGCTTCTGCTGTCATCTATAAGTCAATGATATGTGGGGAAAATTTTTTTATATCGTCTGCATAATAAATCGTGAGGTGCCGAAAACAACAACCGATGAGTAGATAAACATTATAATTACAAATGATTCCGAACTTTGAAATTTACACATTCAGCGTTCTCCTTTTTATCACGAACAGAGGTCTCCGTAAAATCGACATATTTATAACAAAAGTCGTGAAAAACTGAAACTCACGCACACAAAATACGAATAATATTGCCTCGTCTCTTAAGGAGGCAAACGCAGAAATATAACGCCACTAAAAGATCAAGTAACACAACTTTCTTCACAATATCGTAACGATAACGCATTTTTCTAATAAAGAACTTTCAAAGAAGGATTTAAATTATAAAAAAGATTTTAACAAGTTTATCTTTCGTGAGTATGAACATTGGAATAACAACAGCAATGGTTTTATGAAAATAACCAAGTGCGGCTTTGAAAGTATCGTTTTGAAACTAACATACGTTGCATTGAAAATAAAAAACGCTGCATTTGAAATGTAAACGTACGTTCTTTTGGAAATAAAAGTGAAGGTTCCATTGGAAATAAAAATGTACGTCCCATTAGAAATAAAAACGTACGTTCCACTGGAAATAACACTGTACGTCCCATTGGAAATATCAACGTACACTACATCGGAAATAAAAACGTACGCTCCATTGGAAATAAAAACGTACGCTCCATTGGAAATAAAAACGTACGCTCCATTGGAAATAATAACGTACGCTCCATTGGAAATAACAACTCATGTTGTGATTACACCAACAAAACCATAGTAACAGCATTGATTACAGATACTGAGTTCGAAATTAATGCACTATTGAACAAAAGGCAAACTCAACTTTGGAAGTAACAGAATCATGGCAATAAGAAACAGGCACTGCTGGGGAAATATACAACAACATCGTGAAAATCACGGCATGCACTTCATTGAAAATAACATGCTAATCGTTTCAAATGCAATACCTCTGTAGTCTGTCTCTATGTAACTGCTCAATCGTTCATTTCGTCCTTATATCGTTTGTGCTATTATAACATCTATAATCGTGCAATACTGTTACCTAATCTTGTGTATACATGTATACATATTACAAACTTTGTTTTTAATCATTTTTGTATTTTTTGAGCGGTGATTTTCAACTTTCTCACTGTGTCTGATATAGCTTAAGTATCAGATTTACGTTTTATCAATGTAACTGGGAAAAAATTCTGCATATTTTCAGCCTGAAGATGATGTTAATACATCGAAACGTTGCTTTTTATATATACTACAAATAGACAACAGATGTATTACATTTTCAACGATTGACAGTGTTCCAATAATAAATGCTGAGTGAATTTCTTCTTAATTTAACGCGTGATGAACTTAAACTGTTTCGTAAATTGGAGAAATTAGAACAGGAAATAATATGGTAATTGAACTAAACGCTTGCATCGAATTGTCAATAACAGCAACATTGGGGAAATGAGAGCAGGTGTTGCATTAGATATCATTTGTGTTTAGGATAATTTCAGCACAGACAGTTTATCATAATTTCTTCAACGTTTGAACAGTATATCTTTATTTGTTTTGTTCGCCACTCTGTGAATTTTACCTGATTTACTAAAACGATCAAAATAAAAACATGGACCGATTTTTTAAACGCTTAAAAAACAATATCCGAACACGGAATAAAATCATCATGAAGTATGACTTTAAGAAGATGATTTTTTGAATTTCACGTTTCATTTCTTTCATCCAATCTAATCAATAATTCTCTTTATTCTCTTCATAATGAAAATGGTCACTTGGGTTAACAATTCTGTGAGCATTAAACATTTTACTCACAACTGTGAGTAAAATAGTGACCATAAAAATGTTAAAGCGATTAATTTATATCGTTCAGTTAGCATCAGAAGGTATCAATTATTTTCCTTCAAAATATCATCTGGAAAAGAGACCAAAAATAGAGTGCGATAAGCTCTTATTAGCATAAAAATATTTGGATCTTTTCCAGATAAGTCCCGCCACCAATGCAACACATGAGTTCACCTACTTGTAACTTTCGAAATAACGCACCAAACGTTTTCAAATTACTCTCAAACGAAAGTTTAAAACATTTTTTTGTTTGAGAGTAATTTGAAGTCGATGGGTACATTATTTCGGAAGTTACAAGCGGGCGAACTTTTATGTTGCAGTAGTGGCGGGGCTTACCTGGAAAATATCCGAATTTTCGATAGAGTAAGTGCGCATGAGGGGTGGCGTTGGATTTCCACTGTGCACAACGCAGCGTGGGTTGTGCTGAACTAATATTCATAACGTGAATTAATGAGTGAAGTAATATTCATAACGTGAACTAATGAGTGAATTAATAGTCATAACGTGAACTAATGAGTGAAATAATATTCATAACGTGAACTAATGAGTGAAATAATATTCATAACGTGAACTAACGAGTGAATTAATAGTCATGACGTGAAATAATGAGTGAAATAATATTCATAACGTGAACTAATGAGTGAATTTATAGTCATAACGTGAACTAAGAAGTGAAGTAACATTCATAAGGAGAAACATTAAATTCATATTCTACAGGTGCTCTATCATTTCAGGCATTTATTTACCAGCTTACCTACAGATCATGGGAATGCTATCATTGAGGGACCACGTGACTCACCTACGTGACAGCACGTAATTTCAGGTGACTCACGCAAGTAATATCTCCCACGTTTCTCAAGAACCGCAATGCTTCTAATAAATTTTATAATTGCTCATATTTTCCCCCGCGCTATCATATCATTGGCTAATTTGCTTTTGCCATACTGACTTCTTCTCATCTGGTTACTTAGAGTCTAGACCTGCAAAGCCAATGCTCTAAATTGCATGTTTAAAACAATGCTAACTACAGTTATTACAACTATGAATCGAAATTACAATGAATTTCATTACTCGGGCAAATGAGCTCGCAGAATGGGATGAAAATGCTCGCTAAACAATTCATGCCCAGTGAAAGTTGGAATTGGAGTCCACATTTCGAGTAGCAGGCAGCGGGCGGCGTGCGGGCGGCGTGCGGGCGGCGTGCGGGCGGCGTGCGGGCGGCGTAAATAAGCAAGCCGCGCCGGCACGCACGCAGATCGATGAACCCGAGCGCGTCCACTTGGTCAGCCTCAGCTCGGAAACGTGACGGGGAGCGAGCGGCTGGGGTGAACACGCACACGCGTCCTCATGTACGTGTCTGCTGCTTTCGTGCTGGGAAACACGCACACGTGTGTGAGACCAGCACTGGTGCGTGAGAAGCTGCGCAGCCGTCAGTGACGGCTAGGCCTTCCGAAGTTATGGAGAGTGCGCGGTCCAGTGTCTCGTACCCTGAGTGGTCCAAAGACCACTCGCGGATGTTTATTCGCTTGTACGAGAAACATCCTTGCTTGTGGAAACTGAAGAGCGAGGCGTACAAAGACAGAAGTGCTAAGAGTCGAGCGTACAAGGACATCATAGAGCACATGAGTAGCGTGGTGCCTGGCATCAGCGTGCCGATTATCAAGCGCAAGATCAACACGCTGCGTGGCCAGTTCCGCAGAGAAGTGCGGCTCATGCTCGCGTCTCGCGAGACTGCGCTCACGCCTGACGAGCTCTATCATCCCAAGCTCTGGTGCTACAAAGACCTGCTCTTCCTCAACGAGGGCGGCGATGACTTCAGAGAGCCGCTCAGTATGCTCGGTGTCGACGCTTACGACGACGATGCAGAATTTCCTGTTGACACCGTGAGTTGGAAGTGCAAGGTTCATGCGTTATGTAGGTAGCTTACAGTGCTTCAAATTTGGGGTCGTTTTGCAGAGAGGACCGAATGTCCGAAAGATTCTAGATTTTTGGGGTTGATGCAATGTAGAAAAATTGTTTCGTTGCTGTTTTATTGGTTTTTAATCGAGTTTTAGTAGAATCTTTGAAGCATGATTCTAGGTTTTCAACCGTGTATTTTATAAGAATCAATATTTCTACTATGATGAGAGCCGGTCATCATTTAAATCACTCTCTAGCAACAAGGGATGTTGCGAATGTAGTTGTGTAACATTGTATAAAATTCAGTAAGTCAAATTGAACTTGGTAAAATTCCTATGCTAACTGAAGGAGTAAATCCGGTTTACAAGACACAAATTAGCGGTATGAGTTCTGCCCACCCTTTTCGGTGGCGACAATCATTTATAATAAGGACAATTTTTTCAATTTAAAGTTTTAAAACTTTACCATAACTTACACTGAAAACTAACTCTATTTTCTATTCGCTCAGCCAGAATTTCCGTGTTTTACACGTTCCCTCCATATTGGGCCGTATGGGCAATTCGGTAAATTGCTCATTCATTTACAGCATAAATGAATTAAACTTCCTCTGTTTCGCGATCTCTTTAAAAAGAACTGTTATCATACCAGGTGAAATGCATCGTGGAATTGTACTTTTCATATTTCTTATGAAGGATTGAAATATATTCCAGCAATAAGGTCGATTTCCCAATTCTCCTACTTACGAACTAACCCAATCAACCGTTTACAACCGCGGAAACGAGGTGAACGTGTTAATTAATATGCCGTAGTTAAGGGGCACCGAACAGAGGATTACCTAAAATGCTATACCTAAATTTATGTTGCATAGGCTGGCAAAACTTCCTGCTACACTAAATTTTTTTGTATTTTTGAGGTTAGAACATGATAGATAAGGTGAGGCTGACTTAGGTTAGGGCAGGTTTGGTTTTGTCACGAGATGTTTGCCCTCTTGTTAATATACATCAACAAGCGAATCTAGGATAGTAGGAATGGCACACTTTTACTCAAACATATAAATGAAACTGAAATATGCACGAGTAAAGCATAACCACAGCATAAAATAAATATAACCAATACACAGCATATAACGATGTACTGCAATGAGCCTGAAAAAATTAAAATTATTACGGATACTCTCCAAGATCAGGGATCGACTGACTTACATCTCCATGACCCCCTTTTCATTCGGGCTTTCCTGTGTTCAAGACATTAAATTCATTCACAGCTACAAACAACCTTCTAACTCATTACTAGAGATGATTAATTTGGACCTAGGCATCCTTATTGTCCCTGTCCCGACTATCTACTAATTACTTTAACCAATAATTCCTGATGCAGTAGCTCCTCTCGTTTTTAGAGCAGTAACGCACATACTTATTTCGACGACTACGCCCTCGGCTTTAATTTCAAACGCCACTGAGAGCTGTAACGTGAGAGTTATTTTTTATATCTTTGTCTCTCAGGGGGATGCTAATATTCAATCTGAAAGAATTGAAGCTATCAGAGGGAAGTGGTCAATTCTGTAGCTGAGGAATTGGTAGGCCTTCCATTTGTTAAAATGTAATAGCTTTTTCGTTTGTCACTGATTATTTTTTTTCGGTTCCCTCCTGTCCTCTGTACAGCTCTCATTACTACATTCTTTTCTTTTTATTTTGTTTTATAAACTTCTTTCAATCTTGCTGTCCCTAAGCTCTGGATGTGAGCAAATATCTTGTGCGTAGATTCCCCGTTCCCTTCACTCCGTTTAAAATAGTGATATCCTCCTTCCGCTTTTGAGAATACCGTTTTTGTGTTTAGGGAGGCTGAACTTGCCTCATAGTGAAATCTGATGTAATCTAATGTTTCCAGGATTTATACTCTAGATAATTCAGATGATTAAACTGTTGTGTCACCCTCCTGAAAACCTAGGTCAAGAGAGCTACGCTAAAACGATGATTTGATGTGTGAAGAATAAAAAAAATGAATAAAAAGTTATCATTCTTACCTATTTGAGTCGCTGCAAAAATGCCACCAAACTTAGTCAGTTACTTAAAGAGCAAAATTTCGAAAAATTTCCACAAATCAGCTCCATTACCATTTTTGTAAAATACGAAGTACAGTCAATCCTACTCAAAGATGCAGTCGCGAGCGATGACAGATTTCACACTTCCTATTCGTCAAAATGGATACAAAAGTTAAAACGAAGAATCTGAGATATAAGCAAAGTGACCATCTGCTGAAACTATTTGAATTGTTATCATGTACCTATATTCCACTATTTAATGCGTTCACTTTTCTTGCAGAAGGAGGGCATTACCAACCAGTTACATTGCCCATGGAGTGACTTTTCGTCTCCATATCAGCCTATTACGCAGTTGTGTCTGCTTCCGAAGACGACGTCTTCAACTTGCTCACCTCACCAATCAAATATGGCTACCAGAACGCCTTCACCTGCGCTTGAAGCCGTCTATCGGACCGAAGAATTACTGTCAGAAAGGGGCTTCCGGAAGCCAAAAGTTGAAGAGGCAGAGGAAGATTCTGCGAAAATGTCCTCTTGTTCTTCATCGACAGCCATGTGTTATGCGGGTAGACACCATGACGACTGCGATGATTTTGGCAGAGTTGTGGGCAATAAGTTAAGGAAAATGACCGAGGAACAAAGAGACCTCACTGAGAAAGTTATCATGGAGGCTTTATTTTTGGGGTCCAGAGGTTCCATGACCACACGCGCCCGTGTGATCCCTGATGACGATCACGATGATGTTGGTAACATTAGCCTACGGTCTGCCAATCACGCTGGTGACAAGCATTAAAAATGCTAAAATTACTTTTACAACTTTCATTTGAATTGTTAAAATTACTTTCAAAACTTAAAAACATTCTTGATTTTCCAAAGCAGAAAGATTTTGGTTTGAAAATTCACGCATCACATCCTTTTCACGGATGAGTTTTAAACGTTTTGTTGAGTCCATTCCCTTAGGCATTTATTTTCAAGAGCAGTTAATCAGTAGTATCATTACTTAGAGCTAATACAATAGACTGTTTCAGATATAACTATTCATGGGCCACGTCAAGCTCATTGACTTGTGTAAATCGTGCCCGTGTTGGCCCCCTACTATAACCTTATTGTGAGTTTACAATATCATTTAATCTAGAATATTTAACTTAAATGTGCACTAAACTGGTTGAATGGTTGTTTTGCTTGAGGGGGTGTAAATACATATTCAATTTATTTATGATATTACGTAATGATGCAAGGTAGAACTACGTCTCAAAAATAGCATCAGTATTAGTTTTCCTCCTGAGTAACAGGTCTATAATTTTCTATTAGGCAGGAGACATCTATTTCTGAAATGCTAAATTTATCCATACCTATAGGTACGAAATACTAATAAAAACTTGGATGCATGGTAAAAATTTTTGTCATGTATGTTTGAAGGCATCGACTTCCTTGCCATAATTCCAATGAAGTGGATACCGTTTTGAAATTGTCTTTAGTTAAAGTGAGGGAATATGAACTTCCGTTGTAGTTAAATGGGATCTTTTCCAGATAGGCCTCGCCACTATAATGCAACACATTTAAGCTCACCCACTTGTAGCTTTCGAAATAATGCACCTATCGGCTTCAAACGGGAAAATGTTTTAATCTTTCATTCGAGAGAATTTGAAGTCGATAGGTGCATTATTTCGAAAGTTACAAGTGGGTGAACTTATCTGTTGCATTAGTGGCGGGGCTTATCTGGAAAAGATCTGTTAAATGATCATTGTGTCGAGAAGATACTAGTAGTTTAAAATCGTTATCGCCTATATAATTCGAGTTCTAATTCATGACAGTACATGAGGAAACCTGATAGAACTCAATAAAATAAAATTATTCTAAATATTCGAATGAATTATTTGCACAAACATTGCATTCGAAGTTTCTCATTTCTCTAATGCCTCTCTTTTATCGTGTAAAAAGTACATTAGCTTCACAAGCCCCATGTCCTGCAGTTGTCTCATATTTAATAAATTCTTGGACTGATATTCTATACAATTATTAAGAACTTCTCGTAACAAATTTTTACTCTATTGAGAAGAACAACTGATTCAGATATTTTAGCAGTGATTTAAATGATATGTTTTTTGAAAGTCAGATTCTTTTATCGAAAATTCCTAGGGATTTGGTTGAATTAGTTTCAACCGACTCGGCGACATTCATGAGCAGACGAGATGCATTTCGTGTATTGGAGAATAAGATAAATTTAATTTTTTTCAGTATTGAGGCACACATTTTTGGCTTGGAACGCACCAGCATCAACGCGAACAGTTGCATTTTCTTGAAAAGTAGATTGAATTTTGTTTACCAAGTGATTTTTCAGCGGACGAGCAGAAATGAAGAGATGCCAGGTTTGCCAAAAGTATTTTTGAATTTTGAATACTTGAAAGGAATTTCTTTTTCGAGTTTCTTACTCGACTTGTGACCATTTCCAAATCTATTATGTACTGCTTTTAATTTATTCTCTTTATAAAGTAATTGAAAGCTTGCTTAAAATTGTTAATGTTGATAATAAACTGTAAATAAGCAATTTGAACCATTTATTTACCACAGGCGATAGAGCAGATGATTGTTTGAGTCTGTTACAATGAACGCATTTGAGCAAAGCTACTTCTGAGCCCGAATGAGTTCAGCAACTTCTAGGGCATCCTATCACATATTTGTGGGTTGCCTCTGATGCATTGTCACGTCTTTATTTGCAGCAAAAAAAAAAAAAATGAACGACGTTTGGTTAGCGAGGAAGCCTCATGTATGCAAGGAGCCACATGAATGATCCGGTTTTTCAATAAATGATTTAATAATATAAATATTTCGCTGGAATGAGCTCTTATACTCTAACCACCTGCATATTTTTATCCAATATTGTGAAATAAACAGTTGACGGGATAACTTTACCCACACCTAATCCAAACACAAGAGCATTAGATGCATTTTTGTTCGTATCTTGCGACAAGTCATGAATTGAATATGCCATGAATTGCGAAATAATTTTTTTTCAAACTGCATTAAATTTCATGGAAGGCCATAGCTTAGCGTAACATTTCCAGGAAAGCAGAAGTATTCTGCAGAACTTGTTAGTTCTAGAGATCACGGAAAGTTTTTGTTGTCTTTAATATTTCCCTCTATTTTATCTTCTTGTTCTTCTCTCCAATTGAAGTGCTACGCCAATTTGTTATTCGAGCTTTTCCACTCACCCTTCTTCACGGCGCTACTTACGAGAGTGTTCAAGTTTTGTGTCAAGATAAATATCGAATTGGTTTGAATTATATTGTAAAACTTCCTCCAGCGAGAAAGTTACATCGTGAACTCAACACCTTAATGTAATTTCAAATTTTATGATGGCCGTAATTCTCTCAGTATTTTACCACGCGCGAACTCAACTCCGAAATTCCTAACTCATGCCAACTCATGTCCCTTGCAACACAGGAGACCTCGGTGTGTCTGAAGAGTTCCAGTAATTTGCATAGGCCTTCCGATGAAGAGGCAACTTGGTGACTCAGGAAGGAAACTTGTTGCAGACTTTGAAACAGATGTGTTGAGTAAGAGGCCGGCGTGTCCATAACAACTCTGCCTTATGATCTAACTTCAGGCGGTCCCAAGTTTGTTGCCTGGAGCAAAAGTTAGGAGGAGATCCATCGGCTTTCTTATGCATTCGCGCACTTTGTGTACTGTTCGCTTCGGTAGGAAGTCCGTCCATCGTCATTTCAGCTCAGAGGCCTTAAGAAACGAACTGGGTTTTCGAACCAAAACTCACGGTATTTAATTTCAGAACCTGAAAAAATTTATGGTTCTTATTTTCATTGAAGGACGGGAATTTGAGCCACGTTCTGAGTTCCTTGATGAGTGCAACTGCAGAGTTCTCATAAGTTGAACTTGTGAATATTACTTGAAGAAGTTTAACGTCAACGAAAGTATGTTACCGACTAATGCAGGCGCATGAAAGTTTTTTCGAGTTCGTTTGTCGAGTATTGTTTCGAAGATTCCATTGGTGTTGTCTATTCACTGTGTTTTATTACAGAATTTTCAATTTTTTAAATTTTTGTCGTTATTATTGTTACTGTTACCATTACTTTTATTGCTATTATTATTAAATTATATTATAATATTTCGAAATATGATACTGAAATATTATATAATATTATGTTCAATTTATAAAATATTATATAATGTTATATGATTATATTATAAACAAAAATTTTAAATACTGTCTGCTCAAAATATTGAATCCATAGAACGCTTCTATAGAGTAGAAAGAATTTTACAATATACTCGTATATTCATTTCAAGTCGACGTTTTCAGCGCTCAGGAAAGATGTCCTGTTTCGACGTCACAAATTTTCGGTTTTCAATGAACATTCAAACTGAGGCACAAAATACACAAGTTTGATGCTCAGAGTTGCGTTAAATTCATTCCGTTTTGTGTTGCGGACGAGCGTTTCATCGTACAAGTGTTGGTGACACCACAGACAACGATGAAAAATGAGGCAGATGATCACGCCGGTAAAATCACAATAATAATATTGCAGAATTAAGTAACTTGAAAAATGTTGATCAGGCTGGAGAATTTTCAGGAGTACTTTTCGTGCAAATCCTCAAAGGATGTGTCCGAATTTCCCAGGTTTTTTCTATTCATGGCCAGCACGGCGTGTTGGGAAAGCCAAGTTTTCAACTTCAAATAGAGTTTCCCCAATCCTAATTGCAGTGAACGAAATTATCACTTAGCCAGCTCCGTCTTCAACTTCCTCCAGAAAAAGATCGACATCCAATTCGGTATTTTTTTCCGCCAGCTACAGTCTTCCACCAGGTCAGTGCGTGTTTGGCGGTCGTTATAACTTGCCGAACTCTGCGTTACCAATGGAGAAAATACGAAGTACGCCTTCATATCATTGCAGATAAAAACCAAAAGCCCCAATGCCCCCGGGCGAGTGTCTGTTTGGCTACGAGTTAATCCGCCTAACTTTTGCTAACTCGCTGTAACACGGGGGGCCTCCTGATGATACCATCGTTGGGGCGCGAGGCACGTTTGCCCTTCATCGTCATGAAGACTTCGCTGTTTTTCCTTTGCCGGGCCCAAGTTTGCAGATGATTTTCAATCAGATTCGAGCCATGGGATTTACGAGCTAGTTCAAAGGAAAATTTTTTAGATTTTTATCATTCAAGCGTGCGGGTTGACTCATTTTAGGATCGTGGAAGAGGTCAACAAAATGGTATACTTGAAAATTAATGCAACTTCAACAAAATGGTCTCCTTAAAAGTTCAAGGGTCATTTTAGTTTCCAGTTTAGATTTTTAGTGTTTTTACGAGTGGTCTTGACTATGAATATCAATTGAAGACTAAAGAGAAATGATGGCTTATGTAAACTATCCAGGAATTGTTTCTTGTTTTCGTCAATAATTTTTTTTTATGTTCAATTATTTTATTCCTTCCTGAAGTAGCCTTGAAATGTATAATATTTGTCTGTAACAATCCATGTGTATCTACACTAAGAATTGTTTCAGAGTCTGTTTTTGCAAAACCGCGAGAAATAGTTTAATGAATGCTTTAATAATCAATAATTTAATTCGAAGGTTGTAGCGAAGACACCGGATTTAAAATAAAAATTTATTAAAAATTAGTACGTTTCGATCATCTAGATCATCATCAGCTATAGTCTGAAATACAAGAAATGACAAATTAAGACCGGCAATAAAAACCATTCAGTAAGTAATATAATATGTACACAAATGAAAATTATAAAAGAAGAAAATTACGTAATACCTATTTTCAATGGATAGGAAGACTGTATGTCATTAAGGTTAGGTTTCAATTTGCTAATAAAGAGGGATCCAAGAATGGATAAATTACAACACGAACCTGCAGAACCTAATATTGAAAAATTTTCGGGTGAGATAGTTGTATTGCATTTTTCAGCATGGATTCTAATAGCTGAATGGCAAGGTCTGCTTAATGGAATACCACTCCTAAAACTTCTACCACTTGGTTTTTATTGCCGATCTTAATTTGTCATTACTTGTATTTCAGACTATAGCTGATGATGATCTAGATGATCGAAACGTACTAATTTTTAATAGATTTGTATTTTAGATCTGTTGTCTTCGCTATAACCTGCATTTTGAAGCTGTGCCGTGTGGTGCAACCTAATCTAATAAACATAATTTAATTCAATATGAATCATTCATTGAAGCACTTTCAAAAAGCCTGATATCGTCCTCACACTCACAATGGGTGTTTAGATTTTAGAAAAATTGTTAAAACAGATATAAAAGCCGTAGAAAGTCCCATCTCAAAGTTCTCATTTTCTTATCATAGAGAACAAAATTGTAATACGATTCTCTTATTATCCTTTACGTAAGAAGTGTTTTCCAGCATCCGTGGAATGGCTAACGAACTGACAGGTGTTGATCAGAGCTTTCAATTTCGTATCAATATCGTCGCATAGAAAACGTAGAACTTCATGCTTCACTATAGCAAAGTGGCATCAAATACTGGCAGTTGTCCAGAATGTGCAATGTTTGAAAGAATTCAGCCTTACAGTGGATTTAAAACCTTCTTCTCGGTCGCAATAAAAAATACTGGTTAGATTATAATTTCGTGATACTTTACTAACCTGCGTTTTTACTTTCACTTTACAATTTCAACACATAGTTCCAGTTCTACTTTGTAGGGAAGAAAATTCTTAGAAGTACAGCATTCGAGCGTGTCTCTTATTCCCCACGGTCATTAGAAATATTTGATAGTGACAAGTAATTATACACTGTAAAGGCTCTTAAAGATCTCAAGAGAGATCTCTTAGAGATCGGGACAATGTTGATAATAAACTCGACAAACAAAGCATGAAATGAGTAATGAGGTCACACTGTCACTTAAATTACGGTTACTTTGCAAATGATTAAAGGTTATGTTGATTCCCGGAAGTAAAATTTCAATAATGATCAACTAACGGAGAGTTAAGGTTTAAGCCTCATTTTATTATTCGTGTAAAGAATAAGTCATAGTGAACCATTTTGAAATGGAAAATTTAAGTTAGGTACATAAATCTCGCCTCCATTTTTTCAAGCGCTTATTGGTGGAAAAAGTTTAGGAGAATAATTTAATTTTTTTGCCATCCCTAATCAGGTCTTAAATGTTCTAAAATAAAACACTACTTTAGTTGATACTTCTAACGAAGCTGTAAACATGTTTCTTCTTCAACCTAAGTATAATAACAAGGCTGGGCTCAAATACAAGTCACTGAGAAATGCCGATATTTCACTGACACGAAATTGAAGTGCTCTCCAGTCCTTGAGCTACCACACTTCGCGTTACACAGCCTTTTAATCACTCAAGTGACTCACGGAGTGGCAGGAGCTGTCTCAAATGTATCTTCCGAGTCGCCTTGGCTGTATTTCACGGCGCCCTGGACCCTTACATCTGCCTTGCCAATAAACAGCAACAGAGGAATCCTCGATATCTGTGTCTTGAGGTTCTAGTAAATCATTCTCCGGCTGCTGACGCAGCTCCAGAAATCCTTCTGCAGACGCTGCTAGGATTAAGAATTGACCGCTGCTGTTCTCAGCAGCCCTAGAGTAAATTTCGAGTTTCAGAATAAGCTCTCAGATCACGATTGTGTACCCAAGACTAACTGCTTCAATAAGAAGGCTGGACTCCGACCAAGGCAAATAGAGAAGCTCAGGCAGATGCGGTTCATGTCTTCAGATACTCGTAAAGCCCACGGCCTTTAAGACTGGCGCAGAACATGTCACGTTTCCAGAGTAACTGTTGTTGGGAGTGCAACGGTTTCTTTCGGGGAGAATTCGATGACGTGAATGTAATATCAGTTTCCTCTAAATGGATTCAGGCTCTCACGAATTTGGTTGAAAATTCAATTCAATGTTTAGGCTCCGTTATACGTATCGTTTTTATGAACAACGCTCTGTAATTATAATATGAAATGTAAGGATAAACCTTGTAACTTCCTCTGATAGAAAGGAATGGGAGTTGATGCTGAGGTTCCTCGAGTTCTGTTGTGTTAAAATCCACCCACGCAGCTCATAGTCTGCGATTTTCATGGGATCAAACTAAAAAGGGTAGACCAGAAGGGTCTACCGATGTCGCGGTATAGTGCACTGAATAACATAACGTGACTAAAAAATCGTAAATAAACACCCAAAACTATATTTTTAAGTATCACTGTGAATGATTTCAAACGAGAACCAAATACGCAAGCCAATCTATAGAACCTTCGGTTTGACTTCAGTCTAAATAGGGCCCAGTGACAAAAATGTTTTATTTAGTGAAGATTCTGTCGTTTTAAATGAACGTCAAGCTCCCTTCTCATGCATGCACCCATTTGTCAGTAATACTTCCAAAATTTGTAATTGACTCAGCGACGTTCCATCCAGTAGATTTTCTTAACTGACATAGAATTTATTATTTATTTATTTATTTGTGGTCCAGACAGGAAGGTAAACTGACAAATTTATAGCTAGCAAAGAGGAAGCGAAGTTTGCCTTGAAACTCTAAAGATGATAAGTGACTAGTCTTAGGTTAGTTACCGAGTTGAGGATAAAAAAACATTGCGCTGTAAATGTGAAAATACAAAAGAAATGAATATTAATTATGATTATTCTACCCTCAACAAAAATGAATTATCACCATAAATCGTGTTTAAGGACAATACATAAGCCGACCAATCTTTAAGGATTCGAAAGAAAAGTTGAAAGTTTGATACAGGGCCTAGACAGGATTAAAAGAATATCATCAAGTACACAACGAGCCTTAATAATCGTTTCAGAAGCGTAGCTCACGTCCTGTGATCCTGGGAGCGCTTAATATCATCGCCCATAGAAATGGTCTGACAATCATTGCTCGACCCTACCTATAAATATATTAATTTTAAAGTGTCGTGTTTTCCTACTTCAAAAATTGTGATCGAGAATGTATTATATTGACGCGAGCCTCTTCCCCTCTAGAAATGAAGCTTAAATCAATATGCAACGTTCTCGACGGCTTCTTGCTGTATAAAACCAAATGTCATTAACTTAATCCGACTCAGCTAAATGGACAGCTTGATGAACAGGGATTTGCATGGCTTCCATTAACAAGATACGATGTAAATGCAGATATCAGTTGAACGTTCATTTCAAAATCGATAGGGAAAATGTTGTCAGATGTGCATATCCAAGCCGATGCTCGAGAACAGTAGCGTAAACCAACGAATATCTGAAACAACAATGCATTGAATAATTTCCCCAATACCGTATGAAATATTACCACATTTCTCTTAACAATGCTCTAACTAGAGACCATTTCACGTGCGATTTGCAACAATTAAATCGAAATTACTCCGGTGTGAAAGCCTGCACAACACAACAATGGCCACGGTGCAGACCCAGCATTAAGTTTAGAGGAACACGAGAGGTAATGCATTGCTATAGCAGCGTTGGGAACTGAGGCCGGGGCACATCAAGAGCAGCTGCTGGTGACGAGGCCTTCCCACGTCGTCTGTGTTACAATCAACAAATGGGGCCCATAAAACAAGGCGGCCGCCGCCCAGGACTTAGGGTAGAAATGCGCGTCCGATGTTGCAGCGGCCGTTTGCTCGACCAGACGGAGGTGAGTCTCGTGCCTGAGTGAGGAGTGAGTGAGGGAGAGAGAGGGAAAGTAAGGAGTAAGTAAGTGAGGAGTGAGTGAGGGAGTAGGTAAGTGAGGAGTAAGTGAGTAAGGAAAAGGGTAGTGGTATAGAGGTGAGTGAGGAAGAAGGGTGTGAGGAGTGAGTGAGCGGGCGATGGGGTCCTGAGGACTACATGTACAATAAATTTACAGGAGTTCCTGTATCAGTTTTCACGTTCGTTGACTTTAAGCTTTTCTTGTTCTTGAACCTAATTTTAAGGATATAAGTAATTGATAATAAACCATAAATAGCCCTTCAAACCTTTCAATTAAAATTAATGCAGATAATTTCAGCAAATTCAATAACGTAAAAATTTCTATAACCCAGCTCTAGGCTTGTCTTTGGTTCTTGAACTTTGGTTTACTATCCTGAATACATCCTAATGAATACACCATTTGGATGCAAATTTTCTGGATGCAAATTCAGATCGCCTCCAACCTCCACTAAGCAAACATCTTCCATCAACTTTACTGCTTATACAAACTTGAGCTTACTCAGCCTTCGTCTCGAACACCGTGTGGAACCTGCCTGCAACCAGCCTGGGGACGCCGGTGGTCTTACGTCAGCTTCGCTACGCTCTCCGTTCCTTCTTCCGAGGACCGAGCGGACAGAAGATGAGGGGCTGAGGCGCCTTCCTTGCTGCTGACCTGCACCACTCACCGTCCACTCGCCTGACTGCGCTTCCCGGCACGTCCTGATGCTCACGAGCTTATTGGAGGTTCGTAAACTATAAGTTTAAGACCAAATACTTGCCATGCCGTGAGCTGGGTACTTAGGACGACGTTTCCCCATGCATTCTTAATAACTATAACTTAAAAACTTATAACAACTTACCTTATAACTTTAAACGAAAACTTACCTTATAACTTAAAACGAAAACTTACCTTATAACTTAAAACGAAAACTTACCTTATAACTTAAAACGATAACTTACCTTATAACTTAAAACGATAACTTACCTTATAACTTAAAACGATAACTTACCTCATTACTTAAAACGATAACTTACCTTATAACTTAAAAAACTTATAACGATAACGATAAACTGTGCTAAACCTATGATTAAAATTACATCACGACTAACCGCAACTATCTCCACAGAGCACGGTTTGCTTCCTACGACGGCACTGGCGCAGACCGAAAGTCCAGCGCCCGCCTGTCTACTTGGAGTCCTGCTCCGAAGAGTTTATAGTTTCTTGGTTCATTTAAGTTTAGCGGTTTGTCCTTCTTCCAAATTTCGGACATTTTGACCTAATAAATTACGGCAAATTTTCCCATTACGGAACTCTGCGTATTTCTATCTCCTATAATTAATATTCAACCTTTTTTTCTATACTACATGAGTGATTAAGCAGTGGGTCAGTGAGCGATGGGTGAGTGATGGAGGGGGTTGTGAGGAGTGGGTGAGTAATGTTGAAGAATAGTGAAGAGTCAGTGAGGGAGGAGTGGGTAAGGAAATGTGGGCAACAGATAGGTGTGTGAGTGAAGGATCGGTGCATAAAGGATGGTTGAGTGAGGGATGGGCGATAAAGTTACCAGTGAGTGAGATGCAAGAACAGGAAATTTTCGTGAGTAGATATTCTTTGATAACAGGATTTCTCAGATTGTAAATTTCATTGCGTGATAACTGAATTGAAAAAACTTCATTTCAATGAAAAATAATTTCCGAGAAAATTTTTTGTCGTGTTACTTCGAAATAGTTTTAAAGCAAATTCCTAGTAAAGTAATATAGAAATACGTTTTAAAGCAAATTTTTAGTACAGTAACTCCAAAGTGAATTTTACGCAAATTTCCAGTAGTTAAAAATATGAAACAATGCAAATTTCTTGTCACGCGAAATCCTCAATGTGAAAACTTGCTCGTTTCGATACCCAGCACCGCAAAAGCAGAGTGTCCCGGTGATGTGAGCATCATGTTGCAAGCCAAAAACTTACCCTAATGGTCGTGTTTTCCTGGGCTCTGAGACCTAAAACTTGAAGTTTATGTCGCAAAGCCTGCTAAGTCTGCACCTTTCCTGTACATTAAATCAGTTTTTAATCTTAATGAGAGTCCCTATGGGTATAGTGCGGAATAACACAACCGTGCTCCATATCTTTAATTCTTAATTTTAATAAACGCCATTCGACGCCATCTTATGGTATTGAAAGGGTATGTGATATTTTGGTTTATACTCATTTATCGAACACATACAATTGCAAAGTAAGTATGCTGAGCACACTAGTAGAATAAGTTCTTGAGCAGTTCATTCATGAAAAGGCAAAGTGAGTCGATTTCATGTCACGTGAACTTTGTTAACAGATTAACGCATCGTCAGTAACTCGCGTGAGGGCGTCTCGTTCCAATGAAATTTGAAGGACTGGAAAGAAATCCGATTGCTGAGAATGGGCATTAGATTCGATACAGTCAAGCAATGAACCACTAACTTAAACGCCAAGCCACGAAGACACGTTAATGAAGCCATATGCCTCCTCTGTATTGCAGCCAGTTTACTAAAATTTTCACACCAGAACGCATTTGCTTTCGACTTGAAATACGATCAGAGTTTTGAATTATCCATATGGGGAACCTAATTTATGAACCTATTCGGGAATTAAAATAAAACTTTCCTGATGCAGCTAATTTAATGTTACCTTATTCTTGAGAAGTAGAGCACTTAAATGGATCTTCCATAAAAAATGGTGAAGGAAAACGAGTGACATTTTGCATGCAGAGGGATCTAATTAAGGATGAAAACCGGCCCCACGGTTCAAACATGTGTACTTTTTTCAATGCAGATGCGGAAGTACTTGCGCTATTGTGCGAAAAAAAAATACATGAATTAAATTGTAATTTTTCGGATAATCATTTCCAAAAGTTTTGAACAAAACTTCGGGTGCAAGCAAAGAGCGTTGTCTGACAAAAAATAGTTAATATACTGTACATTTCCGGTAAAAAATTAATATTATAATACTTAATTAAACCTTCTATTTGCATTTCAGACGACTATATTTTACTATAGCCTTAGCCATGTTATTAAAGGCCCTACATATTCAAGCCCCTGCCTAAGTCGAGAGCTCGCGTCCCTCGAAAACTCTTCGTCGCATCACGCCTTTGTCACAAAACGTATTGAAGAATTTTTTTATTCCGCTTTGAGGAAGTGTTAAAAGCTTCAGCTTTTTTTTAAAAACAAGCATCTGTTTCAGACTTTAGAGGCAGCGAAGAGAGAAATTTATTGAACTGGGATTAGGTGAAGGTGAAGCCACATGGGGTTTTAAGGGCTTTCAAAATGATCTTCAGTTTCATCCAGTGAAAAATGTTGAAATTTCTTCTGGTTACAAATTTGTACTTACTTTTGCAGCATGTTGAACTAAAATTTGTACTCACTTTCGCAGCATGTTGAACTAAAATTTGTACTCACTTTTGCAGCATGTTGAACTAAAATTATACGAGTATAAAATATTGTTCTCGGCGAGAAAAAGTTAAATCACCTGATTCTTCATTGATATCACGATTGCTTTTCCCTACTCAAAACTCACCGCGCATTTGCCTTAAAGGATCCCACACCGCAGTTCACAGCAATAACGTTTTCTTTAGAGCAAATCGTCGCAATTTTCCAAATAGCGGCCGAGGCTACCTTGAGGCTGCTCTTCACGACGAATATTGCCGCTGAAGGTCCACGTGGCCAATGCAGTCACGTGGACATTTTTGCGGAGCCGATGCCCAGTGTCGACGCTGCCAGCCACGTTAGTGATGACCACCTTAGCCAATCACGAGGATTTTTAATGGCGTACACACATAAAACAAGCAGTCTCATCCTTATAGAAAAACTGACGCCAGAAAGTGCCATTGTTCCGATTAAAATAATGGAATATTGCTAATATATGGGGCCTGGCAGTGATTTGTGTTAAAGTTGTGAATTACGGCTAATATATTTATCGATTGCCCTTGTAATAATCTATTTCGATGAATTACCGTTTCTTTCATGTTTCCTTCTCTGATATTCAAGAGCCTTCAATGAAAAGCAGTTTCATAATTTTCATTGAAGTAAAAACTTCTTAGCTTAGAGTTTTCAACAGATTTCAACGCAATTTGCTCTTTCTAGGCTGTGATACACGTTCTTGTCATGTTCTTTTCTAGGTAAGGATGAGACTCATTTCCTTTCCGTGTGTTATGGAACATTAAAATGAATCAACAACTCTATATCAGAGCGCTTAGTTACAGTTGTTGCTGAGGCAAAATCCTAAGCCATGTGAAACTGCAACAATACAAATTTGTACTTACTTTCATGACCAAGAAACCATCAGATAACACATCGAATGCCGTTGAGAATAGATTAGATCAAACTTAACTGATATTTACTCAAGTGTAAACGAAGAACGTGATTTCCATTGAGAGCAGAGTAGAGCAAACTAATATCCATTTGTCCGTCAACGGAGAGCATCTTTTCTGACCACCGGTTCGCCAACCAAGAGCCATCAAACGGCGTGCATGCTAGGCGTCCTTCATTGTAGCATGGTGCGTTTAGAGGCAATAAGTCAGAGTGTGATCTGCGTTACGAGGTGGCAAACGCCTCCGTCTTGATTTGACGACGTGTCAACGACCGTATTACTGCCCTCGGTAGCGTCAATGTTGTGCTGGAGACGCTGGACTAACATTGTTTGTTATACCTTTGTTACGCCCAAAAAGATGAGCTCGTGTGGCCTCTAATCTGTAGATACAGGTCGCAGAGAGCTGAAATTATAAAGAATGGGATCGTAATTTTACGGAGCATTTTTTGTTGTATTTTTCAAACGAAAAGGTGAGGGAATGACGCCTCTTATCTGGTGACGAGAGTTCATAAGCAAATATTTTTGGCAAACATGTTTTTATTTCTGCATATGTTTTGCGAGCCCAAGAAGAGGTTTTTTCACTGCCCGTAATCTGGTGATGTTAGAAGTACAAAACTAAAAATTTTGATGAATAGCTCATCATTTGTGTTGCGCTTTCTGCATCCATGTTTGTTTTTGAAAAAAAAAAAACACTTTTGTTGCCTCCAATCTGATGAAATAGGAGGTATCTAAAATGCTGATTTTGATCGGAATATGTTTTCATTCTTATATAGCTTATGTGACACGTAAAGAAAATACTCTCGATGTCGAGAAATTAATTAGGGAGAGCTGCTATTTCTAAAGATTGTTCTAATTGTTCACTCAAAAGGTATAATAAAAGGGCAACTTTAGTTTTCGATGTAAAATAAAAATAGTGGAATAAATTGAAGGAACAAGAATTAATTTAGCTTATTTGATGAGGCACGGCTTAGAAATTAAAAAATGACTAACGAATAACTTCTGACAGAAAGATTCATTAATTGTTACGACATGAAAAATGCTAGGAAAAAGTGTTTCAACGGTATCGTATTCATTGGAAACTACGTTTGATATTCGCTCTCCGAGCGTAATTTTGGAATATGAAACATGAAGAGCGCTCTTCCACTTTCTCAAAGCCATCAGGTTGTAATGCAACGCTCTCATGGAAAAATACGGCAACGATGAGATTCATTACACTTCTATTAGTGGCGGCCATTGTTTCCGTTAATTAATAACGGTAATTTTTATCGTCAATTAACGACGGTCATTCTTATCGATCAATTTCGGCCTTTGTTAACTTCAATTAATTAGGATCATTGTTCTCATCAATTAATTCCAGTAATTTTCGTCATTGATTATGATACGGTAATTATCATGATTATTTAATTCCAGTTATTTTTATCGTTAATTATATTACGGTAATTTTCATGGTTAATTAAATGCGGTGTTTGTTATCGCCAATTAATAGCGGATATTTTTATCGTTAAATAATTCCGGTAGTTTTCATCGTTAATTATATTACGGTAATTTTCATGGTTAATTAGTTGCGGTCATTTTTAATGTTAATCAATTGCAGACATTGTTATTGTGAATTAATTGGAGTCATTGACCACCTGTCATGTCGTTAATATTAGTTCTCAGCAGACTCTGCTTGGCTACAATTTAATGACGGGATTGCATCTTCTGGAATTTTGAACACATTTTCTGCTGACATCTGTGCAGAAAAAACGATGAACCGTATATATGATGCCTAATTGCGTACCTGTAATGAAAAAATAGCAAACCGTTAGAGCTCACGCGTCTGCTAGCACTTATCCTTTGCTCATTTTTATAGAAAGAAGCATGAAAAAATATTTTTGAACTGAAAGAAAAACTTAGTCAAACAGAAGACACATTAGTTTCTCTATCTGAAGCGAAATTCTGTAGACTTGAAGAGCCTGATGTTGATGAAAAGCTGTCGATGAATTAATTTCCATTTATTTTAGCAGTGCTCGTGCCATATTCGACTCCAAAGAAAAAGATTCAGGACTGTGCCTCCATTAGATGCTGGGTAGAGTGTCGCCTACATTCTCCCGTGAAACGTTGTAAATTTGTAATAAAACTTTTCAACAAGTGTACGTAGCCAACTATTTGCACTCTTTTCCATGAAAAGAATACATGCATGCCGACCTCTCTGTGTTACGCTGAGGTATTATTCTCATAACCATTCATAGTTCTTAGGGGAAATGCCCCAATTGCTCGACGAGGAAAAGTTTTGAGTCGAAATTCTGGCATTGCTTTTGTAAAGACGACCGACAAGCTACACCTCTCTAGATGCGAATGATAGGCATTGGACGTGGGTTTGCGAGGTTTGTATGTCCTATGCTATGGAGACTGCCGCAGTCAGAGGGATACTGTTAGCTTACCTCAGCTTTAGATAGGCTTTCGGTAATTCTACCTATCCTCACTCGTTTGCTTCTTTCAGTCCTCACGTCTTATTCGCTATCTTTTCTTTGTCTTTTCTTTCTCTTACTGGTTAACTTGATTTTTCTATGCGGAGGTAATCCTGTGAGGGAACATAACTTGTGCATGGATTTCCCAATTTTCTATAGTCCACTCTAAATGATTCCTTCTCTTTGTTTTCTTGAGACCACCTATGGTGTGGCTAGTGACTAAAAATAATAAAATAATCATATTTATAATTTCAATGTTAATAAAAACTAATTTGTCATGTAAATCTAATGTTTTAGAAATGATTTTAAACATATTACAACTGGGTAAATGTGTAGGAAAGGTCAGTAGTACATTTTCCACTTTTCGTTGCCTAAACATAGTTAATTAGATCGAAATGAACAAGTTTTCTTGGTAAATCTGAAGGATATGTCAGTTATCGATTTTCCACTTTCTGGTGCCTGAACCTAATTAATTGAATCAAAGTAAGGTAAATCTGAAGGAGACGACAGTTGTCGATTTTGTAAATTCGATGCCTTAGCATAGTTAATTAGATCGAAATAAACAAGTTTTCTTCTATGCACTTTCCGTCTCATATGAGTATTTTATTAGTTATAGCGGTAAATGACTTACCGCAACTCCAGTCTTTGAAGCGGAAAGAAATTCTTTGATCGAGTTGTATGGCAATACTGCAATGGCGTCTCGCTTCCAGCGCTCTGTCTTGAAAGACGAAACCAAACCTACCGCTATACCTCGTTAAATACTCATTTGACGAAAAAAGGGTAAATCTGAAGGAGATGACAGTCGTCGATTTTGTAAATTTCGATGCCTTAGCATAGTTAATTAGATCGAAATAAACAAGTTTTCTTCTATGCACTTTTTGTCTCAAATGAGTATTTTATTAGTTATAGCGGTAAATGACTTACCGCAACTCCAGTCTTTGAAGCGGAAAGAAATTCTTTGATCGAGTTGTATGGCAATACTGCAATGGCGTCTCGCTTCCAGCGCTCTGTCTTGAAAGACGAAACCAAACCTACCGCCATACCTCGTTAAATACTCATTTGACGAAAAAAGTGTATAGAATAAAAGTTGTTTATTTCGATGTTATTACCATGTTTCAAGCAACAAAAATTCGAAAATCGATGAGTAGCTGTTTATTCGAGCGCATTCGTCATCAATGACGAAACTAAACTTACCGCTATAAATCGTAAAATACTCATTTGAGACGAAAAAAGAATAGAAGAAAACTTGTTTATTTTGATTCAATTAATTAGGTTCAGGCACCAAAAAGTGTAAAATCGACAACTGTCATCTCCTTCAGATTTACCGAAAAAAGTGTATAGAATAAAAGTTGTTTATTTCGATGTTATTACCATGTTTCAAGCAACAAAAATTCGAAAATCGATGAGTAGCTGTTTATTCGAGCGCAATCGTCATCAATGACGAAACTAAACTTACCGCTATAAATCGTAAAATACTCATTTGAGACGAAAAAAGAATAGAAGAAAACTTGTTTATTTTGATTCAATTAATTAGGTTCAGGCACCAAAAAGTGGAAAATCGACAACTGTCATCTCCTTCAGATTTACCCAAAGTAAACAAGTTTTCTTCTATGCACTTTCCGTCTCAAATGAGTATTTTACGATTTATAGCGGTAAGTTTAGTTTTGTCTTTGATGACGAATGCGCTGGAATTAACAGCTACTCATCGATTTTCGAATTTTTATTGCTCGAATCATGGTAGGGTAATTCATCAAATATCGAACTGAACTGATTATCGAACAACTTTGGAAATATGCGCGTAATAAATTTAGTAAGCATACAAACTTGCTCAGTGCCAGTGATCTTACATCTAAAACTCCTATTTTAGAGATAAAAACTCATTTCGGTGAGCTGCAAACTGCTACCAGCGGTTGCGAACGCATTTTCTGTACGACCCTTACAAATGGGTCGAATTTTTTCACTCGAAAAATCTTACGCACCTCGGGAAAATTGCGACGGTTTAATTGTTGTTGGGTCACCGTCAACCTCCCGTCATAACTAGAGAGCAGTGTTGTCATATGCTGTTCTGTTGCTGTATTTTTTTCTTTTCCGCCAAAAATTTGATAATTATTCCATGTTCGACATTCAGTTCCTTTTTCATGTCAGTATTAAATACTGAACAAAGGTGTTCGAATCAAAATTCCTTAAAAATCATGAATTTATGCCTCGAACAAGGCTTTTCGATTCTTAATTCTTTTAAATAACTGAATCGATCTATTGAACGCCTGTTTTATTTCATTAAAATATTGTATTAACGCTTGATAATAACATTGAATAGTTGAAGATGGGAATTCTGGTGAGGGGCTACCAATCAGCTGCTGGTGTTCCAAGGCCCTCAAGATCATCAATGATTCGTCTGGCTACATTTACTGATGATCAATCCCTTGCCAAGAAAATTGATGCAAGCATCAATAATAATTCATTGACGAGTGCTTTACACTCTACTCCAAAAAAGGTCACACAGGTTGATGATCACAATGATGGTTCAACAAACACTGCAAATGAAACATCGATATCATATTCAAATTTTGATAACTCTCCATTCAAATGCATCTTGAAAATAAGTAACGAGACAGTTATTTCAAACAAACAAACAAAACAAACATCGGCATCTTTGGGATGCTTTATTTCCAATCAAGCCTGATACAAATGATCTTAAGCATTGGTTTCTCAAATGTCTTATAACTAACACTATATATAGGACACCATGACGGTTCCCCGTAAAGCCGGTACCCATTTCCGACACCTGGGTCGAGTGGGGTATTGTGCTTGAGCTTTCCCTTATACCCAACGGGGAAAATCGCAGCGCCAGCGCCGGGATACGAACCCGCGACTCCAACATAGAAGTCTGATCCCTTCACCGCTGTGCCACCGCGAGCATTTCCAAGAAAATCCAGTGCACCAAAGAAAAAAAGACTGAAAGAAAAACGTTTATTTTCCAAGTGGCCACATGAGATACATGTCAACATATTGGGTTTTAAAAAGTTTCTTAATATAGGACGTCCTAAAACAAAAGTTCCATACGAGGAGTACTAATAGACAAACTATCAGAGGTGTACAAATAGATAGACCATACGAGGCATATTGATGGACAAAATATACGAGGCGTACTAATAGACAAACCATACGTGGCGTGCTAATAGTCTAACAAATGTTCCATACGAGGAGAACTAATTGACAAACCATCCTGTTCGAATCAAAATTCTTGTTCGATTCATGTTCGATATTGATGAAATTATGTTATTAAAGAATTCGATTTTTAGAACAATAAATAAATTCCAACAATCTACGTTGTCTTTAAAGCGACATCACAGAACTAGAAAGCAACTGTTCAAGAATAATCTTGAGGCCCGCAACAGTTATTCAAAGCAAAAGTTACCGATTTATGAAGGTTGTTTCTAGACACACGTGGTTTCTGTTCGATATTTGATGAATTACCCTAGTAACATCGAAATAAACAACTTTTCTTCTATACACTTTTTTCGTCAAATGAGTATTTAACGAGGTATAGCGGTAGGTTTGGTTTCGTGTTTGATGATAATCGCGCTGGAAGCGAGTGAGCAGTGCAGTGTTGCTGTCCGACGTGCTCCTTGAATTACTTGCCGCTTCAAACACTGGAGTTGCGGTAAGTCATTTACCGTTATAACTAATAAAATACTCATTTGAGACGGAAAGTGCGTAGAAGAACACTTTTTTTATTTCGATCTAATTACCTATGCTTGGGCATCGAAATTTACAAAATCGATAACTGACATATCCTTCAGATTTACCGTTTTCTTCTATGCACTTTCCGTCTTGATTGAGCATTTGACGAGTTATAGCGATATGTTAATTTTCGTCTTTGATGACGATTGCGGTGGAATAAACAGCTACTAATCGATTTTCAAATTTTTGTTGCTTGAATCATGGTAATATCATCGAAATAAACTTCTTTTCTTCTGTGCACTCTTTGCGGCGAATGAGTATTTAACGAGTTATAGCGGTAGGTTTAGTTTCGTCTTTGATGACGAGCGCGTCGGAAGCGAGACTCCATTGCAGTGTTGCCATACGACGCCCTCGATGAATTTCTTTCCGCTTCAAACACCGGAGTTGCGCAAGTCATTTACCGCTATAACTAATAAAATATTCATTTAAGACTTGAAGTGCATATAAGAAAACTTGTTTATTTCGATCTAATAAACTATGTTTATGCACTAAAAATTCGAAAATCGATTACTAGCAAACACTTTGCATTTACCAAAAATACTCCTTAGGGCACCGGTTGCGCCGGTCTGTGAGATGCCTTCATTTCACCTAACAGAGGGGACTCTTTATTTTTTCTGGGCAACTGGAGGCGGACGAAATTGTTATGGATTTGAGGAGTACATATGGTAAATGTGTAACGTTTGGTAATAATAGGTTTTCTTGCTTTCGAGGCATTAAAATAGTGTCTTGAGGCTGTCACTACTATAGCTGAACGATAAATATTCGCCGTGTTGTTTGTATTAATCTGCCTCCAGTTCCTGGTCTTAGTAAGCAAATCCCTAACTAGATTATTTTGTTTTCTTTTTACTTCAAGTTAGTGAATTACATTTCATAAGCACTTCATTGGTACGGTTTTAGAAGAATGATGTATCTACGGAAAAAACTCAATTTTTTGCGTTGTGAACATTTTCTGTGGATTGTTGAAAATTGCACGAATTCCAAGCACTACGGTGCCATATATTGCAATTCATCAACAAATAACTAACTTTGTTGAAAGTGGTTGCTCGATAAATTGAGTCGTGTCTTAGCTCGTAGTATATTAACACTGTTTTAGGTTTAGTTGTAAATTGTCTTCATACCTGGATAAACTTCAAGGCAAGCTTGAAACAAAGATTCTGAAAGGGGAATCTCAAATTATGTGGGACAAAAGGGTAAATCTGAAGGATATGTCAGTTATCGATTTTTCACTTTTTGGTGCCTGAACCTAATTAATTGAATCAAAGTAAACAAGTTTTCTTCTATGCACTTTCCATCTCAAATGAGTATTTTACGATTTATAGCGGTAAGTTTAGTTTCGTCTATGATGATGAATGCTCACGAATAAACAGCTACTCATCGATTTTCGAATTTTTGTTGCTTGAATCATGATGATAACATCGCAATAAACAACTTTTCTTCTATACACTTTTTTCGTCAAATGAGTATTTAACGAGGTATAGCGGTAGGTTTGGTTTCGTCTTTGATGACGATCGCGCTGGAAGCGAGTGCGCATTGCAGTGTTGCTGTACGACGTGCTCCTTGAATTACTTGCCGCTTCAAACACTGGAGTTGCGGTAAGTTATTAACCGCTATAACTAATAAAATACTCATTTGAGACGGAAAGTGCATAGAAGAAAACTTGTTTTTTCGATCCAATTAACTATGCTTAGGCATCGAAATTTTAAAAATCGATAACTGACATATCCTTCAGATTTACCGACAAAAGACCGTAACTCGTATTAAATTGTGTTTAACGAAAAATTTTCACTAACGTCCTGGTTCTTTGCGGTAGGTTTTGCAAACCAAAAGCGAAAATATTAGCTTCTGAATTTTCTTCCTTTATGTAACTCTTTGGCTGAAAGTTCATTTACATTCAGCCCTGCTGTGAACAGGGTTTTGTTTTCTGACAAATTTATGCGCTGCGGTATGCAGTGACTTCCATTTGATCGAATCCTACCAATGGTGATACAAAGCGCGTCATTCTACTGTAAGTATATTTCATTCAATAGGGTTTTGGAGAAATTCATTTTTTCATAGGATCGTTCGCGTGTTCTCATTTATAGATCTTTTTTTACTTTCTCTTGTATTCTTACTTTACATTCACGTTTCAAATGGATAATCTCAAAGTAAATGACTTAGAAAGTGAATCGATGTCTAAAGTTGTTCACGATTATGAGCTTAATGCTTCACTTATTCCAGGTATTGAATATTTAAATTCGTACTGACAGGCTCGGTACTTATCATTCCGAAGTATGCAAGAATGAAACGAAATAGATATGAAGACTGCAAATTCTAAAAGCATTACAATAGTTTCCGATACACTGCAGGACGGAAATACGAAGGGAAATAAGGCTCGAAATTTGTATTAAATGAAACTAAGGTCGTGGCCGCACATAAAAGAGAAAACAATCGATACCTGACATTCAATCAGTGCCTCCCTTGAAGGGAAATTAATATTTATGCTGCTTTTGATACCTGTGGATGAGTCCTTAAAATCATTTTCCGATAATTATATTCAATAGCTTAACGGTGGGAGAAATGCTTAGCGAAACTTGTTTTGAACAAATTTTTACAGTTAGTTCCCTCCATAATTTTTTTTATCCCTCCATTACGTTGAATTTTGTCGGTGTAGTGGGATTAGTTGGCGTGAAATTTTGCAGGATTTTTCTTCAGATACTTCACAATATCTAGGCTCAGGGGACCATGTTTTCATTCGGCGAGGTTGTTTTTGAACTGGTCGGTGGTTGCCCTCTATCTCCCACGGGCCCCTAATTTTCCAGTTGAAGGAAACGTCGAAGCAGATTAGGCTGCCACTCCGAGCGGGCTTTTCTCTCAAATCGCGCTGACGTTCGCCAGATTCCGCTCAAAATTCTGCACTAAATATTTAGGTCTCGAGAAAACGAATCCTGGAGCTCCTGGAGGTTTTGTTTTCCGTTACGCTTGAAGTTCATCAGGGAAGGTGTGACTCGCATTTAAAGTCGCATAAATGTCTTCACTTCTTTGCATTATTCATCCAGGGAAATTGTCTTTATTTTATTAAAGCACTTGCCGTTTTTTTTAGTGCGGTGAACAAGTACATCTAGCGAGTTTAGTTTTATGGAAAAGTTTATATATTAATTTTTTTTGCGAGAGTTAATTAGTTCCAAAGCTGTGTAGTAATGTATTTTTAAACTTCCAAAACCTGACAGGCCTGACTTCACACAAAACCTGACTTCACACAAAACCTGACTTCACACAAAACCTGACTTCACACAAAACCTGACTTCACACAAAAAGTTCGTCCAGTCGAAAGCAGATCGCTCGGGGTCAATGTGAGCATTGCTGGAAGTAGAATTTCTTCTCGAGTCGGCACGTGTCATATAACCCAGCGCTGTCATCTGATGGGACTGCTTAAGATTTCTGTGGATAAGGATTCTCATAACACGTTGAACGCAATTGGTTAAAGTCAAGTTCGATATTCAACCATATGTAAAGGTGATTGCAATGAGCAATTTTGAAAATAGCGAACATCAACTGGAGCGGGCCTTCAATTAGCTTTAATTTAGTATTTATGAAAATTGAGCTTGTGACTACTGGTCGATCTGCAGCATTATGAAAATCCCTTCCGTGGCTACGGTTGGCTCACGTTGTGATCAGTGTTAAAGTTCTAAAAGTCATGCACTTGCTCAAGGGATAAAATTCCAATTTCCCGTTTATATGTTGGAATTTATTTAGCTGGTTGTCCTATTCACTTTTTTTACTTTTACTTTTCGAGCTTCTGAGAAGATTTCTATTCTTGGTAGTATCGCGATGAGCTCACGGTATCGCCAAAAATTGATAAATGTATGTATACAGGGTGTCCAGAAACGACGTAATCCCTCTCTGACTGCCTAGAACTCTTAATTTTTTTAGATCTAAAAGTTTTTTGACGTACAAAACAACCTAATGAATTGAATCAAAGATAAGAGCATAAAATTTCAGAATCTAATATCGTATAAAAACTTGGTTGTATCAGAAACAAAAAATATACCAATGATCGTCAGTGAATGTAATTTGCATAACGTATGAGAATTCTACAGGGATGAAATACGCCAGAATAGTGCGGGGATGCCTCTTACTACTAATATAACTCGTCGAAGAATTAACCCATCTTGACAACGCCCAAGACATGTTCGCGGAACGCATGATTAACACTTGGACTGCGACGAGAGCCAGATTTGGTCAGTGAGGGAGAATGCATTATGCTGCTGGCAACCAGGAGTCACAAGCTCAATTTTTAAAAATACTTGATACTACATTAAAACAATTTCCGGTTGATGCTTGGTATTTTCAACATTGCTGACTAGAATTGACTTTAAATATGAATTGAATACTTATCTTCGGTTTCACCTGCTGCCGTCAAAGTGTTGAGGTATTCTTGGATATGTTTCTCCTATGTTTCGCCTCATTATTTTACAGCACATCCCCTCAGGGGGATACAACTAATGTATCTATGGGAATTAGCGCTCCCAGGGGAAAAATGTGAGGGCCCGAGCTGAGAGTTAGGTAGGCCTTCTTTTTGTTGAAATAAAATGTTTTTTGTTATGTTAAGGACCACCTTTTTTTCGGTTCATTACTGTCCTGTTTTTCAGCACCTCTGACTTTCTTCTTCAACTTTTATCTTATTTCATGAACTTCTTTCCCATCTTACTGTTTCTATGCCCTTTCTGCATAGATTCCTCATTTTCTTATCTCCATACTAAATGGTGCCTTCCTCCTTCCTCTCTTCGATACGCTCTATTTTTGCAGCGGTTAGGGAGGCTTAAACTAACTTATAATCTTTATCTTTAATCTTTTACAGCACATTCATGTACGAGTATTTTACATATATTACTTACAACTGTCTTACTCTAATACTGAAAATTAAATTCTTCCACGAAAACCAACAGTAGAAATCGTTACTATTTTACAGACGCTGATTTAAGGCTTTGTTTTTGCGCTACTTTTACCTCTGTTGTAACCAGCCCACCTGGGGCCTAAACTCGAGTCTCGCAGCGAGAACACCAAAAAATTCTCGTAAGATCAGCTGAAGAATAGAGTATGGAAACTTTTGCCTTGTTTCAGGGAAACTTTTGCGAATGCCGAGGCGATCGTGAAATTTACTCGAGCATCCATTAACTTTGAGACAGGAATCTAATTTGTGCCTTTGAAGAGTTTCAGGTTGCTTCTACTCTTCCATTTTGCATTAATGCAGAAAAAGATGGGTCTGAACTTAACTTTGCTTTTGCTGTTCGCCATTTTGAGCTGGACTTTAGCAGAGTTTCAAGAAAGCGCTTCTCTTGGTGAGTGGATTTCGAGGAAATTTACCTGTTATAAGTTCTGTTCATTACCATGGCTCGCACTGCCTGTCGCTCTAGAGCTCCAGACACAGAAGTCACACGGACGGTCCTCATTTGAGCATTTTTTTGGTACGCTACTCACGGATGGAAATCTGAGGCTGTGAAGTTTAGCTCATCTAACACTTTGGCTGCGGCAGGTAAAACTGAAGTGTAATATTCATTTCAAATTTAAAGTTAATTGTTGTAAGCAATGTCGGAAATCCCAAACGTTAAATGGATCGTGTTTTCAATTAGTTTAGATTAAGTATTTTTTAAATTGAGTTTTTTAACTACTGGTGTGTTAGCAGCATTGTGTTAAAAAAGAACAGCCGTGTTTGCGAATCAAGGTAACCTCTTTCTGACATTGAAGTTCGAAACTAAAATTTTACTTATACTAAATGCTTGAATCTTCATTTTTTTCTGATTTTGGTGCAATATGTCTCTTGGCTGAAATCCAGAGATATTTTTAAAACTTTGACTGCGACGTGCGCCACCGGTGGTACACGGAGGTAATTTTCATAATGTTGCTGACCGACCAAAAGTCCGCAAGTTCAATTTTTATAAATACTGAATCATTGCTAAATGAAAGCACGATCCAGTTCATGTTTGGTATTTCAAAAATAGTTTACTATGATTGACTTTGAATTTGAGTTTGGTATTGAACTTAACTTTTAGTAGTCGCTTTCAAAGTGTTAAGGCACTTCATATAATGCCTTTCTTTAATGGCAATTCAAAGATGATTCCCTCTCTGAAATCTGATTAACAACATTCATGTTCATGTCTGGAAAACCACTCAAAACGCCGTATTACTAATGTATGATATTAATATATGATATTAAAATATTGCATCTTAGGAAAAACCGCGTGAGAAGCTAATCTTGCACACAGTCTATAGTTTAAGTCTACATTTGAAACTAGTGTTCACGATTACTTGCGTCCTTTTCTCAAGTCCAGGCTTCGTTCATGATTGCGTGAGATTGATTATTATTTATGCCGATAAACCAAAAATCTTTTCACAAGTGCTCATACTCAAGTTATATACTTGTGTTGATCTTTGCCTGTCAATAGCCTCGTTCTAAGCCAGACACGACATGCGGCAATTTAAAGATTGTCGGAAACTTTTTACTACATCATACCAGGTATGATTCCAAATTCAATTCAGTTTTCATCTCATTCTAAGTTTACAATAATCAAACGAAGGTTAAATAGTTTTACCAAAGTTGTAGGACAATGTATGTTTGAATTTACGACAATCGACAGGCTATCGCTTCATGCGATAGTTCGAGTTGCCATTTTTTAACTTCAATTAAAATCAGCATCAGAAAATAATTTTCTAATCATATCCAAACGTACCTTCAGAGGACAAAACTATTGTATTTTTGAAAATTTCACCTCCAAGAAACTGGTAGGAGGTCCTGAGCTGAAAGTTGAGTTGGCTTTTCATTTTTTTAGATTGAATAGAATTTTATATAATTACTGGCCATCTTTTCCGATCCAATGCTGTTCTGCTTTACAGTTCATATAACTCTCGTCTTCAACTTAATCTTGTTTTCTTTTCTTCTTTCAATCTTCCTGTTTCTAAGGTCAGGGTGTTAAGACACACTTGTGCAAAGATCTCTCGTTCCCTTCATTCCACAGTGAACGGTCCTTTTCTTCTTCGTACACGGGCAAACCATTGTTGTGGTTGGAGAGACTTCAACTAACCTACGATCAAATCTGATATCACTACACAGCGACGTCTAACTATTTTTCAAACTCGTTCATTGGCCTTAGAAGATGGGGGAAAAGCTATCATTTTCACATAAATGAAAAAAACGTCCGTGCCGAAAAATTTTCCGCCTGATTTGCACTTAATAATGAGCGAGATCGATCAAAGCTCGATTCCCGCGTACGTCTTCGAGCGTAGACTGCAAATTTTCACGCGACCCTTGGTGTGTATTGCACTTCAATCGGGCAGTTGTACCCATAAAACAATGCATTTTTTTTTGTTTAGTTTTATATTTTAGTTTTACATCTACGACTTTTTCTGTATATGTTGTAGTATTCGTTTGCATAGTATAGTTTCAATTTACTCATTTTCGTTTTGTTTTGTCGCAGAATTCTTTTCTTTGCTGAAGATGAACTGTTTAGTTCGAAACGTTCAATTTTATTCATTTAGACTTTACTATTTGTAATAATAAAATGGCAATTCGTACAGCGATTTTCGCCTTGCTTTTCATTTTAAGAATGAAGACAAATTGAACTTTAATCGTACAGCTGTACCCATAATAACAATTGGCTCGAAACCCAAGCACTCCAACGACGAAACCATTTACAACGCGATTATAGCTGCGTGGTGACCAAGTGAAGCCCCTCAATTTTGGTGCTATACGATTCAAGAACCCTGTCGCTACTAATTCACTTAAGTGGAAATAGGACAACTGAGTTTGGATTATCCTCAGTAATATGAGGTTTGAGTTCGGTGGTCATAATTATCAGACATAATTTGAGTTAATACCCTATACGAAGGAACTCTCTCGAATGTTTCGCTATATTCGATACATTTATATTGTACGTCTATTCTGCTTCATAATTTTGAGGTTGTTACCTTTTTATTCTTTGCCAGAAAACTTTTGGTCATCGCTCGGAAGTGCAGCTGCAGTTATTTTATCCTCTCTGGGTGCACTCTTCTGAGGAAGAATTTTCCACATAGAGCATTTCCCGCTTATTAAAATCCATCTCTAGGTAAACGAAAATTATCAAATATTCATCTTTCTTCAAAGGGGTTTTTCATACCTAAATTAAACAAAATAATTGCCTGTATTTTCGAACAGTCTAGAAAACCACGCTGTCTAGCATTTTGTCTTTAACATACATTTCGACTTGCGAGGAGAGATTTTAGGTGTTTCTTCGGAATTAGAAACTTCAGCAAATATACAAAAGTAGGCATCAACCAACTGTTCCTACATGTAGTTTGATATACATGTCCTGGGACGTTTATACAATTTTGGAAGACCACAAATACTGAATATAATTTTTCCTGTTTTCTGAGGTTCCCTGAACTTGCTCTTAAACTTAATTTTTTCCAGATATTGACGAGCACGGGAGGGTGTCGTTCGTCCAGCTCAAAGGTGACGTGCAGAATTTCCTGAGCAACACCACAACTGGTGTGCCTGAGGCGTCGTTGCAACTTCGCTACAGGAAAGCCATGGCCAGATTTTTGGACTCGTACGCCTGGTCTCGGCACAGGGCTTATCTAATGGGCATTCTCAAGATAAAAAAAATCTTCGCTCCTTCTCTCGAAAACAAAGATATCGACTCGGAGAAGGTGACCTGGGATTATAACTGGGGTGATAAATTGTTGGCAATCTTTTCTTCTTGAGGTTTTAGAGAAGCCTAGGTAAATCGAAATGTTCGGTGCTCAACTTAGGCTACCATAAGATTCACCTTACGGCAACTGTCATAAGTTTTTTACAAAATTGATAATTATTTGGAATACAGTAAGTAAGGAAAATTATTTTCTCAATACAAAAATAAACAAATAAATTTGTCGTACAGTTCAAGATTTGTTTTCGAATACCTTTACAAAACAACGACGGGCTGGTGATTTCTGTTCTTGTCATCGCTTTAGAGATGAATCATTTCTCGAGTTAGCATCTTTACCCTGCCGCAAACTTAACAACATCGTTTGTGGTCGACGCCTGCTAATTTCAGATTTATCACCCAATCTAAGCTAATACCTGAGTGCATCTTTCTGTTCTTATTTTGCCATGTTGTTGTTCTTAGAGTAGAGAGTCCTGACTTAGATGAATTTCCCTTCTTAACTCCTAGAGCCACTCACTATCTTGATGCATTAGTATTTCACAGCCTGAGGGATGAATATTATTTGAACGGCTATATTTATGACTCCTATTGTGTACGAAAATGTAGACCAAACTATCGTGTGCGTGCTGATCTTTTCTGTCGTTAGAGTTGCCGAGGATCGTCATTTCGCCTGATCGAGGAATTGATTTGCTTATCGTTAGATCAACAGGTGGTGAGGGATATCACTCTTTTCCATGATGGTTAAGTAGAACCTTGTCAATGAGCAGAATATTTTTTAAGACCATGATTGGGTCATAAAACGAATTTATTTCGAAAATTATGCGGTAGGTTCAGAGAGTTGACACTTGTCAGATTCACGTCAATGTCTTTTCTCTCTCTTCCCGTGCGTAATAAACTATTTACATTTAAATGAATGGAAATGTGTAGCAGTAACTGAAATTCAACAGTTCTTTGAATATACGTTAAATTCTCTCAAGTTTTTCATATTCTCTACGCATTCTCGGACTCGCAGAGATGCACCTGTCTAGACGGACTCCCACAACACTTGCTGCAATGTTGAACATTCGACAGAGAGAGAGAGAGAGAGAGCGGATTTTCAAATGGAAGTTTGTTTTGCTTGTGCATTAGATTCCCACGAAACTATCAAATAGTTCATGAAAACATGGAACCATGGGGATATGACAGCTTTCAAGTCAGACTATGTTTAGTCGAATTAAATTTGAGAGATTGCGAACGATCTTTCAGTAGCACAATTAGTTGTTGTTTTGAAAAGTGCAATTTCAAAATAACTCGTCTTAGCTAACTGCTGAATGAAGGTCAAACAGATCCACGAGCAGGAGTACAACAAATTTTGATGAACTGAACTTTCATGATTTGAGCTTACGGATCATTAATTAAACTGTAGAAGAATCTAAATTAACTAGCATCTTGCAGATAGCCAAGCAATGGTTTTATCCGGAACGGAAAGACAGCTTCGCAGTTTGTGACTTCGAACACTACTAAGGAATGTCAGGTCCCAAAATAAAATTTAGGTAGGCCTTCCTTCTGTTGAAAAAGACAAGGCTTATTGTTTTATTATGGATCGTTTTTTCAGTGTTTTCTGTCCTGTTTTTCAGCGCCTAAAATTTCCATATTCAACTTTCATCTTGTTCCAGAAACTTGGTTCTCAATTTACTGTATCAATGCTCCTTGTGCATAGATTCCACGTTCTCTTTACTCGGGACTAAATGGTGCCTTCCTTCTTACTCGCTTTGGAACGTTTTATTGTGATTAAGGAGGCTTAAACTATGATCTAATCTAATCTAACCTGTGACTTTAAGTTTTCGCATCGGGTACAATTTACAAGAGTGTCCCAAGGAGCCTCTTCTATGGATTGAATATTTTCTTAGCGAAAATTGAGCACTGAAGGGCACTCTCAAAATTACCTTAGAGCGAACATGGATTCTCCACTACTCAACAAAAGCAATGAGTACAATTTGAAAAGTTTTATTGCAGGCCGTGTTTTAAAGACGCCGGAGCAACAGCCCAAATTCTACTGTATGAGGCGAGAGGAAAATAAAGGCTAGGAGATAGTGAGCTGTCAAGGGAATAATGATTTCAGGCCTGTATTAAAGCCGTTTTTAAATTTTATCAGTCTATGGTTGCACAGTTTATTCGCAGAAGGGATGCATTTCATGTCAATGGTTGGGAGTAAAATAAAAAATGGGTTTCAATGTGGTTAGAAAAATTCGAAATAATTCGATGATTTCTAGGGCCCTTTCATGGAAACATTGTTTCAAGAGAAACAATTAAACTTTCAAGTAATTTATTTCCTCATGGAGCGACAAAAGTGCGCAAAAACATTGTCAGCACAAGATACCTAAAGTTGAGACATTGAAGAGATAAAAATTTATAACGCTTAGACCAGAATTGAGTTTGATCTTAATAAGCGTTCATGCTTAATAATTAGCGTTCATGCTTTGGAAACCTAGGTCTAAAGTCAAAGAATAGTTCCACCTGCAAGCTCTTACTAGCTCTAACCGTATACGTGATTGATTATTGGATGGTATCCAGGATGAAAATTTTCATGGGATGCACTCACGGGAAATTAGGTCGACATTATCTAGGTTTTCAACGAAATCTTGTTTGGATCCCTCAGTAAAAAATGGAATGCTTCCCTACACGCTGGTTCTTGCTTATTTCGGAAAACTAGAGCAAATGCAATTTTATAAGCTTTACGTACAAAGAATACCGTACATGATGTGCTCATATTGATGCTTCATTGTAACGAAAACGAATACAAAGCAAATCCGCTAAGGAGAAAAAACACATCCAATAAGAACGTAGTTAAAGAGGTCAACTGAATGAGAAGTTCTCCAAAAGCATTTCGTGGAAATGTGAACTTAAAGCTATTTTCATATACACTGTCTAGAAACTCCTGAGACTTTGTGAACATACTGGCTACATATTTAAGCTAACACTCGAAGTTTAGTCCCAACTCCAAATGTTTCACCAATACTGACTACCCCAAATCTAGCAAAAACAAGAAATTACACGTCTAGTAAGCCATTTGTGTCCAATAAACTACTGAACTAAGATGAGTTGGAAACCCGGTAGTGGTAAGCATCTCTATGTTAATTTCTGAGTATAAAATTCGTGCTTCACTGAGCTTATGTCTACAAGATTTCACTCATTGTGACGTTACAGCAAAAAACTTCTCATACTCACGCGTCACAGTGTAACGTTCAGAGGGAAAATTGAGCATAGCTTTCCCCAGAAAACTTAAATTTACGACTCCCAACAATCAGGCTTCATTATAAAACTACTCGTCATAGGTGATAAAAAAATTATGCTGGATTATTAAACAAACCTGGGTCAGATTTTCAGACAATGCACGACATCGCCGCACCATAGATGTCAATGTAAGTTCTTCTAAGGCGACGTGAGTGAAATTAAATGATGAACCAAGTCCATTCGAGAGAACTTGAGCCAAACCACACTGTTATGGCAACAATATTTAATTATTGTCTCGTGTGCTATAATGAGCCAAGTCCATTCCAAAGAACTTTCGCCATAGATTTACTACTATAACGACGTGATATGTTAGAAAATCTGGCACGGTTGAGCCGTTCACTGTATAAGCACATAAAAAGGTCGTCCCTGGCATAACGGCCAGCCTTCGTACGTGGTCGGAACGTCGTTGATTTTGCCGTTAGTGCCGTACGCGTACACCGTCGACGATGGGCCGCCATCGTTGAGGATGAGGTCGGCGTACGCTCCGGCGGCGACGCTGCCGTCGTCCCACACAGCCGCTTGGGTGTCTGCTTCTTTGGTCAAACCCAGGAGGATGCCGTCTTTGGCTCCTGCGGATGTTCATTATATTGTTGTTAATGCTGAATTTAGCGTCTTTGATAGTGTAGAAAAATAAAAGCAATTACAAGTTCAAAAATATTATAGGCTAAGGAAACTCTTTAAAACTCGCTCAAGTGGTTTGTTTACTTGTATGATCAAACAATGAGAATCTTTGGTTAGACCCAAGAGGATACCGGTTTTGGCTCATGCGGATGTTGATTATATTGTCAATACAGAATTTAACGCTCATGATATTGTGGAAGAATTGGAGAAAATACATGTTTTGCAGAAATGTCAAAGATAACTCTAGAAAACTTGCTCGGTTAGCGTGTTGAGATTCTTGTGTGAGCAAACTAAGATGATATTAAAATATTTTATGATTTCGAATTGTAATTAAACTCACTAACTCGGTGAAGTGGAGACGTATAGTCGATAGCGTTCTTTTTCATCATAAAATATTTCTACACAGGCCCTGATGGTTTTGTAGATTATTATAAATAATCTCGAAGGTTGACTCTGCAAAAAACACTGCCGAAATAAAAAGAAGATAGTCACTGATTAGTCTTTTTCAATAGTTCATTTTTAGGACGCTAGAAATTTCATTAAGAAATCGTCTTCAACTCATACGGCTGTTGAATACTTCTTTCTACTCGTCAATATGATTCGTTTCTGGTTTTAGACCCTACAATTGAAACTTAGGTATTACTTGAAACTTAAACATTACTTGAAACTTAAATATACAATACGCTATTTTTTCGCGGTGCTCTTCACTGAATCAATAGCTCTTGTCTATTCAAATTTAATATTTCATTTTTCTTATTCCGTTGATACAGAGTTCATTAGTCTAGACTCTAGAGAATTGCTGGTGACCCTGCTGATGGTGGAAACTCAACCCTAAATTTATTATTATTATAGACTCTAGAGCGTTTGTAAGTATTGGAAAATATTCTGGGAACTGGTTATATACATTTTCAGAAAAAACAATACTAAGTATCAAAGTATTTGCTGGAATTACGAATGGAATGCTTTGAATGAATTTTATATTGTGAAGCCATAAATAAGAACTTCATTTTTTAAAATGAATGCGCGTTTTGTGCGCTAAGCCACCTTCACGATGAAATTAACCAAATGGTAACAGTCCGTCATAAACTTTAACGCTTCTTAATTCCAACGGCGCGTAAAGCGTGTACACATTCCGTGCGCATGTTCAAGCTTGGAAAGGAATTGACGCAAACAAATGAAATCATGAATTGTTTTACTATTAAGTGGATTTTTTAAATTTATCTGTCATTTTTTCTGTGCTGTAAATCCGAAATGGTCGGCAAGAGGGCGAAGAGATGTCAATCATGAAAGGGTGAATGAGAAACTGGGCTGAAGATATCCGCTGAATAAAACTAAATTACTCGATGGATAAAATAGAATCATCCACTGGATAAAATTAATTGATCCGGTGGTTTGAGTTGGAGGATCCAGTGCATGAAACTAAATGATATGATGGATAAAGTAGAAAAATCTAGTGGATAAAATTTAATGGTCCGGCGAGTTAAATTTATTTGTTTAGGGGATAAAATTGGGTTCTGGAGAAAAATATAAATTATTTGTTAATGTGATTATGATCATACGATTAATTACTGCGACAACATTTTTGTGCCTATTTCCATGCTTAAAAATTTGAAAATATTTTTTTTATAATTTTATTTGTTTTTATCCTCTTAATTCGATTGCTGTGAGTTATCCTAAAACGATTGTGTAACTATTGTTCATCATTAATTTACCTTTAGACCTTAAGTTTACGTACGTTATAGCCAAGTAAAACGTAGGCTTCAGTTGATTGGAAACCGAAAAAGTCGGTAGCTTATGTTCTGCTTTTGTGTATGAATATATTTATATAAAGAGTAATATTTTAATCCATCAATAGAATTTGAATTACGAGATTTGTGCTCAGCGTTGTCCGAACCAACACCCAACCAAGACTAACTAACCTGCTGCCTGGTAGTACTTTTCGAGTATGTCAATTTGATGGTCCTGCTTGTAGATGCCCAGCCTGAAGCCCGAGAGCTTGTCGCACATCGACCTGGCTTCTTCCAGCGTGCCGCGTACAGGGGAGATCCAGTACACGTAGCCGTCTGATGCCTCGTGCACCATGCCCGGCTCTGAGTTAGGGAATACTTTTGACAATGCAATTAAATTGTTTAAAAATATTTATGAGTATGCAATGAATATGCGTTATTTTTGTGGGTAATTCTTTAATTTGGAATTTGATGCGAATTTTTTTCGGTTCGAATAGGATATGAGAACGCTTTCGTCAGTTTCTGGAAATGCCACCCTACTAAATTCAGATGTTCGGCTACAAACATACTCGGAAAATTGTAAATATCCATCCCTACTCAGGGTTGATTTAACATAATCTTAACATGAAAAAGTACGGTACTTGAAGAGCACAAATAGAACAAAATAAATGCTCACTTTGTGGTTTGATTGAGATAAACGCGCCAGGGTCGTGGAGAGGTCGTACGCTGAAGTCAAAGGGCGTGCGGCCGTACCTGCTGCAGTAGTACGAGTCTTGCGCGAAGTATCCTCCGTACATTCGGCAGTCGCCGTCCACTGCGCAGGTGTCCGTACAGCGACCTGAGGAGTCGTTGTGAAAGATAACTAAAGAAACTTTTTTGCGGAACATTACACGGGAAATTTTTAACACGTTAGAGCACCCGCAGGAACCCATTTAACAGGTTGAACGCGATCGATGGGAGTAAACTGTAGCTCGATATTGAAATTAAAAGTCAATTGAAGAGCGCAATTTTGAAAATAGTTAATAATAATGACTCGATCTTGCCTTCATTTGGCTTTGATGAAGTATTCATAAAAATTGAGCTCGTGAATACCAGGCGGTGAGCCGCATTATGAAAATTCCATTCGTGTCCACCGGCGGCTCGTATCGCGACCAATGTGTCAATGTTGTGGAGAGGGTATTTTTTTCACTGTAGATAATTAGGAAAAAAATTCACGCACTTGAGCACACGTAGAAGCCTACTGATTATTATGTGCGTCAACTCACGCTCAACACTGTGTGGAAGGCCACACAGTATCACATGTTTGGGCAGATTTTCTGGTGTTCGATTGGTTTGAGATGAAGTGCTTAGGTAAGTTATTCATATGTGCTTGCTGCAGAGTTACATCTTGCTCTATCTCAATTTGGATATCTATATATATGTATAGCTCGTTATGTGATAAGAGTGTTCTATTTTGAAATCATTCATCACTCGTCATGAAAGCACATTGGATGATGAAAGTCGTTTACATCCTATGCTCGTACATTATTAGAACACGGCATATAAATCATGAGTTAGTGTTAAACGTAGAAGGTATCATGCCATGTCTAATGTAATGCGAAGTTCCGCATTAACCGTATTTTACATGGCTTTTCCATGTCTTCTATGTACAAGACATCTGTATGATATTCTTGTAGATTTATGTAAATTTCGTCGGTTTACGAGTTCGTGCCAGCTTGCTGCTTTGATACCTCTTTCGATAGGTGTTCTCTAGCTAGAGTACTGCAATACATTTTTTTTATATTTTCTTTCCGATTATTGTCTGAGTTATTCCGGACAGTGAAACATAGAAAATTAGCAAAACACAATGTTGACATTTTATGTTAATTATCATTCTGGATAATTCGAGATACTATGTGAATTAAAAGAAGTGCTTCCAGTTTGTACTAAAAATAAACTGCACATAACATCTGATGCTGCGCAAAATGTACGATGGTTTTAAGACGACGACAGAAAGTGGAACCATGACAGGTAGTTTGTATATGTATCTGATAATGAAGACATGGCCAAAGATAAATTCTTATATGACGCAGGCTCAAGTGCACGTGTTGCTTATCACATTATTTCGACCGAATATAAATACGTTCTTTTTGCAAGGTAGAATTCGGCTTAAAAAGTCTTACATGCGCTCTTTCAATGATCTGATAGGCTTAATCAATAAGCTATTGAACGTTGGTGTTTGAAAAAAAATCGTTTTTGATTAATGGTAGAAAAAGATAATGTTGTACAAATGTGAAACGTAGCGCATTATATATCGCGAAGTACTTTCCTTAAAAGCGATGCGTACTCAGTGCTATGAATCGCAGTCGAGAAATGCGATCACTTCGATACACTGCGTGGTGTCGTAAAAGAAAGAGTGGTCTGCAATAAAGAGCTGTTTTAGCTCTGAACACTTCCTGCTGAATTGCTAAGCCGTTTTTATCTTGTATTTTTAGTGTCATTAAAATTGTTTTGATGGCCAGGTACTATTCCTTATCTTCAATCACGAGAAAGCATGAAACTCCTTTCCAAACAGCTGAGCGTTGTATTTCAAATGTGCTGGACTTGAGTGCTCTTCGATAACTGCTTCATGGATTGTTTTTGTTTGTGAATATTTGCTTGGGATAATTCTTGCTGATAATAACTTTTCATCGTATTGCAGTGAAACTAGTTAGACATCTTTTCCTCGAGAGAAATTGCCTTGCTTATTTTCCATCATTTCTTTTCCTTTCATGTATTGTAAAAAGGAGGGCCCAAAAATGTCATTCAATTTCTGCAAAATGATAACTCAAAGCGATCAGTTATAGGGAGATGTGATAATTTTATTTGTTCTGAATATTTATGTTTTAGAATCATACCCAATCTTCATTATTGATCATTTAAGATCATTTAAATAAAAATGTGCGATGGCATTCATTTTTTTATTCACATGAAATAAAAGTTTCCTGAATTAATTTCCAAGTTCAAGATAGTCTTAACAAATTATCTTCAAGTGGAATTGAAATGATAAGGACATAAAGATTACACGAACACACAAGTGCACGGCACGCACGCCTGCATCAACGCGAACATTTCTAGGGAAAACATGAAAAACAAGTGATAGCTTGTGACATTGGGGAATTAAGTCAATGAAACCTATCCTTAACGGGTCGTTAAGGATAGCAGAAAATTATGTGGAGTTCGACAGCATCTATACTGGCACCTGACGACCAGATGGCAGCGTATCCGTGTCAATACATGGTGAAATTTACATAACTCGCGTACATACATGGTCATAAAAGATCTTATTTGATTATAGCAAGTGTTGTTAATAACACTTTCAAAGCATCAGTTGCTGAACGTCGAATTCATCTCAACCTGATGAAGAAAGGAAATAACTACATTATATAGCCTTATTTGTATGAGCAATGTTAATTTTACAGTCTTAAAAGTTGGTTGGAGTGATCGCTTCACAATTTACGTGCATGAAAATTTTAAGCAATGGATATTTTGCATCGGTGCGCTAACTATTTTTCACTTATTTTGTGATCAAAGTCCCTGTTATCAAAGGACTGTACGAAGGCTTAACGTAACACGCTGGGGACGAGCAAAAATAGCAAATAAAAATTTCCCAAAATTTTAGATATGGAATTTAAACAATTTTAAACAATTTAAACAATTTATTTACCACAGGAGATACAGAGGTAGAATTTTTCTTAAGTCTAGTACAATGGTCAAATTTGAGTATAGCTACCTGTGGGCCCGAACAAGTTCAGCGACTTCTATATAGGGCATCCTACCATCACGTTATTCTAGGGTGTACAAAAATGTTTAACCTAGTTCACTTAACCTAGTTTCGCATTTGACTGATCATTGAGATAATTAACTCGATATTTTATGCTGTATTTCACAATATAGGTCAAATCGGCTATATTTAACAGTATGTTCGATAAAAACGATTTGAGAGCAGACTGAAGATCGGTTATGTTACCCAAGGCCAGTTACATTATTACATTATCATTAGTTACATGTAGGAGGCAAGATTTGACATGGTGATCTTACACGACTAGTATTCTGATAGGAAGTGAGACTCAAGATGTCTTTTGAATACTGTGTACGAATTACATTCACGGATCTCTGCAGGTTTAGAGTTCCAAGTTTTGGTTCCAACGAAGAGGATACTGTGTTGCGACCGGGCCTTTGAATAATAAGGAAGCATGAATTTACTTCTATTTCGGGTTAAATGGTTGTGATGACCAGTTTGCGCAGTTGATAATTATCTTAGGCTATTGTCCCCATCATTTCTTAATGTTTTGTAAATGAAATTACAAATGGAGATTTTGTAGAGATCCGAAAGTTTAAGTATTTGTAAATTTTTGAAAGAATCATTTGTGTGAGCATTATATTCTAGGTTCTTTACCGCTCTGATAGCTCTTTTCTGCAGAGTAAAAATTTTGTTGGTTTTATTTTTATCAGTTCCGTGCCATGCTTCTATTCCGTATTGCAAGTATGGAGAAATGAGCGTTCGGTAGAGCATTTGTAAAGCTGTTTCAGGCAGACAATTTTTAACTTTATTTAGGATTCCGATGGATTTTGATAATTTAGACCACCTCAATAATTCTGCTGATATATTTTTCTTAATTTTTAATTTTCTCACTAAAACAACTTCATTTATACCTGATTGATTGCTTGCAGAAATGAAAGCGTGTAACGTGCTGAAAATATCAAGTCACTTTTGTTTTCTTGCTTTTTTTAATTCTTTTTCATTCGGTGAAGCTAATTTTCTGATTTATGCTATAATGATCAGTGAATGACGCGATAAACCATGCGAATAATTACAGACCGATTTTGTCTTCCTCTTTTTTCGAAGCAGGCTGTAAATAATTCGGAAAGTGCGAAATAATACGTTAGCTGTTTGGTGGCCTACCGGTGGTCACTGAGGGGATCGCGTAATGTAGGGGATTCGCGTAATGAGGGGGACCCACCAGTGATGGCAAAAGAAATTTTTCACATTTAATCAACCAAGGTCACAGATATAACTCATTTTCATATTTTTTCCCAAAATGTTTGCATTGCTGCAGGCGTGTCCGCCGTGCACTCGTGTGTCTGTGTTTTTTATCTTTATTATTCCAATTCTTTTTATCTGAAAATTAGCTCTTTTTCTTGCCAGCATGACGAGCTGTGTCAGCTGAGACACAAAATTTATTGCAGGGCTACTAAATAAATTCTCTACATTTAACTGAAAGGAAAATGAGATTGAATCGTAAATCAAAGATACATGTAACAATTAAGTGAAAACTTTCATCCGAATTAATTCATTCTTTTGAAAGTATCAAGTTTAAGTTTCTTAGTTTTTAAATTATACTGAATTTGCAAGTGGACTAAGGAGAATGCATGCTCAGTAAATTGAGTGGGTTATAATGCATTGAGACAAAGCCTGGTCTCCTCGCAACAGTACTGATAAAACCTTCTTTCTTCCTTACTTTTCGAATGGTACATAAAACTTTATTACATACACATGTTACCGGATTTTAAAAAATGGGAGTCAATCCGATAATAAGATTCCGTCTTCAGCATGTTTAATAAAGGCATTTTAAAATGAATTCCAGTCTTCCGAATTATATTTTTGCAGCTTCATAGTACCTTGCACTGCTTCATAGTACTGAAGCAAAAAGAACTAATATTGCTACGAATTCAAGGTGAGTGATATTTGACAGCTCTCTGAAGCAGAACTTTTAATCAATAAATTTCAGCCAGTATGTTATTGAAAGTGACGACAAAAATGCCTACTGATAATTCACCTCTCTGGTACAGTACAATTTCAAACCCTCATCGCATAAGGCAACCTGTGAAATTATTTGATATCACTTTGACTTTTTATCGGCACAACATTAGTTCTTTTAAAGACGATAGCACTGAAGTCTCTAAAGGGCAAAATATCCACGAGATGGATCGAAGTGATCGAAGTTCGATGAGAAAGCTTTTCCAGATCGGCACATTGTAGTAGATAAGTACACTAGACAGTTTTGCTCGGCATGGCGGAGACAAAAAAATGAGTTTCACTGTAATGTCACGCACACACTCTCGAGTAGACCACACACATAGTAAGTCTTGCAGCATAAGACTGACGAATAGTTCTAGCAAAAAATTGAATCAATGGAGCAACAGAAGTTGTGTGTGACCTCCACTGTTTAAAAAAAATTTCACCTCAACCGAAATGCCAGCAAGATGACTCTCTGTCCTGTGATTTTTCATCGAATGGGTTTCAGGGTTTGAATATCACCTGGTAATAGATAATTATACCAGTGGGTGTATATGGTTCACACAATGATTTTGCACCCAACTGAAAAATTAATTAAACGTGCTCCTTAATTTTCAAATAGTTGTACATTCCAAAAGCTAAAGAACATTCAACGATGCAATTGGATATACATGTGTTCCAAAGTAACCCATGCATATTTACTTGTTCATACACTAATTCTTTTTTCCTAATTTTTGTATTACATTCTCAGCGGTCACCGGTGCGTTTGCAATGTACAATTTTGTCCACAGGTCAAGTCTTCATGAATACACAGGGCTTAAAAATAACATTACTCACTTGTGTTAACGTCGCACCGAGCCTGATCGATTGCTAAAGTTACTGGCATTAATGTTGTAGACTCCTAAGTTTTTTATAGCATCGATTATTCGTCGATCACGGACTTTGAAATTATTAGCTGGGGAATGAGAATGGCGGCCGTTCTACAGCCTGCCTCTTGGCTGTAGCTCCATCACGAGATTAATTTAGGTTTTTATGGACCCGTGCAACATATTCAAGGGCGTTCGACCTGGCCAGCCACAGTGGCCTCAGCATGAATCAATAAACATACTGAAAGTAGACAAAAATTTCGTCTTGTGAAAATAAATTACAAGGCCAGTGATGTCTCATAGCAAAATCTGGGTGAATGTAACTCTATTTTTTCGAAAAGACCAAAGCAGATACGTAGACGTAGAACAAAGCCACAAAGCAGATACGTAAATGTTGAACAAAGCCACAAAACAGATACGTTGACGTTGAACAAAGCCACAAAACAGATACGTAGACGTAGAACAAAGCCACAAAGCAGATACGTAAATGTTGAACAAAGCCACAAAGCAGATACGTAGACGTAGAACAAAGCCACAAAGCAGATACGTAAATGTTGAACAAAGCCACAAAACAGATACGTAAGCGTTGAACAAAGCCACAAAGCAGATACGTAAGCGTTGAACAAAGCCACAAAGCAGATACGTAAGCGTTGAACAAAGCCACAAAGCAGATACGTAAGCGTTGAACAAAGCCACAAAGCAGATACGTAAGCGTTGAACAAAGCCACAAAGCAGATACGTTGATGTTGAACAAAGCCACAAAGCAGATACGTAAGCGTTGAACAAAGCCACAAAGCAGATACGTTGATGTTGAACAAAGCCACAAAGCAGATACGTAAGCGTTGAACAAAGCCACAAAGCAGATACGTTGACGTTGAACAAAGCCACAAAGCAGATACGTAGACGTTGAACAAAGCCACAAAGCAGATACGTAGACGTTGAACAAAGCCACAAAGCAGATACGTAAATGTTGAACAAAGCCACAAAGCAGATACGTTGACGTTGAACAAAGCCACACAGCAGATGCTTTGAAAATACAAAATTGGGTGTAAAATACCACTTCTTAGCTCTCAGGTTTTCGTGGGGGAAATTCTTTAACCTAAGATCATTCTGTTTTTCAGCTGTAGTTCAAAACAATTTAAAATATCTATACTTCTTTACATATAATGCCATTGCACTATTATGTACTTCTGCACTAGCTGATACGTCTTCACATTACTCGACTATGTTCAATTGTGCCCCTTCCAGCACTGGTCAATGGAATGCATAAATTTGTCCATGTTAGCTATAAATTTAGTATAAAACTTAGGATACCAAATTTTCTTCTTAGTTTTCTTCATTATTTTTCCCGTTAAGTTCAAAGGCTTTAAGTACACTTACGTCCAAGATACCATTGGTTTCTGGTTGTACAATATCTAACGCAAAATTTGGTATTTCAAACCGGAGTAAATATCATTTAGTAATACTAAGCTTTATGAAACGAAGCAAATAAATAAAGAAATAAAATAATATATTTCTTAAGCTGCTGGCACAATTTCATGCATCGGACTTAAATTACATTGCTAGGGCACAGAAAATAAAGAAAATATTACAATGTTGAAGATTTTAATGCTAACGTTTTGAAATTTTGATGCTGGTCTTGTATAAAAAATTGAGTAGAAACCTGTCATAGTAGTTAGACATTCCTTAACATCACTTACTGTGAAAATTACATAATTTGCCATGAAAGCCATTTTTATTTACTGTAAGTGTTTCATTTGAATGCACTTCAAATTACAAGGAGCTTCTTAACTCCTAAAGTGTTTAAACTTCTTCAGGCGGATTTGTTAGTTATAGGCTCCAAAAAAAAATGAAATGAATCTGGAGAATACATTTAATTTATATTAAAAAGACCGATGTTCGACAGCTTGAAGAACAATAGTAGTTTATTGTACCCTATAACACTATAACCTGTCATTGACTTTGGGAAAATTACTTTCAATTCATATGTCAAAGTAATGAACAAGAAGTAAGATAAATAGAAAAATTTACGTTTACCTAATTAAACAACTTTTGATCGAAATAATTTCTGTGTGTAGGAATGTCTATGAATAATCTAACCCCTTCATTTTTGTAATTTCATTAATTTCCCATATATACAGCAATGCTCAATGCTTCGTAAGTGAACATGCATGTAGACTTCAAAGGATGCGCCAAACTCTTTGAAGCACTAAGGCAATGTGAAATGACTTAGAAAGATGCAAAACCCTTTTTTTCACGCAAGTTTCATCAGTTCGTAACTTTTAACATTATGCAAGAACGATAGCAGCAGACATATGTTTGGGTTATACATGGTTAACTCATTTCATAACTGAGAATGAATGATGGAAGTTTGATATTGGTAAACTGTACGAGCTTAACTTATTAAATTACGCACTCTGTTCCACCGAAATTTGCAATTTCTTTTTATACGACCAGCGAAAATGGTGAAAAATTTAATTCCAATCAATTAAATTAAATTTAATTGATACGGCCAGAGAGGAAAAAAATGTCTTCTTTAACTTGGAGTAAAACGGCATAGATCAGTATATCATAATTGGTTTGAACCAAAATGACGTAAAATATTATACTTACATTCCTTGGAGACTCTGTCAGTGGCGTACGCAAGAGCTTTGTTGAACGTAAGCCCGCGTACTGTGAGAAATGTTCCGTTCTCGACGACTAGGCTGTAAGCGGCGTCTTTCCACGCAAGAGTCAGGATAATTAGCAGCCAGTGTTTCATGTCCTCCATTTTTACAGGCTCAGATGATCTCAAAATTATACTGAAGAATTTAAATAACCAATCTGTATCGTTCGTGTCTATTATTGAAATGAGCAATGTTTCAAAGATTGCCGGCTGCCACTATAAGGATGAAAGTTCAGTGATCTGCAGTTTTAGGTGATGGTTTTTTGTATTGAGCATAATAAATTCCACCACATTAACATTGGACAGTAACGCTAGCTAGCATCCATTGGCATGCAAGCTTGATCACGGTTAATCATTTAGCGTGAGAAGTTCTTTTATTTTAAACAAAAATGCATATTAAATGTGCTTTTCAAGCTAATAAAAACCTCACTGGAATGAAAAACTGGGGCTAAAATGAACATATTCAAAATTAAATTAAATGAGGCATGGAAGGTTGTAAGTAGAGCTTTGATGTACGGTAACAACTCGTACATAGATAAACGTGAAAATGGAAGAAACTTTGGCAGCGTATCATGGTTCAGAACCTACGATTTCTAATACAATTAACATTTGATTCTTGAACTCACGGGATTTTTTCATACAAATTAAAAAAAAGAGTACACAGATATTTTTAACCATATTTACACGATAACTAAAGCGATAGACGAGAGGAAAAATGAAAATAGAAAAATTAATCTTTGTACACCGTGAGTTGCCGTACCGGTGTTATCATAGCTATATCATAGGAAACAGTTCTTTGACTCGTGACAAGAAAAATATCTGTTATGATAACGTTTTACTCCGTACCTTATGATTTAATGGGTGCTGCATACTTAAATTTTAGGCTGATTTTCTGAAGTCTGGTTACAGAGAAACTTGACTCTACGTATTTTCTGACTTTTCTAACGCTTCAGCCAGTAACTCTTAAGACGATATCTTCAAACTTTGGCCACAACTCAATTCGTTACTTAAACAGAATCTGATGACCCAGACTCCATCATCTATTTATCATGCATGTGTAATCTAATGAAGAACGGTCATTGCAAAGAGGCTTAACAATTGAAGTGAAAACTCACGAAATTTATACCTTTAAAAGTTCATCATATATCAATCAAACTCCTACATTATAACTACATTCACCATGGTCAGTCATCGCTATAAGAAGAGTTACCGCAACGAAAAATTTTCTTTCAAATGCACTGTCTGAGTCCCATAAATAAAACTTCTCATACGTAAATAGAACTTCCACATTATAATTATATTCACCAGTAACTCATCGCAATAAGCAGAGTCATCGCATTGAATAATTGTCTTTCAAAGGCCTTGTTTGAGAGCCTTTACTTCGCAACTGCACTGGAGTCCCACCTCTACCGCAGCCCGAGGCGTAAGTGACAACAAAGGGCGCCACTCGGCGTACGCTGCTTCCCAGAGACTGTTTCTTAGCGACGGGGCTTCGTGCAACACACGTCGAGTCGGACATGGTCGGGTGAAGTTCACGGTTACTCTTCTAAATTACTTCTGCGAACTGTACGTGTCGGTGAGTACGTCTCGGATTAGTGTTGCTATGCCAAATGAAGAGTAACGCCTTTGTGCTGGAACAAACACTTTTAAAATTAGATCAAATTTTATTTCGCTGTGAATTTATAGCTTGAAATGCAGAAATGGTTATATTACTCCGGTTTCTGGAGAAATAATCAACCTGGTGCAACTGGTTCATACAGATGTTCTTGATAGAAACCATAACAGAGTAGTAGAAATAGGCGGTATTTCAATACGTTATTTAGCATCTACTTACAAAGTGCGCTCTCTTGTTGAGAGAATTTCAACCAAAATCTTAACTCGATGAGTTTGACGGATTTCCACGCACTATGGAACTGGCTTCTGTCAAGTCTCCTTCTAGAGTCGACAATAATACCTTTCGCTGCCTGTCCAAGCGTTCAGCCTCATGAATTATGATCAGAGCATGGTTCGCTCGAATCTGTGAGACATCGCACAACAGTAGACCCTGGGTAATAAGACATCTTCTTAAATCAACTCATGCGGGTGAAAACTGAACTTTGCCTTATTTAAGTTACACATAAATGGGAATAACTGAGGCTAATTGTTATTTGCGTACTCTGAGGTTTTTTATTAGATGAGGTCTATGACTCATGGATCGATAGCATGCTGTCGCTACATGAATACCCGAACATTCATTTCTAGTGATTTAACACTAAACGTACACGCTTAGTATTAATGATTTGACTCTACTTACTACGACCCATATTTTCCAATCGGAATTTGATAGCAAGAGCTACCGCTTAATTAAGAAAAAAATTACGAGCTTCAGTCACGTGATATTAGGGACTATTGATGTGCAGCTTGTTTAAATGATAAGCTAATTCCGCAGTAAAACACTTAACGGAACTTACTGAGGGTAATTTTATGCTCACACACCATCAGTGTTCTTGAAGAAGTATCATAATGAAGATTATTAGGCGACTTGATCCATCAAGAGATCAATATTGACTTCTTTGTTGAAATTTCGTTGGAAAAACAACGCATGTGGCTACCTCGCTACACTGAAGTTTTTAATGAAGCGTATAAGCATGCTACTAGCTATTGGCTCATGATTCTCAGTACGCCTCAGCATTTATAACTAAACTTGGTGGAAAGAATGCATTAAACCTGTTGTTCTAACTCCTCTATAGCATTGTGTTGGCTATCATTGCAGAGGGTCTGGAGCAAGAATTTTTGATTCACGACAAAAGAGCTTCTGCGCGATGTCTGTTGCTCGAACTGACGGTACGCAGTCGTCTTTGTCAGATGCACCAATAGAATTCAACCTTTCATGCTCTACGTGGGATTTGCTTCTCAATTAAGTCTATCATTTTGGAATTTAAAAGATCTAATTTTAAAAGTAGGTCTACTGGGCGCGAAGAATAAACTGCCGAAGCACACGTATCCCTCAATACTATATAATTTTTGAGAAGTATTTCTTCAAGTTTAGCATCATAGAGTAAAGCTTTGTATTTTCCTCTCACTACTGTTGTCTAAATTAATTAGAAATGAGGTGAGAGATCAATCAATGATCAAGGAAGTTGCTGACATTTAGCAAAATTTTTCGTCTTCTGGGAAATGTGGCTAAATATTCCAACTCGTACTTACATTTGGGAGAATAATTGAGAGGTAAGATACACATTGCGCTCCAATGCGTAAATAAGTGAAATGAAATGACCCTTTTTCTACTTCGTCTTGTTAAAGTTTGTGCTCAGAGGGCTACGATCATAAAATCGATGCTCTCTGATTGTAAATTCTACAGGGTTTCTAAACATCCAACTTCGATTTGGTTCATTTGCTCGCAAGTGGCAGTTGAGTAACTCCGACCAGTCATGGAAAAATGCGAGTAAGAACAAGACTGGAGGTGACTTAGGCACTATAGAGCCGAACTTAGGCACACACAACAAATAATTTATTTTCATAAGGAGTCTGCCCTCTGATTTGATTAACGTTATCAATTATATGTTGATGCTCGTTATTGAAATGTAGCAAGACACAAAAGGAAACGATTTTTTTTTGCTCATTTAGTCGCTTAAAAAGTTCAAAGTGTAACGTTGGTGAATGTATGTCAATGTGTGCGATCAGTGATTTTTCTCAAGCATTTGTCGGGCGTGGAATAGAAAATTTCAAAGAGTTGTTTGGAATTATTTCAACGTAGAACTATCTCATCCTTATTTCATTGTTACAGCTAATTTTAAATGAAATCAGCAGAGGACTTCAAAACAGTAATACTATATGTACCATAGATTTATTACGACTTGGAGAATGACAGAAACCTAAAGATGCTCTATATTTCTCGGTAGAACGATGTTGCTTGTTAACACTGAATGAAAGACAAAAACCTGGCAGACCACGTGTAAAACCATACTCAACTTTCAAAAAATTTTTTTTGAAAAGCCTAAAGGTTTTTGGTGGAAACGACAAGTCGGTCGGTCGAGCCATGCACGCTCGCATTACTGAAGAGTGATTACTGACACAAAATATGGGGAATGAAAATTGACAGTTGCTTGGCTCTCCCTCTGCCCTCAGCTGATGTAGTGTCAAGACAGATTCTGTAGTGTACCAACGTTTTGCTCGTAGGTTTTTATGCTTGTAGCGTACCTATCCTGGAAAAATGGTTATGGCACCCCCAATTGTTTTTGCTTTTTTGTGGTGTATGTTCTTTCACAAGATAACCAAGAAAGAATTCGTAATGAGCTATATACGGAAGTGATCTGCCTGAGGTTCACCCGATGACGAATATAGTCATAAGTTTTATTGAGCAATACAAACGTAGTGAAAAATATGAACTGAAACACACCGATATTGGTAAACGCTCCTTTGTAGTTCTTAAATTTAGGGCAAAAAATTGTGACATGTTTGCCCCAAAAGACAACATGAATTTGCACTTGAATGTGCCTTTATCGCTACGTAATTTCAGCGTTTGTTTGTGATTCTGTGTAGTACAACATACCATCTTCAGTAATCGAATTAAAAATAACATAAAAAACATTTCCAGAAAGCTGGCGGCTAATTTAAAAGTAATTTATCAAGGGAGGAAGTCAAATTGCCTATGATTATTAAATACTCATGAATTTTCATGAATTAAATCACTCATGACTAAAACTCCGTTAAATTAGTCAAAAAATTTTCTTAGTTTTGTTGCTTCAAAAATTTAAGACACAAAAAAATATCTCTGTACCCTGAATAAAACATTCGCTGAATAATGTCATTCATCTAATCTATTACGATATGGAGAAGCTGATTAGTTGTTGAATGAGGCATGTTTCTCCAAAAGGCAGACCATGTCCATTATTGAATATACCATTCTCATTCTAATGGTTGATAAATATAAGGGTTTTGAGGAACATGTATCAATAACGGTTAATTTGGGAGATACCTCATAATTTCTTTTAGTGATTGTCGAGAAATAATAAAAAGCTCGCCCTGAATAAAACAAACTTTTTATCTTAGAAATAAAAGAAAATCCGCAAATTACCAAGGATACGTATAGAGAAATACTTTTTCATTAGCTTTATTATATTGGGAAACTTGGGTTATTTACTAGTAAAGAAATAGCTGCTAAGGTACATTATTCTGAAGATTGGTCTTGAAATGACCGCAAAAGGAATAAATCAAGAAACGAAACAATTCTTAAGGCTCTTGCTTGAGATATTTTCTAGTGTTAGTGTGAAAACATACAACTAATCTGAGATCAAGCTAAAGTTAAACTAAGAGCGGCATGTTATAGTCTTAAATTTTCAAAAAATTCTTAGTAAATACAGTTCTCTTAAATTTATATTAGTTGCTAATCTATTAAATGAACTTATTCATCTATCACAAATTGGAAAACACCTGTAAAATTTCGTAATTGCGATTTATTATTACAATTCGCTATGAGCGAATGATCTAAATTCTGGTAAGGTGACTTAGCAAAGCAATGATGAAAATTGTAATTAAAAAAAGTTGTTTAGTAGTCATCTGCACATTGCAAGCGTCTACATCGTTATCACAATATATCCCAAAGGAAATGTTGAACTGTTATCACCATCAATCTGGAACCGAACGTTTTGACCGTTGCTCCGTAGTTAAAATTTGATTTACAGTAAGTTAAAGTAAGTTCCAAGTGAGTACGTTAACTAGCTGTCATGAAACATTATGAATTGTTGTGGAAAATTCAAAAGCACGCTGGAGTTTACCGTTTTGATATAATGTCTCATTCAATTTAAATATATTACTTTCATCAGCTACAGCTAGAATCACTAACTTAATTAAAAATCTACATTATTGAGCACGCCAGTATTGCACACACATTCAAAATAAAACATTCATATCAAGATAAAGAATTACTTCAATATTTTCGGTTTGATTTAACTCGTCAAGGTCAGTTCCAGTTATGAATTTGTAGAGAAATGTCGTAGAAAATTATATGACAAGTGCTACAACTAAAATAATGGTGAGTCCCTTTCTAAAAAGTTAATATTTTAAACCTTTATTCTTTATTTTTCATCTCATTTGGAATCGAAGTGTCCATTGATCACGGACGTTGAGTGGAGATTAAAGCACTGATCATCTTGGATGGAGTGACTGCTGTCGTGTATCGAGCTTGAGCCATTCCTGTCCAAAGTCGTACCTGTCTTAAGTCATTCTTGACTTGAGTCATTCCTGTCTTGAGTCATCAATGTTTTGGGCCATACTTGTTTTGGGTCATACTTAATTTGGGTCATACTTGGCTTGGGTCATACCTGTCTTGAGTCATACTTGTTTTGGGTCATACTTGTTTTGGGTCATATTTGTTTTGGGTCATACGTGTTTTGGGACATAACTGTCTTTGATCATACCTGTCTTGGGTCATACCTGTCTTGAGTCATTCCTGTCTTTGGTCACACCTGTCATGAGTCATGTGTCATTTCATGTCACCCGGAAGTGTACGCTTCGAAGCTCCGGAGCAGTAGCAGTCATTTGCAAGATGGTCGCTTGTCACAGTGACTTATGAAGAGCACCAAAAAATCAATCGAACATAGAACGAATAAACCAGGAAAATTATAGCAACTGAATTGCAATCCACATTTACCTTAAAAAACTCGTCGTCTTCGTTATTTTTTTATGCAAGTTAGGCTTACGGAATAATTAATATTTGTTCCACGAAATCGAAGGTCCTTGTACTGCACGTACATTTTGGCACATATTTTTGAAAGACGAAGGGCTGAGAACTCTATAGACACAAACTAATAATTTCCATGTTAGTGCGGAAAGGTCAAGTGTAGATAACTGGATATAGTCATGGTCAGTGTTTTCTCCAACTGTAGTTCGGACAAATAATTTGGTATATTTATTGATCATATCATGCCTGGTCTATCTTAAGAATATTATTGACGTAGTTAATATTAAAAAGTAAAATGAAACTCTGAATGTCAATACAGTAATATAGACACAACCAACGATGCATGGAACAAACTACAATTCTGTATACGTCTGTTCTGAAGGCAACTTCTTCTTATTTCTTCCGCAGTGCTATGTTTCGATCTGGAACCGGCCGATAATGATTTGACCTCGACGGCTCTGCAGGGCGTACTTGAAAAGACGACACCGTGACAAAATTAGGGTGGCAGTAACGGGGAAGAATGTTAGGAACATGCGAAGTGGTCAGTTACGAAGCACCAGAAAAGAATGTGCACGACTTGTTAAGTTGTTGGTCACAAATGGAGAAGAGATGCTATGAAGATATTGAGGTTGGGTAAATTTTCTGTGCCATCTCGAGAAATGGTTCCGTCAGCCAACATTAGCAGTGGATCGACAAATGTCGAGTCAACAATCGCTGAACACTGCAAAAATTTCAGCTATTTTTATGAAGGCGACAACTTCATTGCCAGACTAATTTCCTAGGCAAAACTCCCAAATTTAGTCATCTTATAAAATAAATTTTATCATTAACAACACCGAACATCTGGCTAATCTGCAAGGTTGACAGGTGTCTTTCAACACAATCATCGAAAAAGTCTTAAGTGTAAAATTGCCTAAAAAACTCATGACCACTGGCAATCAATGAAAAAATCATTGGGCATTTTTTAGAAAAAAATAAGGCAAAAATCAATGACACATCGCAACAAAAAATATACTAAACGTAACGGATATTGAGAAATACAAACCATAATTTGTGATAGTTTGCTGGTCATTTCGCTCTCATACCATTTACTTGAAATTCCCTCACGAAAAAAAGATTACTCGATTTTAAGGGATTGCTCTACTTCATTGTAAGAGCTACTTCCTCAATATTCTTCACACGCGGTGTTCACTAGTGTACGCAATGTTCACATGTTCAACAAAGACACGATTTTCACTATTTAAGCGATAACAATAGTGAGATGCCGTCTACGAACGCAGTGCAGTGAGTGCTCTAGCTGAACTTATAAAATCGAGTTGAGAAAGTGGTACATGGTTCACCTCGGGATAAATGAAGGTAAGTTGGGAAAGATATGAATGCGCTGACACCGTGATGATTTTAGTAGCATCAGCAATTTTGATGATGGCCGAAAAATTGCAAACATGTAACAAGGCAAACTCCTCTCCAGGGAACTTAGTGTAGCATGCCCTGCGTTAGACGCTTTGAGAACACATGTCGCAGTACGAGTAAACTAGGTTTAAGTGCCAAAAATGTTCGCGTATCTTTCAATTTACAAACGTCAAGAAATGTAGTTTCAAATCCAAGAAAAATAATTCAATGTGCTTTGATTTGCATTTCATTTATTTCTTATCCGAGAATATGAAGAGAAATTAGTACAACATAATTGGCCCAGGAAGTCAAGTACGTAAATTGTTGCATATGATTGAAACTTTCCAATGTTGCAACATAAATTGCAAAATTTGATGCTCAATAATTCTAGATGATGACAGGCTTCAGGTGAAAACCCCTTCTAACCGTTGCTTTAATTAACAAATTAATTATAACATAAACGCTCGTATTAATTAAAAATGATAAGACGACCATAAATAACTGATATGTTAAAAAAATTTGCGTTCGAAAATGGAAAAACTTAGAGCAGAATGACCACACTACCATAGCTTGAGTAGATATTATAGAGCAAGTGTAACAGATCATACAGATCATAACGACAGTGAGCTAAGTATTGTGGCTCTTAATAATATTTCTTTGGCTCTATGCAATAAATTTTTGCCCAGGCCATCCAATCCATCATCATACTTCCCAGCATTATTCCATTGTTATTTTGGTTCTGCTTCTGATCGGTCATCATTTGGAAATATCATATGAAACATTTCCTTCAATAATTTTCAAATAGGGCATAAAAGAATTATAAAGTAATGCTCGAGCGGAAGCCGCAGTGATGGAATCTAGCAGCACGAACTTGGTTGACCAGCTTCTGAGGTTTATAGAATAGCGAATAATGGATGACCACTGAACGTAAATAAGGCATGAAACTAAACACAGGTCAGCCCTGGTGAGTTCAAGGGTACGGATTATAACTTCAGAGGCGGACGTGCAGAAAGCAACGGTAATTTGCAGAAATATATGCTATATGGATGAGTAGTTTCTGTTGCTTTCTTTTTTGTTCGGAAGTGAAAAAGCATTAGGTGTCGGTAGTGTTTTGCTTGGTCCACTATTTCAAAGGCTCGCATGCGAGTAAAATTGAGAGAACTTTTTTATTCGGAGGCTTATCACACACTCGACGTAACATGCTCGTTATACCGAATACTGGATTAAATGAATAAAAATATAAAGACAATCTTTAGGAGGTTAGAAGTACGTTCGTACTTGTTATTACAACCAATGATATATATGAGAACAATTTTAGATATTAGAAGACATTTCAGCGTAAAACCGTGGAAAAGATTTCCCGATTAGAATGTTTTTACGAAACTGTAACTCCTCTTCACTTTTCAGAAATTATTGTTCGTCACTCGATCTGCAGGCTCACTGAATGCCACTCGTTCTGCATGCTACCCCACAATCGGTTGTCATGTGGTACACAAACTGAAAGTTTAAATTTGTGAGTCACTCAGAGTGATGTTAATATGTTGTACAGTGCAGATATTGCTAGGGCAAAACTCTCTGAATTTGCAAATTTGAATCTAGCCAAAATTAATCAATGTTTTAATTTTCTGGTCAACTTTTTCGTAATTCATCACAATAAAGAATACATGGTCATTTATTTGAACTCCTGACTGTTCTTTACAGTAGCTTGTTGGTTTGACGCATGAACCGGTTTTCATGCACTGAAAATGAAAATTACCTCCTTTATACTCTTCCAAAGTGATGCAAGACAATTATGTAACACCACAAGCGATTTCCCAAACTCAGGTTTTCACATCCACCGGTAACACGAATACCACTGAAAAAATATTCTCAAATTATTTTTTATTTAAAAAACGTCTTGATGAGCACACGAAAAAACTGTCTCAGATAAATGTACGCTTGAGGTTGTTTTGGCACTTACGTGTTAATAGCACAGCTCTGTAACACTGTTTGTTCGGCTATCCAACACTTGATCATTTCTCGAAGAACAGATCATTCGTGTGCCCCAGTATCCTTTTTTGCCATGATGAAATATAAATAGTCGTAGCAATCATTTCTTTGAGCTCACACAATTTTAATAAGATTCATAGTTCAAAGCGAGTAAGACCTCCAAATTTTGCATCTTTTTTCATTTCCACCAACCCTGCTCAAGCAGCGACTTATTTAAGAAGCTAAAGGCGAAAAAACACAATCCCAAACATCTATTAATAAAACATTTCAGGATAAATGATGTCATCAGCTTGAAAAACAATAAACAGAGGTTGTATACAAGAAGCAAACAGTACATGTGTTAACACAGGCTTATAGGTTAAGTGAATAGACACAAAGAAAACAATCCAGACGAGGCAATGAGTGTAGATTTTCCCTTTAAAATATGCATTGATTCTTAATTGCGTGTATCAGTGAAGTTCTGCGTCTACCCTAAAATCGGCAAATTATCTTCGGTGATATCTGAATCACAGTTTAATGCATGGATGCGGATGACAAAATGTCTAGGGTGTCCGAGCATTGCACCTGTCCGATGTCTAACTCCCCTATACTCTGCGACGCTCAGTGATCCTCAATCCCAGAGCACGGCCTGTGCAGCCAACGTATTTCGATGCACACTGTACACAACCGTATTCAAAATCATAGACAACTATATTCTTAGACAAAAATAATCATAAACAATATTGCATCGCAAGGGGAATCTTTACCTAAAAGAAAAAAGCGGAATTAACTCTGAATTAGTTGAAACAAATAACATGAAGGAAATATTAAAGTGAAGTAACTGAAAATTGAAAATTTAATCATTTTTAAATTTCTTGGACAGAGTAACAAAATACGGAACGATCAGGCATAATTGATTGTCTTGAGCAAGAGTAGAAGGAAAAATTTTGATATTTTTTACTAAGAAACTGCTTTAACTGTTTTTCAAATAAAGGTTGCGAGTAGCCAGTTTCTAAGAATATTTTCGAGTTGATGATACCTATTTGCCTTTCAAAAAAAAGTTACATGCACTGCAGTTTCTTAATAATTTAAATTATGAACACAAGTTAATGAAATTTACGAATGAAAGCCAAAACAACAATAATATTATCTCGTTTGATTGTTTAATTACTGAATCGAATGGTGAATTTCAACTGTCCGTTATAGATTAGTGGCTTGATCCTGCACTTGAATAAATAAGTAATCGCGCTCTTAGATTCAATTTTAGAGCGTCAAAGCTCATTCAAACTATTCATATTGATTTCCTCCAATTTCACTGAGAGTTTGCAACCCTTGAAATTTTTCTTGCACAATGGATACCCACTACTTAACTTTCATTTAGAGCAGTGTCTGATCAAAAACTCAATAGTAACCTCACTACCATTGCTTAAGACAATAAATTATACGACAAATTCAATTAATCTTAAACAATCATGTATAATATGAAAATGAATAATCTAATAATAAAAATCGTCAGTGTTTAATGATTTCAATATTTCCTTCATGTAATCCTGGCGAGTAAATGTGATATTGAATCTATTCTTTAGCTTTAAAATAAAAACTTCTGTTGCAATGTAATCTTCAATCACTTATGAATATGGTTGAGCATAGTGTGCTTCGATATACGTTGGTTGCACAGGCCGAAAAGAATATCGTGATGCCTTCGGGAGTCAGCTATTGTACTGGTACAATGCTAGGGCAGCCTCTACATTCAGTCATTCGCATCCATGCATTCAACTGTGATTCAAAAATTACCGAGGATAATTTGCCGATTTTAGGGATAGAGCAGTGCTTTACGAACACAAGCATTTCAGATTCATAGCATACTGTAAAGGACAAACCGAAACTCAAAAACTCGTCCAGGCTTTTTCCTTTGTGTATCTCCCCTTAACCTACGAACCCCTGTAAATTCACGAAGTGTATGCAGCTAATACAAGGTGTTACGTAATTCGATGCATTTATTTTACCCATATACAGAATAACCCTAAATAAAACGATTTTCATGAGTGAAAAAACCTCAAAACTCCTTCATGTTCTAGAAATGCTGACCTGAAATAATTTTAGATTCCCGAAGGAATAGCCTAAAGCGTGCGCCAACAGCCTACGCAAGAAGTTAGATTTTACTCGTTGGCTGCATGTTAAGCCTATTCATACGGGAATCAAAAATTATTTTAGGTCATTACTTCTCGAAAACGAAGGAGTTTTGAGGTTTTTTTCACTCATGAAAGTCGTTTTATTTGGCGTTTTTCTGTATATGGTTAAAATAGGTGCATCGAATTACACAACACCCTGTATACAAATCATGTTTTAAATTGTCTTTAGCTGATGATGGAATTTACCTTGAAATGTTCCGGCAATTGCTCAAGGTTTTATAAATCCCTTTTATCGTCCTTGTTTATTAACGCTTTTGCCAAAATAAAGATGTATTCTAAGAACTTAGTTTATAGCATTACTCGTGCTCTCAACGTTTTGACTTTTGCTAGTCCATCGCGTCGACGCTTTGAATCAGTATTTATAGATTTGAAACCCAACACTTCATCTGCTTTGTAATACTGAGTGTTTATGGCTCAAATCGTAAAATAGAGATTCCTTGTTTCGAAATTATATATATTGATTACATTTACTAATGCATCGGCTTATAGTTTCATATTGTAATTAGGTCTTTTTTTAAATTGAATGGAAAAAGGATTCAGTATAGTAGTGTGTTCATATTGTCTTCTATGCAATATCAATTGAATTTTTCATGAAATTTTTAATACCAAAAGTATCATTTATCCAGTTTTAGAATAAAGTTGCAAGCATATTTATTAAAAGTATTTAAGTATTTATTGAATCCTTGTTAGTAGGACTATGAGTGCAATAATGTATTTGCGAATACTGGTAAATAAATTTAAATAAGTGACAACAGTTTTCTCATTCAATGAAAAATTCTCACGATTTCTATAAAATTATTATTCCTTGAAGCCATGTAAATTTAAACTCAAGAATATACTCTAAATGCCCTCCATTAAGTTAGCTATAAAATTTCTGAGCGACTTGTAAGCATGCATAATTTGTTTGATGAAAATAACATAGCCCCAACATTCATGCTAAGTAACAAATGATCATGAACAAAGAAAAATAATGACGAGGAGTCATGTCTCTATAAAATATCCTTGGACACTTGACAAAACCTTCTCTTTTAGAACAGGACCAAAATTTACCTTCATTTATTGCGACAAAGCCTGTCTCTAGAACGGTTTCTCTGTCTTTTAAGATCAGTTGGACACGATGCACAAAATCGAACGTTGACGAAACACCACGATCTTCATTGCCAGAAAATCTGAACAAAATGCTGGTGCCGCTGAGCTCAAGTTCTCCATGTAAACTGTCTCCGAACTGAAAAGCGAGGTGGTCTTCAGACAAAAAGTATCTGACGGATAACATATTCAATAACGTGTGGAATTAATGAAGCTTTTTCATGAATGTGAACAAATATAAGTTTGCAATTATGAACAAACGTTCAAATGAAATAGAGAGTGGTCTTAAAATATATGTATGTTTGAAAAATGGACATCATTTAAGGTAACGAGTAATTAAAAGAAAAGGAGAGGTATTGAATTTATCGGTTCGTGTTTCATTGCGGATATTGTTCACATAGATAGACAAAGGTCTTGAACTTTTGAGCTAGAGTTGATGAGTGGAACATCTGGCGTTTAATGGAACTGTGCTTCCTGAGTGCAATCGCAGTGAGTATAAAATGTTAAGATTTATCAATTAAGCTGCTAAAAGGAGAAGTATGAGAGTGCGGAGCCATCATGGAAGTGTTCTCGAAATGACCTGTTTTAAAATTACCATTGCTTTACATAGAAATGAGCTATTGAGGGGTAAATTGCAATTGCTTCACATAAAAATGATTCTTTGAGAAGAAAATTACCATAGCTTTACATAGATATGAATCCTTGAGGGGTGCAACCGTTTTTATTTGTAGTGCAGCGTTGTGCCGTTGATTTTTGACACAATGAGAAAATGTATATGCAGCATTTGATTGAAAAGAGGTAGTCATATGTTAAAAGGAAAGTTGTTTTGCACGTGTGCCGAAGTTTGGATGGTGGAATGAATGGTTAGGAAGGTGGAGTGAACAAGGTGCGCTTGCACAGGGAACGAAAGTGTGCTCTCGAGACAAAAATGGCAGAACATGCGCGTAAGTTTCTGGGACATAATACTGCTTATGTAACTGTAGTTCGGTGCTGGTATTAAAGTCACGCAAATGATGCGCTTAGGAAGAACATATGAAGATGAATCTACATGTCACGTTTCTAACATTAATGATTTTCTTGATGCAATTTGTGAACGGAGAACACACATATTTTTTAACAAAGTAGAATTAAACGTGGGGATATGATAATTTGATGAAATTTCACAGTTGTATCGTAACTTTACAAAGACTCATCCAGTTAAATGGCTGAAACCTTGATATGTCCTGTTTCATAATAAGGATGTTTCCTAATGCAACTCCTATTGTTGAGCACAAGATCTTTTATCACAAGAAATACGCAACCTATACATGTTTATGCACCGTAAACATCTTCTGACATCACATTTATACCTCTCATACTATCTATGCAAAACTTGCCGGACGAAAGCAACCATGACAGTTTTTTCAGCTGCAAGTGGAATTACAGAGTTCCTTAAACTTACAACACCCGCTGGAATATCGAAGAAAATAGGTCCTTGGAAAAGATTCTGAAGCATTTAATGACTTCTAAACTTGCAGCACGATTTTTGAGATCACGTTGTAGTTTCATCAAACTCACTGCCCAGCGGAAACACGCACTAATATTGCAAATCACATTTTTGAAGCTGCATGAGAGTGTAGGCCGCCGACAGCTCGTCTGTTGAAAAAGTAATATTTAGTTCGTGAAAGGATTTATCATAAATCAAAATCACGTGAAAGAATACTGTGAGAAATTCTTAGAGTTTTATTTCAGCAAGGATAACAGTCTGGTACAAAAAACTTGAGCTACATCATACTCTCACTAGCATAATAATATCTCAACACACTTCTACGTTCTAATTTCAAACGTAACCTCGAAGCAAAACTGTACCTGAAGATCGAGAAAATGATGCCTCGTTGGAGTGGGATGGCTTTTGAAAGGACTGCGGGGCAGCTGCAGTGGATGGAATGATCATCAAATTACAGGGAAACTGAGCTCTGTCTACATGACGGGGAATGGGAAGCTTCTCCGATAATATCACCGGAGAAAGTGGAAGAATAGCGTTGCCGTGAAAAGTTTTTGAAGACTGGAATATTGACGGCCGAGGTACAATTTGGGAATTTCCAGAAGTTAACGGAGTTGGAGCTATTTTACAATCAAGAGAAAAAGTTGAAAGTTCCCGAGATCTGAAAGGCTGATCAGCCGTGGGACAAATTGCAAGAGACTTGAAGTCCTTAGCTGTTGGTACTTGAGATCCATAACTGTTCGCTGCGATGGGGATGAACTGGAATGTTGGAACGGCTCCGTAGCTCACCACATTTGAGGAAAGAGGTAAGGGTGTTGAATCTTCTCTTGCCAATGGTGTAGTGCTGTCTAGTGCTGAAGATGACTTCCCACGATGAGTTCTAGAATATGTACGAAGTAGTGAAGGTTTTCCAGGAGCAGGTTTAACTTGGTCGAAAGGAACTATAGTTTGGTCTGCGCTGATACTATCGACAGATTTTGACTTAGGTAGTGCTTTCGTAATTATAAGCTTGTTTGTTGAAGCATGTAGACTTGGCCATGGGTCAACTCTTGCAACAGGTACTGAGTGGGGTACTTCTATCTTCGAACGCCCGTCCAAATTCACTAATCTAGATTGTCTGTTTAAATCCGAAATGCCTGCTGAAATGTTTTCTGCATCTGAAGAGGAAGACGGCGTTGAGTGCAGATTTTCGCTCGAGTCATTCAGGTAGCGATGCAGAAGACCCTTCTTGAAGTTAGTAGACGTAGACGCGTTGTTCGTTCTGCACTCTGTGTTGCAGAAAAATATTTACGAGGGGAAAATTGATGAATAAAAATTTGGGAAATAAAAGTGAGATTTTTGATTAGGAAAGGAAAATTATTTGTGAAACATTTGTGTGTGCAACCTAGTCTTGATTAAAAAAGGTTATCAAGACCTTCGAGAGGTTGAACTGCAAATATATCCTACAGTGAAAACCTTTCACAGTGCGAACAGAAATGAGAGTTATTAAATTATATGCCATGTGACCTGACATACCATTTATGTTCTAAAGATTTCCAGCCTAAAAAATATAGGATATTTCTAAATTAAGTACAGCATCCAGTCGTTACTGATGCAATCCTGTTTAATTAATTGAACTTTTGAGTATCCCAGTAAATTTACTAATGATCAGCAGCTAAAATGAAAACAAATTAAATGAATTTTTGAAATATTTCTATTTCTGAAATTTCAATTGAATGAACGAAGCTGATCCATTGGATGAAAAAATGCAAGAAGGTCGCATTACATCATTTGCAATAGATATTTATTAAATATGGAAAAATTTTCAATCCGATGAAATGCTTGACAAATTTCATTTGGAAAACAAAATAGACATTCCAAATTTTCCCGTTGGCGATAGTGTCTAAGCTTTTGAAATCAATTATTTAAGGTAAAAATAAAACACATTAAAAGCTATGGCTCGAGAAAAGTACAATTTCTTTGAGTCTGGACCCTCATACAGCTTCACAAAATAATAGACCAATGCGATGATCAAGGAAAAACTAAAAAATTGACTGAAATTTCTTTAAACTTTTGATATCTGTTACACTTTTGATACAACGTGGCCGAGTGGTTAAGAACGCGCCCTTCAGTGAAGGAGTAGGCTGTTGGACTCCCGGCGCTGCTCGGTGATTTCTCATCGTTTGGAAAAGAGAGAACTCAAGCACAATTACCACACTCTACCCATGTGTCTGAAATAGGTACCGGCTTGACCGGGGGTAACCGTCATAGCGTCCTGGTGTTCAATATACGGCAGTTGAAAAACCAATATACAAGATGCTATGTATCAGACTTGATTGATTGGAATAAAGCATCCCTTTTAAAGGCATCCCTTTATCGCACAATTCTTACCTGGAAAACGCGAAAGCGAACTTTCGTCTTTCAACCATCCTTTGAGACCGGTGATTTTGTCCTGAGGTTTCCAAGCGTTGATGGAGTCGTGGGCCTCGATGGGAAGCGGCTCCGACTTGCCAGTGATGAGGGAGTTGTAGTGCAGCACCCGCTCTTCCCAGCACATGGCCAGGTCCCGCGTGGTGTCCCTGATGCGCCGCCGCATGTTCCCGAACCACTCGCTCACCTACACAGATTTTACAGCTAGGTTGAGCCTCAATAACCGCAATAAAGGCGTTCCAAATAGAGGAAGGAGAAAGGCACTATTTAGTATGGAGTTAAGGAAAACAGGAATCTATGTCAAAGGGGTATAGAAATCTTAAGTTGGGAAAGAAGTTCATGAAACAAGATCAAAGTTGAAGAAGAAATTAGCAGATGCTGAAAAATAGGACAGCAGTGAACCAAAAAAAAATAGTCCGTAACAAAGCAAAAAACCTTTTCCACTTTAACAAATGGAAGGGCTACCTGCCCGTTAACTCGGGATCTCACATATTCCTCTTAGGAGTTCACCTTAACAATATGTAGCTTGCGCAGTGGTGAAACATTATTTCCCGACGTGTAGAAGTGCAGGGTAGCGGAAAAAATATCATTTTGACCCTCTACTGTAAACTTTTAATTGGTTTCTCATGTGCTGAAATTTTCAGTGTGTTACAAGTTTTGCTTCTGAAGCGAAAGTAATCTTTTTTATTATGAAACGACTTCTGTTACTCCTAATAGTACTATTTAAAAGTACATAAAAAATGGGATATACTACCAATACTAGTATAGAAACAATGCATAAAAATTGGCGCTACCTGGAGTAATAATTATTCGCATTCAAGAGAAATGACACAAGTTCCTATATTTATAATTTGAGCCCACCATAGCCATTGAAAAACGACGATATTTAAAAAATTCATAATAGAATCTGATCAATAAATTCACGGACTAGGATGATGGAGATAACAACTACATGGTACCTGCACAGTTTAAGCATCTTCACAAAGATCCTTATGATTCAAACAAACTGAATGCAACGATGCCTCTAAGACACTTGCATGTTCATTTATCTATAGGAATAAATACGTGATTCAACTCCAATGACCTCCAGACTATCGATGATTTTAGAATTAGAACCTGTTTAAAAAATCGTATAGAATTAGAACCTGTTTAAAAACATCCTATACATACACAAGCAAATAATTAGCACCGAATTAATGAATTCAGGCACGTTATTTAGAGCAGCCGATGAAGAAGCTCGCCGTCCATTCATCACGCTAAGGGCACACTTTTTCAAGCTTGGACATTCGTAAGCAAAAAGAGCGTCAGCGCAAGGGACAAGCGAGGGCTGCGAGACACGAGACTGAGTGTATTACGGGTGGTGGTGCCCCCCTGCTGAGCGGGTAGCGGGCAAGCAGGCTCCCGCCCAGCGTGTGGGGCAAGTTAAACATAGACCATTGTGTTGCTGGTGTGCTTGTTTCGGGTGCTGATATTTGGGAGCTATCGATTAATGTTTGTTTTTGTTTGATTATTGGTTTTGATTATTGTTTCTACGTGGGACGGGCTTATAGCTTTGTTTTTTTCTAAACAGAGGGGCTCAAGATCAGGATTCTAGAGAAGTTTATAAATGCGAATTTAGATTATAGAGTAATTTTGTTGAATGGAAATGATCTGAAAGTACTCGATGAGCTTCACAAAGTTCAATGATTTCAAAACAAATTTCAGTTTTCATTATCATTTCAATTTTACAATCCATCGTACACAAATAAGTATTTATCAGTTAATTTAGTCATTTCTTTTGCTATGATTGATTCTTAAATTGTCACTGACAGGACATTGTTTTAGCGTCTGATAAATCATGATTACAAGCGGATTACAGAATTAGATGCGGATAACAGAATTTTTTTTCGGATATATGTACGTTGTTCGATTACTACGAGAAAACTTTCGAAGCAACTGATCAATTTACTTGACCTGTACCTCAGGAGGGAGTAAAATATTGGAGAATCCTAATGAACCATTTTTTGTTCATGTTGACCAGTTTTTCAATTTATTTCTTGCGCCCCAGTCATTTAATTTATTTTGTATCCATTTTTTCTCTGCTAGTTTTTCAACATAAGACTTTCAAAACGAGAAATTCATTCACCTTGCCACACATGACGTTTGAATTTGATGTGGTCATTGGATGTCACTTGGTGAAGTGCACACCATGTGATCACGGAACTTTGGGACTTAAAACTTGGAATGACCGCCTTGCGAAGCTGCTTTTATCATGAGCACTAGCTCGTTAAAATGACGGAATCGATAATTTAACTATTCCTACATGTTTTATGAAAAAAATGTCTCTAAAGTTCTAGTTTTATTTTCAGAGTATGTAAGGGCATGAGTGAACGGTATGCGCATGAAAATACAAGGTTAAGAAGTCATAGGAAATACCGAGTCGGTCACGACAAGATACGAATTCATACACTACATAAAATGCACTGCCTCCCACCATTGAAATTGCAACGTTGCTGTCACACACGTTATTCTCTAATATTTCAGAGAAGTTCTGCAAAAGTGAAGTTTATTAACTTCAATGTATCGGGTGTCAAGGATTATTCACACATCCACCACACCAAGTGTCACGCAGGGCTCGAACTCAATAAAACAATGCTACCCTAACATTTGTGAGTATGAAAATTGAGGAAAATACAAAAATTGTGTTAGAAAATGTACCTTATTTTAAATCATTACTCCTCTCTTAAATTGGTTAATATGGTAAATAGGAGGAATACATTGTTCGCAGATCAATCATTCTCCCATAAGCCGGTAAAATACTGGCAGCATATAAACTTCAAGCGTACAGCAGAGTCTGCGCAATACTTTTAGTCAATTAACTACATCGTTCACGTTGATGAGTCATCTTGTAAACATCATTTTTACTTCTTGGAATTGCGCAACGTTAAAATTACAATGCTGTATACAGTACAAGCACAGCATCCTATAAATCTTCAAGCAAGCCTTGTTGTGAGAGACGGAATTGTAGTTCATGGAGAAGCTGAAGCACCGAGCGTGTATTCAGATAGGATGACACCAGCGCCAGGGTGCTCGGAGTGACACTTCGCGGCAAGTCCATCGTTGCCCAACTTTGTGCGGCCATTAACTGCCGTTTTTTCATCGCTAAAAGCACATTGAGGGAGGATGCCAATGCTCTACTACGTACGATTGGACCTCGGCCAAACTACAACATGCCAAGTGTCGTACGTACGCCTCAACGCACACCAGCTTCTCTCACTCACAACGCCTGTACCGAGAGCTCTTTTATTCAAGTTTATTGGGGTCGAATTCAATTTATTCGCTTCTCGCATTGAAATTGGTAGTGAGGGATCAAATGAATGATGTCGTTAATAATTTAGTTCGGTCTGACAATGATGGTCGTGTAAAGCAGATGGGAATTATTTTATTCAAGTTATGCCACGCGCACTTGCATTAATGAAGATTGAGACTGCTAATGAGGGAGCTTACATTAGATAGTCGGAAAACGCAAGCTTGGTTGAATTCTTACCGGGATTGAATAAATTAAATAATGAAGAGTTACAATACCAGCTGTAAGAAAAATTAAACTTAAAGATATAAAGTGAAAACTAAAGACAGTGATGAAAAAAATCAGGATAAAGCACAATTGAAATTTGATGAAAACTTTTATAAGCACAGGCAGGCAAAATGGCACTAGAGAGTGTTTTTCAAGGTATTACTTTCATACACTTATTCTGGGCCATCAAATTCGAAAACATATCGTGTAAAAGGATATTTTGCAAAGCTATTGTCCTATCAGCAATAGGGCAAGCAAATGAAGCTATCGATTTCTAACAGCAGAGTCTATTCCTAGAGCATGGTCTTCGTTGAAGAAGCTTTGAAAATGAGCGAAACCTTATGGCTGAGTCACAACACGTGACGCGTATGTGTTAATCTGTGGTACATTTCTGGCAACATTGTGTTAGAATAATGACTGCTATAAAGTTAGTTAGATATTTCATTGTGTTAGTTATCCTATGATACTGGTTGCCCCAATTCAATTGCGCCATGGTAGCCTCTAACTATCAAACTTTTCTCAATGATAGGTCATAAACTCGACTTTAGAGTTCAGCCAAATGGTGGCTCTCAAACTCTTCTCAATGATAGGTCTCCAACTCATTTTTTGATAGGTTTCAATTTTTCACGTTTTTTCTTCAACCGCGTCCCATCGAAGCTCATGAACGTTTACAGCACCATCGACGCCTCATCTGCCTTTTCAAACACGCACCCAGTCGCGTCCTAGTTCCTATATTTCCTTTTGTGTGTCCCAATCCTCGTTCTAGACTCCACTTCCCAATTACTCTCTTTAACATCCCAGCCTCTTTTGGCAGCAGAGGTGAAGAAGAGCATACTACGAGCGGTCTACGTGCGAATACGAACTCCCGGCTCCATCTCTTCTGACCACGACAGCAACAAACTTGCACTAAGGTTTCCCACCGGAGAAAAAGCACGGGTATTTACGTACTTCTTACTCACGGAGCTTCTGACACGTACTGTCAGGTCAGCTGATGTTTATTTTCATGCATGCGTAAGTGCTGTTTTGAAAGTAAACATGAAATGTCTGAGACGAGTGTATCAAGCCAGCTTGATTCTTTTCTCGCGTTTGTGTGTTTGTATGTGATTTCAACCATATGCCACGATGCGAACGTTTCTGGAATGTATTTGAAATTCTGTTATACCTTGCGAAATTTTTGAGTTTTTAATCAAGGGATTCAATCTGAGGAAAAATTGCAGACTAAAAGGTCAGTCCTTGTAATAAAATTACAATCTTGTTTAAGCCCTGCATTATTGAGTGCATTGATTGAAATTACAATTCAACCACTCACTGTGTTTTAATACTTATTTCAAGTTTACATGACCTAATAAAATCAAGCTATTATCAAGCACAAGAATAATGTTATATACACCTATGTTGTTCGTAACTTAAAATTATAACAAAGTAAGAAAAATATTGAATTCGACGATGCTTTCATTGCATCCCCTTTTTGGTTGTTTAGTGGGTATGGGAAAGAGCGTAGGGGCTGTTTTTTAATGTTATAATTGGGCATCTGTGTCACTTCCTGGTTCGCGTGCTCACGTATCACTGACGTTCTCTGCTAATACGTGGTGAAGTCTTTTCGCAGATTGGATATTTAGTGCTACCGGTTCTAAATACGTCGGATGAATCATGAGTTACTGACATTGGTAAGAACGTGTAAAAAGAGGTATGAGAAGAGCAGCGTATCATTTGTACTATGTTGCAGCGTTCAGGCAGCTCTCTGAAGCGTAGAGTGTTAAGGAACAAGTTAAGGGGCGGGATCTATTTTTTACGTCATTATTCTAGGTCTCTTTATTTATTATCAACGGAAATATATTTTGAAAGTTTGGGTAAAAAAACGTGGATTGATCTTTATTACGCGCGACATGCGTAAAAAATCCTGCTGCTATTGTTTTATGATCAACTTAACTTTTATTTTTAATTAAACATATTCATGACGTAAAATTAGCTTTTTACGACTGAACTGCTCTCAGCAGTTTTCAAGCAGAATATATTATTGCGTACGCAAAAATGAACGCACGTGAAAGCAAAAGGAGTTTTACTTATTTATTAAAATGTGAAACCAGGGAATAAGTAGAAAAAATTATTCATCGCCTTGTTGGTAAAAATAATTGATCGTTTTTGATACGTATTTTTCAGTGAAGTCCAAGTAAAAACACTCATTCTATTACATTTAGCATCAAAAACGCCTCACAAAATCGTTTTCAAGTACCTAAAGAAACCATCAAAATCGATTTTGCAAGTCCTTTTACTGTCAGTATTTAGGTAATTACATTCCAGTCTAACTTGCAACGTAACTTTGCTAAACTACACAATTAAATTAGAAAGAGAAACTTGAAAAAGCCCTACACGTTTTAGCTCTGTTAGCAGTCTACCACAGACGCATCGTCCACCTTCCCTCCCCTCTCCCGCTAAGGCGACTTGCAGATCTTATTTCTTTCTCTTCGCAGCCCGAGCGTCGCGCTGGCTCAGCCTGGCTGGCGCGGCTTGACAACCTTTAAACCTCCCAGGGCTTTTGGCGGACTTCTCGGCAGCGTGGTGCATGAAATGTTCTAGCGCCGTATTTTCAAACTATTTATCTCGTCGTAGAGGTAAAATCTTAGAGCGACAGCTGGCAGTGTTAGTTCTAAGTGAATAAATCGTGTATGAAATGTTCTGTGACCGTATTTTCGAAGAATTTATCTAGTCGTACTGGAACCGCTGGCAGTGTAAGTTTTAAGTGAATATATCCTCTATGAAATCTTCTGACTGCCGTAATTTGAAAGAAGAGGGGCTGCTGGCAGTGTAAGCTCTAAGGGAATTTACCGCGCATGAATTATTTATGGCCGTATTTTCGAAGAATTCACCTAGTCGTAAAGGACCAGCTGAGCAGTGTGAGTTTTAAGTGAATGATGGTACGCCACGTGATGTAGCGCAAAGTGTAGCAAAGCTTACGTAACAATTACAGTAACTGAATTAGATTGATCAAAATTAGATGGGATAGAGATCACATGTTTCGCGCAAGGGACGCCAAAAATTCCCTCTTTGCGACAGAAGCAGGGCTGATGATTGATAACACAGTGAAAGCATAGCGTAGACAATTCCTCAGCCATTGAGCAAAACAGTCGGGACTTTAAATATGTTCGTTATCATTAGAAATAAATACCATCACAAGAATATGTTCGTTAACATGACGTATCTCTAGAATAGAAAATAGATTTAGATATCCTCGGTGAATTAAAATTATCTATATAAAATAGGAACATTGCACCACTATGCGTGTAAAATAAATTCATTGCAAAAGCTTTGACGCCCCATTTGATAATGCGATAAATATGTCTGACTGTTATTAACTTCTTGACTCGGTAAATTGGATTTTGTGAAACGTATTTGTAAATTTTATTCCATAATCAAGATATTATGTATTAGATGAAGATTTCAACGATAATTTGTTTTTTAGCTTTTTTGATTAATTGTTGTAGGGAATTCAGATTTATCTCGACGTACTAGTTAGTATACCTCATGCTATTTCGCCTCAACTGATCTCTTGAATATTACGGGGTTCATAAGCTATAACACCAATTAGCAAATTTCTATTCTTTGGGGTTTGAAAAATCTGATTCGTTTACCGATATTAGGAATTAAGCAAAAGAGATGTGCAATAGTAAGATCCAAATCCATTATATAATTTTTATTTAAGGATTGAAAATTTTAAATCAATTTCCAATTGTAGGGAATTAACAGAAAGGGGTGCAATAGATCTTTTGGCTGCCAATATCACGTTTCCGAGAACCTTCCCTGTTCCTCTGCTGTGTTTCCCAGCATTGGAGATTGAATCACGCATTCTGCAATGTTTAAAGTAAAAGATTTATAGTTTTAAATTATCTCTTTCTTTCCCTCAATCTTAGTCTTATCTGGTTCATTTGAATATTATCTGTCGATCCAATCATCACCTGCATTGTTCCCCGGTCACCTCAGATAAAAATATATGCTGGAATCGTACATATAATTTCGAGATGACCGTTCGTTTCGATTTCATGATTGAGACATTCTTTTAATATTGCAGGAGCTACGACGAACGAGAGCTTTGAAGTGAAATGCGTCTCAAACATTTTGTTTTCTATTTCTGTATGTTGTAAATTTACACCAATAAAAAACCGTAGTAGAAATGGATTATTTTACCTAAAATTTTTTATCTAGACTAAAAACAATTCAGGTAAGTTGGACTGTTTGACATGAATTTGTCTCATTCATTCCAATTAGAAGCAAATCAAGTGTTATTCACGCTGAGGCTTAGGCACGAAGGTTGTATAACATATCCTCAGGATTAAAATTATGAGTAACAAAAATATTGAATTGAACGGTTTTGTAAGTGAATTTCTCTTCTAGAAAATGGCAAATGAGAGACCGTGGCTGCTGCCTTTTTAGGTTTGAAATGACCATTAGCTTGACTTATTTATTAAAATCCAAAAACTCAATGAAAGTCTTGAGAGATTCAATGAAAGCGTTAAGACAACGAGATGAACACTAACCTGATTCCTGCTCATGTTTGTGCGCTTGGCGAGCTTGTCTTTCTGCTCCTTGGAAGGATAAGGGTGCGTGAAGTGTGTCACAAACCAGCGTCCCAGGACATGGCTCCTCTCCTTCAGATAGGCTCGGGTTCGGTGTTCTTTTCTCTGCAAAAACTGCCTGCAAAAACACGATACAATCACACGCTTTTTACTGTCCTTGCTTCTCCCCTACGGCTTCTGAAAAGGTCCCGTCACAAGGACACTATTTTATACGTCAAACAAGGTGAGGGGAATGGATAGGAAAAAACTGAAATGCTAATTGTATTTTGTTTAGGGGATGAGTTGTTTTAAATCTTTTTTTCTCTCCGTGAGATGAGATATTATTGCCATTTTTCACATATGATTAAAAGTGTGGGCTGAGTAGGTCATGCGTTCGTTGCAGCACTTTTGGAAAAGTGCATTTATGCATTGCTTTGTGAAAACTGCATGTATGTTATTTGGCACCTGAAATTACTCTGTCTGTACTTCATTTTCGTAGTATCTCATTTTTGTGCAAGTGAAGGTTTCGAACATGAAAAGTATGAATTGAATTAGACTTTAAAAGATGCCCAACTGCAAACGCTCTGCCCTATAGCGTTGGGACGTATCAACAGTGCTTCAGAAAAACACTTTTCAGTTGATCCATCTTGAGGGAACCTAAACTCAACGATGCTAGAATGATTGAATGTATTGTTGAGCAATTTTAGACTTCCAAACATACAAAAAAACTTCATATACACTATATATTTCTCATCTTCGATGTTAACTTCATAACTGAAAAATGAGCTCATCAACTCTGGACACGAATGCGTGGCAGATGATCAGCCTTGAGGGTTTACCTGTAAAGTACACGCAGACAACTTGTGAGCTCATTGGAACGCGAATTACAGTTGTCACGTTGGTGATTGATGTTCACTTCGATTGCGTATAATTTAGAACATTGATAGTTTTCTGATAAGAACAGCACAACTCTTATCAAAAATCAGTTTTATGTTCGTTCAACATTTCTTTTTTATTCCTGGGCCAAAAGTGGCTTCCTTGCTTGAAGTTCACTTGAGCCAAATAACAACGTACTGTGCTGTGTGTTTCTTTTTCGAGTTCGGTTGTTAATGATATAATTTCATTACGAACACTGTGAATGCTCCAAGTGAATATAATTTGGTTAGGAACACTGTGAATGTTCCAATGAAATATAATTTGGTTAGGAACAATGTGAATGCTCCAGGAGGATATAATTTTATAAGGAACACTGTGAATGCTCCAAGGGGATTTAATTTGGTTAAGAACAATGTGAATGCTCCAAGAGCCCATTCCGCAATTGGCAGTCTCTTTTGGTGCAAGTAAACAGAATTATGAGGTTGGTCTGATGTGAATGATGTGAAAATGGTTTCTCACTGATTTCATTTTTTTCTTCATAATTCATGGCAGCACACTTGTAATGTATGAAGCAAAGTATTTCGAGGAGTAATTTTTTGATGTCAAAGATTATCATTAAGAAGAGAGTCCCAATAAAGATTTTCATGGGGAAGCAATTTACGTATTAAGTAACCTGTTTATTTTGAGACATATTTTCCTCTATCTGCAAATAAAACCCAAATTTAATGTAACATAAAAGAATAAAAAATGTTTTTAAGTTATGTGCTACGAAAGAACACTTTTTAGAAATGTTAGTAATTGACTATACATGCGGCTGACGTTAACATTATTTCACCCTGATTTTTAAAACCCTTGTCATCAAACAACTGACTGTGAGCAGTCAGTCAAGGGTAATATATTGTTTTATTGTATTACTTTCTTTTTTCATATTAGTGAACTCTCTGATAAATTATTGAGTTGCCGTTATTTCACTTTATTTCAAAATTAAAGACAAGCAGAAAACGCTCCGAGAGAATTTCAGCAAAGAGTTTTAGTTGTCGCTTCAACATTCTCTCATGAGTATTACAACGGCGTTATACATCCTGTGCTGTTCTCATACGCTTACCTGTAATTCCGTGGCCGCAGTCTGGAAGGACGACCTGTTGCGCCTTCTGTAGATGGTGTATCTTCTTCTTCCTCAAGAACTGCCTCTTCTTCTGACAAGGTTCCGTAATTCACGGCTCCTTCTTGTGTGTACAAACTCTCGTTATTGATGGTGCGGGCTTCCTCTACCACTAATCCTGACAGAGTACTCTCACCGGGAACAGAAGAATGGGCTTTACTCTCTCCCTGTAGTTTATTCCTGTCCCTTCTCGACCAGCAAGTAGCTCTCTCCGTCAACCACTTGCGAAAATTTTTCTTCTTGTCTTCTTTGTCATCCAAGGGAAGCCGAGCAGCATCTTGGTTTCCATTTTGATCGTTTGTAATAGACGTTGAAGCTTCACTTTGAATTTCAGACCCACGAAATTTCTTCTGAACAACTATCACTGTGTCACTGGGACGGCTATGTTTCTTCTGTCCCCATCTCTCGAAAACTTTTTGTGTCCAGCCTGAAGTGTCATGCGAGCTTGACGAACGGTCATTTTCTTGTGATGATGAACTGACATCAGTTCTCAGCTTTTTGGCCTTGGGAAAATGCTCGTCAATCTGAGTGTGACCTGAGTCGCGTTTCCCTACGCACCGACCAAATATCTTCCCGATGTGAAAGCAAGACTTCTCGCCATGTTTGCCTTTAGTTTTGCGGTCGTTCAGAGGAGAATCAGACGCAAGAGCACACTGTTTACCGGCGCTCGACCGAACATGGCTCTCAGTCTCATCCGCAGGAAATGCACTCGAGCAACTCGTCGGTACAGATTTATCTTTTCTGTCGCTTGCATCCACATTTTGAGGTTCATAAAAACGTGATCCTGCACACCTCGGCTCCTGCAGGGGCTCAAGTATCCTGTACTGCACTGCTGTGCTTGCTGCGAAGTTGCATGGCTTTTTATCGTCCATCTCGTTTGTCAGGCTCCTCTTGACGTCCCCAGTGTTGTATGCTGTGCCATTTAGACCAGAAGTGCTCTGCATTACTGCGCTGGTTTTTATAATTGGGTAGTCTAACAGAAACTGCGACACAGGCTGAGCATCTTCTATTTTTCGCTTCTTCTGAGCTTGGCTTGGAAATTCAGTGTAGAAATCATTCATATTCACGGTAGCAATGTTCTTGAACACATCTAGTCTGCTTATTTCCTTGTGGTCAGGCAAGTGGCTCCGCAAATTCGGATGAAGAAAAGAGTTGCTTGGGTCATTTTGGTTCAAGTGCGCAGGGTTTGAGTCAGTTTGCATGTTCACCACAGAAGAGGCTGGTTGTTGCATAGACAGTGGACTTGGGTATGATTTTGTTAATGGATTGGGAAGAACATCTTTATGGTGTGTTATAAGGAGCGAGGGAAGAGGGATAGCCCGACAAGCGATGTAACTAAGGGTGTAATATTTTTGATTGATCTCATTTTCACATTGGACAATTTTCTGCTTTGTTCTTCTGCTCTTGCTGACACCGAAAATCCGGTCTTGGTCTCACTGCTGAAAGAAATGAAATATTAAGGACTAAAAAGTGATCTTTTAATTTTAATACAAATAAAAATTAGCGAACTGAATAACCTTTAGAGAAAAGCTCTATGAGTTGTTGATTTATTTTTGTTTCAAACTTGAATTAAATTAGTTTATTCAACGAGTGATTAAATGAAATCTGATTCGATAAAAAACCATGAACTTTTAAAAACTATTCCTATTATTATCAACTCCAATAATGTTGAAAAAAGAAAATGCGACGGTCGATCTGAATAGCTTTACTTATTTTATGAACTCTTCTGATATTCAAATACATTCACGTCAATGGGCACATTAAATTAAATTAATCTCACAGAGTTGGTTGTAATTTTCAAACTCCTCTGCCCAACTAATCGTCATCATTGTACACATAATTAAATCATGGTAGCCAAGTTAGTCACAATTTATATATTTCTCAGATATTTAAACGCATTCACGTCAACATAAGCACACGATAAATTTACGTGGCACAGTTGTTTCCAAATTGAAAACATTCAAACACATTCAATAACGTATACACACGCAATTAAACTCATTTCGCCAAAATGGTTGCCTTTTCAATCAAAGGCATCAGGATTGAATAACGTCAATGAGTAATCCTAAAAGTAACCTAGAAGTAAAAGTATACCTAAGAAGTAAAAGTAACGTCAATGAGTAAACCTAGAAAAGTAATAACGTCAATGAGTAAACCTAGAAAAGTAATAACGTCAATGAGTAAACCTAGAAAAGTAATAACGTCAACGAGTAAACCTAGAAAAGTAATAACGTCAATGAGTAAACCTAGAAAAGTAATAACGTCAACGAGTAAACCTAGGAAAGTAATAACGTCAACGAGTAAATTAGGAAAGTAATAACGTCAACGAGTAAACCTAGGAAAGTAATAAAATCAACGAGTAAACCTAGGAAAGTAATAACGTCAACGAGTAAACCTAGAAAAGTAATAAAATCAACGAGTAAACCTAGAAAAGTATTAAAATCAACGAGTAAACCTAGAAAAGTAATAAAGTCAACGAGTAAACCTAGAAAAGTAATAAAATCAACGAGTAAACCTAGAAAAGTAATAAAATCAACGAGTAAACCTAGAAAAGTAATAAAATCAACGAGTAAACCTAGAAAAGTAATAAAATCAACGAGTAAACCTAGAAAAGTAATAAAATCAACGAGTAAACCTAGAAAAGTAATAAAATCAACGAGTAAACCTAGAAAAGTAATAAAATCAACGAGTAAACCTAAAACGGCTTACCGCTGGCTAACATCCGTCAAGGCGAGCACCATCACGACTCTCGGTCTCAGATCACCATTTTAACCACAATTAGTTTTTCAGCAACTTGTGTGCAAAATCTCATTGTATGGCTAAGAATTTAAAATAAACATATACAGCATGGGACTAGGAGACAACCCGAAACTGGGCGGCGCTTCTCGTTTCTGTTGTCATTTCCTACTCTATTATAAATGTGAGGCCATTCTATAGCATTTAATATTTTTGTAATCCACGTAGCCAGAATATCAATATCAGGCATATATATAGGCATGCTGATAAAAAAGGTTGGGGATGAAATAAGAAATATTAAACTCATTTGTTAAACCTGTTTTGATTATTATATATCAAGATAACATTTGTTGAAGTGTAGGGAGTTATTGATAAAGTTACTTTTTTCATAATTTTCCTTAAATTATAGACAGGAAAATAACGATTTGTTTCCGCCAAACAAGAATCTCTCACAGTCTCAGATTAGAGGAGTGGCACGTGGTACTGTCAAAATAATGGTTATTATGGTCATTATTATGGTAAATATCAATAATAACCATTATTATGAATATCATGGTTATTATGACGTCACAATAATCCTGTCATAATATCCGTTATAACGTCCTAACTGCCATAATGTACACATATTCACTTGAGAACATGAAATGTACGCAAGTTCACCTAAACGTAAAAGTAATGTTCACTAATTCACTTCATTATATGGGGCTTTCGAAGTACAAGTTGATTTGAATGGACATCTTAGACATCAAGATAATTTTACGGAAAAATAGATTCTGCGCTTTAACTGAACTGAAAAAATAAATTCAACGCGTTGGCAGAGTAGAAGTTGTAAACTTCTATGCACTTTTTTCTTCTACAGAGTAAAATATAGTTTATGAACGAATAGCCTCACCACCGGCGCTCACAATGAGGGATCTCAAGGTAATTAGCAAAATTAAGCACTTACTAACATTATCAATACTATAATGTTTATTTCATGAACCAACCAATTTCCACCTTGGTATTTTAAATTTCATTGAAACATATATTATTTTATGGAGCACCGTCATATCCCATTGCTAAAATTTACTGAAAAATAACATGCTCTAGACATTTTAATATACTAGTCATCTGTTCCTTGAATCATACTTTTTAATCATTGACCTATGAGCTTACTTTGAATTTACATAATTTTTCTTTTCTTGTTGTTTATAATGGTGACTCAATTTTACTGATAAACTTAAAGTCGAATATTCCTCCGTAATTCTCGAACAACATCCTCAACCCTGCTTTCTGGAAAGGCTTTTACTACTTCATGATAAATTAGGACACGATGTTGCTAACATTGTACAAAAGCTTTCCAAAAGTTAATAAGCTTCCACTTGGTATGAGAGGTGGCAAAGCCCGGGACGTAGAACTGGACGTCGAGACAGAAAAACACTCCGATGCGAATCGGCTGGAATACTGGGACGCTGAACTGGAAAAAATAGGACGACGATATAGAAAAAGACCGGGACGTAGATCGAAAAAAGGACCGGGAAAATGACTTGGAAAAATGACTTGGAGGCTAAACGAGAAAAAGACCGGGCCGTGGATGGGGAAAAAGACCGGGACGACAAACCAGAAAAAACCCGGGTCGTAGACCGTGACGTGAAACGGGAAAAAGACCGGGACTTAGGCCGGGACGCAATCCGGGACTTCCGTTCCCGTCCGCCTCCGTCTCAGTTGTGAGGATGATGTCACTCCGGGCATCATGACTCACCGCGCGCCTAAATTTAGCAATTATTATTGCTAATGCCACCAATAATTATGGTATCGACAACCATCGACTCTAAAGCATTGTTGTGTCATGCTCTCACACGATCAGAACTAATCGTTTTCTAGGGGGAAATTAAACTTCACTCTATTTCATGACGTCTATTGCAGAACTGTGTAACTAACGAATTGAAATACTGGAGAAGTTGAATGTAGGATTTGATTGTTAAATACGAATATTTGGTTCATGAAACGGATAAAATTTATGGTATTAAATGTTCGAGTGAATCTCAAGTTTTAACGAGAATGCGCGTAATGAGGGAAGCTCCCTCAGGTGCCCGTGACTCACTCCTCCCATCAGTACCCTCCCCATCACCTCCTTTCCACCCTCATCACCTCCTTACACCCCCACTCTCTCTGTACCCCCACCCCTGCCAACGCAACTCACTGGAGTTTGCGTGCTGTGGGCTTATGTGTTAATGTTCCTTTGTCAAGGTCTGATATTTCTATTTTTGAGGAGTATAATTGCGTCGTGAAAAACTCCCTGTGGAAAACAATGCACTTTTTGAAACGAACAGTACAGTGTTGATCTTAAGTTATTTATGCTGTTAAAAACAAAACAACGATGGAGTGATGAGCAGTCAGTTTATAATAACGGAATAAAATGCAAATGTAGGATACAATACAAAATACAAACACATGTTGCCTCTTGAATGAGACACTAAACAGCTTCTGATGCTCTCCGTATGGTGGAGACTATTCTTGACACAAAAATTTCAAATCAAAATTTTTTTCTCAGGTCTTTTTTCTGTGAGAAATTACATCTGTATATTTTCTATTAAATTACGGAATCGCCACATCTGCTAATAGAGAATGCTATAAGACTAGCAGTAGCAACACAGATGACTCATTTGCGTAGCTAAGTTACTCAGCTCCAGTGGGGTATATGCGAAACACGTTTGTTTTATCCATCATAATACTTTTATAAAGAAGTATAATTTTTATGAAGAAGTATTACTCTTCTGAAGAAGTATTGTGTTGGTAAATGCGTTGACCTATTTTTAGCAAGCTAAATAATTCCTTTAGATTGCATCAGCGTAAATCCCTGCTAAAGTTAGATTTTTGTCCGTATGACAGCCAATTACGTAAGGACTGAGAGACTGCAGGGTTAATAGAAAGTTCCGGGTTATCAGTATTTGAGCACATCATATTTTTGATAACTGCTTACACAAGCCTTGTTGAAATCCCGGTAATACCGTAATAAAAACTAAAAAATTATAAGGAATTTATCATCAACTCTACTGTGCTCCGCAGATGTTAATATATTTTCACCATGAATTCCAAGCAATTTTTCAATTCTTTTCAAGAAATTTGAGAGTTAGATTCCAATGAATTTTGAATAATTTGACATGGGTGTTATTAGCTCAAACCTAATCTTACAATCAACTTGATATCGTGTTAAAATTAGTAGCATTGTTACCAAGTGCGACCAACCTTGTATTTAACTAAAACAAAATAGGCAATTCTAATAAATGATTAGGGAATCGTGCTACAATCATTTAATTTATTCACAAATGTTGCAAATACTTTCAGTATATATTTAGGGCAAATGAACGTCTCGCTGCGTTGATTCAATGTTCGCATAGTTGAAAATTATTTACTTGAAGATCGCCGTTATGCTACGTCCGTCAGGCGCGACTCTTCGCTGCAACACCGACACAACACCTTGTGACGCTTGTTGCTTCGAGGTATGGGTTAACCTGATTTTTTGACCTTGAAAATTTAAATGCGTAAATGCCATAAAATCGTTTTTTTTTAGAACGAAATCAGATTCGTAACGTTTGAATACCGCAAGCGAACTGTCAAAGTTTTGGGGTTTCATTATATATCGAAACACTTTTACTAATCACTGCAAACATTGAGCAGAAACGTTACCACATTTGTTTATAGAACTCAAACACCAATAAACTTACCTCTCAATTTTTTACTTAAGAACTAATAGACACTTATCATTATGATCGTCGTTCATGACCACATGATAAAAGTAGAAAGTTACGACAACACATACCCTCCGTGTTACGGATACCTTCCATCATACAGCCGCAAAACGGAGATCAAACATTTCTACATGCACCGTAAGTTCAGTTGAGCACTAAAAAATCACCTGGCAAGTTTGTATGCCTTTACGATCGGCGTACGATCCCAAAAATGTGCACAGTACACACGCAGATCTGAACATCGCAACGCGCACACTGGCAACTAAAGGTCGAGCGTCGCGTGCGGGTGCGGGGCGGCTTGGGCAGGTCAGAACGCGTTGCAACAGGATCGTACAACGACGTACTTTCTGTATAAGTCCTATTATTCTCTTCATCTTGTGTCAATATACTTCAAACAATCTTAGGAAACAGTGGAAAATCATGAAGTATTTAAGGTGAATAAGGAAAATATGCTCCCTTGAGCACATTTCCTACAGTTACCGAAAAATGTTTGTGTACTGTTTTGCAGAAACCAATAAAGGTGTCATACGAAACATGTTTCCGTCTGCGATTTATATTTGAGAGTCAGATACTTGTTCGGAGGATTGATATAAAATGTTACGTCATTGGGGATATAATAGGTTTATAGGGAAATGATGCTTTATATGAGATTATCTATAGATGTTGTTTGTCGTACTGTAGATTGGTGTTAATTCATGTCTCGTTTTGAAAAAAGTTTGATTACTGATAAAGATTAATTCAGGTTAATAGGTATACTTTATCATTCAACAAACACTGAGCGTGGAGGTTAACAACGCTGTTTTAGAGCGAGCTGCTACTGGTCATTAAATACATTGTCGATAATTCATGAGCTGAAAGTTAATTGATCCTTACATCTCATAAGTAATGAAACTCAACAATGTAAAATATATGACGGATGTGAATTTAACTGCTTTTGGAATGAGAGTGGACTGTTCATCTACCCCTCTGGTCGGGAAACCCTATGATCGGAAAATACACCCGTTATTACTTAATAATTAAATTTACATGATTTTAGGCTGACCCTAACACGGCCATTCTCCAGTTATAGTTATAACCCTCACTTATTGCGTTCCGATCTCGATGCTTGCTCTCTGAGCGGCCAATGTGCTTGCTCCACGTATCATTACTTAGAATAGAAAACATTCAGTGAAGGCTTTCAGCCTGAGAACCAATGTGGAAATCGCCTTGACTGTCCTCATTATAAAAAATACCGCTTAAAAATACCATTAGATTTTTATTCTTATCATTAAAGCTGGAATAAGTGTATCAGAAACAGGTTAGTGTTATCGAGAAAACTCACCTGCAGCGCTCAGTTCTGACCTCATTGTACCAGTATATACTCGTATGTGGGAGGTTTGATTGGCACAGTACTAGGTGATTGTATTCAAGCTGGTAAAAAATTTGTTTCTACTCGGTTCATATCATTTAATTTTAAAATTAAACAGTGCATCAACTCCCCGGGTGTTAAGTCATTCAAACTTTTGTGGCAAAAAAAAAAAACAACTTATACACGTTTTATCACCATTCCAAGGAAATTTTGAAAGGGAGGCGTAATTTTTTCTAAATTATATTTATTTTCATGATAAAAAAAGCTTATTGAACAATGCTAGGGTAAGAGCAGGTATCCTGCTGCAGACCTTAGGTAAATTAGATATTTTTCTCCCTGCTGCAGTTTGATACTTCATTTAAAGAATTGAACATGACAATCTAATTTAGATCGTTTTTATTGATCATTTCGGTTAAATAATAGTTTTTTTCGCTAAGAATAAATATGACAGAGATGCTTGATTCGTTTTTTTATAACATTTATCAAAATCTTTGGTATTTTCATATCAGAGTTCACGCAAAACAAATGAAAATAGTTTTTAAATAGATCTATAAATATTTTACTGAAGCTCTATCTTCAAATTGTAATTCATTACAAGGAACTCCTCTGTAGATTTTTATTGGATTCAATCTAAACCGCTGAGGTGGAATTTTACCCCTCAAAGTGATTTTTAACTCATCACTTTGAAATTGTACTGTGCAATGGTGTTTTTGTAAATTTCACTTTGCATTTTTACTTTGAAAATGTATTTTATGAGGGCAACGGTCATCAAAATTAAAGATATTATCATATTACAATGAACCCTACCACTCTCACACATATATCATTTATGTAGTATGTTACTGTAAACTTCGAAAGTGAAGTTATATCTAAAGAATAAGCTCTGAACTAAGCATCACTCGTAGCCCGTAAGTTAAAAATTATGATCCAAGAAAATATTAATTTTAAACTACAAGCAAACATTTTTACAAAATTGCCTTACATATTCTTTGTAAATGACGAGATAAATCCAACTCTCCAATAATCATAAAATGAAATGAACAAGCCTCATTTTCTTTGTCATCAGCGAAACTATTTTATTTTAACAATTCTAAATTATCATAAAATGCAATGAACAGGCCCCATTTTCTTTGTCATCTGTGAAACTACTTTATTTTACTTCTCATCATTACGACTGCATTGAATGAATTTGAAGAAAATTAGTTTCGGCGCAAAGACTCTCAATAATATCTCCTTCAACTCTTTTTTTCTGGTAAAAAATACGAAATTATGAACTCTTTACAACACAATGCAAAAACCGAGAGATTTTTCCGGGACTCCTGAAATACTGGAACAACTTATCCATTTCATTCTCAAGCAGATGAGAAAAAATAGCAAATGCTACCAACAAATTAAAAGCAGCGGCTCCGATGTGTTCAGAGGAATCGATGTATAATCCATCTCGGGGGAATTAAATCTTTACATTCAAAGACACAGTAAGTATCTATTTATTATCATTATTAACAGAGATTATACAATATTATGAAAGAATATTATTTAAAAAGGAAGAATAAGACACCAGATAAAACTCAGACTTTAAGTTTCAAATCCCATATTGAAGAACGGCAAGTCCAGAGCATTGCTAAATGGTTAATATTATTCCTACAGAACAGGTTTACATAATGTATGTTTACAAAACACAGCTCAAGATAAAAAGTCAATCTCAAATTCATCAATTTGACAAATTTAAATTTTGTTTCAAATGAAAAACTGTATTAAATCCTTTACAATTTTTATGCGGGAATCCCAGGTAAAACGGCCTATTTTTCATTAGAGAACGCTTCCATTATCAACCGTGTAAAATAATAACATTCTCCGCACTGATAATTAATTCGACAAAATTTCTCTTAGGTAAACTAATGGTAGTTGAACTCATAAGTAAACTAATGGTAGTTGAACTCATAAGTCTGCCAGCTACCGGATGCTATAGCGAAGCCTGCTCTTTATCTAGAGCGGACACGACCGTATCGTATCTGTATTGCCCAGAATATTTTTGCTTTGAAGATACTTAATGAAATTTTTTGGTGGGATTTAGTGGAAAGGGTGCTAAAATAATAGAGAGAATTTCATATGCTACAGCTAAGATGGTAAATTCTTCAGGGAACTTTTTTCAAGTGAACATGTTCGGTATAAACTTGACAGTTTTATCAGGAAAAAAATAGCACTTGATACCTAAGAAATTTAATTGATTTCAAAGAAGTTAAATAAGTAAGAAAATTAAACTATTGTCGAAAAGTTTTGCTTAAAATGACCGCCATTATTGCAGCCTCAATCCGGGCCTGGAACCTGGAGCAAGCTGATTTTATACTTTCTCTTGGAAGACCCTCAAAAAGCACTCTAATTCTATTGATTAACTGGTCTCTTGTATAATACTGGCACGGCGACTGGTACTTTTCTCGACAGCACTCCGTACATAATTATTCATCGGGTTAAGATCTGGGGAGTTTGAAGGCCAAACATTGGGATTTGTGTGCAGCACATCACCCTCTGAGGATTTACATCTGAAAACCATGACAGTTTAGGGAAATTTAGTCTCTTCGTATCTTCGCAGTCGTCATTGTAATTCACGATATCATTCCAGATTGTTTTTACAGTGTTCAGGGAGCATTGAGCTAAAATTTCCTTATGATGGCCGGCGCGAATCATCACGATACAAGTTATTCTCTTCCACGATTCAGGTGGCTCTCATGCAGTCAACCATTCTTGCTGTCATGGAGTATATGAATGAAGGCCTAAACTTTAAACTCAAGCCTAGTTGGTATGCATAAATTTAAGAAATCTGAGATAAAATCAAATGTTATTCTGTTAAATTTATCCTGAACAACTAGTATATATATGCTCGAAATGTCGAAAGTTCAAAGTAGTAACGATAGTTGGCGGCAAGTTCTAATATATTCTAATTTATTTTTGCAAGCTTTTTTCCGAGACACTGCTTTCAGCCTTTTCCGGGAATTGTTCACAATTATGATTCAAAATCCTGATTAAAATTTTGCAACTTTATGCTGCGCTAAATCTATGAAGGTCGCATTAAGTCGTTTGGCTTAGGCACCTTGATTGATGCACGCAAAAGTGGAGTCACGCACCCGCTTACGAGGCGAGTCTTTTCTGTTCATTGATATTTCCCTTGCTTTACCCTATTTTACTTTCCTAAGTGCAAAAGCTGTGGGATTCTCTGCCATGGACCTGTAACCACCATTGTCGTTCAAGTGATTAGTAATTTTTACAGTGAAGTTGAGGTCATTTAATGTCAAAATATCTGTTATGACACGTAATACGATTAAAGTAAAACTCAGCCAAAGAGAAGACCAAACATATCTTTCCGAATAAAGAACTCTTCTTTACAAAATGAAACGTGAAGATTATCCAGCCTGTGATATTGGAAGATGCCAATAGATATTTTCTCAAAAATATCCGAGCACAGAAAAAAATGAAGACAGGAAGATTGAGCTGTCCTATATTTACTAGCACTCATAAACAGTAAATCAGGCTTTCGATTTCAGCAGTGTTTCGATTTTGAATGTGTACAATTGAAATTGCATAAAAATTGTCGAAGCTTTCTAAAGTGTTTGAGAATCCAATAAGATTAATCGCCATCTCAATCTTCCACCCTAATTCTTTTTTTTTTTGTTTGTTGAACTCTCTCGATATAATGCTTGCGTACTACAGTTGTTCCATAGATTAATTAATAAAAAAGCTTTTCATGCGTACTAGATACGGGGTTGTATCACAGGTTAGTTTACAAAGCATGCATTCATCACTGAAAAAAGCTGAAGTAACTTTGACCGACCGAAAGCTTTGGCTAAAAATAAGTTTATTTTGCTGCATCTTGCAAAAAAAATGCCGATGTCAATTTCCTTGCCAAGACGCAATAAATTTTCCTGACTAACTCTACATAGCTCAAAATCAGATTCATAACCTCGGTGAATAAGCAGAATATTCTTCCAAAAGGAAACTTATACACTGCTTCTGTAGGCAGCCAGGTAAATTATGCTTTAATTACAGGTCTGCTTAGCAAATCTTTAGTATCGTTCAAAAGCTGTCACACTCTGGCAATGAATCGATTTTTTCAGTGTGTCACGCTTCCAGAGTGAAATATTATAATTGTGGATTGATGTATTGTATTGTTATAGAGCATAGGCTTCACTCATGTGTTATACAGTTACAGTATATAATAGGCTTCGTTAAAAAGACTGCACAGTTGTCCGTGTGACATTATGGATAAATTTACTGACTTAACTTAATTTTCAAACTGATGCTATTACAAAGGGTGTTGAAAACCTTTTATTTACATCGAATTTTATTAGAAGTAAAGTTTTCGAGTCTTCTCGTCGCTCATTTTTAGTAATGAAATCGAACGAAACAGCCTTCCTCTCAGATACTTAATCTGAGCTTATTAAATGCACGTAAATTGTGCACGTAACGAAGTACAAGAAGGTAGGTTCTCAAAAGTGGGGTTCATGATGGTAGGTTAATTTTTTTTTTTAGATTTTAACTGAAAATATAAATTAAATTTTTTCATATCCCTTATTTAGACATAAAAAAATTAAACACATCGAAGTACGAGAGGGAAGTTTCTCGGGGAAATGCTTTCTCCAAAATTTGTATTATGATTGGAATCCTATTTCTCGCTGCTCATCCCTAATTTAGACGTACCCCTAGTGAAATATTAATTTAAAGATGATACAATGATAGTATGTAAATGGTACCGAGCTTAATTACTCGTGCAGGCAAAATGATCATCGACCTGAAACCATAGTTGCCGAAAATGCATTTGTGTCTTGAGCTTCATTTTATAGCATTAAAATTTCATTGAGTGCAAGCCCCAAGAATATACTCTTCTTTAGTGAAAACTATTCTTTTCATAAAACAGGTTCATGTCCGATGCGTGTGGTACAACCTATATGACGTTTATTTATAAATATCGGCGTCAAAATCCATGAATAATTGCTCGATGTCGGTGATAAACTCTTAGGTATTTCTAATAGAAAGCACTTTCAACTTTTGGGGAAGCGTGTTAAATCCTAAAGTTTTTAAGCATACATATACATCGTATTCAAACTCCACTAATGAATATTATGACTTGACTTCATACCTTCAGTAGGAGACAACAACGAGGCGAGAGTTGCAGAAAAAAAAACATCAGCTTAAATAATTCACGGAATATGGAACTTGAAACTTCAACCCGGGGAAACTTCGGCGAGGCACTAGTACAAAAAAAAAGAAATTTAAAGTTAAGAATCTGTGTAAAAGATTATGAGCGACTTTTTTGTTACCTCAGTGGGCTCAGATTGATGGGTAAAAATGTGATGTCATTTTTAATTCCTGAAAGCGAAGCATCGTGCTCCTAATGGTTATTCTAGAAACTATTTCAGTTTTCAACATTGAAAGTTTATTGCACTTAAAGTGCATGGGTTGACGACTCAGTGATATCGTTTACATCCCATTTTTTTGAGCTGTTTGCATGCACAACTTCAGCGTTCGATATCTATCCGATAGCTTTACCAGTGAACACATACATGGCCTCACTCTTGCAGCTGAATAAGAACATCCTGTGTTTTTATCTCCTTTTTAAGCCTTCGTCGCAGCCATATTGGAGAACATTTTTGAAGCTTCTGCAGTCACCTCCATTTGCGGTGCGTTGCTTGGCGTCGAGAAAATGCTTGATATGGTCGGTTAGACTCGCTTGTCATGGGCTCGAGTTATTTTAAAAGCGCCGGCATGGTAAGCGCAGGACTTCAATAAATTGATGAATGAGACCGTTGATCATTTTTCTACGGCAATATCTCGGCCATAAAATACAATGCATCAAAATTGAAGTTGGGTTAACTTAACTTCACTTCCATTCAGTTGCTTACAAAAAAAAATCAAATAACTCGTGGCGTACATAAACGGAAAGCTTTGTTAAAAAGAAATTACAATCGCTGCTGAATTAATGAGAGCGAAGCTTTGGACTCACTTCAAAATCACTGCGAATGAATGCACGCGAGAAAAGTTCTACACGCCAGTTAAGCGTGAACATTGGTGTGTGTTTGCGGCGAGTATAGGAAATTTTCTAGTAAAACCTTGCAAAAATATAAATTATTTTACGCACGAAATAAACATGAGTTTGCTTACTAAATAAAATGCTAAGTTCGTGATGTCCAAAACTGGGATAGCGTTTTTTTGCACAGTGTAATCACTCGAATATGTTAGTTACTTATATCCACTTTCTACGGTATGTCTATTGAAATGCTTTAACGCACTTCGAAATTTTCCTTATTTTTCATCACCTTACTTTTCTCGCTCCAATATTCATATTTCCTGGCTATATAGAACAGATCATTTTAACAGTCAATATGGTTTTAGAAAAGAGTAAAGCCTTTTTCATGTAAAATTTAAAATGTGACCTAATATTGTTAATATGTAAACCGAAATTGTAAAAATTACAAGTGGTCCTATTCACTAAAATTTTATTTCTGCAGTCTGCTTGTGTATTTCAAGCTTATGTAACTCACATTAGCATTCACTCATTTGAATATAATCAAGATTATTGTAGTTCCCTCTTTGGCGCTAGTTCGTTAACCACCAAAAATATGAAAATTAAATTAGTTTGAGAATTAGGAGTTATATTGTAGTTCCCGAGATATTAAGCTAGATTCAGGAGCTTTCATATTCGCTTGTCGAACTTTCAGCTGACTCAATTCCACAGTAAGAAAATAAGTTACAGAAAATCCCATTTTTGACGATTATATTTTATGAGCTGAATTGAGTCGATATAAGAGCATTATAATGTTGAATGACACTACTCCCTCGTTAAAAGTATTTTATAAACTTTGATAATTAAATTGAATGGCAAATTCTTCGCTACAATGTCCATTTCCCGAAGTGTTATCACCCCGCAGACGTTTAACCCAAGATTTGATTTCTGTATCTCCACTTATCAGCCAACTACCCTGCACTGAGGTATGCACAATGGGGATGACACTGCCTCAAATTACACGAAAAGCTCAATTTCAGCACGACGGGGATGAAATTATAGAGACAGTGAAGACCTGATGACGATTAAACGATATGAACTTGGTTACTGAGACTCATAAAGTTCTGTCTGCCGCGATATGTCAACTGGAACTAACATAGTTTTTCAGTGTTCATTTCATAGAAAATCGATAAGCAAGAACACTTCATACAAGCTGATGTAAAGTGTATCTTCGGTCAAAACATTTATGCGCAACCGAAAGTTTGTAAAAACTTTTCACGGTTCTTGAAGTGCGGTGTCAATAATCAGTCTTACTCAGCAGTGGGGTAATATTCTCTTTAATCAAGTGGGCAAATGATTTATTTTGGAAAGGAAACCTTATTTGATGAAAACTAACTCACAATATCATGAGAAACTATCACCTTAGGAGCACTTCACTTACCTTAGAAATCTGCACTCGATACCTTGAAGTTACTTTGAGCGAATGAAGAAGTGCGCTTTACTCGGGGAATCGAGCAGCAATCGCTTAACAAACAGATTTCTTCTCATGATTGTCGAAATTAAATGAGTTCACTCAATGTTTCACAGCTTTACAGCGAAGTATTAATTATTTCGAGATGCTCTCATGCCGCTCCCGGCGTCCCCCTTCAAGCGATATAAAGATATAAATAGCTCAGGCCGTGTAACATGACACACCTCCTCCCAAACAAAAGAACCTTGTTTTAGTGACTCACCTCGCAGTAGAGCCGTCAATGAATCCTTTTCTTTATACACGCACACACAATAAAAATGCGTAGCTGAAATGCTTGTAATTCGTCTTCAACTCCAGTAGAAATTCAGATGTTAACTCGAACGAGAAAAGTGTTGCAGTGAAGCTTGAAGCCCTCACCTCGTGGAGTATAGACGCGATTGAGTAAAAAATTCGGGAGGTTGGTGGCGTCTGGAGAGCTTCGTGAGGCAGCGTGTGCTTGATCACGCGTTGGTCGTTGTCTAAAAGCGTCGGCAGCAAACCCAGAAACGTGGTTGGTCGTTTTTTTCAGGTAATACGGCAGCAATCTTGTTTCGTTCCCTAAACTCAAACAAGCAACCCAAACTCCTATTTCAAACGTCATTGCTTCATTGTCGATGTCGTTCAACTGTATCTCATATTTTGCAATTTAGCGTTGTATTTTGTCACGTTCGTTTTTATTCGGACTTGATTCTGGCAACGATGAAGGTGAAACGTGGTTGGTTGGCACAAGTCGAGCAGGGGGCAACCCTCGCTGCGTGTCCCCCTCTGCCCGAGGGAGACGCGCGTCTCAGGTGGGAGCGGCGCAGGTATTGGCCCTTTAACTCCGGGCTCGTAGATTGGTCTGCTTTGTTTAAAGGTCCTACCTCAAAAATCTACTCACCTACCTGATATTATTTATTTGCCTGGGATTTAGAAAAGCCTTTTCGTGGCTTCTAGCATTTTTGGACCGCTATTGTCGTATGATACGTCATTGTTTTCGAGTTTTCAGAGGTGACCTAGTCTTGCAATCTCTGAGTAGGAGTCTCTAAGCTCCGCCTTAGCTTCGAGCTCGTCTCCATCTTGTCACCGAAGTGTATATTCCTGACGTGTTTACACTAGCCCTTTACGCCCTGAATTATTTTCCAAACATCTAAAAAAATAATTTTTGTTCTATTTATGACAGAAAGGTGTACTTGAAGCATAATATGCATTTAAATCACCCAAAATTATTTTTTTGACAAAAATAATTTTTTGTGACGAATTCGTCACATCCGCGAGCTAAGGTGTATAAGTTATACAAGGTAATAACATCAGATTCTTTATTGAATAGTATTTAAGATCTCTTTCACACGTTGCCATCACTTTATTTACTGTGGAACTCAAAACACATCCTCAGCCTAAAAAATTTCGGAGAAGAGGGATGGGGGGGGGGGGTGAATGTAGGATCCCCGGCGAATAATTTCGGGGGTGCGGCAGAAATCAATTATGAGCAATCTTCTTATTTTTGTTCATTGTTTCACTTAAAAGACAAACTGAAACTGGCTCCCAACTCAGAATTTCGAGGGGGGGGGGGGGGGGGGTGGTGCGGGGACCATGGTCCCAGTGGCCCCTCTCCCTGGCTGCGCTACTGGGTAAGAACTTAGTAACAAATATTGGTACATTTTATTCAAACCTGTTCGATTTAGCAATGAGACAAAGGCATACATCATATTTCTTATAGTAAACAGTTCTTCCAATGCAGTTCTCTCTCTTGCATTTGTTCATCGTTTCAGCAATTCTGGGCGCAATGGCCGCCCCAATGTCAGGACATTGCTCTCCAATAGTGGTCTTGCTCATAGACTCAAAACGATGTAACATGCAAGCCCAAACCACTGTGTCAGTTCTTTGTTGGTCACATTCAGAGGTTTGTTGAGGTTACTCTCAATTTTTGGTTTTTCGAATTACTGGATCAGTGAAATCCTCTGATAATTGCTTGGAATTTTGCAAGGAAAAAACAATATCTTCGTTACCCATTATGTCAGGTCCTAACAGAGCCATCGTTTATGATGTATTATAATCTTGATGAAGAGTAGACCACTGGCGGCGACGAGTGCGCGGTTGTGGTCTGCTTCATCTAGAAGCAGATGCTGTGATCTCAATCCCAACTCCTGAATTTTCCATAATTCCTGACGGATCGTCGATGTCAATTGCCGTGTTCAAATCTGAAATAAAATACAACGCATTGATCGAACATGTAGTTAGAATAGAAAATTGGCAATTCGTCAAGGAAATACATTTTTATGACTGCAATAATTACAAATATTTTTTTAAACACCGATTAGCAACGTAACTTTTTCCTCGTCCTTATCGGATTCGGCAATTACACGGGATCTACCACGTCATCTTCATCTAATTCTTCACTTTATCACTTGCATCTCCAATCTAAAAAATAACTTATCTATCGCGGTTGTTCCCGTTGCCATTGAATAATCTTGGTGGGAAAAATGATCTAGTAAGAAACAAACTCTCGTATAATAGTACATTACGACAATTTACATAAATGAACAGAAGTACTCTGTCACTTTTTTCATAAATATATATAGCATTATTTCATTTTATTGTAATTTATAATTATAATTTAATCTTTTACAAGGAGTTAATTACATATATATTAAACTTGGCTAGCATCTAAGACGGTACTGGCATTATAAAAGAGCTAGGTTTGCCTGCATTCTTCGGCTGCCATGCAAACATGGTATCAGCAAAACGTGCTTTGTGTCCCTGATGTGACGAAAACGTCACACTGGTGTAATTCAATATTTTTTTCTTTCTAACGCTTCAAAACCCATTTTCCTTTGATAAACGTATTGCACAGACGTTACTTAAGATTCAGGAATTTTTACACGCATATAACTTACCTGAGATTTCATCCATAACGTTTCTTATAAAGCCACTAGGAGCGATGCGAACCACACGTCATCCACGCGCGAAGTTTGTCCATCAACTGAGGTAGCGCGCGCAAAACTAACACAACACACTACTCAGCCTGGAGAGAACATGTACCTGCGTCTTCACATTCGTTTTCAAGAAGCTCTGTTTGTAATTTACTACGTGAGAAGCTCATACTTGTTGTGTGACGAATTCGTCACACTCGGGCGTAAAGGGCTAGACCGAATACTTAACTTATGTTTCTTTATCACAAAGAGAAACGTTAATCTCTCTCAGTTAAAATATCAGAGAACATTCGGCGGCAATTTCTTCGGTCCTTCATTATTATGTTATCGCCTGGTCATATTTCAACTATTTCAGCTGTTGTTTTCTTATACTCTAGTCGAAAATGTATAGTTCAACTGAAAGGAAGAAATTTTTTTCTGGAAGTTAGGTATTAGCTGGCCGGATTTGTTTCATTCTAAATGCTTAAGATTTGTCATGTATTTTTCACAATGCTCGTGCCAATCATAACAGAAATTCATAAGGATGCTCTAGCTCTACTCTAATTTTCTCGCACATCTCATTTTAGTGAACATATAATTAAAAAGCAAAAACAATCTGGCTTCTGAATTTTTTTCCAAAGCACATAAATCGTTATGTTTTGCCACAACATTTGAAGATCTTGAAAAACTATTATAAGAAAGTCTGGCATCCCTATTTCGCCTCACAGATTTCGTCCATTTCTTGTTATTTTGCCCAAGTCCTGCAGATAAATGTGTTTATTCGGTTCTCCTGACAACACTAAGCCTTCAATATAGCAGCTGTACATTTTTTATCACGGTTTAACATTCGAATGCGCGTTAATTGATAGCCAAAAATTCGGTTGCACTGAAGGAACAGTTGTAAATTTGTGACTCGAGAATCAATTGAGCAACGATTGTAAATCGATATCAATAAATTGATAATCTATGCAATAAATGTTGTAAATAGATGTTGGTAAATTATTAAGCTATGTAACAGGAGTAGCACGTGACTATGAATGTATTAAAAATCTATACTGAGAGTGACGTGGTATCAATGACAAAGTATGATTAAGAATTGAACGATTTAGATTATTCGCTATGTATATGATGATGTAATATAATTATCTAGCTGTATATTGCACCTCCAGGAAAATCATTTACGTTAAGCCAATCATTCATAGCCAAGAATTCACTCACTCTTTACTAGATTAGTTCGTTTCGTAGAATTAATTGAATATTTTTCCTGTTAAAATAGCAGGTATTATGAAGGGGTTGAAATAAAACCCGATACAAAAACACGTCAAATGTTCCAGTCGGCGTCTTGCCAAGGAGAGAACGAACATCAGCAAACTCAATTTCTAAAAAGGTGGTGTTGGCTTAGCATCAAACATTCTAGCAGAAGCTATTTAAGATGCATGTCTTATAGTTATATTATTGATTTACCTCGAAAATTGCATCCTTAGCTTGATATTGATTTACAATTTTAAAAACATTTGCCGTATCTTGGGTGAAGGTTGCATATTTTGCAAACTTCATATCATGGAGGAAGATTGCATTTCAAGAGATGTTTTGATGAAAGCAGTAGAAAATTTGAGTTAGAGTAAAGAAATTTTAAAAATTTATTAGTCACAACTTGAGTCCAGCGTGAATGAAGGTGAGACAAATACAATTTCTTGCTCTTGCAAATATCCACAAGAGTTTAATCACATTCCAATTATTGCCGACATTACACCAGCTTATGTTCAACAAATATAGCTCTGTAAATACAACAAGGTTACAAATTAAGGAAAGAGAAAAAGTAAGTTATGCAATAAAATCAAGAAATACCACTTGGCTAACAGGAACCACATCTAAATAAAATGAAATAAAATCATATAAAATCATATCTGCAGCTTGTAGCTTCTACTCAAAGGGGCGAGCGTATCGACTCAAAGGATACAGGGCAAGGTGAATAAAGACTAACGTATTCATACAAGTAGATGCGTTCATTTTGCTTGATGACTAGAATCGCGGAGCGAGTTGTTATTGGGTAATAAATCTAAAATTACTATTTATTTTTTTGATCCATAAATAATGAATTTTTAACGAGTGAAATGATGATCATCTTCCGACTTCCCAAATCGCTACCTATATGAAAGGATAAATTGGCAATCTTCATTCAAACACAAAATTCTTAGCAGGGAATTGCATTCAATTCCAACATTGTTAATTTCACTAATGTCAGCTTATTTTTAGTGGCCGCACTTTAACACACACTTAATACAATGTGATCAAAAAAATTGATGACTTTTATTTCAAAACGACGTCGTTTTTATTGGTACTCAATTGAACATCCAGAGCTGCCAAAATTTATTTAATGATTCTGAGTGAGTATAATCTTGTATTTTTGAAAGTACGCCCTATACCCCAACTCTGTAATACTGACACAATTTAATGGTGGTATAAATATTGAGTTTTATTGTAAAGCATCTATATTGTGGACAAAGTGTTGTCAGCATTTATGATTTGTATAATAAATAATCTTGTGTCGCTGAGGTTTCTGTAGAAATCATCACAATTAAAATAAGTTCGTCAATCAGTTCTCTCATATTTCTTTTTGAAAATCAAAAAATGAGAAAAACAACGTAATCAACTTGAGTAAAAATGACAATGTATGAGATGTCTGTCATAATTAGCGCAATTTTTATTTTTTAGAAATTTGGACTGGCATTAATTTCGCCCCCTACATACTTGCGGTGGGGATGAGGAATATCGTTAATGTTGAAATTGGCTGTTACAGACTTTATTAAGGAAGCCAAACCATCCCCAGGAACTTGACGATGAGTTTTCCGTTCACTTTTTCAGAACAAATAGTTCCTCCTGAAAAGCATATATGTTTTAAATTCGTTTTAGAAGCATTGTATCTGGACATTTAAAATTATCTTGATGTTATTAAAAATTGCTTGTTATGATATATTAATGAATATTTCGAAAGTTTTCAAGGTGGAATTATATTTAAACTTCCACAGTTCATTGCACGGGCCAATTTATGAGTATACCGTACATCGTAATTCATAACAGTTCCCAATTTCAGCACAGTCTATTTCTCTAATGTAAGATAACGCAGACTCAACCTCAACTTTACACCTGCTGTAAATGAAATTCAAATCCCAATTTAAATATACAGGCACCATTTTTGACGACTTTTTGGATTCTATACAGACATAATAAAGTTCAATCAAAATATTCGAAGAACGAACACAACAAAAAATATACATAGAACAAACACAACACAAAATAAACATAAAATTAACGCAACATGCATGGCTTCACATGACCCTGCAAATAGATGATGAAGCTGTCCCGGCTGGAGCGATCGCGCTCTGAGTTGGCTCGGTGTAGGTGATGATGTCCGCCTTGACGACAGGCTGCTGCTCTTCTTGTTGGGCCTTCGATAATCTGATGCCCAGCAGCTCTGCCACCACCTGAAATTTTGCCCACGATTATACCCTACAATGTTAGCAGTGAATCATTCAGGATGCTAATCCGTCCAAAGTATCCTAAGGCCTACGAGCTCTGCACCTACTTGAAATTTATCTTGTGATGATGTGGTACATAGTTATACGTGAAGCATTTAGAATGCTAATTCATCCAAAGTATCCTAATGCCTACGAGCTCTGCCCTCACTTGAAATTTACTTTTCGATTGCGTGGTACTGAGTTATACATGAATCATTTAGAATGCTGATTCTTCCAAAATAATCCAATGCGATCGATATCTGCACCCACTTGAAATTTAACTTGAGATTATATGATATAGAGTTATACGCGAACTAGTAGGAATAACGATTCGCCAGAAGTGATGTAATTTGCAACAAGTTCTGACGCCACCTAGAATAGAACTTGTGCTACATGCCGCGCAGAGATATGCATAAAGATTTAGATAGCTGATCCGTTCTTGATAACCTGATACATGAGAATTATGCCACCACCTGAAATTCGATATGCGGTAGTGCCGTGCGGAGTTACACTTAAAAACTACCGTGCCATCCGAAATAACCCAGTGCCAACGAGCTCTGTCGCTTCGCAACATTTAGCTTTGATAAAAGAGAATGGTAAATTGAAACTCAATGTTATATTGCGAATGAATTGTTTCAGGCCTGTTATACCTAACTCCGCTGCACATTAAAGTTCTTCCTGTGAACTTAGCATTAAGCTATGATGTTTTTTATGGATCAAGAGGTGACAAAGAAAAATGAAAAATAGAAGAATTATTTGTTACGGTATAATAGGATTTAATGGTTATTTATCCAAGTGTGCTACATCCTTGAATGCTATCTGTATTGGTCTGATTTAAAATTAGAGAGTATAGAGTCATGGGAATTTTGCATTGCAATGAAGTTGAGACACCTTAATTTGTAAAATTTTTATTCATCACTATAGCGATTGAGTTTAATTCTTCTCTCTTGAATTTCTCTCAGGAATGTTACTCTGAAAATTAAGCACACTTCACGAAAAAAATTTTTGGCGGCCCCTCTTAACGGCTGTTATTTTTAAATTATTTTTATAAGCAAGTTTTTGCTCCTGTATGATTGTAGTTCAATTATCATACATCAGAATTGAGAATACCGTAAAGAAGACCGTAACCCGATATTATTTAATAATTACACAATTACAAAGCTTTCATAACTTTCATTACAACATGGGACAATTTTGCTACATTTAGGAAATTTTTGCCAAAAGGCAGGAGAACGGAAAACGGTGCGAATTTGTTACCTTTTGAAACGTTAGAGCAACACCTTCCCCTGTTTTGGCAGACATGACGTAGGAGAGCATGTTGTGGTCCCCGGCGAATCTGTGATGTCTTTCACTTTTTACCTGCGGAAGAATAACAAATTATTCTCATCTTGATGAAAGCAATGGGAGTTCGAAATATTTGAATACGAACGGCAAGTGTGCACTGTAATGTTCTCTAAACACATTTTAATGCACGCTGTGTATTAAATGGTGTATGGTGTATATGACTTTGTAGTATTTTTCTGGCGTTTATAGTGTTATAGTATATTTAAGGTGTTCGTAGAGTTTAATATACAGTGTGCATATGCTTTACTCGCTGTGCTAACACTAAAAACGAATTACATGTTGTTGAAAATAAGAGACAGGACCTAATATAATGAAACAATATTCAAGAAGCTCATTTGACTACCATTTTACTTAAGGTTTCAGCTGTTACCGAAAAAAACGCTATCTGATATTTTTTTAGAGGAGACAGTTGTTAGATATTCAATAAAAAGCTACGGGGTGAATAGTTTTACTTGGTGAGGGCGGAGAATGGCGGCGAGACTGTAGAATCCTTATATTTACCCAAAATCATTTTACATTAATAAAACTACTGTAATGAAAAATGAGACGTATTCGTTTTTTTATCTATGTGTAGCGTAGTTATTTTACTTGAATTAGTAAAAGCTGCTAAATTTGACTCTCTCAACAATGGGGCTTATTGTCCTCCTATTTGGAAGCCGCAGCCTTAATACAGTATAATAAATTCAAAGCTCATCTTCACATCAGTGCGAAGAAAAATCTTTGAATTCTTCGACAGACCGCTTTTCAACTATACATCAGAATTACAGAAATTCCTTTTCAGGTAGTAAATGATTGCATAAATTTGAATGGAAGCTGCTGCTACACAAATGAATAATATTTTCCAATCCCCGCTGGGAAAGTTTCATCAGAAGTAAACATTTTCTGGGTTAAAGACTTTGGAAATGATAGATGAAAGGTTTTGAGCGAAGAAATTAGTGATACATTTAAAAAAAAAAATTAGCATACAAGGTACATAAAATTTGCCTGAGGCTCAGCTTAATCATTATAAAATATTGCGAATGCAAGCTTCATTTTAAGAATGTATAGCTAGAATGTTTCACGAAAAATACTGCGCAGTGTTGCAAAAGTTAATACAACGTAGCAAAGGAGCTCACTGATTCTACCAACATACACTAGGCTCTTAATTGCTCTACCAAAAACGCCCTTGATTTTGACTGGCTTCAAATTACTCAATTTAGTTTTTACTTTCGATGAGAAGCAAAACAGTCAAGCGAATGGTTATTTCTTAGTGGATGAAAACTTTGACTACCGCTTTGTCCTAAATTAAGCCATGAAATGAAAACAAATCCAAAAAACATTATTTTTAAGTACCCAATTATCATTACCTTACTTCCTTCTCGAAATGCGTTCCTCCATAAAATATATAGGAATGATTAAATAGGAGCATAAAATTCTAACCCAATTGATGACGAGGCCTAATCGACGTACGTGTTATTCTAGAATTCATCCCAACGTCAACTGCTTGACAGACTATAGCTATTCTTCGAAAATCATCTCTCCAGTCGTTAAAATGTCTTAATCACCGTTATGCATTGGAAATTGCTAAATGGTTTCAAATTACGGAAATGTCGTAATGTCCTTCAACTCGAGAAAATCTCTCAACACCAAAATTTCGTGAAAACTTTTTGATATTCACTAAGCTGTGAAAATCTCACGATGTCAAAATCAAGAGAATCTCTCATTTTCCATTGAATCGCGAAAACTTCGCAACGTTCGTCAATTCAAGAAAATCTCTTTGAATTCATTAAGTCATGGAAATCTCTCAATGTCCACTGAAGCGTGGAAATTTTCTGCTGTCCATGGCGTGGAAATATTTACTTCTTCGTGTCATGCTTGAAATCCACTTGGTCGAGGAGTGTTTAAACCTCCACCAAGTCATTGACGCATTGTCTCATTTCATATGCTCCTAATCATGTGCCTTGTTGGCCACTATATTAGCTCCAGATCAGAATGTTAATCTCGAAAAGTCGCAAACGGACTAGCTTGTATCATTTGCTCCAACTCAGCCTTTTGGTGACCATTGAGTCCAGATGAGCATTTAAACTTCGATCAAGTCGCGAACGGACTAACTTGTCTCATGTGCTCCAAATCGGCCTTATTGGCCACCAGAGCCATGAGAGGAGGCCGGTCGTGGTGTCTCGCTGCCTTCCTGACGGCGACCACCCAGTCCTGCAGGCCGTCGAGGGTGGTGGGGACGGTCACGTCATACACCAACAGCACAGCATGAGCCCCGTACAAGTACTGTGGTACAAGGAGGACGTCACAAGGGCAGATAATTTAATGGAAAAATGGCAGTGGGCTTTGTGCTACTAGAGGGAAACGTGACAGGCATCGTGAGTCAGCAAATTTCAATAGAAAACTTGAGGGAAATGACCGGGGACCTTGTGCAAGACGTGTGGAACGTGATAGGCGGGTATGTATGTTTTATCTTCTCTGTTTTAGTTCTATGTATATTTTATCTATACAGATAATTCCAATAGAAAACTTGTAGAAATTGGCAGCGAGCCCTGTGCAAGTAGTGTGGATCTAAAAGGGTATCGTCAGTCAGCTAATTCCAAACAAAAATATGTTTTCTGTCCTCACTAGTACACTGATTTCGCCAATAAGCGTTCTCTTCTCACACGTACATTGATTTCACTCATATGAGTTCTGTTCTAACTCGTATTTCGATTTCTCCCATATACATTTACTGTGTTTTAAGTGTGTATCAGCAAGAACTTAACTTGCAGCTGAAGTCTCCTCCATACAACAAGTAGTCTAGACCCGCACCTTGTCCGTCATTTTGCCGCTGATGGAGACCCCTGCAATGTCTGAGATCTGAATGTTGACGTTCTTCTCGGCTCCCAGTACGAGACGCTTGAGGTAAAACTCTACGCCCACTGACGCCTGAAATGAGAATTTTGTTGTGTTGAAATCCGTCCATGAACACGAAGAAAACCAAATTACATGGACCATGGGATTGAGGATTGAAAATTGCACGTACTTTCACATAAGTGCGAGAATGAGTTTATAATAAGTATCGGTTCACCATGCTTCTATTTAGTAGATCCTGGTTCAGTTTAGATGCTCGAGTTCTCAACTTTTTCCTGCAGATGATAATTCAAAAAGTTGGCGTTGACGTGTGTTTCAGATAGTAAAAATTTAGTATTATCGATATCTGACGTCGGAAGAAATCGGTAACGCAGACCCTTCATCTGTTAACCATTCAAAATGCATGAAATAGAAAATCCTGGGTGTGCGACTAAAGGTACCATAATATTGGTAGGCTTCCTGTCGTATGGCGTTCTTTTCCGAGCACTAACAAAAAATTCATAACAAAGCTTTTCATTTCATTAAGAATAAACAGATATCGGCTGCTTGCTGCAAGTGTACGGAGATGCCATTCAAAAACTCCTCTGCGAGCACATTTATATGACACACTTTGAGGAATTGATTTTCAAACATATATTCAAAGGTATTTTCTTGGTACATTTTGGAAAATTTGCTTTCAAACACAGGCATTTGATGCACTTTTGAAAATTCGTGTGCAAGTATGTGTACCTGGTACACTTGGGAAAGTTTTTTTAAACAGATATACATGAGACACTTTGGAATGTTTGTTTTTAAACATATGTACCTGGTAGATTTTGGAAAGTTGATTTTTAAACATATGGACCTGGCTCACTTTGGAAAATTTGTTTTCAAGCATAAGTACCAGGTACATTTTGGAAAGTTTGTTTTTAAACATATGTACCTTATGCATTTTGGAAAGTTTGTTTTTAAACATATGTACCTGGCTCACTTTGGAAAGTATTTTTCTAAGCATAAGTACCTGGTACATTTTAGAAAAGGTGTCCTGGGTGTACCGGGTCACAATGGACGTTTTACCGACGCTCGGTGCCCCGACGAGCGCCAGCTTCACCTGCCGCTCCACGCTCTCCGCCTCGTCGTCCGACATGGCCTGGTCGAGGGCACGAAATGTTAAGCTTAAGTCGGATGAAGAACCCAAAGTTTTGTCTCACGAAAGTAATAAGACTCTTAAGCTGGCATGTAATGATGAACTAGAAAGCAGGGTGCTCCACTCTCTCTGCCTCATGCCCGATATAACCTGGTAGAGGACACGAAATGTGAAGTTTAAATCAGAAGAAAAACCAAAATTTTGTCTCCGGAAAAGACGTATGGTATTAGAGGACTTAAAAGCTTGCTTCTAATGATGAATTTGACATCAGGGTGTTACATGTTCTCAGCCTCGTCATCAGATATGGCCTGATCGAGGGCACGAAATGTACTCCGCTGAAATGTACCCTTCCCTTCAAGAAAGTTCCGGTCGAATGAAACGTTCGAAGTTTTCCCCAAAAAAAAAGACTTTAGGTATTAGAGAACTTAAGTGCTAGCACGTAATGATGAAGCTACGTGGAGGGAAGATTGAAGGCTTACATGCAATTTGTTATGTGTGGGTTTTATGTCCTGGTAAAAATATCAAGTCTCGCTTGGTTGAATAAGTCGAAAGTTTTGTCTCATGAAAGCATATAAAAACCTGAAGGATCTCAGGGCAAGTACGTTATGACGACCCTAAGAAAAGGGTAAATAGAGCGTAAAATTTGTTGAATATGTTGGCTTTAGAAAGAGCGCTACTTTTTGTTACTTACGGGATCAACCGATGTATTTAATACTCGTATTAATCCACCCATTTGAATTTTTCTACTTGATACAATAGCGTTGTGTTTTTGAAGCTCATTTCTGGATACGGAGTAAATCCCTCTGAAATCAATATCTATGAAATTTATCTGAAATTAACAGCATAGTTTCCGAACACATGCTCAAGACTTATCGAAGAGTTTCAATGATGTTATCAGTTAAAAATATTTATCTCAAGTGAAGTTTAAAATGCTAGTGAACCGAAAACAAATTCTTTTACGTACGATATAACAAACTTAACTTAAATAATGTTTCCCCTACATCAAACTACAGGTACTTGTTCTACCCCTGAACTATGTGAGCAAATTTGGGAAGTCATGAAAACAAGTGGACTAACGGGCGTAGACCTTTAATAGTGTTGGTATTTTTAAATATCAACTTCAATGAATATATGTTCTCTCTGAAAATATCGTGTGCCAAATATATATTTATATAATATAAAACATCATCTATATACCTACTCACGCTCGTTCAAGGTTATTCCTCCAGCCCAGCGTGGTCGCTTGACTGCTCTAGTAATTTTGATGTCAGAATTATCAATGTTAAACTCAAGCCTTCGATTAAACTTTATTCTACTGCACTGGTATCATCACTGTACGTAATCGTTTCATTTATATGGTTTATTTATGGTTTATACTATACTAAACAGGTATCGCAATTTTGTTTCAGCGGAACCATAGCTTATATTGAAAGAATGTATTGTTCTCGAGTATAGGTGCGTACGGCACGATGTGCCTGCTACTGAACAGGTGACTGCGTTCTGGCCGTCGCCATGACGACCGTGACAACAGAGGTAGTACTTTCTTCCAGTAACTTAAAATTAATTCATATGTTTTTTGTAATTTTGAAACATCAAAACTTTATTATTAATCCCGAGCTGAGGGCATGGATGAGAACTCACAGAATTTGAAAGTGCGGACTTCTGCTTCAGTTAGTCGTTGCAGGATCTCAGAAAATTGTCTAGGAGTAACTAATTTTTAATTGAAGTTTAGCGTTATGTTGTTGCTTCTCAGGTAAGTTCATAATCACTCTCTGGAAGATTGATCAGATAATTACAATTTAAGAAGCCATGCGAGTTTGATGAAAAAATCAGCACATTTAACTCCTCTAATGAATTCAAGGTGGTCTTCAGAGTAAAACCATTGTCATAATTGGCACTGAAGTGCCAGGACTTCTATTAAAATCTACGGAATTCAATACTCACATTTGGTGATAATTCATTGATAATCTTTATAAAAACACAGCCGCGGTCTATTTTGAGCTACTAATATTAAGAAAATGTATTCTCGCTTCTGCTTAATCGCAAGGTAAGAAAGGAAGACAAAATAAAGAACCCTTAGGTGTAAATTTAGTAATGAGAGAAGCAGTGCGTGCCATATATTCGTGTTGTCAGGTCGCTCCGTGATTCTTGACACGTTAGAAAGCACATGAGAGATCTCATGTTCTCTAAGTTTTTGCATTTTCATAAATAAATGAACGATTTCTTAAGAAACTTATGAGCGCGTTAGAATATTTTGGAGAATATGTGAACATTTTCCTGGCAAACCTTTTGACATTTCAAAATTCCGTCTCCCTGTCAGTGAAACATGATACTGGGGAAAACTCATTTACCAAATTTGATTTTTAAGTTTCCTTGACTTCATTTTACTGTAGCACTGATAATATCTAAAAATTTCAATAATTTTGCCCATGAAATTTATGTTTTTTAGGTTTACATAATATACAATTATTGAATACAAATATGTATTAAAACCGTTTACTTTAACTAGCTAAGAAATATACAGACGATGGGAATCAAGGTTTTGGATCTCTTAAGTTATACCAGAAAATACGGTTTTTATAGCTGAGATTGTACATAGTATTTTCTGAACATCGCAGAATTTCTCCCAATAACATGAAATATTCGAAATTTACTTAAAAAAAATCATTGTACCGTGACCTTTTTCCAATCAAATCAAAATGGTAGCTCCGTCATGGCACATAGTTGTTAATGTTCGGAAGTTATCAGCTTGCAATTTAGAAGTGCACTGAATTGAAAAAAAAAATATTTAGGATTTTCTTGCTAATGATACATTATCATTGTCGAAATAGGATGGCTTGATTTACGTGCTCCTCATTTCAAGATTGATAAGAAAAATCGAGCAAGTGAAATGAAAAACTCTGGAAATTTTTTGTCCGAGAGCGCCGTAAAAAAATCGTACTAACCTTCTAAGCAATTTTTTACGACTGGAAATAAAGATGATTGTATCTTCAGACTGCCATTTATGTTCATGCAGACGATAATCAATGACATTTAAAAGGTAAAGACCCGTAAACATGAACTGTAGAAACCATAACATTCTAATTTATAAACAGTTTTATTTTTAGGGCTGTGATATGAGTATAATGAGATATTTAACGGGTCAGAAAGTCAAGTTCATTACTAAAATTTCTACAGGCAGACATGTGTTGGGTTCACATCACCATTATAGCACACCTCCCAAGCGTTTGAAGGGAAGGATCCTTATAAAATTATATGATGTGTGTGTAAATCAAAATCAATTATTGATGAAAGAAATCATATACTATTCCAGCATATGATTTTCACCCTACATGCTCCCTCAATGATAGAAAATGGCTGTTTCGGTGAGCTCTAGCTTCTCGAGCATTTCATCGAGTTTTATTATTCTAGTTGAAGTTGCTTTTGCATTCAGGCTTTGGTTTTAGAAAAATTGAAAACAATGTACTTTTGTGAGTCTTTTTTAGCACAAAAATGGAATTTAATGTTATTTTTCTTGGGATTGCAGCATGAGCGCAGATGTCATCACAATCATCACAATCCAGTGCATTCCGGAGCAATTATAGATATTGAACCTATTTCCTTTTTGATCACTATTTTGTCCTGATGATAGTGTTCATTGTGTTCCAGTATAAGGTGTCTGAAAAATTATAATGAACTTGAGCCAGTGTTTTTACTTTAAGGATTAATTTTTGTGTGTGTAAATGAGGATTAAGTTTTGAGCTTCAGTTGTTAAATTATTTTATAGGTCTCATCATTGTCATCCACGAAAAGTTTTTTGTCGAGAAATTGATGACTTTTGTCCACAAGATATTCATCAAAAATGAACTTTGAAATCGTTAATTTTTTAACTCGATGAAGCCAAAGAATTGGACAACTTTAGGAAGCAACTTAAAATATAAGTATAAAATACTACTCGATTCTATATTATTCATAATCGATGAGCTCTACTGGAGTTTTTCAAAGGATTTCAATACCAGAGTTGTTAAAAAATCAGAAAACTCTACGGGTGCTTATACAAGCATTTCAATACCAAAGTTGTTTAAAAATCATAAAAACTCTACGGGTGCTAATACAAGCATTTCAATACCAAAGTTGTTAAAAAATCAGAAAAACCCTACGGGTGCTTATACAAGCATTTCAATACAATTCCGGTCTCAATTTGGTGGAATGACTACATTTGCTCATCTGAATGTATGCTTTGTATTTTTTTAAGATAGACAGCGCCTTCACGGATAATCGTAAATGAAAATACCTTTTTTAAATTAAAATAATTGCAACTGGTTGCATGTGAGAGTACACTCTTTTATTTAAATAATTATACCGGCATGTCGACTTTGAATTTGATCCCATTGACAACCATTGCTTTTTTATACTATACAGGTCATGAAATAGCCTGCAAATATTCTCCCAATTTTGTGGGAGATTGACCTAATTCGACTCACTCCAGTGAATTGAGCGTCGACCGTTTCCTTCATCAAGAAAAATTGCGTTTTCATTTTTTTTTCGGTCGGTTAAAACTGGCGCATGCCGACGGGGATCAATCGCCCACTGCAGCACCAGGCAGCTCCCCCCTGTGTCTCCAGTCCCTCTTAATTGCACCCGTCCGTGCCACCCACTTAGTTCCCCTCTCTTTTTCTCTCTCTCGAGCCACCTCCACCCCCAACACTCTGACTGCAGTGCCCGGGCTCTGCAGTTAGATTGACTCATTTCTTCGCGAAAAGCGACAAGCTTAGGGCACACTACTGAAGGATTTTCATGTTTCAAATAAATAACGTAGGTTGCTGAGATTCAATGTGTGCTCTATCCAATATCAAAGAAACCTTCACATTCTCTGGGCAGAGACTCAAACTCTGTGCCCACTCTTGCCCTCGTGTTTGACGTCACGCGTCGGGCTAAACAACACTTTTTGGTAACAGTTTTATCACATTCTGCCTTATATTTTCGGAAACCAATTCATACCTTTCTAGCCACCCAAGACGAACAACAACGAAGAATACTTAACATTCAGGGGTGAATTGGCAGACGATGGAATGACTTTGTACGTCTGGAAGTTTACTGGAATTGAACGGTCGAGCTCACGCAGAGGCTTCTGTTGCTTGCTGGACGCGGCAGGAAAGCGAGCTAGGCTTCCTGTGTGTGTGTGTTTTTTGTTATCCCTTCGGCCTCACGAATGTCACGTTGTTACTGTTGTCGTACCTTCAGTAACAATAGCACCACGGTCGTCTGCACTCATAGCCAATCCAAAAACAATATCTTTATTAACTATAAGTGTTAGATAGGAAGTGAACGTTGAAAGATACGGTTCCGTCTCCACAGTCTGATAAGCTGTGTTTTAGGAGATGTTCTCATATCATCGAGGAGCATGAAGACTGCGGGACGCCTTCTTCAAGGTGAGGCTGGCCCAGTTACCAGGTCATGTGAGTAATTTGTTATCTATGACATGAGGTAAAATTCGCGGAAATTATTCTGTGCCTAATTGCCGTAATTTTGAGGAAATGGTCTGGATAAGGTCTGGAAACGTTTTGCTGTTTGCATAAATTTACCACCGAGATAATATTTTTTCTCTTCGTCTGCTTAGAATGTTTGGCGATTGGAAACTATATTCTATATCGGCAACATATATTCTGTTATATAAGAACCCTGGGCAAAGTTCGAGCCTATTTGCTTATTTACGAGCAATAGCAAATTGGATTGAGAGAAAAACGGAGAAGATGGCAATCAAGGAAAAACATATGAGTGTTTCCAAATGAAAACATGATTTCAGGTCAATTTTCTCGAACGGTAATGACGTAACTGACAAATAGTGTCGAACATAGCATTCCTGTTAACGTTCCAAATCCCACAGTCTGACTTTTTCGACGCCTGCATGCATGTTTTTCGCCGTTCGAGTAATTGAATCGCTTGGGCGGCAGAAAAGATGCATGCTCCTCCGAAAAAGTTAGACTGGGATCCCTTCTCTTCACTTCATTGTTTTCTCACATGTTAGAAAAAATGCGGAAGCTATGCCTAAAGTTCTCAAATTTATGCTATGGAGCCATGGCAACATCAGCGTAGCAACGAACGTCGCAACCTTGCTTCGCTTGAGAGTTTCTTGAGTGCTTGTTGTTCGCTTGATAAAAATGGGAGCCCTGGTGCAGTGCAACACGGTTCTGTATGACGCAGGCGATGATATTGTTTCAAGGTGCTATTCTAAATTCTATTTTTGTGCATCGCACACGAGTGCCTGAAACTCACGTATTATGTTATTGCATAGCCCGATGTTGGTATACCACGAACGATGTAGTTCACGCTCAATGACGATCGATTTGTTGTTTTACATTACGAATATGGTACGCACGTTTGTTTGTGAACATGTTATCAGCTAATAAGATTCAATACAACGGGTCTTATAATATTAGTCAGCTCGCACGAAGTGAAAACCTTTCTCGTTGGAAACGGAATTGAATAACGTCAAAACTTGTGTCATGTCAAACTTATGACAACACAAAATGATATTACATTCGTCAATACGAAGAGCGCCATAAATGTTTTATTAGTTTTGTTAATTTTTTTAGTTTTGCTAGTACTAAATTTAATCACGTAATTAATGACAGAAGAAAAGATCCAATTTGGTTGATTTCAGCATTGCCTCTATCGATAAAATCAAAACGAATGAAATATGAAAGAGTTGCTTGCTCATTTTGAATTGTTGTTTAACATGTTTAAGGCGTAGGAGCTCATTTATTTCGTTTAATAGAACATCCTTTCTCGTCTAGTTATGTAAATAAAAAATCGTTTTTATTGGAGCCCACTAGAATCATAACTGAACCTAGGATATCATTTGCATATTACTGCAGATTTTATGAACAAAAATAATTTTCGCTTCAAACCTCAGTTGTGTTCGGCCTAGGCATGTATATAAAGTAGGAATGAATCGGTAGAGCATAAATTCGTCGGTGCTTATTCATGGGAAAGTTTCGAAAACACGATTTATTTCAACACTTTTTTCGTTTTGATTTTGTATGGACACTCTCTTTGAAAAAATTTACAGATTTTCTCATTAACATGGTGCAAACTAAGATTATTTTTTGTCTGAAAATGCTCACACTTGTTTTGTCGAGCCCTTTTACGAGTATTTCTGCACTCGATTCGGAGTTTGACTATTCAAATTACTTTCAACTCTGAAAATTTATTAAGGGTAACGTGTACACTCATTATTTTGTATCTTATTAGTTACCGAAGAGCAATGACGCAGGAAAATCTTACAATATATGCCGCACCGTATTTTATGAGAAAATCCCATATGCTACTATACTGAAATGAATACATGAATAAGTTTTTAAAATGCTATAATAATATCTGAAAATGCATTATTGAAGATTATCATATAATATATTTTGGGGTCCATGGACAGTGTAAATATCACCATATAAATATATGGTATACAATGTCTAAAGGTCAATAGAAGTGTCATTAAGTAATTTCTCGAACAAAATTTTTTAGTAAAACCTTCAATCGTGATCCTTATCAACACGCGTCGCTTGACTGTATTTAATTAATAAAATATCAGTAAAGAAATTTTGAAATGAAAAGTCTAAGGAATTCTAATTCTTTTAAATACTCTTAATAGCGATCCAAATTGATCGAATTCTTCATGTTTAAAACACTCTTTTTTTCTATTTGTTTATAAGTTCTACTGGTTTAATGGTATCCATATTGATCGAAATATACTATTAGTCGAAATATACGAAATATTTGATCGAAATATACTTGAATTATTGAAATATGTAGAACACTAAATCACCCGTACTCGAATGAGGAACTATTTGTGAAAGACGTACTTAAAAATGTAGCTCCAAGGATTCTACGTCTGCAGGTACACGTCCACAGATTTCTTCCAAAATTGCAGATTTCCGTATTGTTTTCAGTATAAATATTAATATTTGGCCATGAATTTTTTCAAAAAATACCGTTCTGGCCTCCCAGTTCAGGCACCCTACAAATGCACCTTGGTGTTTCCCTATCAAAAGAGGTAAGTGAGGTATATTTTATTATTATATCTTATTGCAGGGTACTCTTATTAGTGAGAATAGGTTCTCTGAGCGACCTTAAGATCATATATACACACACGAAGCAACGATCTACAGATGCTTATTACCTACATCCGCTAACTATCGTTACCTATATCTTCCAAAATGTACTATATTGTTCTTCATAAGCTTCCTCAAACCTCTCGCTTTGCTTAACTTGAGACCGGTTTACATTGCTCGTTAAAAATACCTCATCGTTCTGTTCGTGAACATTGGTTAAAAATTCACTATTTACTAATTTCTCACCGTCCCACTCGCGCTCATAAAATGCTATTTTAATTTAAAAATTTAAAACCCACATTCTATTTTTTAAATTGTTCATATTCAGCTCTACACCAGGGGAAAACTCAGCAATTTACGAGTCCAAAAATTCCTTTGCTTTCTTCCCTACCACTCAAGTGGAAAATAACACGGAGATAATTCGGACCTAGTGGATATAGACGTGCCCTGTAACTCGCTAAAGTGCAAAAATAGGATCCGTGCTGGAATCTGGTCTGAAGGTCGGAGATACTGGGTACAGCGTACACCGTAACGCGGTTAGCTTGCTTATTTCATACGCGTGTACTTCCATGTCGAAAGTGAAATTCTTGTGTACCAGGTGAGGAATTATCGGATCACGATGTTTCAGTGCAAAAAGTTTATTGCTTGCACTGAATAAAATATTTTTTCCTGTTAATTTCTGTTAACAGAATAATGCGATTTTTTCTGCAAAGTAGGAAATATCGCTTGGTGAAAGATTTTGTTCGTATACTGATACTGATTTTTCGAACGTTAAGAAATGAATCTTTTGAACAATTATTACTGAAATTTTTATTTTTCAATTAAGAGAAAAATGAAATATTTAATCTGCAAAATTCTCCGATTTACCTCATTCTAGCCGACTAATCAAGAATTATATATCATTTACTCTGCCCAAGAGTGTCCGACTGCAACGCAACGGACTCCAGCCACTCACAGTATTTCAAAGATTACCACGGATGCTAAAGCCGTTGAAGGATTGCCAGGTATAGAATTTAGCAGTTTTATGCCTGAAATTGCCTTTCTCACATGGTGTTATCGATTCCAGTGAGGTCAAGGCTAAGCTATTTTCAAATTTCATAAGAAATAGGCGAAATACTTCTTGTTCTCACTTACGATTGTATATGAAAACAATCCATGTCTCAAGATTCGATATTATCTATGAGTTATTGCGATATTTTCGACGACGTTTCATTTCAGTATTGACACAGAAAGTTTTTAAAAGTTTTTAAAACATCCCGTTTCAATAAAAAGCCTTTAAAATTAGTTTGTAAATCTTGATATATTTTACTATTCACTTCTAGATATAAAGTTGATACATGCTGGTGGTTTTCTGAACATGTCGACTCATTCTTGCCTTCGGTATTTTGGTCAAATGAAGGAATACCTGCCTAAATATTAGTGGTGTGGCTAGACCGTTTTATTGGACCAGCTCCCTTGGCCGTCGTATGAAAAATATTGGAAATTCCGTCCATTCGATTTCCCGCCTTTCGTTAGATCTAGTGTACGGTGTAAACTTCCGGAGTTCACTTAATCCCTGTGCAAACTTACGTTCGTGCTGTATTTGAATTGAAAGTATTATAGTAATAAGGCGTTCAGTTTCAGGGGAGTTAAATAGAAAATGATTATTCAAAAATAAATGTTAATAATGATTTCAGGTAATTGAAGTTTCTTTGATATTTCAAAAGTTTTCAAAGTGAAATGACTTTGCCAGTTCTTCATTCAAACATACTGTATGTATAGGTGTTTTATTATTACTATGTGAAGTTTAAATTACGTAGACTTATGTCGACTACAAGTGTGACATTCGATGAATTAAGTTAGCAAATTTACATTCGAACTGATACGCGATGATAATTTCAGCATAAAATAGTAATATGAATTAAATAAACCAATGAAATATTGAATGTAATAAACGTTTTATTAGTTCCAACTGCAATAATTCGAACGTGCAATCCAATAAACGCCAGCATTGCCAGAACGTCCATTTTTGACCGTTGAGACCATTTATCACGAACTCGAAGTGAAACAGATGATGAAGCTTTTTGTGCTTGCATTTGGGAGTATCGATTTTGTGCGTACCTTGGTATCGCAGGTGATTGGAAAAGCTCACGCTAGGAACGCAGGGCCTTTCTTAAGTTTGGTACGGTGAGAAGCGGTCAGATTTATTTCACAGAGCTCAAAATAATATAATTAAATTTAATTATGGTTTCCTTCAAGAGAGGGTGCATTGCAGTCCGCGTTAAATCATTGTCTTTTTTTCCTTAATTCAACTTACTATCAGTTCAAAAATTAAGTGTGTGGAGAGCAAAAGATAAATTCTGACGAGGAAACTTAGGTAAAATGGGGAATATTTTGTGCAATATTTCTCTAATGCGGGTAAAATTTCAGCTGAGCGTTCATCTGCACGCAGCTTAGAAGTTACCAAACTCTGAGGAGTTGTATAGGGGTATGAATCCTAAACTATTTTTCTGAGTAGTTATAATTTGAAGTGTAGTCTGAAATTGTAGCAATTCTCCAAAGTTCTATCTTCATGTTTTCGATATGTAGAAGGCTTTTGAGCTTTGAAAACATCTCAATTTTTTTATTGTTTATAGCAATTTTTTAGTGCTTTGTACTTCACCTCAGAGTTGTAACATCTATTTTTTAGTTAATGTGTCCAGTTCAGCAAAATTGACACATAAACTGTAAAAAAAATGTTGTAGCGACTCTGAATTGAAGCCAAAATAAATATCAAATACAAATATCAAACATATAGAAAAAGAAGTAAATTTCTTAATTCAGAATTAGGATTTTAAAAACGAAGAACACTACTCGAAGGTTAAGCAGGCGTAACCTATGAGCAGTGTTCCTCGTTTTTAAATTCCTAATGTACATTCGATTTAAAGAAAATGATTTTCCTTAATTCAGAATGTTTTATCAACCTCACCCTGCAACGCTACCACTCCATACAACCTATTTTCGAGTGTAGCCCAATGCAGTAACAGCATAAATTTTAAGTCATTACGTAAAAATTCATAGAATGTTTGTCGTCAACAGTTTAATAGAATAGCTTTTTACAAATACGAGTTATTATTTTCCAGATGGGGTATACATTTTTGTGGCGTATACACGCATTTCTTATATCGATGCTGACTGCCGGTCATTTAGCTCGCTATCACTCAAAGATACTTCTATGCTACCATCTTGTTGCCCTTGACTTTTTTACATCACTTATTATTATCCTTACTGCACCTACACTCAATCTCTTTCGTTTTTCAATATGTAGTATCTGTGATATCATTTAACCTAATAGTCTTAAGGAAGTAAACTGTTCTTTTTTCTAATCTATACTGCTGACCAAATAACGCCTGGTTTAAATTCCCCATTAACATTCCCAACACGAAACTTTCACCATTTCCATCTGTTCCCTTCATTACACATTCTGTTTTTACTCTATTGCCACATTTTTCGTTCACCGTAAAGTTCGTGGCTCTCCAGACAGCTCACTGCAACAAGACCCAATCGACCGCGACGGCCTCGGTAGCAATTGTTGTACTTGCTCCGACCGGCACAAACCCTGGCGCATATCACTGCGTTGAGAAGTGCCCGATGTCACGCACGCACTCGGCGACATACACGCACGCGTATGTTAGGTGTTCGACGTGTTGAATTTGCGCCAAGATGCTTGTGTTCTTCATTAGCTGGCGTTGAAATTTAGCGCTCAATGAGTCAGGTTTTTAATGAGTGAATATAGTGGGGAAAATATCGCTCGTTAGCTGGAAGGAGTTTTTATGGTAGTGATTACTACTTTTACTTCTCTTCATTGGCTGAACGAATGTTTTATTGGGTCTTGTCCGTGTTGCTGTAAGATTAAAATTTCCTGTTCCAATCCTGGTATTTCGTCCGTAAACACTATTTTTTATCGTTTGTTTGACTTATCATGTTTGGCTATTGCTTGAAAAACAAATTCCTACCAAACTCAGTGGTATGAAGGAAAGTAACATCGAAAGATGCCGCGGAAAATTTAAATTTGTTCGCTCTTTCAAAAAGCCATTAGTAGCCTACCCAAGTTAAAAACTCATAAGAAATAAGGAATATCATTCCAGTCGTTGTCATACGTAGCCATGCACAAAAAATGTCTGGTGTTTGAAAAATATCACAAGTTTACAACACAGACGTCATGAGCTAGTCAAACTGCTGAAAGCAATGCGATGAGAGCTTTCTATAGAGCGCGTCAGATTGGAGGTTGATCCACATCTATTGGATGAGTGGCTTTTGTATGAATGAAATTCAAGAGCGTTGTTAATTTTTGGGCAGAATAGCATCGCTGTTGATCTTCAAGAGGAAAGAGAAGTTCGTATTAGAAAGAAGGAACCATGCATTCATATAATTATTTTGGAGCATTTGATTGATGGATAAATATTCAGAACGAAAGTGGAATTCAGCGGAGAGTTGAATACTTCAACTCTCTATCGTGATTTATCGCTTCAAAAGGAGGCCTTTGGTTATAAATACATCATCCAGTTGACTGGTTTCCAAGTTTCTCGCGAGGTTTGAAGAACTATTTGCAGTCTCCAAAAACAAACTGTGTAGAAGGTTATTCATGGCAACATTCTTACGAATGATGGAGTGTCGAGCAACGTAAGTGTGAATAACTGTAGTGGTGGCTTTATTCGTTGAAAAACTTGAAAACAGCCGAATAATTCATAAACAAACGCTTAGATAAGCGTTTTAGAAAAGATGATATAGGTAGTTTTTCACATAATTCCTGAATCATAAATGCGGTGAATCGACAAAAAAGCATAAAATATAAATGAGATGAAAGTTTGGTTCTAAATTCTAAGTTTTGCGAAAATTAATATCTCACAATTTTGGCTTATTGCAGAAAATGTCATGGCATTTAATGTGTTGTTCACTTGAAATTTTTACCGGGAGAAAACAACACAGATGTCAATGCAGAATAATTTGAAGCATTTGTATTTCAGATTAGCATCAAAAATTATATCAAACAGAGAAAAGTAATATACATTGATACAAGAATAAGTAAGAACCTTAATGAAACGTCGTTGGCCCAAGTCTCACGACATACAAGGAAATATTATTATACTTAAGAGATGCACCAAAAAGCACCAGAGAGAAGCCTTTTGCACCCAAGTCTGCCAAAATACGTGGACATCATTTTATACTTTTGAAATGAACTAATATGCACCTGATTAGAGCGATTTCGGCCCAAGTCTGCCTAAATACAAGGCCATTATATTGCATTTTATATGTGAACTAATACGCACTAGAAAAAAGCGCTCTGCGCCCAAGTCTGCGGAAGAACAAGGACATCGTATTGTTCTTTAGATATGAACAAATATGCACTTGAATGGATCACCGTGGACCCAAGTCTGCCAAAATACATGGACGTGACCGCCATCAAAGCCGAGATCGAAGATCTGCGAGACTGTCTCCGGAGTTTGAGTGCCGGTTCCCCTTTAAGCGACGTTGAGCTAAACGCAGCGATGCCAGACTGGCTTTTTTCTGGCCGTGGAGTCCTAAAATAGTACTATTGTTGCAGAAAATTTGTCCTCAAATATCATGCAGCATTCTGTAGCCCTGCAGGGTTGCAACACGCGCGAGTGGTCGCAAAATTCATATTTTATTTGAAAAAGTGCTGTGTACGGATTTTGGCTAAAAATGAAACTTGGCTAAATGGAGCGTCTGGCCTGAAAGTCGTTGGTATTCAGTGGCCAGAGTCTGGCCCTTGCACCAGCTGGACTGTCGGTGTAGCGTTGTGGGTGAATCCATTGGTGACTAATATTTTCTGTACCGTACTTTCGAGACACTGCTTTTAATATGGGATCTACAAGTGACGGAACTTGAAAAAACTTTGGTTCTCTGCTCATTGTTAGTCTTTCCGGTTGATAAAAACTTCAGTTGCTACTAATCTATTGCTGTGCACTCAATAGGACACTTACTCACGTTCCTTAAAAGAATGATTTTCCCACAAATGATTGTTTCTGAGGCCTATAACTACATAAGGTGAAATTAGTCAACGACTTATCATTTTTGAGAATGAAATTTTATAGTAACCAATCAAACCAAAATATGAAACATCTGCTTCGCACAATCTTTCCGTTGACTTACAAAAATTGTTTAGCAGGGTTGTTTTTTCTTTATTGAGATAGATGGTTAACCTTAATAACATTTATTGATTTATATAAATGAAAACTTCATATTACTGTATTCATTTTGAATTGCTTACCTCATGAATATGTAGGGCTGAACTAATCACAGTCTGGTAGGATTCACCACGGTTTATTGCTGGATAATTACGACTAGTAGAAAGTTTCCACTCCATAAGAAAGCCATACTAACAGGCCTAGTAATATAGAAATAATTTTCTGGAAATATTGATTAATTTATAGTAATTTTTATTAATAGGGAAAGTTTTGAAAATAAATTCTCATCAAAAAACTTATAATTTAGGCATTCGACTCCCACCCAAATCAGGGATAAAAACTTGGCATTAAGGATCAAAGCTGCTCAGCTTCTGCTCCGGACAAGGCTCCCATGTTGCACGTGTGGGCTATTTTTAGTGCCAGCACATGTGAAGCGTCCCACGTACATCGTCGCCCACCCTGCCTCGAAGTGATGTTGGTAGGGCGCCGGTTTCATTCCTTCCAGTAGCATTGCTACCAAATTGCATTACTGACGACCGTGTTGAGCTTTTTGGTAAGTGTAATGGCGTCATCAGGTCTTTCAGAATAAAATGTATCTTAAAAAAAGCTGGCATCGTTATGACAGAAAGTGGGTGTCGTTTTCACTGAAAATTAGTATTCTTTGTCAGAAAGCTGGTATGGTTTTGACAGGAAGTTGGTATCGTGTGTCAAAATGTGGGTATCGTTTCGACAGAAAGTAGGTATCGTGTGTCAAAATGTGGGTATCGTTTTGACAGGAAGTTGGTATCGTGTGTCAAAATTGGATATCGATTCGACAGAAAGTAGGTATCGTGTGTCAAAATGTGGGTATCGTTTTGACAGGAAGTTGGTATCGTGTGTCAAAATGTGGGTATCGTTTCGACAGAAAGTAGGTATCGTGTGTCAAAATGTGGGTATCGTTTTGACAGGAAGTTGGTATCGTGTGTCAAAATGTGGGTATCGTTTCGACAGAAAGCTGGTATTTTCATGAAAATGGTTAGCTTACTATTATGAGCTTTTAACCAAGTATCAAGGCATGGAGTCAAATCCTCGTTTTATTGATTTTGAAAATGCGGTAAATCACACTCGAAGAACTTGACATTTAGTGTTTTTACCTCCAAATGAAAAATCATTTTTGAAAGTTGAAATGCAAAATCGAAGAAATGCTAGAAATTTTCCTTCCTAAGTTTCAATTTTGAACGAAGTCGTTCTGACAATTTCTTGCGCTTTGAGTACACTATTTGCACCCGTTAATAACAAATAAAATAAAAAAAAATTCATTGCACTTAATTTTCTTGCCTATTCGTGTACACAATCAGTCCGTTGGCTCAGCAGAACAGCATCCAAATCAAAATAGAGAATACTTGGGGGGTGGTTTTTTCTAGAACAATGCTTACACAAAAAATTTTTGGTAGTATATTACTTTATAAACAGTTCAAGTTTGTGTTGAGTAAATTGTTTTGCCCTTGTTGAATCACAGAAACTCATGAACCGCAAATAAATGCAGAAGATGTTTACAAAAATTGCTGGTAAAACTACAATGGGTTATGCGTATCTAGCCGCTCGTAATCGTTTCATTTTCGTAATCTCGAAAATGCTTAACAACTCAATTTTGCTTCCTTAAAAAACGCGCAGATGTTGTTTATCAAACAGACAAAGGAAAATTACGACAACAAATTTCCAATTCAATAGGACAATGCTGAACGTTCTAACTGAAAATAAGCCTTTTTGCAGATGTTAATCCCAACGCTAAACGAGGTACTCCCACGCATGCATCAATTTGCCTTGCGCACGTCTGCATAGTGGAGCACAAGTGCGCCAGTTTTTGGTGTTGGAAATACCACGCATTGATGCTTTTAGTACAGAAGATGCGGGTGGAGATAATGGTGTTGGAGATACTGGCAATGGAGATACTCCTGCAAGTGAAATTGACGCAAAATATTATGGTGCTGGGGTTAGTTGTAGGTTGGGTAATGGTGCTTGTGTTTTGGTGTTGGAGATAGAGATAATGGTGTTAATATTGACGAAGTAGATACTACTGCTGGTGATGATGATGCTCGTGGTTTTGATGCATGGGAAAATAGTGTTCGAAGTATTGGCGTTGGAGACGAAGATGTTAAAGATGATGTTGTTTGGGGAAAAATGTCGAAGATAATGGTACATGACGTAAATGAGTTAATGAAGTTGGAAAAAATAGTGCTAAAAATAATTTTGCAAAAAATTATGGTGCTTGAGATACTAGAGTGCTAGAGATTTTGGTGGTCAAAATAATGGTACTGGAGATATTGGCGATGGAGATATAGCGATGATGCAAAAAATGAGCTCTACTGGAAAAATTCACTACAGTCAACAATTTTCAGGGATTTTTTCCAGTGTTGCAGTAATTATAGTTTCCATCGTCGTAATCACTGTTTACTTCTCATTTATTCAAATAAATTACATGGGTCTTTAATTTCTATGATCATGTTTTTAGAGTGTAGAAGGCAGATATGGCAGGCGGATTATCGGACATGCAGTAAAAGTGCACCTTCTTTCTTAAATTGAGTGTCATATAACGCAGCTCTGTCATGCTGATATAACGGACCGTCTTATATGCAGCCCAAGTTTTTTTTCTCGGAAATGTTTGGCCCCAAAATATTGACGAAGGCTTTATAAACTTTCCAGACGTATGACTGCTGAGCGTGTAGTGGGCTATAGAAAGTCCCATCCCTAATGAACTCTTGGACATGGACAGTTAAGTAATTTTATTCAAAAAGACAAGGTGCGGGCAAGCTCTGTTGACTCTTAGCATAATAAACATTTCTCCCTCACATGAAAAATCCCCAAAAAAACTGTCGCCATATTTTATTAGAACCTTGTTTTCATTCTCTCTACCCAAAACCACAAGTGTAAACCTGCCTCAAATAGTTCACACCACATTACACCGCACATCTTAAAGCTAATATGCCTTTTTAAAGAAGAGCTTCAGAGCACCGGTTGTTTCTGTGAAGACGCACAAGTTTCAAATTCCACGTGAATCGAGCAGAAGCGTTCCCTCGCTTGAGATCAGGCGAATATAGGGATCAAATATATTCACTTTAAAATCGTAGTAAATTTTCCTCTCAACACTGACAGTTCTGGTTTAAGTCGACCGTGGGCGCGCTGTTTTGCCGGCAAGAGAAGTTTTGGTAGTCTCCCTTTAGTATACGCGTCGAAATTTGGTCGTGATATAATTTTTTCCATTTTCAGCCTCGAAGAACTGTTGTAAGAGGAGGCTTACACATTTTGGCTAAGGCTGCCTAAGCCACAGCACAGGATGGTACCCAGGGTAAACTTTACGCCGGGCCATCTATGATTTAGGCCGTCCCTGTATAGCTTCTGTACAGGGCAGCCTATATTGTAGATACAGCTTGAAAAAGTTAGACTGTGTATTTGCGAGTGAAAATGTTCTTTGCGAGCCTTGGAGATGTGTGAAATGGTCTTTTTTGTCTGTACAATTTTGCTCGTCGGAATTCGATTCAAAAGTTAAAAACTCAAATCAAATCACCATATTTTCAGAGAGCGTTGCGATCCCAAACTTTTCCGATTGTTACTTCACAAAAATACAGCAAAAAACTTTAATAACTTAAAATTCCATCAGCTTAGAGTCGCTCAGTGTTTAAAATAACCCCTAGGAAGAAAAATATTTACGTATCAGCCAGCAATGAAGACAGCGCAGTGCTGTACACTATGTCGTGACAGGGACGTGAGGCTGCAATCGATGGAAGACAACTACGTACGAACGATAGCGCGAGCTGCCATTGATCTGCGCCTGCTTACATGCCTTCTTGCTCGTGAACACCATCACTCCAGAAAAATGCGATGTCGTCTTTGTCATGAGCGTATTATTTTTATCCTGTTGGCATTATTTTTTGTCATGCGGTGTTCATTTTATCAGTCATGTCAAAAACAATACCCGCATGAAAAAGACGGCACAACATTTTTCTGGAAGTCCACAAAAATGCGTTGTTGTCTTTGTCAGGAGTGAGCTATTGTTGCAATGAATGCATTATTTTTGTCACGCTGGTGTTATTTTTAAGTCATTTCAAGAATAATACCCTCATGACAAAGACGGCATAGCATTTTTCTGGATCTGCAGTGTCATGCCATGCTGTCTTTGTCATGAGGGTAGTAATTTAGACATGAAGTAAATGCTGTTATTCAATGGAGATGAGTTGGCTCTTAACATAGCACACATTTCGGTGATGCGGTTTATTCAGACAAATTGTTCGATTTTCAGGAGAGATTAAAGTGAGTTCCAGGGGACTGGAACTGGATTAAAATAAACTTATTCAATTTGGAGGACAATTTTTTCTGGTCACTGTGAATCATGGTGATGTGCATTTTATGTTCAGTATTGGATAAATTATTATCGTACATAGGATTTTTTGCAACCTACAGATAAAGTTGTTCTTAGTTCTTTAATATGGTTCTTCGAACTGACGGGAAAGATTGGTAACATTTGCTTCTGCAGTGGTGGCCTGTGATACATGCATATCAATTTTAGCATTTAAAAAAATGATGCTGCCGAAATGCATTTTCTGCAACGATGTGACGAAGGGTAATCCAGCTTTTGTGACGCAGAAATTTCTTGTCATACGAAAAACCCGGCCAGCACGTGTTCAATAGAGTCATTCTTAATTCAATTTTAATTGATAAAAACCCAACACATTTTTAATAGAATCATAGTCAAAGTCAAATGTAATTAACAAAAAACCCTACAAGTATTCTATAGAATCGTACCTAAGTCAAATATCATTAACTAAAAGCCCAGCAAGTATTCAATAGTCTTACCGGAGCCACAAGTAACTTAGCCACTAACTCATAAAACAAGTGCATGTAAACATGCCCCAGTTTGAATTGAAAATATTGAGTCATAATCATTGAGTCACAAATATTGAGTGGTGTGCGTTGTATTTTCAGCCGCAAGTTACAAGTCTCGAGTCACGTGTCACAAATATTGCACGGTCACAAGTATTGAGTCACGCGTCGCAAATGCTGCGTTAAGAAGCTCGTACGTTGATAGGAAGGAAAGTCAATATTTCATTAAGTTTGAGGCGATAACAAACACATCGCTCATCTTCAGCGTCTCTCTGCCTGGTGTCCAGAGCTCATTAGGTCAATAACCACTATTGCTATTATTGCTCTTACTCTCTTTATTGCCGCTATTATTAGTGCGTCGCGATAGAGTTCATTCGTTTTCTGGAGCCACTAACTGTAGATCCTCCATCAGATATCACTCTAGTCAATCAAGACAATAGAATACCGAGCTAGGATGCTTCGTTTTGTTAATCTGTTTGCATATTATTCTCATCATAGATCACTGACTTCAATCAAGACAATAGAATTTCCATCTAGAATATGTTTTATTTGTTTGTTAGTATATTTTTGCGAAAGCCTACGTGCATTTCACACTGCACAGACCTGAACACTTGCGAGTAGAAATAAAGGGGTTTTTTGAATGAAACTGAAACTCGTTTTTCGCATATAAATGGGTTACTGAAATGCACACTTCGCGTGATGATCTTTGTGTAATTCTTGTACTTTTATTTCTTTAAAAATGGAACCGTGTATTTAGCCTCTTTATAATCCACAAAAAGAAATAAATTCGAAAGAAATTTTCCCGACAATTCCTACAGTGAATTTTCATAGTAAAGTGCTGCACTCGACTTTACCCATCAAGATCGTTTCCACTGCAGTGATGTGTGGTATAGTTTTTATAAAAGTTCGGTATTACCGTTCTACGTAAGACTCTTTAACTCTGCTTGAAATTTCTATTTTTTGAAGAAGATGCGACTCATATCTCAGGAGGATAAAAATTTAACTTCGCTATGTTCTTGGGGAGCGTTTGTGCAGCGTCACAAGGAGCTGGGCACCAGAAATGACAGCGCCCCATCCCGTGGTGCAGTGCATCTAAAATGCCAATGTTCTGTTCTAGGATGCAGTGCACAATAAAAGACCCTGTACCGACTTATATTACAGTACACCAAAAAAGCGAGGGTACTATCTCACGGAGCAATGTATTTCAAAAGCCAGAGTAGCATTCCAAGATTGAGTGCACCACCAAAGTCAGTGCTCCGTGCCGCGGTGCAGCATACGCCTGCAGTGCACCTCATAAGCCAGTGCACCATTCCAAGATTGAGCGCACCACCGAAGTCAGCGCACCTTCCCGTGGTGCAGTGCACCAGCCCAGGGCGTGACCGCACCGCTGCCTGCCCACGAGGTATCGATTCCAAACTGCATGTCACGCGCTCGTCGCTACACGCGAGCAACTGCAAGTAGTTGGCGGGGACAGTCAAAATTTCGAGGAATGATTTTCTACTTTTGAAAATTAGGCCATTATTTTTAAAAACCTTTGTATTTAAGGTCGAACCTGATGAGTGAATTTTCCTAAAAACTTAAATTTTACGACAGCTAAAGCAAGTGAATTATGGTATTTTATTATTTGAGATAGGACGTTTTATAAATGATGCTGTAGTTTTATAAAAGTGCTTGTATTTACGGTCAAACATGGGGAGTGAATTTCTCACGGGATATAATTTCCGTGGAACGTGAAGCTAGAGAATCATGGTATTTTATTTGAAATGGGATGCTTTGGCAATGATGCTCTAGTATTTTAAATGTGTTCGTATTGAAATTCAAACCCGGAGAGTTAATTCCTCTCGGGAGCAATTTTTATGGAACCTGAAGAAGTTGAATAGTGGAATTTTCATGATTCAGATTGTGACGCTCACATTCGGCACAGAGATTTGTGCTGGACTTTCACTTACATGGAGCTACGTTTATATTATGCGTAACTTCATGTATAATTCAATTGACTCCTTGCCTATGCCGGCAACTCTGCTCCAGCAGCAGGAGTTTGAAAGCCCTGATATAGAGAACATTTCGGTCATAGTTTCTCTTGATAAATTAGCGGTGAGAATTGGTATAGGGTTTCAGCTGAAGTTCAGTGCCGAGTCTCCATAACGTTAAGGGATCATTTTAGTACCTAATAATGTGCTCGATTTACAACGAAATTTTTCCAAACTTCTATACTGTTCTTATAGGTGTGTTCATTTTAATGTTTTTAAAAGTACAGCACTTACATGTACAGGCGCCTTGTGCTTAGAATTAAGTATGATGAAAAGGATTTCATTTGCACACTCTACCAAAATTGGACTTGCAGTTAACTTCAACTAGGAGGTATGTGTTTATGGGTATTGATGAACGTTGAAATTAGACTCAATGAAAATGTCTGAATCGTAGTTTTTACGAGAGAGCAGATACCAAAGCTCCAGCGGGGAGTCCGATTCAATGACCCTTTTCGCAGATATTAGTAGAATACAACCTATGCTCAAAATGATGTCTAGTGAGTTTCATTCTGTTCCATCAAAATATTCGATTAGATACGGATACTTTCGCCGGAGCTAAAGTGTGAAGGATATCCGGCGCATTGTCGGAGCCTGGATACCAAAGAAATGATAACTTTAAAGAAAGAAAGAAAAAAAAGGAAAACAGTATATTTCCAATATAGATGGTACAAAAGTACCATCATTGGTTTTATAAATCTCTTAAAATTAATACACTTAGATGATACACACACACGAGTATTGTAAAACTCGTGTCACTAGTCGAAAAGAAATGATTGAGGGCAATGTACTCCTAATCTTGCTTAATCTACATTTGATAATACGTGTAATGATAATTATAAGAGACAACACAATTTCATGGACGATGCATTTTCATTGTGAGGTGAAAACATTTTTGACAGTTTACATGTACATGACATAAAACTTCGCAATTCTTGACGCCAGGAAATAATATATGAATCGCTTATTTCGGCCAATGGTCTAAAGTGTCATTTTAAGGAAGCATGAAAAAAAATATATATATAAATATACATCCGTATATGTATACATATATATATATTCATACATATACATACATGTACATATACATACATACATATACATGTATACACGTACACATAAGCATGAGGACCAAGAAGATTATAAGTTTTGTATTTATAATCCGACAATTTTAACATAGCGGTCATTAGTTAATAAGCATTTTGTTTAAACAAAAAGTGGATGATCGCACAACAAATGTATAGTTTTTACATGAATGCTTTACAATAATAAGGAGATGACGAGTTAGGTAATGTTACAAGTTGAGAGTGAACAGAAAAAAGACCATTATCTCTAGTAAAATGCTAGTTGTCAGTCTAGTACACACATGTGTGCACATATACAAGCCAATATATACACATACACATGCACGCACATACATACACCAAACTCGTAAGGATACACAAATGCATTTCTATGCATCGAGGCAATACATACGCATTCTATTTAGTGTCATACGCATAGCGTGCACACGTACACATATATACAAGTAAGCATGTGCGCGAATATCAGCGTAAACCAGTCAGTATAAACCAAAAATTCCAATCGAGGGAAACGGAGAAAATATCTTTTATTATGGCATGAATTTTATAAAATTTCGTTCTAAAAATAGTGGCACAAAACAGTCTACCTAAGTCTGAAAACATGAAAACGATTGTGGGACGTGAATAAGAAAGAAAACATTAATGTCCTATAAAGGTTTCATATTAGAAAAAAAAATCACATTATCTTTGAAATATGGCGCAAATTGTCGGCAATTAATAAACAAACATAGGTATCACATTATTATAAGCATATAACTATAAGCGTAATACTGCAGTATAAATGGATGATCACACAACGAATTGATTGCTTTTTTTACATGGATGCTTTACAATTTCATATTAGAAAGAAAATCACAATATCTTTGTAATATGGTGCAGAATGTCTGCAATTGATAAACACACACACACATACACATAGGTACCATGACGGTCTAGTTTGATGCTTGCACAGAAATGGAGAGGAATGACATAAAATGCAACCTTCGACTGGTTTATCTACTCTAGTGCACACAGGTGTACGTGCACATATGCACACCCATATGCCCACATACACCTATATACGTACACACATATTCAAGTAAGCATGTTTGCAAATGGCAGCGTATAGGCGATCAAATCACAATACCTACGCATACTTTAAAACTGTTGTGTGATATCTTGTATTATAAAATAATAAGCGAGGGAGATTTTTGAGCAATGGAGATACCAGGCAAATGAGATTCGACTGTACTTATTTTGTGTGTTCTGTAACTAAGAATTATTCTTGGGACACAAGATGACGAGTTATTTTGGCTTTAAATTCTCTCGGTCTTTGAGGGACTTTAATACTCAGGGGAAGTTTGTTCCAAAGTAAGGCGCCTGATATGGACAGAGCCTTCTGCCCTAAGTGAGATGAATGATAGTTGACTAAGACATTATTGTTTCTGTTCGGTTTTTGATTGGTTACAGTGGGTGGACACACTATCTCAGCATTGCCCTGAGGAAGATATAACGAGGAGAATACGTATTGGGCCTTCTGCATGAGGAGCCTTTCTTGGATAGGAATCCAGCCGAGTTTATTGAGGAGAGGGGTTACGTGATTACCGTTTGAAATTACCGTTGCATACCACCTTCGCTGCAAAATTCATGCACTTTTGTGAGTCCGTTTGAAGGTATTTAGGTAAGTCTCCCCATACTAGGCTGCAGTAGTCAATGCGCGATAACACAAGGGATTGAATTGCTAATAATCTGGATTTTTCGTCTAGCATACTTTTTATACGATGAAAAAACATTAAAGTTCCGTAGATTTTGTTGCAAGTAGTCTCAACGTGAGATTTGAAGGACATATTTCTATCGAACCAGATTCCTAGATTTTAACTTTTTCTGATGCATTTATTTTATCATTTCCAACTGCAAGAGTAAGATCTAAAGTTTTTTTAATTGCATCTTTGGATCCAAAATTAATGCATTGTGTTTTATTAGCATTTAATTTAAGACCATTTCGGTCGTACCATGATTTCAGGCTAGTCAGTAAAGTTTCGGCTTTAATTTGCGTCTGTGGTATTTCCGATACAGAACTTGTTATTGAAATTTGAACATCATCTGCATACATTGAGATCCGTGTGTTAGAAGGCATTGGAGGGAAATCATTAATGAAAATGGAACACAGTAGCGGACCAAGAATGGATCCTTGGGGAACACCAAAATTGTTTTGAATGAATGGGGACAATTTGTTTTCTATGCGGACTGCATGAGATCGATTTGACAAGTAACTTTCAAACCATTGCGTGTCTATTCCCAAGTTCAGTATTTTACGTTTTAACCTGAAGTTCACCAATCATCCCCATAGAGGGTTGATATTGAATGAGAATAATCATCAAACTTCATCGAATATGGTATAGCATTGAATAAATTTAAATTTTGAGGACGATCTTTTTGTCGATGTAAAGCAGAAATTGACATCAATCACTGAATATTTCCAATACTGGGACCATCTTTTCGGTAAAGCTATTTTACTACGAAGGTAGTAGCAAAGCTGAACGTTAAAAGTATTTCAATCAAACGTTGCAAGCCTCAGCTTATCATCGACCATAATCTGCAAATAATATAAAACAAAAGCGTAATAAATTTACGAGAATGATTTAAGAGTTCCAAATTAATAGGGGTAGAAATGAAATAATGGCATTGAGCAACGCACTGAATAAATTACATTTTTTATTACTACACTGCACGGGGATAACTGAATCCCACGTTTTTAGTGCAGCGGTATTGCTCAGATCAAATTACCGCTACCAGCGCATATTGAATTCCTACATTTTGGCTAACACTGAATTATTACTCCGTGTTCATTGCAAGTCTTTTATAGTTTTAGTAGCCAGTCAAGATAGCCACTCGATAGAGATAGCCCTCAGACCCAGTTTTTGACGGAGAATTGAAAGAATGATCACATTGTGTAGTGTATAAGATCTTTCATTATTTATTTTTGAGCGATGTTCCGAGTAAACTATAATTTCCCGGAAATAGACTCGTCATACAATCATAAAGTAAAAAAAATTAAGCTTGGTGGCCAAAGGTCCCAATGTGCGCCAGTGAGCATGTGGAATGTACATTTTTCAGAGCTCGGAAATACATTGCAACGATGTTTTGAAAAGGCCTACTTATAACACATTACATTTTTTAACATTCATTATTTTACTGTTTAAATCTTTCTACTTCTTGCACCAATTGGGATTCATTCTCCACAACTTATAACTATGGCTAAAAATAGCTCAAGTCTAGATGGCTTTGTAAAAAATATATACCCCGAAAATTTGTAGGTGCGAAGAAATACCTCTTTTCGCGATTGCAGTACTTGAAAAAGACCTAAAAACGTACTTATTTATAATGCTTTCATCAATTATAGCGGTTATGTATGAAAATATTACATGCGGCTATCAATGCCTGTAAGAATCGAGCGCAAATTTCCTGCATTTAAAAATCCGAAATTTTATTAATGGAACACATTAGTGCATTTATGACTCAAAGATGGAACGTAATCGTATTTTCAAAATATTGTAAAGGTAAAAACTCGGAGAAATACTCACACAAATCGGAAAAATTAGGCACCAGAAATTTTTGGGCTTGAAAGTAATATCAGTTGCATAAAACATAATTGTTTGATTTTTGTACCTCTTATTTAGATGCACACTGTTAAAATTGAACGTGAAATATTGTGAATGTTTGTCGTCATCATCATCATTCGACTGCGGTATTAAGGCAGCGAAGCCTATGATGAATGAATCAATATTGTCTTTTGGAATTTCTGAAAGATTTTTTTCGATCATGTTTAATTCGAGTCAGATTCACAAGCTTCCAACAACACTGAGCGACAAACTTCAGGTTCAAAATATTACATGTTATGTAAGACCTGTTTCAGGTTGAAAAAAAATGATATCAAAAGTCTCAATCTGACTTTATTCCTTCAAATTTAGCACCAATTCTCTGTACTTAAAACCGTATGTTATTATTATTGGTCATGAATGAAATACACATACCCGTCCGTTAAAATATCATTTGTCTTTCTAAGCCTTATGTGCGGAGGATGATCTCTTTTTACACTCCAGCAATCGTCTGGCAACACGCCAGGGTTCCATTTTCCTTAGAATCGCTGCTCGACACAGAAATATCCTGATGGAATCTCTCATGTTCAACACTCACAGCACCAAAATTCTCCGCAAAAAAATTCATATGAGAGTATGCCACATGAAAATTTAGAGACACGTTACATGCCTTATCATAATAATGACTCAGTAGATGATTCACAACCTACACTTAGTCTTCTGAACGATGCTTGCCCATGAAATCATCACAAATTTTCTTGAATGACTCAAAGGCAAGATTCTCTTTTGTTGAGATGTGAGAAGAAAGTTTCATCAAGTATAATTTTTCGAATTTGGGGACCTATAAAGATACCTTCTTTACATTTAGCTTTACTTAGGGAAGGGAATTTCACTGCAAGATATGCAAATGCGAAGGAATCCTTGTTCAGGACTTTCACAAATTGCTTAAACAAACCAAGTTTAATTACAAAGAAGGTTAATAAATCCATAATTTTTCACGAAGGGATTGTAGTCGATGTTTTGTTTTCACTGCTCAATTTCGATTCAAATCGGCCAATCTTTGCGTGTACAATGTTAAGTTTTTGCTCTGGAGTTCCGTAAGCACAGGAGTAACAAAATTTAGTAAAGTCAATCTGAAGGCCAGTAAACATGGCCACCCCCTTGAAATCTGCACAAACATGACAATTATGGTCATCATACCGTATGCTTGTTAGGACTGCTTGCAGATTTTCATATTATTCTTTCCTTCTAGTCGCGCTACACGCTTTGGAAACAGATAGCAGTATGTCATACCGTTAAGTGGCAGAAGAGCTTTGATGCTGTCCTTGGATGCATCTATGAAAAGTCGCTAGTTGGCGTTATCATATGGTATTTCCAGTTGCTCGAAAAGTTCAGTGATGTCATAGAAAAAGTATAAGTAAACCATCCTGGTGAACAATGCAAGGAGTTTCTGTGTTCGTTTTTTGCACAGCGTTATCTTCACTTCTTCTTGAAAAGATTACGTTCTTGAAGCATGGATGTCAGGAACTCACTTTTATCTTTGGATAAATAGAGATCCCTAAACATGTGATTCAGAGTCCCTTGAAAAAAATTATATTGGTTTACTTTATTTTTTTGGATCATTGAGCTGCACATATTTAGCACTGCAATGTTTACCTGCACTGTTTAATTCCATATTTCCTAAATTGGAGATTTGGGCTCATAAAAATCTTTTGAATGGGCGCATGAATGAAAAAATGAAAACAAGAAAAAGTAACAATGTGTTTTTTTTTGCTGTATCAGTCTGTTGAGTCTTACCGACAGAAATAACAGTCAATAGAGTGATCTTTGAGCTCACGCTGAATGATTTCGTTTGAACATGTGTTCCTGCATACCAGGTGCTCAATGTCTTCACACATGTACGGCAACACACATGAGGAGCCCATGACTTATCCTGGTCTCCTACATCACAATCAAAGAACGCCTCGTACAATTTCTTCACATGATGTGTAATGCTTCGCTTTTCTTTAGCAATGTTAATTTCCCGTATATATAACAATATTTTTGGATCATATTTGCACTGTCTCACTCGTTGTTGAAAACATATAAGATCTGAAATAAAAAAACAGTATTGAACAAATATTTGGAAGAAAATAGTATTTAGTGATAAATTCAACTAAATATAAGTACACAACAAAAAATCTGTGCAACGCGCAAAAATATATAAAAGATCTGTGGCCATTTTTAAATGAAAAATGACTTGGTAACTCCATTCCTGCTTTCTCTTTGCTGAAATGATCTGCAGTGAAAATTCTGCAAAAGCAATGCATAATTATTCAACAAAAAAGGCCAGAAATGGATTTGTCATGTCATTTTGTCAATGAAAATGCAACAGATCTCTTGTACTTCATACAGAAGAAAAGAGAGAAATGTACTCAAGAGAAAATGCATTCATTTTTCTCGCTTTAAAAGAACACTCTGGTATGAAACTCTACAAAGTTTAAATAGATCAGATTTTTCAAATTTGATTTATCGTGGATCTGATACCTGCAAACTGTACCTCGAGGGAATCCAAAAATTCCGAGTGAAAGTGAAGGGCGTGGAGGCTCCTCGGAATGAGTCGATCTAGTTCCCCAAAAAAGTTGCAAAAGTAGCAAGATCGATAGTTGGGCGCAAGGGACCCATCGGACCATTTCTGTTTTATTGGAGCCTCATAAGAAGTAAAGACCGCGGTCCTCGACGCCTTCTTAAAATAAAGACGCTGATCAGATTGGATTCAACGACTGCTCTGTTGAAGAAAGAAGAGCTGAATGCGAGTTTTCTTGCATTCCAAATAGAAATGCCGATTAAAGAACGCGACGATCTCTATGACTTCTGGCGGAGTTCTAGAATTTCAAATTTCGTTATTGAGACGAAGGTGCTTAGCAGATTTTATGTTTGTTGTGAGAGTGTTGAAAGTACTCGGATGGAATGTTACTTATCTATTGAACAAAAACTTTATTTTACATTCAATAGAAACCTTTTTGCTATTCGTGTTAAAGTTAGCCGCTTTATTTTAATGGCATAAGGTTGTGTTGAATGGTTGCAGTTTCTCAGAAATAATTCGACGGCTTGTTAAAGTGCTTAATACACCTACGCCTGGAAACGAAAAGAGTTTTGTTCACCGCTATATGAAATTAAATTCCAATTAGTTGAAAAACAAATTAAGAAAGAAGCAATGGAAGCCAAAAATGAACAAAAATACCTTGCAAAAAAAAGGTTTCTGCTAAGCCCTAAATCTAAAACCAATTGGTCAAAGAAATATTAATAGTGATAATTAAAAAAATAATTAATAAGATAATAATATATCTAATAATAATTAGAATTAAATAATAATTATTTTCTGCATTTAATTTAAAGGACATATATTTTCAGGTACACAATGAACAGATGGATGAAATATACTCGTTTGTTTAAATTAGGCCTGAAAAAATATCAAAGAAAAAACTAAATACCACTATTTACTACTTAACACTTGTGAAATATTTCTCATTGTGGCACTGACATTAACGGTCATGGAGAAACTGTTGGTACTATCGTTCTTTGCGGCAAGCGTTCGTAGTGAAGAACTTTATGCGACTAATTTCTTGTATTTTGACGCTTGAATCTACCTGAACTTAAGTAAGCTTTCTTTAAATTACATGAACTGTTGTAATTATTCTTGATTCCCATTAAACAAAATACAAAAACTTTGAGCACTGAAAAAATTTTGTTGCTTTGACCAGCCATTCACTGTAAAAATCGGTCTTCATAGTTAAGAGAAGAACAAAATTTTCAAGAAATTCCTAATGGGAGAACGGATAAAACTGCTGCGTGGTCTTTTGTTATGGGTTTCTGGAGTCACGATTTCATAAAGGCGAAATCTTCTCTGAACTTCGTTCATTAATTTGTATACCTTCAGTTCGCAGAAAAGTTATTCCTTGGACTACTTAGGAATTCAAAGACTCATTTCATGTTTTCAGCATATTAAAACTTTATATCTAGGACTTCTTGAAAATTCAAACTCTTTTTAAATATTCAATCTACAGAAAAAGTTAATTCCTAAACTGCTTGAGAATTCAAACTCTTTTCATATCTTGAGTCCGTGGAAAAGGTAATTTCTCGGACTACTTGGCTGTTCATAAACTTTGGTCTCACGTTTCAACATCCTAGAGATCGTTCCTTGACTGCTCTACGTGCTCGTCAGAGCGGTACATTTCAGATCCCATGCAACAGTTTTATCCAAATTCCCTGGCTGTTATTCCCAGGGACTTGAAAATTCATTTTACTTCATAGTGATGCATGCTGTACATCGTAACTAGATTTGAATTTATGAAAACGTTCTTTCGTTGCTATCATTGCACAATGAATGACGTTTTCGAGTTAAGTGAGATAATGTCATACAGAGCTTAATTTTTTTCTAACGAGCAAGTCCGTTACATGGAGCAATTTCGATAATAAGTTAATGATTATGATAAATGTCCTCGTTCAATATGAACTGGAAAACATTTAAATTTAATTATTCCAGCCTCAAGATTTGCTTTTGTGAGAATTGCAATGACTTATTCTACCCACCCAGAGGCATTGCTGATTATGAGAAGTTTCTTTTCTTTTACCAATTATTTGTACTTTACCTCATATGGTATTGAAATCTGTACTGCCGTAGGAAGAGAGTGTCCCACATAAGATACCTTGAAAACTTTCATGCATAAAAAGTTTCAGGGATCCAAGGAAGTATGTCAGAACATTAATGAGATTTATGATTAATTCTCATACAAATGCCATAAACTTATTAAAATAAATGTTTAGTATGTGCCGTTCATTTCTTTGACAGTTCGTTACCGCCGAATTTTTAAAGACTAATATATGAAGACTTTCATTTTTCAGTTGGTGGTTATTTTGAGACAGCTCTCTTCAATAACACCTGAGTGATTGTTATTGGTAACTAGTCTGCTCAATCGGGCACGACGGGCTCGTCATTGTTATGGCTGCTGTCCTGAATGAATTTATGCGGGCCATTATTTTTCGGTCACTCAATAGAATATCCGTTCTGCTATCAATTGCAGTGATAAGATTCAATGTCTGAAATTAAAACGCATCTATAATCAATGACGGTGATAAGATTTGTTTTCGGAATTAATTACGCTTCTTTAATAAATTGCAGTGATGAACTTAACACTCTAACTGCGATGGGTTAATGGACTTCAATATTCAATTCAATTTTAAATTCAATTGTGGTAATCAACCTCGAAAATTGAAAACATAAACTGGATCAGGCCTTTATTTAGCTTTCATTGAGGATTAGTAAAAAAGGGTTAGTGACTGTAGGTTGATCAGCAGCACTAGAAAAACCCCTAAGTGACCACCGGTGGGTCACTTCGCAGGAAATGTGTTAAATTAATAACGTAAGAAACGCAATGCGCTCGCTAAAGCATTTCTGAGTTTGTATTCATGATTTAATTCATCTGGAAGCTGTCTGAATGCAAAATATGAGTCGTACGAGCACAAATCCAGGTTTCATGAGAAGTGAGCCTTCGAAAGTCAGTTTTCTACTGAAAATTCAACGAAAACCAAATCAAGTATCGCAAAAAATCCTGGACTGATTTTCAACCAATTTGCTGGTACCCTTTCTTCAACGATGGCAGCCACAAGCAAAAAATACTGCTACGCTCGTGTTTATGTGCTCATTTTTTTCCATTACTAAGTCTTCTCGAAATTACGGCAAATTCTACATAAATTTTATCCTGCAAAAGATGTCGCTACTACGGATGCAGCACTGAGCAAGTATGCTACCCGTGAGCAAATTGGGCAAGAAAACATCATCTCTCGGCTACGTCACTTCACAGCACAAAAGAAATGTTCGTAAATGGCCGTGAAAATAAAGCACCTTTATTAATCGTTCTATTATAACAATTGAGTTTTATTCATGTAAATTTTTTTTTCACTTTCTTAACCTCCCTACAGGAAGGATGTGACAGCAAAGCAGCTTCTGAGAGAATAAGAAACAGTGTTCCTTTCTAACCTCTTCTAACCGTCGTCTCCATATCATATCAACTCCAGAGAGCTGCTGTCTGATGAGAGACTGCGGGTATCGAACTGGGATTGATCCAGGATCTGTCTCGTCCAAAGTGAGCTGCATATAACCCCTGCGTCACTGAATAAACGATCACCACTACGAATAATTCAATGCAACCTTCGTACAAAATGTAGACGGCTCTCAGCAGAAACGAGCGAAATCATTATAAAGAAAATCGAATACATGAGCCATCCGTACGCAAATCTCGGATCAATGCTGCTGATGCTTAAGCCTTTGAATAAGTAACTCTTAGTGTTGCGGCAGACAACCACTAAAGTAGCGCAAAAGCATCACAGAATTGTACCACAACTCGAAGATCCTGTTGTTTGTCTCGCCAATATACCTGGTCCCAACGTATTCGAAGTCAAAAACATAATTCTGAACTACATAATTCAGACTCCTGGAAAAATGCTCTTGATATTTTTTTCTGATTGTAAGACATTGATTTCGTCCAGAAGGCATTCGGTTCCTATAGAGTATCAAAAATGCAATAAGTTAGAAATTGATCCAATATCGTTTCAACATCAAAACAAGATTATGAGGAATATTCGACGTATAGAAAATGCTGTATATTAAACAGGGATAGTAGTATTTTTTTCGTATGTGACTGTTATCGTTCGAACAAGGGTTTGAACTAATTAGTTCAAAATAAGTTCAGTATATTTTTCACAGTCACACAGTATATTTTTCAATAAATTCAGTATATTCAGTATATTTTTCAGTATATTCAGTATATTTTTCACAGTATGGGACAGTCACACGAAGTGTAGAACAATTATTTGGGGAGTTGTAGCATTTCAGAGTTTGAGGAGGTTAGAAATTATGTTTCCAACCTTATTTAGAGTAACAAGTATTCAGCTTTCTATCTAGTAGGTTGAGGTTAAAGAGATGTAGTGATTTCACGAGTGGTTTATGTTTTTGGCTCACTTCAGGCATGAAAGAATAAGATAAGTCTTTGACAGCAGCAAAATTTGCCAAATTAACAAGCGTAAAACGACCTCAATCTTCATGAACTTATGTTTGAGCGCCTGAAACTGTTTGGCTAAATAGATGCCATTATCCAATTATGCTTTAATCTTCTCACGCAGCTCTGTAACTCCAATGACGACCTACTTCTACTAACATAAAATTAGTCCATGGCGAGTTTAGGCGATCACGCAGGCATACGAGCTAAGAAGATTGGCCGAGGGAAGCATTGGTGATCGCTGGAATATTAATACCACCTCATTTTATTTGCGGCTGTAAACACTTTTTGTGAGCTGATATTGAGTCACGTAAGCCAAACTTTGTTCCGTGTTTCTTTTCAGTATTTTCGTTGGTGCACGGTATTAAAGCATGAACACTCCACGAATATCATCATTTACAAATATAATTTCTACATTGGGCATAGCGATTTTCACCTTTCTCGAAACAGTATTCCTCCGAATTTTTTACCTTGCTTGCATTTGCTAAGAACGTTTTAATGAAACTCTGCATAAAACGGACAAAGTTGCCTGAAAAAAGCTTCACGAGACTTATTTCCCAAAATAGCATGCTGTTTTCGTTATCTGAAGCTCTTTCATTAAGCACTGCTTCAATAGAGGTTGAATTTATAGCCATTTGATATCTGAAGCTCTTTAATTGGTCGCTGGTTTAATAGACGGTGGATTTATTTATTTAGGAACCATTCAGCAGCTCCCGCTGCCTCGGTCTCGCTTGGCCCAAAGAGACCTGCTGCAGTCCTTCTTTGGTATTGATCCACCCTGCTCGGCTTCGAGGTCTATCTGCGTATCTAATTGCGGTCGATACGTCTCTGATAGGCGAATATCTTTATCTTCATTATTATTACTTCAAAAACACCAAGTGAAAAGACTCCTTCAGGTATTGAGTCGTCAGTGTTTTTCCAGATCATATAACTAGGAGCAAACATATAGGATACACGGAGCGCATGCGCTCCTCTTGATCTGTCAGAGGTGCCATTTTGAGTCGCCGAGTGGTGGAGGTAGGAGGTTTGCCGGAGCTACTCTTCAAATCCTTTTCCTACCACATTGTGAAATAAAATCATTCGGAAATCGGTGCAGAGTGAACATTTTGAACTGACATGTGCGAACGATGGCTGAAATGCCAATTTCCCACTCTCTCATTCAAATGGGTGCTTCATTTTGCGTGAGAATTAGATGCAAACATTAAGTGCTGGTGAATGAGTGTGTGCGTGCATCATTCAAAGGAATTACCCTCATAGAATCTCACTCCTGATTCGGCGAGTAAGCGGTCATCATGTCGGCCGAGAAGAAGCTCTGTGCGGGCATAATGCTATGTCAGATGACCGCAATTTTATCCGGGGTAGCTCTCCTGTACTTAGCGGTGATAGTGGTGATCCCATCCAAAGAAGAACTTGAGCTAGGCTTTTACACCACGCCCATCATGTGCACGACAGTCCATGCCGAGGACGTTTCATTGCGTGAGACGAAAGATGCCAAAAAAGCAGACTGCGACTGGGTGACGTGCGGCGAGTGGTGCTTGTCCAAAACCGCCTCACCCTGCATGCAAATTCACGTTCTAGCTCGCAAAAATGGCTCGAAAGTTACTTTCCACAACTGCGTTGATGTTGAACACAGAGAATGCTCTGGTCTCGACGTTAACAAGACTCAGATTTGGAAGTGCAGAAAAGGCCAATGTAAAAGCCTGCAAGGGCTGTTCAACTGCACAAGAGAAGATGATAATGTGTGCAGAGAAATGACGTCTGCTTTTCATTGCAAAGGTAAAACCATCAGCCCGACAAAAGTCATTTGCACTGACGAGAAGTGTGAGAAGCGTCTACACGGTGTGAACAGCTGTTCAGAAGGTGCATGTAACGAAGTGAAAAATGTCAGCATATACTGGAAAGATTGTACAAGACGATGCACAGATTTACATGTTGGTGAACGAAATACTGTCATTTTCAGTAAAGAGAAATTAATCACAAGTGAGTGCACCGGAGTAACTTCTTCTTCAGCTTCAGTCGACAACAACACCATCGAGGTGCTGAACACTGATACTGGATGGACAAATAAAAACAGGGTGGCTTTTCTGTTCTGTACGTACGTCAGGCAAGAAAAGGAAAAAGAGGGAAACTACGAACTTGTGTTAGAGGATTGTTTCAACGGTACGGTTGGCGACGCCGTGAGGGTTAGAAACGTAACTGATTATCGCGATCTGTTGACATACCATAAAGAGCTCACTTCCAAAACCTCGGAGCTTCTGATAAACACGGAAGAATCACTGGGCATAATGAACGTCACCAAGTTATTGATAAATCCTCAAGGCTGCTCTAACACGCTCAGCAGCGCTTGTAAGAGGTTCTTCGATGGCCATGCCACCGACGGCCTCGATGGCAAGACGGCAGATCGATTCCCATGCTACTACACTGACAAAGACTACAGGTTTGTCATTGGTCAATACAACCCGAAGAACACCTTCGTGTTCTTGCTCCTGGCATCAGTGGTTCCTGGTGCGCTGTTCATTTTTGCGTGCTTCGTCCTGTTCCTCTGCTCCAAGAGCGTCGGTGTGAATGACGAAGGGCATCTCCATCTTACGCTGCTCAAGGGCGCCGGCAATGGAGGTAAAACCGATCACGACGACCGTGATTTCAACGACTCCTCCTAATCCTTACGACGTGTGGGGGTTACCGTCCTTCCTGGACTTGGGAAGGCCCATAGTAGGTGCCACAGCTAAAAAATTTCATGCTTCGGCACAAACGCTTCAGACTTGCATGGGCGACAGTCTTAGGCTTAGTGTTGGACACGGTACCGTACGCACAGTACATAGCAGGCACGGCTGACAGGGTGTGAGGTGCAAGAATGAAGTCATTGCGACTGTGCCACTCTTAGGTCACATTACCGAAGCAAAAATTCTACCGCGGCATATAAATAGACAGCTTTTTTGAATGATGTTTATAACAGTAATTTTGATGTGCATTCGTTCGTGAATTCTATGCACCTGCAATTTCACCGAGATGGGCAATCAATACTTTATGTTTCAGAAGCACTCTATATTCATTCGTCCAAAGGGTTTTTTCATATTTTCAAATCTATGGAAAACGAATGCAAGAAACGTGTTTTTCCTCACAGAATATCACAGATGCTGAGTTACTGAATGAATGGCCCTTTTGTTTTGTGTTATTAGTGCGGCTGCGAGGCTACAAGTTAATTAGCACTTATTAGCTGCACTACAGCATGCCTTGGCTTTGCTCTATTCGGCTTTTGTTACATTATCAGCACGAGCACACGCACTACGGACGAGTTCCAGGGGCAGTGTCTTCAAATAAACCACGTCATCGCACAAGTATAGCCGGCACCTTAAGTGATTGTTCCAATTTTACAGGGCTACGATATTTGCTGATGTTTTAGGCCAAAATCCGCACATTTGGAGCTTTTGCAACATAATTTAAGCTCACCAAATGTGTCACGGATTTTATTTTTTGAAAAAGCCGAAACTTGAGGATTTTTGCTAGAAAACAGCAGATCGTTTTTTTGCAAAATAATTTGACGTGACAGATTGTGGTGACGGGACGTGATGTGGAAATAACGCAACTTGAAGATTTTGACCGGAAAAACAGTATATAGCGTAGCCCATTTAAAAGATCTTACGGTGCTAGGTTTACTCTTACGACGACGGTTACTTTTGAAAATCCGTTGCAAGTTGAGTAGAAGAGACGACGCAAAGGATCCCTGTGTCTCGCTGCAGAATGCGCATGCGTTACGTAAATGGGCACACAACTCACTTTCCTTTGCGGTGGATGCATTAGTGTGGTATAGCTGTAGCTGTGTTAATTCAGATTTGTGTTATCAATGTTATCAATCAATTGAAATTTCATAAAACTCATCAGCAACAAATATAAATAAAAATCCCGAGTTTGACTAACAATGAGCATACAGAGACTATATAATTCATATTATACAACGCTGAGACTAACTACTCAAAAAATTTGTACATTATTTCATTACTCATGACATTATCATTTTTAATGATTTGATAACTCAATTGTTTTTATTTTTATTCAATTACGTAACATCAGGTTTACGATAATAGTATTTTCATCATTTTTTACGAACAATAGTTTTCATTTTACCATTAGTGCTGCGTGTGATTACTAATAAACTAAAGTTATTTTCTCAGACCAATTTGTGACCAATGATCATATTTTTTAGTGATTCAGAAATGTTAGCATCACTCATTTAGAATAAACACATGATAAATGACTCATGCAAACACGAAGAGTGCATGAAAATGAAGTGCTCTTTATTCACTCAAGAGAATATTTTAGTATTCACTACTTTTACACTAAATGAAATGCCAGCATGTCACTTGCAGTTTCTGAGCAGTACTTCTACAACACGCATCGATTGTCACAAGTGGTTTTAGAAATCTCATCGTCGACGTTACCCAACGAATCAAAGTTAACATGTTCATGAATCATCAGAAATTCGAATAAATCGATATGCACTCCTCACCATCATGCACCACAAAATGGCGATCGCATAACACTCGCACGTGGTGATTTTTTTATTGCACTGAGGTAAAAAGTGTCATTAATATTATTGCTGTTTTGTAGAGGGGAACATTGAATTACCTTTCAGGAGAGAATATTGGTTGGCGTTGTGGAGGAAGATATTGGGTAGCCTTGCAGAAGATTATATTGGATGAACTCGCAGAGAGTATAATATTGAACAGCCTATCCTAGATGAATATTAGGTGGCCTTCGAGAGGAAGATATTGGGTAGCCTTGCTGAAGATTATATTGGATGAACTCGCAGAGAGTATAATATTGAACAGCCTATCCTAGATGAATATTAGGTGGCCTTCGAGAGGAAGATTTTGGGTAGCCTTGCAGAAGATTATATTGGATGAACTCGCAGAGAGTATAATATTGAACAGCCTTGCCTAGATGAATATTAGGTGGCCTTCGAGAGGAAGATATTGGGTAGCCTTGCAGAAGATTATATTGGATGAACTCGCAGAGAGTATAATATTGAACAGCCTATCTTAGATGAATATTAGGTGGCCTTCGAGAGGAAGATATTGGGTAGCCTTGCAGAAGATAATATTGGATAATCTTAATATTGAACAGTCTTTCAGAGAGAATATTAGGTGGCCTTGGAGAGGAAGATTTTGGGTATAACCTTGCAGATGATAATATTGGATAACCTTAATATTGAACAGCCTTTCAAAGAAGAATATTGGTTGGCCTTGGAGAGAAGGATATTGGGTAGCCTTGCAGAAGATAACATTAGATGATCTTAATTTTGAACAGCCTTGCATAGAAGAATGGGTGGCCTACCAAAGGAAGAGATTGGGTACCTTGATAGAGAAGGAAATTGAGTAGCGTTGGAGAGGAAAGTATTGGGTAGCCTTGCGAAGGAGGATCTCGGGTCTCTTTGCAGAGGCTCGTGGCCAAATAGTTTCAGCCCGAATTCGTTTTAATTGTCCATTTAGAAACAATCGATCTAAGTCTGGGGAAAATTACAACATGTCGTCAGTAGATACTGACGTCCATTGGATTTACTGCTATCCATCAAGGTCTGTCTAAGATGTTTTCCATATGAAGTTTTAAAAATCTGAATCCTAATATAATAGCACTGAATTCAATTCGCACAGCTATGTTCTACAAGCCTCTACTCTGCGTCTTGAATTTATTACACTATTATATTCACAGTACTACGCTCGTTAAACTATACAGCACTGCAATTAATGTCTATTTCATAGTTTTGTTCGCTAGTACAGCAGGAAATGCCTTATGGTAAAAATTTTTAAGTTCGCCTTCAATTTCATGCCTGATTTTTAAAATGAAACCACAGTCATTGAAAAGTAGTTGACTGCAGTATTTGATCGCAAGGTTATTCACATAGAAATAATGAATATTACCATGTACATTTCGCAGGAACACAACCCCTGAAATAAATGATGAATTGAAATCAATTTCAAAAGGACATGAATTGTGAGTAATTCTACTTCCAATGAAGTATGAGCATTCTTCTGACTCATCGTTAAACGAATAGTTTTCAAGTTCTAAATTATTTTTTTGGAGGATATTTACATATCGTTCACACTGTACATACCGGAAACAATTATCTCCAGAAAATCCTTTGATGCCGTTCTTTATAGGGGCGTTTTTCCCGATATTCAGTTGTTCCACACCATCGATTTCTATAAGATTTAGGTAGAGTGTCTGTCCTAGACACTTGGAAACTTTCTGTTCGACGCAACCGCAACTGGCAGCGTGATGTCACTTCGAGTATTGAGCTGCCACAAAAACACTTCTAATTTGCCAGTATATGTGACTCAGGTTTAGCGTTTTTCATTATTTGAAGTTTAGCATCTGCCATTATCGCAGTTTAGCATTTGCCATTATTCGAAGTTTAGCATTTGCCATTATTCGAAGTTTAGCATTTGCCATTATTTGAAGTTTAGCATTTGCCATTATTCGAAGTTTAGCATTTGCCATTATTTGAAGTTTAGTATTTACCATTTATTGATATTTTACATTTACCAACACATGAAGTTACTATGATTTGAAGTTCAAACTTGCACCAAAAAGCAGAAAACAGGTCATATCAATATTAAGTACAGACCCGAAACTGAATATGAAATTAGTAATAGAACGATGATATCTAAATCGATTAAACTTCTTTTATATGAATTATATTTTATAATAAACTTTGTTTCATACGCTTCAAGGAATCGGTGGGACTAAATAAATTAAAAAAAATCAATGTAAATAAGTTCTAAATAGAACTTCAATTCAACTGTCTAAAGAACAGAAAATGCTATCAATCATGAACCTAGTTTCATACCAAAAAATGAACATTCAAAAATAATATACCGAGGCTTTGGAAATTTTCCGCAATTTTTTTTTTTGTAAATTATACGAAGTGCTTATGAACGCTCAGGCATTTTATATATAAACCTAAATTACTTCATTGATTAGGAACGTGAACGTCAGAATTGATGCTTTTTTCCAGAACTCAGCATCTGTAATAAATGCACAGAAATTATAACGGGGATATTTGTCTCGTATCCTGGAATAACTTTTTACTAATGAGCAATATTGATAAGTCTATTATCAACGAAAAACTTTGTTAACATTATAAGCAAATTTTTTAAGGTACGCAGTTTCCCTCCCTTGTCGTAGGGATTCCCTTGTCACGTTTTACTTCTCTGGCATATCGCTTCTGCTGTTTCTTTAAACCTTTTACAAAATGCGATTATTTCTAAAATAATTTATACTCGGCCGCAGATATCCTACTTTTTGTTTATCTTGGACTGCCCGACAAATTTCATTTCTTTTGTATGGAAAATACACGCTAACACAAATTCTGTGAATGTTCTTTTGAAGTCTTTGGTTCTGAACTTCCCCCCACAGAAAAACTGGAAGTTATTAAGAAATCCATGTTTAGAAACATCAAAATGATAAAAACAATATAATATTTACACCTTTAGCAGTGTTGGCTCTCAAATTGTGAAGTCATCCGCTGAGTGAGCAAGATTAAAGCATGTTACCATTCATTACAAGCTCATATTCGCGCTAAAAAAACTAATTCTTCATATTGACAATTTTCTTCATTCCTCACTTTACTCAGTGACAAATTTTGTTTTCGTTTGCATTTGAGGAATCAAAATTTACCACACGACTTTGAAAAAAATCATTAAAAGTTCAATTTTTGAATTGTCATTCATCTTCATTTGTAGGAGAATAAAATCTTCATGGTTCAATCGTACTGATTCTATTAAACTTGAAAAATATGTTGGAAATGATGATGAAAAATTTAATCGAATTAATATTCAACTTGTTCTATGGAGAGTAATTTTGTTTTAATTTTTTCATAATCCAAGACGTTATTTTACTCGCACGTTATAAATAAAGTTGCAGTGGAAAATCTTGATTGATATAAATTTACGTCCTGAGTCCTTCCTGGCTGATCAAAGTATTTTCTTGAATTTTTCTTCATGAATAATTTACGTGCACATCACAAAAGCTTCTGTTTCAAAATCGAATCACTCCTTTATTTATATAATTTTTAGACGTCAACTATTGGTGTCAGTTTTTAATACATATCTCGCAAGTTTTCTGCTTCCAAATTTTTTTCGATTATATTTGGTGTCCTAGTAACATTTTTGTCATTATTGTTGGTCCGTGTCAGTCGTGTTTCTATTCGTGTAACTACTCTACTGCTCGGTTAGTGCCCTCTGCTATGCCCGTTCTCCATGTTTATAAAGGTTGCTAGTCGTTCCTTTGCAATTTACTTTTTCACTCCCCAAAATTTATTACATCGAAACAACTCTGTTCTCAAAGAAAATTATTCCCCAGCTTAATGACTACCAGTTTGAACCTCGTTGAATGCTAGTATAGAGAACGGAAATATTCTTCATACATTCTCGTTAGCACCACTCAATGTTTTTCACTAAACGTTTAAAAATCTCAGGTTTCATCTCGTCGTGACGATCTCACCCCGGCTAGATCATAATGCTTTCTTTCTTTCCATGTTTCCGCCGCGTTGCTTGGATCTCCTCATCGGAACGATCTGGCGACTTCCTCGGTGGCCTCCGCACATCGACACCTGAAAATCGGCAAAAACTTACACGCAACCCCATTTTCTTCGTATCGAAACTTTTTTACTTTTGATGACCTATCTATGATTTTTGACCCGTGTTATTACTGTATATTATTATCATTGCCTCATTTTTTGCGAGTGCCCGGTGAATTTTAATTCAATCAATAAATCTTTTTTAATTTTACGTCAATTTACCTAATGACAATTGCTATGCAATGATTTTAACCCGTTTTTGACCCGTGTTTTTACTGTATATTATTATCATTGCCTCATTTTTTGTGAGTGTCCGGTGAATTTTAATTCAACCAATAAATTTTTTTGCAATTTTGCGTTAATTTACCTAATGACCATTGCTATGCAATGATTTTCTGTATCATATTGCACTTTTTGCTTGAATAACTCGTTGCTAAAATATTTATTTTGCTAACCGACATAAATCCGAATGCCAATTTTTTCCGAATTCATTTTCATTTCTGTACATCGTTGACTTCATTGTTTTGATTACAATCATTGATTTCATTGTTTTGGTTGTTACTCTATGAACAAACACATAATAAAATAATTTTCTTCTCTCTCCTTCTCACACACACTCACACAACTTCATCATTTCCCTACGAAAACCCTTTTCTTCATTCTTTGGAATCGTTTCATAATAAACAGTTGCGAAAGAACCAGTGCAGTTTGACGAACTTTTGTGACGGACTGGTCCCTCCGAAAAAGAAACAGACAAAGAGATGTTGACTCGCTTCACCAATGACTTGACATCAGTTAACTCGCTGGAGAAACCTTACGTAAACAGTTTGGAGAACATCTCTGGAGATTCTAACGAAACTCTTCCATGTTGAATGTTGCTTGTCTCTCTGTGCAAACCTAAATGAGATTCGCTTGTCGTAGGACTCGTTAGCTCTTTCGTTTTTCATTTCTAACACAAGCCCGTTGTAAAATCCGTGTTTTGTTGTGACCTGCACCGCTTCAGCTAGAGGAACCTAGCAGATATATTTTTAATGTCCAAAAGAAAACTGAAATACTTTTTGACGTTTAAATGTTCTCCGACGGTAAGCGAGTGATTATTAGGCTTAATTCATTTAACTTGATGTCTTGTTTCGCTTTCATACTCCCGTTTTGTTAAAAATCGTGAATAAGATCTCAAAATTATCAGTAACTTTCAGCCGCTTTGCCCTATCGATACAGAAGGCAACGGGTCAATTCCTTATTGAACATTGTAGAGATTTATCGTAATTCTTAGGTCAAAAATGTTCGCAGAAAAAGTGCCTGTGCCGAGAAGATGATTGAAGGAAGATTTCAGTCTCATTAGCTGAGACGTCACCGCCTTAGTTTGCCTTGATGACTGACGGAAGACTTTCGTTTTGATTACGGACAAATCATCACTGGTACATGACCGAAACTATCTAGAAATTTGTCACTCTTAAAACACAAGAAAAATGACAGAGCCAGAACCATCATTTGGTGTGAAACTCAAATACTACACAACCCTCACTTTGGGCCTCACAGCATGCTTGTCGTGTTTTGTTTTCTTCTTCCTCATTCCGTTCATATTAGATCCATCCGTGTCCACCCTCATGGCTGATTTCGATCCAGATCCAGTAGTTTGTAAAACAATATTCAGTGAACATGTCTTCGGCATGAAAAACTGCTCCTGGTCGTCGTGCAAAATCGGGTGCACTGTGGACCAATATGAGTGTGATCGAATATTCGTGAACTACATGGCTAAAAAGTATGAGGATTTCGAAGGAACGGAATATTACGAAGATGATGATGACATTTGGGTTGTAAAAGGAGTACCTATCTTCGTGAACATCAAAGGGTGCGGTTACCCACCAGCGACGAACTGCACCATCTACGCTGATGAATTTGGGCCCGTAGGAACGATTTTCCCCTGCTACTATTCAAGGGCCAAACCCAATTTGGTGATCACCGAGTACTCCTGGGAAGGAGCAGTGCACCCGATGATCATGGCTCTTATCTTGCCTAACCTCATCACTGGAGTATCTCTGGGCGTGCTCAGCTACTGGTGGTATCCAGGATGCCAGAAGAAAGAAAACTCGTACGAGATTCCGCCAGATCAACAAAGCCAGCAAGACGGAGATGATGAAGAGAAAGAAGGAGATGAAAAATCTGACGATGGGAGTATTGGAACTGAAAAGAAGAAACCTGCCGAAACTAAAATAGACATCATGGCTGAGGAAGGGAAAAAGATGAACAACCTTGCTGACGTCGAGGAGAAGTAAGGCTGTAGAACATTGATGCTGATAATTGAATGTATGCCAATGCACGCATGTCTTCTGGTGTTTTGAAAAATATGTTTCGCTATAATTTTTGTTTGTCAGCTTTTTGTGTTGAGAGTTGTTTGTTATCGCAATCATGTCATCGTGAAAGTTTTGCTCTATGATTTAACTGTGCTTTTGATTGCCCCTAATGGAGTTTACTTTATGACGAATTATATCTAATCACATCAAGTGCAAATTGTTTCAGTGCATTTTCATGCAGAAAAATGCAAAAATTTTCTCAAACCGTAGGATTCAAAGTTTTGTAAATAATTGAAAGTTTGGGAAACTAGACTTGAATATAAAGAGTCAGTATGAATTGGCATAAACAATGAATGTTTGCCTGAGAACTTGCCTAGAATTTTCATTCCTATTAACAACTTGCTGAATAATTGGAATTCAAGTAAGAATTGGCCTTAAAAATAAATACAAGTCTCAGAAAGAACTTCCCTTAGAATTTGAAGTTACGCTAATTCCCCTTAGAATTGCAAGTTTCAGAAATAGCTTACCGTAGAAATAAAAGTCTGTTATGAACTTGTCTCAGAATAGACCACTGCGAATTGACGCCTGAATGAGAAGTCTTGCGAAGAGCTTGCTAACCAGTCCGTCGCTCGTGCAGGAAGGTGTGACCAGATGCAGGAGGGCTGCCATAGCTGCCGAGGAAGCTGCCACCACTGAGAACGCACCGCAGCAGAGTCCACCCACAAGACTTCAGTGCGGACGAAGGCCCCGGGACAAGCCAAGCTTTCCAATCATCTACTACAGTCGAGCGTTTTTAATGAAGTTGTTCATGCTCATTATGAAGTAACTTGAAATTGCGTGGCTGCAATAGCTCGCGTATTGTTTCGTGGAATTGGATGAACGCTCTGCTTTCGGAAATTCTCTGATTCGATAATTTTTACGTTGCGGCTGACTGATGTAAAATATCAGTTAGTCCTTGGAACAGCTACTTCGAACGCGTTCAAGTATTTCCAATTGTGCTTCTACTCTGAACATATTGTATGTAGCTGCAAAATGATTCTCGCTTTTGGTGGAACAATGTAATTGTCCCACAGCAGTTGATATGCATTGTATTATGAACTTGCCATTACCGCTCATGAATTCTCCTCTCGTAGTAACTAATATGGGATTTCTCTTTGCTACTCTTTCAATAATCAATATCCATGTTCTCAATTTCTCAGCGGATGTTATGATAATGATAGCAGCAATGTATGTGGCGCGTCAATTATCGAGCCGTGCGCGCTATTCGAGCTATAGATTCAATGATTAGTAGTAAAAAAAATACGCAGGCGCGTTCACATCTGTTATTCTCGCTTTGAAAAAGCGAGTCAAAATTCGAGCGTATTTGTTTCTTGCTGTCGGGTTGTTCCTTATCAACGCTACAAATTTATGGAGAAAAGATACCGGTTTCAATACTCGGATATAAAGAATTTTATAGGCTCAACTTCGCACTGAGGGCTAATGGTTCTGAAAGTGTGAGTAGCATCTCGTTTCCAGGCCTTGACTTTGAGTGGTGGTGGCAGTGTCTATGGCAGGAATTGGTTGTCCTCCGTGATGTCGTACAGTTCAACGTTTAGTCCAACTCCGCTTCGGACATGAAGCAACTTTGCAGAACAATCGTAGAAATAAAGCAATCGGTCAACGAGTTCGATTCAGATTCAAATAAAGCTCACTGTTCAATTGCTCGAGTGTAGATTATGGCGTAGATTCAATGTACTTGTTGAACATGTTGATCGGCATGCTACGATGTGCACCTAACGACAAAGTTTTATTGTTGCTCCAGACCTTGAGACGATGAGGGACGATGGCGGTGACATTGCTTTACAAAATGAGTCATTTGAACTCCACGGAATTTAGCTCGCCTCGTCAGCGATATTTTGATCTGCTGTTCCTGAGTTCCACTGAACTATCCAATTCAAATTTGATCGCTTTTCTCAGTGCTATAGATCTATTTGTTAAGCTTAGAAAATTATTGTACATACTTGAGTAGATTGAATTGTTGCAACTATCTACATGTTTCCAATAGATATATTATGCTAAGGCATCATTACGCCATCTGCTGTAAATATCAAGATGCTTTTATAACCCATTTACGCTTGTATAACACCCATGCAGGCTAGGCTGCAGCTCATTCCCCAAAATAATGAAAATATACGTTACATTATCATACGCTTACTTTTATTCGAATTCAAGCTTCAGAATTATCTGATTATAGCTGTTGACACTTGCATGCAAAGAAGATCTAGCTCTGTATATTTTCAACGCATGCAATGTGTTTTGCGAAGTAATTTTTGAGTGCTCAATGCTACTCTTTAGCAGCTTCCTCAGATTAGCTTTCAGATGTAGAAATTGCTTTAGTTTATTGTTTCTAGCTGACAATTTTACGTGTATGCAAGTCCATTCATAAAAAGAATATTTGCATCAAGCTGTACCTATGAATTTTGTTAGGCAAGGATAGAAAGGTGTCTGAATTCGGACCTTCAACAGTTCCTTAACTTCATTTTCTCTGGTGACTAACCTATGTACCTTAAAGTTCGAATGCAGTACCCTGAGTTGCATTTTTATTTTTAAAGAAGGGGTGACTATATTTAGGATACCATGTACATCCGAAATGGATAATTTACGATGTTTCAGAACTTGTCATTACTCGCCATTATAATTTCCCATGACCACTTGCAAAAATTTTAACAAGGTAGCGTGCACAACATTTCAAGCCGTGGTAGAAAAAAACATTGCTCGTTGTAGGTAATTAAAACAATCATAGAAAACGATTACAACCTCAAAATGGAGCAGTTTTGAATTTTTCATCATTTATCTATAAGTAAAAATAATATGTAAAATATGTTCATTCGTATACCTGTTTCACAAATCTTTCTATACCATTGTGTGCAATTTGATTACCTCACAGACCACTTTATCTTCGCTCACGTTTTAGGCCCAATTTTCATGCATGTTTTTATACTATCTTTGGGGTTCAACCAGATACTTCACAAAGTTTTCTTCTTCAGTATAAGCATTCTTTCAATTTGTACCACTCATCTGCAAATATCTCAATTAAAATCTAAAGTTGCAAATGTAATTCGCAGCAGTATTTGTGTCTAAATCCAACAGTAAAACAGATATTGACGTTCATTCATTTCAACAGCGAAGCTTTTTGATACGTGTTTCTTGCATACTTGTGATTTAGAATTATTGAAGGGCACCTGAATGGACTTATTTATTGCATTATTTGTTTAATGAAAATTACAAGAATATACCGTAGCAGCTTAACTCTCTGAGGGAATTAAAATTTCCTCAGTTTTAAGCCTCGCAATTGGGAGTTGTTGTTACGCACTGAGCTTTTATGAGAAAAATGCCTTAATGTTCATGTCGCATTGATAATGACGTACGCTGTCATTCGGTTAACACGTTGGACAATTTTTTGTTGGCACAATATCAGGGCTTCCTCAAAGCACACAGCTCTAGCACATGGAATCGATACGAAGGAACATAACATTGTGGCGTCGCTTATGTACTTCAACTCGCTCTTATACCACGAAACTCTTGGACGAGCCAAACGAACAAAAACTTTTGAACATATTAATTTTGAAGACTTAATACCATGATTGTTAGACTCAAATGGCAAAGCGAATGGAAAAACTAATAAAATATTTGTTTTTGATAACTATTTATGACAATTGTTAAACTTAAATTGCTTCGGAAAAGGCTAGTACAACTCTTTTAAAGTAGTCATAGGTTAGAACATTTCAAGACACCATTGATGTCGTGTTTTATAGCTGACAACTTGATGTTTATCCTAATCCGTTGAGAAAAATAATGCATTAAAAAGCAACTATGCATATTTACCTGGCATGGATAGAACGGTACTTGATATCGAACATGAATCTTTTGAAGTTTAAAATTTAATATTCAGTCATAGTGTGCTTCTAATTTCAGTTTCATGACATAATAATGTCGTCTCTTTTGAGGGTTAGTAACCTGCTGAGTGAATATAAACTCCACTTTTGAACCCTCTTTCGTTAAGTTCGTACAAAAAGAATTTATAATGAACGTTACAAATGGAACACATACATAGTTTCACTCTGTATAGTTTCACTCTGTCACTCAACCCTATTTTGATAAATTTAGATTCGATTTCAGTTGAACGAATTTCAAACTTCCTCCATCGTTTGAAAAATTTGTTTCACTTCGAGAGATAGTGAAGGGCTTTAAAATGAAACTGTCTGTAATGTCTGTAATGTTCTGTTAGTTTCCAGAGGGTCACTGATAAGCACTGCGCTGAAATATGTTCCTAACAATTTTTATAAAAAATTCAAGGCGTTGCTTTTGGCTGTGAATGCTGATTTTATCCAAATTTTGTGATTGGAATTTCCATGAAGTTACCATAAGTTCGTATCTGTACAACCACCGTAAATTTTACCTAAAATTTTTGGTTTCTGATCCAATGACATCATTTCATAATGTTTTTATCGAGTATTGTACAATCCTAGACATACCGAAATAAAATTCATGATTGGTTAACAGCTTATCAGAGAGCGTAAGTCTTATAACTCTTTTAAACGAAGTGCCTTAGTTTGTTACTGATCGGGACGTTTCGAAGCAACACATTGAATAATACATTTTAACTTTCGTATTTTAAGTGTGAGAAAAGATTTTCATTTATCTTCGGTTCACATACTGCAATTTTTAACAGTTTTCCATCAAACTAGGATGTCGTACTCTATTTTGACATACAATGCTTGCCCAGGCAAAATCCATGTCATTATTTTGATGCTAGAAGTTTGCACCTGGTACTTTGATAGAAATAATGTATATTCGTTTGGAACTGATATTCCACTTAACATTATAAACGTCAAATTTTTTATTCGCTACAGCACGTACTTCAACTCAAAATGAAATTTTATAGGTCAATGCCGATGTTTTTCATTATGCACTATCGCAGTACGCAGTGCAATTTATTTGGAAAATTAAACTTATTCAAACATTATTTATGAAATTTATATTTGAAGTTAATGATGAAAGAACGAATTCTCATATCACTTGTGAAACTTAAATTTAAACCTATTATTGAACGAATGCATCCAAATATCACTTGTAAAATTGATATTTTTACCTAAAGATAAACGAATGATTTATGATTGAGCGTCTCCGAATGTTTACTTACATTTCTTAAATTTCTAAATTTCGTAGATTTTCTTATTGATCGTCTTTAGTGTACGGGTTTTCAAATTATGAAGTACTATCTGTAAACTATTCATATAAGCCAAGGACAAACTTATCTCGTGAAAATTATCAACAGAAGGACTCAAGGAGTATCTTAATTATTTAAAAGTATCTAAAGTTTCTAATTTCCTTTCTTCCAATTTTCATTCCATGAGTAACCTTCAATAACGCTTATGTATATTAATGATATATTAACCGAGTGTTTAATGAATTTATCACTTATTCATGATACGGCTTCGTCTCCCTCGCACCAATCCTCATTCATGATTAACATTTGTTGACGTTTTAATAAACTGTTAATGAACATAAATACTTTCATGTAATTTTTGAGGCTTGGAATTATTTATGATGGACGGCATTAGTTTTAACATTATTTGAAAGGAATGTCTGAATTTATAAATTTGCACTTCTCGATTCTTCAAGCACAAGTCGGTACTACAACTGAAGAATTGAAGTTCTAGGATGAGGGAAATTATTTAGTGAATTTTGTTTTGTACTATCTGAAAAGAAGCATAGATGACGGGTTTGAAAAGATTTTTATTCCTAAAATACTGGAAGTTTTCATGCTGTTATAATACATCAAAGCTCACAGATTACGGACTTTCATTCGTGTTGTGTAAGAATAGAAGCTTTGAGATTGTAACGAAAGTTTTTAATCTCAAAACAGTGAAAGTGTTAATTCTTGTTTGTTACAGTGAAACAATTTCTATTTCTGGAGAATTTATCAACAAACTCGGGATCAAAAGTTTTGATAAAATTCTTGAATTTTTCCCCGGATGAAAGTCAATGTTTCCCAAGTCTTGTAGTCTATTCGACAGCTTGGCATTATTTTTTGACTTGAAAATGACGTAGAAATATTCACATTTCTTGTACTGTGTACTCCTGTTTTGCTTCTTATAATCGCGGCTTTGCTGATTATGAAGTTACCATAATTTACAAGTTGTTTTTAATACTGATAATACTCGCACCAAATCACTTTTATAGCTTTACCTTCACCGAGTCACGTTTTTTTCGACATTTTTATGAAATTCAGATAAAGTCACCCATAAAGGTTCACCGCCTTGGCCATCGAACGGCATATTTACGAGAACTATTTTTTATCTGAAATTGTATTACTCCAGTCTCTAGCTCGCATCGTGTGAACGCAAACTGTTCGTCCTGCAGTAAATATATTGATTGAAAAACCGTGCTTTTAAAAACTTCTACACTGCACGGGTTAGTTAACCTCATCGCTCTTAAATGAATTTTGGTCCACCTACCCATTTCTGGAAAAAGTTTCTACAAATAAGACAGAAAATCGGACACGTATGGTAGTCATCGAAACTTTGTTCATTAAATTAGATGAATATAAAAGCCAGAAGAATTGATATATTAACGAGCCTGCCTCAAACGCCTTTACTTGAAGCGTACCATAATTTACATTGAGTTAGGGAGAATGATTTAGAAAGCCAGCTACGCAGCTGTGATGTGATCACCTGAAGTATAGAGAATAAATATAAAACCCGGATAAAAATAAATTCAATAAATTATAAAAACCCGAAGAATTGATGTATTCACTAGCCAGACTCAAACGCGTTTATTTGAAGCGCAACATAGTATGCATTGAGTCAGGAAAAATGATTTAGAAACGAGCTACGCAGCTGTGATGTGAAGATCCTCTGAAGTGCAGAGCAGTACGCGCTGACCTCAGCTCGGTTTATCTCTCCTAAATAGCACCCTTCGTCTCCTGGAGGTTGTTCACCTCTGGTTCACTTCGTCCGCCTACTCTGTGATCATAACTCTTTAAGTGACTTGACATCAACGTATTTTTATTGAGAGTTATCACGTTGCAGCGATAATGTTTTCTTTTCCTCTCTCATATATCGACGAAGTTCGGAGCGGTAGCATTTTGTTTTCCTCTCTCAAATTTAAAGAAGTTTGGAGCTGTAATATTATTTCAACGAAGTTTGGAGCCGTAATATTTTGTTTTTCTCTCTCAAATTTAAATGAGGTTTGGAGCTGTAATATTATTTCAACGAAGTTTGGAGCCGTAATATTTCCTTTTCGTCTCTCATATTTCAACGAAGTTCTGAGCGGTAATATTTTGTTTTCCTCTCTTATATTTCAACGAAGTCATGCACACTCAAGATTTTACCGACGGTTATAACACCAAAGCCGCTTGCCTGTATTTTCGGTTCGTATATTTTCAATTGAAACGATGAAAGCTGTGGATTTATTCATATATCAGTTATAAAATATAAATTTACCCACAACCCTTTGAGAGGCTTCAAAAATACGTTCTGATTTTAAAGCATCGGAATGAAGTTGTATTCGTTGTGTCTCTGATAATGTATTTTTAGTTTTCATAGATCTCATTTGCACTGTTGTGAATTCCGCCGAGTTCTTTCATGCATTGCATCCCAGCGCTAAGGCGACCAACGACGTGCTTTCACGCTATTTCTTAATGTTAGAGCATGCATCGCTTTTGTTTCTCCTTATCGCATAATATTTCTACACGATATTTGCAATAAATTTGCTCAAACGTCATCTCTTTCTTAATGATCCCGGTACTAAAAATTTCTAAATACTGCGATTGCAAGGTTGTGAAGTAGTCGAATTTTTCTAATATTTGTTTAATTTCAGCTTCAATATGAGTGAGGTTTGTAGTTCAGCTCCGTTTTAGGGTTATTAATTTGCGCTGTTTCGGGGATTTGTGCTTCAAGGAAACAAATGTATTTGATTAATATCGTTTAGCATATTTCAAATGTACTGAAAATAGAAAAATGATACTCTTTGAGAAAGAGAAAATGGATTATTTTATTTCGCACCAAGCTAATCAATCGATAGTTTGAATTTTTCAGTGAAGTATAGTAATTAATAATCTGAAAAAATCAAATGAATTAAATGGTTAAAAAGAAATTAATCAGTGTACGAATAGATAAATAATAAAATGAATAATTAAACACATCGATAGATTAACAGCTATAAACGAACAGTTATATTTTTTAAATGGTCATTTACTAAGTCAACCGATGAATAAGAGCAGATTACATCATCTTCCTTGCACATCACAGAAGAACAATTGATTGCGGACAACCATCAAGAGACCTGAATATGAGGGCGCTTGCCTTCAGGTAATGACGCAATAACTAAAGCCATGAACTGTTGTTCATTATATCTGGCAGCTCATCATTCGAGGCTTGTCTTCATAAGCTACGTAAATCACGCTTGAACCTACTCTAGTAATGACCAATATCATGAACTTCGTTCATGTAATGACGGACGAGTATCATGAACCTCGATCAATTAATGACCAATATCATGAACCTCGATCAGTTGATGACCAATATTATGAACCTCGATCAAGTAACAACCAGTATCATGAACCTCGATCAAGTAATGACCATTTTCATGAACCTCGGTAAATTAATGACCAAAATCATGAACCTCGATCAATTAATGACCAATATTATGAACCACGATCACGCAAAGACGAGTATCATGAACCTCGATCAATTAATGACCAATATCATGAACCTCGATCAAGTAATGACCACTTTCATGAACCTCGATAAAGCTATAACCAAATCCATGAACCTCGATCGAACTCCTCAGCGACAAGATCCTACTGAAAAGTATCAAATTGAAAAAGCATTTTGCATCGTAGTTCAAACCGAATACATTTGAAAAAAAAAACAAAAAATACTCCCATAATCAAGGAAAAATAGATGTAACAATATGCCTGTGTCAGAACCTTCGTATCTCTCAAGATTACTACGAACCCTGAGGGCCTCTTTGCGTAGTTTTTACACGCGGGAAATCACTCATTAATTCTTTTACTTGATGAGACAGTATCAGCTACTGAGAGGTCAAGTAGATAACATCAATGATTCCCACGATAAATGAACAAGGTAAATGATTAAACGTCATTTCGGGGAATCAAGGAAATGTTCCGACTGATTAACTTTTAATCTGAAAAATCCGTCCAACAAGATGTTGCCAAACAATGGTAACTACTTCACGTGAGCACGGCGAGCTGGTTCGCTATCGTTTCAATTTCATAATTTTAGGTTATCACTAAAATGGTATTATGTGAAATGTTTATGATTGGTGTAAAATCGACGTTATTATTTTCCATTGTACGACAGAATAATTGTTACTCCCATTCTTCAATAGTTATACATTTAATAACCAAGGATAACATAGACCAAAAAAGCTACATCTGCCGTTCAAGTCATACCCAAGTAAAAGAACTTTTTCGACGCACATCTTTCAACTTCGAAAAGGTTTTTCTGGTGCACTTCCAATTAGAACATAAAAGCACAATATTTCATAATTGACTCGTGATAGCAATGTTTTTCCTTAAAAGTTACTGTAATTTCTGCTTCTCTGACGAACACCCACAGACAGTAGTGTTTGTTTATTGTACGTTGGTGAGACGAACTTTATCTGCATGTAAACATTTCCTACTACGTCCTGCATTGATACGTGGTGAAAAAGAATACAAGTGATGTTCGTTCAACATCAAATTTAACACCAAGAATTAGTTAAAATTTCCTAAATTAAGTACCACTTGAAACTCGGCGCAAGCTAAATGTTAGGGAGGCAGGTAGGGTTGAGGCAGATGTTCTCCGAAAATGTCTTCCTGCTGCGTCCATGAAGAACATAATAAATATAAATTCAGAGTCCTATTTTCTAAAACAAATCTAATCTATCATGTCACCTCGTAGAACCTAAAGTGTAATGGGCAACAGGTAGCCTTAACACTTTACGTACATTAGGAGGGTAGTGTTGAGTATTATATCACAACGCACTATAAGGAGGGGAGTGTAATATTACAACGCAATATAAGGAGGGTAGTGTAATGATCACAACGCAATATAAGGAGGGTAGTATAATATCGCAACGCAATATAAGGAGAGTCGTATAATATCACAACGCAATATAAGGAGGGTAGTGTAATGACCACAATGCAATATAAGGAGGGTAGTATAATATTACATCGCAATATAAGGAGGGTAGTATAATATCACAACGCAGTGTGTGCGAAGTCAATCACCGTAAAACAGAAGGCCGTGATCTCGATCTTTATCTTTTGAGTGGTCAGTAACAGCCACTTTGTATCGAGTGAAAAGGCTGAACCACACGCTATCGGGATTCGTGGTAGTGGCCTACTCGTGCAGACTGTAGTAAAGCAATCACCGTGACTCTCTTCACCTGCGCGCATCGTTCTTACACCGGCTCCAGACTGTCATCTCATTTTTTTGGCTTCCTCTGCTTGGGAAAGGTAAAGTGAGAGCTGCATAACAAATGCATGCTTCTACTCTTCAAGATATTCTCAACAAAGATACTATGTGAAATAGTTCTAAAATGTTTTAGCGGGGTTAAGAAAACGCATTTGCTGAGAAATAAAATTGAGACTGCTATCGTTGCTGAAATCTACTAGTCGGCTTAGAACTTCTCGGTTGAGAACTGATTTAGTTAAAATTTAAATTAAAGAACTTCCTAATGTTGTGCAATAAAATTGAATAAGACCAAGTGTTAACACAGGCTAAATCTAAGCATGGGTTTCGTTCATTCCTTTCGCTTTAGCACATGAGTTTCGAGTGACTGCGTGCTTTCTTCTTGAACCATAAATTTCCCTTGATGCTTTCCTCGACCAGAAAACCAAATACACCATATCATTAGCTGTAAATTATTTTTAATCACAGGGTTAAACATCTGTCAAAAAATACTTCTTTCGTTGTAAATCAGAGATATGGAGAAATATCACGGAAATAGTATAAAGAAATCTGTATGAAAGAATTAATTAGAGCCCATTTATCTACGTGAATATTACCGCTAACTTGAACATCAATGTGACCTGCTGTAGTGTGTGCAGGTGCTGGAGGGTATGTGTAAGGAAACGTTCTCCAAAGAGTGTCTCGTAACCAAGTATGGAAGGAAGAAATTCGCCAGCCCTCGGGCCACTACTTGCCCTCGGCGTCTTCTGCCTACTGAATCCTGGTACGGAAAGTTAGCATCTGTTCATAATTTTAGCCTTTATATTAAAATCAAAAATCCCTGCATAATGGCTTCCTTTTACTTCGCCTAATGATTTCAATTAGTTGTGGTTATCGTACACGTCATATGACCTTATTGTATTGCCACAATCATTTATTTTTATTCACTGCTTTCAATAAGTCTGCTAAAATAACGTTTTATAATGGGCAAAACCGTTGAATAATTGGCGTATTCGCTCTTATAAAATTTTTAGGTAGAGTGCTTCCATTTGATTTTGCTTAGAAAAGCTTTCTTGGAGAAAATGTATAACATGTGCATACCAATTTCAATACAGCAAATTTCCTTGCAGGCGATGCTGTGTGAATTCGTTAAAGAATCGAAATTTCTCATTTATAAATTTCACTAGTTTGATTCACCGAAGTACATACAGTTTTCATTCTTTGCTATTTTCATTAAACCTTGAGTTGCGAATTCCGCTAAGGTAATCCTTTCAACTTTACCATTTCTTAGACGTGAAATGTCATTTAATATTATAATATTTATTTCAATTTAATAATAACTGGATTAATTTTCAATTTCGAGTACGTCGCCTTTGTTATTGTCGCGTTCAGCCTACGCTATAAAATGTCGGTGCAATGTATAAATCAGTGAAATTATTTAGTATTTCGTTCAGGGAGCCTTATCTCAGTAAACGAAATACACGCTTGGATATAAATTCCTTAGCATTCCCGGGAAATTGCTTAACAAGTATAACAAAATCTTAGAAAAATCTTCTCATTTAGAAGACAATGAATTGTTTCCCTTACGATTACGATAACTTTTACCGCAAGCTAAAAAGTTCTGTAGCTTCACAGCTTCAGAATTCTTCACCTAAGAGTTCTGAAGTAACGTCTAACCCTCTTTTAGGAGAAAGTTCGAAATGAAAGCCTGTTCAACATTTAAAAAAGGATGAATGACTTCACAAACGATTACGATAAAATGTACAAATGAAGAAAGCTCAACATTTAAAATAGGATTAATCGCTTCTCTAACCGTTACGATAAAATGTACAAATGAAGGCATCCTCAACATTTAAAAAAAGAAGAATAACTTCACTAACCGAGAATCACCATAGAATTATGAAGTGACACCTAGTTCTCGTTCAGGAGTTTCGAGCTACTGTGTGCCGCGGGACTACGGCCTGGGTAGCGTGGTCTGTGTGGACACTCCCAGCCACTGCGACCTGCCGGGGCCTCTGCCTTCCGTGGGGGGTGACAGGCTACTTGTGGTCACGTCAGACAAGGCAGGCCAACGGTACAACCAAACTTACTATTCTTGGACGACAATGAGTTATGGTGAGAGTTTATACGCTGAACCTTGGAAATAATTTTGTATGGAGCGTGCGAAGAAATGCCCAATTTTTTATTCAGGCTCTTCTTGTTAATCAACAAGACAGCTATTCACATTTTTCCTACGGTAAGAAATACTGACCAAAAAATTTAACGTTGAACATGTCAGATGATTTGAAGAATATTTGAATCAAACAGATGAAGAGAGGCAAATATAATAATAATAGGCACTGTTGTGAAAAAACGACAAGACTTGTAATTACATTTTACTGCGGTAAAAACTTTCCCCAACAAATTTACATTCAATTTATGGTTTCCGGGTATCCAATTTCAGGAAAGACTCGATACGTAGCGCTCTAAATGCAGATACTGACTTTATGTTTTCATTTTTGAGCTAAGTAGCGAGATGTTGTATTTATTCAAAAATAGTTTACAGACGGCTGGTTTCACTTCCTTATGTATAACTCTTTATTTAAATTGTATTTCATAGAGGGAAAATAAAATTCATTCTTGTATATTTTCACATTCATTAGCATTTAATCGTTGTGAACACAAGTGTTGCAAGTTTCACAAAAGATCACGTGGCACACTCGTTTAATAGTAAAACACAACGTCGGACGAAGACGCTGGAAAAATACCGCTAGCTACTTCTCAGATGGACCTCAATCCAAACTCTAACAGAACCAACGTCAGTGGCAGGAATTCCAGGGGCATCTGGAGCAGCGTCAGCAGCTGACTCAGGAGGCCCAGATGCAGACTCAGCAGCGTCAGGAGCTGACTCAGCAACGTCAGAAACAGACTCAGCAGGCCCAGGTGCAGCTGATCATGCCAGGACCAGGACATCAAACGCAGAAGTGGTACTGAGTGTGGACCGTACAAAGCGCTACCAGAAAGTCGAAGGCTTCGGAGGAGCGTTCACTGATGCTGCTGCCCTCAACATCCTCAGCCTGCCTAGCGAGCTGCAGGACTGCATTGTCAGGTCAGGTGCATTTTGTTTGTTCTGAACGGATGGAAATGGGATGCTTTTGCTGTTTTATTTCGGAAGTTTTAATTTATGAAGTCATCTTACTTTAAAATTTTTTATTTCATAAATACATTGGTGATGTAACATTGCAGGATGTGACACAGACGTGATCTGACGTATTTTTAAAGGTAATGTAATGTTCCTCGTAACAATAAAATAATACTTTAAATAACATTTTCACGAAACTTTCTCTCCAAGATGTTCCTTCAACAAAGCATGCGTAGTTGTTATAATGCAAAATATACTAATTAGACGCAATAATTATTAAATCAGGTACAAGTGAAATACCTTCCCCCATTACCTAGTTAGAAATGTTTTCTCATTTTTGGAGAGCTTATGTTAATAAACAAAAACCATTGGCTTCAGGTCACACCGAGATAATTTTAAAAGATAATAATGAACACAGATATTTCATTACAATCAATTCAATGAAGCATTTGAAGTTAATAAACAAAACTCTTGGGTTCAGATCATATTTCAGCACTGACGGCATTCAGTACACAATGGGTCGAGTGCCAATCGGAGGGTCGGACTTCAGCGTACGCGCCTACACCTACGACGACCTCAACGAGGGACAAACCGACGAGAATCTGGCCAAGTTTGCTCTGCAAAGAGAGGATTTGCATCTGAAAGTAAGTAAGCGTATAGTTTTAAAGGTTTCACTCGTGAAATGGTATCACTTGATAAAATAGGGTCCGTGTATTATCAAGGTGTCTTTATAAGGTTCGTGTGCACTTGAATAATAGCTACCATTAGAAATGTTTGAATCTAAAGGTACTATCATATATTAGGAGCCTGATTTTAGGTGGTCTGTAAAATATGCTCAGAACTTACTGATGGTAATGTGTGAAACAAGTACTCGAAACTTAGAAGTTTCATAATTACATGTGAACAATGGCTCCATAGATATAAGTAAACAAAATTTTTAAAAAAGCTCAAATAAAATCTGCTGTTTGTGAACCAGGAACTGACCACTTTCAATAAGTTGTAGGTATTCACTACCTCGCACAACAATTGAGTCGTGAACAGCATCGGTAGAGTATAAAGAGAAGCCTGTTCTAAGGAAAAACTTCTGAAACAGCAGCACTAGTGGTGATGGAATCCAAACAACGATCTACATATAAAATACTTCACCATTCATGGTTACTTCATAACCCTACTGCTAGTGACCATTCCAAGTGAACTCGTCTGTTTTTGAGAACTTCCACCAACTTTTACTTCCTGATGCTGCTTTCTCCGTGGCTGTTACTCGCAGCAAACGAACGCTTCTTCCTATGCTATGTTTAAAACCAATGATGCTTTTCATATGATTTTTAATGGAAATAAACTGCTTTTCTTTTTGTTTCACATTAAATTTTTGTTCCTCAGCTTCCGCTGATAGCAGCAGCAGCGCGAGCGCGCAACTCTTCACAGCCGCTGAAGCTGGTCGGATCAGCCTGGTCAGCTCCCGTCTGGATGAAGACAGGGCCCAGACTGGATGGAAAGGGCAAGCTGCAAAGACGGTACTGGACAGTGTGGGCCCGGTATATCGCCAGGTTTGTATCCCAAAATCGCTTAACTCGTTGACCACGTGGTATATAAAGTAAAGTAAAGTGGTGTATAAAGTGTTGAATAGCCAATGAAGTACGGAGTAGCAGTATATAGTAGGTACTGAGTAGCCAATGTGGTGCAGAGTATCGTTATGAAGTACTGAGTAGCCTAAGTAGTACAATAAAGTACTGAGAATCTAGTGAGATAGGGTCCATCAGTATGAAATAATGAGTACCAAGTACTGAGTAGCCAATGAAAAACAGAGCATCAGTATAAAGTACTGAGTACCCAGAGAGTAACAGAACATCAGTTTACAGTACATAGTAGCCAAAGAAGTACACAGCCGAAACTACCGCCACAGGTTCCTGAAGGAGTACGAGAAGCGCGGTGTCAAGTTCTGGGCCGTGACGACACAGAACGAGCCCACGGACGGCCTCATCACCGACTTCCCCTTCAACGCTATGGGCTGGACCGCTCTCGAGCAGGTGAGTGGCTCCTGGGCTGGTGAGAGGCTCTTGGTCAGGTGAGTGGCTCCTGGTCAGGTGAGTGGCTCCTTGTCAGGTGAGTGACTCCTGGTCAGGTGAGTGGTTCCTAGTCAGGTGAGTGGCTCCTGGCCAGGTGAGTGGCTCCTGGACTGGCGAGTGGCTCCTGGTCAGGTGAGTGGCTCCTGGTCAGGTGAGTGTCTCCTGGTCAGGTGAGTGGCTCCTGGACTAGTAAGTGACTCCTGGTCAGGTGAGTGGCTCCTGATCAGGTGAGTGGCTCCTGGTCAGGTGAGATGCTCTTGTACTGGTGACTGGCTCTCGATCAAGTGAGTGGCTCCTGATCAGGTGAGTGGCTCCTGGTCAGGTGAGATGCTCTTGTACTGGTGACTGGCTCTCGATCAAGTGAGTGGCTCATGGACTGGTTAGTGGCTCCTGGTCAGGCGAGTGGATCCTGGTCAGATGAGTGGCTCCTGGTCAGGTGAGTGGCTCTTGTACTGGTGACTGGCTCTTGATCAGGTGAGGGGCTCTTGAACTGGTGAGTGGGGTTGACAACGGAGTGACTCTTCAACAGGTAAGAGGCTTTTGAACAGGTGAGTGACTTAAAATAAGAGAATGGCTACTGAACATGTGAGTGCCTCTTTAAATAGGTGAGTGTCTCTTGAAGAGGCGAGTGCTTCATGATCAGATGAAAGGCTTTTGAACAGATGAAAGGCTTTTTAACAGATGAATGACTCTTAATATGTAAGTGATTTTGCGACTAATGAGTGGCTCTTTAAATCGATGAGTGACTCTTGGACAGGTGAGTGGTTTTCAAACAGGTGAATTGCTCTTTAACTTAAAATCTCATCTGCGCATATACTTTCGTTTCACATCTGTAAATTTTTTTAGTTTCTCTAAATTCGTGCCAATAGTTTAGTAAATGATCTCATGGACGGACAATTTCTGTATTTATTTGTTGGCTTTTGTGAAACAATCTATTAAAAAATACATGCATTAACATATTATGACCAGAATATTATGCGTGCAGGCGGAGTGGGTGGGACAGTCTCTGGGGCCCACCTTAGCTGCAGAAGGCTTTGCCGACACCAAAATTTTCGTGCTTGACGACAACAGGATCGCCCTGCCTCACTGGATCGATGTGGTTCGTAGATTTTGAGCTGTTTTCCCTTCAAATTTTTGTGCTTGATGACAACAGGATCGCTCTACCTCACTGGATCGATGTGGCTTTGAGCTACTTACAATGGTCTGACTCCAGCATTCATCAAAATCGACGAGATCTGACTTTATTTTTCGTTGTCTTCAGATCAGTGTGTATGTTTCGTGTGTTAAAGTTTCTCAAGGTGGATTACGTATTATTTAAAATAATTGCTCATATCTGAAACAGATTTTAAGCTCTGTCTCGAGGAAAATTTAGAAGTAATCTTGCAGGGATGTAAATTCCTACTCTTCTCTCTGAGCTATCATTACTAGATTCTCACATACTTACCTAGAGGCTCACATAACATATTACCTAAAGGCTCATGGAATTCACCTACAAGCTCAAATGACCAGCATAAAGGCTCACGTGACCCACTGTATTAGACCCTCACATGACTCATAAACTAGAAGTTCACACGAGTCACCTATATATAGAGACTCACATAAGTGACCTCGAGGCTCACACGTGTCCCCTAGAGTCACACGACTCCCCTAGCGGCTTTCACCACTCACTTAAAGGCTTGCAGAACTCAATGAGAGGCGGACAGAGGAGAGCAAAAGGTTCCATGCCGTGCATGTTGCAGATGGCTGCGGTGAACAACACGCTCGCGTACGTGTCAGGAGTGGCCGTGCACTGGTACATCGACTTCCTGGTGCCGCCGTCTGTGCTGGACCGCACTCAAGAGATGTACCCGCACCTCCCCATCCTCTACACTGAGGCCTGCACAGGTAAGCACTTTAATTTTATCCAAAATTCTAATAACCACGTTCGGCGGCCGTTTGATGCATTTGTGCGTCAGATGTCTTTTGCTGTGTGCCGCTGACGTACATGCGCGTCAGTTGTTCATTTGCATTCAATGATGTATAATTATTTTCGGAAGGCACAATCTATTTGATGTTTTTTAAGAATTGATTTCTAAAATTAAATCTAATTTGACTAACTATAAATTATAACTATAGTTCGATTGATTTAACTCTAAACCAACTAATAGATACAACAATTTGTTCCCCAATGACACTTCAGTACGACGAAGGGAATATTTACGGAGATCCATTTTTTATCATAAGCTCAAAAGAGACTATGGTTGAAAGATTTAAGCACTGACGCATCTGTACACCCTGTCGTAATGCTCTCGCATGCATTTCATGCGCGGACATAGAATCTGAGAATGTGTTTCCACGTCATTACAAATCACAGCTCGAATCTGATAGAAATGATGGCTTTATTTCTAGGCTTAAAATATTGTTTGGCAATTTTAGAGTGAAATTCAGGAATAATTTTTATAACACGTCAGTCGTGCATGGCACTTAAAAAAATCATTCACCCATTTTCAGATACGCTTTCATACTCAGATCTTTTTGAATAGTAGAGTGCCATATGTTCAAATCTCGATTTGGTTTTTATAAATATCCAGTTATAGATAGATCCGTTCATGTGCAATAATAATGCACCATCATGAATTTTTTATACTGTTGATCATTATCATATAGGAGTAAGAGTGTGATCAATTTTTCACGTTTGACAAGTTCACTTTTCTGCGTTTTGGGACTGCTATTAAATTCCTCAGTTTGTCCGAAATTCGAAATTGTTGTCTAAAGCGTTTAAATACACTTTTTCAGCAATTCCAAACTATCTCACCAAAATAGAATAGAAAAAGTTTATCACATGCACTCGTCATACTACACGAGCAAAAATTAGTCCCAGTTATCCATCTCGTATACGATGAATGATTCAAGTTACATATAACTCGAAATAAACGGCACCTATTTTTCTCCGTCTAATTTCAGTTTGTCATAAGATGATGCCGCAAAACTCGAGGGATTCGTTGCATTTTCAACCGATAGAATTCGTGAGATTTTTGGGGATTTTTTGTATTGTGAGGCATTTTCAAACTTGATGATTTGTTGCATTTTCAACCGACAGGTTTTGTTTCTCAAATGACTGGATTAATGAGTTTTCTTGAATTTTTTCCATTTTGTAGCATTTTCAAGCTCGAGAATTCAAAACTCATGGATTTGTTACGTGTTCAAACTTGAGTATTTGCTGCATTTATGTACAAACGAAATAAATGACACCAATATACCTAAGTGCTAGATGAGGTTGTCGTAAGATGACGTCGCACGACTCGAGAATTCTATGCATTTCCCAACGGCAGGCCAGTGGCCGTGGCAGCCCCTGAAGGTGGTGTTGGGGAGCTGGCAGCGCGCTATTTACTACCTCGACGACATCATCGACGTGAGTATCTCACGATCACTTCGGAACACGATCAGGAGTTAATTAAGAGGTAGTTGAGGGATTGCGCAGAGAAGAAATTAATTGATTGATTTGAGAAGAAATTGAAGTTAATTAATTGAACTGAGATGAAAATAAAGTACGGTAATTGAGGTAAGAAGAAATTAATTGATTGATTTGAGAAGAAATTGATGTTGAGCAATTGAACTGAGAAGAACTAGAAGTAAGGTAATTGAGGCAAGAAGGAATTTAATAATTGATTGATATGAGAATAAATTGAAGTTGAGTAATTGAAATGAGAAGAAATTGAAGGAAGGTAATTGAGCTAAGAAGAAATTGAGTAACTGAGTTACGAAAAATGAGTAATTGTGTTGAAAAAAATTGAGTGATTGAGTTATGAAGTTGAGTAATTTAGTTTAGAAGTTTTTAAATGAATGAGTTCAGAAGTAATTGAACAATTGAGTTAAAAATTAATTGAGTTGAGAAGTAATTGAGCATTTGAGTTGATTTTAAATTGTCTAATTAAGATGAGTAGGAATTGAGTGATTGAATTCAGATGTATGTAATTAAGTAATTGAGTTGAAAAGTGATTGACTTATTTAGCTATGGGTAAGTTGAGAAGTAATTGGGTAATTAAGAATTAAGAAAGTAATTAAGCTGAGAAGTAATTGGGTGATTGAGTTATTGAGCTCATAAGTAATAATTGTAATAATGAGCTCAATTATGTAATGTAATTGTAAAGTAATCAAACAATTGAGCCCGCAAGTAATAGGGCATTTCATAATTCCTATTACATCATCTGAGAACACAGTAAAAAAATGATGAGCTGTCCCAAACGCCTTAAATAGTTACAGGGAGCTCATTCACAAATCAGATCAATAGGACTTAGCTCTCTTTTGATATCTACAGAAACTTCAACTCTGAATTGTTCTACGTTGAGCGTCCTATGAAGAGTCAAAAGTGTGAAAAGTTATACTTTTTGTGACCTGTACCTACACAAAAGAATCATGATGTCTTTTCTCTCAAGTTATTACTGCAAAATGACTGTCTGTAAACTGATATTTATGATTAAAGTTCTTTTATATTTCCAATAGGATCAGAAAACCGAATTCATGAATTTGCACCGACTAAATGAAGGTCAGAGTCAGGCTAAAGAATATTATCTGAAAACATCACTAATGTAGTTGAAATACATCAAAACTCATGCTAACATTTCTCATTATTTCTTCCAAGAACTTAAGTATATAAAAAAGAGAGAACGAGGAAAATGGTATTAAACATTTTTCATTAAAATGTATTCTTGAGACTGTGAAAAGACTCGTAAAAAATAGGACGTTTCGAGCCTTCGATCATCATCAGCAATAGGTACAAATTCGAGCAAAAAGTCATCTGTAAAATACAAAAAGAAAACGACTCAAAAAATGCATGACATTACTTATTGACTAGGGATAAAGGAAATGAGCTAAGATGATTATTTAAAACAGGTTTCGTTTTAAAAATGAACAGAGACTCTAAAATCCGCAATTCCGAAACGTCCTATTTTTTACGAGTCTTTTCACAGTCTCAAGAATACATTTTAATGAAAAATGTTTTATACCATTTTCCTGGTTCTCTCTTTTTTATTGAAAATTCGAAAACACCGAAATAGCTGTTAAGTATATATATAAGATACGTAAATTTTGAATGATGTATTCTAAGAAGATACATTATTATTTCAACAATAATTTACATTTGAAATCATTCATGCGTTCGTATCGGTAGCAAGGCAAGCACGTTCACGAGCTGTCTGTGCACTCAAGTTTCATTAATATTAATACGGCAAACATGAGAATATTCAGGTGGTGTGGGTCACCCAGTGCCTTCGTTCAGACGAGTGCAATAAGTGGACAAGTTCGTGATACTCACAGACCTGCGAATGAAACCTTTTCATGCTATTTACGAGCTCTTAGTGCTTGCTCGAGGGAATTTTTTTATCAGTATTAAGCTAAGGAAAATTTTATGAATCGAATAGTTACGTTTACCTTAAGTGAACGGTTTGAGAGTGGAAGTTTTTTAAGCTGTCCACTTTCCGTTCAATTACGAAAATTCACGGTTGATCTGAAGGGAGTAAAAGGTGCGAATATTTTGACTCGCCATAATCAATGACAAAATAATGACTTCGTTGCTCTTTACAGACGCTAAACCACTGGTCAGTGGGCTGGATTGACTGGAACTTAGCCCTCGACACAAAAGGAGGTCCGAATTGGGCCAAAAACTTCGTAGATTCTCCCATCATCGTCAATGCGGCAAGTTTGGGACGTGATCTTGACGGTGTAACATTCCTCAGAAACGATCAATGCGTGGTATTGGCTCAAAAGTTTGTCCAGACTGAGATAAAGGGTTGGAATGAACGAAAATTCAAATTTCCGAGGCCAACCCAAGGAATTACAAAATCTCAAAAGTGTTTACACACAGCCAAAAACGTGAAAGCTTACCATTTAAATACAGATGGAGGTACAAACTTTCGAAGTTGTAGGATCTTTCTTTCAATGGGAAATAGAAAAACCAAAGTTCTCATTCCGTTCTCTCTTCTGGGACTACAGTATTTTTATAAAACACGTTTGAAAGCAACGATCCTGTAGTAATTTGAGAATGTAGTTCAAGATTGGGTGAATTCCAAAATTAATGACAACAAATTTCATTTTCCTAAGACCATGACTAAAATTTCCAAAGGTATGAGCACTAGGTAACCATAAATAATTTTTTTCCCTAGAAATGTTCTTAAGGATCTTGACTGATCGCTTCATTATTGCAATCGAGTTACAGAAACATTTTTCCAGCTTCAGAAACTGAAAAAAGAATGAGAGAGAAGTTCGATCTCATTGAGTAAAAGAGTTTTCCTTCAACTTTTTCTCCCCGCATTCTTCGTTCGCAATTATCAGCAGTGGAGCAGCACAACTACAGTGAATCTACTACAGGGGTTGAGCCGGGACCAAGCCAGAGTGTTCAGAGTCCAAGTAATGTTTAACCCCACGCTATACAGAGATCGTTTATCTGAAGGACGCAGGTTGATAGAACTTATCTATGTGTATTTAGCTTTACGGCAGGGGAATTTAGATGCATGAGAAGTGTTTAGGACTACTTCTATTGAATTGTGTCTTATTCCAGCCTGCCAGGAAGGTGTAATTTAGACGTATGATTAGTATTTAGGACTATATCTTTTGAAATTGGTACTTTTACCAGCCGGACAGGGAGCTGTTATTTAGACACATGAGAAGTATTTAGGACTATTTCTTTTGAATTGCGTGTTTTTACAACCTGTTAGGGAGGTGTTAATTAGACTCAGGAGAAGTATTTAGGACTATTTCTTTTGAATTGCATGTTTTTACAACCTGTTAGGGAGGTGTTAATTAGACTCAGGAGAAGTATTTAGGACTATTTCTTCTGAATTGCGTGTTTTTACAACCTGTTAGGGAGGTGTTAATTAGACTCAGGAGAAGTATTTAGGACTATTTCTTCTGAATTGCGTGTTTTTACAACCTGTTAGGGAGGTGTTAATTAGACTCAGGAGAAGTATTTAGGACTATTTCTTCTGAATTGCGTGTTTTTACAACCTGTTAGGGAGGTGTTAATTAGACTCAGGAGAAGTATTTAGGACTATTTCTTCTGAATTGCGTGTTTTTACAACCTGTTAGGGAGGTGTTAATTAGACTCAGGAGAAGTATTTAGGACTATTTCTTTTGAATTGCGTGTTTTTCCAGCCTCTCAGGGAGGTAATTAAACTCAATAGAAGTATTAAGGACTATTTCTTTTGAATTACGTGTTTTTCCAGCCTGTCAGGGAGGTAATTAAACTCAATAGAAGTATTAAGGACTATTTCTTTTGAATTACGTGTTTTTCCAGCCTGTCAGGGAGGTGTTAATTGAACTCAATAGAAGTATTAAGGACTATTTCTTTTGAATTACGTGTTTTTCCAGCCTGTCAGGGAGGTGTATAAACAGCCCCTTTTCTACGCCATTGGCCACGTATCGAAGTTCGTGCCGGAGCAGAGCGTGCGGCTGGGCGTGAAGGCAACAAACTGGCCCACCACCATGAGGGTTGTAGCATTCGACAGGCCGGACAACTGCACTTCTGTGATCATCATCAACAAGTAAGATGCGTTTATTGGCAGCCATTGATTCATTAATTTTCAAAATATAGAATGTTTTCAATTCCTCATATTACTCGAAGTAAATTCTTCGTTGATTTGAATAGTTTTTTTTTCACAATTGTAATTTTGGATTTGAGAATTTGATCGTGGCTTCTAAATGATGAGCTTTTGGATTTTTCATGCACCGTTTAAAGATAAGCTTGTCCTAAATTACCATGGAAATATTTATTTAATCACCCAATAACATTTCATGGATTTTACTTTGTTCAAAATCGGTGCCTTTGGGAACCATTTTATTTCTAAAATTTTGATGGATAACAATTATAGTAAAAGTATGTTGAAATAAATTTGGTTAATGAGTTTGAAACATGAGTTTTGGCTGAAAAAAAACGTTTATAATGATTCATTAGCTTACAGATAGGCTTTCCAAAAAGATCCGCACGCAAAAAAAAAAAAACTTTACCGTTGATTCAGAACAGAAAATATTTGTAATTCACAAAATATGTGTGCTTTGAAATAAGTAATGGACAGCAATACATGAGTAATTAAAACAGGCGATAGAGTATATGTTTCATAACAAACCGTCACCAAGATTGTCGGTAATCGCTGATTTGCATTGAAATTACTTGAAAAATGTGCGCGGGACATCAAGTGAATATAATTATATTTATTATACTGGCCTTCGATGAATATGCGAAGAGTATTCTAGATCTCGTTGTCAAAAAAATAAATCTTGTATTTCCACTAAAAAATCGAATACAACGCGCTACTGATTAAACGGAACGGAAAGAAGAAACGTTTTAAAAATAGGCGCATTTAGGTTGAATTTTTTGCCCAATACTCTTCAACCTTGATTTCAGTCTTACCCCGAGTTGAAAACTGCATCATTCAATGACATTAGGACCAAGAAGTTCAGAGTACCGTGAATTTTATATTTCAATAATCTTTATTGAAATTTTACTATTATAAAAATGGAACAATTAGGGACGCAATTGACAATTATGCATTATCAATCTGCTATGTAAATTTGTTGTGATGTATAAATAAATTGTATCAAATTGTTCTTTATAATAAATAAGTCGTAATAAATGACTGTTTATAAAATGATAGTTGTTGATAAATTGTAATAAATTGCATCAACGTAATTGTGGCTTGCCATCAGGAAGAGATCACCGGTTTCGCTAGAGGTCCGTGACAGAGGCCGCAGGAGCGGCGTCGTGCAGCTGTCGGCCAGTTCCTTCACTTCGTTCCTGTGGTGCTGAGCGAACGATTCAAAAAAGTTTCCCATCACGTGATTTACTTTTGAGTTACATAGGCTTATGCATACATATATCAGCGGAATACTTGGTGAAATATTTGTGAATCAATTTCGTATGATTCCACAGATAGCTTCGATGAAATGCGGTTACTCATTTCGATTTAAATTATGATCCCAACCTAAGATATGTATTTAGCATCTACAATGTTCTGATAAGCGTTGATAAAATATTCTGATGAGCGTTGAAATAGGAAACGAATAATAAGGGGAAATGCATCCACATGTTTCGTACGCATATTTAAGCAAGTTGTTCAATAAAATTCGTAGTTCTCAATAGTTTTCGATCTTGTATGAGCTTTTGACTTTAGGCCGTCAACATTTTATATTTTCATGCTGTTTGAAAATGTTCCGATTTAACGAAGGACGAATGATTAAGGACCCTATTCGTATTTGCTGTATCGTGTTGCGATATCCACTAGAGGTGATTTTACAGCTCCTATTGGTAACTAAGACCCCTACATTTTTTAGTTGAGCAATCGTCGATCGATAAAAACTGAGAAAGGGCTGCCCGAATGAATTAGTAGTGGGGAAAATTTTTCTGTAAGTTGAACAAACGCGATTATGGAAATGAAAACTAATCAGAGAAAAAAAATTGACACGGTTCAAGAAATATTCCCTGTTTATTAAATGAATTTTTTCTGAAAAGAGCCAATAGACACGATTTGAGAAATTAGGAGAGTATACTTGTTAACAATTGCCAGAAAAGGGTAAATTAATACGGTCTGAGAAATTATGCTTAAATACTGATTGAAAAATGCATAAGGAAAGAGCAAAGTAACATGGTTTAGGGCATGATGCGTGTATGCCAGTTAAAAAATGTATCAGAAAAGAGTTAATCACAACGGTTCAGGAAATGATACATGCATTCTTATTGTTAACAAAATGTATCAAAAAGAGTAAATAAATGCGGTTGAGAAAATGGCGTTAGCTCTTTAATTCGACCGAGTAACACAGCGAATGATTACGGGTGCTCACTCTACGCAATAAGAAAGAGACGTCTCAAACATTTTTGTGAACATTTGATGTCCTTCCTATTCGATGAGTGTTCGTCTCCTCATAAATAAAAGGAAGGAGCTTAATTTACTCGAGTTTTGTTTATTTTCCTCACAAAGCCAGCACTGCCGTAAATCAAGCGGCACGTATTATTTTTCTGCAATATGTTTCACTTCATCGTGCACGAATGTTATTAACTCTATACTATGTACTGAATGTCCAAACCTGACATTTAACCTTTGACATAATGCACAATATTTTTAAATAGTCTGGCTGGCAAGACTGGAGTGCATCATTCATGGTCGACGAACATGTGGCTGCTTTTCTTCATGTGTGGCTGCTCAAGAACATTTTAAATTTTTCCATGTGGGGCTGCTCAATTCACGTTAACTTTTTTCACATGTGGCTGCTACAGACACGTTAATTTTTTCCATATGGGGCTGCTCCAGACACTGTAATTCTTTCCATATGTGGCTTCTCCAGACACAGTAATTTTTTCCATATGTGGCTTCTCCAGACACGTAATTTTTTCCATCTGTGGCTGCTCCAGACACGTAATTTTTTCCATATGTGGCTTCTCCAGACACGTAATTTTTTCCATATGTGGCTTCTCCAGACACGTAATTTTTTCCATATGTGGCTTCTCCTGACACTGTAATTTTTTCCATATGCGGCTGCTACAGACACGTAATTTTTTCCATCTGTGGCTGCTACAGACACGTAATTTTTTCCATATGTGGCTTCTCCAGACACTGTAATTTTTTCCATATGTGGCTGCTCCAGACACGTAATTTTTTCCATATGTGGCTTCTCCAGACACGTAATTTTTTCCATATGTGGCTTCTCCAGACACTGTAATTTTTTCCATATGTGGCTGCTACAGACACGTGATTTTTTCCATATGTGGCTGCTACAGACACGTAATTTTTTCCATATGTGGCTGCTACAGACACGTAATTTTTTCCATATGTGGCTTCTCCAGACACGTAATTTTTTCCATATGTGGCTGCTACAGACACGTAATTTTTTCCATATGTGGCTTCTCCAGACACGTAATTTTTGCCATATGTGGCTTCTCCAGACACTGTAATTTTTTCCATACGTGGCTGCTACAGACACGTAATTTTTTCCATATGTGGCTGCTACAGACACGTAATTTTTTCCATATGTGGCTTCTCCAGACACTGTAATTTTTTCCATATGTGGCTTCTCCAGACACTGTAATTTTTCCATATGTGGCTTCTCCAGACACGTAATTTTTTCCATCTGTGGCTGCTCCAGACACGTAATTTTTTCCACATGTGGCTTCTCCAGACACGTAATTTTTTCCATATGTGGCTTCTCCAGACACGTAATTTTTTCCATATGTGGCTTCTCCTGACACTGTAATTTTTTCCATATGCGGCTGCTACAGACACGTAATTTTTTCCATCTGTGGCTGCTACAGACACGTAATTTTTTCCATGTGTGGCTTCTCCAGACACGTAATTTTTTCCATATGTGGCTTCTCCAGACACTGTAATTTTTTCCATATGTGGCTGCTACAGACACGTGATTTTTTCCATATGTGGCTGCTACAGACACGTAATTTTTTCCATATGTGGGTGCTACAGACACGTAATTTTTTCCATATGTGGCTTCTCCAGACACGTAATTTTTTCCATATGTGGCTGCTACAGACACGTAATTTTTTCCATATGTGGCTTCTCCAGACACGTAATTTTTTCCATATGTGGCTTCTCCAGACACTGTAATTTTTTCCATACGTGGCTGCTACAGACACGTAATTTTTTCCATATGTGGCTGCTACAGACACGTAATTTTTTCCATATGTGGCTGCTACCGACACGTAATTTTTTCCATATGTGGCTGCTACAGACACGTAATTTTTTCCATATGTGGCTTCTCCAGACACTGTAATTTTTTCCAGATGTGGCTTCTCCAGACACGTAATTTTTTCCCTATGTGGCTGCTACAGACACGTAATTTTTTCCATATGTGGCTTCTCCAGACACTGTAATTTTTTCCATCTGTGGCTGCTCCAGACACCTAATTTTTTCCATCTGTGGCTGCTTTAGACACGTCATTTTTTCCCTATGGGGCTGCTACAGACAAGTTAATTTTTTCCAATACCAAGAAGTGCACATATCATGAGCGTGGAAAAAACGCACTGTTATAAATAAGTTAATTCAAGAACGTAACAAGTAATAACATTCTTTAGTTCCGTTGCGACCTCTCTCCCATGCTTCACCTGATGCAGTTCGTTATCGATATAAAACTCACTCATAAAAAACGGAACTTGAACGCTGTACTGGACTGCTTTTATACGTTGAGTACGGTTGTGTTGTTGCTACGGTCAATTTAGTTAGTTTGATGAAGTCGTACCGAAAAACCGGCTTTATTGCTCTAATACATTTTTAACTTTTCTAAAAAGTGTAAAGAATGCAATCGAACAATGATATGTTACTTTATACTCTAAAATTCATTTCGAAGAAGGTACCAAAATAGATGAAATGTTTTTTGTATACTCGGGTGCGTAAATGAGCAATTTGTCTAGTGGAACACATATGTACCAATACGTTCAACGTGTTAAATATATATAAGGCTAATTTTCGAACATTTCTTCGATTTCATTTTTTTAGACCACCTACACTTATTAGATTCAATACTGGTATGTTATAGGAGAAATGAGAGGGACGTAATTTTTTCATGGAATAGAAAACTGGTATGAGAATCAGGGATAAATCACAACTCAAAAAGAATATATCAGAATTTCTTGAATAATCATTATGTGAAACATTGTTGCAATATATTAGCACTGCTGCGGTATAAATCTTCAATGAGTAAAAGAGATAAAAATCCACAACTATCTACAAAAGTTTCCTGCGTACGATACTACAATGTTTTTCTGGAAATTTTAACGTTCATGTGATCCTAAATTGATTTGTCCTTCCCGTTATAATTTCAATTTTTCTTCCTTTTGTTAATAAATTCAATTTTCTGTCCCTCAATTATTAAATTCACCTTTCCTTCCCTTAATTATAAAATTCAATTTATTCTTCCGTTGATTTCGAGTTGCGACTAATTATTCAGTAAGACAAGAGCTGTTTCTTTGTTCTCAATGCCTGTTGACTTAATATTTTTTTGATGATGTTAGCGTCTACCAGCAAAACTAAATTCATAGAAACAAAGCGGGAGTAGTGAAATGGTACATAAAATTATGACCCTATCAAATCTAGAATTACACCACACAGATCGAAGAAATATCCAAGCGTAAATCTTTATTGACAATCATGTGCTAACCAGATAACTTCTATGCTGAAGATCACTCTTAATAAAATAACGAAGAAGGACGTAATAAAGACTTAGCAAATAACAACGGTGTCCGAGGAGATTTGAAATTCGTTTCCTTGTACTATTTAATTATTCATGAACGTTTTACAATTTATAGAGATTAATTTTTCAATTTTTTTACCGTAATGATCAGTGCTGATTATTGAAATATATTTTTCCATTCGTTACGTGTATTTTAATTCGCAATGTCTGTTTATTTTCTCAATGTCAGTTTATTTTCCAAAAGTATTTATTGCAAAAAGGCTAAAAAAATCGTTTTTTAAAACTTTGCGAATATCAAACCAAACGTTTGAGCCCGATTTCCAAACACTTTTAGTCATTGTAACAGTACAGCAAACAACTTAAGTTCTACTGAGTCGATGCTCGAGAACTTACTCTAACTACTGTACCGCTACATTGACGTAAATTCTTTCAAAATCCAGCCCCTGAGCATTCAAATTTGCCGGTCACCCGACGCAGAAACAGTGAGTAATTACTCTCAGCAGAACACGACGTTACAGTCTAGCTGTAATTATTCTCATTAGAACACAATGTTGTATAGCGTAATTAATTAATCTCTGCAGAACACGACATAACCATACGTAATTAATCTCATCCTTCAGTCATTTAACGAAGATGAAATATCAATGTCCACAGACTCAACCAATAACCAAGGAATGTGTCCTCCAAAATAATACAAACCGGTATTTTGATAAGCTTTCAATATTGATAATCCAAACTGGCTATATTTTTTGAAACCCAAGTGCGTGAGATGAGTTCAAAAATATTTCCTTTTCATTTTAAGAGGAAATCAATGGAATTTTTAGACGTCATCATCAACCTCAAAATGCCCATGAAATATTGCTCTCAACTCAATTTTTGCAAGGTACAATGAGCAAAGTATTCAAACATTACACAATCTGAATTGATTTTTCGAGTAAATGAAACATTTTTCACATTATTTTCTCTTCAATAAGAAACTTAAGAAACTCAATAAAAACTTAGTTTTTACTTCACAGTCAAGATCACCTTAAAATTGTATTACTCACAGTCTATTCGTAACTTGAAAGGTCGCTGTTTTGAAGTTTGTACATGATGTCACCATAAGAAACATTATTTCAATGAGTTTATTGAAATTATCCATGAAACTAAATTCTGACTATATTTATACATTCGCGATGTATAAAATATTCTATAAAAACTCGATCGTCCATGAAAAATGCTCATTTGGGCTAGTGGCTCACTGAACACAAAACTTATTACTTAACATATTGAGCGATTCAAAATTAAGGAGTTTTGCCATCTATTGAAATAAACGCCACCTAAATATTCAGAATAGTTGTACTTTACAACTATCTCTCCATCAATAAAAATTATATTCTATAAAAACCTCTGCATTCAAAATAGTGATATTCTGCAACAACCTCTAAACTCAGAATACTGAAATTCTGCAACAACATCTCCCTTCAGAATAATGATATTCTGGAACAACCTCTCCATCACTATCTATTCTATTTGATAATGAAAGCAAGACAAAGTGCAGCCCTATTTTTGAGCGTTTTGTTGGCGTATTGTACTGAAATTCTAAGGTGAACGTAATAACATTATCTTATCGCTGAGTTAATAAGTGATCCTCAACTCCGCCTATTTCTTCAGCTAAAACCTATTTCATTACGCATGTCAAAATCATAATCGAAACATACACGATGTATTCTGCAGTTAATGCATCCACCGAAAATATTATTCTTCAATCTACTAACATTTCCCATGACGATCACTAATATCAAATAAAAAGCCTTCTCTTCATTCCTGTTAATTTAACAGCCATGATCTTATCAATATTGTGACAAAACATTTGAAATGCTAAAAGTGACTCGAACTTCGTTTTGCTCAAGTTAATCCATAATTTAGTGCACGCAGCGTTTTTTACTTAATAATAATTAACGAAATGGTAAGCACAGCAACAGTTCATGGCTCCCAACAAATGCAGAGAAATACAAGATTTATGCAAATGTCAGAGCTTGAAGGTTCTCATTCTGTGCATATTCTAACGTGGTGGCAGGCTGTAGAAATACTGTAGGTTACTTCTCTTCATTGAATGAATGGAGAATCTAAATCCCTTTAGGCTTCTTTTGCCCGTTCTAAATGAAGATTACCGAATTTCAAAACACATCACAAATAATTGCAAGGATAAAAAAGTCTTTAAACTTTCACATTCTCGGGGGCTAGCAACGCTAGTCCGGTGTCGGTGTCTGTTGGCCACTTCGGAGGAGGTACCCTGAAAAAAGTTCAGTTTATTAGGTAAATTGTAATATAGATCGTGCTGATATAGTTGTAGGGACTATAGTATCTCACAATCGCGTGGGACTTCAGTATCTCACACTTACGGGGGACTACAGTATCTCACACTTACGGGGGACTGCAGTATCTCACACTTACGTGGAACTACAGTATCTCACACTTACGTGGGACTGCAGTATCTCACACTTACGGGGGACTGCAGTATCTCACACTTACGTGGGACTACAGTATCTCACACTTACGTGGGACTGCCGTATCTCACACTTATGTGGGACTACAGTTTCTTATACTTACGCTACAGTATGTCATACTCACCTGGAACTACAGTATCTCATACTTACGCTACAGTATCTCACACTCACGTGGGACTACAGTACTTCTGACGCCACAGTGTCGGTAGCTGACTGCAGTATGCGGTCCAACGATCTCTGTGTTTTTCGTCGCTGGGACCCCACGACGGTAACGGGCTGTGCCCCACCTCTAGTCTCTGAGGACGTCAAAAGAGGCTGTATAATGGCGCTTGCATCCATAGGGATTATATTTACTATCAGCAGGTTGCAGCTTTGTGGATGATTCTGTTGTTTTATTCAGAGCTATTTTAGAGATCGTACTGTGCCCCAGCCATAACTCTGAGGACATGAATAAAGGCAGTAAAAATGTGGCTTGCATCCATCGGGGTTATATTTACTGTCAGCGAGTGGCAGCATTGTGAATGATGCTGTTGTGTTATTCAGAGGTACCTTTGGGATCCTATAGGCCTCACCTCTAGTCTCTTAGGACGTGAACAAAAGCTGTAAAATGTGGTTTGAATCCATCTGAATTATATTTACTATCAGCAGGTTGCAGCTTTGGGGATGATGCTGTTTTTTCATTCAGAGGTGTTTAATAGATCGTGGTGTTATTCAAGCAGAGTTTCTGAAAATTTTAAACCTTAATTTTCTTTTGGCTTGAATTGAGTTTGATGGCAGTCATTAGCTCTCTATGTATTGGTGAGCGCTATCAAATTTAGGATACATAATTATTTCACTTTGAAACCTCCACTTTCTGAAAGATTTCTGAATATAATGGTACGGGTTTTAACACTTCAAATACAGTGAGCCTTTTTCCATTGACTGAATTGTCCATACATTATTATTATTTCGTTATGAACTTTTTGGAATTATATTGAAGCTTCGTAACTAACGTATGCCGCACATCGAGTGTCTTTTATGTATTGCATTATGCTAACTACTTGAATATACTTCAATCTTTCTGCCATGCTCTGAAAGTGTAAAATAAATCTCCATGAATTTTATTATTTGATCACGGCGAAGAGACCATATACGAGTAAGTTGCTGATAAGTTCAAAAGTGTTTTTAAAAAATTATCGCTAAGATTTCATTAACGTTACTAAAAAAGTTTTCTAATATTCTTTGAGATATTCAAATGTTCATGTATTGTATTTGAATACCTTAGCTTAACTAAAAAATTAATAATATCATTAACTCATTCGAAAATAATGAAAAACATAAGAAAAAGCTAATAAGATAAGAAAAAATGATTTATTTCTTAAACTTGTTCGACCACAATGAATCAGATAAGACAAAGATAATATGATAAGAAAAAATGAATAATATTATTAACTTATTCGTAAGCAACCATTAGATTTTCCATACTCCTCCCAGATTATGCAATCGAAGGCAGCGTCAAGGCATGAAGCATCATAGGCTGAAATTAGCGAGACTTGAAGTTTTTTCATTCAGGACTTCAAAAGTTCCCTTGCTTTAGGAGTATCGTGTTTTATACACTTGGTCCACAATTGTTGACAGTCATGTATTGAGTTCATCCATGTGTTCTGCGTTTAGCAATGCAAGCACGTACTGAGGTGAATGAATCTTTTAAATCTTCCCCGAATGAAAGTACGCTTAGGACTACTAGTCTAACACAAACTGCAAACGAGCTCTTGAGAAATGAAGTCCAGAAGAACGATGGAATCTGCGAAGTATTATGAACCAGTTTGAAACAAATTTTCAAGAAGCAATGCAATGATACGATTATTAGACACTAAAGCTGCATGTAATTAAGAGAGGAATAGAATTAAATCGGACCTCTTGGAGGGATCCTTTCAAAGAGCAGATATAGTAGAGCCAATACGCAGGTATGATGGTGATTGGCAGGATCGTGATCACTTTACTGGCGATCTGAAACTCGTGAGGGAATATGTAGTCGCCATAGCCCCTCAGTCCTTGGTTGAAAATGATGATGATGACGAGCAGAGCCTGGGAAACATCATCGAGTTTTGATAGGTCTCGGGTTAGTAATAATCCCTAGCATGCTGAAAAACGCGATTTTGCAACTTTATCCGTAAGCCGTTCATGAACGGGTGAGAATTTTAAGGGAGAAAGTCTATTCTCAAGTTTTGAGCTATTGCCATGTGAGAAGTTTTACTTCAAAACTTTCAACTTCAACTTCAAAGAACTCAAAATTTAATAGAACTTCTACTTCAAAAGTTATTCCCACAAAGTCTCAGTGGAAACCGAGACTAATTTTTATCCGTGTAAGTTGAGGCTTAACTAAGATGATTTTTCTGAGTGAGAGCGAATGTTTGATATCATTCAGCTTCTTAGCGGAAAATCTGGCGTTTGCAATAAATAAAATTGATAAAATGCTGTTCAATTGAACGTTTGATTTCTAGTCTCTTCCTTGGGTTATATTTAGGCTACTAAAGTTTAGTTGCCGTAAAATGTAATTTCGTCGGTTCAATTTCAAGTTGGCGAAAATCTCGTTTAGAGTTTTGACGAAAAAGACCATATTAAAGCATTATTTTGGCAATGAGTACATGGAATTATGTGAGCAAAATTTGAGTACTTGGTTGAAGTGCTGAGTTGAATTCACATTGTAATGAAGGTCTAGGATTTTATCTTTTATTTGAGCCATAACAAATTCAGGTTTGATATTTTTGTCTAGTTATTTTATGAGCAGAATTGATATTTTTCTTTTCCTTGGGATACTGTGAGAGAACATTTGAAACTTTTTTTCTCAATATCGAGCTAAACAGATGGACAAAATAATTCAAGTCATCACCGATATTTCAACCACATTAACAAGTAGCAGCATTTAAGTATCAGCATACTGTTGGTAAAATGATAGTTAGGGAGTCTTATGCAAACTTTTTGTGTAAAGAGAAATATTGGAAACTGAGCGATTTTTTTGCGAATTAAGTATTCGTTACCTCGAATGCGCATATTGTCGTCTACAAAATATATTTTCGCATATTGCCGTATAAACAACGAAACTAAAAGTTCATTCAAATTTAGTTTGATACATTGACAGGACGAGCAGTTCACTCACACTAAGAAGCAAGGGACATGAGTACAGCCAGTTGAAGATCCAGTAATAACTGAGGGTGGTGCCGGTCATTGTTTGGATGTCCCGGGCCAGATTTCCTGGGCCTGGTGGAATAAAGATAACCTGTTGGGACCCCTTTAGTTTTGTTTTCCCATATGTTTTCCCGAGCAAATTGATTCAATACGCGAATTTGAGAAACACATTATTGAGAAATTCAAAGAAAAAGTTAATCAATTATAGAAAATGTTAATGCATGAACACACTACCCCAGAACAGAGTTATAGATGACCAAATTGGTACAACCCTCATGCCCAGAAATGTATTAAGTTATTCCGAGCTTATAAATTCATTAGGTGAAATAGAGAAATGAGTAATTAATTAATAAATACAAAGAGAAAATCATTAAATAAAAGAATAAAGCACAAGCTAATGAACAGAAAAACAAGGTTAAAACAAATAAATAGATAGATGCTATATTTTCAAACTTATATGATATCAGCAGCCACACCCTGTGTTCTGTGTGGTGTGTGAGGTCACTAAAGTGTTGATTTAGACGAGCTTTTATCACTTTTATCACTAAAGTGTTGATTTAGACCGGCTGCGTGTTGAAATTGATGCCCGCTGAACAACGCCGTGAGCAAGAGGGATAAAAAGCCTTTTTTAGGATTAACGTTTAACTTGAAATTTTTCTCTTACAGCTGAAAATTTCAGGATGATGTGAACAAAAGCAATATATTGTGATTTCATATCTTTTCACTCGAGTTTCACACCAATACAGAACGAACGAATGTTCATCTCAAAAAATGCCGATAAAGATTTATGAACTCGTTGAGGTGTGAACTTGTGCCCCTTCGTGGTACCTACATCTCAATGCTCTGAAATTCATCTTATGTAGTTGAGTATGTTACTCCTGAGGTCGTAGAATAGGATTTAAAGATTTCTTGATGAGAGCTTCTGGTCTGAACGTAAAGGAGTTTTCACATCTTCATATGATCTGTTGCAATTTTCAGAAGAGGAGACAAAAGTAGAAAGAGACGGTAAAGTTTACTTTCCAAAACGCGTTATTTACTGCAGCTGATAAAATGTTCGTCATAACATTTTCTTCGGTCAGTAACGTTCTGACAAGCGTTCAAGGAGTTTTGTTAGAATTTTCGTTCTGTTTAATTAGTCGACACAAACGAATCTAAAATGTCACGAGAACTTTGACTCATAACTTATTCCTGGAAAGTATTCAATTCATTGTTTGATTTTAAAATTACATGAATTAGAAATTCTCCAAAAATTTAATTACATGAAATGAAATTACCGCAAAATGTAGGCGCATATATTCAAATTTCATGTTAGAGATTTTCAGCTTTCTTATCAACACGGAAACACAGTTTTAAGAAGATTAAATTCTAATATTGCCTATTTACTTGAAACAATTGAATCTGTTTTACTCATATTAAAGCGTTAGTCTGTTTCTCATGATACCGATATACCTGAAATATTGAAACACTTTTAACTCATGGTAGGGAACATCAGCCACCATTAAAGATTCTCACCGTAGAAGTAGCAGAAGACGACCATCTCCCCCACACCCACGCAGAATATGCCAAGCGTCACCACGTAGCCGTCGATGATAGTCAGATAGTAAATGCCCGCCTGGAACACCGTAAAAATGTAAGAATTATAACATTATAATTACAGTGTATTACATTTCTTATCATTATACATTACGTGCCGTCATGAAACTCTGGAGAAGTTCAACTGGTGCATCAATCTTGAATTAGTGTGGGTTTTATGTGTGACCTACTGGCATTGGAATATCAACTGTCCAGGTAATACATAAATATTTGAGGATAATAGCCATCGTTCACCATATGTTTGGCGGAAACACGATGATGGCCTATTTGGTAGCTACATATTTGACAACTAAGGGTTGATGTATAAAATTAAATGTGTTGGACACGATGATATTTCGCTATGAGAATAAATCTAAAGTAAAAATTAGCATCATTCTTGTAATTATCCATTAAAAACACAATAAATTATTCAAGAGTTGCATCATATGTTATGCTACATTGTTACATAAATCTCAAATTCAACCTAGTAAAGCTAAAATTTTGAGAGTGCCAGGCACCAACAGTAAGGCCTCGAAGCCGATGGTAAATTTCCTAGCCCCTGTAAAAAACGTAGGGAGAATTAATATCACAATATATGAGCATATGAGATCATAGTTACAAAAACACGCTCCATTTGTGATGCGATGCTTAACTATGTGAAATTAGTCGCATTTCTCACCCTTGTGCACATGAGAAGGCTCAATGAAAAAATGGAGGAGCAAACGATAAGTGTTACGAGCGGCTTCTTGTCACGCAAACTCGTGAAGTAGTCCTGGAGTGTCACGACCACGGTCTCCACTTGGACAAACTGCAACAAGACAACAAATATCGTTTAGAGTAAATAAGTCTCAAAGCAGCGCACACTAGTACGATACCGATGTAACTGCAACAATGCTGTACATTTCGTTTACAGCTTATAAGTTTCAACGCAGCGCATACTAGGACCATATCGATGTTACTGCAACAATGCAATAAATATCGTTTACTCCTAATAAGTCTCAAAGCAGCGTTTATTAGTACCGTACCGATGGCAACAAAGCTACAAATATCGTATACAGTAAATAAGTCTCAAAGCAGCGCATAATAGGACCATATCGATGCAACTGAAACAAGGTGACAAACATCGTTTACAGCAAATAAGTCTCAATGGAGCGCTCACGTGTACTTCATCGATGTAATTGTAACAAGGCAATAACCATCGCTCACGGCAAAGCGAACTCAAGTCGCTTAACTATTGATGCTCGTACAAAAGGCCATCATTTGCATTAAATGGAAAACAAAACGGACGAATTATTAACACCTCCCAAATAATTGGCACAGAAATAGCTGACACAATGATAACTGTCACGTTGTAAATATTTGACACACAACAACCCATTCCATGCACATAACTAATCCCTTCCAAAAAAACTGTCTCATTAATAGCCGATGCATTACAAATGAGTAACTCATGCATTGCTGACACCTCTCAAATATAGACTCATGGAAAACGGGTGCGATTAGAATAATTGAGACCTTGTCAATAACTAACTTATCAATAACTGTCACCTTGTAAATAACCGACACAAAAGCAGCTGACACAAGACTAACTGACACAAGAATAACCTGACACAAGGCTAACTGACACAAGACTAACTGACACAAGAATAACTGGCACAAGACTAACTGACTCAAGAGCAGCTGACACAAGACTAACTGACACAAGGCCAACGGACACAAGACTAACTGACACAAGACTAACTGGCACAAGACTAACTGACACAAGACTAACTGACACAAGACTAACTGACACAAGGCCAACGGACACAAGACTAACTAACACAAGACTAACTGACACAAGACTAACTAACACAAGACTAACTGACACAAGACTAACTGACACAAGAATAACCTGACACAAGGCTAACTGACACAAGACTAACTGACACAAGACTAACTGACACAAGACTAACTGACTCAAGAATAACTGACAGAAGACTAACTGACACATGACTAACTGACACAAGACTAACTGACACAAGACTAACTAACACAAGACTAACTGACACAAGACTAACTGACACAAGACTAACTAACACAAGACTAACTGACACAAGACTAACTGACACAAGCCTAACTGACACAAGACTAACTGACACAAGACTAACTGACGCAAGAAACTAACACAAGACTAACTGACACAAGACTAACTGACGCAAGAAACTAACACAAGACTAACTGACACAAGACTAACTGACACAAGACTAACTAACACAAGACTAACTGACACAAGACTAACTGACGCAAGAAACTAACACAAGACTAACTGACACAAGACTAACTGACACAAGACTAACTGACACAAGACTAACTGACACAAGACTAACTAACACAAGACTAACTGACGCAAGAAACTAACACAAGACTAACTGGCACAAGACTAACTGACACAAGACTAGCTAACACAAAACTAACTGACACAAGACTAACTGACACAAGACTAACTAACACAAGACTAACTGACGCACGACTAACTGACACAAGACTAACTGACACAAGGCTAACTGACACAAGGCTAACTGACACAAGACTAACTGACACAAGAATCAATGCCGAGGAAGAAGATCATGATGAAGAAGGAGAAGGCCCAGAAGTGGGAGCCAGGCATCGTCGCTATGGCCTCGGGGTAAGCGATGAATGCCAGGTCCGTCCCTGCAGGTTAAGGTAAGATCTTTTGTTTCTATGGGATTGATGAAGACCATCAATTACATTGTAAACTATCAATAAATCGATGCAGACCTTCATTTACATTGTAAACCATCATTGAATTGATGCAGATTATCATTTGCATTGGACTTTTGGGTAGGACTTAGTAATTTACGCAAGGACCCGGGGAGGGTGAGACTCGAATGCACCAGTACAGATTTTAGACGGTTTTTTAGTGATGCAGATTGCAGCTCACTTTCTCTTCTCTGAACCGGGGACACGGCGAGCTTCACTACGGGGACTCGAACCCTCGAACTATGTAATGAAGTCGAGCATTCTTACTAATAGGCTACGTGGTCTGAAGAGTCAGATGTACAATAAATTCTGCATTGATAACGGTACCCGTCAGTTGTCAGATATGCAAAAGCACAACGTAGCACTAGCAGTTAAAATTCGAAGTTCCTTTTTTTTGACAAGGTATTCCCAAAAGAATCTCTATTTTATTGTCAGATAAAGACGTTACACTCACTCATATAAAATTCATTTTAATAATCGGTTAAAAAATTATACATTGGTATCAGCTTAGATTACATTTTTCATCAAAAGTTTAATAAAAAAGTTTTTAACTGCGATCAGATGTACAAAGATGTCGAGAACAATACAGAGGAGTTCATTCAGCAAGATTCATACGAAATAATTTTCCGCAAAAATATAAATGTCAGCAGATTTTTACACTGCAATTAAATTATGGGGCTGATCTGCACATAATTCGTAAAATAAGAATATTAAGCTTTAATATCAGCGTAAAGGTCATTAACTTCGGAAGAAATTGAGGAACACTGAACGTTGTGCACCATGGCTACGGAGAACTGACCTCGATATCAGGGTGTGCAGTAAAGAGTTAATATAATTAAATTTGTGATGCAGGAAGTCCCAAGTTTTTCTCATGGCTTAAATTTATCAATCAGTGGTCAAGCTTACTTTTGTATCATGGGTCACTACATTTTCCAGTGAAAATACGAGTATATTATCGCCACCATCATCGAATGCGACGTGAAACAATGAATCGTTTCAATGAGGGACAACATAACATTCTAAAGCTCATATCTCTAACTTTTTGGCACGAGATTTCGTAAATTTTCCACCACACATTATGGTTGCGCTGAATAACCGAGGGAGAGAGAGCTTAGTAATCGTACAGTGAAAGTGCTCATAATTTGAACTAGCCAGCGTAAGCTTCCTAAGGTACTACCTAATTTCAAGGTTACTGATTGATTTCAATAGAACTTAGTGACCAATCTCAACGTCAAAGCCCAATTTCGATGCTATTAAAGAATTGGAATGCATGAAAGATTTAAATTAATCATTTTTACCAGGGTAAAATTACGAAAATAGCACGGCTCACACTGTGCCCTGGTAGATCGCTCACACCATAGACTGTACAAATTGCGACAACTTAACCATAAGATAATTTGCACAGTACTCAACCTCGGGCATGAGATCCGTGACAATTTGTACAGTACTCACTCCCAAACATGAGATCCGTGACAATTTGCGAAGTACTCACTCACAAGCATGAGATCCGTGACAATTTGCGAAGTACCTACTCCCACGATTGTTCATTCCCGAGCTCCTGGATTGTTTGCCTAATACTCATCACTGATCACCTCGATGGCTCACACCGGTAAGCTACGCACCCCCCAGCACGAGATCCTCGACAGGCTTGTTGACGTTGTGCGCCATAAAGCCGAGCACGGAGAACACCACCAGCCCGGATACGAACGACGTGAGGGCGTTCACGATGGACACCAGGACTGCGTCTTGCACTGTGTTGTTGTGGAACCTGACGAGCAGTTGTGCGTTTTAGCGCTGGTCGTACATAGAAACCCTTGTTTATTTTCGTTACGGAATCTGACGAGCAATTGTTCGTTGTAGCGCTGGTCGTATACAGAAACCCTTGTTTATTTTCATTACGGAACCTGACTAGCAATACTTGTGTGTTGTCATGCTTAAAACTCCTTTTTCAGTTTCGTTACAGATAGTCATTTGATGGGTTTTCCGGGGTAAGAATGGTTTTGGATATTTATGAAGAATGGAATTCTTTGAGTTCGGTGATGGAATTTCTTTGAATTTCCCCACCAGAAGAGGGATAGTCCAGTAAAAAAAATTTTCTCAGAAAAAGGTGCACCGCTAATACTGAACTCAAATCTAACACCAGCCGATACGTCACTCAATTATGTTTCCGTAATATATGTAAATGTTACCCAAAAATTTGTTTCATATCCATCAATATAGATTAGACTCGTTGATGTTACTTCTATTGCTTTTATGTTATTTTTTGTACTCATAGTTATATTATTAACATCGGTTTGAGTAAATTTCTAACACTTGCCAACAAATAAAATTATAAAGCATTTTAAGAAAATTCATTGAAAGGTTTTTACGCTAAAGTACTCATCAATAGCGGAGTATATGTATACATTCTTGAAGATTGGGTGTGATCAGCGTACATGGGAGGTACAAAAAGTATTCCATCATACAAGGTAAACTACGGAAGTCCAGAAAATTGACAGCCAGTTTCCAAAGGGACTTTGGCTGAATATTTATGAAGAATGGGAACTGGCGCCATAATTGTACACCACGTCAGATACTGACGTGCGCGATATTTCATTTGTGAGGCCTAAAGTTATCTTTCATTTTTTGTTGTGTAAAATTATAAGGAAATTATCGAGATCGAGAGCGCAGCTAAAACAACAAGTAACTCATCAGCTATATAACAAAGCCCCTACTGTCATTCCCATTAAGAATATCTGTCGAAAATTTAGCGATGCACATCTCAAAGGCATGGATTTCATTGTGATGAACAGCCTTAAATGTGCAAACTCAGTCATCATTGAAGATGAGAAACAGATAAGAGTCACCTCAATTTCAATTTTCCCGTTGTTATATACCAGAAGTTTGTCTGTCATTTTTATGTGAAATTTGCCTCTAGAAACGAACGATTTGATTTTAGATGCTTGACTTGAAAAAACGAACTTGCTGAATGAACCGAGGCAATGAAGGGAGCCCCAGCCGCCACCTAGGGAGAAGAATCCCTGGACAGCCGCATCTGACCACACCTGGAACAGACAAAAGTTATCGCTCGTGCTCATGTCTATGAGTTGGTCGAGGTTAACGCGCAGCCTGAAGAGGTGCACAGCGATGAGTCAGAGCGTAGTATTAAAGTCACTCAAAAAACAACTGTTCGACTGGTGAAAAGTTCGTATCCTCGACCCATGAAAACAAAAAACTTTCAATCCCTTAAACAGCTCATTGAATCCGAGGACAAAATTTCAGCAATAGCAATTTTTAGAGCCTAGATAAGTTTACATTCATTTAATTCATGAAACTTCATTCGTTAGTTGAAGGCAAAACAAATCATTCATTTGATTTCATTTTTGCATATTTTCCCATTGCTGTTTTTCTTGGAAATAAAACTGTTGAGAAAATCTCTCCCTCATAACTAGGTCACACTCGCACTGTATATTGATTGGGTATTCATCCGTTCATTTATTTCCATGCATATAAACTAGCAACGCTTCTTCTAAAATGGAGCTCCTCGATAAATCATTGGCTCATGAGTCACACCTTCAATGTTTACACGTATTGATCAGACGTACATGCGCCATGTTAAGTATACTATGTTAGCATCGGATGGAGGCCGAAGTTTTGAGCCGGAGGCCGCTTTACGTTTTTAACGTTGTACCGAAGTAAGCCAGTCTCAGAGTTACCACGTTCCGTCTCACAATTTGTGAGCATATTAAGTTACTGCATTACTGTTATTTTATGAGGCACATCCGAAACGTAGCTATTTCTGCGTTGTCAACCTTACAGCACCGCGGACATGAACGGCTTAAGAAGACTCAAGATACGAAGAAGCTGATTCAATTTCACGTCGCAGTGTTTATCCATGAGCAACGACTTAACCTTATCTACCTACCATTGCATGATGATATTAATTGCAGACAAAAATAAATAGAAGACCAAACTATGTTTTCTATCAACATAACATCGTTTAATTACTCTGATGGTGAGGAGTTTTGTGAAGTCAGGGTAGAGGTAGACTTTGATGCCTTCCGAGGCGCCAGGAAGCGTCAGGCCACGCACCAGCAGGACGAACAGCGTCAGGAACGGAAACAGCGCCGTGAACCACACAACCTGAGCCAAAAATAATTAACGCTTTGACTGCGACGTGAGCCACCGGTGGTTACCGAGGGAGTTTTCATAATGGTGCTGACTGACCAGTAGTCACTAACTCAATTTTCATGAAAACTTGATCTAAACTAAATGAAGGCACGATCCAGTTAATTTATGATATTTTCAACATTGCTTACGCCAGCTGCCTTAAAATTGAGTTGAGTTAAGGTTTACCTGCCTCAGTGGAAGTGTTGAGAGTTAATTTAACGATGTAAAAAGACTTTTATACTATGGTGTTCACAATCGCGCCACACTGCTTTTGTGACTTCAGTATTGACGACAGGACACACTATACGTCCTATACCACCGCATCAACTGAGGTGCCATGTGTTCAATAATCCTTCATAATTTAAAGAAGTAAAAGTATTTCAATCACTAAGGTACCTAAAGCAGGAGGTACTACCTTAAGCTTCGTCTGATGAAACGTGGGGTCAAAAATCTTGAAATAATTGCACGAGAATTAAACTATTCAAAAGCTTTCGTCCGACTGCGATATTGGCCGTAACACACGCAAAGGCATGTACCGTGAGACGAAATCAGCTGACGGGAAGACCAGGCCATCGATTCTATCGCTTTCGATGTAAACATCTGCCGTTAAGTCTTACAGCGCGATTTGTTTGACTAGCACACTTGTACAAACCACTTTACTGGGTAATTACCAAGCAGAGAGCACGGGAATCAAACTTTTTGAGAATCTTGTACTATCAAACCAGCTGTACATTTGATCCAGTTATGTAGAGTATCTCAGTAGGTGCATCCGGCAAGCAATAAGTACTCGAAATGAACTTGCTTGTATATTGCAAAACATAAATTACACTTTGTTTTTTTTATTTTCCAAAATGTTCAACACACCTCAAGAATGAACCTACGCACGCTTCTGAAGCAAAGATAAGACAACGAAAAATTTTTGATTCTTCAAGACTAGGTACAAAGTGGTAATCAAACGATTGAAATATTGATGCTGCATGCATAAGCAAACCACATATCTTGCTCATCATGCAATACCTTAACTTTGGACCAGATGTATATGGACCAGAATTTGGTTGCGAGAAACGCTTCTAGAAATCAATTTTGAAGTGTTAACGAATAAATTCAAGTAACAGCTGGTACTATGAAGAATTTTACACGAGATAGCAATTCTACCACTTGAATGTTGTGCAACCACATTGAGAATTATTCAGCTGCAGATGCTTCCATAACTATGTAATACTCACAGAGATACCTTCAAGCATGCAATGAACGTGATAGGATGCTTTATTGTGTTTGTCTACTACTGGGAAATTCTTATTTCCTCCTTCTCTTAAGAATGTAAGTGTGCAATTCCAAGATAAGGTGCCACGGTGTCATGAACTGAAATTCATCCATTTTCAATGCTCACCATCTCAAATTTGGGCATGAAGTCAACCACACAAGGTAAAGACGACTGGATCAAGTGCAATCTGTGTTCGCTGGGTCAAGCCACATCTGTGTTCGTTGGGTCAAGTACCATCTGTGTTTGCTGGGTGAAGTGCCATTTGTGTTCACTGTGTCAAGTACCATTTGTGTTCGCAGTGTCAAGTACCATCTGTGTTCGCTGGGTCAAGTACCATCTGTGTTCGTTGGGTCAAGTAACATCTGCGTTCGCTGGCTCAAGTACCATCTGTGTTCACTGGGTAAAGTAATACCTGTGTTCGCTGGGCCAAGTACCATCTGTGTTCGTTGGGTCAAGTACCATTTGTGTTCAATGAATCAAAAACCATTTGTGTTCGCTGGGGCAAGTACCATCTGTGTTCGCTGAGTCAAGTACCGCCTGAGTTCGTTGGGTCAAGTACCATTTGTGTTCAATGAATCAAAAATCATTTGTGTTCGCTGTGTCAAGTACCATCTGTGTTCGCTGTGTCAAGTACCGCCTGTGTTCGTTGGGTCAAACATCTTACTGAAAAAAGTTAGTCTGAGAAGTGTTGCCAAAATCACACAACACTTGTCATTTAGAGAAAATCCCTAACCAAAATATCTCTTGCAAATCTCTTTTGAGGTGTATTTAAAAGACATTTTTCTTACCTTCCCAAGCACTTTGACGCCTTTGAAAATAGAGAAGAACACAACGATCCAGACCAGGACGTTGGCTATTGCAATGGAAGGCACGATGCCGCCCAGATGACTGATGTCTGTCGATAGCCTCAGGATCTCGTTTCTGGGGATGAAGTTAATATGTCAACAATGTGTGGCAATTAAACGTTGAGAGCAATGAGACAGGCTACTAGGAAAATAAACGGATACGTAATTATTATATAAACACCGAAATAGAAAGCAGCTGGGGAACTTGGATTCGTTGCCCTAGGCTCGGTAGTTGACATTTATTTTAAATGCAGTTATTCTCGTCCTACCATTTATCAATTGACGAAAACTTCAATTGAAAATCGAATTTTCGGTGCATTTTCGGAAGCGCCACTGACTTCAGTAACGATATCCTTTTTTAAATAAACATTCAATTAACACTTAGGCGTCGTAGGGCTCTCAATATTTTCACTCAGCAAACAAGGCTCCACTTCGCTTGACAGTTTGACAGTGTTTGAATTTCAACGCCTAGTAGTCAAGATATACTGCACAACATGCAGCATAAATATTCCAGTGAAGATTTCTTTAAAATTTCGCCATGCAACTTGAAGCGATTTGATGATAGCTTCACTCACAGGAAGAACTCGATGCTGGACTCGACAAACTCTTCGGGTTCGACACTGCCGTCGGCGAGGGTGTGATTTTTTACGTTGAGGAACTGCAGCTCGTCCTGGAAACAATGGTAATAAACTCAAACCATACGATCATTGTAAGTGTTGCGCTCTTGTTCAGTAAATTAGATATTTATCAGCTCATCGTTGCTCATAAACTCAGCTCGCGCCTAACCAATGTAACCAACAGCGACCAAAATAGACGATGCTCATTTCATTCATACTCATCAGCATCGAAGATGGTTAAATCGATCTCGAAGACATTGGCGCATTCTGTTTTGCTGTTTAATTCGGGGCGCAAAAATTAACAAAAAGAGTAAGAAACTTGCAATAATATTGCCTTGCGAGGAAACTACATTTTTCTCTTGGTTATATTGGTACATTTAATGAAAAACATGGTAACGTTTTCTGCAAGACTACTCCAGGCTAGAAAAGTTAAATAATTTTGAGGAGTCAACTGTGTTGAGACTATATTGAGGTGCTGCTGAAAACACGTGAGTCGAGAAAAGTACGAAATTCCCCTTCTAAGCCTTTTTTATTTGGAATTCGTATCTGATCCATTCACAACACGGTAAAATATAAACTTAAAAAAATTGCTATCGTATGACCAACGCTGCACAAATTCGATATGCTGGGGATCGCAATAAGAAAAGATTGGCTGCGTCGGACAATTGCCCATTTCCAAGCAGTTGAAACCGGTTCTGAACAAGCTAGGCGATTGTAGTTAAGCGAACATGATCATAGCTCCATTAGAATTACTATCGCACTACTATATTGGGCCCGAGCAACGAGTTTGGATCAATCACAGACTGATAACGCAGCGAACTGAGCGTACAGACATTGACCCAACCCTCTGTTTTGCGAATGTGTTTCACAAAGTATATCGGTTCAGAGCGAGTGTTTATTTATTCAGTATCAGCGAGTACTTAAAGAAGTTTGGGCAGTGAAATAACGAGGAAGCTTGAGTATGTACACAAGTTAACGAGAGTGAGTGCTTTAGTAAAACAATACATTTATACGTTAATTACTGTAGTCACTCAGCTGTTAATGACGGCACTCGTTTAATGATTGGTTCGTCACGGGAGCCACTGATGTACTTGATTCGAAATACATCTTTTTTCCTCCAATTCAAGAGCCAGAAAAACCGAACAACAGAACTTCGTTCAGGTATTTCGATTTTGTTCATGTATTCAAACTCACGGTATACACCTGTCTATTAGGAGTAGCTTCAGATATTCTCTTCATTTCATTAATTGTCTCAGAATGCTTGAAAAGTTCAGCAATTATTATTTGAAAAATTCTTTAATGGAGCGACTAATTTTACGCTAAGCAGTCGTGCTCGGCTGCCGTTGTACCGTTAACGGAATCATGAGGGAATTCCAAATTCTATTTTCATTATGAACTACGAAGGAAAAACTCTCATAAAGCATCAAAGAACACACGTTTATTTGAGTACACTGCGAATTCACAAGAAAAATTTAAGCAACATTTTTATTGTCATGAAATAGTAAAAATATGCCCCATCGCTTTGTTGTTAATGTGCATTGTGTACGTCCATACAAACTTTCCCCAAGGCAGTCTCTGTGAATGCCCTTTCTCTGTACGCTGTAAAACATCTAGCTAGTGACGTCACTATACTTTCAGCATTATATTTTTCATTCTTTTAATGGCACTAAGCTGTTCACGTTCAAATCGCTTCAATGTGAAACTATGTTAAAGTTGACTGGAGCACGACCATTTATAACTAAACCGATTTTTCTCGATCGAATTTCTTTTTTTTCCTTTGTGTTATAATTTTGTTACCGAACTTTTCTAGAACAGGTCGCACTCGCTGCAGCAAAAAAAAATCAATGAGTGCCTACATTGTGGTTATAAACTCACAGTATTCCCACCGACTCAACGCCACTTCACTTTGATTTTCATGAACATTTAGTTTTTTCAACACTAGGTTCTTCTCACGTGCAACAACAAATCAGTTTCTAGTCGAGATTTCAAAATTCAAAACTCTGTTGAAAATCCGCCAACCAGCAGTCTACTCAAACTCAATGCAGCTGGAAGCATAAATTGTTGTGACGGGAACGTATGGTGCCATTATCAGAATGCGCACTCAGTCAACCACTATGAACGCCCAAGGCTAATGGTATTTCATCAGTGATTGAATAATTTGACAGTTGATTTCCTAACTCTGTAGCAATAGAAAAAAACGTATTTCTGACTATCGGAATCTGTTTTTGTACCAATGACAGTTTTCCAGTGCGGCACATTTTCAATAATACTTAAAAAATATATTCTGCAGGCTTAAGGGTTCCATTACATATGACTGCATTCCAGGGGAGAACATTTTCAATATTACTTCAACAGGTGAGCCTATTGCGGTCCGCAAGTCTTTGATGTTTCGGTAACTACGGGTGGTATTCCAGGGTAGAATGTTTTTAACACTTTAACTGTGACATGAGCCACCGGTGCTCACTCGGAGAGTTTTCGTAATGCTGCTGACCGAGCAGTAGTCACAAACTCTAGTTTCATAAATACTTAATCAAAACTAAATGTAGGCCCGATCCAGGTAATGCTCACCTTTTTTAACCTTGCATACTAAAATTATCTTTAAATTTGAATTTAATATATTGAGCTTCAGTTTCACCTGCCGCAGTCAAAGTGTTAAATTACCTGAAAAAGAATATACTCACCGCGGTCCGGCAGGCTCTGGTGTTCCAGTAATTATTGCACGTATTCCAGGGCAGAGTGTCCAGAGTGAAGGTGTGCCAGAGGAACACCAGAGGGTACGCTATCAAGACGCAGTAGTACGAAGTGGCGATGGCGGTTATGGTGAGGGCTGTAAATGCAACTCCTAGGGTGAAATAAAATTTCTATTATATTTCAAGACAAACAAAATATTACACCTAACACAGCTGTTTAATCGCAGTTAACCTAGTAGGTATATCACTTCTAACTCAATAGGTGAGTCACACCTAACTCAGTAGGTGGACTCAGTAGCTGAGAGCTCAATTTTTCATGTAATCTGCTGCTCAAAATCTACGCGAAAACTTTTTACAGCTTTGCAGCGATCTATTGTAAAGCTTGAGCCATAATGAGGGGAAAATTTAAAGGATGGGTTACACTGTATGTATGTTGCTGAGCAAGATAATGAGTGTAAATTGTTGGAGAAAGCGTGCAGATTTACCAACATACTTCTTGCTACGGTGAATTTTTTGTAACAATATCCCCTTAATAATATTAGGTTATAATGCAACAGTTTTTAACACTTGACTGAGGCAGGTGACACTGAAGTTCAATATCCAGCTCAAATTTAAAGCCAATTGTACTAAGGAATGTTGAAAATAGCAAACATTAACTGGATCGTGTCTTCATTTAGTTTTGATTAAAGGATATATGGATATTGAGTTTGTGACTCCTGCACGGGCAGCAGCATGATGGAACTTAACTCCGTGTACATCCGGTGGCTCACGTCGCAGTCAAAGTGTTAATATGAGCTCTTTTCACTATCAATAACGCTCTCAGGCAATTGAACGTCAGAATGTATAGCAGAGTTTTCATAGGAATGTCCTTTTATAGTAGTTTAGCACGTTTTCAATATTTAATAGTTATTTGTTTCAGCATTTTCTTTCGATGATATTTTATAAAAAATATCAATTTCAAGCTCTTCATCAAGGCCACTTTTCTTAATTAACCTAACAATAAGCGTAGTTACTCCGTTCATAGAAAACTGATTAATTTGAAATTTATTTCGCGGAAGCAGAAATGATAAATTTTCGCCTTAGAGCATGGAAATCGTTGATCTGATGGAAAATAGTTCTGAGCAAAGTATGAGAATCTCTGTTTGAGCATTAGATGACTGAGATTTTCATGCATTTTGATACAAAATTAAAAATTTCCATGATATATTTGATTTGCAAAAATTTGCCAATATTTTTGCCACTAAGCAACTTATTCCAAAACTTTACGTCACATGGATGACGGACAGAGTTATCAAAAGCTGAATGTAAATCGAAAATTGATGCTAAGAATTTGTCGATTTCACTCACAACTCTTTGATCGGGATTTAATTCGCTTGTTTCCTTCACGAGTGACGTGCGTCTAAAAAAATAAGCACCATTGTAAGCGATAATCTAGGGTAATATCTGTTCATCGTTCATAAAAATTTATTGAGTAATTCAACAAGAACATTCACGATAAAGTACAGAGCGTTGTTTATTCTCTGCTACCTCAACAGCATGATATTGTGTGAAAACGTAGGCATCCATTTTCCTTTGGCCATTTGTATTCACGGCTGTTGGAAAACATTTTTTTAACCATGAGACAACACTACCAAAAGAATACGTTTAGAGAGACTGTTAACAATAACGCATTGATGCTTTTGCGTAAAATATTGATGACTGCAAGTGTTTCTTTGGTCTCTGTACGTGAGGTGTCTGAATTGATGACTGCATGACAACTGAATTGACGACTACAAGTGTTATTTTTTGGTACCTGTACATGAAGGGTGTCTGAATTGATGACTGCATGACAACTGAATTGACGACTACAAGTGTTTTTTTGGTACCTGTACATGAGGGGTGTCTGAATTGATGACTGCATGACAACTGAATTGACGACTACAAGTGTTATTTTTTGGTACCTGTACATGAAGGGTGTCTGAATTGATGACTGCATGACAACTGAATTGACGACTACAAGTGTTTTTTTGGTACCTGTACATGAGGGGTGTCTGAATTGATGACTGCATGACAACTGAATTGACGACTACAAGTGTTTTTTTGGTACCTGTACATGAGGGGTGTCTGAATTGATGACTGCATGACAACTGAATTGACGACTACAAGTGTTTTTTTGATACCTGTACATGTAGGGGTGTCTGAATTGATGACTGCATGACAACTGAATTGACGACAACAAGTGTTTTTTTGGTACCTGTACATGAAGAGTGCTTTAATTCAGGGACTCCTATTCTTACCTACTCTATTTTTTCAGTTCTACTCAAAACAAAAAATGAAGAAGCTATTAAGGATTTCAAAACGATCGCACTTGCCTCTGAGCGCAGGGCACACGTCCAACAACTTCAGGAAGGTGGCTGAGCTGAACTGTCCCATTGAAGTCTCCATGAGGAACAGAGGGATGTTCACAAGGACCATCATCACCGTGTACGGGATGAGGAAGACTCCTGTGAACACACCAAAGTTCTGTCGAAGTGATCACGTCAACTATCGGATGTAGGGTAAATTCAATGCTCTTCAACGTTAAGGTCGTTCTAACTGAGCAGAGAACAGATTTCACCATGAATAAGAGCATGTACAAATATCAGAACCTCGTTTAGAACTCAATGAATGCATGAAGCAATTTATTGATCTAGCAGTAAAATTTACGCTGTTAGTCCATAACATACAATTTTTTAACACACTTTATAGTAGATAGGATTAGAATTTTTAGGCATATAAAATTTCTTTGGTGTGTCAGGAACAACCATTTTGCTTTAATATACTGCTCACTTGAGTAAATTTTTATGTTCTTGTAAACACAATTACTTTTGTATGGCGTGAGCAACAATGTTCTTTATTATACTGCACATTAGAGAAAAAACTCAATGTGTGCATGGGAACAGAGTTCATGATGCATGTAAGAGACGATTATTTTGTCTAACATACTGATTGCACGCTTGATAGAATTACGATATAGTTGTAAACTAAATTGAAATTGTCCCTTGATATTTCTGGCGAACCTCCTCCGTTGACAAAGCAGAGATAAGGGAACCGCCACACGTTGCCAAGCCCAATGGCCATGCCCAGCAGGGAAAGGAGGTAATCCACTTTGCTGGACCAGTTGCCTCTGCTGCGGTTGCTGTCTTCGTCGGACCAACTGCACATCTGGATGTAAAATGTATTCAACTGTGACACGTTTCCTGCGATTGGTTAAACTGAAGTTCAATATTCATTTCAAATTCAAAGTCGTTTGTGATATGCAATTTAGCAATTAGTAAACATTTACTGGATCAAGCCTTCATTCAGCTCTCACTTAGTGTTTATAAAATTAGAGTTAGTGGCTGCAGGTCGGTCAGGAGCATTATAAAAATCCCATCAGTGACCAGGGGCTGATACTTTTGCAGGAAACGGGTTAATAAATGGTCAGTCAAACGAATTCAGTAACTTTGTGACCCAACTAACTAAAATCATACAGTGATTAGACTACATGAAATGCAACAATGAAGTTGTGCGTGATGATTGTGTCATTATAACGTTTTACCTTTAGTTCATATACAAATACTGTTTTGATTAAATGTAATGCACAAAATGCCTAAAATTGGATTTCAAAATGTCCGAACGTGAAGATCCTTAATTTGTAAACACTCTTGGGATTTATAATAGTTATATCAATAATTGAGCAATCCTTTGGGAAGAAAATCGGTTCTGTTTGCGCCTACTTACACTGATAAATGGCTATAGTATATTACGGTTCCTTGTTGTACATGGTGACAGTGATGATGAAACGTATGGTAAGATCCATTTCATAATTTATCACTTCGCTGCCAGTGAATAAGAATGTAAAAATTGTGGGTATAGCAAGCAAATTGAAAATAATTTTCTAACTCTAGTGAGCGGACATTTATCGAGCTTGTCTATCAGAGGAGATAATTTAATTAAAATATTTAAGAAAAATGGGATTATTAACGAGCGGTGAAATTTTTTTTGTAAATAGCTACTCATCGTTACGTGGCGTTTATGATACTGCACTGCCTTGCAATTAAGTTCGAAGCAGAAGGCTCGCTCGACACAGGAACTCTGCTATAATTCTAACACCGAGGCATGAGTGCTCGGTTATTCTCGCACTATATGACACCGCGCAGTGCATGCTGCCCACCTAGTCAACGCTGCTTGTATCGTGGACGCATAAATCCATAAAATGAAAATGCATTATTTACGTTACTGTTGTTTGGAATTAGAATTTTTGTCTGTTGAAAAAGAAATAGATTTTTATTTCTAAAACCGAACTCTAAAAATTTAAAGTTTTCCGGAGGAATGATTTTCTAGCAATGTTCTCATGCTAATGCAAATACCAAGTTACCTTACAGATTTCATTTATAACAATTTATTTATACAAGCTTTATAATTGTATGTACTGTAAATGTGCTTTCAGACAGGCTAAATGAATTATCTGCGTACGATTAGTGAGTAACTTTTACGACAAACTACAAAAAGAATTGTAATTGCATCCGTCATTTCTCAAGATTTACGTTGTCTCTGACGACACGTACTATGTGCTCGTAAGATACTCGCGAAACCTGCCCTACAAGATTTCAAGAAGCTATTCATAGGCTGCCTAACCAAATTAGCAGCAGCTGGAATTTACTGAAAGCGAATGCCCCGTGTTAGGGTAACCTTACACTAACTCAAGCATAGAAGCAGGCCTCTTCGTTCAACGAACCTTATATATGAGAGTATGGCCAATAATATTAAGTTTTGAGTATTGAGAAAACACGTTCCCTTATCAGGACCGGTCTCAGTCTCGATCGGCCCTCAGAGGAATGCCATGTGGTTGGTTACATTTGTAGTTAATGAGAGCGTCTGTGTACTTACATCGCTGGTTACGTTGCTAGTAAGTCTGTACGTCTGCAATAGGCGCGTTTTGGTATGGTTTCGTCTTGAGATGCATGTTGTAAAATTATTCAAATGATTAAAATTCGTTTTATGATTTCATTGCATAGTCACTGGCATTTTATCTCACTCCGTCCTAAATTTGTTTCAACTTCAATTGTGAATATGATAGAGAAATGGTTAAATTTTATGCAGTTTTACGTTACGTAGACCATTCCGCTAGCTGATGTAGGCTTAAAATGAATTTAAAATCGATTTTCGAGTTGAAAACTCCATTTTTGGCACGATTAATAGTTGCATTCATTCATTGGATATTTTAATGAATAAAGCATCAAGACATGACTTCCAATGAAGGCCACGTTAGCTGAAGGGAGATTCTCTTCTCGTTATACTACAAGTTAGATCAGAAGGTCATTACCTCTTTAGACGGGCATTCATTAAATGAAAAGAATCTATTCGAGGCACTCAAGGATATGACGAAGATCTTGATATAATTCATGAGAACGAGAAGTTGTACGCTGAGTAATTGTGTTATATTTCTCAAGCTTTGAAGGGGCTTTATAGCAATGCCACTCACTTGTTTAATTTATGAACTGAAATTGTAACTGTGAATTGACTAAATGTCCTTACAGTGTAAAAATTTAGACTCAGAAAGTCATTTAGATTTCAACTCTCAAATAAGTCGCTAGCTCTCTTACGGTTTATCTTTTCTGCAGCATCGCATTAATTTATGGCCAATAAGTGCTAGAGTGTTTGTTTCCTAGAGAATAGTTAGAGTTAGACAAAGTCTTAGTTTAGCGTGAGGGAGGATATGTTAGCTCATAAATTGCCGCAGTATACATCATGCGTTGCCTTGATACGTCGACCTTCGCGCATCAACTCCACGTTCAGGCAACATTTAATGACTGTACTATGCCGTCCACGCAGTGCACACTACGACACATTGGCGTCCTTATTTAAAAATTTCTTACGAGGTAAGCCGACCTCATCATATGATAATTTCGACCTACTTTGAGATATTTAACTCGCATCGAACTTTTGAGATGCGCGTGACACTGTGAGTCGAGGTACTCATGCCGCACTATGCAGGTAGTTAGAATTTATGAAGAATATAGTAAATTAGACAAATAGAAGAGCGCAAGATAGAGCGTATTAGATAGAACGAATAGAAGCTCGCAAGTGCGAACAATACTTGAATGTTTGCCAAGAGAGTGTTTTTTCCCGAGTAGTACGTTCATTATCCCCTCCTGCATATGTTGGAAATTTATTGCTTAATGTTACCCTGTCTAACGTAAGCCACAAGCATTTGGTTAACATTTTACTTCTATTTTATATTATATAAACCGAATGTGAGGAACGTTCGTGGGCCTAGCAAACGTCATAGCAAAAAACACAGAAATTAACTTAGAAATCATTTTATAAAATAATTTATCTCATTCATCTCAAACCTGAAGTTGTAGTCCTGTCACGGTGAAATGATCAATTCATTGCCGTGTAAACAAGACGGTCTCGTGAAAACAGGCTACAGTAACTAGTGTTCGATGTTGATCATACTGCTAACGACTCAAGTATAGTAACTAGTGTTCGATATTGATCATACTACTGTTGACCCAAGTAGTAATAAGTATTTAATATTGATCATACTGCTGACGACTCAAGTAGTAACTAGTGTTCGATATTGAGCATACTACTAACGACTCAAGTAGTAACTAGTGTTCGATATTGGTCAATATTGACCCAAGTAGTAATAACTATTTAATATTGATCATATTGGTAATGACTCAAGTAGTAACTAGTGTTCGATATTGGTCAATATTGACCCAAGTAGTAATAACTATTTAATATTGATCATATTGGTAATGACTCAAGTAGTAACTAGTGTTTGATATTGATCATACTACTGATTACACAAGTATTAATAAGTATTTAATATTGATCATACTACTAATGACCATTTGTAAAACGACTGATTCCACAAACGGTGTTGCGACTGAACCTATACGATAGTTGCTGAACAATTTTTTTCACTGGTGTTTAAAAATGACTGGTGTTTTAAAAATGCACAAGTAACCGAAGTTAGGTGAAATGGGCACTATTTGACGACCTCTTGTTTTAAGGTAACGCGCGATCTTAAAGATTTATGAAAGCTAGATGTTTAATCACTGTGTACTTAATGATTACACTTAATCCATTTTTCCATGGTACTACATGTTTCATTTCGCTTTGCACTTCTCTCAGTGCTAAGCTAATATTTTCTGGAATCTTTCAGGATGAAAAAACTCATGGAATATTACCGCATCGAAAAACGAAAACGATATTACCGCAAAAATAATTCATTGAATATTTCCTGGGAAAAAAGTTCTCGAAATATCACCGCATGAAAAGTTCTTGGAATATAACAGTATAGAAAAATTATTTTGCAATGAAGTGAAAAATATTTCAAGATGAGCACGAGCAGCAGCGCAATCATACCTTTTTGATATAGTTGGCCATGGTGGCGACGGTGTTGTAGCAGACGTCCTTCACAGCAAAGATGAGCTTCGATTCGGTCTCCCTAATATAGTTTTGTTTTTGGAAACGGGTCCAACTTTCATTAAAGAAGCCAATAATCTTTCAATCGATTATCAAAATATAACTCGAAGATAACTTCTCTTGATTGATATTTCACTTCGATTTCGTACAACTACATGTTGCCAATTACCGAAAAAATTCCATTGTGCTGCAGCATTACAAGAAAATGCTAGTTCGGACTTGAACTCTCAACTTATGTCGGGACAAAATGTTCAGTACGAATAAATTTTTTATGAACTTTGCTAATTTCAAATTGATCGTTAATTTCAAATTGATCGTTAAATAGAATATTTTCTCATGACAACATTTCCGTCATCAAGCAACATTGTGTCCAAGATTCGTGTCTGCCTGTGTCACACTGAGTCTGGAAATAAAGCGTTCAGTTTTGAAAGCCTTAATTTTGTATCATCCTCCCATGAAACATTTTTACAGCTCCTGTCATCAGTAAAAAATTTTTGGAAAGCCTCTTGAAATTTTAGCCATCACTGATAATTCCACACAAACCTCTCCAAATTTCAGCAATCACTGATAATTCCACACAAACCTCTCCAAAATTTAGCCATCATTGATAATTCCACACAAACCTCTCCAAATTTCAGCCATTACTGATAATTTCTCAGAGATCTTTCACCCATTCAGTAGTTAATAGTAATTTCTCGGAAGCCTCACACATCACCAGACATCAGTGACAATTTATCAGAAGCCCCTCATAACTTCAGCCAAAAATGATACCGTCTCATTTATCAGCCTTCATGAGTAATTTAAACCACACTCTGTCACATCATAATAGTTTTCTACGAGCCCTCAAAACACCTTTTGGTTCTCCAAACATTAATGGAATCATCCCCACATTTCTATTTAAATAGCCTATATATTCTTAAAATATATGGACTTTCATGATTTCGCCCCATTAAATACGAAAGCGCTGATATGAACGCAAAATTGAAATTTCTGAAGTAAGTAACGCAAACATGAATACTTTAGCTGAAGCTAGAACCGATCAGTCCTCCAAACGATAGCGCACATGCATTTCACCATATTTTTGTAGGCGTAACAACAGTCAATATAGAAATGCCATCAAATTCATTCAAACAATGACATAAGTCTACACAAGTAAACTCACACTACATCATACTCTGAAGTAAACTTTTAATTATCTTTTCTACGAATCCCACGATAATCGTAACTTCTCATATTCCTTGCAGCCAATGACTCAGATTAGCTCTCAGTGTAATGACTCGCAAGTTCAGAATCATTTCCTCAAACGTCTTTTCAACCAACACCACACCAGTCCACAAATGCTAGCTTCTAAGGTACCTACCCCTCTCGGTACCAATTCTCAGTAACAACTGAAAACTGGTCTTTGAGCCCTAGCTGAAACTCATTCTGGGAGTGTAACGAACACACACACACCCAGTACACGAGTCACTGTGGCAACTGCACTGTTGCTGCTCTGTTTATCCACGGTCATAGATGAGTAAAATTTGAGCTATCGCTTAATGGTCTCACGTTCGTGGTGCAATCTGGACGAATATCGATTGAGCCGCAACATCGAGGTGTTGTTCTTACCGGAACACTTAATTCACGAGCTGTTGCCGGAAATTGTCCTTTGTTCAACAGGTCTTTCTTGGACAGAACGTGTTACTTGGAAATATTTAGTAATTTTCATTAATTAAAGTGTGCTACTTACGAAACAGAATGTTATTTGGATGATGGTATATTCATCGGTGAACATTGACCAAAGATATGTTTTAGATATTCATAATTACGATCGAAATAAAGTTTCAGGTAAATCTAACAAATGCCAAAGATCTATTTATATCCAGAGTTAAGAGAATAACATTTGCATCACAGAGGTGAGGAAAATATCCCTTTTATATCATAAGGTTAACCATTAAAAAATAATTAAATAAATTTACTTCAGCTAATTCGCCGGCTGTTCAATCATAAGCGGTTCTAATCGTTCACAGCTAAATGGATTCCGATGAAGGCAAATAGTATATAATGCTTATTAAAACGTCAATCCAGATTTTGAAAGAAGTTCAAGTTCTATTATTAGGGTGTTAAATTTTATGAGCATTTTTCAAAAACCAATAATTTTCAGCCCCTGAAGAACAAAACTCGTTTTCTTGTTCATTTTGCGCTATACTTCAATATTTGGTTCAACCGAGATAAACCCGCATTCACTTTATTATGAACAGGACTCGACATCAACATGCGTGTTGAATACTTCTCTTTTTATCATGTTTCCATGGAGAACGTAATTTTTCAAGTACGAGTAATACTTACCCTAATTACGGTACAATTTCTACGATTATATAAGTAATACAATGCGCAATTACGATAATTACAGGGCAATTAGTGCGATAATTTGAGTCTTACGATGAGCAGTAGTGATAACTGTAGTTCAATTAGCAAGATTATTTGATTCAGACACTGTGAAATTACTATAACTGTTATTTACGAAGCACAATAAAAAGGTGCTTTCATTAGTCATACCACAGTGTAACGTGATTAACTGAGTTCCACGTGAGTTAGTTATTGCTAATCTTGTTGAATTCCTACATTTATACTCCGCGTGTGTTTTTCAACTTCATATCATGGAAATCTCTTTTCTGAGACAATGAACAGACATGAGCAACATTGCACGAATGATAAAGCTGAAATGAACTGAACACTGAGGCTGTTCCCCATTTACGTTACTTCAAATAGAGCAGGTATTGAAATTCTCAAATCTAGAACTAGAATTTTAAATTATGCGTTACGCTAAATGTTGTGACGTGCATATCTCCCTGTTTGCGTGTACACTGAACTTTACTAAAAACCTCCCGCAAACAAAGAACCTCATTAAATACCCATTGGGACACTGAACCTCACTGAACGCCTATGAACATGGAACCTTATTGAACGCTGAGCCTCACTGAAGGTCTGTGAACACTGAATCCCTGTAAACACCGACCCTCACTGAACGCCTGTGAACACTGGATTTCTCTGAAGACCTCGTGTGTTCAGTGTTCAGTGGTGTGGACGCTGTACCTTACCACACGCCTCCTGTCTGCACACTGACCACAATTCGCACCACTCAACCGTCATAGGCGGTTTCAACGTCAGAATTTGTTGTGTCCTACCACTCGTCTCTCGGCCTTGGTCCTGCAGACAGACGAATAAATGTTGACTCAGTGCCCTAAAATCGACGCTGCCATTGATTCGTAGTGACGGGAAACTGGCTTCAATGAAACGCTACCTGCGCCAGATGCTTCAATTCATGCGCAGACTCGTCCGCAGTAACTTATGATTCGTTTGTTGTTTATTAGTCTACCGTTCAGGTGGACTTCAGAATTTACTATTGAGAAAATGTAATGCATTTAATTTCTTCCTATTTCTTACTCTAATGTGTTGGTTAAGTTCGTAAGCACTTTGAAGTTCTTTGCCATGCATCAGGTCCTTCCTCGTTTTGATCCCGGTGACATCATGAGGACAGCGTCAGTTTTTTAACTGTGGTTGTTATAATAACGGCAAAATAAGCAAAAATAATCAGCTGATAAAGGCTAAAGTTACAAGAAAATTAATTTTCAAACAGCCGGTTTTGAAGGGAAATTTTCCTGTTGATTAAATTCTCAGGATGCTATTTATTAAGGTATAATAAGAGAACGGGAACCGCCATGTGCTGCTATAACGAGTCTTCCCTCCACTACTTCTCTCTGCTCCAATCACACATGATACTTCTCATGTGCTAGTGTTACGTGCACTTGAAAACAAAGATAAAAGTTGAAGCTTTCGGTAAACGTGTTTGGCTATAGTTTGTGGTACCGCATCGTGTGAACTTTATCGACATCGAAGTAGTGAAACTTTGGAAACCTTTTTCTCAACCTATATCTTCGTCATCGAAAATCATACTTTAAATCAGTTAAAGATGTTCATGGAATAAATGAAATAAAATTTTATGAAATTAGTGTTTATAGCATAAATGTCAACGGGCTGAATGTATTTCAAACCTCGAATAAGCTTCATAGTTTGATGTTCGATGGCCTTTCTGGTACAGAAGGTTTGTAAATTTATTTTTCTTTAATATGTCAAATGCTTGAACATATATACAATTACACATGAACAACTACGTAATCATGTATCTTACCGCTCAGCACGGCGGCCGCCAAGGCTGCAACAATTTTCGTTTCCCCATCGCGAGGCACAAAACAAAACTCGCTAATTTTTGACTGCGGGAAAATCCTACAATTTCTTCCTTCTGAAGCTTTTATGGCCAATTATGGAAGCGCTTATGGAAGCGCTTTTGCATTAGTTTTTCTCGTAGTTTCATCAGAATAAGAATTTAGGCAAGTATAAATATTGCATGTCTCCGATACCGTTTTTCTGATCAGAACTCTGATGATCCCGACCCTTGCTCCAGCTAAATGCTGAAGAAAAATGACTACCTCCATAAAACGAAAAAGACATGGCCTTGGCATTTGAATAGGTTAAGGAGGTGATCGCTTGGGGGACTCACATAAAACACGATCTGCAGATACGGCCTATTACATGAATGAAGTTGTATAACTAATTTTAATAATTTCAGCAACTTTGTTGCGCAAAATTCAAGTGAGCAATCAGAAATATTTTTTTTCCGTTTTGCAGATACTGAGAATCAGATCGCGTTATATGTGTGTGCTACGAATTTATAGGAAAGCTTCAGTAAGTTTTGTTGAAAAAAATTAAGTGACTCTTTTCCCCACACTTTTCAGAGCTTATACACTATTTGTTAACAACGCCAAACACAACAACGGAAAAATATTGAATAGCTAATAGATCGGAATAATATTTCTAACTTACAGGGCAAAACAAAGCTGAGATGTAAGCAAAGAAGAAAGGAAGAAAAAACAGTGTATATCTAATATAGTTTGATTCATAAAATGTTTAACCTATGTTGTTTAAAATGTCTTACCATTAAGGTCCTGAGTTTTTTTGCACTTTCGGGTATCGTAAGTTAATTGTCGAAACAAATGATTGATAGAAAAGCAGAACAAAGTACATTCCCTTTGCTGCGTTAATCTAATTTTGATAATACTTTTAAATACGAGTAATAGGAAAAACACAATACAAGGAACGCATTGTTCAAATCACTCAAGTTAGTGCGCTCTTACATTGATGTACGAGCCTATGAACTTTCAATATCAGGGATTAATGTTGAAAGTAAAATGGGTTAATTTAAATAATTTTGCGTCCGGCTTTCAGTTTGACATTCGAGACTATTTTTTCATTCATACACATCAATTAGTATGTCAAGAAACAAGCTCGGAGAAAATAAAATATTAATCACAGCACAATAATTTATGAAATTTTTCGCACAAGTAACGCTCGCACAAGAGATTTTTTCTGAGTCAGAAAAATCAAAAGAAATTTTTGTACACCGTCACCCAAAATATTTATAACATAATTGTACTAGTACATCTAATTGACCACCTAAATAATTCTGTCATAACATAATCATGAGAGTCAGAAATTAAAAATTGCTACGCGAGGCTAACAATAACTTAATACGGCATGAATAAGAAATGAGAAAAATTTCTTATAAACCTTACTGCATACACTGATTAACAGCGCTATATATGAGCTGCCTATAAAAAGTTCCTAAGCTGATAAACATATGTGGGCACCAGTACAGCCAAGAGTTGAGAGAAAACGTTAAAATTTACTCCCATACCAAGACTAACTTTTTTTCCGCCTGCATGCATGTTTTTCGCAGCCCAAGAAATTAAACCGCTTAGGCGGCGAAAAACATGCATGTTCCGGCGAAAAAGTTTGACTGAGTAGTAAGTTACTTCAAGTTTGATAATGTTTTTGAATGAAGAAAATATAAATGAACACAGTGGAGCTAAATTATAGTTGAGTCTACGCACACATTGATGCGTGAGATTTGTCATCAGGGAAAAATTTCGATACTGTAATGGTTTGAAGTGTATAATATATGTTCTAAAATAGAGGGCAAAAATGGCAGAAATTCAAAAACATGAACACATAACATATTAAAAATAAATTTTCTGCCTCTGGAAATATACTATAAGCCACACAATAAGTTCATGATATTTCCTATACAGATGCTTAACAATGATATAGTGAATTCATGTGCAATGAATCGTGACAATTTGATACTTAATAGAAGAACATGGTGCGTATAAATCAAAAATGAAAATTGCTGGCGAAACAATTTTGCAGCAACTTTTGTGCGTATGTAAATAAATTCTAGCACGCAATCTATTGCGTCGCATGCGCACACTACACAAACTTTGAATCGAAACTTAGAAATGTAGGGTGGTGAGAAAAGAAGTTCGTTACCACTTTTTCGGTATTCGTTGGGACGCAAATTGAAGCGCTGTTCTGGTCTTAAATTGTCTATTGTTTGAGTGATTTTGATACTCTGCGGAAGTTTGTTCTACAGTAATGCACCTGATATTGGCAGAGCTTTCTGCCCAACGTCAGGTGATCGGTATAATTGAGGAGACATTATTTTTCAAGTTCAGCTTTTAGCTGGTTACAACGGGGCGAACGAATAATTGTACAATATCAGCATCACTTTGAGGGAGATATACAGCGGAAAATACGTAATTGGCTTCATGAGTGAGGAATCTCTCCTGAAAAGGAGTCCAGCCAAAATTTTGTAAGAAAGTGTTTGCACAATCACTCTTGTTAAATTTGCTTTGGTATTTCTTCATGTAAGTACAAAGTGCCGGAAAAATAAATTATGGTCGTGAATTTCTGTTTTTTACCTAGCTTTTCAGCTGAAATCCACTCCATTGTTATCTTAGCATAAAAGAAGAGGGTTCGGAAGTAGAAATGAGATCCATATAAATACCTCATTTTAAAGCAGTTCTCACTAACGAATGATATTTCTGACTTTAAAAAACTTATTATTGACGTCGGGTGTGTTCTAGTTGTTATTAAGATGAAAACTCTTTTCCAAGCCACTCGCTTAGTCGACTATTTTTTTGTGGAAGTGAGGAATTGACTGTTCATGGACGCAAAAAGTCTGTGATCAAAGATTGAAGAAACACCTCGAAGTGAATGTAAGAAAAATGAAGGTTGAACATTAGGGAAATTTCTAGGTAAAATGGTAGAGGGAAGTGGACAGAGAAATGTACAATGTAGAGACAGGCAGGAAAAAATGGCATAAAAAAAACACTCAGGTAAAATGCGAGAGAAATGAGATTGAGATTGAGAAAAACCCGTTAGGAAAAAATGAATAAAAAAGAACCGAGAAAGCTTGCAGATTGAAGCAACACGCAAGGAAAAATACAAAAGGAAATGAACAGGGCAAACGGAACTGATTGATTCTAGCTTCAGAAGTGTTCATGTTCGAGTTATACATCACATATTTTGTAACGACATTTTCACGGTTTCAAATTTATTACTTCAAAGACATGAAAACCACACAATTTTTAAAAAATACATGGCCAATTTAAACCAAGTTGAATTGGAAATTGTGCATCGTCCCAACTTTGAGGCATCGTCAGAAGCACTTGCATTGTTAAGCAGCTGATTCAAGGCTAAAAAATAATGAATTTATTGATAATTTAAATAAAAAAATTACAATTCGAATACGATCACCTCAACCCTCCTCCGCCTAAAAAAAAATAACTTCTTTTTGGTACGGCGAATAGATTTTGAAGTTTCTGCGCTCTTTTACATGCAAAAATATTCTTCATTAAATCTACAAATTACGAAGTAACTAGGCCGAGTTAACCTTCCAATGATAAGACTATATTCTTCAATTTTTAGAAAGTGTGAATGAAAATATTGCTTTTTTCACTAGCATTTATGTTTATTCTCATATTGTCACTCAGAACACAGCATATATGAGTCTCCTAAAGCTAAATAGATGGTGCGTTCACATTCACGAATTTCCATCGTTCGCTCGTTGGTAAACAAACTTGGACTTTTGAGCGCACGTACAAGCGAAAATATTAACTACAATATCTCACCGCTTCGCTTATTCTAATACCGATGAACGATGCTCTACTTTGTGCGATGACTTCAAGATCTGGCATGATGCATTCATTGTTTATTGAGTTCACTCACATTCATGGATATTCATCACATTTAATAACATTCATTTCCATTTAAGAAATCCATGTTCAAATATATTTCAATGCTTAATAATAAAAATTGAATATACGCATCTCTCCGCCTGATGGCTCGAACAAAAAGCTTTCAATGAACTCCCAAAAAATTAGCTTCAGCAACACGGTAGAAATAGACGTTACGGGACATCTTACCCAGGCGATTGACAAGAGTTGAGCCCACGTAAGTTTTGGCTGCGGTTTGATTCACCCGGCCCCTCACTACGCGCACTAACACACCTGCAGTCCATGCCGGATGGTTGACCTCCACGTTTGCTTGAGTTACTCCAGCTGGCAGTCGGCAGAATACTATCAGTGCAGCTTACGCTCCAGCTGTGTGTGGTGTTGTGCGACGGGTTCTGTACCTTTGCATTCGATGGTTTTATTTTATGTGTTTATTATTCGTAGAAGTATCAGCGTTATGCAGTTAGTGATATCAGTTCCATAGCTTATAATAACTGAGCCTTCACATTCACACATACATATCATAGAAGTGAACTGCTTTTTAGCGTTGTATTTTGTTGGCCAACGTGTTGCAATGTTTTAGTTGTGGAGCACGGGATTTTCTATTGCTTTAACTTTCTGTATTCTGGAAGTTAACAATCAACATTCCCTGCTTGTAGTGTGCTGTGTTTCTCACCATGTATGAACTTATGTTGTAATTTTATTTTCGTCTTATGATCCAGTTGTACCACGTAGCTCACAACCATGTTAAAAATTATGCATGACTGGCTCTTTATGCTTCCGGTCCGCATTTTTAGTACTTCAAGGCCTTACTCTGAATTAGTTTAGCTCTGGCGTCAAAACAACATTCTCTACTAAATGGCGTCGTTCATAAAAGGATGAAATTTAAAAATTCAGCCGGACCACGATTTATACGCCATAATCCCCTTTGATCCTCGACTCAAACGCATAAGAATATGTCCAAGTTATTACTGATCACTCGCGACAAGATCTAAGAAACAGAGCAGCCCTGCTTCTGAATTTTCATCAGTATTAGATAATTTCCCTCGAATTGAAGAATAACTTGATATTTTCTTGTATGGACTGCCTGTTGTATAAAATTTCAACTAGATCTTCACCTGATGTAGACCTTGCTTCTGAAGTTATGGTATTTCAACGGCATAAAATTGATCTGAAGTTAATGAAGTCCATGACAGTGAATATACCAACGGCTTTTTGTGAAATTGTTTTTACTGCAACTGAATTTCCTGAGGCTTTAGTTTAACTGGTGGGCGTCGCTGGGTGGCGGCGTTGTTGAGAGGCAGCGTTACTGAATGTCGGAGTTATTGATATCATATGGTGATATCATTGTTAAATGATATCATTGCAGTGTAGTACCAATGTTGAATTGTAGCGTCGTTGAGTGGTAGCGTTGCTGAATGGTAGCGTTGTTGAGTGGCAGCGTTGATGAGTGGTAGCGTTGTTGAGTGGCAGCGTTGTTGAATGGTAGCGTTGTTGAGTGGTAGCGTTGTTGAATGGTAGCGTTGTTGAGTGGCAGCGTTGATGAGTGGTAGCGTTGTTGAGTGGTAGTGTTATTGAGTGGTAGCGTTGTTGAGTGGTAGAGAGCGTTGTTGATTGGCAGCGTTGTTGAATGGTAGCGTTGTTGAGTGGTAGCGTTGTTGAATGGTAGCGTTGTTGAGTGGCAGCGTTGATGAGTGGTAGCGTTGTTGAGTGGTAGTGTTGTTGAATGGCAGCGTTGTTGAGTGGCAGCGTTGATGAGTGGTAGCGTAGTTGAGTGGTAGTGTTGTTGAATGGTAGCGTTGTTGAGTGGTAGCGTTGTTGAGTGACAGCGTTGATGAGTGGTAGCGTTTTTGAGTGGTAGCGTTGTTGAATGGTTGCGTTGTTGAGTGGCAGCGTTGTTGAGTGGTAGCGTTGTTGAGTGGTAGTTTTGTTGAGTGGTAGCGTTGTTGAGTGGTAGTGTTGTTGAGTGGTAGCGTTGTTGAGTGGTAGAGAGAGTTGTTGAGTGGTAGCATTGTTGAGTGGTAGCGTTGTTGAGTGGTAGCGTTGTTGAGTGGTAGCGTTGTTGAGTGGTAGCGTAAATGACACTTTCTAAAAACGTCTTTGATAAAATCTAGGGCACTTATAAAACCGTCTAAAAGATTTGCAACAATTCTGTTTCCGGTTTGAACAGATTTTGCGTCCAGCCAGTAAAAAAATTATGCTCGTGACGTTTGAAGAAATAGTTTTATATTTACACTCTGTCTTACATTCCTACTGTTCTTTGGAATGTTTTGACAGTTTTTCTGAAATTTGACAGAAACCTTAGAAACCGTCTACAGATAAAGTTCGTAAAACGATGATTTTCACAAAATTTTTAATTTTCAAAAAATTGAATGTACCTTATTTCATTTTTAAAGTTTCCATCACGAGCTTCAATTAAAAATAAAAGTTTGAAACTTCTTTAGGGCATATTTGGAGTACTCAGCCATCCAGGAAATCAACATGACTTGAATTTTTATTCCTTGATCTTCGTGCGGGGATTGTCGCTCCTGCAATGTTCAAGGGCTTTTACAGCTTTACCTCGAACAAAATTATCTTGACAGTGCAAATTAACTTTTTTCCAAGAAATTGCAATCTCATGCTCCCAGTTTTTGTAGCACTGGATCAGATTTAAAATGTGAAGTCCAAGCGATGCCGTTTTCTTTACAGCAAGTTACGTGTTTCTAGCTTCTGAAGACAACGTCATTCAAGCCTTCTGTAACGCTTATGTCGTCCGTTGTCACAAAGATGATATCCTTCTCCGCTTTTTACTGAACACTCCACTCGAGATGTTTTTTAGATAATGGCTGCATCTACTTTAAGTTCAGAATGAGTTATTAGACAAATACATAAGTATACGTCTATCATAGACCATTTTATGGGTGTCTCTCTGACACTTGCGAAGCACATTCGACATGGCGCAATATTTTCTTTCGTAATCAAAATAAGTTCGCGATAATCTGTAAGCATTTTTATGTCCACGTGAAGTATTAGAATGCTACGGATGGTCATTTGTTTTGGTGTTTACGTTAAAAATTGTGAAAGTTTATATAATAGTTAAAATCCCGATTTTTGGGGTTTAAAAAATAAAACTTCTGATGCAGATTCGAAAAAAAACACATCAATCATAAAAAAATATTCTTTGCATTATTTCCCACCCATAGTAAAAATTTCATAAAAATCCGTCCGTATATACGGACTTTTTTTGGGTAGACCGTCTCCTTAAAGGGAAATTTTGACGCCTGAAACTAATGCTTAAACTCATTCACGTCTAAATATCTTATTCATCCATCATGTTCTTTCTTTTAATGAATAGTTCCTTCTATAATCTGTTACGCTGTGATGTCGTCTGAGTCTCGGGTACAAAGAATATAAATGGAATAGTAATAATAATAAATAATAAATACATTGAATCGTTAAGTTACATAAATTTTTGTATCATAGAGCTATTTACGAATGCTCGCATTTTATATGAGAACCACTAAACTTCTCTTTTCAAACCGGTACTCTTTTATACATTACAAAAATTTTCTAAATGATTCTTTCAATGTGTGAGTGGAAGAAAAAACAGTTCTAACGTTTTAGTCCGACAATAGTTCGCATATTCATCAATGAACTTCAAATTTTTTAAAGCGATTATGCAACTAGAATATTATTTATTGATAATGAATTTAATTTAATTTTGATTCTTTATTTCTTACACTTTTCACCTACAACACGCTGTCGTACGTGACTATTTTGCAGTATCTTCATTTTGCAGAGCCAGAGATCATTACCGCATTTACCGCTTTTCTCCAGTTTTCCAGTCCGTACTCAATACACGTGCATAGATTTAATTAAAGATACCCAGAAGCATACAGACACATCATGTGTTCAGGAGCTGTATCTGTGACAGCAAGGGCAGATTTGATAGTTATATTGCTCCTGCAGCAAAAGAATTAAAGTAGAAGAACATCAAATATTTTTTGCTATTTTTATTCATAGGATATTAAATCTATGCCATAATTGAGACTGAAATATTGTTGATATTTCATTCATTCCAATATGCATGCAAGCAAGTATCACCTTTGGCATTGTATGATAGTTGCTTATTCTTCCTAGTGTGTTATCTTTTTTGAGCTCAGATAAATTGTTTCAACTTTGAGAATATAAGGCAAGATTAAACGCAAGGCCAGATTAAACGTTGCTTATTCTTACTAGTGTGTTTTCTTTTTTGAGCTCAGATAAATTGTTTCAACTTTAAGACTATAAGGCAAGTTTAAACGCAAGACTATACGCAAGTATAGTTTTTCGATTTTTAAATGTTTTTGAACTTGTGCTTTTACGGTGGCTTATTTATTTTGAGAAAATATATTACATTCGTGTTGCAAAACTCCGGTATTACGGCGGCGTCATACGAAGCGTCATACACACACACACACACACACTTGACACGAGTACTCGAAAGTTTTCTGCTTTACGAGCTTATCTGTTGCTTTATTGGATGGCGGTTTTCCCTGGTGCAACATAGCAGCTTTTTATTGATATTGTCCTTCACTTCAGGTTATCGATTATACCTACCGTATACGCAGAAAAACGCCCTTTTAGAGTTTCTATGCATTTCGAAATCACGCACTGTTCCCCAAATTCTCCGAATATCAATTTTTCATAGCTATTCTTATTAACTATAGAAAAGAGAACAAATAACATGGAGAATGTAGTGAACACACCCAGGGCTAAGGTACAAGGGTATATTAAAGCGTTTTTCTTCAATTGCGCGCTCGTAACTGAGCTGCAAGGTGTAATTTTTTCATTTCAGCTCCCAGCTTCCTTTCTCTTTCATCGTGTTGCATTGCTTGTGAATGCGTCAATATGGCGGAGAACAAATTATACACGAGTTTAAAATGGCAACGTTTACTGATATTTATACCGTATTTTATACGTTTAACTTTCATTCAGCTGGTCTTACACGCTGAAGGATTTTCGTTTTTCAATGCATCCCCATGCGTTCAATGTGATAGGAAGAGACTATACGTAAGCTCAAAACTTCCAAGTTCACTAATACATCATAACTTCTAATTCTATCTCTTATTCTGTGTGTAGTTTTGTACTCTAATTATTGTTTCCATTTCTTACGTTTTTTCACGACGTGATCTGAGAAATTCTGCTGTATCGTACTCTGGTGTACGGCGCATGCCAGCGCGCAGTCAGAACGTTTGAGGTCGCGGCACCAAGGTGAACCGGCCTGTGAAAGCGAAGCAGACGCACAGGCAACGCTCGCGACTACCCCAAAACGACGGGATGCATCCGAGAATGTTCGATGTCGATCCGATAATCGCACGATGTTAAAGATTCCAGAAACTGAGAAACCGATGCCTAGTTTTAGGACCACAGAGTGTTGAACTTGTTTTCGAAACTCAGATAAATGTGTAAAGGTATAAGATGAGGTTCAGATGAAGTATTTGTTCAGGTGTTGCTTAATGTGACTTTTCGGTCTTGGAATATTAACTGGTTTATTAATGTGGGACGATTAGGTTCTTGATCATGAAAATATTTTGTGAACGAGCCTCTACTAACCCTGCCTCGTGTTCTATTTCTTATTTGAATTTTTGTGTTTACTTTACATTCACTCCTTACGCGATGTCCTCAAAACCTACCCTGCTCACACAAAAATGTACCACTAACCCACCCACTGAATTTCAATTTACGTAATGTTCTCAATATTTCCATTATTTTGTAAATTTGTTATCATAACCATTTTCTGGAATGTTGAAAAGAGAATAATAATGTACGGTATTATAAAAATGGCATGTGTGAAAATAACAAGCCGAATGATGTTGCCTTTCTTAACAAGAAAACAGATGACTGGAATACATCTTTTCTATTCATATATGATGCTTTAGAGCGGTGATGAACAGATATTATTACACTGAGCGTCGCACAATTCTTAAAATATCATTAAATTGAAAAGTCAAATGCTAAAACGAAGATTTTCAAACAATTTCTTTTGAAAAAATTGGCTAATATTGGTATTATACATTCATGGGTTAGTATTGGTACTCTATATTCAGGGGTTAGTATTTTTATTCTATATTCAGGAGTTATAATAGGTATTTTAAACACTCTTTATTCATCATTAAAGATTTTCTTTAGGAGACAAAGAATATTTGGGAATATTTCTGATATTCTGATTCAAAATCGAAGTTATTTTGCATATTTTTTAACAGGCTTTCAGCATTATTCATCACAACTTCGTACAAATTTCAAAACATAAGAAGAAAACGTTTTTATAAAGGCCCCACCCTCGCTAATAAATGTGGCTTCCTGATAGGAAGAAGTCATTTGTTACCCCACCGTTCGTTCAGCTCCGTGTCGACTGCTGTCGTTTCTTCGGGGAATTTCCTCGTTTGTATTTATGAAAATAACCCCGGCCTTGAGGGTGAATAGGGGGAACTAATGGGGGAATTTCTGACTTTATTTTCTCCTTTAAAGATTTAGTGTTAGTTTACTCTGTTTCATCTGCTTTCCTATGAACGACTTTTCTCTCTATCTCAATCCAGCTCGGGAGTAGATTGTTCTTTAACTGTTCTGTGAAGGTGCATTATTTTTGAATTAAATTCGTTTCAGAGTAAAAAAATTATGGTTCAGCCTTTCAATATGTTGAATAATATTTCAAACTTGAAATCCGTTCTCAGTAAAATTGAACCCAAAACTAATTTTCAAGGCTTCAACATTCACCAAAAAATGTGACTTAAGAAATTTATGACTTTCTTTGCCTACTTTTGGAATTTTTACACTGGTACTGCTCATAAAGAATGTTTCCTTTGACTTCCTTTTCTTATGAATATACCACAAATATTTCATTAATTTTTCAATTGAATAAGGAAGTTAGATGAAGTCTACAGTAGACATTTTGAAGAACACTAATGGTACGTTTACTGAACAGTTAATTCTATCCTAACTTATTGTGTATAAAATTAAAACAAGAAAATATGAGTATCTATAGTGACACAGCAGCTTCAGGTGAGTCACGATCGTATTGATAATTCTCACAATTCACAAGTTCGCGAGAAAAATTCTGACCATGATCACCGTTACGAGACACAATGGTGCTACGGTTCGTCTCACAGGCGCACTCTGGACCACCTTGGAGCTACGTTCCATTACCTCGTGGGGAGCTTTTGGAACATTAGCTGTGGGTTTTTTCTTGTACTCGGACTCGGCGAGACAAAGACTCAGAGAAATGTAAAAAATTTCCTCAATTTATGCGACTCATATTAGATTAAGAAAAACATTGTGTTTCAAAAACTATTTTTCATGTGCAATGCTGCCGAAATGAATGTTGAACTCATCACTTTGAATGAATTATCATCTCGTTAACATTAAGATTCCAGTTTCAACAACCCCAAACCCATATCCGAATTGTTTTTTTTTTGCTAGTCATGTGAATTGTATCATGTTTACAATTTTTTCACGAACGATTTTTTAATTGATAGTGAGCATGATGCTAATAATTTTCTTAAAATTTCAAAAGGCCTAATATGCACTGTTATAGAATGGTACACAATATCCAAATTGCCACGCCCTTAAGGGGAAGACACGTCAAGTGTCGGACGTCTAGATGCTACGTCAGAGTCTGCACAGTTCGCCAAGTCAGAAAATCATTAACAAATGTTGAAGCCACGTTACCTTGCGCCGCGACGCTTGGAAGCTGTTGCCATTGCGCCATGCGGCCTGGTATTACAACACACGCCTGACCAATCCATTGCACGCGGCGTAAAGCGTCGAATACAATAAAAATTGCGATACACTTGTGTGAACACGTTTATGCGGCCGCCGAACGTTGATTCGATTTATGCGGAGTCATTGTTACGGGACTTGAATGCGCGTGCTGTGCGCAGTGCCCACCTCGTGCTTGCACGTGATAATCCATTGAATGAGATACAAATTATTGTCTTGTCAGCTACCTTTTTCAATTCTCAAGTGATTTTGGAGTGCTTACTTCCTGCCTGCACGTGATGTAATCCAATGAATGAGATACGCAATTATGTCTTGTCAGCTACCTTGTCCAACTCTCGAGTGTTTAGAAGATGCGAATGCAGTGCATAGTGACTACTCCTTGCCAGCACGTGATGTAATCCAATAAATGAGATAATGTCTTGTCAGCTACCTCGATCAGCTCTGGAGGGATTTGGAAGGTGGCAATGCAGTATACAGTGAGTACTTCCTGTCTGCATGGGATATAATCCAATGAACGAGATACGAAATAATATCCTCTTCGCAACCTAATTCAACTTTCTATTGATTTAAGAGATGATAATACAGTGCACAGTGCTTACTTTGTGATTGCGAGTGATATAATTCTTTGAATGAGATACGAAATAATTTCTTGTCAGAAACTTTATTTAACTCTCAAGGGATTTGGAAGATGTGAATGCACTGCACAGTGATTACTGCCTGCCTGCACGTGATATAATCCAATGAATGAGATACGAAATATTGTTTTTTAGGCTCCCACTCAAAATTTTCAAGCAATTTGACAAATGACAGTAGAACTTAAAAGGCGAATAGTAATATGTTCTTCCGTAGACGAACCTCAACTGTAAATTATTGCGTAATATCCTGTTTGTCAATACGTTCGCATGCAAAGCACGTGGGAAACCTAGATAGAAAGAAGTGAAAAACCGTCAAACGGCTTAAGAATAATTACCATCAAGTGACAAGACAGGGTAATTTTCCCACAGTGATTTAAGAACTTTCTACAGCGGGGTTACCGCTTACATTGTTGTTAATTGCGTTTAACATGCATGGAATTACATATCTTTCAAGACGATTAAGCAGACACGCTATGGGGTGGACAGTGAATTCCGTACACTTTAGATCTTATATTTGCAGCCTGCTCCGTATAATGCAGACTCAGATATGTCATGGCGGCATCTCTATGTGCAGCAAAATAAGTCCAAATTAATGGCCACATTTCTGTGCCATCATGTGCAACGGTGCTGTGATAAGTTCTGCTGCTTCCTGAGTCTCAATGTTTTCATAATTTAATTACTCTCTTTACGATTCAAGAAATAAAGACACCTGACTTAAGACACGAGCTGGCGTACATATTCGAACTACGCAAAGCAAATTTTTCGATCAAGGTACTGACACACACTTTTGAAGTGTATTTTCAATCGAACTCACGAAATTTAGCAAGCCTTTTCTTACGGGGAAAGGTGATCTTGCACAAGTCTCTCTTACTTCAAGAAGTTCTTTTTTGTTCATTAGACTGGGCCACCTTGATTGAGTGATAGGGTATTCGAAGAGTTAATTTTGTGTTGTGACGATAAGGTAACGGGAATTTTTTGAAAGCTGCGGCCGTCCAGTTAGGCGTGACCTTTGCACTAATTCCTGCTCCAGCACTTATTTCCTCGTGCGTTCTTCACGACAATAATTAACGCGTTTACTCATTATATAGCTCAAAATTTGGTCATGGAGTGTTTACTGTGATTTTTTCTGTTCAAAGATTAATGATATGGTCATAGTGAATGTAATTTGATTTGCATGGCTGTAAATTTTATGTTCATTTGTTTTTAAATTAGACATATAAATAACGTACGCTGAAACGGCGCATAGCAATGCTCAAGTTCACGTATAATGAAATGAAAAAATAGAAAGGTAATTCAGCTCCAACGCCCAATTCAGACTAACGTCACGTCCATATGCCCAAAAAACTGCCTCTGACGCATGCAAAACTTCGTGTCTCACGGAGAGACCTTAACTCTCAGTGACGAGAGGCAGGTTTTCTGCCGACATCGCGCGCAGTCCGATCTCGCCCCATAGCCTGTCGTAAATAGAAGAGATGGGTCGGAACTATGTTGAGCTTGCGTTGTTTAAGGTTGCTCATTCACCTGATTATAATCAGTAGAGGATCGTGTCCAATGAAGTTCTCAGGTAAACTTGTCTGAAAATTTCATTACACACGATGCATAGACTAGTCTTCATGAAGAATCTACAGGTTAATAACGAGATACATGTGGTATGTTTGTGAAAATGACAAACTGTTATATATGTAAAATTCATTTTGAACAGAATTATCTAACATATAATTAAATTTTCAGCAAGAAAATTATTGCCATAAGAGACACTCATTAATATTCATCAATCTGGCCTTGAATGAGAGTTGAGTATTGTTGCTAGTTCTTCTTTTGAGTTGCATGTATTTTTTCATTGGAGTCAAAAATACAGTGACGTATTTTGAACTATGAGTGTTCAATGTTATTGAAACTTACTCTGACCTGCTATAAAAAACGTTCACCAACCAATAATTTTTTCTAGAGCAATTGCTGAGTGAGCAACATTATATAACCTAAAATTTATGTAGGAGATTTTAGGAGAACGCAATTGTATATATTTTCCATCTCGAGCGCGCATATGATCGTCAGTGAGGTATTCGATACATTCTTAAGCTGTCATCAACAGCGAAGTGTTCTTGTAAATCTTAGCCAACACTTGACATCTGCCAACGGAAACATTGTGTTCGCGTATGGCAACGCAAGACTTCCATTCACTCGCCAGAAATCAACCATGAAAATATATAGAAGTTTGCCTGGTCTGTTCTAACACATTCATCACACTGACCAGACCTTGGATCAAGTGATGTCCATCTCTTTCGCTTCAATCGTAATGCTCTGGATGGTCTGATATTTTATGATTAAAGCAGCAAAAATCGAAATGATCTGTCAAAGTTTTTAACTGGACATATTAGAGAAATGAACAGGCAACATAAGAAACGAGTGAAAGGCTGTTGATGAAATGGCTAAAATGTAAGTTATTGAGATTATTTTTCAGTGCTGTTTTTCCTGAATTCATGTATTGCATGAAAACGGGTATGACTTATAACACAATATTGCTCAGTCATCAGTCGGACTTCAGTTCATTGGTGTAGTTTTTTGTACCAGGAAATAATTTAAGTAATGATTATATAATGTTTTTAAAATCGTACCAAAAAACTCCAATCAGAAAATTTTCGATCCGATATGTTCAGAAATACATAGAACAATTTTCGGAATATGACTCAAATTGTCTGAGTTTAGAAGGGTTTGCTAGAATGTATGCTGGGTTCTTTTATTTAGAATAAAAGAGTTATTCTAATTTATTTCAATGAAAGAGTCAAACAAAAAAAAATCAAGTAAGCTCAGATCAACTTAAATTATCTGAAGCAAATATGTCTTAACGAGCAACACAATTTGTGCGAGCGACGCTTCATTTGAATATTTTACATGCAACCTGTCACAACCAAACTGTAGTTCAGTTTTACGAGGAAACAATGAACTAACGACATAGTTGAGATGAATTTAAAATTGAGCTTATTAGTTACCCTAATCCAATTAACGACTAAATGCTCATGTTCAGATCTAGATCATGTTTCTTACACAGGCCGGTGAACTCGTTGATAAACATGGACAGGTGTGCGGACTCGTAACTCTATATCGACCATTTCACTAATATGTCCTAATCTCATTGATCAGGCGTTAGTGAAAGCCCTGTGCAAAATCAGCTGTCGATTTTCTCAGAAGTCCTCACTTGCCATAAAACTACTAAATGGCATAGGAGACACCATTGCTAACGATTCTCTTATAGCTCCGTTTTCATAGGAACAAATAAATCGCTTAAAAGCTGCACTAGACTCATCAAGGCCAGAACAATATCGTGTCCGTGCGGAAACCAAGCGTGATGCTGTGGACCATATGCTGGCGCGGCAGGCAGGTGCTACAATTAGGCGTGGGTGATTGTGTGCTCGATGGAGCGATCGAGGGCCGGAAATATGGACGTAAGGTTCAGCGAAATTGTGCTGTGCACAACATGGTCAGTCATTTGTGGTTTTCGAGCAAACCTCCAAAGGCCAGTAAGACCAAACTTCTTATTTTATGAAACAGCCTTTGGGTGGTGTATTTCTTGTTGCGTAATTGGAGTTGTCGAGTGAGCCTCCAAACCTAGAAAGACCAAACAGTTCTTATTTTATGAAACAGCCGTAGTGCGTTGTATTTCTTGTTGAGTTATTGGAGGTTGCCGAGTAAACCTCCAAAGTCCAGTAAGACCAAACGGTTCTTTTTTTATTAAACATCTTATTTTGTATTTGTATTTATAATTGCGTAATTGGAGATTGTCGAATAAACCTTCAAAGCCTAGTGATACCAAACTATGTTGCTTTCATGAAACCAGCTCATTGTGTTGGATTTCTGGCACTCTAATTCCCAGTACAAATTTGCATCCTTATGTTTTTTAAAGCCCACTACCTAGTGACAGTTATTTCTCATTAACATGTTGGTATCAACCTGATGCTAGCACGAGTCTATGATCGTTGTTCTTAAAAATTTAAATCATATTAGTAAAATTTGGGATCGCAAGGAGTTATGATTACGAATCAATTTCAAATAGTTGGTGCACTTGATGATCGTTGCAAATTCTATAACACGTGGACAATTATTGATTTTTGAGATAGGAAACACGGGTTCTATAATCAAATTGATTTCACTGTGGGGATAATTTGAAATTTATTTTTCATGGAATACGATGTTGCGTGATGCTGTGGAACGGCCTTATTTGTATCATTCAATTGATAATTAAAGAAGAATCTTCATAATAACGACGATTGCGTTAACATTACTCAATTGCTTTGTCTATTGTATCGGTATACTAAGGTTGTTGGACAAAACTAAATTCAAGGTGACGAATTTATTGCCTCATTGGAATTCACTGCAACGCATTTCTCAATTCTGAAACTTCGATAATTTCTTTCAGGCGTTTTTGATTCCAGTAAGATACCTGGTAGTGAAGAAGCTTCATCTTTGTGTATTTATTCACTCTGAAGTTTGCAGAGAAAGGAGTGTAAGTACATGAGTAATTAGAAACCGGATTATAATCGACAGTTAAAGGGTATGATCGATTACGAATATTCGCTGCCAATTTATGCCAATAAATCTGTAATATTACGAAGTTCGTCATTGAGTATTGCAGATTTTTCCTGCAGCCGATGACTACAGAAAAGTAAGCATCGATCTCCGTCGATTGCAAAGTCGATTGCACATGAGACAAGCCAAAAAAATTGATCGGCAGTAATCGTTAGACACCCTCACTCCTCGTCAGGAATCGATACCGATGTCGCCAGTAATTTCTGAATGTGTCAATATTGACGTACAAATTGATACGCTGACATTTCTGCTCAAACACAATTTTGAAACCAGAGCATCCAAATTCTCGTGATTGTTTAGTATTAATTGCGTTTTTTACAAGAAAGAGCAGAAACATATGAACTGAATTTATGATTTTGAGAAACTACGGGAAGGTATTTGTGTTTATTTGCATTATTTTAGAGTGCGAGTTCAATTTTTGTTTTTTATTTATTGCCTCAATTGAAGTACATTTAGTGCAGGGGATCCCAACCTGGGGTGCAAGAAAAGTCCAGGTGAATAATAAAATATTGGCTGTGTGTTGGCATTTTTATTTTAGGCGATGCGAGATTCATATGAAATTTTTTTAAGGGTAAGGGACAAAAAGGATTGTAAACCCCTATTTTAGTGAGTATCGAGTAAAGAAATATTTATCAGGATTGCCAACATTAATTAACCAGTCCGTATTCGCACTAGCGAACTAAATTTTGTGTATCGAGTTTCAACGCATTTTATGCTTGGAATTTAATACTGTACATTTAAATAAATAGTACATGCTGTCTTATAAACGATTTAGAAGTAGTTGAAATCGGTAAATGCATTCCGTGTAACTCTTCAGCTGCTAGATGGATTAATTTGTGATGCGATCTGGAAATTAAAATGTTGGGCTAAATTTCGTGTTCATACATCAGAATAGGCTCTCCCATGTTGTGAATTCACATTTCCTCATGGAAGAACTTCCAGCTTATAAATGAACTGTTTAAACTGTTTATTTATTTAATAATACACAGTTTCTATCGCAACAGTTCTCTTTTTACACCGCAAATGTTTGCTTCCGATCTCCCGAAGTAAATGGAGAACCAAGCATTTTAGGGTCTGCAGTAAAAAATGCGAGAGTTGTTTCCGTACTTAGATCGAATGAACTTCGTCTTATATGATGCATCACTTATCGTAGATGTTCATAGGGCTTTTAACACAGCTTTAATCGTTCTCAATCATGTCACGTCGTAGAGTGTTCATATTTGACTTCTATCTCAGATCATTATTCATTTCACTATCATGTTGTCCATATATCACATGTGTACCTACTGGCAGCCAATGGGGATGTCCATGCGCACGCTTGATATAGTTGCATTTGTGCTCAGACCGTTTCTTGATAATTAGAATTATTCTATTGAATGAGCAGTACGTGTTGAAAAAGTTGACATTTCTTAATCTTCTACTCGTTGATTTACGCTCTTTTAGATTCCTTTGCTTGAAAATTTTACTTTCTGTAAGCGGAATTTCGGTAGGAAAAGTATTAGAGTACAATCGAACCTCGAGTTGAATATATCCTATTTGATCTCTCGTGAATCTGAACGTGTGCACATATAAATTAGCCCTAGTTATTCACCTAATAAATTCAACGTTCGACAGAAATTGCGAATAAGTGAGAATAATTTCAAATCATCTGATGACGTCACATAACTAAAAGTTCGTCTGCGTAGGGAAATAAATTATTCCGCTACAAATCAGTACTGCAATTCCTACCAAACATGCTTGCATTCATTCGTCTACAATCCAAATCCGATTACTTGGGTCGCTCAGAATGCGAGAGCACTAAAAAGTCTTCATAGCGTTCCTATCCGTGTACGTTCCTGTGAATGGTAATACGAAAGGGATTTATTTATGTATTGAACGGAAGCTAAAGTATCATGTTACTTTTATTACATCTGCTGTATTTATGACATTGAATGCAGACGCATTTGTGCTTTGCTTTTCGTATTTCTACAATCATCCATTAGATTCGGAAACGAGAGTTAACTTCGTCAAAGCGTATTCGTACATTTACGTTTGTTTGGCTTCGATGTTAAGTCTACAGTAAAATGATATATACTTTAAGTTGTAAAATCTATAGGAACAAAAATTTGTAACTTGCTTCAAATTCTTAAATAATTGTTAAGCGGTAGACACTAAGTATGTTAAATTTCAATTTTTATGGTTGTAGTGTACGAGGAAACTTCAAATCAGTTGCAGAGGGAGTAACCGTGACTGATAGCCCCTTTAACTTATATTTAGCATTTGTGAAATCATTCCCAACATTCACCAATAAATTCTGATTTTTGTGCCTTTCCCAGCTTATTCTTTGGATAATTAGCGAAGATCTGTAGTGCTGGAGTCTTGAGTAAAGATGTGGTAAAAATCTATCACAGAATGGATTAAGTTGAACGAAAAATCATCAAAGAGGTAATCCGGCGATTTACTTACACCTAGTGCGCTGCGCTGGACTGCCATTCGTAATTCATTGCACTTTTCGTTGCGTTTGATGACAAAGTTCGCATTCTATTGCTGCATTCAGTGTTTTGTATGAAACTCATTGGTTCCCTTTACTGAGGTAAAAATGATTGTGTAGGAAAACTGGCATCGCTTCTTTGTGGGGGTCACGCCATGTGCTCTAGCTAGCAAGCTGTGCAAAACGGATGTTATCAATCCGGGGAACGGATGTGTACTGTGTCCCCGTTATCGAACAAGTTAGAGAGGATTCCCTAATTGGGAAACATAAAATTATCGAATGTTTTCTCCGTCGTCATCACTTCGCTAATAAAATTTAGGATGACTGTTAATTTGGTTACTCTTTTCCACCCTTATTTCCTTTAGGGCTTGAAAATTTACGTAGTTGTAGGCTTTAAATTTATATTTTAAATTTTGCTAAAATAACATGAAAATGAACGTCAGACCTCAAGGCAATATCGGTGTTCTATGTATTTGTTCATTTAGTTTCATAGCAACGAAGAGGTTGCATTTGAAGATCAGCTCTTCAAACTGAAATTATATTTCACGTGAAATGGCTCATATTTTACTTTCATCCGTGAATTTATCCAGAATCTCAAAGAAAATCTTTCCGTTTTATATTAATATCCGCAATATGGGAGCAACAGTGCGTTTTGTTGATAGCTGTCGTTTGTTTTTAAGCATAGGAGTGATATTTCTCGTTAATTTCGGATCAAACATATTAAACATATTTTTTGGGCTTTATAGGAGTTCAAGTATAGCTTTGAAATTTTACGCCTATTCAGAATACAATATTTGAAGAATTTTAATTCCGTCTATAATTTTTTGCCAACTTTGGACTACTTTGCTAGGAACTGCGGTTGACCAGCCAGGGAAATTCCTGGAGTTGTGTTCTGCTGAGTTCGTCATTAGAAGCCGCTGAATGACTTAGTTTCGACCTTCATAAGTTCCATGCTGCAATTTTTTTTAAAGCTTTGGGTTTTTGGATGACACTGCAAGCTAGGTTCCGCAATTTGTTCTACTAGACTTATTTTTATTTCGCTCGATATTTTTGCATGATCTTGAACAGAGGTTTTGTATGAATTATTTCACCATCTGTCTGCGTGAAAAACTGTGACTAAATTCTTGCCTCGAGCTCTTGAAAATTTTACATAATTATTTCGCAGGCAAGGTCATGTACATACTGTTTAAGTGGTAAGCATAACTTACAAGTAAGGTGGTTGTAGTTGCATACTTACAAGGAAGGTGGTTGGAAGGTGGAAGGTGGGGGTTGTGGTGGTCCATCAAAATCACACCGCGATTCATAAACTTTCACGCAGAGGAATGATCCAAATTTGCAGAACGAGTCTCATCAAATCGAACTACGACGTAAAACGCCAAAATACAGTTTTCACATTTCATTATGTATGAAAGTTAACAAAATGAAGAATCATATACAAAACCTCACTTTATTGGTTAGTATTAAATTTGAAATTTATTTTCTGCAAATTTGTTATTCTTGTATTTGAAACAGAACCAGCTTAAAACAGTCAGCTTTAAAAAATCATGGACGAAAATAGTTGTCGGAGACTTCAATCAGGGCTTCTCATGAAACATCACAAATACTTTGTATTATATTAACAATTCTGAGTAAATGTAGAGTAGAACTACAATTTGTTCACACTTTTATGTTGGCCACATTGAATTCTGAAAATATTTACGAACATTTTTTGTAAATAATGTATTTCAGCACCGGTTCTCCCATCGTTTACGCGTGAGATTTGTGAAGAGTTGAACTTTTGAATATATGAATCTAAATTAGTTACGTAATTCTTCTCGAGTCATTAATCGTTAAATATTTTGTAGAACGAAAGCCATTGATCGGTGAGAGTTATGATATGCGCAGGTGTTCTTTGGTGCAGGTGTGCAGCACAGCGTTCGATAGTGGCGCGTACCGCTCCGACATTCGTCCACAGTCGAACACACAGTTTTTTACTTCCGAATAATTAAGTACATAGCATTGAAGAAAATGTTGATCATTGTGTTCAGCTTCAATACCCTAATTCATACCCTTAGAATAGTTTATTTTATTTTTATGAAGGTAGTTAAGGGTGTAAAACATTGCGACTAGCCTCTATATGTCAACCTGAGTAACTCTGACATCACCACAGCGAGTAGATTGGGAAAAAAACCTCCACTCGGAAACGTCGATAGGAGAAACATTTCTTTTGAGCTACGAAAATACGAAAAGAAGCAAGAAATTCTAACAGCCTGCCGTGTTACAAAACCGGAACAACTCTACGTGAATGAATACTTAGTACCTTCGCGAGCAAGTATAATGTACACTCTGAGATTGGCCAAACGAAAATTTCCGGAACAAATAGGACCCGCAAGAAGTTTTGATGGCAATATCAACGTCTTCTCTCCAAAGATACCCGGCCAAGTAACTCAGAGATCTCTAACCATCAATACACCTGAAGAACTAGACAAGTACTTGCTGCAACATGTCGGCAAGTCCTCAGAGGAAATTATTCGTGATTAGTATTTTTTTAGACTGACGTATTGAGTTTAATATTATTTTGATATCTGTCCACATGTTTTCTTCTTGATTTTTGATTGAATTACCTTCACCTCTTCAAGGCATCCACGTCGACCTTACAGCCTTGTTTTGCTGCTTACTAAATTGTTTTTCAATTTCTTTCTTTCTCTTTTTTATCGAATGCTCATACCGAACTTGCTGTTCAGACTTAACTCGTGTATGTGTTTCTGAATCTGGAAACAATTTAGATTGTCAAGATTTTCTAAATTCCATAAATAACTTCACTGTCACTTCGTTTTTAAATCCATTTCGTCCTTGCTACATCTTATAAGTGTTATATGCGGAAACCACTGGTACGACAGCCTTGTAACTACATTATTTGCCATTTATGATCCCTAATGTTCCTGCTCATGGACTGAATTTGCGCTCTTTTTATGAAATCATACTAGGTTTTAAACAATTTAGACTAATAATCTGTGTGTTTTTAGTTTCTCTCTTTTTTTAGTTTAATTCTAAGTAGGAATGTCCTTATTTTTACCTTGATCCTGTAGTTTTTATCATTTTTATTTTTACGTTACATTTTACTTACTGTCTCTTAATGCTAATGACTGACCATGTTGACATATTCGACAATATTGATCCAGATCTCAACCATTTGAATAGACTGCACCCAAACCTAAATGAAACTGGAAACTGTAAATACCTAAATATTAAAAAATTCAATGAATCGATGAGGAACACCTGTAACGATTTTTCTCTATTATGTTGGAACTGTAGATCCATTTATGCGAAAATAGATGAAATATCTTGTACTATCACTGAGCTGAACAGCAATTTTGATGTTCTCAGTTTCACCGAAAGTTGGCTAGACGACTCATCTAAAGACCTGATTCAAATTCAAAACTATTATAGCCATCATTCACTCCGAAGTAACAAACGTGGTGGTGGCATCAGTACGTACATATCTAAACATATATCTTCGAAAGTCATTTTAAGTGCAACTATGAATCGTGAACATATTGAGACCTTATTTATAGAACTAACGAAAAATGGTAAACGGATTATGCTTGGGACAGTATATAGACCCCCAACAGCTTGTAACGTCTCTTTCCTGAACGAGCTTCAAAGCATTATATCTCAGTTCAACAAGTCTCTATATAATGACATAATAATCTGCGGGGATTTCAACTACGATCTTCTACAATATGATAGCTGTGAGCAAATCTCAAACTTCATAAATGTTTTTCAGTCTAGCTCCTTCCTTCCAATCATCACGAAACCTACACGCGTTGCTTCTGAATCGGCTACGTTACTCGATAATATTTTTATGTTAGATCCGACTGATTTTCTTACCGGAATAATAATTTCTGACTTATCTGACCATTTTCCCGTGTTTCTCATCAAGAAAAATGTCTATAATCCTTGCTCCAGTCCACAGGCTGATACTTATTCATTTCGTTGTGTAAACGAAAACAACTTGGGAACAATGCGAACAGTTCTAGAAGAATTAATGCCATCATTAGACGTCTATGAACGGGACAATAATGCGATTAACATTGATGAAGCAATACTAAATTTAACTGAAATTATAACGACCGTATATAACCAGTGCTGTCCAATAATCACCCGCACAATTACGCCGAAAAATAGACAAAAGCCCTGGATTACTGAAGATATCGTGATCAATATAAAAAAACGTCAAGCGTACCTAGCCTTACTATACGAAGGGCGAATATCTAAAGTAACGTATAACAGATTCAGGAATCATGTGACAAATCAAATACGAACCTCAAAACGAGACTACTTCACGCGCAAATTTACTGAATACAAAACTGATATTAAAAAAACTTGGCGCCTGCTTAATTCATGCTATAAACCGAAAAATAATACTACGAAAACAATTGAGTCCGTCGTTCACGAAAATGTAAAATACCACGAGAAAAAAGATATTGCAACTGTGTTTAACAACTTTTTTGTAAACATAGGAAAAAATATAGCCGATAGTGTCTTCAGTGAACCCAGAGACCACTTGCAATACATGGACCATGTCCGTGAACCTAACTCTTTCTTTTTCACGCCAACTAATCCCTCCGATGTAATTACGTGCATAAACAACTTGAAAAATAAATCAAGTGGATTGAAAAATTTTTCGGCTAAGGTTCTTAAGGCTATAGCTGATATAATAGCACCGTGCATATCTTATATTATCAACCAATCCCTTTCTCAAGGTATCTTCCCCAACTCTTTCAAAATTGCGAGAGTCACCCCTATTTTTGAAAATGGTGATAAAAACTGCGTTAACAATTATAGACCTATCTCTGTACTACCAAGTATTAGCAAAATATTCGAGAAAATTGTGTATAAAAAAGTGTATTCGTATTTTGAACAAAAATCTTTCCTCTACGACAAACAATACGGTTTTCGTTCTAAGAAATCTACGACACAAGCTGTATTAAATCATTTGCAATACCTTTATTCTAATATAGATGAAGGAAAGCTTTTTTTCTCCGTATTTCTTGACTTTCGAAAAGCATTCGATTGTGTGGACCATAACGTATTACTCTCGAAACTACATTGTTATGACATTCGAGGGGCTGCCCATGATTGGTTTAGAAATCGGAAACAATACGTTGTCATTGACGACGCAAAATCAGACCCACAGACAATTAGCCATGGGGTTCCACAAGGATCTGTCCTTGGGCCTCTCCTATTTCTAATTTTTATCAATGATATCATTAAATCTACATCATTCTTCAAATTCATACTTTTTGCCGATGACAGTACCCTTTCTGCGGTCCTTCCAGACCAAAATCCCGCTAGGATGGCGGAGCGTATAAATAATGAACTTCATAAGGTTTCATTGTGGCTTAAAGCTAATAAAATAAGCCTTAATATCGATAAAACAAAATATATTACATTCTCATCCAAGAAAAATATATCTCTCCCACGCATTCAAATTGGCGAAGGTGAAATCGAAGAAACCAACTCAAGTAAATTCCTCGGCATCATAATAGACAAACATCTAACCTTTAAAGAGCACATCGCTCATATTAGTTCTAAATTATCAAAATCTATCGGAATCCTAAATAAAGTTAAGAATTTCCTGCCTGAAACAGCCTTACAAATGCTCTACCGAACGCTCATTTCATCGTACTTGCAATACGGAATAGAAGCATGGCACGGAACTGATAAAAATAAAACCAACAAAATTTTTACCCTGCAAAAAAGAGCCATAAGAGCGATAAAGAATCTAGAATATAATGCTCACACAAATGACTCATTCAAAAATTTACGAATACCTAAGCTCTCGGATCTCTACAAAATCTCCATTTGCAATTTCATTTACAAGACATTAACAAATGATGGCGACAATAGCCTAAAACAACTATTAACTACGCAAACTGGTCATCACGACCATTTAACCCGAAATAGAAGTAAATTCATGCTTCCTTATTACTCAAAGGCTCGGTCACAACACTGTATCCTCTTCGTTGGAACTAAAACTTGGAACTCAATACCTGCGGAGATCCGTGAAAGTAATTCTTATAAGATATTCAAAAAAAGTCTTGAGTCTCACTTCCTATCAGATTACTAGTCGTGTAAGATCACAGAGTCAAACCTTGTCCCCTACATAACTGGTCCTAATAATGTAATTCGCCTTGATTAATTTCGCCGATCTTCAGTCTGTTCTTGAATCGTTTGTCGAATATACTGTTAAATCTAGTCCATATGAACTATATTGTGAAATGAAGTATCTAATTTCGAGTTACTTATCTCATTGATCAGTCTAATGCGTCTCTAGTTTAAGTGAATTAGGTTAAACATTATTGTACTCCTAAGACTAACCTTGATGGTAGGATGCCCTAGAAGTCACTGAACTTATTCGGGCCCACAGGTAGCTATACTCAAATTTGACCATTGTACTAGACTTAAGAAACATGTTATCTCTGTATCTCCTGTGGTAAATAAATTGTTTAAAATTGTTTAAATTGTTTAAATTGTTTACTCTAATCAGTCTTATTCATACCCTTCAGTTTTTTTCCTACGAAAATAGTAAAGGGTGAGGAAATGAAGTTCACCATTGCAATCACCTTCAGTTCTCTGATTCATACCATTCAGTTAAACTTTTTGTTCTACGAAGGTAGATGAGCGTGAGACTTCGAATTAGTCTGCAATTTTTACCTGTAAAACTCTGTTAAGCAAGCAAGGGCAAGAGCAAGAACATGGAAAGCATAAAATTTCAAGAAGACTGTATGTTCTACTCAAATAGTATGTTTTACTGTATGTTTAAAACTGAATGCTTTACTCAAATAATTTTACTCCACGTATGTGCTGCGACAGAAGTACATCGTGACAGTGCACTGAAAATATAATTCTGTGGATTATCTAACAAAATTAATATAAGTGCATTGTTTATTGTTTTAATTTATAATTGTAAAGGTACTGGGATAACCCATGTCGATTACTTCCACAATATTTGTTTATTCATGTTGAGTCTTTGCCAAACTTTTAAGCTGACAATGCGAACAGACGTTCTAAAAGACGTTAATGTTGAGAGTTCATGTTTTGAAATGTAAGTTAGATTCAAGCTCCGTCTTCGGCAAAGAATTGCGTAAAACTTTAATTGCTCATACAAATTAACATGATATTTTTTTATTGCTGAGAGTTTCATTTCCTCATTTTATGTTAAGTTGAACCTAACATAATATATCTCACATATCATGCAAATATTAATGGATGTTTCTCTTTCCCAGGCTTTCATATTTGCATCAATACGTTCATAGAATGGCGCCATCCAGTTATTGCGAAGAATTTGTTTATGAACCAAGATTGATTGAATAGAAATGGCCCTGACACGCTTGTCGAAAAATTTAACAGTGTTGACTCTTCCTGAAATGAAAATTCGGACTAATTCTTGAGAACTAATATTATCCATATATGATACCTTTGAAGAAAGAAGTTTAACTTTTCATGTGGTGAACACTAGTCAAACCATTATATAAGCAAGAACTTCAACGAGCTGGGATTCCTGAAAAATTTCTGGCAGTCATTTCCGAGCTCATTTCTTCCTATTTCTTCCATTTCTTTCTTCTTACTCTGTGGTGAACTCCACTGAGTATATCAACCAAAACTACCTTAAAAATACCACTAGAGACTCGTGTTGCCGCTGAGACTGTTCTTTTATGGTGACCAAACCCAGTGCTGTGAACAAAGTAGCAAGATAATTACTGCCACGAAGATTTGAGTTGAACATTTCGCCTCAGAAGTCGCCGGACAACTTCTGCAATCGTCGGAGACATTCAATGGCCGCTTACATGCCGGTGCCACAGGAAGAACAATCTGAGCGCATGCTGCGAAGCGTGAGTATCTTAAGAGTTACTACAAGTTTACTTCGATTTACTACAAGTTTTTTCGGCTTACTGCAAGTTTGTTTCGATTTAATACGAGTTTTTTCAGCTTACTTCAAGTTTGTTTCGATTTACTGCAAGTTTTTTCGGTTTACTGTTAATTTGTTTCGGGTTGCGAAGTTCCTTCATTTTCTACAGACGGCCTTCAAGTTTTCATAAAGCATTTAAGCATGCTCTATAAAAATATGCTCTCTTTAAACCCTTTACGTAGTTCATCTAAACTGAAGTATTTTCTATTTTAGATGAATAATAACTGAATGCCTAAACGTTAACTATCTACACATATACAACGATTGATACTCGTAATAATTCCAAATAATCCAGCTTTAACTCCTCAGACTAGCTATTATTGAACGTCTGACTTCCACAAAATACAAATCCAAATCTCTGATATTTAGTTATCATCGGGGTATGTATAAATATTATGTTTTTTTCTAAACTCTGTTTTTGCGAAATATATCTGAAAGTGCTTTTGTCTGTTAAGTTGAAGAATTTCCCCACTGCTGGAAACCCATTCTATTCTGACTTCGGAGGGTGAGAAGCAATGAAAATTCAAATTCAATTTTCAAAATATCTCCAGTCTATTTTAGGAATGATTCTTGAATAACACACATCAACCAATAATGTAGAATATATCAACTCTCGCAGTAAATCAAATTATAATCATGTTTCTTTTCTCATTGCTACGTTTTGGGGAAATCATGGACTTCTCTGTCATATAACAAATACGCGCAAAATTTGTGCGTTACGAATATCGATTTGCGCGTTAGCCTATGCCTAATGATCTGAAATTTTGGAAGGTTTGGCCGTGCTTTGAAATTTTTCGAAACATCGTTTTGGCTTTAACATCGGTCATTAAACCCATTGCACAAAGAAACTTACCTCCCAAATTTGCGAATAGGTTTTTCCATAAAAGGCAACATAAGAATGATAGGCTTTATAAGGGATTAAACTTCATGGCTTAGTAATCAACTGAGAATCATTGGATGTTCTCTCTTGTATTTTGTTTAGTTGCAATATCTAAGAACACCTCGTGAAATTAGAAAGCAGAGCATATTTTATTCTTCGTAATGATTTGAGATGAATACAAGTCCTTCGCGAAGGATTTTAAAAGACTTTAACACAGCGTTCCATTTTAGCTGATTGTTCTTCCTAAAAAGTTCATCCAACTCGTTATGAAATATTTATGATACGAATTTTTTGGGGGCTATTTGTTAGTGGTTGGCAATCATGAACTTGAAATTTGGATGGTGGTCCCCGTAACTAAGAAATTATTTTTATTATATTTTTCTCACGGCTGAATTTCACTCAGAGTTCTACTTTTTAATCCAAGAATTTAGCTATTGATTAGATTTAGATGAGTGAATGCCAGCCTCTACTTCTCGTTCAGCTGGGATTATAATCAATGACCTACTAGCTTTTTAACTGAAGAGTTTTCCAGTGATGTCAGGGATAGTAACGGACGAACTTTTGGTGCTAATTACTCGAATCTATTTTGTGGTATCGAATCAGTACTTGAAAACCGTACTATTTATAAATTCCTCTTGACATGGCTGCTGCAGGAATAAATGAGGTTTTTCTAATATTTGCATTCAAGTATTATTTGTCACGCTTAGAGGCAATCCTCAACTTGATGTGATTTACGATGGCCGTTTAAAAAATCAGTGAAAAACCATACATATTTTGGGCCTTCAATAGCGTACGTAAGCTAAGAGGTTTTTGCACTAGTATTTTGAATTCTGTTTTAATGTAATCAAGTTATACTTGTTTTGATGACTACTCTACAAGATTGATTTGCATTTTACAGTATAGATATCGGCCTCTACGCACTCTTGATAACGGTGATGGAAATACAATGGAAAACTATGAATTAGAAGAGGTAGATAGGGTGTGAAGCATAACTCACAACACATGAGATATATGAAATTTTTTGATACAATTCAAAAACTGGGAAATGCGCTTAAAAATTACTTACTGTAGCTAGTGTTTTAGGTAGAGTTAGGATTCGTTCATTTGAAGGAAATCCCGTTAACTTAATCCCTCTCTGTGAGAGAGCTCGTGAAAGACTCGTAGCTGGAACTGGAACCTGAATGGATCAGCACTTAAGCATTTGCTGTGTTGAAATTCCTCAATTACATCTGCATGTCAAAATAAATAGTGTTTCACGTTTGCCATGTGCAGTGCTGGTAAATATTATCACTTTAGAGTAAAATTAGATACCTGTTATTATATCTCAATTTAATATTTTATGGATCCGCGCCATGTGTGTGTGAGTGTGTGTGTTTTTGTGTGTACGCACTGACCAATTGAACTGCTATTCACTTTACAAAACGCCTGCGAAGAAATTCGTAAAAATCGCAATATTATGATACTCACGACATATATAATTTCTGCTTGTTTTTTGGATGTGAAATCAATGTTTAAATTATAACACATCTCGTTTGGTGGGGTTGACATCAACTGTGGCCTGGGAATTAAATTTTTTTATTTATTTCCGAAATTGCCGAGAATTAACGTATTAAAGATCAATCTTCATTCAGTCCATGACGTCAATGAATACAGTCCATATGACCTATATTGTAAAATGAAATATCTGATATCGAGTAAATTATCTCACTGATCAGTCTAATGCGAAACTAGGTTAAATGATTTAGGTAAAACAGTATTGTAAACCTTAGAATAACGTGATGGTAGGATGCCCAGAAGTCGCTGAACTTATTCGGGCCCACAGGTAGCTATATTCAAACTTGTCCATTGTACTAGACTTAAGAAACATTCTACCTCTGTATCTCCTGTGGTAAATAAATTGTTTAAATTGTTTAAATGATGTATTTTCCTGTCAGTTATGCATGCAAATGCAGTTTTCTTCAACTCATGCGGTCGTAGCTTCTTTTTCTACTATCCACCATAGAAAACTGGTTTATGCGTCACTTCACCATTTACATCGTTTCATTTTGTTGATCTGCGAATTTGTCATTGAAGGTGCATAGTTTGGCTGCTGAACGTGAAAAATCAGTGGCACTAATTCACTTAGTTTCTAAAACAACGTTGACAAAGGTATAGATTAGAGTTGTCAAACTATTGAATATAAATTCCTTATTGACAAATTCCCATATATTCTATTGCATCTCCACAGAGGGCTATGGATAGAACTTGCTCAGAGATAGTTTAGCAATATGTTTAGCGACAGGGTTTAAGTGTAGAACTTGTAACGATAGTGATTTTGCAAGATATATTCATATTGTTAGGTTAGGGAAATAAGCTAAAATCGACTAGCTATATTTTATAGTCTGTGCAAAATTAAGAGGAACTGCAAGAAAAAGTTAATAAAACTTGAGTGAAACATATTTTCTTTGCTACATAAATGAAGAATGAGTTCTGTTTCATAACTCTGGGTGCTCATAAGGCTAATTATTCTATGGAGATAATTATTTTAACGTCAAATATTGCTTTAGACTTCGCCGTTGGGTACAATTGAGTATATTGAATTTAGTTAGTAGATAATAAACTAATCTACCAATATTTCTCAACAAATACAATAAAAAATTTAAATACTCGACAGTATTTCAGTAAAAACATGTCATCAACAACAATGTTGTAATAAAATTCGTGATGAATGTTCAGGAATAGCGTTAATCTTGCGGATTTTTTCTGTTTCGCTGATGTGAGATAGTAAAGTTTTGATGAAGCAACTGATCGAACAACTTATCTCCTAACAGTGTTTATTACGGCAAAATTGAAAACGTAGGCAACCATCACTTAATAATGACTTCTCTGATACATTAATGCCCTTTGGAGGGCATTAATTGAATATGCTCTCAATTAATTGAAAATTAGCATTGAATACGATTACTACGATTGAAAATTAGCATTGCAGAATATATGTAAACCGAAATTATGAGATCGAGGTTAGCATCAGCGATTCCCTGTTTGATTTTTTTTTTGTCTCAATGAATATTTTTTAGACCCCATTTATTCAGTTTGGTTTCTTATTCTTGCTTTGACCATGAAACTTAATCTCTAAGATGGCAGAGTTTGAGTTCAGTAAATTGGGTTCAATAAGAACAAGAGAGTTTGATTACATTATAAAAAATGAGTTTCACGTTCCCTGTTTCGTTGCTGCAGTTATACGTTTTCAAATAGTAAAGTAGTTTACATTTCAATCAAATTTACTTTCTTATAACGGACTATTGCCATAATTACATAGAACCTGAAGATTTAGTACCTCAACTGAAGTACAGGTTATGAGCGGCTACAGGAGAGAAAGGGAGACCAGTGTAAATGTCCTCAGCAAAATGAACTGTGTTCCAAAAGGTCTAGCAAATTAAGTACAACGAATTTTATGCAGTTATTTTTCGTTCGCAGGTAGGCTTCATGATCTAGTGGCTTTTTTTAATTTTGTTAGAACAGAACACAGTTGTTTGAAAAAATGCACTTGCGAGATGAAGAAACCGTATTGTTTCACGCATGAAGGAATGGGCCGAGTTTTTAATGGGAAAAATGAGCTGGTGAGACGTACATGAGAGGGTCATATCACTAAATCTTAATCTTAATTACGCAGAAATGCTGGGCCTGAAAACCATACTGCAAGTCTTCAGTTCCGTACATTGTATCAAAAACTGCAAATTCAAGCTCACATTTGTAACCAAGAAGGCTATCATTAAGAAATTCAAAGTGTTCGAATGTCAACTGTTTCTGAGATCAAAACCCACGACCTAAATTTATAAACCTTATTTAGCTTCTGGAGAATATCCAGTTTCTTCATCGAAATAAAAAAAATTAAAATTTTTTCACTCATTGTGTAACTGAATACGCAGTACAGTAACTGCTGTTATAAAATTTGATCTATCTATATGTCGATAAAAATTTCCTCACTCTGCATATGATCGTCGACAATGCTGCGTCTTGAGCGACCTAGATTTCTTAAATATCTCCTCTCAAGAAACTGGCATGAAAGTTTGAAGAGGCTAATAATCGTGGCAGAGATACGTGAGGCACTTGAAATCGCAAATCTTGGCGGCCTTGTGCTGTTCCGAATATCTGAATTGTTGATACTCAAGTGCGTGAAATTGGCCAGTGGATGACAGCATTTGGAAATGGATTCTATAAATCGAGTGAAGCGACACAGGCATTGCGTAGCTTAGTTGATAAATGCAATTCCCTTAAATTCATTCAAATTAGAAGACATTGAATCTAACGCCGGAGTTGGCAAACCTAAGAAGTCAGAAATAGGCTTCGTAGAGTGATTCGATATCTTCCAGATTAGTTCTTAGATTTTATTTGCACCAACATAGATAACGTTCATTAGTTTAACTGATAGAATGTAAGCTTGTTTGAGCTTCTTACCGTACCCAAACTTTCCCTTGGACTTACTTTAAAATCACTAGTAAACTATACGAGTACATATTGTGGCGCACCGTTCTCGCCTAACAAACTCAAAAATTGAGAAGAGCTTATACACTTTCCAAAAAAATAGCTAATCCATCCTCTTAAAAAAGTTGATTGGATTGTTAAAAAGTGCTCATGTTTCAAGTAGGAATGTGATTATAAAATGATGAGATATGTTTTATGTTTGCAAAAATAATACGAAACTACAAATCACTCAATCATGGAAAATACGACGAGTGCAGTTCGTGAAGTTATCTCTGTCATGGTTTCAGATTTTGTTTCATACAATAAAATTTCAATTAATATCTAGTTTAAGTCAAAATTTATATTTATTTAAAATAACAAAGGATCTTACTTAAGAAGAACGTGTGTAGCGTTATACTCAGTGAAAACTCCTCTTATTGCATGAAATTCTGTGGGCCGATTATGCATTGGCGAATTAAAGAATACGTCTTTAGTAAATTCAGGGGTCGCCATGGAAGAAAAAGCGCGTATATGGTGCGGGGATGCTTATTCATCAGTTAACATGTAATGAAGTACTTTTTTAGCTGAGTAAATAACAGGGTTAGGTTAGTCTAGGCGATAAAATTATTCTTTCCCAGTGCTTACTAAAATATTTTTGGTTTTTAGACCAAATGCTTCAACTCTTATTTCATTAATTCAGAGATTCTCTCTTCATTGAATAGTGAAAAGTTAACTCTCAACTTTTTAAACGGGAAAAGTTCCTAAAAAGTCATACATTTTTCTTACTTGCTAGTTTTCGTTGCGATGACAATAACATTGCTAAACTAATTTCTGTCATAAAAAATGATCGTGATATTAAGGCGTTGTCACGTATAATGAAGTATTTCTTCAATTGACATTTTCAATTCTTGTTGCCAAAGCTGCGTAAAACCTTTGGAATGTCTTTTTTTAAGGGTAACAATAGTCGGGAGCCACTCTATTAGGTATAACTTCAAGGGTATTTGATCTTCCAGAATTCAAAACTCGGCGTAAGAGGCTACGATTTATACTTGCAGTGAAAGAACCCTAGCGAATCTTCAATTGGAAGGCTGTGGGTAGAACTTGCTCAGAGATATTATAGCAAGGAGTTTAGCAACAGGACAATATGGATAGAACGCGAACTGAAATAGATTTTGCAGGATATATACATAGTGAAAGTTCTATTAATGGGACTTGCAGTGTGAGAGACTGCGGGATGTTCAGTAGGTGAACAAGACAATAAATGGAAGAAACGATCTGAGGGCACATTTCATTTCATCCTGAACAGAAAATAGATGCGAGTTTTCGTTTCTTTTGAGTCTAAATTTTTCGGTCGATGATTATGTAAAGATTTTGTGTGGGCTCATGATGCATTTCTCCAAATTTTTCTTAATTTTTTTTTACTAGATTCATTGTTTCTCTAGAAGCTAAACAGGCATTTTACTGATTGAGTTTTTTTGGCGTCACATGATAGACTGCGTCGATCTCAATACTAAACTAAAAATATTGAAAACTCGGAAGTAAATAATTCACTGAATAATACCACGATCATTGAACGAGTTGAATTCAAATAATAAATATTTGCATAGTTTTCAGTATATAGAACGTGAAACAAAAAGTAAATAACACGCTCGTAGTCCTCCGAAGTGACACGTGTGGCAGGATGAGCTATATACCGATGAGAGGAAGACTTATGGGAAAATATATGCATTACCCTCTAGTAAACATAACTTCAAAGTACATATATGCAGTGCATGGGAATAAGATCCAAAGTTAACCACAACTGTTATTTATACGCCAGTAACAAATGCTCCACGTTGAAGGACTGTGGAGTTTGCTAATTATTTCAATGAATTCCATACTTTAGATCCATACGTGTCAACAGCTATCGGTAATGAAAAAAATACCCAACGCTGAAAACGGAATGCATCCAAATCATTGCACGCTAATTTTTCTTAGGACTTGAGGAGTACAACTAGCCATTGTTCATAATGTCAAACAATACCACTATGCTGCGTGCTGTAGAAATAGAGCAATAGCCGTAACCAAATTAATAGTTTTGCTGTAGCATTTAATGGAGTGAAATAGGTTTACATGCGTTCATTCTACCCCGAGTATCGCGTACACATATAATATTTTCAATCTTATCTTTAAAACATTACGTAAATTTTATTGAAATAATGGGGGAAAAGATATGTATATTCTGAAGTAAGCGGTAAGCTTACTTCGGAGTAAGTTAGCCTTTTTACAAGGAAATTTACCAAAATGCAGTTTCATTCCGATTGCGAAGAAAATAAGTCATTGTTCTAAGGAATTTACCACATTACCCTGTCAGGATTCCCGCTGCATTTTTTACCTTGCAATGCACGTTTAGATGGGAACTCGGTAGTTGTTCCCAAGATATCCCCTGTTTTGAGCCCGGATTTTGTAGGTGTGATTGCTTCCCGTCAGTTTTCGTCCGCTTCTGGAGCGCACCGAGGCGGCTCGTTCATCTCACCGGAAGCGAGCAGGGCGATGTACACTTATTATTCCTCTGTCCGACCATCTTCACAGAGTTCGATCCTGTGTCCGCGTCACACAGAGAATGAAGACGGAGTTCGTTGCCCATGAAAATTCGTAAAGGACGTTAGCATATTTCTGAAAAAATTTCATCTACCTATCATAAAGGAAGTAAAATCCTGTAATCTATTCTGCAGATCATTCTGGAAAGTTGTTCAATTCTCTGATTACAACTTAATGTATAAACTTCCTCGAAAAAATTTCCGCAACCTTTCAGGGGAGGGAGAAACTTATTTTTGTTGCTCAATTGATGTTTAGGCGAAAAGGAATCATCTTGTGTGTAATTTTTCCTGATTAACCGGTTTCATTCCAAGAAACCTTCTACTCCGAAAGCGTCATACCTCTAAAACGAAGTATAGTAGGCATAGGAAAATCCCTTAATAATTTTCTAAATGAAATAGTCATCAATGCTTGAGTGTTCTCAATTTCAAGCAATGACGAATTTCACACCCTTCAAATGGCGACATGGAGCACACCCTTCAAATTTTGACATGGAGCACACCCTTCAATGGTCACATGACGCACACCCTTCAAATGGTGACATGGAGCACACACCTCCAATCGCATAGGTTTCACTGACTTCCCTCCCTAATCAGTTAATGGCTGAAATGCAGAAGTGAACAGGAGAAACTTTGAGTCCTGCGAAGTGGGTCCGGGAAAGCGGCGTCAGTTGTCGCTGTGTGTCTTCGGTCTGCTTGCTGGCCCCTCGATCCATCCATCGCCTTACGCGGGTTGGCGGCTGCTCAAGTGTCCGATAACTCGGCATGTACGAGCAGCCCTCCAGTCAGCGTACTGGAACTACTGAAGACGGTAGCGCTTGGAGAGAGCGCTCGGTCAGTTGCTTCTCGGGTGTCGGCTTCTAGCTGGCTGGGGCTGCAAAACCGACGCTCAGTGGGCGAAAACGTGGAAATGTTTGTGTGAACTGAACGTGCAAAATGTTGGTGGGGACTGAAAGTACGAAGTGTTAATGTGAACTGAACGTGCTAAAAAATTTTGTGAAAACTTAACATAGAAAAACCTGGAAAGTGATTGTGCCAGATTTTTGTGATTTAATTGTAATTATGCACATTCATTATAGCTGATTTCGAGTTGTTAATGCAGTTATTGTGTTGAAAGAAACTATAGGTACATCATCAACTGAGTCACATTTTCCAAAAAATGTGGGCTCAAAAAATATAAAGGTGGACTGGAAGTTCATCAAAACGTTTACCCTAATTTACACTTTCCGCCAATGTACATACATATCTGTGATAGAAGACTTTAGCTGCCTGTGTTCTCTCACGTCGCTCAAGAAAATATGGGCGGCATTTGCACTTCGTTCTTTTAGAATGAAGCAGAATGTTCAGATCGTATTACTAACACTAGTTGCAAATATGGACGTAATCGTATATATCTGATCGCGGACATAATCTAGAACGGCCTGTGTAGGATCGACAATTTTATACGCGATTACCTGAAGTGTTCCCTGTACAAATTTCAATGTAAACCGTCCTACAGTTCGTAAGCCTAGTTCCAGCAAGCTTAATTTGAATGCGCATATTCTATGGGCAGTAACCATGGCATGATACGGTTTCAGAGAATTATGATACCTCTCAGCTCTGGCAGGAATTCAAGGAGTAAACTTCACTAACTCATCTTGAAATTGAAAGAGACGCTGGTTATCTTTCGCCAAGATTTTTCGAGTTGGTTTGGTTTAGTAAGGTCAAGCTGGTCCACATTCAAATTGCTCAATTAACGTAGAACAAAAAGGAAAGTTTCCACAGCTTGCATATGTCTTTCGTCTCCTTACTGGAGCTTCTTATGCTTATAACAGTGATTCATCCTGAGATGATAACGAAACATCACAGATAATGGTTGTGTACGGAACATTAACTGTAGAAGGGTGTTGGACTTTCACTTAATTGTAATCGCTCGATAAACTGGGTGATCATGAGATCTAGCTAGAAAGCTCTCAGATAACCAAAACAATTTCTGCTTGTTGGAAGCACAAAGACTAGAAATTTGCTGTTTATATGCCACTCGCTGCTAATAGTTTATTATCTTTTCCCAGTGATAATCTCACGAACTTGATAGTGACCGTTATAAGTAATTTTCGTCGTTAGTTGTAATCTTTCGTTTGCATTTCTCCCACCGCCCTGAACTGGCGATTAACCTACTTCTTTCCTTGATTTGAGATATGAAACACTGAAAGAACCTCTAAGTGAACTTCGCGCTTTCTAGATAGTTAACACTGACAGAGAGTTTGAAGTGGTCGATTGCGGACGAGGGGTGAAATAAATTTTAGATTTTTATAACAGTTCGGTCAAAAAGACGAAGATTTTCTGCAATATACAGAGCACAAACCTTTCACTTTTAAAGTCGAGGTTTCTCAGGCCAGGCCCAAATAGCCTCTTCCAACGTGTCTTATTGGAATTTGGTTGAAATTTCCATAAATTTTTACTTCTGTTCAGAATGCTTGGTCACATCAAATGGACGATCATCAAATGTCACACTATCACGCAAATATCGCCATATTTATCACAATTCCGATACAATTTCTTCAATTTTCCGAGACTCTACTGCTTCACATGCATTAGTCTCTTCAGGAAACTAATCAACCAGCTTTGTTACATGGTCAGTCCTAAGTTTAGATGAACTGCAAGAAAGGGTTGCGAAAATGTAAGTGAAACGTATTTTTATGGGACATGAATAAACAATGAGTCCTGTTTTATAACTCCGGGTGCTCATAAAGTTCCATGAAACTTTAGCTCAATATGAGATCCACCATTGCTAGAAAGCACACAGAGCTGATCCGAATGCCCTGCCATTTAACAAACACTCTGGTGGTTGCCAGAGTCTCTTTGTTCCTACATATTATAAATTATTCATTTCTAAATCTGCTACATTTTTCGGTGTTGAGGCCTCACTTACCGTCATGTTTTATTCTTTGTATTTGCATTGTCTAAGCTGGATCTACATGTGCACTGTTTCTTTTCTCTCTGAGATAAGACTGTATCCATACCAACTATGTAAAATACACTTTTGAAAGCGAGGGGGTTTACTCCTTTCGTAAGAGGCATGGCTATTCAGTTCTTTTAGTTGTGAGGCATTTAAAGTTTCATGGTAATCTTCGTGATAAAGATAAGCTAAACTTTCACTTTCCCACGTGATATTTAGTCCGACGATAAAGGTCATGGAACAAGAGTAGAATAGACAGAAGCGAGCCAAAGGGGTCATTCTAGAGTTGCCTCCAAATTTTGTGCCGTCAGACATCAATCAAACACGGGCGACATAGGAACACTTTACACTCCTCAAATTTCACGCACAAGCAGCAGCTCATTCGCTTCAATACAATATATCTTAGCATGGCCATTTAGCTCAGTGTGATCCTTTGGTTCTGTATTATTTCCGTCCTGTATTTCTACTTCGGACATATAGTCGTCAGAGTCCAACAGCCCATGGGATAACATCACTAAGGCCTTTAAAGTATTTGGTAGGTCTATATTAGTTGGTCTCGAAATCTTCTCGGTTCAAGAAATATGAGTTTAGCCTGTGGGACGTCGGTTTTAGCTGAGCCTACTGAGTTCTGTAATAATTTTTGCTGCTTTATGCTGAATTCTGATCATTTTATTGATATATCGGATAGCCAGACTGTCGGCAAGAAATATATTTTCTTGCATGATACTTTTGTTTATTTTAAAATTTCAGCTCTCTAAAATTGAAAGGGTGCATAAAATATAATTTAGAATTTTTTGGAGGACGAAAGATAGAACAGCAAAAATAAAAGTAGTGATTTTTTAACACTCGAGACACGTACCCTACACAAAAAATTCATCAAATATCATTGCTTTTAAAAACTACTCTCATACGTCTATTCCCAGAAATTACATTTTATTTTTTAGTTCTCAATACGTTCTCGCAGGAGAGTCTCCAGAACCTAGGAATGTTTGCAGTCCTATAGGCTAGTCGTTTTTATTACAAGTTTGATTAACCATTAGCGCATGCATTTGCTGCATCAAAATATGGTGGTGGTGATTTACTTTAAATAATATTCGTGTCTCTGAGTAATATCAGGAGAATCGAATTCACTCCACACTAAAGAATCTTTGGAGACCGTTAATTCAAGAGAGTTTTTTATTAACTCACAATTGTAGTGTTGATATTTGAGGTGCACAGAAATCAGAGTTTATCTTTTACACGTGATTGTACTGGAGTGTTGATATTTGTGGTGCTCAGGATAAAGTGTGCAAGCTCGAAGAAGATTCGTGATGGTGGGCCGTGGACCCACTTGGACGGGGGCTGACCTAGCCTCCGTGAGCTCACCTGCAGGGTACGCAGTAGGCGCAGACAAGGCTGCACTGCCCATCTGGCGACGATGGGTAGTCAGGATAAAGGTGAGTCGATTTGGCTCGTCGTTACCGCACTTTGTATGCGCGTAAATAACACGACCGTTAACGCTATCGTGTGTTACTATCGTCGTAGTTGCACTGTAGATGCGTGTAAATAACACGACTGTTTACGCTACCGTGCTATCGTCGTAACCGCACTTTATATGCGCATAAATAACATGACCGTTAACGCTATCGTGTGTTACCATCGTCGTAGTTGCACTGTAGATGCGTGTAAACAACATGACTGTGTACGCTACCGTGTGCCAACTTTTTGGCGGCATGTGCTGTATATAAAGCGATGCATTTATTCACTTGCGCAAAAGATCTTGGCACAAACAAATATGGTATTGTATGAGTAGAGGAACCAAATAGTGATTTTTTCTTGCATTGGAGCTCTGACGTGAAATGAAAATCATTTAGCGTTATTTTCCTCATCAAATACACTCAGTGCACATGGCCGTCAAATTATTTTGTTTTCGTAGTTCACGGACTACGTTGTGGCTAGACATCAGTTGTAATGCCGGTTCATCGAAAGCTGATGAATATGATCAAGCGACAGTGAATGTCGACGTTAGGGTCGACTGTGTACAAAATAATCGAAAATATATCAGCACAATGTTGTTCCTCGTGTTCATTTCATTTTTGTTTCTGCAGCCCAAATGTTTTTCAAAATTACTTGCTTCTGCTCATGCATTTCTGTAGCCTTTAGTTCTGAAGACGAGGTGAAAGTCGAAACGTAACCTATATATTACGAGTGTGCCGTACAAGCTTTATCGTACCTTAATGGCTTTACGATAACAGACAGCCATGCTCTGGATGTTATGGCGGCGGATGATCTCTATCTCACGTACTGCAGTCCACGTAGCGGACTGCAGCGCATACGGAAGTCAATGAGCGTGACGAGATTCAGGATACTGACTGAAAAAACAGATTTCAACACTTTTTGGCAGAATGAGGAGACTGCAAATTTCTTCTATATATTGATGGAGTGGCTCATTTTTTTACGGTCTCGCTAAAACGGCGTTTCGACATAGGAATGATAAGTTTTTGCACTGATAAAGCACGTTAACGAGGGTCATACATTCACTACGGGCTTTCTAAAATATTAAATAACAGATTTTTTTTTCAAAGCACTTTCAGTACATTCAGAGTGTGAAATTTTCCAAATTTAAATAAAAAAATAGGCACTTGCTTAAGCTAAAACCACCCACACTTGAATAATTTCTCTGACAATTCAAGGCAATGACAAATTTATCCCCTGAAAATATTCCCCAAACCATTTGAATTCTCGTACCCAAAGGGTTAAATGGCTTAAAAACTGAATAGGTTCCATTTTGTTTTCGTCAAAAACTTTATTTGTGTCACATAGAATGTATTTGTTTTTAGTTAGTCTCAAATCATACACAGCCTTGCGCCCTTTGAAAACACAAAAATGTAACTAACGAATTGACCTCAACTGTTCTGTAACGAAATAACCAGATTTTTCAAATTTATTTCATGAAAACTTCAGTAAATTTTTACATATTGTGTTACGAAATCATCTCACCTTTGAGATTAATTGAATGAGAAACTCTGCAAATTAGGTTAATTCTTGTTGAGTTTGATGGCTGAGGCTTCCCAGAAACCTGTTTTGCGGCGGTGACGCGAAGCGACCGCGTTTTCACTCGATCTCTGAAATTTTATTTCTGATTTGTGGTATACTTCAAGAAATTTAGTTTTGCACCGTCACTGCATGTATGCGTTGGGCTACCTGCTGACCAGGGTATGAGAATGTATGTTATGCTTTGCATTAAATTTTTTGTTTAGGGATTATTCACACCTGTACTGAAATTTTTTATATTTTATGCATAACTCACAGTACACTCACAAATATAGTTATATATATGCAATATTTAATGCGCTGGTTATGAATTTGCTCGATCTTTACTAATCAATTTTGCTTTATTTTTTGTATTCTAGCACCTGTTGAAAACGTTTTTTTAACTGTAGTCAACTTTTTCGAATGTTTTTATTTTAGTTTTATAATTTTCAGTAACTTGTTTTGCTCAATTCTCAAGAATGTTTGTATTACCACAACTCAGCCACTTTATATGTTTTTTGTCAAGAACCCGTTATATGTAATTAATGCATTTATTTTTCATTTGTAACTAGATTAGCGTAAGAATTTTGCCTTATTTGAAGTTCATTGAAGCCAGAATGTAGATTGAATTATGCTTGATTTTACGTCCTGTTAGTTTTTTCAGATAATTAGTTACGCAAAATAGTGTGCACATTTTTCTTGCGTATCGGTATTGAAAAATTATTTTCCATCTGCTTTGAAACAGGAAAATGAACGTTGGAGATGACTTAAACCTGTACAGGAAAAGCTGAGAACATAAGACAATTTTCTTGGGGTGTTTAATAATTTTGTTCAGAATTGTGGTATGAGCTCTTACGAGTTTTTTTTTATATTTTTCTTTTCGCCTCTAAACGCATCACGCGTTTTACATGTTTGGGTCAAGTCACAGCAACACTCGAGCGTGAGGTACCGCGTCTGTATGTTTGCTTTCTTTTTTCAACAAACCATGATTACTTGTATTTTACGTGTATTGAGCCTGCAGAATTATTTTTCTTTCTCCCGTGATAATATGAGGTAATCAAGTTTATTAATTACTTGGAACTGTGGCTATTGCTCATATTAATTTAAATTTAAACTTCAATGAGGGAATTCTTGCGTGCTTCATGCTAGATTTAAGGATTTTGTTCGAAGTTGTTTTAAGTATTGTTCACTCAGTAATTTTGGATTGCATCGCAGGTGAATGTTAAGACCGAGAAACTAATGAAGCGTCAGATGGTCACATTAAGAACATTTGATTAAAATATTGTAACTGTGCAATATTACTGTAATTTTAAATGTTTTGTCATTGAATTATGTGAAGTGTATCAATAATAATTATTTTGTCCAGATTCACATGTGATCACTTTGTGAAAGATTTACCATACCATTTCATGGGCTCGAATGCAAGCAAAAATGGCAGAACAACTCTACTTGAACGCTTATTGGACACTGACGTAAACCTACTCGTTGTATCGAATACAGAATTTGGAGAATACGAACTCTAAACAATCTTTAAAAGGTCGGAAAGGTAACATTCAAAAACGAACGGACTTTATGGTCAACCCAATAAATTAGTTTCATTTTTATTTAATTCCATGTAGGTCAAAGTGTAAATCGCTGTAAATTAAAATAAATAAAAATGAAATAAATTAACTTTCATTCACGTTTTTGACTAGGGGTTTAAGTTTCAATCATCATTCGATCAGTAGTCTAAGTTCAAAAGTTTTATTCAGCGCTCAAAAATGCGTCGGTAAACTTGTAGTTGGTTTGAATTATTGAATTGTCCTCAAAACCCAATTTGATGAAGTTTCTCACAAATACCTTTTAGTGGTAAAATGTAATATGAATTGCTTCAGGTGTGTTCACACAAATACTATTTTCAATGCTTAAAAATTCTCTGGTTGAGCTGCCGGTCAATTAGATTGTTTAATGGCTAGCTGAGGCAACCTTTGGGCGTCTGCGGCTTGAGCTCGTACATCCGCGTAGAATCTTGCTGGGATTCTTCCAAGGACTCGGGAAAATTCCTGTGCGAAGATATATGTGCTCCTGAGGCAAAATAGCGGGTGAATACCGAGTGGTCTCGTCGGTGGTAAAAGTTTTTTCAGATTTAAGTATATTAAAATGATTATGAACTTATCATTAAGGCACTTCAAGTTTGTTTCAAATTCTTCCTCATCCCCAGTCTATCATTTTCACCGGGCCATCGATAATTTTAGCCGTCCAAGTGTAGCTTCTGCATAAAATCAGCTAAAATAATTGATGCAATCGCTGAAATGTTACACTGGGTGCAACCGAAGATGAACCTCAAGTATATGAGATACTGTGAAGTGACTTTTCATGTATAAATTTCTAAGACTCCTCTCAGTAGACTCGAATTCGATTTAATTACCAGATCATAGATCATTCTAATTCGTGATCATTCTAATTACCAGATCATTCTAATTCGTGAACTAAACTGAGGCACTTAGATGTATTTACTGTCACCACCCTTTGCAGCTCAACTTTGTAGGGAAAATTATCAGTGTCAGAAAGTCGTGTTTGCGCTTAAGATACACTTCCCTGATGGAAGTGAAGTGTTAGTGCACAGCAAGTTAGTGAGAGCTTATGATTGGTGTGCTCCCAGCGTAATTGCGGCACAATCTGGGCGGGAGCGTTGCGGGTTACCCAATGTCCTCTGTTTTGTTTCCTCTGTTTGGTATTGTGTTAAGATAATTTACGGTACTATACCACTCGTGCTGTTAAAGGGATCTCAGTGTTCTAAGGTTTTGAAATTCGGGTGCGTTTGCTTCAAAGTGCATCATCCTACTGATTAACCTGGCCTTCATTTTAGTTTAGGTACTCGAAATGAAGTTTGCATTCATTTTTAAATCCAGAAATAACTTCTATTTATAACTTACTCTACCCACGTTGTCTTAAAACGACAATCCTCGAAAAAAAAGAACGGGACAATTGGAGATACTTTGGGTGATTTTATAAGCTATAATTCTTTGCCACTAACTCTTCCAATAGCGATTTTGATTCTTGAAGTAGGTGTACCCTAATATCAACTTAGGAACTGATGAAGTCGACCTAAAACAATTTAGAAAGAGCATTCGTGCGAAAATTCAAATGAATGGGAAATTCAACACAACTTTTAGTCAATTTCGCGATAATTCTGTCTGTATTCTCTTCGGCGTTAAAGACGATTCGAAAAGTTACGAAAAAGTTCAAAATGTTCTTATTTTCATCGTCAAAATGTTTGAACTTAATTCCGTTCAAAACCTGGGTTATAAAGTTTTCAAACAGACTTTGAAAATTTAAACCGGCTCATTACCGAACTTGGCACATTTTTTGCGAATTGTGCGTACATCAGGAAGGAACCATTTTTACTCTACCAATGGTGCTTTCAAAGTATTTAATTCAATACTGAAACTGGAATGCATGAGAGAATTTTGCTAGCTTTCCCATGAAAATCAAAAATTTGTGCGTTTCTACGATGAGACTGCAAGCTTTTTTATGGTTCATAAAGTTAAATACGTTAGTCTTCTTTTCGAAATCGTGTTGAAAAAAGCGAACATGCAGTTTTGCTGAACCATTTATTCTCAAGTTTGCAGTCGCCGTACGTGTTGAGGGGGGAAAATTATTCAAAAGTGTTTTGTAACTATAATAGCTACACTAGCAAATCAAAAAATTCAGTTCAAACAATTTCGAGCGATGATTAGCGATATCAAAGTTTGTTGTTATGACAAATAAGTTAATCTTCAGCACTTGATTAGAATAAACTGAAACACTGGAAGCTCAAAAGGGCGACGCATTTGCATGTTGTTTTACTCCGTTTCATCCCAGGAAGCAGAGACCAATGATGCAGTGAGCAGTTACGATCCTCATTACAAGATTATAGACGTGACCTCATTGTTGTGATAGTGTCAAATCTCCAGTCGAGTGTCATGAGCGGATGTGGGGAAAGAACTCCCCTCAATCCACGGAAATTCACCCCTCTTACATGCAGCATGTTTTTGTACAGTTTATGCTTCTAAGTTGGTAGCATGTTTGTGTTAGTGAAAGTTTTAGGCAGTGTTGCTTCACTGATGCAACATTTCTAATTTACCTTTAGTTGTTGTTGCATTTACCAGGAAATGCAATCATTCAAACTCCTTTTGAATTCATGTAATTTAAAATTTTTATAAATCCGTTGGTGCTGTGACAAAAGTTCAGTTTTGTCGTTGTTATATAGTTCAATAGGATTACGCTACAAATAAATTTTGAAATATTCAATTCTGCTTATTAGTGAATAGACATATACAATTGCACAAGACGTTCGGCTTTGCCAATTCTGGATTGGTAATGTACAACTTTTCACGAGTTTATTTTTAACCTGAAAGGTACTATTTTAGAGCATAATGTAAAAAATGACGTTAGTGTCATTTAACGTTCAAATGTTTCGAATCATTGATTAGTGTTCCTTATGATTTTCTTCACGTTCTTGAAAATACTTATGATGTATCAGTTATTCAAATAATACCCATTATTTAAAAAAATATTCGTGATCTTTTGTCTTCGCCAAATTTTTAACAACGTTGCATTGCGCTTCTTCATCCATCAAAGTTCGATTCGGAAAGTATCGATTTCTTTAAAATAAGACTAACATTTTCTATAAAAAATTGAACTACCAATTGTAACATAATACACTAAAATTTCGGAAAAAATTATAATAAACAAAAGTTCGAGGCGGAAATGGAAGTCACGGTCATTATTCGATAACAATTGCCCAACGTTGTGTAAAAGTTGGATTTTTTTCTAGTTTTAGGGTCCAGTACAGAATGGGACGGTCTTGCATGTTAAGAGAAAAGCTGAAAAAAATTCACTCGGACGTGAATTAAAAATGTCACAACTGTTGACAGCTGATTTTTTTTTGCGTTTCTACTCAGTTGAAGTTTAGAGCACATAAGCGAAGAGCTGATTAATGTGTTAGTAGTATTAGGTCAATAAATTTTATATTTTGATGAGTTCATGCGGATACAAGTTGATTTGCTTCCTCATTTCGTGAAGCAAAAGAGGAGAAAAATGAAGATACAGTAATTAAAATGTTCAACTCAATGCATGCTCAGATTAAGTCGTGTTAGAGGCCTCTCTTTCAGGTTTCGGGATCTTACACAAAATGGAAATATTTTTCCCTTTACGCTTCAGAACCAAAAAGCCCCTAAATATCATTTGTATTGCACATGTCTATACAAGTAAAATTTGATTAGTTGAAAATGAAGGAACTTTCCACTCATACTTCATAGTAAAAAAGTAACTAAAATATAATTTGCATTGCACATGTCTATAGGCATAGTATGGGGTTTGTTGAAAATGGAGGGATTTTTCCCTTAAACTTCATAGTCAGAAATTTGCTTAAAGATTATCCGCATTGTACATTTCCAAACGTGGAAAACTTATTGTTCGTACACTGACGGGCTCGCTGCAGAGCAGGGCGCGGCTTCAAACTGACGCACTTTCTCCACAAGCACGTAGCCCGATTGTGACGTGGGGTCGTGTTGGTGTTTTGAATTGTTGCAGCAGTAATGAGTACGTGAGCTGACTTTTGAAAGCTCAGATCAGGCGGGGAAAACTTTTGCCTCGCTGCAAGCGGTGTTCGTTACGTGACTTAAATGCATGAATTACGAGGCCTGTCGAAAAAGTATCCGACCTTTGGCCAGAAAAAATACTTCAACAACCTGACGGGGTTGGGACCCTAATCCCCTTCAAAGTAGGCTCCTTGTGCTTCCACACACTTAGCCCACCGATCCTTCCACTGCCGGAAACACCTCTGGAAGTCTTCTTTTGGAATGGTGTTCAGCTCTGTCGTCGCGTTCCGCATTATCTCTTCTCTACTCTCAAAACGGGATCCTTTCAGTGGTGTCTTCAATTTTGGAAACAACCAGAAGTCGCAAGGAGCCAGGTCTGGAGAGTAGGGAGGTTGGCGAACGGTCGTAATTCCATGTTTGGCCAAGAAATTGCGGATCAAATGGGATGAATGTGCGGGCGCGTTGTCGTGATGCAAGTGCCAGTTGTTCGCAGTCCACATGTCTGGTCTTTTGCGCCGAACTGCATCACGAAGTCGCCGGAGAACATCCTGATAGTACTCCTTTGTCACTGTTTGTCCTTCCGGTGCGTATTCGTGATGCACAATTCCACGGACATCAAAGAAAACAGTCAGCATCGAAGGAGTCAAACAGGCAATGCGACGATGGAGCTGAACACCATTCTAAAAAAAAACTACCAGAGGTGTTTCCAGCAGTGGAAGGATCGGTGGGCTAAGTGTGTGCAAGCACAAGGGGCATACTTTGAAGGGGATTAGGGTCCCAACTCCGACAGGTATTCGAAATATTTTTTCTGGCCAAAGGTCGGATACTTTTTAGACAGGCCTCGTAGATTGTCAAAGGCGGTATTTCAGCAGGAACTAAATTTGCTTTCGAAATTCTGATCTGAACGGTAATGAAATAAGGAAGTTGTGTTTCTTTGAAATGGTTAGTTATCGAGTTTAATCGAGTTTTATGTTTTAAACTAAGTTTTAAAATAACTACTGAGATTTTATATTTTAAACAAAGTACCGAGTTATCGAGTTTTAAAATTTGAATACTTCATCTTACGGCTCCTCGCCAAAAAGAAGTTACCATTCGGCGCTTCGGAATACCCCATTATTTTCAATTGTCTTGTAAATGATGTTTTTCCCTCTCAGCTATCAATTTCAAACGACAAAACCCTGCGGCAATTTTTGACTTGTGCGTACTATATATGAACTATAAAACTATTGAGAAATTCTGAGGTACACGCTTTGAACCATATAGGCAATATACGAGAGAAATTGAAGAAACTCATTCAAAATGCTGCAGACTACCATAAAAATGAATTATAAGATGTTCTTCCTGTTCCATTGTGGACAGGCGGTATTTCGTAAACGAATCAGGGCAGTATACAATTTCTCGTAAATGTCATCCTTCAATGACTCGCTTCGGTAAAAAAAAAGTAAAGCTTGAAAAGCCACTGAGCTCATTTTTTGAACAGCTGATTACAATCAAAAATAATTTTACATTTAGGGACAAGTGCTGGGTGATGATAACTTTAATATAAAAGTATGAAAAAGTCATAAATCCTAACCTCCACCTCACCTCGATGCAAAAAGTGCACTTGTCTGGCGTTCAGTAACATAGCTTGAAATCTGAAACGGACAATTTTGCTGTTGACCAAAAGAAAAAGGTTCCAGAGGCAGATATCGGCCCAAGGGAGTAGCGTATCGAGCCAGTTTTTAATAAATAAAAAATATTTTTGATCGATCCTTTCTACTTCTAATCCACAGAGGTCGTTTCCCATTAGACAAAGTTGAAAAAACACCTTGTTTGTGTTTCTGAGGCCGCAATATTTTGAAGAAATGGCTGTTTTTTTTCCATGACAGTGTATAAAATTTTAGATCACACTGTTCATTTACGTGTGTGCACTCTTTTTACTAGATTTACCCTGTTTGCGAATATCATTTCTTTCCACTTTTAAATAAAAATAACTCCTCGCAGTGGATCTTGATCGAAAATGTTGAAAACTCTTTTCGTACCACACCGTGTCCAGCCTATCCGCAAATGTATTTCAAGTTGAGAGAATGTGTGTTCAGTAAACACAACGAAAATGTATGGATGGCCATCTTCGCAATGTTTTTTCAGGCTTAGGAAATAAAAGGACCTTCTTCATTATAAATTTTGCTTCGTTGTTTTCGAGTCGTGATACCCACTAGGCCACTACTTTTCCTTCCTTTTGATCACAATTTTCTATTGTTGAATGTGACCAGTGGTCACACAAATTTTTTATTTTTCTTACACCTTACATACAACTTTCCATCATAGTTTTTGACCAGCAGTATTGCCAAATTTTGCAATTTATGTATTTAAAATATTTGATTGTTCAATCTAGGATGCAATATTTTCATGTATTACCTAGCTCTGAAGAGCCGGCAATTAAACTGTTATGAGCCACAAAGGTCGTTAAGAGTGTAACTTCGAGTGATGATGAAATGAGTATCGTCAGTTGTTTTAATTTGCGTAAGCTGTGTCGCTACAATAATTTGCATTCAGAAAAATATATCTACAACCAGCAGTTTAGTTAAATCGAAGATGGAACAAAATGAATTGAGCCAAAATGTGATTACTACTGTACATAGTTGTTGTGATCTCTGAGGATCTACAGGGTTATTATTTGCTCAATAATAACGGAAGGGATTAATGCTACAATTTATCACGTAGCATCATATTATATAAAATAGCAATGACAAAACACAAATTTTAATGCACTCAAATAACGTGTCAACCCCAAGACGAAGTTCTTTGGTCCTGTTAACTACTCAGAAGAATATTTACTGAAAGGATATAACTACTTACGAATTATTTCTTATACGGCGTTTTTAATCGTATTTATTTTGGAGAGTTGGTCAGTCCAACTGGAAATGAATTCTCTGAATTTTTTATTTATTTATTTATTCATTTTCCCCGTAAATAAAGTGTAAATGAAACTTGAGAAAGTAAATTAACAAATGGGTATTTGTATTATTAAAAAGGGCATACTAAAACCGTAGAGTGTTTGAAGTTTTTTCATACAATAAAAGAAAACTTTTTTGATGAGTAACTTTACTAGTTTTGTTGCATTGCTGTTTTTTCACCATATATAAATTAGAATTTAGGGAATTGAAAGTCGGCGAAGAAAAATTTTTTATGATCAACTTGTGCTAAATAATTTTGAAGAGTGCAAAATTTAAATGTAATTCCGTAAATTTTCGGCTAGTAATGTATCGCTTTCTTTTAAGCGTGTACACATGAATTATTACTGAATTCTTCTTCGTAAAATATTTTTTCATTGATTCCAGGGAAAAAATTTGTTACAAATATTTCAAAATAAATTTTTTGTTTATTTATTTGCAACGATTTTGAAGAGCTCATTTGAAATAAGAAATGTTGTTGATAAGTCATTGGTTAAAATAAATGTCAAGCTTTTTACTGGAGTTCGGATTTGGCAAGTCGTTAATTAAAATTAGGAATTGGCGATTCGTTCATCAAAATTAGGATACAAAAATTCATTGACAAAATTTCGTCTGAAATTGAGAACTAAGTCGTTTATTGAATATAGGGGATGATAAGTCGTTCATTGGTATTAATAGCTGATAAGTTGTTCATGAAATTCTGAATAATTTACGAATCGTTTATGAAAGTTAGAAGACATATTGTACATTGAAGTAAGAAGAGGATAATTTTAGACCTTAACACAAGAATGGATGGGTTGTTCGCTGGAATAAGTAGATAACAAACAAAATACATCGATCGAATATTCTCCATAATATTACATTTTGACATGTTAAACTTCAGGGATGACTTTAACATCGGCCACTCATTAATTAATGCAAGAGGGGTCAGCTTAAGATAGCCCGGGCTTTTGAGAGAATTTTCCAGCGAAGAGGATGATTTTATTGAAGGTGAGGCAATTTCCTTTTCAACAGAGGCAACTAAAAAACATCAACACACGAAAAAGTTCACGTAATATAGACGTGTATCTTCGAAAAGACACTAAGCTTGCGTTAATAAGATAAATTTCAATTTTTTTACCAATATTTTCACGAAAAATAGATCACAAAGAGTTAATGGACTCATCCGTGCACAATATTATGCCAGCATTCTTCATTTTCCTTGAATTTTCAGTGATTTTTTATTGCTTCAAAGACCAATTTAGAGTACTTTTGGGATTGATTTTATTTTCTTCGTTCTCTTCTACATGATTTTCGGCAGCATTTACATGTATATCCAGTGAGAGAAATCGATTTTTTACGTATCTGTATAACCTAATTAGGGACGAGATAAATAAATAATTGCATCAATACTGTCATAATATTGAACACTTGAAATGTCACCTCACAATTAATGAAATAATATCAATAAAAAAAAGCCTAAATACAGTGTTATGCTTATTGTTACGTAATTTATTGATCGATTGATTCGATATATATGATAATGAATTTTAAAGGGTATGCATGAAACTGCCTTAAGTTTTTCAGAAATGGGTTAACTAACACTGAAAAAAATAAAAATTTGCAACATTTAGGTACGTTTAAGTCATACTTCGTTATTGATTGATTTATTTCCCAATTCGTTGATTAATGTGCAGTAATACTCGCAAGAAAAAAAAAAGCTGACAACTTATCAAATCAAACAGGTTGACTGTCAGATGGTACTCGGAAAAACCGGTTTCCACGTTCATCCAAAAAACGGAAAGAATTGTCCACACGGAAATAACGGCTCGCGAAAATATGTTGAATATTTTTTGAATACTTTTTGAAATATGTCTGCAATAATCACAATAAGTGTTATTGAGGACGATATTAGTGCTAAACTAGGGAAGTAAAATATAATTATATAAATTACTCATACTGGCTATAAAAACTATGTTTGTCACTTAAATAATGGATTAACAGTAATTATCCAGAATTTCTCAGGCTACTCAACCACGAGGGGAATAGAATCCCAGAACTATAACAGGAACGAATTCGTCACATGTAGACGGCCTGTTGCGATTATCTCCTTGGACGACTGAAGATCACAGGATCGGAAACATTTCCCAAGTCCAGTTTAGAAACATATCTTAGGTCCAGTTTACAATGTACGGTGAGATTTGTTCGGTCAGGATGGTCATCTTCAAACCTAAACTTTTTAGAGTCGGCTGCGTTTTTTCTTCCACATTCCATGGTAGATTTAAATGATAGCAGCTCTCACAGGTGCTTACGTTGGTGCGTATGGGAACATGCGTGTATCCAATTACATGAATTTATTGACGTACTTGTACGAGCATGGGCAGTATGTATTCTTAGTACTTTTTTGTTGAGTAACATTATACTAGTATTTTTGCGTTTGCAGTAGTACTTTTGTTGTAGTACTTCTGTTAGTACTTAGTAATTTTGTGTTCTTGCTGTAGTACTTTCGTGTTTATACTTTTGTTCGCACTCAGTACTTCTGTGTTCTGAACACTTGGTTACCAATGATTGCTGGCATAAATGACTTAAATAGCTTGTTGAGTTGCCTCCAAAGATCACCTGAGCGACAGGGAGTAAAACGGTCGTCGTGGCAGGTTTTTACGTTCAAGAGCCGTGCGTCAAAAGGCAGATTTCAACGCGCGTGACGTCAGAAGGACGACGACGTCAGAGTGTTTCCTTGTCCACGACGCAGGCAGATATGGCCTTTGCTGTATGGCCGGCTCGTCCTGAGCTGAAAATATAAAATTACCTTCATATTCTCCAAAAAAACGAAGAGTTATATATCGAAATGCTCTGATTTCTTCGATTTTGTTCGTCACCATGAAAGTTATTTCAGGCAATTGATTTGTAATGATAAGTTTCTAATGCGTAGAGGAGCTGTAGATTCATTCTCTTTGTAACATTTAGAAAATTTGAGTTTTCGGTAATTTATGCAAGAGCTGTGCAATGATTAAATTTCAAGCCAAGCGAATTTTTTCTTGTGAATGTCATTCATGAAGATAATTTTCTTTCTCTAAAACAATTATCAGAATACGTTTGCTCTAGCTAATTGATTATCGAACCCTGTAGAAACGTGCCGTGCATTTTGTCTGTTATATTCAGGGTTTTGGAAGCTTTCTTGGAACTCAAAGGTGCGTTCATAAGTCAAAACCGGTTTGCGGTAGGGTAAACGTTCCACGTTAAGGAACTGTTTTTATAAAGTTTAAAAAATTGATCTCGCTGGTAAATCCGTGCCTCGAGACTGGTACGTCGATCCTGATCTGTGGTTGCGGCGCTGAGAGGCCGGCATCCTGAGATATAATTCCATCTCAGAGTGGGAACGTTCTGTGCATCCTGGTACCGTCTCCGACGTACCGGGGACTTTTCTTCTCTATGATTTTTTCATTATCTGGGTTTAGACAGTCTCAAAAGAATACGACGAAAATCTTTTAATTGCACTAGAAATTCTCGTCTGAATCAAACGATGGGTATGGAAATTTTCTTTCATTGTCATGGAGAGATCGATTCATGATGCATTGTCTGATTCGTAATTTTATATTCACCGAATATTGGGGGCATTATTTGGTTTCCACCAGCGGAGTAAACACATTAATACAGTTAAATGTTAGATCGAGTTTGAGGTAGTGCCGTTTTAAACAAACTAACTTTTAAAAGTATATGCGTTATTCATTTAAAGGATTTACTGCCACGTCTCGATTAACATGATATTTAATTATAGATAAATATTTCATAATCCACAAGTATTATTTTAAGTTGAACCGACATCGTGGACCGCTTGACAGTAAGAAAGTGCTCATTTATTATTCACTATTGTATTTCAAACATGGAAACATAATTTCGTTCACGCATTCGGATTCTTTCAGTTTTTTAATTACGGTTTACAACACCGAGAACACGTGTCGTACCTAAGAACCCCAAACTATTAAATAAAGGGTATAATCTCGTTTACTAAGGTCTAGCATTAAATCTGAGGTGTGCAGTAGGACTAATTTGATCATTGTTCTAGCTCAAATTTTGAAATCGTTTATTAAGTTATCGCTATATTTTTGAACCATTAATGCCACCATTCTACATCGAGATCATTTTATGTGATGTTTGTTCAGAGGAAAACACTCCGTGCGGCTACTGTTCGGCCCTCAAATCGACAGATAGCATTTCTTCAAACGTATTGTTTAGCAAGGTTACATGGAAACTACGCCAATTTGACATATTTCTCTGAATGAAAACTATATTTATTTTGTCAATTTACGCTATCTAATGCAATTTAGTTTTTGAGAGAGTTGTTCGTAGAATATTTCAGTGAATAAAATATACCTGAAGTAGGTAAAAATCCTCCAGGCAGCATTTCTCCCAATGCGATATTTTTTGTTCACGCTGCAAAAACAATGTCGGCAACAATGAAGTGCAACGTCACTGCATTGACCGCGTTGTTTTTTGACCAGAACGAGCGGGGCTGCAACATTGGAGGGAGGGCAGCCTTGGTCGGGCCTTGTGTTGCATTCCAGGGTGCAATTCCAAAAGCGAGGGCCAAGCTCGGCGCTACTCGGAGCCGCGATCGAAGCAGTTTTTGCGCGTCTAAAGTTCCGTTATTGAGCGAGGGACGGCGCTGTACTTAGCGTTCGAGGGGATTGTGACGCACTTGTGAGGGACGATTTGGGACGTGCTTTTGAGGGACGAGTTGGTACGTGCTTGTGAGGGACGAGTTCGGACGTGCTTGTGAGGGACGAGTTCGGACGTGCTTGTGAGGGACGAGTTGGGACGTGCTTGTGAGGGGCGAGTTAGGACGTGCTTGTGAGGGGGAGTTCGGATGAACTTATGGGGCATTAATAATTGTTAGGTGTTCGTTAATGACGAGCTGTAATGTATTTGTGAGTCGCTTGGGAAGTATTATGATTAAAAGGCTTATAGTTAATGCAGTTCGTATTATTAAAAAGGCTAATGATTTGCCTAGATGTTCTCATCACTGCCTTATGAACCTCCAGAATAGCAGGTATGATTTGTTCCTAGGTGATAATTTTATGAATTATAAATGTACTTTTACGTCAATGGTGATTTGACTAATTTCCTGCTTCCAAACGGTCGTGAGTAGTTCTTTCAAAGTGAAATAAGTAAATAAACATCGAAATTGTGTAAACTCTCAAGAAGTGAAATACATGCTTCAGCCTTCCACTTTCTCGGCGTATTTTCTCGCTTTAGGGGTTCTGGAAACTCTTAATTTCTGGCGGCATGACGACAAGCTGGCTCGTACACCTCGTACTCGTTTGGCCGTGCCCGTGTGTTGCGTAGCCTTCACCTCTACGCGCTACGACTCCAAGTCACGTACGCAGCGGCGCTGCTGTCCAAGTCACCTGGCGAACGTGTCAGATGCAACTGTTCTCCGTCATCGACGTGAAACTTTCAAAATTTTGATACATTCACCAGTGTACCCCAGCCATAAAAAATGGTCCGAGTCATTTTATAGCCACAACTATATTTCGAGCAAGAAATTTTTCACAAATTTACTCATTAAAACTGTTTCATTTGCGCTAAGTTTCTCTCTTTTGTGGAATGAATTTCAATACACGTACTTAATTTCTGTTCAAGGACGCAAATGTGCAGTCATTATGTTGTTTTTAGGTATCCAGTTTTTAAGAGATGGGAGAAGAAAAGTGCTGTCCAAGCAAGCATGCTATCGAGCGAGCAAACATCTGAGCGTTATTGAACTGGAAGATAATGCACTGAATATCAGGTCATCGTCCTCTGAATTCTTACTAACATCATGCTTGTGTCTTAAAAACTTAAAAGAAACGTGCCAAAAATGAGGCTTGATGCAAAATGTATTCAGGAGTGTCCGCATAGAAGCCGTCTTGATGAACTAACTCAATGAGGAACGTGTGCAAGTACGGGTTCAAGTATATGTGCAAGTTGATGCTTAAATGAATCTGTCAAGTGTGCTCGTTCATGTACTAGTTCATGTACAACGTGCTGCACATGTGAGAGTGGGATTCAAGGTTCAAGTACAGGTGTAGGGAGCCACATGTTCTCGTTCTATTTGGTTCAGTTGATAAAGGTAGTCTAATAGATCTCGCTGGTCAGCTTGCTCGCACTGGACCAGAGTTGTCAGCATCCCCTCTTGCTCCCACTCGCCGCCATGCAGAAACCTGGCCAACATCATTGGCATGTGTCTCAGTATTGTGATTTTTTCATGGTTTTTTAGTGTGATTTGTTTTAAAAATTTCTTACTGGTCATTTTCGAAGCTGTTGTTCTCTCCTGCTTGCATTATTCAGTTAAAATTTATTTCTCGAAGAATAACTTTACTTTTTATTCACTTCGAAGGTATTTTCAAAGTGCAGCAGTCATAGATTACGGGGCTAATATCACTGGTTGGATTTCCTGATTGGAATAACGCGTTTCAGTGCTCGTTCAGGGTGTTGAGTTTTGGCAATAACCTCACGCAGATTGCACGGGAAAGGCTCGAATTACAGCCTTTAATTATGTACTAGGCCTGACGAAATAGAATAGTGATGAAAATATAAATTCTGCAATGCAGGTCTGTTCTTCTTCCACGAATAAAGCTATTCATTCTCAGAGATATAAGAATGAAATCATTCTTCAGATTTCCTAAAAAACATAGTTAGTATAAGTAACCCATGAATTCAATTGCTTATGATCAAGCTGCAAATGTTGACACTTATAGAATACCTCGATATACGTACTGTATATTGAGGTAATTGTATCATTTTTTACTCATGTCTTGAGTTGTAATTACGTAGTTCTCCGATGAAACGCAAAATAATCTCACTGGAACGTTCATCAAGAAAGTTTCTTTTTACCTGTGTTATTTAGATTGCGATGTATTCAGTAGAAGCGAACAAGCACACTGTTTGACTTGCATATTCTCATCTAAATAAGTATAAGTATTTTATGCAAATCCCAGCTCTCGTATGTCTTTGTTGGCATTACTGAGCAGCATTTGTTAATTTTTCATGCGATAGTTTAAGATGAATGTATTTTGTTTGCCTAATTACTCTGCGAGATAGGCTTACTCTTATTGAATGTAGGGCGAAGTTCTGCTAAAGAGTAAGTAACCACAAGCATGTGTACTTGGGTGAAGTTTTCTCATGCTACTTCCGTCAATGCCATGGGTGTATATAAGCGCCAAGAATGGAGATGAGCAGTTTGTTTTCATATATTCATCCTCCTTATCAGTTTTTAGAACCTCGGATATAAATGGCGAAGAAAAAAATAATTCGGAAATATAGACATAAGAACGAGTATTTCCATTGTGCTTACAACGTTGGTCACTGTAAATGTACCCAAGCACTGTACAACGACCAGAAATTTCTCTTTTCGAACTGAATTATTGAATAATTTGAGCATTTCTTTCGCGATTAAATCTAAAGAATTGCTAGTGAAAGTATTAGTGAATTGGGTAAGCTGAAATTACAACTGTGCTTGAAAAAACACAAAAGAAAACTGAAAAAATTAATATCATTACGTATTTATCAACTTAAATGAATGATTTGAGTCTCATTCAATTAAACGTAAGCTCTGATAGTAAGACTTCAGCCTTTATTTCAAACAGCACTTGTTCTTTAGTTAAAATAATAATAATTCATCTAGGTGCACCGTTTCCTCAATTCTACACAAATTCAACTGATGGAGGCTGTAGTACTAGACAGTGTACGTTTCTTATTACACTACATTTTTTTGGTGAAATTCGTACTGTACTGTAGGCTTATTTCTTTTGAGTGTCTTAATTTTTTAGCGGATTGGAACATTGGTCTGCTCTTCTACTTTTTAATTGCAACGCAGTACTCAATGTCGATCGTTAAATGAGACGAGCAAATAAGACTCATTAAGAGAGACGAGCTAATCGGACTCTCTCATTGATCTAGGACACCGTCTACGTAGAAATCAGGATATGTGTTGATTTTCTGCTTTTATATGCATCTTATAGAGGATTTTCTTGCGCTTCCATTGGTACTTTCCGTTTACGTCTACTCCGAATAGTGCGCCCACCAGAGGGGGGAAAGCGATGGGGGTGGAGTGACCTTGAACCCTCCCCCCCTCATTATTGGGGGTCAATTGAGCGTGTTTCTCTGCGGGAATGGTATAATAGTTCGTTAATGGCTACTCAAAGTGCTTCCATTATTCAAACGAAACATTCTAACGCTGAGTAATTTTTTTTTATAATTTTTGACAATTTCAGAATTTAGCTGTTCTGCCATATCTATGATACCGCAGCTTTCATTCATAGCTCGATGACAGCTGCAGTATCATAGCTACAGCTATGGCGAACACACCAATCCAAAGGGCTTGAAAAGAGCTATAAAACATAGGAGTTGACTTGACAAAAAAACGTGTTTTGGTCAAAAAAAATGAAAAATTAAAAAAATTGGTTGTTTTCAAGAATATCACCTATTCTCTTTTGTTGTATATTTTTTCCCAGAGTTACAGAGCTACAGCAATGTAAATTATATCGATCGAAAGGGCTTGAAAAGAGCTACAAACTCTCAAGAGTTCATTGTAGAAAACCCTGTAGTTCAAAAGATAAAAAGTAAAAAAAAATTTGTGACAAAATACGTTTTTCTGGAAACTTGATAATTGGTTTCTCAAATGTCTCTCCTTCCACAATTTTAGAGCTACGAGAATGGTTTATATACCATTCGATAGGGCTTAGCAAGGTGTATCCATGTGCAATAGTATTTTCTGATACATTTATTATTTTGAAAATTACACGACATGAAAAAAAATGAACAAAAGGTCATTTTTTTTAATTCCCAAAATACACAAAAAGAAGTTTTCAAAATTCCCTATTGCATGTGGTTATATAGACATATAAGCAATCTAAAAACGAAGTACTTGGTCTGTAACTTCAAAATTGTAGAAGAAGATAGATTTAGAAAAACAATTTTATCATATTTTTCAAAAATAAAGTAAAATCTAGTGCAGATACAAAAATTTTGTCGAAATAACAAATGATCTTTGCATCATTTCACACCTACTGTGAAAATTTTAGAGAAATCTATCCAAAAATAACGTACTTTTTTTTACGTAGACGGTCCCCTTAGGAGAGACGAGCTATTCAGACTCACTCATTAAGAGAGATGAGCTAATCAGACTCTCTCATTAAGAAAGACGAGCTAATTAGACTCTCATTATTAAGTGAAAGGCATCCGTCAGAGACTCACGCTCACTGGACGCGCTGGTCAGTCCCATGCAGTAATCAGTTACCGCTCCACTGAAGCCCCAGAAATGTGCCGTTGAGTTATTTGAATTTCACTTTTTTCTAGGTTTCTTCTTCATTCGAGTCTCAGTTAGCCGCGTTATTTGAGTTCGACTAATTCCCAGCCGTTATAGTGAGTGATGTGAATCAGCGTTACTTCAGGGCAACAACTGCTCTAACACTACGTAGGGCGATGTTTCAAGCCGCGTTATACCAAAGATGTACAAAAATGTTACAGGAGGGTTTGTCCAACTCAGCATAGGACTATTTTTTTGCCATTAGAGTGAGTGATGCACAATAGCGTTACAGGAGGGTTTGCCTAACTCTGCATCGGACTCTTTTTTAGCCATTATAGTGAGTGATGCACAATAGCTTAAAAGATGCTCAAGCCGCGCTATACCAGTAATGTAACGCAGCGTTGCAGGAGGGTATGAGCAGGGCCACAACGCTGCATAGGACGCTGCAGATCACCTACCTCCCGGCCGCCCCGCAGCCGCAGGTGACGGAGACTCAGTCCTCACTGGGTCGGCGTGTTGGAGGGACGTGGTCGCGGTCGCGTCTGTGGTTAAGGACCCTTGAACCGTTCTTGGAAATTATCATAGATTCAGTTCTCAGGTCATTTGTGCGTCGTGATCTCGGTCTCAGAAACACAGATAAACATAGCAGCTTTGTGTGTTGAGAAACTGAGTGCTGGGCTAGCATTGTTTGGTAGGGGTAATTTTCATTTTAATTGTACAGGTGAAATACAACGTACCTCTGAAGCGCCCTGACTTTTGTTGTGTTTTTCTTGCCTGCCTGCTTGCTTTGGTGTCCTCTGTAGGAGATTTTTGGGACTATCAAGTGACACTGCACACCTCGTCATGCAAAACCATTCGGTGAGTTGATTTGAGCAGCTGTGTTTAATTTGAATTCCTGTAGCAACCTCATGTCCTTTTATTGTAGTGATCTTGTATTAGTTATGGGTGTTCAGGAACAATAATCAGTTCTTGTTCCATGAAACTGCGTGAAATTTGTACTTCTGGAATAAAATATATTTTATTCGTAAAAGCGCTGATATTTTTATTTCTGAATCCTGCATGTATTCTTTACAAAAAAATTAAAAACTTGCTCATGTACGGATTGAAAATTTCCTATTATACGACTGCAATTTTTATCGAACTCTTTGTCATGAAATTATAAGCTCCTCCCATTTGATGTGATCATTTTTCTTATTCAGGCTTGATTTGGGGTAACTTCATTAATTTACGTACGGTTCCAGTGATGGTTTTGTGGATTTTGAGCAGGCAGTTGGCACCCTTGCCTAACAACTATAAGACACAGCCGTATTCCAATCATCCTGATAATTTTTGCAGACGTTGATTGACCTGTCGTGAACCCCTGTAAGTTTAAAATTGAAATTGATCCCTTCCACTCTGAATTGAAATGTCTAATTTTTTTCTCGCTGTAGATCATCACCAAGTTTTATCATTGAAACTTTGAAGCTAAGTTGTACATAAAAAATGTTCCAAAATGTTGCTGGAATTTTTACCATTTATTAAGTTTAATTTTTTTTTCATTGATTTTGATAGAAAACAGCAAGAGAAGCTAATCTTTCTCTTAGTACAACTATGAATTAAAAATGTTCTTAAGCCTCAAGCTTTCATATTGCGTGTTATATAAGCTGCATATTAATCAGCTGCGCCAGATATCGCACAAGTTCATCAAAATTACGATTAGTTTCTTCAATTACGTTAAAAAATTAGCTCAACCATACCAATCGAGTCGCGTCTGCTTTAAAAAACAGTAACGACAATTGTAATTAATAAGGTTATTTACACAGAACAGGGAGGTAAATTATTATGATTTTCACGTTTATCGATAACAGTCAGGTAGCTGATGGTTATAGCTATTTTATTGTGTTTTTTCAGTTCTATCAATTCAATTCACTATCGAGCATTGTTTTTCAATAAGTTCTGAAATAATATTAAAACTAATTAATCAATATAGAGGCCATGCCTTTTCATTCGTTTCCCTTTTTATATCATTCATTCAGGAACATGTGTATTTTTCAGTCAGCTTCGTATACTTTAAAATAGTAGAACATTTGCGAAGACTTTTCTTTGATCTTCCATTCACAAATGGAGGTATCCCTTGAAGTCTTAAAAGAAGTGGCAGCACAATCTGTGAAATCGAAACACAAGTACTTGCCAAAACATATATTCTGAGTCCATAGTTTTTGTTGAATGGTTTCCGCAGAGAAACTGTGCAGAAAGTAACAGCGTGGCATCCAAACTAACTCTCTCTCTTTCCTGTGTTTTTGATCTTGCGACACCAGACAGCAGCTGTTCAGATTCCCTCCCTTTCGGAATTATTTCATCGATGTATCAGAGTGCTAATTTTCATTTGGCTATATTGTTCATTGAATGATAGTTAGAGATTTAATCCCAGATATAGTTCAGCGGCTTAGCCTGGAAACGCCGCGGCAACATCAGGCCAGTGTTCGCTTAGCGTGCATGCAAAAACTTGTTCTTGACACGTCTGCAAAAAAAGACTGACGAGGTGAACGGACAACGCGCGTTGTGTCTGCACTTCGAACTTTATGGCTCGAGGGCGAGGTGGGCCTTTGACTTCATGATACTTGTGTTTTCAGGTGGAAAATAACGTCATTGAAGATATTTAAAATCTTATGAATTTGTTTCACGTTGCCGTGAAAGTTCAATCAAGTGCGATGCTATGAGGCTGTACATTCGTAGCGGTAACAGATCGCACATTCAGGAAAAGTTCAAGGTTAATGAATGCAATAATGCCTTTATTAATTTATACTTTATACGCGCTGCAAAATTTTTACATTTATTCATGTTTAGGATAGCTAGCCAACCTTAAAAAGCTCGCATCGATCGTAAAATTTTCTAGTTCATAATAAGATAATAATTAGCTTTAGCACACGCGAGGTCGACAAAATAAAAGTTTTAGTCTGAGAGATTTTCAAATAATTTTTGACTGATTGTTTACATGCAAATGATAAAATGGATTTGACTTAGGTACATCTATGTGACGTGTTGTTTAAACTTCCTGGATTATTATCAAACCGCGTGTTTCAACTTGAGAACGTGTAAATTTTTTTTTTTGCCAATGGTACTTTCTAACAGGTATCTGTTCATGTTGAAGCTTGTCTCTCACGAACCACAAGTGGATTCCTAACCGTGTTACGGTATTTCAGAATGCGCTGCATGAAAAAATGAGGGTACATGGAACGTCCGACCAAGCCTGCAACTTTTTGTTAATCAATGTAAGCCTGGAAAGTTTTGCAGCCATGAGATGCCAAAACTTATAATATTTAACACGAAATGTTGCGCGTCCAAGAAATGCTTAAAACCGCTCCCCAAACTAGCCAATGTTTATGAATCCATACACGTTCACGAAAAGTATGAAGAAGCATGCACTTAAAAACTCATTTGACCCCAATAATGTTCAAGCAACAAAATTTTGTCCACATTTCTGAAGTTCAGCCGTAAAGGCTCATCAAACTGCCTGCTCTGTGGTCCAGAAGCCGCTGGTGACACGATGAGGTTCGGAAAGGAAAGTGTGATTTGCGAGTTTTGGCGCGCGGTCTTGGGGACGCTGTAACCGAAAGCGTTGTCGGTGCTCATTTTGCTTTCGAATGATAGATAATCCGCAACCTCAGCTCCGCTCTCACTCTCACCTGCAGCAGCTCGAACTGCTTTAAAAGCCTTCCAAACTTCAGCATCAGTTGTTGAACACTTGCATTTCTCCTACCGGTCTAGGTTAGGCCAAATATTCCACTTTGAGTTTTTCAGGATAACGAATGATTTGCTCGAATTTCGAATGATCTGCTGTAAACTAACAAATTTTGACCTCTCCCCGGTTGTAATGTATTTTTTCGACTTGGTCATATATCCTGACGTATTTTTTTCCTTTGGCATTGTACTTTTGCACTATTTATTGGTGATGAGCTTGAAAATTATTTCACATTTTTCACAGGGAATCCGAACATCCTTTCTCCTTTCCGCTTCGTTAAGAGATCTCAGCTTGCTCAATATTATTCACAAGTTTTCCAAGATAATCAATTATCGCAATTAATTTCGTAGGTATAAGTGTTCCTGCATGTTACCTGTCAAAACTCACCAAAAATTGAATTTTGTAATCAACTATTCAGCTATTTTGACATTTTTTAATTGCAAATCCATGAATCTTTTCTTCTTCCTGCTTCGTTAAAAGATTTTAGATTGCTGTTTACTTGAATTTTCTTAAGGCCAACAATTTGCGCAACTGAGTTAAAAGTACAACTATTTCTGTCTTTCGTTGTCGTGTTATAAGTATTCCATGAGGTTATTTTTTTCCACTTTGAAAACTGAAATCCAGTTATGAATGTTTCGTAGCAGGAAACGTTTTGTAACGCTTAAAGCACGCTGAAATCTGAAAGCAGTTTCATGACCATCATCTCACCCTGCAAGAGTGTACAAAGACTTCACTTTGTCTCCGCCCCATTATAGATACAGTCAACTGCTGCGCAATCAACCATAGCGAATTGCAACATAAAATACACTGTAATTACGCGACCATAAATAGTTTCTGTCATTGAAGCTGACATCAGCGTTACGATGGGGGCGGTATGTGATAAACGCAACCTGATTACAATACAAACCCTTGGGTGGTATTGGGGCATGCGTGATGCTCTTAGTTCGTTTTCCCATGTCATCTGTTCTGCCCTCCAGCAGTGTTGCCATTTGCTGAATTGACCCATGGGAGTCCTGAACTATTCACCATGACATAATTTTGAACTATTTTCCACCTGTATATTCCCACTGTTGAGTTTCTTTGTTTCTTTTATTGTCTTTTCAGTTTCAATGAACATTAAAATTCAAAACGTTGAAGAACAAATAATTTCGGTAATCGAATTGCGTTTTTTAATTATATTTCAGAGTTCTTTTTATTTCAATCCACTACTTCTCAGACTTTCATTTCAATTCTCTTTGTTGTTTTTTCTTGGTCAATTTGCTTTGACTCTCAATTATTTATATTTCTTTCTTTTTTCACCAGTTTCTACTTGCTTTCCAAGAGCTGCTTTGGGTATTTTAGTGAATCGTTAATTTATATCCCTTGACACGCATAAGTATATTGTTGATTTGTCGTTAATTTTTTATATTTTTTAATTCATCACTCGTAAAAATATTAGAAGTGATTTTGTGCTTTTATGCATGGAATAAAATTGATTCTCTAAAAATGTTGAAGCACTTAGTGTGACTTAATATTAAACATGTGAACTCATGTTTTTATGCATAAAATAAAATCGGTTCCCTGAAAATATTGAAGTATTTGTTGCGGCCTAAGAATGCTTGTGTAAAACGTATTGGTCACTCATTTAAATTACGGTTGAGGCTGGATGTCATTACTCAAAATCCACCGAAGGTTGTAGTATGTAATCAGGTTTTGATATGAATACTTGTCCGCAAAAACTTCAACTGAAAAATTCCACTCCCTAGTGGGTACGAAAAATTCTGAGACAAATTCTGGAATTTACAATGACTACGAATTGCAATTGCTCAACGCTCACCTTCATTCTCGAATGAAAGTAAAATTGTAACGTGCCTAACAGTTAAAAAAAGGAACTTCATGGCATCAAATGAGCAGAAGTATTCGTCGTTCTTACTTTATTCTGGCGCCATTGCACGAGAAATAGCACTCAGGATCGCATCATTTGCTGCACTCGTAGTGCTCATACGAACAATTCTGCTCCACTGGAGTTGACTCGGAAGAGCTTTCACTACCCAGGCGCCCAGTCCTATATTCTTCTTGGGCCTCAGCCACCCAACGCGAGCTGCATAATGAAGTTTTCACTTTCTGTTGTGCTTTACACCTTCGACATTTACTTCTAGTATAGTTAGCTTTTTTGGTTTTGTCTGCTTTGAGATCCTTCGATCGTGGCTTAGAATGTTAAGGTTTTTTCACTTTTACTTTCTGCTTCACTGTCACATTTTTTCTACGTTAAAACTATTTTAAGCGCTGACAATGGCATTCTTTAGCTTGTAGAATGCAATGTGAGTAATTTCGGTTATGGAGCAAACTTTTTCTGAATGCTTTTCTTTGAATTTTCTTTAAAAATTTCCAGTGTTTGGTTCATTTCTCTGTTTTACTATCTGGGTTCCTTGGCTATTTAATGTGGGCGTAATTAATTCATAAAAATTCAGTTATTAATTATTTGTTGAGTATTTTAACGTTAATGATGTACATATTGAGTTCATACCTGAGTCTAGTGCAGTGTCATTCGAGAAAGTCGTTTTTTGAAGCATTTTTCTAATGAATGTTTTTACTATATTTTTCACGTATGAACTGAATATTAAAATTTTTCATTCACTATTCAAATAAACCATATCAATGACAATATCTTATTGACCATTCAGGTTGTTATACCAATTTCTTATTCACCATTCACGTTAATAAATTAATACTCAAAAATAACTTCATTTGAGCAAATGCATTCAGAATATTATTTTCAATCCATGAACATGACAATCCGGTTCATTGAGGCATAATTCGTTGTGTCGTTTTATTAAATTTACACTTCAACTTTGCATTGGAGGGTCCCACCTGATAAGGGAGTAAATACATATAACCACCGTTCTGTGGGTGAGAGTTTCCTCCATCAGTTCATTCGGCCGCCTACGTAACATCGTCGCTCGATCGTCATCAAGTGTTGTCTCAAGTGAGCCTTTCGTGTAAATGATCTTATTTGCAGTTTGAAGAACCCACATTTTATTTAAGGTTGCAGGTGCCTCCACCTGAACAAATTTTGACCACAAGTTCTGCTGAACTGAAACTCGCTGCAGTATTGCTCGAACTGTGAGACTTCGTAGTCGACGTGCCTCGCAGAAAATTCACTTCCTCTGCCGTTAAAAAGTACAAGAAATTGTCCACAGTACGCTTTATTTTTGGTCTGATATTGTGTGAAGAATATGTATAAATCATCTGCTGCAGATATTCTAACTGTACATTTGTACATAACCTACGTCAAAATGAGTGTGTGCGCATTAACTGTACATGCTGTAGATGTGTGTTTCGAAGAGCGCTGTGGAAGATTGTGAAAATTATAGTTTTATTTACCAATCACTTCGACATTTTACATTGTTAGTTCTTTTGAGCCATACCTCTCATTCTTTTGTTCAATCACTGAACACAATTTCAGACAGAAACTGAGGGGCCACGTTCAAAAGGGCCCATTCACAAGTGTTAAAATTAAGATAGCGATAAACTCATAGAAGAATACGGCAGTATTTCTTGGAAATTCAAAATCACTCTTAAGTTCTCAGGTTACATAACATGTGAAGACTTTCGTGTGGCTTAAAAATCATCAATTTGCCACTTCATTGACAATCTATTACATGCATATGCGACCACTATGAACTCCTTAAAATTTACTTCAAGTAAAAAACTCGAAACTTTCTCGTTTAGTTTACTAGCTTGCACAGCACTTTTCTCGCGCAGATGTGCACTGTTTAACGTCGTTTTTATTCGGTTTTGAAAAGTAAAGCTGCTCGCATATTTATTGCGATATTAATTTCACTTTTACCCCTTGAAGCACACAAAAAGATGTGATTTTGTCATCACTTCACCAAAGTTTCGAGACTCACAACGCGTTGACAATTTCAGTGCATAGAACATTATGCTCTACTTTCTTTCTTCCTTACAGGCTAATTCTCTTCGTCAGTCAGTGTTACTCCAGTATAAACTATAAATACTGAATTATTGTTTCAAAAATCTCACAAGTTCACGAGGATTTACTATTGATTATTCCATCTTTGTTTTATAGGATACTTATGCGTAAAAAATGTAATTTTTGAATACAAGAGGTCTTCGACGAGAGCGAAATTTTGTAGAAAGTGACCCTTCAAACTCATGTAGCTTACCGACATATGTAGCTAGCCCAAACCAAAACACCATAAAGTTAAACCAACAGACTTGAGTCACTAGATAAAAGCTAGCAGAGACTGCTCGTCCGAGTTCGCCCTGTAAATTTGAATATCGAGCTCCTTCAAAAGTACCACGAGACGAACAATGCTTATTTTTAAATTGTCTACGTTATTACAACAGTGAGCATCAAAACCATATATATTGGAGTCCTGTATTTGAAATTCGATTGAATTCAAAGCAATAGAATCGAGACGAGCGCTACAGAATTGGAGTGACACCCCGGGCCGCAACCCCTGAAAAATGTATTCTCACATGTTTTTGCCACGTAAATTCATTTAAAATACCCATTTTTTATTTCCTGGAATGTTTGTATATCGCTTTCATTCTTTCCAAAAGCCGTTGGCAGTTTTGAGTAGGCACTTGATTGTTTTTGAAACTCGCGTTACTCGAGTTTCTGGTTTGCAATGGATACTCTATCATGATCTCCTTCGTTGGTCCGATTAATTTTGCTCGATCTAGGCTACAGAAGACCATTGCGTTTTATTCAGTTATTTTGTCATGCTGAGCTTAAATTTTTCAAACAAAAAACTCAGCGCATGTTACCCATTTAGAGGTCAACTGCGCCAGTTTCGAGATCATTTCGCTCTATGATTTTCCAAAAATTTTGTTCAATGGAAACACTTGATTCCATGTAATAGGAAGCCTAAATTTTATTGATTACTCTCTTCAAATAGTGGCACAAAATTTAAAGGGAAGCTAATGTGCTTAATTTATTTTTCGATAAATTTTCAATCAATGTCAGTCTTTTTACTCTATGATTCTAGCAATGTTTATGCCGTTTATGTGAAACTCTCTTCTATTTAAATTTCAAGTACTATTCGCTCTCAGAATAGGATGGAAGTGAAAATCGGAAACACGAACAAAGAAAAAGGGTTGACATGTTGGTGCGACAGCTTCAAAACCAAAATAGAGAACAATAACTAGGAACTGTTAAGAGTTATGGTCAAATTCTTGTCTAAATTCAAAACTATTCTTCTTCTTCTAATTTTATTATTATATTCTGAATTCAGCGTGAACATTATTTCTTATTTTAAATATTATTCAGATTTTGTGAATATAGTTCTTACGAATTATTTCGTATATTAGAATTTCTGCTTGCAAGGACTAATTAACTGGGTACTAATCTTTTGCGAAAGATTTTGGAGTTTGCATTCGTATGAAGGGTGAAGGGATCTGACAACCTTCAAACAGATTTAATAAAAATATTCAAAAACGGTTGAGCCCGAAGGTTAATTGCTCAATTTTTTAGTTTGTCACACGATGGGCATTAGCGAAAAATTGTTTTAAATGATGAAAAATGTTCGCAAATTCTGTGCTGAATTTACTATTTTTCATATTTCCTGAATTATTGCAAAATTGAGGCTAGAGCTGCACAAAATTTATACAGGAAATTCTAAAAGCATCACGAGGCTTCTAAAAGCATTGTACGTGCATCAACAGTTTTGCGGCTGGCTTCCTATCAGTAAATTATTTTGTCAGTCTTTAACTTCTCAATGCAGCCGAACTACTCTTATATATTTCTTTCTAACCGAACGCCATGAACTTCAGAACTGCGAATTTCTCCTTCAGGGAAATCTCTTCAAGGTACCGTGATCCATCGAAGCGTCCAGTCAGTCGTTCATCAAGTGATAAAACTTTTCCCATGACCAGCCACTGGAAGTGAAATATAAATACGCAGTGGCAAATCATGGAATGCTTGGGACCCAATACGCTATCACTTTGAAAGCGTCGCAGTGTGATAAAACTCTCGAATACCGTTCAGTTATGTTTTTATACCAGACTCTGTGACGCGGTTTTCTTCGTGGTTCGTTGACTTTTGACCGTTTCGTATTGAAATGTTATATATTCCGATACTTTACACACACAGTTCATATGCATTTCTACGGACTTTGAGTAAACATTTGACTCTTAATTATATACAGGTACTCGTGAAACTAGGGTGAAAGTTCTACTGAAAATAAAGATGAACATTTATTTATTCATTTCGAATAGGATGCATACAACACAACGTTAATCAGAAACATGAGCTTCCGAACTCGCTCGGAACATCGTATTCTTTTCTTTTCTATTGCGAGTATAGGCATCTCTATACGTGGACAAAATCGGACTCCGGGGACGATCCTGGTCTCACTTTCTCGATGACAGTATTGTTTCATCTTAAGAGGCCCCATAATCAAAATCATTGTTTCAACTTTCGTGCCTTAATATGCTGATGTTGCGATTAGAATAGGTAATTGGATAAATATTCAAAACAAAATGCTTCTCGCTGCAATTCGGTGAATTTTCCGGTAAAGAATGCAAATATGAAGTCCGAGTTTGAGTATCTTGGCTTAGAGTATTTTAAATAATGGTTTCGTAGTTTACTCTACACGAAGCTCAAACTTAACATAGTTTTGCTAAAACCAAGATATATATCGTTTGGGATCTTATGCAGGTGATCCATGTTAGGCATATGAAAACAAGTTTTGCTTAGTGCCCAGGAACAAGTAATCCAGTTAATAATTTGAAACATATTCCGCAAATTAAAATTTAATTAGATATTTTTCAAATATGCAATTGAAATTTTGAATTATGAGTAAGTTATATTTATGTTTATACCATTTAAAGGGACTTGTTAGTAGTCGGACCTAAAATTGTTCTCGAAACGATGAGTTTCAACGTTGAAAACAACGAGCTATTATAAGCCTCACATTTTTCTCGGCCAACAGATGACATACAAAAAAAATCCGTAAATTTATTTTGGGTGGTTATGAAATGAGTTGAGGATGTAGGCGAGGTTATTGCTCATCGTGTAAACAGTCCAAAGATTTTAGTGAAATTTTTAGATTGAGTTAATTTGGTCTTCTATTTGGGTAGGTTTAGGTTCGATGGAATGAATTAAATTGGCAGTCAATACTTCGAATTGAGGCAGAAATTTCTAGCTGAAATGAGCAGCCAAAGCTGTGGCAGTTGTGAGCTAACTTACTTGAAAAATTTATTTAACCGAGTCAACTACACATCGATATCATCAGATCAACCCGAGGTAAGATTTATTTAATTCAGGTTATTGATTTATTGATTTTGACCTTTCCTTCCACATTATCACGAAAAAGTTTTGCCTGTTATGTTGCATAAAACTGTTATTTATGATTAACATCAGTGCGAAAATTGATTCACCTCTGCTGAGATGAAACGTATTTGTCAAATGGCGTTAAAAGGAAGAGTGAGAGTGATAACTTCAGCTGAATATAATAAAACCCTAAACTTTCGCGTCATTATTTACTAAAAGTTTAATAAGATTAAAAATCTGATCCAGATGCCAAACTCATTTACTCTTTTAACCCGCGCACTGTAACTGGTCGCCTCATTTACCAGGCTCACTGGTTGCCAGACGTAAGGCATAACCCCAAGTTGTTATACACCAAAATGATCGTCTCAGCGAGTGCTACACAGCTGGAGCCAGAAACCCCCACATTGTGGGGGTTAAGGCAGAGCTCCAACCACTTGGAAGTTGGGAGGGGTAAGCACAGTCAGTGTGGTAAATGAGGCGACCGTGAGAGGGTGTGCGTGCGAACAGTCAGTGGCAGCCTCAGTTACCAGCGAAACTACTCAGGGCCTTATTTCGCCTTATTTCGTAAAAATGGCAAATAAGACAAATCTGAAGTCAGTAGCGTGTAGAGCAGTATTTTATTCATATTGTGTGAAAATTACAAGTTTCGAAACACTATACTTACAGTAATATAACCAGACATGCAAACATGCATTTATGTAGGAACTAAAACGAAGAATGGATAACACCTAGTAGACATAAATGGTCATAACTTTTTTTCTAATTGTTGTAGAGGAAAAATAAAAACATCAGCAGGTTTGGAAGGATTTTCTGCATAAAATAGCAGTGAAAAACATTACATTGTTCCCAAAACACAAAAATGGCCATTGATCTCTTTGAAGCAATGTTGTGCAAAAATCTACGGAGTTTGACTCCATATTACAAAGAAACGGTTCAAGTTATCAAAAATCTGACAACATCAAAGTGTAAAGCAACATTTTTTACTCATTACTTCATATTTTTACATCTCTGCCTATTACGGTAAGTGAACAGGGAACGGCAGAGTAACGCGGGTAAATTGACTACTTTTCTGAGGTATGCGCGACCGTGCGCGGGTTAAAATTTGCAAGCGTGAAAGACATAGATGACATCAACATAGATGAAGCATCAACATTATTTCTTAGCAAAAGTGGTTTCTTTCATCCCATCTGCTCTGAATATTCTAATTTAATGCAGTTGTACCACTGCTGTTATCCCAGCCTGGCCATGTGACAACTCAAAAGAATGTCGCATGAAGTTAGTGGGCATCGCATTATTATTCTCCCTTTGTGGGTTCCTCAAGGACAACAACATACACAGTGGTACGCCACGGCAAAGTGTGCAACTCACTCGCGTGACATGAACTCTCTTATTTTTTATGGTGGTTCTTCATCAGGGACAATGAAATTAACATCTACTGTAGAGGCCTTCTCCTTGTTGCTGCTTTAAAAGGAGTCCTTGCAGTGCAGCTCCACTCGATTATTTGAATTTAGAATCATTTAGAGTTTACATTCTGCGTTCTAAGTAATCGGAAATCTGATTTTTAATTTGACTCACGGTGAACATCGACAGCATGTTTTCTTTCGCACTCCAGATTTTGAATCAGAAATTGTGATCCCGTTTTCGTTAAGCCGTCTATAAATGTAACCAGTGTGCAAATAATTCAATGAATTTATTTTCTAACATCGACAGAATCCTTTGCCGAAACGCTTTAAGCTAAAAATGATTGTGGAGACTTCTCCTTGTAATGCGATTCGTATTTGTGTGATGCCTAAAATTTAACTTTTCATGGTCTCTCGATCAATTATTATTCATTTCTATACCCAGCAATTGAAGATCTTTGTTTTTTTTGGAAGTATTGCCCGTGTACGTTAGCCTGTCTTTACCCAGGCGCGTCATCTGAGATCCGTGGCCAAATCTCAAAATAATACCGCTCAGAATTTGCCGAAATCAACAAAGAAAAATTGCAACTTATCTTGAGCAAAGCTTTGTGTGACATCCGCCTCATTGTTCGCGTTGCCTCAACTGTGGCGCAGGGACACGATCGAGAAATGCGACGTTAGTGCGAGTTTTCGATACTGCAAAGAATTTTTCTGCTTCTGATCACATCCGACACAAGGCACATCCCTCCCCTTAAGCCTTCTGGCTTCTCTCTTATGCGAAACATGAGCTCATTTTAAATAGTTCATGCGAAAGCTTTATGAGAAAATTTCCTTTAAAATTAAAAGATTTTTAAAACAGTGAAGGGATTTATTATAAACAGTGCGCAGTAATGGAGAAGTTTTAAGAAAAAACGTCCTTTAGAGACGGAAGATTTTAAAACAATGAAGGAATTTATTATTGAACAGTGCCTAGTAATGAAAACCTCAAATGCACAAAATCTGTGACTTAGCATACCAAATGGTCAAGTGGTATTCTGGGCACATGCTCCAGCTCTTCCTCATACGAGCAGGCACGTTATCACTATAACGTCGCTTACTTCTCAGAAGCGTCCAAGAGTCCAGTTATGCCTGAGAATTCGTGCTTGTATGAATTATGGACATATTTTCTCAAGACACCTTGGATGGAATTTCGCAGTAGGGTATGATCATCCTTGAGCATGAAATTAAGTGAATCACATAACGACCTACTTTCGTGGTACCTGAGTTCTTGGTGCATTCCCGTGATATGTTGGGTGTGTGTGTGTATTATTTGCTTCAGAATGAGTATGAGTGAAGGGTGTGTTTACGAATTTCAAAATGCAGTGTAATTTACTTGTTATTAACGTTTTTATTATTAAATAATGTTTTTTGTTAGTAGTAGTTACCATTAATTAAAAAAATTCTCTAGATAGATTTCTTTAAAATAAATACAAATGATCCTCAATGTTTCAACGCACCTGTAGAATCCTAAAAAATCAAAAAATTTTCATTTCCTTCAATTTTCAGCTTGTGTAAGTCACAATAAATCGAAACATACCGCATTATTTATGTTTCTGCACCTACTAACTCACGAAAATTCAATATATTTTCATGTTGTTCATACTTCTAATTAGACATAATCTCATAAGTCAACATATTCTAGTTCTGTTTCGCTCAAGTGTGGCTTGAGTGCACATTGTAGCCGTGCAAGGTGGCACCGAGCGTGAGCGTCGCTGCGAATGTCATATCATCACTGCTATTCACTCCGGCATCAACAGCACCATTCATGCCTGCATACTTTTCTTGCTTCCATCTGTAGTACCGGCGGCCAATGGCATCCTTGCATCCTGGTGGGCAGCGATGCGTGTCCACGTCAGAAGTATTTCGGTGCGGTCCCTAGTTGGTATCTTCATTTTTTGACCTTGACCTTGCAAGCTAATGCGGTTTTCCACTCATGAACTCTCAGCCACTTTTCGACCAGGACTTCAGGGTTATTATTCGTTTCAGTTTGTTGTAAGGTTGTTTCGATTGGTGACAGCAACGCACTTCTAATGTATTCAATACATGGGGTATTTTGTTCATTTTCTCATTTGTTTAAACAAGCCGTACATATTCTCATTGCACTGAGTCGTCACTGTGTTTTTTTTTGCGCTTCTCAAACTATCGATATTTCTTCTCGATTTTCGTTCTCAATAATGACTGCATGACGCATCTCAACTTGTCGTTGCGCTGCTTTGTTTTCTTTCGCAACTCCTTGCATCTCAGCCCGGATTGGAGGCCTCCTCATGACTCGAGGCACCCAAATGCCTGGCTCTCGTAATTATAAACCGGACCGCGTGCTTGCGTTGAGTATAGTCTGTTGGCGAATTTAGAATAAAAAATTGACCGGATTTACAAAAGTTGTTGAATTGGGTTTAAGAACAATTATTGTGTTAGATTTTATATTATTGCATAATAGAGAGTAATTGGTACGAATGAACTTGAATGTTTTTCGAGTTGTCTGCAACTTTTCCCCATTTCTCCGCAATTTTCTTCCTTTAACACAAAACAGTGGAGGTTTTTCTTAATATGAACTTGTATATCAGATATTCCTGATGAAATGTATCTTACTCAAGAATCACTAGAAGCCATTTGAAATACTCTGTGATATTATGTAGTGAACCAATACCTAAGCCTTAATTTATATATAAAAAATACCACCATAGCAACCACTCATATCTGAAAACACCACCATAGCAACCACTCATGTTTAAAAAACTGCCATAGCAACCACTCAAATCTAGAAACACTATCATACCAATCACTCATATCTAAAAGCACTACAATAGTAACCACTAACATCTAAAAACACTACAATAGCATCTACCTTTACCTAAAAGTACTTCCATAGCAACCATTCTTATATAAAAGCACTTCCATAGCAACCACTCGTATCTAAAAACACTATCATAGCAACCACTCATATTTAAAAAACACCTTAAGAGAACTCGCACCTCGATTACGTATAAATTTGCAACTATTTATTTTTAGGTTGTAATCGAAAAAAATGCAATTATATTTTGCGTGGAAAAATTGTGAATACTACCCGTCTTTAGTTGAAGTTTTAAATCTTCCAGACTGCAACAGTATCAAAACTTGTCGAATACTATTTCTCAAAGAATTTTATATCACAAATAGAATAAAAATTTAAAACCTTAACAAAAAACTGTGAGTTTGAATTACTTCAAATTATTTTCTCTTCAATATTCAACAATACATTTTTCAAGCACTTTTGTCAATGTTATCTTATTTGAGTAGCTGGTGAACGTCTGGAAATTCGTCAGTAATTGTGCTCTATTGGAGTAATACTGAGCTCATTATGTGGTAGTTTCAGTAGCTACTTTAATCTTCACGATTTGTGCAGTTCTTTACATTGAGATGAATTTTAGCAATTGGCTGTCAGGTCTTGACGAGTGCTGCTTGCGAATTCTGACATTCAGAATCTTGATTGAAATTCTTCGTTTTCAAGTTCAGTCACAATCTAAAAAGGGCTAAAAAAATTTGTGACGCTATAATCCAAGTAAAACATAGAGTGACAACTGTAAACTCTCGTTGAGGCTCTCCACCACAGGATCACACTCTCGATTGAAATCTCTTTCTGACCAGTCAGTTGTTGAACCTTTTTAGGATCAGGTTCTGGATTTAGGATCAGGTACTGGATTTAGGATCAGGTACTGGATTTAGAATCAGGTTCTGGATTTAGAATCAGGCACTGGATTTAGGATCAGGTATTTTAGTATTTTAGGATCAGATACTGAATTTTTATTCAACTTACGTAGTCGTGGCTGTTCCGCAGGAGACGTAAGTTCTTGTAAGCGGATTCGACTATGCTATGAGCTTTTTAACTGTAAATTTTTCAAATTTGACTTAATAGAAAAAACTCAGTTTTGAGTTTTTGAAAATTCAGGCTGGAGATTTTAGGATAAAGTCGAGGTTAAGTCTTTGGGAAAAATATTCTAGCATGTATTTTATTTAAAAATGTTCGAACTCTACATTTTCTTGCCAGAAAAAACAGAACACAGGCTTGATAAACTCACTAACAAAGATGTTCTTCACATGCAGTACCGCTATGACATGAATTGTATGAAACCCCGACGACAGCTGAATATACAAACGACAGAAAGCTGATTGGCTTAGAATTATTTCTCTCATCCAACACTTACGCCCACTGACTAACAGCGTTCCAGATATAGACACTCGTCAATAATTCCTGAAAACCCGACTAATGTAAATTAATGGACCGCAGAAACTTTCCTTGAGTAGAAATATTCCTCATTTTCGTAGTTCACGTCCATTGACTTACTACGCACCAAGCGTGGACACTCGTCAAGAATCGCTGAAAACCCGACTCTAGTTAATTAATTATCAGCAAAAACTTTCTATGAGTAGAAACATTCTTCATATTCGACGCTCACATTCACTGCCACACCACGCCCAGGTGTGCACACCCACCACGAACCTGTGCTCGGACGAGAGACACCCCACAAGAGGCCCGTAGCCCTGAGGCGCGTGTACGCCAAATCCGTGACCACGTTACGATCTCTGCTTCCGCGTCTACGGACAACCTTTCTCGCCGCCGTGTTTTGCGTGAGGACATGCAGCTTTGTGTCGCAACCCTGACCAGCTTGTTGCAAGGTTTGCTCCAGCTTCTTCCTTCCTCTCCATTTGCTCTGGAAATTTCGAAATGCTGTTCCCAAAAAGCTATCAGTCGAGAAGGACTGGTCCGACATTGGAAAAGGAGTGTAATTATTTTGGGTAAAAATACACGTTTTTGAATTCATGTGTTATTTTTATGTGTACTATAACTACCTTCGCTTTGATCTGTTTGGCCGAACGTTCAGTTTACCGTTGCAATGAGCTGTACTTGTTTTACAACTCAACCAGCGTGTTCGATTTAGCTCTCACTTCACAAATTCAAGTTCTAATTTCTAGCTCAACTTATTCCTAGGCATGCGTCAGCACAAAAAATAACGAGCATTTTGCAAGTTATTTGACCGGTTAAAAACCCGCAACCGCACTCATACCGTACGTTCGTAGGCAGCTCAAATTGCGTTGTCCGAACGCGTGAGTGAGGGACTTGACCAACCGTCACGACTACGTGTGACGCGGCGTGAGAGCAACACGCTACACGTCTCTGGGTTGCCACACTGTCCGCACTCTCGAGATGTTTACGGAACGTTCCTGAACGGTTTTAGCAGACAACACGTCTAATGTTAACGAAGGGCTCCCGTTCGGTTTCATGAGACAACATGTCTAATGTTAACGGAGGGCTCTCGTTCGGGTTCACGAGACATCATGTCTAACGTTGACGGAGGGCTTTCGTTCAGTTTCTTGAGGCTCATAGCCAATGACAACCATTAAAGGTCTTCACGCTTGAGTAAAGAATAAGGCCTAACCCCTATTTCTTCTGGTGTCAACAGTGTACTTGTTGTAATTTACATTCTTGTCTCTCAGTGCGTGCGGGGAAGTTATAGTCTCAATGCAGGAAGCTGTCTAAAATCTTTCGAATGAGACATAGTTCTATTAGTTTACTCTCAGTAATATGTTTGGTTCCCCCGTGCTCGGTTAAAGGGTAAATTTTCATTGTATTCGACGACTCTAGAGCATACACTCCCCTAGATGAACATAAATACAATCAAGCATCAAAATTCAAGTCCCTTCCTTCCTCATCACTAACTCTCGTTTCCACGTGTGTCCTCTCAATGAACCTTTATAGGCCATTGTTGGATTGCAGCGGTGACAGTATTTATTACTAATCACCTTGAGACCATTCCGTCAACATTCTAAGTCTAATTTTCTGTTTTTTACTGTTTAAATTATTTTAACCTCCGGCTGAAATGTGGGTCGGACAATGTATCAGTCCCTCGTTTCCTCTTGTTATCTTAATTTAATCTCTCAATTTCCATAACATTTTTTGCCAAAATAACGATTCCTAATGAATGACATTCATCCAATTTTGCCAAAGAAAAAGAGCAAACTTTCTGTCAATTACAATATATTTAGACCTAACCAAGAAAATATTTAACTTAGAGCTGGAATGAGGTTAAACATAGTTTTCTGGCTCAAATTTCTGTCCTATCACTCACAGTTCACGGTACAAAATAACCCAAAACGAAACGCAACAGCGTGTATCACTCAGATTCTTCCCCGCATAACCAATTTCTCTTCCCCGCGCTGGTCTCTACCGGTTTAAAATAGAATACTCCTGCTCTATCATTCAAGTCAATGTAATTAAACATACTGGATTTTAGTACAATAGAATACGAGTAACATTTGTATATTAATTATTTCTAATACTTTCGGAATTTCTGAGGGGTGATTTGCTTTTAATAAGCGCGAGTAGAAGGGGATCACAACTATGAGAGAAATGTAACGAAGCGTGCAACGTCGGGTCGACTTGGGTACCGCACGACGGCCATCAACTCTCTTTCATGTGACTCCCAGCATCGCAAATGCTTTATTGCTGTCGTGCGCAGCAAGGTGAACATCTGTTCCACTGCCGTTTAAACAATTGATTTCTTCCATCAGAAAATTTATTGGTTTAAGTTATGTGTGCTATTCAGCTTATGATTTGGGTTGTTAACCAATATTTGTTCATGTTTAGCAATTGAGCGTCAAATTTTACGACAAAATAATGCCTATGGTACGTACATTTTAAGATTCGATAGTTTTGAAAGGTAAGAGACTTGTTTCATGTATATTTATACAGTAGGTGATACAGGTGAGCAATTCTTTATCGCTCAAAATTTGCCTTGCAATATTGGCCTTTCGTTCACCCATGTGTTTGTGTGTGTAATTTTTTCCATTGAATAAAGGCTGTATAAACTTGTTGAATTGCATCCTCATTTGATGTCCTAATGAAAGAAATTGGTCGAATTTGATGTTCTTATATTCAATTGTATTCTCATTGGATGTCCCAATGTTGAATTACATTCTCATTTGATGTCCCAATGTTGGATTACATTCTCATTTGATGTCCCAATGTTTAATTGCATTCTCATTTGATGTCCCAATGTTGAATTGCAGTCTCATTTGATGCGCTATATAGTAGAACGTCGGAAGGCACGGCAATTTCCCACCAAGATTTTTTGCACATTTATCCTCTGTTGTATTTTTATTTCGATTGACTTCCTTCTTATTTAATCACCTGGATTTTTGCTTTCCGTAATCCGTTCCGTTTTCGATAATTTTTCTTTGCTATTTTTCCTTTATTTTCCCTGGAATTTTCACTCATTTTCATACTCCATGCCCTCCAATCTTCTTCCCGTGAAATTTAAAGTTATTTTCATCTTATGTTTTATTCACTTTAATTCAACCCATATCACATATATTCGTGCTTTTTTCAAGTTATTTTACTGTTAATTTATTCATCACTCTCAATGATTTGTGAACTTTTCACAAATTTCATTTTCAACGAGAAGTTTTGTGCCGTGCAATTCACTGTGTCGACCGTATTAACAAGTGTAATTAGGAGCAGGTGTCACCAGACTTTATGAGGGCATGTATTCAATACTTAAATGCTTTTGACGAGCCCTTTGTTATAGTGATAGAACCTACGCTAGTTACCATGCCAGTAGCATGCGCTATAGGCCATGCCATGTCACGGGACAAAACCCAGTAACAATTATGTGAACGAACTCACAAAATGCAAATTTCACGTAAAATAAATTTGACAAACAAAGTTTCACATAATTTGACACTTACAAAAAATAATTTCGAATTTTCTTTTTCTTATATGTTGATCTTCAAACTGTTTTTTATGCTAATTATGAAACGTGTGTTATATTATTGTCAAATTAAAGGCTGTGAGCTTCTTCATTGCCTAAAGAATAAAATTCGCATCAATGATTAACGACTGTGAAGACAACAGACTAGATTTCTCTCCTTCACAAGATCCTCAGTCATTTGAAATAGCTTGCCAGTTTTGTCCCTTCTTTTCCCATCCTTCAGCAACGGCTGCTCCACCCACCGTCTCTTAGGGAACAAAATGTTGTCCTTTTCCAGTGTGGCTAAGACTAGAAATACTGTCCTTCTCAGAGGAAGGTCTCGTTTTTTTATACTCCGATCCCAACTCGAAGGCAGAATTCGAGGGCTAAAGCCTGATAACAATCTAGGCTCGGCGAGTCGACCCGCCATATTAACCTGCTGGTGAACATTTGTCTCCCATTGAAAGAGCTCCACCGTTCTTGTTCTGGCTGACGTCGAAACTAAGATTTTTACGGGATAGTTTGTCTGATGCAGTGAATAAATGTATCTCAGGACCCAGCATAAATTTTCTCCAATGAATGAACTGTGTTTTTTGTGAATTTAAAATTCGGCAAAATGATTTTTTTTAATTTACCGCGTTCTCCGTCAGTCACTTGTTGATGAGTTACTAACGCAAATGTTTCGAGGATATCGTATTTTCATATACTATAATTGCAATAGGTTTATTATAATTTAAAATGTTAGATTTGAAAGTCAGTGAAATTTTTCAGTGTTAATTGATATTTGGGAATAATGATTCTAACGTTCCGAACATCATCATGGTCAGCTTATTCAAAAGCACGGTGGAAAATCCCATACAATTGGACGATGATGCAATTAACGCATAGTAATGATGTTCAAAGCCTTGATATATCACCATTGCTTTGTTACGTGAGAAATAAATAGAACATCAAGAATTGCACCATGAAAAAATTTGAACGATTTTTAGTACAAATGGTTATTTTACAATTCAATTTCGTTAAAAAAAACTTCGACAGGAGAACAGCTAGGCTATTGGAGTTACAGTTTTTCCCATTTTCGATCTGTTTTTCCGAAGTTGAAATGGTCTAACGAGGCTGGTAACACTTGATTTTAAGAATGTAAAATAGTACGTAGGTCATGAACGCTTACTCAAACTGTTTTGTCTGCTCGGCGCGCCTCATTACAACAAATTTGTTCGAAAAATATAATACTCAAAAAAATGATCCGAACACTACTATTTGATAGTTGAATAATTCGATGAGTAAATACTGTTCATTTACCGTGATTGCAATGTGCATTTTTGCAGTGAGTTTCACAGTATTGGTTTTTGTTCGAAGCACATGGGAAAAAACTGTAATCCTAATTATAGCTGATGATATAAAATGAACATTCATGAGTTCTCACTTTCTCTTAAACGTCCACAGTACAAAATAGGAATCTTAGCTAATCATTTTTTACGTTTATTTCTCAAGCTGAATGAAATCTGTATATGCAAATGACATTTTGTAAATAAGCGATGACATTTTTATTAACGTGCTTGGTTGTATTGAACTACCTCTCCACAACATTCAATCTGTCCCTCCAAGTTTCCAGATGTTAAAAAACCACACAAGCTCCACATGTGCATCTATTCAACGTATCAGAAGAGCAAATAGTGATAGAGCCAATGAGCCAATCCTGTACAACGTGATGAGCCTTTCAATTCCTTCACCTCCTTTTTTACCTTTTTTACGCAACCCATATATCACGTCTCAGTTAATTTACAGTAATATATTTTTGTTTAAAATTCCTTAAATTTATCTTCAAATAGGTCAGCCCATATTTTTTTCCACGTCTTGTAAAATGAACGGGAATTGTCATCTTCCTTGATTGTTCTTCTCCCCCTTCCATCTTCCAGTGTCTGCGTCAGATTTCTTGTCTTTTCTTCAAGGACTCACTTTTACTTGGATATTTTTTCCTATTGTTTGCAGAGCTCTATACAGAAGTCTCGGTGTTTGATTGATGGCAGTGTTGCAAAGAAATTGCTTCTTTCTTTAATTTCGATAGCATAAAACCGTGACTCCTTTCACATTGACTGTAAAATATGTGATAAATAACTAAAAGAGTTCCGATCGATTTGAATATCAGTACATCACAGTATTTCTTTATACGGTATCACAGTGTCTTGAACTTAGCCCACTGTCACTTCCATAGTCATAAAATTAGCGCTCTTGTTTCGTGCGATTGCGTTATCTGCTTCAAATGCCGCAGTTTGTCTTAGAAAAGCCGGGATCGAACTTCGTTCCAATTATCGCATTGAACCGAATCAATCCCGTCGCCTTGCGACACCGGATCGCTGTCATTTAGTCTCCGTGCTCCGACTTGAACACTTGGATGGATTTCCGCTCTCAGATTTTCGTTACGTGCCGTTCAACGATGAAGTTGCCCAATAGTTCCGTAATTGTTCGTTCGATAGCGGCTTTGTCTTTTGTTGTTCTTTGTCACGACCGATGCTTCTGAGACAATATCGTCTTTCTTGAGCTGCTCCCTCTTTTCTGATCAGGAAGATTTTCTGTATTGTGCACTTCGGGAATTTTAACGGTTAATTTTTTCATTGTGAATGCATTTTCTGAAGGGATTTTTCTTGCAATCTTGTGCAATTTCATTACGAGTTTCCGTGTTGGTGTGAAAAGTCAAAGTCCACAAGTTTTTGACTGCTGACTTTTATAGTATTTTTCCGTCGTTTTAATTAACGATAACTCCACGTGAACGCCAGCCTTCTCTGATTGGTGGATGGGAATTATTAATGAAATTTTAGACTGTTTTAAAAGTTCAAGATTTTCTTTTGTATTTTATTATAGAGGATTTATTACAGACACATTTGAGACTCAAAAGATTAGAGCACGTCTCCGGTGTCAATAGCCAAGCATGTGGTTTGAATTGAACAAAGTCGGTGACTAAGAAGCTTTTTGTCTCAAAGTGTTAGCACAAATTTGGGCAGAGTATGCTTGCCTCCCATTCTCTTCGGTATTCATTATTGAAAATTACGTTTCTGTGCGAGTTTTTGTCACATTATCGATGTATATTCATCTTCATTCATCCATAATCGTGATATCAGAATATGCACCGTTTTAGAATTGCTGCCGAGTTTGGGCATGGTGTGTGATAAAAGATGTTTTCAAAAGAGTGCTTAGAGATCGCTATTTGAATTCACAACTTTAAGAAGTCTTCATTTGGCTAAAAAGTTGTCGTTTTCTACAGAAACAAGCACACACTCTAAGTGATGCATGACATTTCTGTCGTTTTAATTCATTTTTATAGAAGAAGATTTGGCAGGACTACCAATCAATAATTTATTCAGCGTAAATCCTCAACTCTGCAAAACTATAAAAACTTACAAGACATCCTTTAGCACGATTTCAATTCAATTCGATTGAATTCCATTCATAAATTTTGTTGTTTATTATAAATGCTACCTTGTGGCCAACTCTTCAATATTTTTGCATTTTTTTCACGTACGGCTCCGCAAAAGTTAACGTTGTCCCACTATATATTAATGCTTATTTTAAACATTGTCATAAAAATATCCAACAAAACGAAATGTTCATCAATAAGTGTATCGACTCAAAAATTACTCAAGACAGGAAAAAGGTTCACATCCAGCTAGATGTACATCAATTGTTCTCGTTTTCACGCTCGTTTGCTATTCCACTCGGATGACCATTTGACTACAATGACTCTGTCCATTGCAACGCACAATTCCGCTCTAGCCATAATAGCGTCGGCGTCATGGCATGTGGTGGACAACATTAGCTTAATTTGTGGCCACTGAAGTGGCTCAGTGACCGTGACAGCCTGCGACCGTTCATGCCTTGTTGCAGTGGGAACAAATTCTTTGATAATTTAGCGCATTTCCTTGAGTCCAAGGACTTAGATCTACTCATTAGAATTGGAAAGGCCTTCGGAGTGAGGAGTGGTAGCTTGAGAAGGGGCCCAAAGTAGTCCGATTCCTGAAACAGCTTCCTACGTTTTGGGATTTAACGTTATTTCTTGCGTAGTTATATTTCACCCCTAGTTTCAGGAAGCCGAACACTTATTTTGATAATTTTCCGCTGATCATTCTTCGAGTGGACGTGAACACCAACTTTGTGCTTGTGTTTTCACATAACTCGGAATTTACATCGCAATATTTTGATTAAATTTTGATATTGTTCGGTTGTTAAAGTTACTCTTAAATATATTTTTCAATCTTGTAACATAAATCTACCTTCGGTCCTGTTAATGTGGTCTTAAATTTATGTTGCTTGTGTATTTGAACTTGAGATGTATCAATTTCATTGAATTGTATCATTTCATTTTAATTCAATATATATTATATAAACTGCTCGGCCTGTTAACTGAGGAAATTATCTCTACTATAGCTTACACATTAATTTCAGTTAACTTGAATCCACGCGTTTACATATAACTTACCTTTATTTCTGCGACTATTTAACAGACTATTGTGATTCAAATCTATATGGAGCTTGAAAGTCATGCAAATATTTCAATCTTCATGCACTTCCGGAAGCTGTGACGCCTTTCGCTAGATCTTACCAATACGTAACGATCTCGAGACTATGCGTGGAGCAACGATTTTCTACGCACGCGATCGTAATGCGTGCGTGAGGTAAGAGGAAGACTGTACGTTGAGACCACATGTGAGTTAGACTCATGACTCGGCACTAATTTCCTCTAGCTTTCATTACTATTCTTCTCTGTGAAAAATATGTCAGGCACAGAAGTATCTGGAAGTATACATGGGGATTCCTTCGCAAATACACCATCAATGTTCATAAAAAAACATAAAACTTTGTTGGCATGTGATGCTGGACGTGTCTGGATATGTAAATGGGGATCCCATCCCAAGTACACTTTCAATGTTTGGAGAAAAACACAAAAACTTCGTAGGAAGACACAAAATTTTTGATGATATTTGAGGCACAGAAGGGTGTGTAGAGGTGTATATGGAGAGTACATCGCAAATATAACTCCAATGGAACAGCGCAAGAACTTAGATGTTGGTTTCAATGATTTTGATGAGCATAAGTGATGCAAGGAAAATTTGCGCCAAAGATTTTTCTTCCAATTACATATCCGACTTGGCTGTGCGTTTTGTGTTTCTGTAAATGAAACTCCGTATTTGAATATCAGAAGGCTGCTTTTTTATTGCTCTGGAATCAAATTAAGGACAGAATGTCAGGAAATGAAGTGTGGTCTTTGAAAAACAGTGGGTAATTTTTATTGCTCTCAGTCAACTTCAAAAACAAAAAGTCAGGAAATCAACATATGGTCTTTGAAACTCACAAGAATATTTTTTGCCATTCTGAGACAAAATTGCAAACAAAGCGTCTTTGCGGATACTTTATGCTCTTTGCCCCACATCGTAAAGGAGCGCTGACTCAGCAAAACTCCAAGGGCAAACTTCATGTGTCATTCCAGTAGGTGCGAATGTCAGCAGGGTGCTGCTCTGGCCATTACCTGCGCCCTGTGGTGTCAGAATGGCCATTTCCTTGATAAAAATTTGTCACATCGCAGCTTTTTTCGTGTAAAAACTTACAATAAAAAACATGGTATATCTGTCAACCATACAGTGCTGTCAGTTAAAGTGCACCTTGCTACAGAAAAATTTTATTTTTATAATTGATATTTGAGAGTTTTAGCCATGCAAACTGTGCCTGCATCCACATTTGAATGAATTTTTGCCAAAACAAAAATCGCTTAAAGCCTTACTGTTATATTGCTTCATCATGGTATAACAGTAAACATCCTTTCTGTATTCTGTTTTTAGTTCTGCAACGCTTACCTCCGTTATTTCAACAATGATGAGTACTACTGGCTCCCAAGATTTTAAATGTTATTTCCTAGCGTTATTCCTAGAAGTGCTGCGAATGCATGCCTTGTTCGTGCCAGAATTTACAAGTCAGTTCAGAAAAAGAGAACGCAGTTGCTCGCGGCTCGTGAGTGGTAATTACATCTCTGCTGCTTTTAACCGTTGAAATAGTTAACGTTTTGCACGCCCATGAGAATAACTTATAAATCCGCAAACATTCTTCATTAATCCACAATCCACATTACTCCACCTCTTAATCCACAGCGCGAGTTAAACACAGATTATTGCGATGAATTTATGATCCTAGCAAAAGTATTGGATAAGCTGAGGTTTTTGTGTCTTTCGCGCTTCGATGTATAATTGATATATTGCTTCTTTACCTGATAGTACGGTAATCGTTTCTCGCGGTGCCAGTTAATTATTAATACAAACATGGCATTTTCCCTCTTAGTATGATAGAACTTTTCGAACTGCTTGCTTTTCACTTGAAAAATTTAAAATGGTCTATGCGCTTGCAATATCGTCCTTGTCATCACACTCTAATGTATTTGAAAAAATATGTATATCATCTTCTCCTCTTTAAAATTTCAGTTTATGGAAAAATATACGATTCAGGAGAAATAAACTTTCGCTTTACTTGCCAGTCTCACGTAAACGTTTGGCTAGGCGTAAACAAACCTTGAAGTTTGGGCTTGTCAATCTGGAACCGTGGCACATCCAAGCCCGTGAACCGAGAAGTCGATGGGCAGGAAAATCCTGGGTTTATTTAAGCCCCCCAGGTCCAGTGGCTCTATTTGGACTGTCGGACGCCGAGAAAGGCAGGCCTCCAAGATCTGCCTCTTCCCTGATTGACCTCGTCGGAGACAGCGTCCCTTTCTGCTTTAAGCCGCTGCTTCGACTCGCTCTTTTTAACGCTGCAGTGATTGCCAAGCTTTCGCTAACGCTTGAGCCACCTTAATTTTTCTTCGAGTTTGAATGGTTTCTCTGGTAGATATCCGATTTTGAACTGATACCGACGTGCGAGCGATTCAATGAAAGTAACTGTCATCACTAATCCTAGAAAGTGATAAAAATTCACCTTCGATTTTAACGATTGAGTGTAACTGGGATATCAACATTTTACATGCATAACTTGGTGCAAAATGCTTCAACATGTTTCCTAAACATTACTCATAAAATGCTTCCCCTCTCAATTTTCATTCACCAAGTTCACAAGATGTGCAGCCTAATGACGGGTGCACAAGCTCATGTCCGCTGAATGGACAGCTTGCTGCCACCTGTAGCTTTTTAAGATCCTGACGTGGCTTACACTGTGTTAGGTTCTATTGTGAAAAGTAAGGTTGAACATGTGGGAATTTAAATGGATTCCTTATACACTCATATTAGCTACCATTTAATTTTTCATTGAATGCTTTTACTCAGTAACTCATTTTCTTAAATAGCCTATAAATTATCATAATAATTTAATTTATTAACTGTTAATTTCAACGGAAAATAACTGAATTTTAGAGCATTCTATACCAACTGCTTGAATATTAAGCTCAGAATGAAGTTTATTTCTTAGGGTTTATTCCATTTTTCCGATCATTGAATTTCACGTCATAAACTACACGCTCATTAAGATACCCAGCATCTATTCTCCTTGTTTACTACAAAAAGAATCCTAAAGACCCTTCTTAAGCAGTGCCCAAACATTACTTTTATCACCACCAATCCATACCACTTCAAAGCTTCTACATTTAGACCATTTAATCCTATTGCACACCGCATCAATTCATTATTCCTTATCTCCGTTGCTCTTTTTCGTATTGAATCATGATAAAAGCACAAAAATGAAAAATTCCCTTTCGTATCAACGACCCAGCGGCCCACAAGAGGCGTGTCGTGCGAAGTAGGGCCCGTGCGGCGCGGCAGAGATCACTCTCACTGCGCTGGCGGCTGCACTTTCACTCCTTGGTCCCTAGCGCTAGACCGGCGGGCTTCGGGGCCGTAGCGCGTGGTACCAGACCAGCTGGCAGCAGGGCTGTTTGGTCCCAGCTTGTCGGACTAGCAGGGCTGTTTGATTCCTGCTTGTCGGACTAGCAGGGCTGTTTGGTTCCTGCTTGTAAAAATAGCAGGGCTGTTTGGTTCCTGCTTGTCGGATTAGCTGGGCTGTTTGGTTCCTGCTTGTAGGAATAGCAGGGCTGTTTGGTTCCTGCTTGTCGGAATAACAGGGCTGTTTGGTTCCTGCTTGTCAGATGAGCAGGGCTGTTTGGTCCCTGCTTGTCATACTAGCAGGGTTGTTTGATTGCTGCTCGTCGGACTAGCAGGGCTGTTTGGTTCCTGCTTGTCTGACTAGCAGGGTTGTTTGGTTCCTGCTTGTAGGAATAGCAGGGCTGTTTGGTTCCTGCTTGTCGTAATAGCAGGGCTGTTTGGTTCCTGCTTGTCGGATTAGCTGGGCTGTTTGGTTCCTGCTTGTAGGAATAGCAGGGCTGTTTGGTTCCTGCTTGTCGTAATAGCAGGGCTGTTTGGTACCTGCTTGTCGGAATAGCAGGGCTGTTTGGTTCCTGCTTGTCGGATTAGCTGGGCTGTTTGGTTCCTGCTTGTAGGAATAGCAGGGCTGTTTGGTTCCTGCTTGTCGTAATAGCAGGGCTGTTTGGTACCTGCTTGTCGGAATAGCAGGGCTGTTTGGTTCCTGCTTGTAGGAATAGCAGGGCTGTTTGGTTCCTGCTTGTCGTAATAGCAGGGCTGTTTGGTTCCTGCTTGTCGGAATAACAGGGCTGTTTGGTTCCTGCTTGTCAGATGAGCAGGGCTGTTTGGTCCCTGCTTGTCATACTAGCAGGGTTGTTTGATTGCTGCTCGTCGGACTAGCAGGGCTGTTTGGTTCCTGCTTGTCTGACTAGCAGGGTTGTTTGGTTCCTGCTTGTCGGACTAGCAGGGCTGTTTGGTTCCAACTCGTCAGACAAGCAAGGATGTTTGATTCATGCTTTTCGGACTATCAGGACTGGTTTACCCCCGCTTGTCAAACTGACAGGGCTGTTTGATCCTTGCTTGTCAGACTGGCAGGGATGTTTGGTTCCTACTTGTCAGATGAGCCCGGCTATTTAGTCCTGGCTTAGTTTTTATTAGCTGAGGTCAGAAACGCCTTCAAAGGTTCTTAGGTACGATGTATGCTTATTCCATAGCATTATAATCTTTAGTTATTGGGGCGATAATTTTGAGTTTGAAATTAATTTAATGTAATATTGCTCCTCTCTGCCATGATATGAAATTATGTGTATCATGATGCCTCTGTCCTGACCTAAAATATTTTAAGCCTCCTTTGATCATCGGGATAACTTGTGTTTCATGTGTAATCAGCAAGAGTACGTATAATCAGCACGACAGGGTCGGATTTTTTGGCAATTAGTGTCGTCGTTAAACTACGGCCAATAGCATTTTCAGGAAGCTCTTCCAAGGTATAATGAAAAGACTCACGCTCCCAGCTGTTTCATTTCGGTGACATGAATTGCTTCAAACTCCTTACAGCAGTCGAGAAGTGTTCGTCCCCTCTTAACTCCTCATTATGCGTGACTATCTCAGCTCTTAAATGTCCCACACATCTCCTCTGGTTAGGCCTGGTTAAGACGTTTCTGTTATTCACGTGTTTGTGTCCACTGGGCCAAAATGGCTGGTATTCTAACCTGGTCTGATGTGTTTTTGCTTCTCATCAGACCTCATTCGGGATGTTATTTTCAGTGTGGCTGCCGTGCCGTCTTTGAAAACAAACTTAAATCGGAAAGTTTCAGACGCATTCTTCTCAAACTGGTTCCTCCTGCGAAGAGAAATGAAGGGGTTTGCTATGGTCGGTTTCAGCAGTTGTCTCCAAATCAAGATTTGGAGGTGTCAAATTTTCAATTAGTGTCTGAATGAAGATCATTTCTCACTAAAGGCACTCCACGCTTATAATTCTTTTGGAACTGAACTGTAATTTTCACGCTAACTTCTATGACCACATTCAAGTGAACAACTCAAAGTTGTCGCATGAATTTCGGTATAAATATACATATATATCAGCTTGTCATTTTCTAACTTGGAGAAAACGGCCTGTTTTTCTTGCTGAAAGAACATCCCTCACATTGAATTTTGAGTTACACGCTGCAATGCAGCTTGATTTTAAAAAAAACATTGTCCTTGGACTTTTGATTTTCAAACAAGTAGGTTTTGCTGAACTCGAAACTCAAATTTGATACACTTGGTGTCATCCTTATTAGAAAAAAGAAGAAGAAAATGAGAGTTCCTTTTCGATAAAGTTGATGCAAAAATCATCGTTGGTTTTAAAAATGTCTTGACATGAAGTTTCTTATTTGGTAAACATACACGGGCATAAAAATACCCACGCTAAAAGTTGAACAAAAGATTGATGGGAAAAGCGTTAGTAACGGTGGTTAAATCGGGATTTTAAAAATTATAACAAACTAATTGTAAAAGAAAATAGTTAACATTTATTCTCTAGGATAAGTTATACAAGGCGGTCTACCTATCGAACACAATTTCAATTCTTGGGCATTTTAGTTTGTAACAGTTTCACATGTCAGCCATTTTTTAAAAAAATTGAATGTATCAATGTAAGAGGCAAGAGCAGGTAAGAGCAATGCTGACGTGAGCCTTGGGACACTTTTTACTGAGGGAAAGTTCTTCATTATTTGGTCACGTGATGCCACTTACAATTTTTTTTTATTTTTAGGGAAAAAATCCGATGATGAGCGGTTCAACTAGGCTGTTGCATAATTTCTTTGATAGTTATTTAGGCCTGCAGCATTTTCCATTCTATCCCATTTAGGGTAGGAATTCTCATACTCTAATCATACTCTTCAACTTTCTTAAGTGTTATTTAAATGCATGCATGTATAGAACATGCCTTTCTTCAGTGAAAATCCTTAGGGTTGCACGCGATCGCTGAAATAATCGCAAAAATAAGTAACACATTTCATTGAAATTAACAACACTACTGCAACGAGCTCGCTCACCAAATCCGGTATCCCGTCTAAGGTCAATTTTAGCGAGCGATGGTTTGCAAGCGGTGTGAAAGTATAAAGGTTCGCTCGTGACTTCTGGTATCTTTTTTCTCGTTTTAAGTAATTTTTATAAGCGTGGGTTCTGCTGCATAAGTTTATTTCTCCTCAACTTACCCAGCGCATTGGCGTTATCGTCTTTATCGGTCAATTAAGACACGACTGACCGAGTGCCGCCCTCCAAACCTTGACGACATTTGGCTTAACCTTTAACGAAGCGTGTGATCGCCCCCCGTTGATTAGACCCAATGGGACCCTTTTTATCTCCCATGATTGGTTGAGTTTCTTCCCCTTCTAAGAGAAGTCAGTTTCCCTCGTTTTCTGCTTTGATCTTTGTGAATCAAGTGCTTCTTTTGCATTCCTTATTATTCACAATGCATGTTAGTTGAAGCCTAATTTTTTGGTATATTTTTTTGAGAGAACTCTACATTACATTCGAGGCATAAATCTTTGGCAAGTCAAGTAGCCAAGTCACAATGGGGATAATATACTCAAACAGATATGTTGAGAATAACCCAGAATGTTTATTTGTACTGTTCTTATAACTGTTCATTTCCTCCCTCTATATAAATCGAGTAAACTAACTTATTCCCGCCTTTCCTTCAGCAACATCCATATACTCTTAAGGACGTTCTAAATGAGTCAAAATCTGTGTCAAAAACAAATTATGTTTTATCCTAAAGTTCATCGAATCGATCTCGTCAATTCTTGAAGTTTGCATCCAGAAAACATCATTGAGAGTCAACACAAAGCCAGTTCTTGGTTCGTTCTCTTACAGCGCCTGCGCAGCTTCTGCTCCACCTGCTCAAGTGAGACGCGAGGCTGGAGCCAGGGGAAAAAGACGCCATTTGAAGCTGCCAAAGTTTATTCAAGCGAGCTTGGTGCCAATGAGCCAAAAAATACTGATTACAAATTTATTACCTGCTAAATGTGAGTCTCTTATGAGTTTTCCGACGGTAATTTTTTGTTGGTTTTCACAGTGACTTGCAACAAACTGTTGCTACTTATCATCAGTCGCTGATTGACACTGGTTTCGAATGTTCTCCCCGTCTTTCATGAATCCATTACTGCATAACCAGTGACCGGCGACAAAGCATTTACGAGCTGTTGCATCCTATGTGTAGTTTAATTTTATTAAATTTTACGAAGATCTTAACGATAGAGATTTTTTATCTAAAACTTGTTACCAATAACGAACCTGTTTCCTGTGTATAAGGCATCGGTTACCTCGTGTTAAGTATCAACGTCCAGTGTGGCAAACAGTAGGCAGACTCAAGCTGTGCAGGCCGTGGCGGTGAAAGTCCTGGTCCAGTAATTGACTTTCGAGCTCTCGTTTCTACAGCATTCTATGCCCACCTCGGCTGCGGTGAACGTGTGTAGGCTTCGATAAGAGCCACCTGCGTCGTCGAGCGTGCGCGTGCATACCAATGTTGCAAAATAATTTTGCACTCCAGGAAATTTTAGATGATCATTTTTTCTATTAAACCTCTTATTAAAATAGATATATTCAAATTTATTTTCATTTCAAATGCGCTTGTATAACAATGTTGTGAAATATTTTTGTACTCTAGGATTTCATAGACGTTTTTTTTCTTTTGTATGAAACCTACTATTAAAATATTGATAATTAAAATGATTCTCATTCATATCACGCTCGTATACCAATGTTGTGCAATATTTTCGTACTCCAGGAATTCTGATATGTATATTTTTTTTGTAAAACTTCTCATTAAAATAATGATGAATAAATTCAATGCCATTTGAAATTGCACTTGGGCATAGCAAGCCATACTCAGTCGCTTTGTGAATTAAAATAAATAATGCATGTTGATGCAAGTTTGGCTCTTTTTATATTCACCTTTGCTTCCACAGTCAAGCATTTTGTCTGCCATCCGTGCCCGCCACATCCTTGAAATTCTGGGTTCCCAGGTAGATATCGTATGTTGCTGCGCCGCCCTTCATTTCTAATTGCAACGCACGCTTACGACAAATTACTCGTGTGCTGCTGCACTCTACTTAGTTACTAAGTACAATACACGTTTAAAACTCTAATCATGTCTTACTGTACCACAGTTGGTTACTAAATACAACTCACGGTTAAGGCAAAGTAATCGTGTGTTGCCGCACCATTGTTAGCTTCTGATTACTGTACACTGTCTCTTCAGATATCAAAATCGTAGGTAGTTGCACCGCCGTTAACCTCACGCTCAAGCTATAGCATTCGAGTGTTGTTGTATCGCTATTAGTTCCTAAAAACATTTGGTTCTGCTAAGCATTTATTTACCTTGTGTTGCAGTGCTGTCATCAAATTACACTTCAAATTACGACGCACACTGTACATATAATCGTGTACACAATGGTGCGTTGCTCTGAGAGTCAAACTGAGACTCGGAGTCAAGGTATTGTAGATACCCTCGCGCGGTAATTCTTATCGCCCATTGTTCAGTTCTAGGTCCTAGAGCTTAACCTAGATGTATACCTACGTCTATATTTTTACATCCCTATTCACCAGTAGCATAATCTTTGCATCAGTGTCGCGTCAGCAGCTGCGCTTTTTTACACATTGAATCACTGTAAAATTTGACAATTGTTTTATATCACTGTTACTGAATCAGTTCTGACGAACTTTGCGTTAAATGCTCAACTTTCGTATGTCTACTTCCTGACCAATAAGTCACTCACTATTTATTCACTTCCTGCCTCAATCCAGCTTTGTACCACTGTCACTGTGCGTATACATCTATCACCATTTCAGTATCACTACCACCATGTCTTGACCAGTTCATAATTGCTGCACCACGTCCTACGCTCAGTGTCACTACCACCATGTCTTAACCATTTCATAATTGCTGCACCACGTCCTACGCTCAGTGTCACTACCACCATGTCTTAACCATTTCATTATTGCTGCACCACGTCCTACGCTCAGTGTCACTACCACCATGTCTTAACCATTTCATTATTGCTGCACCACGTCCCACGCTCAGTATCACTACCACCATGTCTTAACCATTTCATAGTTGCTGCACCACGTCCCACGCTCAGTATCACTACCACTATTTCTTACGACTTCCTCCCTGTGTGTACAGCATCTTTATCATCACTTCCGTGTGCTGTCCGCATCACGACCGACATTCATGAATCCCAATCATTATGACCCTACATCACTACCATTGTGACCCTACATTCACTTTAGTGCCATTGTCACCGTCACAAACTGCATGATAGCCTACATTTCCTGATTGAATCATTACATTTCGATCATTTCAGTATCACCGCCCACCATATCAGTATCATCGTTATCATTTTATCATCACTGATATTCATGCTTGACTGCTACCATTTTAGTATCATTACTATAGGATATCAGCTTCATTGCCATCATTTTAGCATCGCCACCCTTATTCTTGCATCACTACTCCCATTTCAGTAGGACGACCGGAATCTGAGTACCATGGCTATCATTTCAGCATCACTGCCATCATTCCCGCATCACTGCCGCTAGTGATGCACCGCTGCTTAGAGTCCGCTTCAGCGCCGCCGGATGCTATCAATAAGGGCAGCGATGCCCCATGCGTATCGAGACCTCGAGTCGGCTCTGCTCTGCCTTGCTCTGCCTTGATCTGCCTTGCTCTGCCCTGATCTGCCCTGTTCTGCCCTGACCTGCCTTGCTCTGCCTTGCTCTGCCATGCTCTGACTTACTCTGCCCTACTCTTTTAGCACTGTCTTTTCGGACTGTTTAACCCGCGGGTGGGCAGCATTTTTTTTTCGTGCAGCGTTGCTTTTACTCGCATGTGTGGCATAAATTTTGCGTCACTGATTTGCTTTCGATGCTCAAAGTACTGCTTGCGCCCACGTGTGTGGGATACCTTTCATGTCGTTCTTTATGGTGCACAGAACATTACTTGCGCCTGCTCACCTGGCATTTGTACTCCATGTATGGCCTTCCTTTAGTTGTAAGGAGAGCCGCTTGTACCTCTGTGTGGGGTATTCGTTTTTTGTGCGGAGTACTACCTGCTTTTTTTGAGGTATTTGCTTTAGTTGTGCAAATATTGCTAGTATCCACGAGTGTGATATTCCCATGTTGGTTGTTACTTTTTAATGCTCCATTTCGAGGACAACTTTCACTAACATTGTCTTCAGCTACGCCCTTCTCCTATTGCAATACACATTATTACAGGTCAAAAGAAAAATACTCTGGTCAAAGTGAATGAAGGCTTCTGCAAAAAAACTAAGAAAAAACACTTTTTGGCTCATAACTGATTATAGTTATTTATACAGCCAACTACCTCCAGACTGCGGACGGAACATGATCCGAAAATTAGAAGTATTCCTCGCAGGTATTTACTAATGAAATTTGTAATTGACATCCGTGTCCCGCTGTGTTCTTGTTGACGCTTCATGGCTCTAGGGCATTTGAACAAAACACGCGTGGCGTCAGGGGACCTGAAATACATAAACTGGTCTGACTTCAGTTGAATACATGGACCTGGCTCCAGAAGCCCTGAATTAAATAAGCAGTTCTGGCTCCAGGGCGCACGAGTTAAATAAGCAGGACTTGTTCTCGAGCACCTGAAATAAATAAGCAGTTCTGGCTCCAGGGCGCTTGAGTTAACTGAGCGCACCTGGCTCCAGAATCCTGAATTAAATAAACAGTTCTGGCTTCAGAGCGTATAAGTTATACAGACAGACCTGGATCCAATGTACACGAATTAAAGAACAGAACTTGCTTCAGGACAACTGAAATAAATAAGCGGACCTAGCGCCAAGGTGCATAAGTTAAATAAACGATCCAAGCTTCAGAGCTCCAGAAATGAAGACACACTTCACTGGTGCCTCAGTTCTGTGTTTGTGACTCGTGCTCCTCTTTCCTAGGTTTCTGCTGCTTACAGAGACAGTGTGAAGCATTGAGTTATTTTTGGGAGAAATTATACTAAAATATACTTATGTATTCTGAACCTACGTATGTGCATGCCTTTTTTTTTTAATTCATAAACATTTACGTGTTTTTATTTGTGAAGAAATCAGTATTTACTTCCATGCATGTACATATGCAACTCTTTTAATCGTCATTAAGCGTATAAAAAGTTGATGTTGTTCATTTTTAAAAGCATTTTTTGACTCTCTTTAATGAATGGTAGACACTTTTACTGTTCTAATAGGTTATTGAATTAATTATTTTTCCTGTTGAATAAAACTTTAACAAAGTCTATATTCAAATAAATCAACATGAAAATTTTTGTAACAAAATGAAATCGCTGCACGTCTAACAAAATATCACGCATGAAACGTAGATCTGTTTTCTGAATGTCACATTTTCTAGTTCACGAAAGTCAGTAATGTTTTTTTTTAAATGAAGGTAGGTAATATTGCAGTCGTTTTTATCTCATACACTGTATATATTTTCTAATAGTTTTTTTGCTTTTATTCCATTTTTTATAAAAATATACAGGGTGTTCGACGAAAAACAAAACCCAAAACGAAAATAATATAATTGAAAAGTTTTTACCTACTTTTTCATTATCTTTCGACCATATTATTTTCTGCAAAATGTTGTCCGTTTTGTTAAAATTTCTTAAAAAGTATTTACCTGTAATTACTCTTATAAAAGCTCTCAGAAATATGTTTGAGCAGAAAAGTCAATCAATAAATTGTAGAAACCACACCTTAACTTTGCTTTAAGGTAGAAAATTTGTCAATATTATATGTTCACTGAACCTTGACATGTATCTGTGATACCAATTCTATTAGAAAGAGAATGCAAAAAATGTAAATCCCGTTATCTTTTTAATCTCACAGAACTATTTTTACCTTCCTACTACAATTTACCTCTCCTACAAAAAGTAACAACGAGTATTCGTGGTCACGATGTACAGTACATAAACACTGGAAGTGTTACAGAAATAAAAAATTCGAACTTCTCTTCGATCGTGGTCCTGAACAGCTTTTTTTAAGATTCAGCGCACTTCCTTCCTCAGTGAATACTTGGACGTTCTCCCAAATTGAAGATTAACTAGGCATCGGCCACCCCTGGAAACATATTTAATACGATTTATTTATTTATTTAATACTATCAGTGCTAATGTACTTCGTGACCCGGAATACATCAATATATTACGACTATGTGAATACATAGATATGCATATTATATACAGCATTTAAATAAATGTGTGCGAACATCGATATAAATGTATATAATCCTTTACACCCGCATGTATCTGCAGCGATGTTAATAAAAGCAACAAGCCTATGCATAGATAAATAATTTGCACAATTCCCAATTTCCTCACAGCTCTTATTCGTTCAAAGCTCAGAGTTCTTCCAGTTACCGATAGGTTAGCTCTTTGCTTGTGTGTATTCAATTTAAATAACAATTTCTGCTTTCATTCTTCTCAGACTCTACGTTTCTTCAGTTATTTCGGCTCATTTTATTATGCTTCAGTTTACCTGCTAAGTTTTTATTTACTAGCACGCGTTTAAATGATACGTTGCCTAATTTCTATTCACCAATTGTTTACTTTTACTAGTACTTCTATAGCCCATACCACTCTGGCAGTTGATTATTCGTCGTTTTGAAATCGAATTCACTACTTGTTAGTTTTCTTTCGTAATCATAGCTTGAAAAGAATATATTTTAACCGCAGGAAATCATTTTGCTTTTAGATTTTATCTCTATGCCCTTTAGTTTATATTACATCAGTTCAAAATCAGTTCTTGTGCAGTGTTTTCGATTTCTCGACGAACAAAATATATTCCCACTCAAATGATGTGCAAAATGCATATTACATGCCACAAACCTGCTTAACTAGTCATTAATATTCATAAAACGCAATTGAGTTTCTAAGTTCTCTAAAATCCTAAGAAATTTTAACTTCCAATACGCTCAATTATTTAAGTCCTCAATTAGTTTTAAGACAAATACCTCCATAGTGCACGATTTCTCTGAAACAAAGCTACTCACACTGCAATTTAAATTTCTGTTTTTTTTAAATACCTTAGATTTGAATAAAATTTCTGCAATTATCATACGTATCCCTCCCATCGCTTTGTCATACCTCGGCACTCAGAATTATTTTGACCGCTACTCGTGATCACCACGTAGGCCGCCAAAATCACCAAAAAGACCATCACACGGTATCACCGAGCTATTCAAATTTTGACCGGCACACGTTGTCACCAAGGCGACCACTTCAAGTTTTCACAAAGTTGTTGACCGCCACATTTGATCAAAAAGTAGACAATTGTTCGCTATCACCAATTTAGAGTGCTACACGTGATTAGCAAGTAGAAAACCGCAATTAATCACCAAGTAGGTCACTACACGTTGTCACCAAGCTATTAGACCTCCACCTTAGATCAGCAAGTAGACCCCCCCACAGAATTACCAAGTAAATTGACTGCCACACGCGATCATCAATCAGATTAGCACACTGGATCCCAAGTATACCACCACACGTTGTCACAAGGCTAATTGACCGCCACGCATGATAAAGTAGACAACCACACATTGTGACAAAGTTAATAGAACTCCACTCGTGATCAACAAGGTAATTGACCTCATCACCCAGTATATCAAGAAGCTCACCACGCGGCATCGTGATCACCAATTTAATTGACCTCCACACGGTATCACTACGTAGGCCACCATCTACCATCACCAAGTATACAACCACACGTTGTCACTACTCGCCACCAAACAACATTGGGTTTAGAACACATCTCACGGAAGAAGTCTGATCCTCTCCTTCACTCTGCAGGAGGCTGCGGGTCGCCGAGCGCGAGTCTGGAGAGGGCTGCTGGCCGGAACTGTCGTCGTCATGATGCTGTGTGCGGTTACCCTCGCCGTCCTCTTCCTCACTAAACGGTGAGTGTTCATTCAGTGGTCGTCCATTGATGTGGTGTAGCTTGAGAAGATTGTTGATCGATTGACATGTACCTTTGTGAAGGGTTGAGCTCAAAGATATGGCTCTTCGGAGACGCATAGTTGTGACTCTACGGAGGCGCAGAGTTTTGAATCTTCGGAGTATGAAATTTACGCTTCTGCTTTAATGAGGGTATTGACATTTTGACTCTAAAATAATGGTTTATTAGTATGATCATGCGATGAAGGTTCGTTGTTAAGTAATGAGCTTTAGCTATTCAAAAATGGCTGTGGGGAGCAAAGACAATCTGCGGTAGTAGTATAGTGTCTTTAGCCTGATCAAAGGCTAACCGTGACTTCGAAGCAGAACAGTGACTTATATTTGTGAACATAACCACAGTTTCTCCTTATTTACTATTATTCTGAGAGGGAATGATCCGTCCCTAACGGCATAAACATGAGTTAGTGACGCGTGGCAGCTGAATTTATCATTTAACAAATAGTGCCTATTCTTTTAGTGAATTAAAGTTTATACATGAGTCAACTTACGTCCCATTTCTAGACCATAGCTGGCAAACATGATGAGCAGAATTGTTTATAAAACGGAATTATTCGGATGTCAGATTGTTATTTATATTTCTTTTCCTCGATATTGAAACTCACTACTTTCTCAAAGGGAAAGGAAAATAAAAACTCATTCTATCTGTTTGTTTAACAGTTATGATAATATAATTATCGATTAGACTCCTCAAACTGTAATTGGATACTGAACAAATTTTTAAATCAGACACTTTAGATGGAATAATAGCGTTAACTTCCCTGAAACGCCTCTAGTTCTTCTAAGTTTATTGAAAAATAGGCATTATGATAAACAACTTCCTCGACCGAAATAACTAATATTTCACTATTTCGTAAATATTTTACCATTGGGAGACAACCAATATTTCATCCAGCACACGTGCTGAGCTTTTGATGAGTTTTTAGGGCAAACTTGATCGCGTAAGTCTTTACAGAATGTTTAGAAGAAATTGAGAGTCTGATCCTCTACAAACTCCGTCCAGGAGACCCTCCCCATTGTCCGGCAGGAAGGATATGAGCAAAAGAGGGACCTAATCTCTTCCGAACTCGCTGAAAAGATTCAGGAAGCATTTACTGTATTCAAACGCTCTCAGAAACGCTTTTGTTCGGGTCAGTCATCAGAGCTGAAGCTTCGCACGATTATTGCTGGAATGTTTAAATCTTTTGGCGGAAAAGGGAGGCGAAGAATTTTTAGAGGATGGGAGCAGAGTTCAGTTATGTCAATTGCTCTCAGGGTTATAATGCTCGAAAAAATAATCGAAAAAATCATCTTTTTAGATGAGTGAAAACGATTTCTTTAGCGTCAGTGTTTAATTTGATGAAACTCTAAATTCTTATAGTTATCGTTGCTTAATCAGTGCCTCATGTATTCGTATTTAGTAACCTTACAGAAACCTAGATGAGAAAATCATATGACACAAACCACACCGTATCAGAGCTGCGTGTAAAAACATGAGATTTGTTCGAATGGCGTTGGCCATGCAAAACCGAAGCAAAAATCAACCCGCAGGTTTTGTGCGATTTAATGTGTTTTGCAGCGTGTGTGAGTCACGACTTCAGGTTATCCAGTCACGGTTTCGCTTCTCAAAAAAACGTGCCGAATTTTCAACGATGGCGCGCCATCATTATTACATCTTTTTGACTCCTACGTTGATGAATATCATACAGCGAATGATTTACTCTATTTTGTACCGTTAAAACAGACATGAATATGTGTGAGACCAATCCCCGTAATTTATGCTGGTGAAGTGTAAGGTTATCGAACAAGGTCATCCAATTCTATAGTTGAGTGCATGAGTATTTTCATACAACCAGTAGTGACAGCCTACATGCTGTTGAATATAAAATTTTTGAATCTTGTTCACTTAACCAAATTTCATGAATTTTGTAACACAGAGGTCGTGGCAGGAGCTTTCCTTTAAATTCCGGTGAAAAATAAAGATAGAACATTAGATAACGCTCGAAAAACTGCGTAAAATTAATTGTCAATAATTAATAGGAGTGACACTTTTAAAAAATAAGCGACTGAATTTCAGTATGAAAAAGTTAGAGGTTAAAAACTGAAATTTGCAGTCGTTAAATGGTTTATAAGACATCGTTCTACAGTGTGTGTTATTAAGGAAATTTAATTAATTAATTCATACTCTTACAGAAACGGGAAACAGGAAACATGAAATTTACAAAGACTCAAACCGATGAATACATTAAAAGCGACGGTGTTCTTAAATATTCAAGACCACAGTAAAATAAATACCACATATTACATGCGAACGAATATCCAAAGATCGAGTTAGCACTATTCTAAACAGTATATTAGAAATGGTACCCATTTAGGCATAGATATTACCGACGATTCTGAACTTAATTGAAGCTAAGAATCACAAACGTTAAAAAATTTCATACGAACGAATATCCGAAGATCGAGTCCCCCATGTTTAAAATATATTCTATTATAAAAAGTACGCATTTAGACTAATATTACCGACGATCCTAAACTAAATTGAAGCCTAGAATCACAGACGTTCAGGAAAAAATATCTAATGCTGTATCTCGTATGGTAAATAAACTGTTTAAATTGTTTAAAATCTTACCCAATAAAACCATTGGTGTGCTTATTAATTCTAATTCGTTTGGTGTCCGCTTCTTCCGTCTCTCTGTGATGCTCATTAGGACGCTTAATGACGGTGTCTGTGATACGAGTTTCACCAGTATACAAGTGCAAGAATATTTTATTCGCGGGTACTATTAAGATGTGTATATTCGTTTGTCATCCACATCTGGAAAACTTTTTCAAGGAAATTTTTGAACTCCGTCATATTTGCCGGGCCGTGCACCACGGTAGAGGAAACTTTGATTTCTACCGAGCCGTGCACACTGGTTGTTCACTAACGCGACGGGTGTCTACAGAGCTGGAGGCGGGCGGCCCCTGCCTTCTGTGGCGCTAGCGCTGCAGGGAGGCAGCACGGGGGGCATCGAGCTTGAGGAGGTCCTGAACGGCACCTTCTCTGCCGAGTCCTTCAACGGCACCTGGATATCAGGTGAGCCAACCCATTTTTGATTTCGTTAAAGGTCTGTAGAGTTATATAACAGGTGAATTAGTTGCTAGAATACTCGCTACTGACTCTAATAGCTTCATTTAGCAGTGACCAGGGCTACTATTTCGGCGAAGTTTTTTCAGTCTCTTACGTGGTGGTTATACTAAAGTTTTCTGTCTAAAGGTAGCTAAATATTACTACTCGCCTACTAGGGTTTGTCTAAATAGATTTCGAGATGTAAATTGTCCTTATTTACAGCGTTTACATGGGCCTTTTTAGAAACTTTCAGCTTTAGTAGGAAATAAGTAGAATAGAGGTGTAGTAGACTTTGTACTGAAAAATACAAGAGATGCTAATTATAATTTTTCTCACTTTTTTCATTCGCGTTATGTTGAATTTTGTGAAATTCATTTTATCTAAATCCTGAAGATTCTTAGTCGAGGTAAATTTCATTTTAGAAGCAAAAAAATTACTGAAATAACACAAAAACAATTCGTGAAAACCAATAAAATATTTGTTTGAAATTTCCGCATTTCTGCACAATTATTTTGAGAATAATTTCATCATATCTATGGCGGTGGATATTTCCTCAACGTTTCCAACAAAGATAATCCATAAACAAAGAAAATGTATTTTTCTCCATCGTTCAGATCAAACTTCACAAACTATACTCTTAACAAGACTCGTCACGTATTTTTATGGCAGAAAGATCTTCAATGGCTCTAAAGAAATATTAGTAACTCCGTGTGTAAGAAAAGTAAATAGCTTTTTCGTTTCTCTTAAGTTTGAAGGATTCCCAATACAGCGTTGCGAGCCCTGACCTTCATGATCTCTAAAGCTCGATAATTGCGCATATTCTGAAACGAAGGCGGTAGCGGCAGAGGTGTGCGCATTGTTTGGTCTTAACAAAAGCCAGCAACTTCCATTGAACCTCTACCGTTTGCATGCAAGGTCAATGTCATGCGGCTCAGTTCGACTACTTATAGAGCGAGAAGTGTTTTCTAGCTGTACGAATAGAGTTAAAATTTTAGACGCAACCTTGAAATGAATTGGCAATTTTCTTTCGGATTTTATAACAACGACTTGAATGTTTCTTTCTTCTATAGTTCTAATAGCACTCATTGTGAGGAGAGTTAGATTTGTTTCGCATTTTTAGACGTATTTATTCTCAAAGTTGCAGAATAATTATGACCGTTTAGTTTGCATATTAGAATGTGCAATTTAGATGACAAAAGCATTAATGAGAACTTTAGACTATTTTTTCAGATTGGAAACTAATGAGAGATATTTGTTTTTATTTTCTCAATTAATCTCCAAATTTCGACTTCACGCATGCGAGAGTCAAACAAAAAATAGAAGTCAGGCATGTAGTTCGCTGTTGAAAGCTTTGCAGAGCATGAAAAATTTCGACATTCATACTGCAAAATTTGCATGCAAAAAATTAAACTCAAATTATAATGTATCATTTCTCTCGAGAATTCTATTACTCATGAGGAAAAAGAAAGGCTTTCAAATACCTATTTTGATGCAGTGGACTCAGGCTGGAAAGCATTTCAGTCTTCATTAGAATTTGTCTACGCATTGCGGCTCTCCGCTCTTTGACCACTAATTTAGTTAAGCAGTTGGTTGCATGCTGCTAAACATGAGTTTACTGATTACTCGTCTCATTCAATAGCACAAAAAAAGGAGTCTTGACAAGCCCAAATTGTATTCCTTCTCTTTGGTTGTATATACTGAATTTGATAGTTTTTAACAACAAGAAACGTCAAACTATTCTTAATACATTGAATATTTTGAATGCATGGAAACTGCTGACTATTCTTAATACATTGATTATTATTCTTAAAGCATTGAAGCTGGAGGCGATTCTTAATGCATTGAATATTTGTAACGCATTACCCCTCACAACGAAGAGAAGCAGCTGTGCACTTCTTAGACCACGAAAGAGACGCTCATCCCTGTCACTCGGTGCAGCAGCTATGAAAGAAAGTTTATGAATCAGTAAGGCCACATTTTAAATATATAGCCCGACGTGAAATGAATAGCTCTTTCTTTCGTAGAGGCAAGGAAATTACTTATCTACAAGTGAGCAATTTTGTGCACATATTAAAATGATTTTTTTCAATATTTTTGTGTAATTTTACAATTTTCTTTACATTAAAAGATGCAAGATTGGTGTGCTTTGAAAAATAGTATAATTTCTATGCGTCCGCATCGTTGTGTGGAGTGGTTAAGCAAAACAAACACTACACAATCACAAAACAGTCGTACAACAGCTCCCTGGAAAACATGAAAATAAAAAGGAAACAAATGCAAGAGACACATACTCATAGGTATACTTTAGCATATGCGCTTCACTCACTTTAACCTTTCTTAAAATTGTTTTGAGCCCATTTAAAAATTAATTTTCATTTCAGATCATGAAATGACTTATCGAGACCTGAACGGAGCGCTGATGCTGTTCGACGTGAAGACGCTCACCACCAGAGTTTTGGTGCCTGCGTCGACTATGGTAAGACCATAATTGGGTGACCTGGTGATGCTGGAATGAATGTCTAGTGTCTGATCTGAACACGAGAGTAATCTGATTAATGCAACTCGCACTGCGTTGCGTTCACCAAGCTAAGACATCGGGTGGTGTGGTGTTAGAACTATGAGAAAATAATTCATTTCAATGGAGTTCTCCTGAATTGAATGTTATCTCCTACATCTATTACTGTGAGTTCACAGGTGCGAGCTGAAGATTGTTTGCATGTTTCAGTGAGCGTTGCACTTGTTGCACTTCATAGTCTACTAAAGCGAGTCTTTTTTTCGACAGTGAGGTTGCAGGAGTAAAGTGAAGTTCATTTTCACCTATGAAGCGCTAACAACCCGAATTATATTACAATTTATAACAGAGTCCACCATATAATGATTTCAATTAGAGAACTCTTGAATTACGAATTCGAGTGCACCTGTTAATTTTCTAAGAAGCGAACGAGATTTCAAATTAAATACAATAATTAGAGGGAATTTTCAACACCAAGCATCCTCAACTTATTTTGACCCACTAATCCAACGCCAGTAATAATTGCGGACATGTAAAGCCAGAAACTGTTCTGAATTGTGCTCGTAGATGCTACGTATTATAGATCAGGGTTAGGTTAAGTTAGATCCCTTTCAGAGCGGAAATTTGCCTTATATGATAGTTAGTATTGTTGCTGTACGACTACACTGCAATGCAAGAATTTAATTCTTGAGTCTTCAAGGGAAAAATTCATGTACCAGGAGACTTCACACACACAACGTACATGTTTAAGGCGAAATTTCCATTCTCTGAAAGAAATCACATCTTTTCTCCTGTCTCAACAAGAAACATTTAACGCCTTGGCAAACCTCTCAAAATTTAATAATAATTAGGTGTAATGAATGCAAGATATCATGCGTAGGCTTGAAAAATCACTGAAAATCCTCATTTTCGCGAAAACCTGAATTATTATGGTTTGTTTTTTGTAGAATTGATTTGTTTGTGGTACTTTTTTCCAACTAGTAGACTTTCGCCAGCTATGGTTTTTTTACGTGAAAAAAAAAATTATTGCAAATCTCCATGTCTCAGAAAACTCCAAGCGCTCTACATATTGTGATTTAATGGGTTTTCTTCCACTTTACAGGCAGAATGGCGGCCGTTCAGTTATACTTTATCTCCGAGCAGAAATTATTTGCTTCTGGTCCATGACGTTCAAAAGGTGAGTGATATTTCAATTAATTTAACTTATATCTCTCAAACTACACGGACCAGTCTAAGGTTATTGTGTGGATAGAATCATAAAATCCTTAGGTTATTGTTTCTAAGATTATTGTGTCCAGTGCATAAATTCAAAATAAAATACGAATAATTGTTGTAAAATTTCTAAGTGCGGTTCTATAAGAGGCGCCTGATGCAAGTTTTTTTTATTCCACAGTTATTCCGCTACTCTTACTTGGCCCGCCACACAATCCTGAATATTAGAACTGGGTGAGTACTCAAAACATGTTTTCAGTCCAAGTTTATACATCTTCGCTCACAGCACCCACGTGAGCATGAGTCATTAACAAATTAAGCACCTGTTTGCCTCCTACAAACGAGGATTTAACATTTATTCGTGAGTGTGCAATGAATATATTTAATTTCAACGTAGTATGTATTCTTTTGAATGTTGAAAACTAGCCATTTAGGGTCAGTATTTACAAGCTATCTCATTACTCACTTGTTGTCTGCAGAAGATCGTGAATTCTCAAGCATAAATTGTGAAAATGAGCACAGTTGAACGTTGATTTCCAAATTAGTTCCTTCAGAATTTGTGTTTTATATTTTTTATTTCAAATTTACTACATTCAAACTAGCGCACTATCCAGTTTAGTAGCTCTCCATTCGAGTTAGAAACCGACTCGCGTTTGCATCAAAAACCTTAAGATTATCCGTGCCCTGTGTGAGGTTTCTTTCTCGGATAGTTTTACAATCACAATGGACATGAAACATTAGGATAAAACAACAGTGAGGGAATTTTAAACTCGATAAAATACCACACTCTCGTCCCTGAGAGCTTGTTAACTCTTCTAAGCCTTTTATTTTACGAACCTAAAATCTTAATAAAATACTAGTCCTTTTTTATACGTCCTAATCAATTTTCAAAACCTTTTGCTTTGCAAATTTTCATTCCTCATAAAACAATGTTGAAATTCGTACAATGTCAACGTTTTGAAATTAAAGGTAGAATGCGTGCACATATTTTTCAAAACGGCACAAATAGTTCATCACACCGTTTTACTCCAGCTGTTAGGTTAAATTCAAGGACAAAATATTGAGAATAACAAAATTTAGCACAGGTAATGTTCACCTTAGATTTAATTTCACTGTTTGTTTGTAAAATTGCTACTTTGAATCTTCAGCACGTTGTGAGTAACAGTACCCAGTTGTGACAGTACCCAGTCAATGTTCGGAACGTTTTATACGAGATAAGGTTATTTTTCGTGAAGCTATAGCCCTTCCAAATATTATAGACACTTTTAACAACTCGAAGTTGCAGACCCTACCCGTTTTCCTGTTTTCATTAGCTCTAGGAACATGAATCGAAATTTCCTACTGAACCTTCAGTAGTAAAAAAATTAAGGCATTGTTCCTGTGTTTGAAAACCTAATTTGAAAATGCGAGAAAAAAGTTATTCCCATTGCCGACTTTAGGTATCACTGAAGATATCTGAATTCCACTTCAATAACATATCGGATGTACGGTGTTTGCAAAAAATTGGATATCACTTTTCGCTGAATCCAAAACTTACAAAGGATTACGCAGATTCTGTGAGTAAATATTATATAATTTTAAGATGTGGCTCATCCAGATAAAACATTCCTCGAAAAAATTTATTTATCAGCATCAAGAAATAGATCTTACATGGACAGCGTTAGAAAAGCATTTTCTGTCATACGACGTGACTTTCAACTTTTTTGCCCCGTTCTCGCATGCATTTCAATGCCGTGTCTTTGTCGCCTACTGCAGTGAGGTGACCCCCTTAGCGCCGCAACGAGTCCGGGGTCGGGCAGACCAGCCGCCGCTCCTAGTTGCGACCTGGGCCCCCACTACGGACGCCATCGCCTTCGTGTTCCACAACGACCTCTACTACACCACCTCTCCTTCCCTGTCTACCATGTACCGTATCTCCAGCACCGGCCAGATCGGCACAATCTTCAACGGAGTGCCTGATTGGGTCTACGAAGGTAATTGCAGCCGAGTTGATGACGTGCAAAGCGGGCTGCGACTGAGTTGATTGTGTACGAAGGTGATTGATGCTCAGTTGATGATGTGCAAAGGTGATGGCGACTGAATTGATGACGTAGAAAGGTGGCTGCGACTGAGTTGATGGTGTCTGATGGTAACTGCAGCTGAGTTGAGTGTGTACGAAGTTGATTACGCCTCAGTTAATGACGCACAAAGGTTAGTGTGACCGAGTTGATGGTGTGCTATAGCAACTGCAGCTGAGTTGATCGTGTACGAAGGTAATTGTGGCTAAATTGATAACGTGTGAAGGCTAATAAGGCTGAGTTGGTGGTGTGGGAAAGGGGTCTGCAACTGAGTTGATCATGAACGAAGGAAACTGCGCTTGAGTTGATGAGTTGAGTTGAGTTTTGCTTATAATTTTCTCAAAGAGTTTAAAAATTTGCACATTTTTCAGAATAAATAAACAAATTTCTCGCGCAGGTAATTTGTTCCTCCATTTTAATTAAATCATGGGCAAAATTTTCCCACTTTCCTGCACCACTGCAAGTGAATAACCAGAGAGGAGCACTAAAAGGACCTTATTTTCTCAAAAGATATCTTGAGCTCAGAACCAGAGAGCAGCACTGAAAAAACCTTATTTTTCACTCGATAACTTGAGCTCAGAACCAGAGAGAAGCATTAAAAGGACCTTATTTCCTCAAAGGATATCTTTAGCTCAGAACCAGAGAGCAGCATTGAAAGGACCTTATATTTCCAGAGGAAATCTTAAGCTCGAACTCGGCGCTGTGGTTCAGCCCTCAAGGCACCCGTCTTGCCTTCGCCACCTTCAACGACTCCCTCGTGGACACCATGAACTTCCCTCTCTACGGCCAGCCTGGAGAACTCGTCTTCCAGTACCCCTTCCAGCAGTCAATCAAGTACCCCAAGGTAAGATAGGCTGCTAAAATCCTTCCAGTATTTGTTTAGAAATTATTATTAAGGTAGAAAAAATCTGCAAATAATAAATAGCTTCTTAATGAGAGTACTTCGGCCTGGGAAAGGAGATGCGGGTTGCCTGAAAAAGACAACCCCTCGCGTCCAATAGAAAGAAATTATTGTATAAGACTCTGGGTTTGCTAAAAAGAACTTTCTGGCGTTTCTTTTATTCAATTATTATGCCAAGTTTGAATGTGAATTGCCCTTGAGAAAATTCTTTCTTCGCTTTGAAGAACTAAACAACAACGGAAAAATCCGAAAAATGTTGACTTGTTTTTTCACTCTTTCTGTGTAAACTAGCCTAGTTATTGCATTTTTGTTTTCCTTCCTAGTGAATGCTGTAATTCACAGATTTAGAACACGCTTTTGTATTTCAGAAACATTATTTATCTCTCTTCATGTACCAGTTCCAGTACATTTTTCATCAGTTTCATCTTGCCCAAATCTGTACATCGCATTGTTCACGCTACTGAACATCATTTTCCGAACATACTTCATTTGTATCTTTTCACCCAAGCTCAAAGTACAGCATCGTTCACGCTACTGAATGTCTTTTTCTGCACATGCTTTCTGTGTATCTTTTCACCCAAATCCTAAATATCGCATCGTACACGAAACTAAGTATCGCTATGACAATCGCTCACTTCTCGCTGTTTATCACCTGCACCACCATGAAGCCTGGCCGCAACAACCCCGTCGTGGACCTCTGGATGGTGGACATCGGAGCGCTGGTCTCAGGGTCTCGGGAGACCGTGACTCGGTTACCTCCGCCCTCCCAAGTGGCGTCCATTGACCACTACTTCTCCGCCGTCGGCTGGGGCAATGAAAACTCCGTGTCCGTCATCTGGATGAACAGACATCAGGTTTGATATTCAGATTTCATATCGCGTTATTGCTTTGTGGCCTTGTCTGTGATGTTTAAATGCCGAGTATAAGAATAATTGGTCCTGTGATAAAGAAAAATCATTTTGAAATAGATGACGTATGCAATTATTTATTACTCACACGTTGGATGAGCAAATAACAGGATTGATTCATTGAATATATGATGAAACACATTTTTGCGTCCTTGATGAGTTAAATGAACGTTAAAAAATGAAACTTGTAAAATTATCTAACTCTCGCATGAGTTATCACTCTGCAAAGTCAACACTACTTGTAGCTCCTAAGTAATTAAGTTTTACTGCAGTGATCTGCAAAGAGCAGCGGGTAATGGACCGCGTCGTGCACGAGAATAAATGATAAAAATTAATTCTGCACTGAATATTCCAGAAAGAAACGCAAAACTAAAATAGAAAGTGACAATTGAATGTATGGAGACTACGTATGCTCAAATTAGTGAACCTATTGCCAATGAATTTCTAAATTAAATGATAACTTCTACTTATATCGTGGCATTTTATTGTTTTTTTATCGAGATTTTAAGGCCAGCATAGTTTCACTAGCAAGCCGCAAGGTTTCCCTCCCCTGTTGTACACTAAATAGTACCGTGTCAGGCCTTAGTGCAGCGTATGCGAGTGTTTGCTCAGGTGTCTGATGCCATTGGTGATTTTTGATTATATAAGAACTTTGATACTTGTGCTAATTTCAATACGTTGATGGAAAAAGTTGGATTTAAACAGTACTTAGCTAAAAAACTTTTTGCTTGAAACTCTCAAAGTGCGTGAGTTTTACTAAAGTTTGTCTCCTTTGTTCACCATCGTTTTGTCAATCAATATTTTAACTAGGATAATATCTTCATCTACTCTTGAACGAGATGAAGGCATGACTCGCAAACCATTTTCTTTTGAAACAGCTCCACATTTGAACATAAATCAATGTAAACACAACTTTCCCACAGAATCTAAGTATCATCAGCAAGTGCAACGTGAAGGGAGTGTGCGTAGACGACCTCGTGCACGTGTCACCAGATGGCGCCTGGAACGATCTCTACACAGCACCTGAGTTTGACACAACTGGAGACTCGTACCTCATCGTTCTGCCTGGCAAGCAGGGCACTCATGGCTACTACAAGGTAATTGAAGTCGTTTGTATTAATTTTTTCAGAGTTAAAATTGGTCTCTGTAACATTAATGATTTCAGTGGCATTCAGGTCGTTAACATTTTTAGCAGAGTGAAAGTTAATCCCCGTAACATTAATCATATCCGTTGCTATCCGAGTAAGGCGTTACACTTTGAGAAAGAACGTCGATGGTTCAGTACGACACAAAACATTCCTCAGAGTAGACAGCTTCTCTAGTAATCTGAGAAAACGGAGCAAGCAAACAGGAGAGGCTACTGGGGAAATGCTTCGATTTAATGAGCTTACAATTTTATTCCCCTTTATGTTGCGAGTAAAGATGGTTGGTACGGAAAAAAATTGATATTTCTTTGGGTAAATCTGAAGGAGATGACAGTTGTCGATTTTGTAAATTTAGATGCCTTAGCATAGTTAATTAGATCGAAATAAACAAGTTTTCTTCTATGCACTTTTTGTCTCAAATGAGTATTTTATTAGTTATAGCGGTAAATGACTTACCGCAACTCCAGTCTTTGAAGCGGAAAGAAATTCTTTGACCGAGTTGTATGGCAATACTGCAATGGCGTCTCGCTTCCAGCGCTCTGTCTTGAAAGACGAAACCAAACCTACCGCTATACCTCGTTAAATACTCATATGACGAAAAAAGTGTATAGAAGAAAAGTTGTTTATTTCGATGTTATTACCATGTTTCAAGCAACAAAAATTCGAAAATAAATGAGTTGCTGTTTATTTGAGCGCATTCGTCATCAATGACGAAACTAAACTTACCGCTATAAATCGTAAAATACTCATTTGAGACGAAAAGTGCATAGAAGAAAACTTGTTTATTTTGATTCAATTAATTGGGTTCAGGCACCAAAAAGTGGAAAATCGACAACTGTCATCTCCTTCAGATTTACCTTTCTTTGATGCAATGAATTTACTTCTTAGTTTCAGATGCAATTCTTTCGATCTGAGTATTAGACCAAAAATTCTTGTGAACCACACCCAAGGGGCCATCATGCTAAGGATTTAGGGGAGTTTTTTATTTTTGCCTAATTCTTGCACTGTGTACCACAGCATATCTACGTGAGGCGCACCTCTGACCAGACGCTGGAGCCTCTCACTTCAGGGACGTATGAAGTGGAGGACATCCTGTCGTGGGACAAAGCCAACCATGTTGTGTGAGTCGCTAGGGCTTCTTACTGGCCATGTTATTTGATTTATTCTGCCCTCTTTCAAGCATGAAATATGTCAAATTATGAATTATATAAATTATATTTATTAATTATATTATGTCAATTATATTATATCAATTATCAATTTCAAGTTGAAATTACGCGCTGTTTTTTACATGTAGGTTCTTTCGTGTCATTTTTAACTTCACGACACGTCATGCGTCACCTTTGTTGGAAAAATAGTGTTTATCTTATTCGTTTATCTCCTTAGCACTGTTAGAGTAAATTGTTGATCTAGCGGAATAAAAGACAAAAATTACCTGTTTAGCGAACTAAGCAAAGGAATACATGAATTTTATGAATTGTTATGGGGCATATCGAATCAATTATGAAGTTGAACCTGGATTATAAATTATTTCATTTTGTTGTAACAATTGACTAAAATATCAAGTATTCCAAGAAACGTCCGTCAAACAATCCGCGTTTGTTGCTGCATGTTTCGCATGTTTTCCAAGCTTTAGACTTGGTTCTGTGGTACGGAGCTCACGCCTGCTCAAGAATGACAATCAGTGAGTACGATAAATTTTGAGGTGTTTTTGGTCCTCAGATATTTCTCAGGAGCCCCCGAAGGCAAGCCTGGCCAGCGTCACCTCTACTACGTGGGAGACCTGCAGTCCTCGCAGCCGAAGCAGGCATACTGCATCACCTGTGGCTTCAAGAATGACTATAGCGTAAGTCAATGGGTCAGGTTGGCTTCAAGAATGACTACTGCGTAAGTCAATGGGTAAGGTTGGCTCCAAGAAAGACTATAGAGTAAGTCAATGAATCAGAATTGGCAAGTACAATAGGACTTAACTCGTTCACTGCGTTTTCGCGGTTGTAAACGGTCGGCTTGGTTAGGCTGTAAGCAGCAGAATATGGAAATCGACTTTATTGCTCGAATATATTTTTACCTTTCCAATAAGGAATGTTATAAATACAATTCTATGCTAAATTTCACTTGGTATAATAACAGTTATTTCTTAAAGAGGTCGCGAAGTCGAAAAAATATCATTCATTTGTGAACGTGATTGAGAAATTTACCGACTGGTACACATATGGCCCAATACGCAGGGAACGTGTTAAGTTGGAACTTAACACGTTCCCCGCCCATTGGGAGATCTGTGTACCACTAGGTAAATTGTTTATTCCGTACCGGAATAAATGATTGACATTTCATCTGTTACGAGACAGTTTAAAAAAATAAATATTATCATACGAGGTGAAAGGGTGTCATGCAATTGTATTTTCCGAATTTCTTCTGAAGGTTACAAATGTATATGAGCAGTAAAGTTGATTTTTCAATTCTAATACAACCTAACCAAACCAACTGTAGAACCGACAAAAACGCGGTGAACGTGTTTAGCGTTAGAGTTACTTCAGTGACGCTTTTTCCTTTCGGTATTATTACGAGCCAATATTTACTCTAGTGCGTTCAACGATTTTTAGAATTTGTTCCCATAAATCGGCAAAAGAGTACATTTTAAGACGTTTTACATGATGACATTTTACTCGCCAATCCTTACTTTGCTGCATTGTTTGAACAAGCGCAATTTTGTGGCCTAAAGCATCAGTCTCAGTATGGCTAAGTTAAATTAAGTTATTTCAGGTTTACTTAGGTTAGTTTATACATCTAACCTAACGTTACCTAACCTAACCTCACCTATCGTTACGTCAATACCGTATTACAGCAAACTTACGTGTCCGTTTCTTCACTTTTATATACGACGTTCCTATAACTTCAAAGTATGGATATCTCGAAAATTAAGCATTAGCGAGTAAAGTGTCGTTCGTATAAAACGTCCTAAAATATGTCCGGTCAATATTTACTTTAATATTGTCAACGATTTTAATAATTTCGTTGCGAAGAATCAATAAAGGAACACATTTAAGAATGTTTTACATGAATGACATTCTGCCCGGTGATGCGTTATTTTCGAATTATTCAACTTTGAAGCTGACTTGTGCGCGCCATGGAAGCGCGCGCGGCTAGCGTAATTTAACTAATTACGGAAGCTAACCCCCTATTAGAAACGTAAAGAGGTTGGGTCGTGAGGGGCAGCTACAGTTCTTTTAGTGATAATTATAAATAAAGGTTTCTAGTGACGTTTGTTTACATCGACTCCAAGGTGGCTGCCGCCATGGCGCCAACCGGTACTGACTTGGAGTCGATGTAAACAAACGTCACTAGAAACCTTTATTTATAATTTTCACTAGAAGAACTGAGGCTACCCCTCACGACCCAACCTCTTTACGTTTGTAATAGGGGGTTAGCTTCCATTTCCATTGCAAAAACAATGACTGTTTTTGCGCAAAAAAGGCCATTCAGGAGCACCGTTCGTATAACTTCAAACTTGAATAACTCGAAAACTAAGCATTTCCGGGCACATTGTCATTCGTGTAAAACGTTCTTAAAATCGACTATATTACCTATCTGTAGCTACGAAATTATGAAAATCGTTGACAACATTAAAGTAAATATTGACCATCTGTTCTGTAACCGATATATGGGAACAAAATTTTAAAAATCGTTGAACACACTGAAGTAAATATTGACCTTATTAAGTGTGCCAGGATTAAAACCAGCTTAGAAACTTTTTTCTCAATTTGCTGTTTCTATGACCTTTCTGCATAGATTCCGCGTTCCCTTACCTCCATACTAAATGGTGCCTTCCGTCTTTCTCTTTTCGGCACGCTCTTTTTAGCGGTTAGAGAGGCCTAAACTAACATATAATCTAATCTAATCGAGGAAAAATTTGTTTACTCTACGTGCTGGTCAATTTGTCGTTTAAATTGACAAAACAGAGCTATGATGAATTAGTCTCATTTTACCCAGACTAGCTACTGCATGTTTGTGCTCTAACAGTTTGACTGTCACAAATTCAATTTTTATAAATACTTAACAATACCTTCAAAGTGCGATTAATTTAATGTTCGTTATCTCCATAACTGATCTCCAGAAATAACTTTAATACAAATTGAGCATTGAACTTCAGTTTAACCCATCGCAGACGTGTTAAGGTATAAAAAAAGCTTCTCGTGAATTCTTTGGCTTATTAAGGTTATTAATACAACGTAAAACCCCAAAAAGATCATAAGTGTTGTATGATTATAGAAAGGGTCAATTTATCGTAGCTAAAAAAAACATTTGTTACTAACAACCCTTTTATCGTTTTTGGAATTCCATTTATATGGGACTCTAGAGCAACACCGTACGGATTTGCGCTGTGAAACTTTGCGTTTATATAGCTTACAGCTTGAATAAAAAATTTGCACATTCTTAAATGAGTTAGTTATCTGGTACTACAATAGAGAGCTCTCGGGTAGACCGTTACCCGTCTCGAACACTGCGTGAAACTGATCTATTCCAGCGCTAAATTGACTCTTGCGATAAACTCTTTCCAACGCTAAGCTCTCTCCAACGCTAAGCTCTCTCCAACGCTAAGCTCTCTCCAACGCTAAGCTCTCTCCAACGCTAAGCTCTCTCCAACGCTAAGCTCTCTCCAACGCTAAGCTCTCTCCAACGCTAAGCTCTCTCCAACGCTAAGCTCTCTCCAACGCTAAGCTCTCTCCAACGCTAAGCTCTCTCCAACGCTAAGCTCTCTCCAACGCTAAGCTCTCTCCAACGCTAAGCTCTCTCCAACGCTAAGCTCTCTCCAACGCTAAGCTCTCTCCAACGCTAAGCTCTCTCCAACGCTAAGCTCTCTCCAACGCTAAGCTCTCTCCAACGCTAAGCTATCTCCAACGCTAAGCTCTCTCCAACGCTAAGCTCTCTCCAACGCTAAGCTCTCTCCAACGCTAAGCTCTCTCCAACGCTAAGCTCTCTCCAACGCTAAGCTATCTCCAACGCTAATCTATCTCCAACGCTAATCTATCTCCAACGCTAATCTATCTCCAACGCTAAGCTATCTCCAACGCTAAGCTATCTCCAACGCTAAGCTCTCTCCAACGCTAAGCTCTCTCCAACGCTAAGCTCTCTCCAACGCTAAGCTCTCTCCAACGCTAAGCTCTCTCCAACGCTAAGCTCTCTCCAACGCTAAGCTCTCTCCAACGCTAAGCTCTCTCCAACGCTAAGCTCTCTCCAACGCTAAGCTCTCTCCAACGCTTAGTTCTCACCAGCGCTAAGCAATCTCCTACGCTTAACTCTCTCCTACGCTTAACTCTCTCCTACGCTTAACTCTCTCCTACGCTTAACTCTCTCCTACGCTTAACTCTCTCCTACGCTTAACTCTCTCCTACGCTTAACTCTCTCCTACGCTTAACTCTCTCCTACGCTAAACTATCTCCAACGCTAAACTATCTCCAGCGTAAACACCTTAATTTTGCTTGAGCGCTAAGGTTTTCGTAATCCTTCAATTTTGTTAGAGTTTATTTTACGGTTTCATTTCGCACAAATATCTAGCAATTAGAATGTATTCTTGCTGTACTCATGATGTACCCTGATCCAGAAGTAAACTGAGCTTTATATCTTACAATGATTCCTGCACGAGTAGACCTCAGAGAACTGACTATTTTCGGTAACCACAGGTGACTAAGGTAAGAGTGAAGGCATCTCGTGTCAACAAAAAAGCAATTCAAGAAATGCAGTCGTAAGCTGGCTCCGAGAGAACATTCGTGTACTTCGTGCATTAAAAGTGCGGCTGTGTCTCTTATATAAAGGTTGATGAAGAATTTGGCGATCGGTAAGTGCACTTGTACCCAAAATGGGAGCTACCGTGTAGACGTTAAGAAAGTTCTTGAATCTTTCCGTATCGTCACGAAAAGAACGTTCACGCATTAAAAGTGATGCAATTTCTCTTTTACGAAGGTTGATGATGATTTTGGCGATCGACGAATGCACATGTACGCAAACTGGATGCCACCCTACTTATCTTCGCTAGAGTATTTTTACAAGCGTGCACATTGTCACGAAAATATTTACTTCTGCAGGAAGAATGCAACTACAACAGTGGAGAGATGAGCAAAGGCAGCTCGTACTACGTGCTGACGTGCAACGGCCCCGGCATCCCGCAAGTGACCCTCCACAGGGCCTCTGACCACACCAGACTTCTGCTGCTGGAGGACAACCAGTTTGTGAGTCTCATTAATTCATTTTCTTACTCCTTTCCAGAGTTCAACGTGTAATTTGAATTTCCTCAGAGATTTGAATGTTGAGTTTCATTAATTAATTGTTCTATTCCCTTTTTAAGCTCAATGTGTATTTAGAATTTCTTGTGAAATTTGAATCCTTCGTACTATGAACTCAGTTTTTGTATTTTTCTCTAAAGTTAAACGAGTATTTTGAATTTGTTATGAGATTTTAATACTATCTTCCGCTGTTGCTTCTTTGAGGATATCAGTTTGTGAGGTTGTTCATTTTTCTTCCGCTGCATCAAATTATGCTAGAATAAAGTTTACTTACATTGCCTGCCTTCAGAATTTTTCATGAACTTCCCGAATATCGAATCGAGAATTTCTTTGCTTTTTATCTTCTATTTTTATCAAACTTCATTGCGCCATTTCATGAATTTCACGCTAATTTTGTTAATTTTACTGTAAAAAATTGATTATTGGACGAGTTTTCTATTTATGTTTTTTTTTGTAACCACAGCAATAATAGTAATGAACTATGTGAAGGCTAATCATTTACTAGAAAGAATGCGTTATGTGTTACATGCTCACGCAAAAAGTTCAGATTTTAATCCAAAATCAAATTTTATCGTATCTCTTTACATTTCAATGACAAAAAATAGCTTTTTTCCCAATCAAGTCGCTTCTCAAAGCATTCTGAAAATTCAATACTTCTTACAATTTCATTATTGATAAACTTTCATTCACCGAAGAAGTGATGTGTAACGTTTCAGATTTCGTGTCGAAAGCAAAATGTACCGTATCTATTTCGCCGAAGAAGATGAGAGTTGCTTGACGAATCAAGTTGGCCGTCAAAATAATTATGAAAATTTTATATTTCCTACTATTTTGTTGGTGATAAACTTGCTTCGCCAAAGAAGTGGTTTGAAACATGTCAGATTTGGTATCAAAAACCAAAAGCATCGTGTATCCTTGTATTTCAATGAAGAAAATGGGAATAATTGACTTAAAAAATTATTCCGAAAACTAAATGCTTCCTACTATTTTGGCTGATTTTGCTAACCAAAGAAGTGATTTCAATTAACATTCGTGACGCGTTTCTCAGGTGCGCGAGAGCCTGCACAACAGAGTGCTGCCCCTCGAGAAGCGCCTCGAGATTGAGGTGGCTGGCGGCTTCAAGGCTCAGGTGTCCATGAAGCTCCCTCCCAACTACAACCCCAATCGGCGCAGCGCCTACCCTATGCTTGTTTATGTGTAAGTTTGCTATACACTTAAGTATTCAGTTTATCTAAGTCTGTGGTTGAATTTAAAAGCTCTGTTCATACGCGGAGACTTACTACTCGTGTTCGTACGAGAAGACTTGCACGTCGTGTTCGTTCGAGAAGACTTGCAAGTCATGTTCATACAAGAAGACTTGCTAGTCGTGTTCATACGAGAAGACTTGCAAGTCGTGTTCATACAAGAAGACTTGCTAGTCGTGTTCATACGAGAAGATTTGCAAGTCGTGTGCGTACAAGAAGACTTGCAAGATATCAAATAATTCCTGACGTCATATCGTATACAGACCAACGTTGATGCGATGAATTCTAAGACCCTTAAAAATCCTTTCCTTCATTTCTTGCAAAGCCACGTCGATGCACGAAATTCTCAACAATTCTAACAGAATCTGCTCATTATATCTCACACAGCTGCGTTGATGCGGGAAGACGTTTAAGACATTTAAGATCGTTTCTTGCATGTTAGATTCCAACAGAGCTAATTCATGTGTGTCATATTAGCGTAGAACCGACGTTCCATATTCAAAATTAATACCTAAGATAGTCAAGTAAAAGTGCATGCTGTTTTTTTGTGAAACGAATAAAATGACGCTCAGTTATACACTCTTGAGCATAGCTTGAAGTCTGTTTTATCGAATTAATGTTTCTGTTACGCACTTACAAAACCTGCAATTGAACTTGGCTTTCAATACTAACTGGTACAAAATACTTTTTGATCATGACATTCCAGTAAAAAAAGTTAGCGTATCATTTTGTACAACAATAAAAGGGCAATTAGTTTGTATTCCTCATGAAAACGTTCATAAAATTCAAGGTGAAAAAGTTTCATTTACCAGCATTTCAAGCCATGCAACTGTCTTCATGAATTTTTCCTGTAATGAAATATAAAAATAATTTTTCTGGAAGTCAGCTTCTTTCGTTTCCAAGATATTTTTCGTGTTGATTTATTTGAAGTGCGGCGTCAATCAATGCAGTTTGTCGATTTCTACAAAAGATTCTTGGTAGTATGCTCGTGTAATGATTACAATTGAATAGCTTTTCTTTTCAATCCTTGCAGCGCACACCTGTGCGTATTCGTCGCAATACACTTCTATCTTACAGTTCAAACATCGCGGACGAAAAACTTGAAACAATGCTAACGTTTCGTTTTTTAGTTCGAGAACAATCCCTGTCACAATTGAAAGTTTTGCCTAAAGCTAGATGTCGGCGTTTCTAGATAGGTGTGCGTGAAACAGTGGTATACTATTTCACAAAGTTATTTAATGAAATCATTTCACCCCACTTACTCGTTCCAATCCTCAGCCCGCTCCCTATGGTCAAATTTTTGAGTTAGCCAATGCTGTTTGCTATTACTTTGTTTTCCAGCTGCAAACTGCCGTTATTGTATCAGAATAAATTACAAAATTCTCTAATGTACTGTATCTGGAGTCATTTTTTCCCTTGCGTACGCATCAAAGCTCATAAAAAGTTCAATTTTAGACTTTAATATACAGCATTAAATGTACAGTGCATTGATTTTTTTCGTCAGAAACAACTCGTTTGACCGAATCGGGTTTCGCATTAGTATTCCTGGACTCACCTTCCACCAAATACACTCACATATAAATATTCACACGTTTTTCTCTCGTTTCAATGACCTTCACACCTTTCCAGGTACGGAGGTCCTGGCTCCCAGTTGGTAAACGACCGCTTCCGCATCGGCTGGGGCGACTACCTCGCCTCGAAGAGGGGCATCATCTACACGAGCATCGACGGCCGCGGTTCAGGCTACGCTGGAGATGATATCCTGCACGCCCTCAACAGGGCGCTGGGCACTGGCGAAGTCGAGGATCAACTTTCTGTCACCGCGTCAGTTTACTCTATCATCCCCTATGAAATGAAATGCAGCTTTTTGGATTATTCGGTGCTTGCCTAGTGTCACTGTAACAGTGGGGCAAATAGGGACATTAGGAGAGTCATTTGAGAGGGGCTGAAAGAAATGTTCACGAGAAAAGGTATCGTGCCTGACGAATATGTTTTATGTTCATATCTGTAAAATTTTCACAGGGAAAATTAAAGAGATGATGAATCTGCATCATCGATACGCTCATCACACGCCTCCATCAATTAAAGTAGTCAGCGAGTAATTAATGCTATTATCCATTAATTACCATAACTCAACGATTTACGCCTGTTACAATTGAATATAACTGAATCCTTCATTTTTAAAGAGGGAGACACTAGCTAATAAAGTTAGATAAGCAACACCTTTCTTCTTTACACATTAGTATGGACCATTACGCATATTTCTTTCTTCCACTCTCACATTCAGTGCTGACCTCGAGTTATAATTCTCGGCTTCAAACTAGGCATATTTTAGACTTTTCTCTGTTCTCCCATTATTTTTTAGAATCCAACCCATTAGAGAGTAATTGCTTCCAAAATGTCGTTTTTCAATGTTTAACTCGACTTCGAAGTTTTTCCTATGGTTGCTCCCCAATTAAATCCTTGCCATTTTATTTTAGTTTAATAACGTCTGGTTTCTCCAATCTGTGTGACGTCTTTGCATTTCATAATCTTCGTTGTTGCTTGACCTCTATGGTCTTAGTTCTTTTGTTCAAAAATTATTTTTCATTAGGAATATTTTCCTAGTTATTGAAGAGTAATCCTAGCTGAAGACGTTTTTGCTCCTGTTTTTAGGTGATATTTTTTAAAATCATTCATAGGAAGTTTTGGACATTTCCGTTTTTTGACTCAATTTTACTGGCGCTTCATAATAAGGTTTTGAAGAACGTCTCGCTAATTTCAGCAGCGCGTCGATGAAAATTTTCCACTGAAATAACTCGTCGGGCTCGCAGATAATTGAAATTTTAAATAAAGGCAAATCTTAAGATTATTTTTCCGTAAGGAGTTACACAAAGATTTAAAATCCTTCATAGTTGTGTCCAATTGATGATGTATGAAGGATATATTCAATATCGGCTAATTCTGTGATTTTACCAATTTGTAGCGTAACTATTCGGTCAATCGGTATATTTCCCGTATGTTTTACGACCTGTAACCTTACTTTGAAAGCAACTCCCGTGAAAACTTTTATAACCGAGGTTTTCATCAAAAATTTGTATTCGGGATATTCCTGGTAACCAAAAAATTAATTTCCATTGAACGTGTTCCTCGAAATAATTTTCTTGATTTTAATAAGTGTTTTGCAATCGAAACATTTTTCATGTCATCATTTTGTCTCTACACCTCTTCTATGATTCTCCTATAATGATCGTCCATGTGCAGGGCCCTTCAAAATTCGTTCCCAGCGATCGACAGCAACCGCACGGCCATCTGGGGCTGGTCGTACGGAGGCTACGTGACGGCGGCCGCCATCGCACGCGACACAAAGAACGTGTTCCGCTGTGGCATATCTGTGGCGCCCGTCACCTCGTGGATATACTATGGTGGGGCATCTCTGTCTAGGGCAAATGGCTTTTCAATCTTAATTATGTAGACTATCCGAGACCCGTTAGAATATTTTTTATTTAATTTTTTTTGTGAAATTATATCCCGGGGGAAAATATTTGGGGGATTTTTTAAGGAATTAATTTGAGGAAATTCGTTTTCGGAAAATTATTTTCAGGAAATAACTTGTTGATGAATAATCTCCGTAACATTGATGCTTGTACTAGATCTTAACAACACTAATAAAGCGTGGGGATTTTAATAAATTTACCATTGATTACTTCTTAATACAGAGTCCTGAGATAATTGATGCAAAGAACTGTTTTTTAGATATCCCTAACACTTTCGAAATTATTCTTCCGTGAAGTTCTACTCTGCTTGATTTAGATCTTACTTTAATCCAACATCGTCTGTAGCGCATGATTCATTTGCCCCGTAAATGTGAGGAGCCAGACCCAATATTTAAATCTTCCTCAGACACCGTGTACACGGAGCGATACATGGGCCTGCCGACCCCTGACGACAATTTGGACGCTTACGAAGCTTCAGACATAACCAAACTTGCGGACAACTTCAGGGACAAGGACTTCCTTCTCATCCACGGAACTGCAGACGACAACGTCCACTACCAGCAGTCTATGATGCTCGCGAGGGCCCTGGAAAAAGCAGATGTCCTCTTCAGTTCCCAGGTCAGCATCGGAGTTTCTAGCTTAGTTTTTTTCTAGACTAAAGTTCTTGAGCTCGGCCAGACAAAGGCGTATTCGGCAACTATGATAGGAACAGAAGTTCAAATTATTCGTTGAGATATGATTTGTACTTAACTGCTTTTCTGTTGAGTTCTTTATTGTTGGTGATAAGATAGTCATGTTGAGATTTAAACGTCGCTCATGTACATTTTACTTCTCCGGTAAAATTCAATGATTACTTGTAGAGGAATCGCAGAAAATGTTTTGCTTTCACAAAAAATTGATGCTGCAGATAGATAAGATACGAGTGGAGAATGAAGGTCAACTGGGAATAACTGTGCAACATAATATAGTGAAATATTTGACATTTGAGTCACCTTTTTATAAAGGAGTCGGGCCTGTAACTGATTTTACTTTAAATTATGTCAATAACTTTTTTCCTTTCTACAATCAATGCATTAGGCTTCGTATGATACTATTCCCGAAATCAAAGTCTGTTTAACCGAATGATTGAATTTCTTTTTTAACATTTTTTTTGTTTTTGGCAGAGTTACCCTGATGAGAACCACGGCCTGGCAGGCGTGAAGATGCACCACTACCACACAATGGAACATTTCCTAGACAGATGCTTCAACCTCTCTTAGTTTGTTTCAATTGATTATTTCAGTCATGCTACTCTTATTGACGAGCTCATCTAGCATCATGTCCTTAACGCAGAGATATAACGAAACATTTTCCTATGCTCCTCATTTTCCAAAACATGTTTTCCCTAATATTCTTCCCACTTTGTCTTGAAGATGATACAAAAAAAATGTACGAGTATTGTATTTCTTTGTTGTCTTGAAGATGATACAAAAAAAATGTATTGTATTTCTTTGAGTCAATAACAGACATTATTGTTCTAATTGAACATCAAAAGTGAGTCATATTAACGATTACAGTATATCTAACTGATAAAGAGGAACTCATTTTATAAATAAAACATCTATACAGGTCCATAATTAATTCCCAGAAAGTAAAATCTCTGTAGATTCAAAGTAGGTACTGAAGTTTCATTTTTGAACTGGTGACGTACGATTCCTCAAGAAAGTTAGGTGAATGCTATAAGAGTGAAATTCCAATTCAATGTTTTTGGATACAGCATGAGTTGTAGGCAAAACTGTTTTTTTCGCTGTCCAACAGATTGTACTCTTCGTGCATCGGCGTAGATGCCAACTTGTGTGATAGTAAACGTGCAAAGTGAAACACATTTAACCTTAGTGTAATGTAATCTATCAACTTCCTGAAGACACGCAGATGGGAAACATATCTTTTCGAAGATAAATTTTTTGAAGGACAAGTTTTAAAAAGATATTTAAAGTTTTATGTATCGGTCTGTGTGGAAGGGGGTGTGTGGGCTAAATTTTTTGGGTTTATAATAACCTTGTAAATAACTAGCTTGGTGAATATAATTCTTGTTGGATTGGAAGCATAGCATGTATTCGACTAGTTAACGACTTTCTTGATGTTAAAAAGTGCAGAAATTTGAGACTCATTGTTTTCAATTGTTTTGTTGGGAGACATCCCGGATGACGGCTAACCAGTACATCTTAAAGCTTCGTAAAAAATATTTATCATTATGAAACTTAAAGTTGATTCCGCCTTTTGATTGCCTTACTTTATTTCATCATTACTGTCAAACATTGTTCACCGAAATAATTTCATAGATGCCATTCAGATTGGTCAAAAGTTATTTGTTCGTAAGTTGTTACCATTGAGTAGAATTTTTGTTTAACAGTACTGAACTAAAAGCTTATTGTTTCGGATACAAATGAGCTGCTCTGCGCATCACTAGAACATTTATTTCACGCTTCGTCGATTTTTTTTGTACGCTTTATTTGCCAATAAAACTAAGTCAACAGCGTCTGAATGTGCATTTTTCAATGCATTTGATGGAAAAATAAAGATATTGTAGTTTCCACATTCTAAAAACTACGAAGAATTTCGAAAAACGTACTCAATATATATATGAACTGAATGACATAACTTGCAATAATGATGTCAAAGGGTATTGACAGACCCATGAAATGTGCAAGCCGAACATTGTTAGGGGCTTTTCAATAATCCAATGTAATGATCGTTTTGTTCGAGGAGAGTGGAGTTTTCAAAAAATAAGATTATGGAACCGTTGTTCATTCCCATAGAACATATCCGACGAAGAAAGTCTTTATCGTCCTCACATATGGACGTCATCAAAGGTTCGTCGTTTGTACAATTGTAGTGTGTAGGTATTTTAGATGAACAGATTATTTGATAATAAACTCAGCAAAAATCATGAAATCTTTCCATGCCCAATCATTTTACAATGAAACTTTTCCGTGAAAAATGGCTGGTAATTCAATTAGATTAGATAATGATATCAAGTAACCACTACAAAGATATTCTAAAGAGAAAAAGAATTGGAAGGCTTCAATTATTAAGAATTTAAGGGAGCGATGAATCTATGCAGAAGGTGTCCCCGCTCAGCCAGCGCGTAGAAACAGCGAGATCAGAAGTTGTGTAACAAGATAAAAGTTGAACAATAAAATAATAGGCACTGAATGATGGCACAACAGTGAACCGGAAAAATGTTCTTTAGTGAAACCCAAAAAAAATTATTCTATCGCAAAGCACCTTCATGAAACCTATAAAATAAAAGGTAACGATGAGGCAACATTTCTCTGAGTGATCGCAAATGAAAAAAGCTTATCGAAAAAGCATTTTTTTTGTTTCGACCTCATCGAAAAAGGGCAATCAAAGCCCTACTCAACCCTCAAGGCGGGCGTCAGAGGACATAATAGAAGAGCAGGAGGCTAGATAATTAAATGATTTATTATTAGTTAGTTTCAGCCTTCCCTACCACAACAAAGATGTTCAAAGAGGGGAAGGATGAAAGCACCATTTAATATGCAGTTAAAAGAACGCGAAATCTATGCACAAGGTGTGTTCCCGAACAGACTCCCATGCGTATAGAAACAGTAAATTCAGAAGGAAAATCATGAAACAAGATAGAAATTGAAGGAGAAAGTCCGAGGTGCTGAAAAAACAAGACAGCATTGAACTGATAGGAGATGATCAGGTACATAACAACAAATTTATTCTATAATATAAAACAGGCCACCCCACTGTCAGCTCAGGACCACACATTTTTCCCCTGGGAGCACTAAAGGAGGCAAGGTAAGTTATTTATTGCAACAATGTCTGCTCCTGAAAAGTTAGTTCAAATGTCACATAGACCTTGGCAGTCGCGAGTACGTACTAGGAAAATAAATCCACGTACCTTTCCACTGATGTAATTTGCGGAGAATATCGTCGGGAGAGGCATTCATAATTACTGGCTTGCTCAAGGGCAAAATCTGAGGGATGGAAGATGGTGATTGGCTGAAATAACGGAGGAAACGAGAGGGATGGCACGGAAGAAAATAAGGCTAAGCCTGCTAAGCTAAATGGAAAATCGCGGACTACCATAATAAAGGGACTAAAAGGTATGTCAAGTATTTTTTAAAAGTGCTTGAAAATTCCAACAAAATCAACGGAAAAAGCGACAGTCGAAGCGCGTTGGGATTTTGTTATGAACTTAAGTAAAAATCTGCATCGCGCAGAATGCCTTCTACAAATTGAAGCGACCGTGTGACACGAGTATTGAGAGAAAAAACCAGCCACTTCAAGTCGAAAGAGAAAAGTTTATTATTTGCAGAAAAATTGATGTTACACCTTAATGAGGCAAGTATTAAAATCAGAGTGCAAAAAGTGTTTCATGAACGTAATTAGGCATGAATAAATTTCATTCCCAATCAAAATCTTTGAATTATCACAACTTTGGCATATAAGGTGCTACAAATTGATCACGTCAAAAAGTTCACTATGTTTATCAGTTATTTGAAAAATGCCGACAATTTTGAACGAGCTGGGCTAAGTTAAAAATAGTTATAATTTATAAATTTCATTTTCTCATGGTCACCCACTCGAAGGCTTTTTTAAACAATTGAAAAAATATTAAAGGTAATATAAAGATGGAAAATTGAGAAAATCTATACCCAAACAAAATGGGAATTTCGGGTAGATATTGTAATTCACAGCGCGATGTCTCAGAAGATCACACCTTAAATTTTGAAAGTAGTAGCACAATAATATATCAAAATCCACAAAGAATCTTGCAGTTCTTTCAATCTTTTCAGTTTTCAATAGTTCACAACGATTTAGCCTGCCATGAGCAAGTGATGAATTGAAAAACTGATGTCTGAATTAAACTTATCAAATGAATAGATATTTGAAACATGCATTATGAGCACGGGCTATCAGTTTCGTGGAAGAGGTATGTATTTCCGTGAAAGTTGCGATTACTTGAGAAACATTCAAATAAATCTTCTTTTTGATTGTGAATACATCGCATTCATACGCTCATATATTTCGAGTGGTTATGGTGTAATTATCGATAGTCGAGCGTTTGTGGCAGTGAATAATTGGCTTGCCAATTCAGTGAGTGTTGTCGATGGTGTTGGATGAATGGCCGGCCAAACCACATAGAGTACGAATATGCCACTAATTAATTAGCCGAGATACAATTGTAATGGCGGACAATTGTAATAGAGTACTATAGTGCATTGAGATTGTGTGATGGGGCTGAATTCGAGCGTGTATATTCTTAATTTCTATATTTCTATATTTTGTCCCATAACTTTCCTGTGGAAAATCTCTCGTAGTCGAAAAATATTCCCAGAGAAGCCAGAGGAAAATGTAGTGTTCGGTTGTAAGACGGGGCCCTTCATTTTGGTTTGCACTCGTTAATAATCTTAATTGCAGCTTGTTCTGGTTCGTACAACAGCATGTGTCGATGCAAAAGTTTTGCCAATCCATCATGCACTTGCAATAGCCTTCATGATTCTTTGGGAGGTCCGCCATTCCTCCCAACAGAGCCCGCGTCAATTGGCCTCGAGGAAGTATTTCGAAAAAAAGAAAGCCAATTTGTCCTTGGCTCGGGACCCCTCACTTTTGTCCTGGGAACGCTAATTCCCATAGGTAAAATAGTTGTACATCCTCGAGAAACAATGCGAGAGAAGCAGCGGTGCGAATACTGTGTGTGATTAATTTCCTAATGTAGTCCAAACGGATTAAAGTCTTTTCAAATTAGCAATTAAGAAATACGGTTTTTAAATCTTTCAACGCTATCTGCGGTAAATGACGCCAGACGAACGATGCGAATTTGCCGGTAGAATAAAGCAAAGAGGTTTCAAAGAAATCACTAATTAACACCTATGTGCAATTCTGAACAATCTCAGTTGATTCTATAATTAATACTTAGGCGTTTTTAATGAAGTACTAGATAACTCGGCGGTAAACTTGCGTTTAACAAATAAACAGAGGAAAAAATGTTCTGCTAAAATTTATTTAGAAAGGCGAAGCTTTCGAACACCATTGAAAAAATCTATCCCTTCTCTGATCATCAGACGCTAGGCCCACTAACACCAAGTTTGGCAGAATTTTTAAAATCATTCAATAAAATAAATCAACGTCGAATATTCGACAGCCACGCTGGCACAGCCAGATGGGCAAAGCCAGATGGCCACAGCCAGATGGCCACAGCCAGATGGCCACAGCCAGATGGCCACAGCCAGATGGCCACAGCCAGATGGCCACAGCCAGATGGCCACAGCCAGATGGCCACAGCCAGATGGCCACAGCCAGATGGCCACAGCCAGATGGCCACAGCCAGATGGCCACAGCCAGATGGCCACAGCCAGATGGCCACAGCCAGATGGCCACAGCCAGATGGCCACAGCCAGATGGCCACAGCCAGATGGCCACAGCCAGATGGCCACAGCCAGATGGCCACAGCCAGATGGCCACAGCCAGATGGCCACAGCCAGATGGCCACAGCCAGATGGCCACAGCCAGATGGCCACAGCCAGATGGCCACAGCCAGATGGCCACAGCCAGATGGCCACAGCCAGATGGCCACAGCCAGATGGACACAGCCAGATGGACACAGCCAGATGGACACAGCCAGATGGACACAGCCAGATGGACACAGCCAGATGGACACAGCCAGATGGACACAGCCAGATGGACACAGCCAGATGGACACAGCCAGATGGACACAGCCAGATGGACACAGCCAGATGGACACAGCCAGATGGACACAGCCAGATGGACACAGCCAGATGGACACAGCCAGATGGACACAGCCAGATGGACACAGCCAGATGGACACAGCCAGATGGACACAGCCAGATGGACACAGCCAGATGGACACAGCCAGATGGACACAGCCAGATGGACACAGCCAGATGGACACAGCCAGATGGACACAGCCAGATGGACACAGCCAGATGGACACAGCCAGATGGACACAGCCAGATGGACACAGCCAGATGGACACAGCCAGATGGACACAGCCAGATGGACACAGCCAGATGGACACAGCCAGATGGACACAGCCAGATGGACACAGCCAGATGGACACAGCCAGATGGACACAGCCAGATGGACACAGCCAGATGGACACAGCCAGATGGACACAGCCAGATGGACACAGCCAGATGGACACAGCCAGATGGACACAGCCAGATGGACACAGCCAGATGGACACAGCCAGATGGACACAGCCAGATGGACACAGCCAGATGGACACAGCCAGATGGACACAGCCAGATGGACACAGCCAGATGGACACAGCCAGGTGGACACAGCCAGGTGGACACAGCCAGGTGGACACAGCCAGGTGGACACAGCCAGGTGGACACAGCCAGGTGGACACAGCCAGGTGGACACAGCCAGGTGGACACAGCCAGGTGGACACAGCCAGGTGGACACAGCCAGGTGGACACAGCCAGAGGGACACAGCCAGAGGGACACAGCCAGAGGGACACAGCCAGAGGGACACAGACAGAGGGACACAGACAGAGGGACACAGCCAGAGGGACACAGCCAGAGGGACACAGCCAGAGGGACACAGCCAGAGGGACACAGCCAGAGGGACACAGCCAGAAGGACACAGCCAGAGGGACACAGCCAGAGGGACACAGCCAGAGGGACACAGCCAGAGGGACACAGCCAGAGGGACACAGCCAGAGGGACACAGCCAGAGGGACACAGCCAGAGGGACACAGCCAGAGGGACACAGCCAGAGGGACACAGCCAGAGGGACACAGCCAGAGGGACACAGCCAGGTGGACACAGCCAGAGGGACACAGCCAGAGGGACTCTGCCAGCTGCACACAGCCAGATGGACACAGCCATTTGCACACAGCCAGATGGACACAGCCAGCTGGACACAGCCAGTTGGACACAGCCAGTTGGACATTGCCAGAGGGACACAGCCAGAGGGACACAGCCAGGTGGACACAGCCAGGTGGACATTGCCAGAGGGACACAGCCAGTTGGACATTGCCAGAGGGACACAGCCAGAGGGACACAGCCAGGTGGACACAGCCAGGTGGACACAGCCAGAGGGACACAGCCAGTTGGACACAGCCAGTTGGACACAGCCAGTTGGACATTGCCAGAGGGACACAGCCAGAGGGACACAGCCAGGTGGACACAGCCAGGTGGACACAGCCAGAGGGACACAGCCAGGTGGACAAAGCCAGGTGGACACAGCCAGAGGGACACAGCCAGAGGGACACAGCCAGAGGGACACAGCCAGAGGGACACAGCCAGGTGGACACAGCCAGGTGGACACAGCCAGGTGGACACAGCCAGAGGGACACAGCCAGAGGGACACAACCAGAGGGACACAACCAGAGGGACACAGCCAGTTGGACACAGCCAGAGGGACACAGCCAGAGGGACACAGCCAGTTGGACATTGCCAGAGGGACACAGCCAGAGGGACACAGCCAGAGGGACACAGCCAGTTGGACATTGCCAGAGGGACACAGCCAGAGGGACACAGCCAGAGGGACACTGCCAGGTGGACACAGCCAGGTGGACACAGCCAGAGGGACACAGCCAGTTGGACATTGCCAGAGGGACACAGCCAGGTGGACACAGCCAGGTGGACACAGCCAGGTGGACACAGCCAGAGGGACACAGCCAGAGGGACACAGCCAGGTGGACACAGCCAGAGGGACACAGCCAGAGGGACACAGCCAGAGGGACACAGCCAGAGGGACACAGCCAGTTGGACATTGCCAGAGGGACACAGCCAGAGGGACACAGCCAGGTGGACACAGCCAGAGGGACACAGCCAGAGGGACACAGCCAGAGGGACACAGCCAGAGGGACACAGCCAGAGGGACACAGCCAGAGGGACACAGCCAGAGGGACACAGCCAGAGGGACACAGCCAGAGGGACACAGCCAGAGGGACACAGCCAGAGGGACACAGCCAGTTGGACATTGCCAGAGGGACACAGCCAGAGGGACACAGCCAGAGGGACACAGCCAGAGGGACACAGCCAGGTGGACACAGCCAGAGGGACACAGCCAGAGGGACACAGCCAGAGGGACACAGCCAGAGGGACACAGCCAGAGGGACACAGCCAGAGGGACACAGCCAGAGGGACACAGCCAGAGGGACACAGCCAGTTGGACATTGCCAGAGGGACACAGCCAGAGGGACACAGCCAGAGGGACACAGCCAGAGGGACACAGCCAGAGGGACACAGCCAGAGGGACACAGCCAGAGGGACACAGCCAGAGGGACACAGCCAGAGGGACACAGCCAGAGGGACACAGCCAGAGGGACACAGCCAGAGGGACACAGCCAGAGGGACACAGCCAGAGGGACACAGCCAGAGGGACACAGCCAGAGGGACACAGCCAGAGGAACACAGCCAGAGGAACACAGCCAGAGGGACACAGCCAGAGGGACACAGCCAGATGGACACAGCCAGATGGACACAGCCAGATGGACACAGCCAGTTGGACACTGCCAGAGGGACTCTGCCAGCTGCACACAGCCAGATGGACACAGCCATTTGCACACAGCCATTTGCACACAGCCAGATGGACACAGCCAGCTGGACACAGCCAGTTGGACATTGCCAGAGGGACACAGCCAGAGGGACACAGTCAGAGGGACACAGCCAGTTGGACACAGCCAGTTGGACACAGCCAGTTGGACACAGCCAGTTGGACACAGCCAGTTGGACACAGCCAGTTGAACACAGTCAGTTGGACACAGCCAGAAGGACACAGCCAGAGGGACACAGCCAGAGGGACACAGCCAGAGGGACACAGCCAGAGGGACACTGCCAGAGGGACACAGCCAGAGGGACACAGCCAGAGGGACACAGCTAGAGGGACACAGCCAGAGGGACACAGCCAGAGGGACACAGCCAGAGGGACACAGCCAGAGGGACACAGCCAGAGGGACACAGCCAGAGGGACACAGCCAGAGGGACACAGCCAGAGGGACACAGCCAGAGGGACACAGCCAGAGGGACACAGCCAGAGGGACACAGCCAGAGGGACACAGCCAGAGGGACACAGCCAGAGGGACACAGCCAGAGGGACACAGCCAGAGGGACACAGCCAGAGGGACACAGCCAGAGGGACACAGCCAGAGGGACACAGCCAGAGGGACACAGCCAGAGGGACACAGCCAGAGGGACACAGCCAGAGGGACACAGCCAGAGGGACACAGCCAGAGGGACACAGCCAGAGGGACACAGCCAGAGGGACACAGCCAGAGGGACACAGCCAGTTGGACACAGCCAGATGGACACAGCCAGATGGACACAGCCAGTTGGACACAGCCAGTTGGACACAGCCAGTTGGACACAGCCAGTTGGACACAACCAGTTGGACACAGTCAGTTGGACACAGCCAGTTGGACACAGCCAGTTGGACACAGCCAGTTGGACACAGCCAGAGGGACACAGCCAGTTGGACACAGCCTATTGGACACAGCCAGTTGGACACAGCCAGTTGGACACAGCCAGTTGGACACTGCCACATGGCAATGGGCAGCTAGATAAAATTAGTATTAAACACACAGACGAATTAAGAGTGTGGGCCTCCAGTCTATGTAGCCTGTGAGAGGATTAGTCGATGCTCATGCAGTCAAGGTGATATACTCGTTAATTTGATTTACTTCATTACTATTACTACGATCCTGCAACGCACTTTGTTGAAAGAAATGGGTCTAGTCTATTGCTATGGGTCTAAAATATCGGGGCCGAAGTAACCACTTTTCTTCATGACATTGCACTAGCGTAGTTTGTACGCTTCATTTCCGGCACTACAGCATATATATATATATATATATACGCTGGATATCGGTAGCTCGGTTTCATCTTATTCAGCTTATCAATTTTTCAAACATACGAAAATAAAATTTTCGTACATGTTTTTTTGTATACGCACATCTGTTACCAAAGAGTGCGGTCTGAAAAGTATGTTCTGTGGAACATTAATGAAGTATGCTTCAAATGATGAAATTGAACTGCAAATTCACTGAAAGTTTAAAATCTAATTACAGCAGAGCTCGACATTCACGATAATAAAACAGGTTCTTTTGCTTGCAAGCTGGTTGGAATACTCACCCGAGAAATGTTCACGGAGTTCCCGAGGCTGTTACGTTAAAAAGCGAATATACTAGCGGGAGGTCCCTGAAAGTTTTTCACAAATTTGCTCCAATTTTAAAAACATCTGAGCAAACTTTGACTCACCTTTCATTTCTAATTAAATGAGCAAACTCAGAATACGTCTTAAAAAATTGGCATTAGCAGCCAGCGCGGTCTACGCGTCAAGAAACATAAGTTGAGGGAGCAAACGCAAACTTTTGGTACCCATAAACTATAAGGAGAATATTTTAAAGAGGGGTCAATATTAATCGAAATATTTAAAATTTATATTGCAGGTAAAACAATATCAACTAAAGCTTTACTAATTATATTTCGAAAAGCGAGGGTCGTGTTTGTTTGCGCACTGTGATAAAATGCGTGATATATTAAAAAATACGCATTAGAATTATTTGACAAAATTTAGCACGTTGCTTGCAATACGGCCCAACGATGGGTCGCCTAAACAATTTCAACAATCTTTTAAAATTATTGGTATTTAATGCATCCACTTAATATTACATATTTATAAAATTTTTGACCATCAATTTGAGTTTAATATTGAACTTCAGTTTCACCCATCGCGGTCAACGTAAATAAATCAGTGTGCAAAGATACACTCCATATCTAAATTATCCCCTGTCCTAACTCCCCTCAGTCATACTGGGATAGTAAAAAAAGTTGAGCATTTTTAATCTAAGAGTACAAGTGACGCATTAACGAGTCTGTCAATCAAAACCTTACGTTATCACGTTCATCGTGTACCCGTGGTTGTTAGCGGTCCGTTTGGTTAGACAGTTAGTAACAGAATAGGAAAATCGATTTTACTGCTTGAATACATTTTTATCTTTCTTTAGAAACATGAAAAATACAATTGCACGATAAAGGTACACGTCTTCTTGTAATAATTATTTTTTTTAAATGGTCTCAAAACAGATGAACTGTCATTCATTAATACAGGTACTTGAATGAGCACATTTACCTATAGGTAAAAACATGACCAGATGCGCGGGGAATGTGTTAAAACTCGTCAATAGTTTGCTACTAAGTGTTTCCGGTACATAAGATGTTAGTTTTCACATTTCACGAGTGAGTGCGAGAGTCACCCCTATTTTTAAAAATGGTGATAAAAACTGCATTAACAATTATAGACCTATCTCTGTACTACCAAGTATTAGCAAAATATTCGAGAAAATTGTGTATAAAAAAGTGTATTCGTATTTTGAAAAAAATCTTTCCTCTACGACAAACAATACGGTTTTCGTTCTAAGAAATCTACGACACAAGCTGTACTAAATCATTTGCAATACCTTTATTCTAATATAGATGAAGGAAAGCTTGTTTTCTCCGTATTTCTTGACTTTCGAAAAGCATTCGATTGTGTGGACCATAACGTATTACTCTCGAAACTACATTGTTATGGCATTCGAGGGGCTGCCCATGATTGGTTTAGATCATACTTAGCAAATCGGAAACAATACGTTGTCATTGACGACGCAAAATCAGACCCACAGACAATAAGCCATGGGGTTCCACAAGGATCTGTCCTTGGGCCTCTCCTGTTTCTAATTTTTATCAATGATATCATTAAATCTACATCATTCTTCAAATTCATACTTTTTGCCGATAACAGTACCCTTTCTGCGGTCCTTCCAGACCAAAATCCCGCTAGGATGGCGGAGCGTATAAATAATGAACTTCATAAGGTTTCATTGTGGCTTAAAGCTAATAAAAAAAGCCTTAATATCGATAAAACAAAATATATTACATTCTCATACAAGAAAAATATATCTCTCCCACGCATTCAAATTGGCGAAGGTGAAATTGAAGAAACCAACTCAAGTAAATTCCTCGGCATCATAATAGACAAACATCTAACCTTTAAAGAGCACATCGCTCATATTAGTTCTAAATTATCAAAACCTATCGGAATCCTAAATAAAGTTAAGAATTTCCTGCCTGAAACAGCCTTACAAATGCTCTACCGAATGCTCATTTCACCATACTTGCAATACGGAATAGAAGCATGGCACGGAACTGATAAAAATAAAACCAACAAAATTTTTACCCTGCAAAAAAGAGCCGTAAGAGCGGTAAAGAATCTAGAATATAATGCTCACACAAATGACTCATTCAAAAATTTACGAATACTTAAGCTCTCGGATCTCTGCATAATCTCCATTTGCAATTTCATTTACAAAACATTAACAAATGATGGCGACAATAGCCTAAAACAACTATTAACTACGCAAACTGGTCATCACGACCATTTAACCCGAAATAGAAGTAAATTCATGCTTTCTTATTACTTAAAGGCTCGGTCACAACACAGTATCCTCTTCGTTGGAACCAAAACTTGGAACTCAATACCTGCGGAGATCCGTGAAAGTAATTCTTATAAGGTATTCAAAAAAAGTCTTGAGTCTCACTTCCTATCAGATTACTAGTCGTGTAAGATCACAGAGTCAAACCTTGTCCCCTACATAACTGGTCCTAATAATGTAATTTGCCTTGATTAATTTCGCCGATCTTCAGTCTGTTCTTGAATCTTTTGTCGAATGTACTGTTAAATCTAGTCCATATGAACTATATTGTGAAATGAAGTATCTAATTTCGAGTTACTTATCTCATTGATCAGTCTAATGCGTCTCTAGTTTAAGTGAATTAGGTTAAACATTATTGTACTCCTAAGACTAACCTTGATGGTAGGATGCCCTAGAAGTCACTGAACTTATTCGGGCCCACAGGTAGCTATACTCAAATTTGACCGTTGTACTAGACTAAAGAAACATTTTATCTCTGTATCACCTGTGGTAAATAAATTGTTTAAATTGTTTAAATTGTGTTCGGGTTTAAGTTCTAGATTAGTCCATGATCATAGCCCTACACTTAATTTTAGGTGTAGGGAGATTGGGTAAGGTCGCTTGAGAATATTAGTCTTATGCCAGGTAATTAGTATGTTAAGCTGGTTACATAGTGCAGGTAATCAAAACTGTGCCGCTAAATAATTTTCTAAATTCTTTACCCCACGTAATGGGACATATGTGTTCCAGTTGGTAAATAGTTCGTTCACGTACCGGCATAAATGTAAATATTCTGCTGTTTCGCGAACTTTAAAAAAATAATTTTAATCTCAGAAGGTGAAATATTATCGTGCAATTGTATTTTTCATATGTCTTAGGAACGATAAAAGCGTAGTGGACCAATAGAGACGCTTCCCCGATTCTGCGATTTACAACCTGACCAAACTAGCCGTAAAAACCGCGGAGATGCCATGAACATGTTATTTAGGAGCACAGTTCCCACATGCCCCAAAATGTGCGAAAATCTTAGCATATACCAATAGTGGTGCGCGCTTCCACAGTCTACGATTGTAAGCGGGGTGCCTCCTTTGCCGCATGATTTATTTTAAGTACGATTTGATTTTCACATTAATGTAGTACTGCTGAGTTAATGTTTTTGGTACAAGCAAAAAATGTAATGAAATCGATTTAACTACAGTAGCACGTAGTATTCAGTTGCCAACGTACCACTGGGTAAAAATACTGGACTGTGATTAAAATTGCCAGGAAATTAAAGAGATTTAAATTTTAAAAATAGGTTAAAGGCAACTCTCAGGTCCGGATAACAGGCAGAACGGGGAAAAAGCAGGCCTAAAAGTAGGTTTGTTCATTCGTTCAAGTCTCTCACAGACTCTTCACTCTAACATATGCTTAATTAAATTGATACTAAAAGTTTACCTTGAATAAAGGTTTTCTATTTATAATTTACTTAGGATTACTTTCTTTCCCAAGTGTTGACTGTTATTTGAAAAAACATCAAAGAAAGTACAAACCCTGATTTTAAAATTGACCGGCTCTGATTTAGTTTGAACGATTATAGAGACTTATTGCTTCTCAAATAGGATGGAATATTTAAGCCAAACAAAGATCTATTGCTGCGAAGTATAACGAGCAAATAAAGAAATCAAACCAGCATTTTAAGAAAATAGCCAAATAGAGAGCAATTAGGTCAGTTATTGATGTGGCAAAATCGGTACCGAGTAACACTTTGAGGCAGGTAAAACTGAAGTTTAACATTCAATTCAAATTTAAAATCAATTATAGTAAGCTATGATGAAAAAAGAAAATATCAATCGCGTTTTCTGTTAGTTTTGACTGGGAATTTTAAAAAACTGAGTTTGTGACTACTGGTTGGCCAGTAGCATTAAGTAAACTCGCTATGACCAAATATGGTTCACGTCGCAGTCAAAGCATCAACACCAGTGGTGTCTAATCGGCATTTTATGAAACACTAACATAGCACAGAGGTGCATGTTCTCATAAACAATTTCGTTGTTGGAGTATGGAAAATTTTATCTAGCTGCAAATTACTTTTAAAACCAAACGTGATGAACAAACGCCTAAGTTAAGTACAAATTATGCAAACGTTTTGTTTGCGAGATGGACGCAATTGTTGTTTTCGGTTAGAAAAAGCTAATGAATATAAATAAACATGGGCTTCAGTTCCGATTAAGGCCCGCTTCAGTTTCACGTCCAATTCAATAGATGGCGCTATAGGTTAAAACGCGGAATGGTCAAATTGGACCGGCGACTGGTCAACGCCATGGCCTGGTCAAAATTCGGATAATGAGGTGTTCAAGGCAGAGTCCGAACAGGTTGGGTCGAGAAAGGCAAATTTCGGATCATGAGGTGTTCAAGGCAGAGTCCGACCAGGTTGGGTCGAGAAAAGCAAAGCTCGGATCATGAGGTGTTCAAGGCAGAGTCCGACCAGGTTGGGTCGAGAGTACGGTAGAGGAAACAAGGTAGGTTCAAACCAGTCTTTTTTTCGTAGACGTTGTGGTTTTGCTGACGTCACGGCAACGAACCAATAGCAGCGCTCATATTGAATCTGGTAGCACTGCTACCCCCAAATCTGGCTCTACTATTGGCCTAACGACATGGCGTTTTGGTGACGTCATAAAGTTTGTTTGAAATAAAGCCTTTCTATTGGCTAGCCGAACAATACGAGGCGTATTTTCTCCCATAGAAATAACTCTACCTTGTTTCCTCTACCGTGGTCGAGAGGGGCAAAGTTCGGATCATGAGGTGTTCAAGGCAGTGTCCGACCAGGTTGGGTCGAGGAAAGCCAAGTTCAGATCCTGAGGTGATGGTTACCATTGGCTCCGGCTGGTGTAATTGTGGTAAATCTGAAGGAAAAAACAATAATCGATTTTGTAAATTTCGATGCCTAAGCATAGTTAATAAGATCGAAATAAGCAAGTTTTCTTTCATGCATTTTCCGTCTGAAATGAGTATTTTATTAGTTATAGCGGTAAATGACTTACTGCAACATATGACATTGCTTCCAGCGCGATCGTCATCAAAGACGGAACCAAACCTACCGCTACACCTCGTTAAATACTCATTTGACGAAAAAGTGTATAGAAGAAAAGTTGTGTATTTTGATGTTACTACCATGATTCGAGCAACAAAAATTCGAAAATCGATGAGTAGCTGGTCATTCGAGCGCTTTCGTCATCATAGACGAAACTAAACCTACCGCTATAACTCGTGGTATAATCATTTCAGACGGATAGTGCATAGAAGAAAACTTGTTTATTTTGATTAAATTAATTATATTTAGGCACTTAAAAGTCGGAAATCGATTATTGTCCTTTTCTTCAGATTTACCGGAATTTTTTGTATGTTTTGCGGGTCTTAATCGGAACCGTCCCCTAAGTATGCGATAATAAATGAATAATAATTGGTCGATATTCAGTTTAATGTACTCACGGGAATTAACAATTCTGCTGCAATTAATCAATAAAGGAACACATTTAAAACATTTTACAAGAAAGACACTTTCCGCGCTGATGCGTAATTTTCGAGTTATTAAACTTTGAAGTTATAGGAACGTCGTATATAACAGTTAACAGTGAAGAAACGGACTCATAAATATGCTGTAATATGGTATTGACGTGATGATAGGTTATATTAGGCTAGGTAACGTTAGGTTGGTTGAATAAACTAGCTTACGCTAACCTAAATAAACCTAAAAGAACTAAACTCAACTTAGCTATACCGACACATATGGTTCCCGTTCAAATACTGCGCGTGTTCCAACAATGCAGGTACGACGCAGCCAACTACATAATGTTATTCTTACTTGAACGTAATTCATGTTATATCTCGAAAATAATGCATCAGCGAGCAAAATATCATTCATGTAAAACGTTTTTAAATGTGCTCCTTTAGAAATGTTACTACATGTAAAGTAATCAGATAGACCACACTTTTTAAAATTCAAGTTACCGTAATGAAAAAACTAATTACGTAGTTTCACATGTATCGAAATTCAAAAATGTTGAAGGCGCATATTGTGCAGCCCTTCGCATTGCATTACAATATCTGTCACATTATTTTAATCTAACATAGTCAACGTCTTTTTTTCTGAGCTTTCAATTTGTAAACGTACTCGATCAATTGCAAATCGAAATTAACTAGATCCTATGGCACGATTTATTGAAGACTGATCTGTGAATTTATAATCCAAGAGTGACTCGCCAAAGCTGCCATCATTCATTTTCAGATCGTAGGCAATTTCAACTTCCGCCCATACACGTCACTAAATTGCTCATTACCTAGAATAATTTCGCCATTCAGCTTGGCCATTCTGCGTGGAATTCAGCGTCATCACCACAACCAGCCCGTATTTTGCAGAACAATTTCACGCTACGTCAACTGCTATAAATGGTTAGATCTTCGAGTAAAAAAATACAAAAAGAAAATCGGTGCTCCCACTCTGGCTTACCTGCATAAAACAGCATGCTCATGTGTCGTAACAATTGGAATTGTGTTTATGTTACGAGTTATCGTTCACTTCTGTATGAACTGCAAGAATTATTACAGTCAACTGTCCGGCAGTCAGGCAGTCTACAGATTCAAAAGGCGAGCAACTAAGACACAAACCTAAAAAATAAATCATATGGTAGCGATTGAGATATCGAGGGATGATAAATATTTTGATAGTCTTTTTTGATTCCTCATAATTGTTTCTTGCTGTTAAAATTTGTTAACTAACGTGTTCCTCCTTATCAAGAAGTCACCTTAAAGAAGAAATGTGTATTACGAAGACGGATTTAACGAGCGAGGTCCTGTGTCCCGGATATGCTCAAAATGTCGGGCTTGACGAGCATGATAATGAGCATGCATAGGCAACTCGAGCTCTGGCGTAAATAATTCCTTCACATGAAGCTGTTAAAATTCACATTCAACACCTGCAGCACCGTAGAAATGACCTACAAAAACACTTATTTTTTAATAAACGGCAGTGATGTTCTTAACTTTTTGGAGTACAGTTCTCAATAATTTTAGTATTGCAGTTCAACACCATTGCATCATTTGCTCCAATGCAATCCTAACCAAGCTCAACGAACGTGCACAGAATAAAATTGTTGAGTCTCATCAATTATTCTGTCAGCATACTTCCTGGAACTGAAGGTAAACAAAAGCTTGTATAAATTTGTAGAAAAATCGCAAACATCGATTTCAATTTAATAAAACTCTCCTCAACGACTTACATTCAATAATAGAACACAGGATCGATAAATGAAGCTTCCAATCAGCAGATCATTCCTCTAACAAAAGCTCAGCTGGAAGTGAGGAAATCCCCATTTTCTTGTTACTGGCCATGACGATGAAACTATGGCTGAGTTTCGCCAATACTGCGCGCAATCGAAGTGACCCTTTCAGAGCGACACCTTTTTGCTGTGAATCAATTTCGCTCGCTAGTTGAATGAATGCCATTGGTTCTGAAACTGTCTTTCTCATCATCAAATCGAAGCTGAATTGATATTGCTATCAATGTCCTCTAAAATTGGATTTCATATCCAATGTTGGATGCTTAACTTTGTGAGAAAAATAAGGATACCACAGTGTCACTTCAGGTGTTTGTTATCAATACAATTTGTCCTTAAATTGGGCGGCATGTCGGTATTGTTGAACGCGAGCGAGGGTACTAACCTGATGATTGTGTTTAGATTTGAGCCATAAAGCAGGACAGTAGCAAACACTGCTTAGCAACAAAGAGAATATTCTGAAACTTCCGCAGAAGTATCAAATGTACCATTATCAGATGCATGGTTGAACATGCTCTCACTCATACACAGCTAAACGCAATTTGAATCTTAGAAATTAATGACCCATCAAAGAAATACTAAGAGCACTGTGTGTATACTAATAATGCTGGGCTGAAATACTGTATGTTTTAAAAATTTTCAACTACTTTGCTTCATGAACTCTATAAACGTAAAAATTTGAATTTGGAATTGAAGAATTTAAAATACTGTGTGTTCGAATCATTTTCAAATTCGTGATTGGAATTTTTCGAAGGACCTCACTGGGTGCCAACAAAAAGCGTCCTGCTAAACCTCGAGGAAGGTGAGCTTTGAAAAATAACTAAAATTACTTCCGAGCGGCCAAATTCGGAAGGAAAAGATGAGAATAACAATGATCTGGTCTCTTCATTTAAAAAGAAAAACGCGTTTATGGTGCGGTACAGATTGGCAATTCATGCAAATTAGCAATTAATCTCCTCATGCTCAGCGTCACATGACTGCGGAGCGTTGGGTAAATTTAACATTTCTTTTTAGTTGTACCAACTCTGAAGTTATAAATCTACGCATGTTTCATGCGCTTGGACTCATCACGTTGACAGAACGTGGAGCAGATGTCGGATGGACTGTCAGCGGCAGCAGAGGCTTAACCTTGAGACATAGAAAACTCTGATGCATTGCATTTTGCTCGATCCCGGTCAAGGTGCCTCGTTATCTGGAGATGCAAGCGCTGCTCTGCGTTTCATGCTGTTACTGAATTGAACTGCTCATTCAAACAGTGAATTATAATCAAGAGCCTAGTTGAGGGCTTCATGCCTAACTTCTGCGCCTCTGCCAATGGATTCTGAAACCTGCACATGAGCACTGTTGCCTGGATCCTCGTTAGCCTGGCCAAAAACACGCACTTCGCATCCTATTTTATGCTTTGTGGAGCAGTTCTAACAGAAAACGTGCACTGCAAACAACGTGAACGCCTTTGCTACAGAACTACGTCACTACGCCAGTGGCGCATGAGTGTTGTAGTTGAATAGCCTTATCTGTAAACAAGGACGGAAGGCTAAATATCCTCGGTCAGCGGCACTGCTTATTGATACAAAAACTAGCACGCTCCATGATGCTACAGAGCCAGCACGTGACCGTCTCGTGGAGAACTAGGGATTTTTTAGCGTGTCGGGTATTAGAGCCTATTGGGATTTTATTTTATTCCCTCATGAGATGTTTCAAAGTTTCAACTATGTAACCAAATTACAGAAACCCAAAGTTGAGCGACTATTCCTTGATTAGTAGTTTTATTTCCAATATAATAATGTATTTTTTTGTGAATTATGGATCAACCTAATGAACGTGACTCAAGCGTAAGTTTTTGATTTTAAAATTATTTCTTGGATTTGATAATGAGCCAATAATGTCACACTATTTCTTTTAGTTATGTCGAAACAAATTTCTTTGAATTCTCTAGAGCAACAATAACAACTGGAGGTCACCTCCAAAATGGTATAGGATTTAATCATTTCACTTGCTGTGATGATCTTCAACTGTGCGAAACTAGGTTCTTTCTTCGCCTCACCGTTTTCCAACTGTAACTATCGATTCTGTCATCCGCCTTGTCTTTGCAGCAGCTAGTCGTTCCATTCTGGCTAAGGCTGTCGTGCAGAGCGCAAGGCGAAGGCCACAGGACATGCGGAGATAAACGGCATTCTTGAGGAAGGTCTGGCGAGACTGACACGCAACAAACGAGTTCACAATCAAACGCCTGAGGAAAATATTTTTCCTTCATTAGAATTATTAGACTCAAACCGGCCCAACTGAACCTGGCTCAACTGAACGTGTGTGCTCATGATGGAAGAAACGTGTAAGAGATGAAGAGTATAAGAGTTTTCACTTTAGTAATCTTTCCAACATACATCTAGTTTAGGTGAATCAAAGATTAGTGAGCAAGCATATTTATTTAATTCTTGGTCATTATTGAACAGCTCTTAATTTTTTTCAAAGAGTCTTGAAGATACAAAATTTATGACGGTACTTCCATCAAAATAAAAAATTCGTTTTAGCATCATGATTCGACATAATAATACGAAACTCTTTACTGGACTCTATATTTTTTCAAATACTTCAGAACGTCTTTTATCATTTTAAGTAAATTCAAAAAGTAAAAGTAGTAAATTTAAAAAGTTTGTATAGCTGATTGTCTATATTCATACCCGAGGTATATAGTTCCATTCTCCCACCAGCGCATCGCAAAAAAGTTCCAACGATGATGGAGGCTCTGTTTGTTCCTAATTACTAATGCTCGTTTCTATCAGGTGATTTTCCACGCCGCGAGCAAATATGCTCGGTACTTCATTCGGGTGTGCACAAAAGCTTAACAAGTGAATTAGGGCTCAGAAAAATCATCAATAAATTCAATTTATGGAAGCAAAGAAGTGAAGGTGCAGAACCTTACACTAGTGCTTAATGTATGTCTCATGTATTAGTCTGACGTTTAAAAAAAACGGATATAACAAGATGGGGCGAGACGAATGTTGCAAAACTTTACGATCAATGATAAGCTTGTGATCTTATTGAAGCGAAAACTTTTTAGTAAAAGTTATCAGACATTTTGTCAATGCAATATTCATCACGTAGAGTACGTAGAGGATGGAAGATTCGAACTGAAGGCCTATGTCAATGCATGGTCTCTTGCTCTCTCTCAACACACAAACCAATCAAAGAGCAGCAAAAACTGGTTCCCAGATTTACCGTCAGAGCTGACGCATCCTGAACCAGTTCGTAAATTTTAAGCAGCAAACTAACAGAGAAATCAATAAATGAGTTCAGTCTCTTTTGTTGTCAGACGAATGCTAGAAACAAAATAAAAATGAAAAAGCAGAGTTGCAAAATAAATTTATTGCCATAAACACGTAGTTCACAGTGCCCAATACACCATTGCATTGATTTTTCACAGAATTGGTTTCTTCGCATATCCATGATATAAATATGATGCTATTAATTCAAATAGAATATAGTAAAGTGTACTGTTGAATGATTTAATATAATATAATATAATGTAATACGATAAAATATAATATATTATAATATAAGATAATATAATGTACAATAATATAATATAATATAATATAATATAATATAATATAATATGATATAATATAATATAATATAATATAATATGATGTAATACAATATTAAATAACATAATATAATATTATGGAATATAATATAATATAATATATTATAATATTATGTAATATAATATAATATAATATAATATAATATAATATAATATAATATAATATAATATAATATAATATAATACAATACAATACAATATAATGTAATATAATATAATTATACAATACAATACAATATAATGTAATATAATATAATATGATATAATATAATATAATATGAAATAATCATACAATATGAAATAACACAGTTCAGAATATAATGAATATCATTATAATTACATTTATCCTTTATGATTCAATATCATATTTGTTACCACTTGTTAGAAAACTCCAATGACCAAATCAATATGAGCCTAATGGTCCAGAGTGTTGTCCCCTCAAAAATAGTATGTACCACGTAATAATAACCCTTTCCCTCATCCATAATCCATTTAAAAAATTGAATAATTTTCAGTTATGTGAACAGTCATGTCTTTAAATCACAAAAACAATGCGTTACACTAAGTGTCGAGGGCTGGCTCATCTTTTCTGTTTTTCGAACTCGTAAAATGATTGGTTACCAGTGATAATTTTATTGAGAAATAGCCTTACAACATCATGAACTGGTGGTAAATATACCTTCGCAATGCTACATGTCTGGAAGATTCAGCATGTCTCTAGAAGTCGCACTTTGTACTGATACACTTAGGCTTCTTAACTAAAATGTCTTATTTTAGGTTGCGCCAATGGTGACTTAAAAATACTGTGATTGGAAATCATGAAACCTAAACACATGTGCTTATTTTGTAGCGCATGTGATTTTTGTAGCACGTTGAAGATAATTCAGATTCATTGCATCGTACAATTAACCATAATCCGGGATAGAATTTATTCTAGCGCGCATGCGATTAAACGAAATTATGAACCAGCAGCTACTCTACCCTAGAAGAAGCCTTATTAAAAATGTTTACATTCAAGTTAATAACACCGAGTTGTTCACTAAAAGCCACGAAAATACCCTTCAACCACGTACTATCATGCAACTTGTTTCATCAAATTATATACTGTACTTCTTTGTGGACAGCGCTTTGGATATTGGCTGTTAAATATTATGCTCATTTCACCTAATAACGAAAATAAACTGATAGAAAGTTGGGGACATTTTATAACTACTTTGTTTGTCATTATTAAGATGATTTGGCAGCCCTAAGATTCAACAAAGAGGGCAAATTAGGAGGTATCAATATATATTCTCAATTTTGTAAAATTTATCTTATATTCTTGTGCTTTCCTAAAAATATTGTAAAGTTCATTCGAAGCAATTGTTAAATTAAGTAAAATTTTTGGATGATGTAATACAGGAAAAATTATTCGTATGTGAAGCGTAATACTGGTACAATAATATCTACGATAAATAAATTTATAAATGGAGAGCTTTAATCCATCGGCACATGTTCATTTGTGCAGTTTGTGATACATTCTATAAATTGGTGTAAAAAATAGAACATATTTTTGTGTTTCCAGGCACATGAAACGATTTGAAACAGTTTACGTTTACGTATTCCCCTCGACCTTGTGACGAATTTGATGACTTGCACTGACGCACAATAATATAGGCCATTCCATTCAACTCCCAACCTAATGCAAGGTACGAAAAGTCGTGCTGTCATTTCGACAACGGCTTCGCTTATGCAATTTGACCAACTGTATAATTTCCTAAAGGATTCGCATTGCATGAATTCTTGTGCTTCGTGTCACTCTTGCATTATTTGCTCTTCCAAAGAACGAAGAGTTAAAACATCCAGGAAATTCCTGCGGGAGAGCCTAAAAACAATGAGGAGTTCTGCTGAGCTTCATTGTTTGTTTGTTAGCACAAATTGAAACCTGTTTTTTCGAGGTCTTAGAAATATTTTCTGGTTATATGAACAACTTATCTACGTAAAACCCAATAAAAAGTTACAATATAAGTAAAATTCTGAACTCGAGCGAAAAAATCATTGCATTCTCATTAGCAATTTCATTGCTTCGTAATTAAGCATGTAGTAGCATCTAAACATAAGGCACATGAGCATATAAGCACAAGCATAATATATATAAGCATATAATCATAAGCATAATATATAAGCATATAACCATGAGCACAATATATAAGCATCTAAACATACCAAGCCTAGCCATATGAATAACTACTGAATTATTAGAGTAAATTAAATTTTAGTTTCAAATGCCGTAGACTTTTGTTCGAATTTCTTCTTATGTCTGATTTGCCGTTATAATTACATTTGTTGTATGTAACGGCACACAGGTTTGAAGAAAAGTAGAATTTAAATGTATATAATAATGAAATGTTTAATGGGAATTTAATGTTAAAAAGCACGGAATTCAACAATGAATCAAATTAATTAAGTAAGGGAAGCAATTTGCACCATTTTATCAGTCACTTTAAATTTCTGAGCTAGCCGCTCGTTTCCACGCTACTTTTTAAAAGCTTCTCTCTTCCGTGTCAATGCATAAATAACCATTTATTAAACAAATTTTTCACACATCCTAAATCTGAAGTACCTCTGAATGTAACTAATGTGCAAAGACGCATTGAGCATAGTACACGAGTATTTGATTTAAATCTACGGCATTCAAAACTAAAATTTAACTAACTTCAAATGCTAACTAATTATTCACATGCCGGATCGTAATAAAGAATTCTAATAAGCCAAGTATTATTTATCAGAGAATTAAAATTTTTTTAAGATTCTTGAGTTCCCTCGAGGGAATATTATTTAATTTACAACTTGCAAACTTAGTGAGACCATTTCTGGAAAAAATCAGGTGCATTCATTGATTAAACAAACTAATCAAGAATTTCATACGAAAATTAAAACTCAGTAATTTTCATTAGCTCTTAATCACTAACAACCTTTTAAAGATATTGAACAATTGGGTTCTCAAAATATGACAGTTTATCTTTATAAATGAACTTTTTGTAAATTTTTAAGAAACTAAAAACTCAAAACCAAATTTATTTTCTCCATGAAATTCCGTAACAGCTGTTTAAATTTCATTAAATTAGGAAATTAAAACCAAATTTATGTCTAGGAATTATTCGCTAGCGGAAATTTATTGCAAATATCCCAAAATTTTTGTTACCAGCAAATTTCGTGGGAAATGGAAATAAAAGTATTTCTTTCAGTGAATCTATCCCACAGATATGTAAACTTGTCTCTCGAAGACTCTGTCTAATATCTTTAAGTGTCATTTGATATATACCTAAATTAAAATAAAAAGGATGAACCTGCTTGGTAGCTTGTAAGGTATCTCATGTTTGTTGTCTTTTTTGTACGGACCAGCGAAAATGTATGACCTTGTCTCTTTACTACAAGCATCACTATGTGTTTGACACGAGGAAACAGTATTCCTGGAAGTGTTTTTTAATAGTTGATGGTTTTTTTATTCACTTCTTTATTTGGTGTATTGTTTAAATGCAGATATCAAGGTGATGCTTTATTCATGTTCTCTGTACACATCTTTGAAAAAAATCTGCAGCCATCTCACAACGTAAACCAAATAGTAAACAACAGATGCACAGAGCCGTGCGGAGCCTTGTGTAAGCCATTTCACTGTGGAGTTTCTGAACAATTTCCATTACATATTTTCAAGGCACACTAGTTTCATTCTCAGCTCGCTTGATCGAATTGTCATGTAAATATCTTTATTACACGCATTATCTAGAGGGATAATGAAATGTAAAGGGAACGGCAGATTACGATACAAACCTTCACCTGGTGCCACGGCCAGTTGAAAGACAAGGGATGTGATATCTGTGAATTGAGTACGAAAATGCTTTCGTAAATGGGATAATTCACAAAAAAACAAGCTCCAATTTTGCAATTTTGTCTAAATGCATAAACACCTATTCCATTTTTCTAAGTTTATAGAAAAAGGAATTTCATTAAACCACTGCCGTCAAATGTGGGAGTAATCACGAATCGAATGAAGAATGGCCACATAAACTAGATCCTACCATAACGTTCACAACTTTGGCCCCTTACAAAAAATATTGCCATCATTCTTTTTTTCGAATTCTATCTAACTTCATGAATTATCATTTGATCTATACTGAAACGTTATTAATGTAATCTTCATGGAAATAATAACAGCTAGGCTTGAAGGAAATAAAGCAATAAAGCGTTAAATCGATAAAAATTGCAAAAAAGACTCTGAGCTTATTTTGAATACAAGTGAAAAACATTTATTCATTTATGAACATAATGTAATTTATTCACTAGTCAAGTACAATTGGTTGGCTTCAGTTCTCCTGACGATGAGGGCCGCAAAATACCTCTTAAAACAAATTCAAAAATCTCGCATGAGCACGCTTGATAACTCATAACATCGACGGATAATTTAGAACATACCGAAATTATTCAACACTGCTGAATCTATGTCGGGAGCTAAAACTTGACCGGCGTTTACTATTCTCACGCATTTCAAACATCCTGCAAGAGCATCTATTTCTTGGCATTGCGGATTTTGAATATTGTGAAACAGGAGAGTGGGTACAAATCTGATTAGAGAATGGTATATAAGTTCAGTAGATGCATTAAAACTCGTAATCTTAGAAATATTTCAAAGTGATGACTCATTTACCAATGAATTATATTTTCATGATTCCTCTGTAAGCCTCACCTTTCTAACAAAGTTACCGAAGTCCCATTGAAACGAAGAAAAGATCATGTAGTAATGTTTCTTAGAAGCCATTTCAGATGTAAATTAAAGTTAATACTTTCTTGTGGCACTGGCGCAACCTAACATAGGAAATTGGGAATCTTGATTTCATATTTAAGTAGAACGCTAAATTTGAAAATTAACTGCTAGATTAAGCGTAAGAGCAGATGATGGAATTGGATCATCATAGATTATAAACATGGCACTCCTGCAAACGAAATTCTGTTTCTTGGGAAACAAACATATAAACATTTCATATACTTTTGCCAAAAGAAGTCAACTTCTTAGCAAAGAAAAATGAGAGAATGAAAATCAGTTCAATACTGTCTGCGGAAAATCTTTTATTACAACTGCACAACATCTCAAATGTTACGACACTTTTCTATGTAGTTTTTCTTGACAGTTTCCCAACGAGCCCAACAAGAGCTCGTCGAATGTGATGCGATGGCAAATGTTGCTGATTTTAATTTCATCGATTTACTCAACTGTAACCAGGGATAAATATTCTTATACGCAATTATTCGTCACGGTAAATTTCATTAAGTCTCGTACGCTAGAATGAGTACAATTCTAACCAAACAGCTGTGCAGTGTTGCTAAGATCTAGTTGCTTTGACACTATCTGGAAAATTTTCAAGTATCTAAGCGAAAAACACACAAGTAAATGTTGTTCGAACCTCTAAGTTCACTCAACATTCGCCCATTTATCGTCAATTTTACGTAAAAGTGTTTCTAAGTTTTTATGGACGTACTTTTCTCATAAGCACAATAACACAGACACGCACATCATCGTCGTCTTGTAAATAAAACATTGTCCAGTACCTGTTTTCTGATGACTAAAGCGTTCATATAAATAGCGTAAAATGCTCTCACGTAGTATAATAAATTGTTTTTTCAGTCTTCAATCAAGTTTATCTCATGTGCTCCACTGCGCAATAGTTCCAACCGGTCGCATACCACTAGTCATGGTTTCCTATTACAGCCTTCTTTCTTCCACTAGTCGATGACGAGTGATCGGACGTTCCCCCATCATTCCTCTACGGCAAATTGGACTAATTCCAGGGATTATTCAAACCGGTGTCGAAGTTCCAGGCAATGATGACGAGGAGAATAGGCGGTCAGATTCTCACACGAGGATGCAATGTCCAACGCTTTCGGAGTGACAAAGTTTTTGCCGTTTTATACGGCTTTACTCGCTGTCTTATACTGCAAAAATGGCATCAAGGTCAGAGTAGAGTTAACGTGTTGCTCATCAAATGCACGGTTTATATCAGGAAAGAAATAAAAAAAATAGAAAAACAGTATTGCTTGTTACAATTATGTTATTGTTGGAGTTCAGATGCGTTCATGACGTGGAATTCAAATGATTGATTAAGACAAATAGGATTGTTTGTGGCGAAACTTGTGAATAGATGAATTGTTTTACAAGGGCCTAATCTCCAATGTGTGAGCTTCAGCGTTTGTTCAGAGTCTTTCTTACATAGAATGAACAATCCAAGTTGAAAGAAATCGATGCTCACTGTGTCAATCTAAATTTGATAGAGTTGATATATTTTGGCCAGTAAATGTGATTTGGCTTTAAACTCATGTTGTAAATCTTTTTTATCAGTATTTAAAGTTAGTTTCCATTCGAAAATAAATAAAACTTGAGTTTCAAAATCCTTTTCAAACAGTTGGTCGAATGGTTCATTAAATTTTCCAACGTACTCTAAAATAATCTCATTGTTAATTCCAAACGACACTTTGGTAGGGGGTGTAAATCATTTTGATTCCGTAACAAGTAGAGGTACTAAGTTTCATGACAGCATCTAGTCAATAGTAACAGCTCAAACTGAAGCTAAAATTGCGGTAATTGGTCCATGAAATTGAATCGCGTTGTTGATTCGTTATCCTGAACTCAGCTGTCATAAAAACATCGAACTGAGGACAATGAATCGCCCAGAGGTGCTTTAGCTCTTCATAATTATTGATGCAGCAGCTCTCACCATGACGCTTACGAATCCTAATTCGTCGACAGTGCAGTGATTTAGCATTATGTTCCAGTGGCTGTGTGTTCACTAACTTCAAGATGAGTTGTGTAGCGAATGAGTGTTGTGCATTTTACTTGGGCACAAATGTGATGACATAATTAAGGGAATTTGTAATGCTATTGCCTGCACACAACACCTGTGACAAATACCAAATAAAGATTTGTGATGAGGTTAATCCATCTGACAAATGTGAGCGCTCAAAGCAGTAAATCTGAAAGTTCTAGCTCACGATATTCCTCAAGTTTAACTTAAAATATCATAGTAAACAAATCCTCACTGAGTTAGGATAGTTCGAGCGTCAACATATCCAAGAAACAGCACAGTATTCTTCGTTTCAAAAGAGGATACGGAATTTCAATATCGAAGTCTCCTTGCGACCAATGCACCATGCACGGCAATGCACCTTCCCATGCGGCAACCGCCGTCGCGCCTCAGTGTGTTGCAAGGGCTCGACCGTGAAGGGGTGGAAGTGATAATGTTCTTTCTCCTCAAGTGTGTTGAACTTTTAATCATAAAACTGGCATGAAAGTTCAGTAGTTCTTTGAGTCTTGCAAGTTTCTGATCGTATTGATGTAGAAGTCAAGGCTACGTGATGTTATGGGGTATGGGTAATAACACGGTAGTGAATAATTACCGTTATTATGTTTTTGCTGCGGGAGAGTTTTGATTCATTGTGTTCGCGTCTCTAGGGAGATTTATAGTCTAGCCATTAGAGTAATGGTCTTGCCAGTCTGTTTGACGTTCAGGTCAGTTTTCTAATTTAGTTATTGCTGCTCTGGAATGGTAAGTCAAATTAGATTTTAATCATAAAAAAGAATGACCATTTTCAATCGAAATTAAAATTAAATGCATGCGACAATGTATTTTAACTCAAAAAAAGCCTTCTGAATTTTGGTAATGGAAATTATCTGTGTATTAAAACAAATCAAAGCTAGAATATTCTTTATCGTCTTGATGAGGATCATTTGTATTTTTCCCTCACAGATTGTAATTTTTATTCAAAGTTCTACAATGCATGACAATAAACAAGGAGAGCGTAATAATCTTCAGAATTTATGCGAGCAGTAATTAATAAAACAGATTATAAACAGCATCCTCGAGGTGATTATCAGAAAATTAGCCTTCAACTTCCGAGCTTTCTCCACATGTGTTCGATCATGGTTTTGCTTATGCTAGACAAGTCCCTCGTCTGATTATTTGTTTTCAACTCGAAATTGACATAGATTTTGATTTACAGTGGAAGCTTAGTTTCCAAGCGATTTTAAGCATATTTCTTTTTTTGCTTCCACGTTAACCATCCTCTAGAAATACTAACTTATTGATCTGTACTCAAAGAATAATGTGTCATTAAGGACGTTGACCTGAATAATTCAAATATAACGCTTAAATAACATTTAAGCAATGGGATCACCACTTTAAACACGCAAGTTTATTCATTTTACTCTCGAACATTTGTTAAAATCGGAAATTAATGCTTTGATTTAGATTGCTTTGTTGTATACCTATTTACAGTCAGTGTTTATCAGACCTGACTTAGAAATGAAGCGAAGTATTTTGGATTTACTTGTCTTTGCTCAGCTCTCATGGGATGAATGTCTGAAGCCGCGGGCACCTGAAAGCCATACTTCCTTTCGAGATTTGATTGAGATTATTCCATCGCACTTTTGTTGTAAAGCGCATATTTTTAGTGCACAACCGTTTTTTATTTCACTTTTTAAAGCTTTTTTGTCCTTAACACTTCAAACCTTTCCGAAGATTTAATCGAAATTTCGTATTAGGCTTTAGTTGCATTCATTTTCTACGACGCCCCACTAATAGATGGGATCATTAGATTTCTCCATCGCAGAGGGAGAAATCGTCCTTTGAGATATTTTCGCTTAAGTAAATTATGAAAGTATTCCATAACGAATACAAAATTAATGATGCATCTGGCCAGCAGCTCTGTCCACGATCTTTGCAATACTCTTTCGAACTCTTTCAAATACAATGCAATTTTCTGTGTTCACGGCACGCAACGACGATGATTGCTTATTTGCACTGATGACCTATTTGACAACTGCGAAATTTGAAATAAATTCTTGCGTATTTTTCTTTTGCCACATTGCAATGAAATTTGTGTAGAAGCTCTGATCCATCTTTACTTGTATTATTAGGGAATGTTTCAGACAAATTAAGATGCAAAATGTACTGTACAACTAAAACGTGTCTACTCAAAGTAACTGAACTAGTAACCCAGTGGCTAGTAAATGTAATTTTAATATTTATTTTAAAATTTACGTAGCTCTCATGTAGATTTTTTAGCAAACTTCATACACTTTGGTACAATAATGTATGTAATAAGATTTTCTTTTTGAAATGCTTTTCTCACTGGGGTTATAATAGAGGTGCGTATCCATGAACATAAAATGATTTTTTCAGCCCTAAACCACTGTTACTTTAGATTTATGTCACAAGAATATTTTTCGATAAATGACTCTATATAAACTTATTTTTGATAAATGACTCTAAATAAACTTATTCACATCTGTTTTTATGCCATGGTAGATGCCATCAACTGAGGTGTCGGTGAGCAAAATGGAAACAGAATTTACCTCACTTGCGAGGCCCGTTAATGCTTAAGTTAACGTCCTAGATTCAGACACGTCACCCCAATGCTAGAACGAATGTTTTTTTTTTCAGGGAGTGTTTATTTCCCTTTCTCTAAGTTTTTAAACAGAAATTTTTCAAAACATTAGTGAAATTTTTTGTTGGGGTTTATTTTTTTCAAGGTTTGAGGAATACCGCTGAATGCAAATCTTTCAAGTCAGATTAGATAATTCTGAAGGGATTATCGAAAGTATGTGAAAACAGACGAACAATGATAACAAAGGTACTTTTTTGGATTTCTACTTTCTCTCATAGCATCAGTGTAATTCTCTGATTGCATGTAATTCAAAATGATTCACTGAAAAAAATGTCAAGGTAATTGACCTGATTTTCAGATCACAGAATCAGCAAATAGTATTTTTTTTTCTGAAGATGCATGCCGCAAGTTAGAGCTTATGAGGCGAAGCTAATTTTTCTTACTATTCCGTTAAATGAATCTAACTTACACTTCGTAGGTAAATCGTTAATAACGCTGCGACGCGTAAATAATTATTCTTTTTAGAGTCGAGCGAAATAACATCAAAGTTCCGTGGATCTTCATCATATACATTTAAAACTCCATAATGCGAATTACAAATTACTGAGGGATTTGCAAGATTGTCACTTGATTTGTACAAAGTAACAGAAGCAGCTCGAAAGGAAGAAATGCAGCAAATGTTGCCAGAAACTTTTACACGTGACATTAGCTTTCTTGGAGAACTACACCGGCAGACCAACAGAAGTAGATCGTCGCCTAATGCTACTTTTGAGCTACAAAGGATTAATTGAGTGCCCTAGGGTGCCTGAATGCATCGGAATTGAATTTAAACGAATTGCAAATTTCTACCTAAGGAAATAAAATGATACAAAGACACGCGAACATTCACTTTGAGGCCAAGTAACAAACCATGCTGTAGATGCAAAACCTTAATCCGACAAAAATACAATTAATTTGGGCCACCGTGGTGTTTTGCCAGCCAAAATATAATCAAACTTGATGAGGGATGTACAAGTATGTCTGTCCAAACTGCTCCATTGGTCAACTCGGGTCCCAAAAAAACAAGGCTCTTTTGTCTAGAAAAGAAAGATATCATGTAATCCAAACTATGTACAAAAGGGTTATAAAATAGGCTAGTGTAATGTGTAAGATTGTACATAGGTTATCAAGTAAATGTCCGAGTTTATTTGAAAGTCAAAGTCATTTTGAAACTGACCAAACTAAAATTGTGAGGTATATCTTTGCACCCATTGTCATTACGAAAGACAGCTGTCGGAAAGAGACGTTCTAAAATTGGTAGGCGCCGCTCTGTTATTTCAGTGGAAATCTTGCAGCTGCAATTTTTAATTCTTTCCATAATTTTCTTCATTCGTTACTACTTGTAAATAAGACGTGCTCATTTGATGTTAAATTTAATATTCTATTATCAGCGAAATATACATCATGATTACTAAATAATAGTAACCGTTCTTCCAAATTTACTTTTAAACCTATTCAGCTCTGTAGTAAGGAGCAACTCTTGAAATAATTTCCTCGGTGACTTGATTTCTTCGGTGCTAAAACTTTTTACCTATTTCATCCACTTTAAAATTTTAATTGGTTTATCTCAAATGTGATACGAAAATCTTAAGTCTTCTCTTACTATGAGAATAGCTCTAAAATTTAAGGGTGAAAAGCCTTAGTGGACTACTTGCAATGGATACTGATGCAAGTAGTATACTAAGTTCTCAATTCTTATTTTTAAGCTATGCACCTAAAATGAGAAAAAAAGACATGCAAGTTCAGCCCGTGCATCACACACAAAAGCGCTGAGATTAAGCCAGTACTCGTTTGGTGAGTCAACTGTGGCAACCGCTCATTCATAGGTCACGGTAGCAGTCTGGCAAACAGCGTGGAATTGTCCGGTGGGTTCTCTGCAATTTGCAGAAGCTGAAGGCCATTCTCGCGATGGAGCGATGGAAAGGATTCTATAAACGAGAGAAATCCAGACATCCGTGGAGTGAGCTATTGTATCTAGATTGATATCCGAACTCACCATTTTAGGCTGGACATGTCTAAATTTGAGACCTGAATTACTCTCGAATGCATGTAACAAGAGCGAACGGAGGTCGCTGTCGAGACTAGGTATACAATTCTGTATACTTAGCCATGTTCATAGCCTACCTTTGAAGCAATGATGGAGTCATTTTCGTTTTCTATTATTGAAGTGAAGTTTGATGAGTTATTTTCGTGAGGCTATCATTGAAGGCTTTAATGTCGGTAAGTATTTAGAGTGACCAAGGACGAATGATTGTGGCCTGCTGCCGGCTACCCTCCGGTAGGGAGGAGGAGCCTGGTATATGTATGTATGTAAGCATTTAAATATCTAATGAAGCCCATATAAAAATTTTTATTTTTTACTTTTTCGGAGTGATACGTCAGTTCTTGTCTGCCACGACTCACACTATAGAATCTGATTCGATTCGTAACGTAAAAACCTTTTATTGAAACATCTGAAATCAGTTTCCGATTAATACTAAGTTCAAACAATATTACATTGTAATGTAAATTACGTTCGTTTTAGCAATTTAGATACTACTTTTATGGCAAGTGTTTGCAAAAAACTTAGTTTTTTAATCTAGCATTCTTTGATGAGGTAGCATTACGCGTTGAAGGAGTCTAACTAAACAATAACTAATTTAAAGCTATATGAGCATTTTTTTTCTTCCAGTCAGTGAACTCTATTTAGGCCACCACAACAAGGATTGGATTCGAATTGTACAAAAATTCAATGATGAAAACTCAAAGTGCAACAATGGGAATTTACGTGCTAAAATTTGTCCCTGAAACCATCAATAGCTGTAGTTATTAAAAGAAGCTGCCTAATTTAACCTGCTTTATACGAGGCGATGTACAATTCACGTGCGCAGTAGACGATCATTCATCACTTATCAGGAAGATAAAGGAAAAAATAGAAGATAATTATAAATAATACACTGCATCCATTCATCCATTCTATCGATAACAAAATTATTTCCTTCAGCTCTTTTCACCTATATTACTAGTTCGAATAATGATGGACAGAACGACGCTGATTCTCAGTTTAATTTGTTATTCCCCTGATTTCTTCATAAAATTTTATGGAGTGTATCAAATCAGACAACCTTTGATGCACGATTTTGTACTTTTTACCGTGCATGCAGCAAGAGCGTAGCAAAGTTGGACACTTATGCAAGTACGACATTAATTTTAGATATTCCAAATCGTGTACCATGAAAATAAAATTATTTGACTTTTAAATTATACGCGATGCATTTCTGTCCATTGTTTGATTTAGTGAGCAAGAAATGTGATGAGCAGAGCACTTGCGGAATTCTCTGATGCGTTTCAACAAACCCAAATATCTCCTATTCGTTCCAACTAATAAAATCTATCACAATTAAAGTGTTCAAGGGTTTCTTTGATAATTTCCACACAAACTCAAATTTACCTTCTCGTAGAACTGCCTCTCTCTATTAGTCTTCCCACGTCCATGGAATGTGCCCTTCGTAGATCAAGAATAACGGTAACGACTACTGAGAATGCTAGTCTAAAATTTACTGGAAAAAAAACAAGTCCAGTCACTCAAGCCCTGGGGCTGAGCTCCAGGCAGGAGCACGATGTTGTTTTGATCTCCAGCTTCATTTTCATGGAACTTATCATCGAGAGCGGCATGCTCTCTCGAATGAATTAAATGAGAAGTTAGATGTTGAAATTATTTTGCAGATTAGAGTGCACGCCTAAGTGGTCATAATTTATTGTTTTTCTCTTATTACTCATTTACATTAACACTATACTGTCTGAAAATTAGCAATGGTTTGAGCACTTTTTATAGAGTGTGTAGATAATTAGGTATGCAGAAGAGATGGTATTGTATCTCTACAAAAAGTGGATTTATGATTTTAAATTTTATAATTTATCAAATTCTTGTAAATCAATAGATTGTTCTCAATTTTTTTGAACAGAATTTATTTCATCAGCTAAAAATATCTGTATACAAACTACTCAAAGTGAGTATCGATTTACACTACTGATAAATATAATTTCAAAAATTGTATTTACGCATAGAATGCTAGAATCATCGCTGGAGTTACGATCAAATCGAGCTTAAATATTTGTGAGGAGATAAGGAATACTAAAACAAAGAGCAGAACGCTGGAAAAATAATTAATTCTGAAAGTCAACGAGGTGAACAACCATGATTTTTCGTCATGATTCCTCTAATGAATTTCTATCAATATTTCCACCATTATAATGTTATAAATACCGACCAATGTTTAATTATCATCTTCCATATGTTGCCTTCCAAAAAAGCAATCTCTCTTTCATGAGGTAAGATTTCAATATAAGAGTCTTTGCCGAAATAAAAGCTAGGAGGTTTGCCTGACATCACGCGGTCATTTGATCCCAAAATTAGTACAATAAATTTCCGAATGCGTATTTGAAAATTGAAGACCTGGATATCACAATATTACCATAAACTGAATTCTTCCGAGTGAAATTCTGATCGCATATTGGGGAGCATAGATATTTAATTGCAACTTACAATCAGCATTCCAAGCCCAGCCAGATATTTTTGAAAAACTTTTAGCAATTCGAAAGATGTTCGATTAATAAAGTCCAGAAAAATAAGCATGCAAAAGATATTGAAACACCAACTACACAGCTTAAAATTAAACGATCAGACCGCGCAATGCAGTCAAAAATTGTAATATTGCTAAAAGTATTTGATTATTTTTCGATTCAGTTAGATTAAGATGAGCTAACGCGGGAATTTCATGTAGACGTGAACGAAGCATATCTTCAGCCATGTAATGCTAAAAAATAATAGAACTTCAGCATTCCGCAATAGCTAGAAAATTCAATTTCAAGTTATTTGCATTCAACTAGGTTACAATTACTGAGTCAATGCTAAGGATGTTCTATTTCAATGCGTAACGAATTTCAAACTACAGTTGCATGTTATTTGAGTACTAACAGAGAAGTGTTTGCTGTTCGTGTAAGAGGTACCGTCGCATCATTGTACAAAATAAGAAAGATGTAGAAAAGAATAAATGTTAATGTAAAGAAACGATGCGATTAAGCTAACGCAGAGGGGTCGTTTGTAATGTTGCCTGCAATCTTATCGTGATTAATTTTATTATCATCTTTCATCTAATATTTTAGACCATGCAAAACACACATGGAAGCACAATGAAAAGAATTTAGACTTGGCTTTGTGTTGGGTTAAAAAAGAGAAATTCCTAGGTGCATTATTCGTTTCATGAACAATAACTGTTAAACTTACTCACAATAACTTATTAAGGGCTGAAATCGTCGACTAAGTAATATTTCGTTGCAACATTTTTCATGTTGTGCTTACGATTTCTTTTCTCTTATTTGTAACGCTTTTTTAGAAGCTGGATGGTGAAAGTCTGAGTACGTTAACTTTTGTTTGAATTATGCGAACTTTAATAATTAAATATTATAATTTGATTTGATTGCTGCGTCGCACTTGACTGGCAATAAAATTTATTTCTGATCCTTTCGGCAATTTTAGATTTTTTTTTACCATCATAGCGCTACATTGTGCACGACTGATCATATTTTCAGCTTTATCTTTGCCAAGCGATTCGAGTGAAACAGTTTCTTCGCTCATCTGGTCTTACCGTTTTGATGAATTCTTGACCAACAATAATGGAATTATCTCAAACTTTAGTTCATGAAATGCTTCATTTCAACGTGTATACATCGGGATATTTTCTGGCATCTCTGGTAGAATTTCTTACTCTGACACGCATCGGTGTGCATATGTGGAAGCAATTTGTGCAGCATGTTTTTTCTCCCATGGCTTACGCTAATTAGTTATTACCGTGCAGTGAATTGTGGCTAATTTGAAAGCGTAGCTATGTTATTTTAAATTATATAATTTTTGCCAGCTTTCTTTCCTTTCTAGCCCTCGCGGGAGAAAAGAGAAAATAGTGATGAGTGTGAAGCTGGACTAGCGACGCAATAACAATGGGCCAGTGAAGTGAAAAATTTAACAAGTAACGGGTAAAAAAAACTAGGCAAGAATAAAGCGCAAAACAATATTATTTTGCTGAGAATCTTAACAAACTACAAAGGTAAGTACAGAACTTTACGATAATTTAAATATTGCATTAAAATATGGATTACTGAAAACGATTGTCGCATCTTATTGTAAGATTTCACGCATCTCTGAAAACTATCCTTAAATTGATATTGATAACATTATTAGAAGAAATACGTTTTCTAAAGATGTCAAAGAGATTTCCCGGAAGATTATAGAATTTTTTGAAAAATTAACTTAATTTTAAAGAGACTTTGTACGGAAATGAGGGCCCAAAAATATTGGAATATTGCTGAAAATCAAATCTCAACAAATACTTTATTCTAGGACGCTTAACCCTACATACACGTTGAGTTACTAGATACAAGAATTGTGGAATTCCTGATCCTTTTTTACATACTTGTGAGCATTCCATGCTATCATAAAAAAACACGCAAGTATCTTTAGGTCTTTTGAAATCGTAGCTTTCTATGGATGTTTTCCGAACAATATTCTATCACAAAATGACACTCATACGGAACGATAAATGGAACGAAGTTCATTAGTGTATTTAAACATCATTTCCAAGGAGATTCCGAACGCAAGCAGAATCCCTTGATCTAAAGGTTCTCCAATCCACTTGGATTGCTATCGAAACTCTTTACCTCAGTTGTGTCTAAAAATGAATACTGCATTATGTAAAACTAATTCAGAATGTCCATGTTAGAAGATGACAAATATTAGAGAATACTTGTATTTTTTAAATTATTATTTCCTAGGACAATACCAGCGCACCAATATTCCCTGATTGAAAGATTCATAAAATAATGAGGATTTTCATCTTCAACTTTTTACTTCAACTGCATTTAAATATACAGTAAGTGTTGCATCATATAAAACTATTTCAAAATTTCCACGCTAGAAGATGACGGACGTTGGAGTGCTGTACCATGTAAAACAAATTTTCAATTTCCACGCTAGAAGATGACGGACGTTGGAGTGTTGTATCATGTAAAACAAATTTTCAGTTTCCACGCTAGAAGATGACGGACGTTGGAGTGTTGTATCATGTAAAACAAATTTTCAGTTTCCACGCTAGAAGATGACGGACGTTAGAGTGCTGTATCATGTAAAACTAATTTTCAGTTTCCACGCTAGAAGATGACGGACGTTGGAGTGTTGTATCATGTAAAACAAATTTTCAGTTTCCACGCTAGAAGATGACGGACGTTGGAGTGTTGTATCATGTAAAACAAATTTTCAGTTTCCACGCTAGAAGATGACGGACGTTGGAGTGTTGTATCATGTAAAACAAATTTTCAGTTTCCACGCTAGAAGATGACGGACGTTGGAGTGCTGTACCATGTAAAACTAATTTTAAATTTCCACGCTAGAAGATGACGGACGTTGGAGTGTTGTATCATGTAAAACTAATTTTCAGTTTCCACGCTAGAAGATGACGGACGTTAGAGTGCTGTATCATGTAAAACTAATTTTCAATTTCCACGCTAGAAGATGACAGACGTGGAAGTGGACCCCCTTCTGACGGAGGCCCCTGTGGCAGTGGACCCCTCCGCTCTCTTCGAGGAGGCGGCGGCAGCTCGGAACATCACGCGGCTCGAGGGCGACTTCGGGATGCTCAAAGAAAACATGGACGTCTTTTTTCTCCTCGTCATATCCTTTAATTGCTTCTGTGAGTTCTGTGCTTTCGTTTACTTTTATGACTCACTTCCAATGCAAAAGTTTATGCTTACTTGTTTCATTTATGGTGGTCATGTGAAATTGCGTGCTATAATTTCTAAAGTGATCTCCAGTGAAATGTTTTTATTTTTATTTCCACCTGTACGTTTCTAAAATCAAAACTTAATTCGAAAAAATATTAATATTCTCAAAATGTTCTTCCGAACGTGTATTTGTAGTGGCTACGCGGTTTTAACTCAATCGGTGCATCTCGAATAATGGTTGTTTGATTTTTCTCATTAAAACTATATTCAAACAACAGATCGTGGGAGGAACCTTTTAACTTCATGGCTGTCCAGCGATTGATTGAGCTCAGCCAAAGCTATTATTCAAAGCTCATCTTTTTTAACCTCAGACGAGCGCATCTATGTAGGTAGTGGTACGCCAATATTTTATTTTTACAGTTCTACTGCACCTGGTTTTTGTTCCTAAAATTCTTGCGTCTTACATTCTGTTTTGTCCGACACAAATGATTTACGTTTTCGGAATGCGGATGCAGGATTTTTCATCATAATTTTTCGTGACTCCGAGTGAGAAGGGAAAAATCAAATTAAAAAAGTTAAAAAATGTTGAGTTTGACCAAAGTGTTGATGTCTGTGTGAGTTATCATCATAAAATGACGCATTCCATAGAACTACTAAATCCTTCATGTTCAAAACGTGTAAAAAAAAGAAACATGTCGACTGTTCACTAGAATTTTGTTCTCTAGCCCTGCAGTGTATGTGGGTGTTGCTATTCATAACTCAGTTAACGAGTCAAGGAATAAAGGATACGAAAAAAATTATATAATTGGATCTAACTATGTTTCATTTTCATACGTCAATTTGATTAAACAATTCACCTACGAAAACTTTATTCTCATTTGCGATACTCCCACCTTGAATAGAAAAATTTTATTGACCAGTTGAAAATAATTCGTAAAACTGGCATTAATTTTATATTAGCACATCATGATTTGTGGACTGCATATTGACTTTCTCTTCGTATTGCAACTCTCTAGGGACATGTTTTTTACCGGAATGAATTTGTAATTGCAAAGGAAACATTATAGAAGTTTAAGCGCTTTGATACAATTTTTGTTCTCGACTATATATCTATTGTTTTTCATTTTTCATGCTTAAGTATTAAATATCAAATCTTATCAACCTAAAATATTGGCAATGAATAATGGTCAATTTTTTTCTGTTCGTTCTCTTTTAATTAAATTAGTTTATATTGAATTCCTCCAGATTCTTCTTTTTTACCGAAGGAATCAATTAAATTCCTTTCTATTCTTCTTTTGCTTCGAAGTAGTCAATTAGTAGAGTTATCAGCGAAGTAAGTCTAATTTTATGTACCTATTAAAACTTTGACCGTGAGGTGAGCCACCGGTGATACACGGAGGATATTTTCGTAATACCGCTGACCGACCAGTAGTTACAAGCTGAATTTTCAAAAATATACAATCAAAACTGAATGGAGGCATGATTTAGTTATTGTCTTCTATTTTCAACATTGCTCATTACAATGGACTTTAAATTTGAGTTGATTGTTAAACTTCAGCTTAACCTGCAGCAGTCAAGGTGTTAAATATCTTAGGCGGTTCATTTTAATTCACAGTACCAAAACTTCCCTGGTAACTCCGTTGATAATTTAATGACTTACTATGATAAACTCAGTTACTCTGTCATTTCCTTGTATTTTCCTGATTGGAGATTTTCAGGCTGGAGATGCAATTCCCATGACAAAACGGATTATTTCAACTCAGACATTGATCATTTGACTCGAATTTCTGATTTTGTCACCTTTGTTCTAGTAAATAGTAATAACGTAACATTTGCTCATGGAAATTTCGTATTCTGAAAAGAAAAAAATGCATGCGCCGGATATTGTTTTTTCAAGTTTCGGAGCTGAACTGGGGGAAATTCTAGGGTTTAATTTTCCTTCAAATCTATGCATTCGAATTCCATTAAACATACGTGGTATTAATCAAAAAAATTACAGCCTTTCATCATCGAGGTTTGAAAACTTCTTTACAGTCTGGTTGGAGATTCATTCTTCAAGATCATTCACGATTTCAAAGACAATAATATTTCTGCATGTGTTTATTTTTTTCATTTCGTCATTATTGAAACAAATTTTCGATAACTCCAATGGATTTTAGTTTTGTAGAGGAGCTTGAAACATTTAAAGCTCTGTGTAGACAAGTACATAGTATTTCTGTAAGAACAATTATGCTCAACGTTTTTCAGTTGTGGGCCAATGAACACGAATTGATAAATGATTCTGAATCATCTATCTATGATACTTCTCAGTCTTCCTGACGAGCTTCAGAATTACGTGAATGTATATCACAGAAGAATGAAGGCTAGCTCAGCTTAGTGCAAAATAATAGGAAAAACAGAGTGATAGATAATAAAACTAGTCTCGGTCAAATCGATAAAAACAATTGCAAAACCCGTGGATCATTTTTGACACATCTGAGAAGGATGATCGGTCGTTCAAGGTGAACAAAAAACCACCATACTGTAGATTAAAACCAGTTTTATGTTGGCAATATCTAATAAGCTCTAATAATCGAGTTATATTTTAGGAGGCTATACTGGCAAATTGGGTCTGGACGGCATGTAGGGGATGAGTTATGCATGGATGTTCAACCTTCATAATATTTGCTCGTTGGAGTGAAATTTTTTGAGTTGATCTACGTTCTCTGGCATCGTAACTTTTCATAAGCATCTTGGTTGTCGGTAAACGTACCGGTTAATCCAAAATTATCTAAAATGTAAACTCTGGAACATAAGCAATACTGCACTTATCGTTATTTCACTAATATTCTATCATTTGAATAAATTCTGTTGGTTAGACACGCTGCCAATACTTGCAGTTCGTTTATGCGATAAAACAACTTGAGCGACTGATTGTATTGCACCCTGCAAAAATGTGCAAGCATTTAAAGCATTTTTATCTGATATATTTCTCAGAGAAATCATGACAATAGAAATAAGAAAACAATGTTAACTGGTACTGAAGATTCGAACTAGTACCAAATACGCTCTTTAGTTGATAGAAATCAGAGGAAGAGAAGTAAACTTTGGGAAAGAAGTTTTTGTAGTGCACCCGGCGATTTGATACATAGTAGACATAAAATCCTTCGTCACAGCCCTTCGAAAACCCTTTTCAAATTCTCATTTTTGCGTCAGATTTAACTTATGCGAACCAAAAACTCATGATAGTTTAACTTGATTCTAAGCTTTGAAGTTGATCAATGAAGTTCTGAGTAAAGTGTTTGATGAAGATAATGTACGCCCTCATCTTTTATCAATGAATGGAGAAAATTGAGTGAGGAATTGAGAAAGCAAATGAAAGTTAAATGCTAGGAGTAAGATCCGCAACCTGAACAAAAATATTTGATTCATATCTGATTGTGGATGAATGGAAAAACAGCGTGTGGTCAAATTACTCGCCCTGAACTGAATGTAGTGCCAACTACATTTTGTTCAACAGTTCGTTCATCGAAAAGAGAAAAATTTACATCCATAGTACCGCACACTCTGATAAAATTGGATTACTTTTTTAAATGATGTACTGCACTATTTCAGGAACGTTTGAATGTTTGACTGCAATTATTAAAGGGCCCACATTTCTCCCGTTGTAGATGTAAGTCTATCTACGGGTAGCTTAATACTTCGTTAACAACAGCTTTCAACGGGTTTTTTCCATGATCGCACTGCTTCCCTGCGGACATGCAACCCATTGGACGGCCAGCTCTGGATTTTTTAAAACTTGTATGAAACTCACGTCCCGTAGTTTCGTTTTTGCTATCAGTCACTTCTAGTCAACCACGGCCTTCATTTGGTTTCACAATGCATTAACCAGTCAATTGCTGGTCTTGCGCAAAAACTTACATAGATAACCGCAAGCCTGTTGCTCAGCAGCAACTGTCAGATGAGACCTGCATCAAAAAGCGATATCCACATCAGTTTTGTACATTGTTGTAAATTACTGCTGCAGATAGTTTTCATCGTTGGGACCATTTTTCTTTGATGAATAAGCACTCTATGATTTCTCTGACAAACAAGTGCGGTAGCATGCTTGGAGCAAAGGCTAGGTCGTCTGTATAATTGTCATCGCTTGGACTGAATTACATTTCAGCTCAGGAATGGCTTTTTTCTCGGGTTCAACATTGGTTTGACCACGTCTGACATCGCTTATATCGCTAGGAACTGGCGACGGCGATTTTTCATCTCAAATTAATGAGCTCGACGACAAATCTTCATGCGTTTGAATTCCCTTACCGACAAACGTGTCCTTTAACTCCAAAAGCGGACCAAACACTCCATTCGTTTTTTTACTCTTGGGCTACCAGTACAAAATAGCAAGCACTACTCTGCAGACTCTAGCCTAGCAAATTTCGCCAACTTTGACCGAACAGACCTTTATTATTGACACATATCAGTGATATTTCCTGATTTAGGTAGAATACGTCAGAGGGTCAAGGTTGATCACTGCAATCCGTTTGGGGTCTACAGGATGCAGGAAGACGATAGAGCTTAGCGCGCAGAGCATGTAAGGCACAGTAGCCAAGATTGCAGATTTACTTGCACCCTTATATTTGTGAAGAATTCTGAGGGAGGCTGCGAAAAATTATGTCGAAATATCCGACTCTTACCAAACGAGAAATTCGAGCAATTAATAACATTCGCATGGCTTCATGCGAAAAATGAGCCGCTGAACTTGAGGTCTGACATGAATTTTAAGGGCCGGATGACGTCTGTACTTCACGTACACGCGGATGCAATTTTCCTCAAAGACGAAACTTTAATTCAATCCTCACTCTATTGAATGGCAACCGAGAGGGTAAAGCTAACACGAATATTTATTTTTATCTTGTATCAAAGTACGTAAAATGCTTGATTTTAACATTTGCTGGCATTTTTCAGCAAATTATTTTGTGATTTGGATCTCTGTCTAAATCCATCGGATTGACTTCCATGACATACGTTTATGTACCACTTGAAATCATTTTTTGCCCATTCTTTGGTCGAATTTTCGTAACCAACTTTTGGATGATGAGCGAAGTCAGTTGTTCTCCTAAGGTTTCAATTTTGGCGGCGTAAAATGTGTCCTTAAATTCCTTTCAGTTGATAATTAAAAACTCCCACACAAACTAAAAGCGAACCCTGTGTACTCCTGTGTTCACGCGTGCAGTTCCATTCATTGGTTGATGCTTTATGAAGTTTATTTTAGACGGGAATAAACGACTAATCTCTTCTATTTTCCCTAGTAAATTTATCGTGTATACTAGCACATCACGTGCTCAAAAAAAGTTATTATCTATGTCGAAAACACAATTTTCGAATGACCCAATATTTAGTTGCTTTGATATGTTGAAGTGAATATATTTGGGGAAAATTTTTACACCTAGAAAAGATTTTCAGAGAAGGTTCTATTTATGAGATGTAGACGGGATACAATGCTCACTGTGCTCTAGCTGGTCAGAGAAAATAATGGAAGGTTTTGTCAAATGGAAATTTGACAAAATTCACATTTATTACACGTTTTTACGTCATCCGAGATGAACTCTTCATAACAATTCAGTTCATGACTGAATTTGGGCAAACCGACTTAAGTAACTTCATGATGTCATTCCGATGTGACTCGCTTCTTGGTTTCTCTAGCATTGCAGTCTCGTACACCTGACGCTTAATTTAAAGCGTTTTGATGGCCAGGAATTATTCGCGTTGTTTATGGGTTCAAACACAACCTTGAGAATGGCGTGCGTTTTAAATCTTGACGGGCGATTACCTGTCCAAGGGAGATTGATATGGCTACTTTTTTCTCAGAGTCGTCTTCAAGGAAAATTATTTTCTTCAATCATTCTTCAAACATATCATTACATGCGATGTTCAATTAACTTTCGTGCGGATTAGACAGGACACTTGCACGCTGAGTACGTGAATTGCTTCTTAATATGCCTCTGTATAAGTACTATTCAACATTTTGCGAATCGAAGAAAATATGCAGCTCAGCAACATTCGTTATCACAATAGTTGGTCAACTTTTCAATGTTCTAAAAGGTGCATGAAGCGATCATTTCCCAAGAGTGCTCGCCCCACAATATATAGGCTGTATTTTTTGAGTGAATAAAAATTTCACATTAAAAAAACATTGCACAAATACTTTTAAGTTCCGTTCACAGCACGTCTGTAACACCTCAGACTTATTAGTGTTGTATGTTTCACGCTGTGATTGTTAGTCTCAACTGCTAAAACATAACGTTGCTTGTTCCATCCACAAACGAGAAGTAACTAACCGACGAGAGCCAGAGTCACTTCCCTTAGTCAAATGGCTCTCAATTTCTCACTGTCTTATTTGCAGATCTCATAATTACATAAAGTATAAAATGTGCATCATTGAAGTAAAAATACTTTCCGATGTACGAAGAAACCACTGAGAAGAAAACGCATGCGCACAATTGTCACTTATTCCCGAAAGCTCTGTGTTTGACAGAGCAAAACGAGCTAACAAATACCAAAATTTGAAGATCCAGGATGTGAGAGAAAATTAATCGTTCGCATGTGTTTAAATGTATCCCTATCAACGATCCATAGCATTGCTGGACTACTCCAAAAATATTTGCAGAAGTACACTTTCAAAGAAGCTTCAGCTACAGTGATATTTAGACCATTATTTCTGATGGTTTTGAAATGTTAAGAAATCATTGCAGGGAAATTGGATTGAATATGAGAAGCAATGAACATTTTTTCTTAAATATCGAACCTTCTCATGCCATGCTTTCGTCACATGAATATGACCACTATATTTTTAAAGAACGAGAACACCTATGCTTTCAAATTTTTCATGGTAAACTTGCTCAATATGTATTGAAAACCCTTTACAAATTCTCATTTTTGCCTCAAATTTTACTTATGCGAACCAAAAATTCATCATAGTTTAACTTGATTCTAAGCTTTCAACTTTGCTGAAATAATAATAAGGCAATGCGTTATTTATCATTTCATTCACATTAAATAGCACATTCAATTAATTGTTTTTCTATTCCAGTGTTTGTTTCGTATTTAGGGTTCGTATGTAAGAAATTAGCAGAGGCTGATTTCAGTTATATAAAAAATCTCTAATATAAATTTGAAAGGCTGGCTACTCAAATATTATGGGGTAAAACAGAACGCTTTAGTGATTGGAAACCGTAAAGGCTCTTAAATGCTTTCTTTATTTAAAGAATCTCCAGAAAAATAAATTTGATCTCTGAGAGAAGTCTCAGAAAACTGCGTGGGGGTGCAGCGATAGCAGCGGAGCAATTCGTGAGCCGGGCGAGTCTCGAATGCGCAGGAAAGAGCGAGACACGGCGAGAGACCGGCCTGCTCCGCACTGTTGCGCCCCACCTGCATATAAAAGATTTGTAAGAAAATGGGCAAACATCGAGATTTTAGAATATCATTGTGGTAGAATTTAGGCAAGCTTCAATTTCTCAACTTATCGTAATAATTTTGCTGAATGTGAGCTTGCTTATAACGAAATAATAATTTTATCGAATCGGTACCACAATCAGAGAATAATATATTTAGACTTCAAGAAAGTAATTTGCACAGCCAAATTGTAATGAAGAAGAGGTAGTCTAAGAGGCGCTTGCGAAACGCAAGCCCGGATACACGATCAGATGCAGGTGCCGAGCACGGCATCGAACGAACCTCAGACGAGGAGTATCCTGGTGGGCCATGTCTTCCCCCGTGGTGGTCGTCTTAGTAGACGATCCCCTCTGCCTCCCCCGCTGCCGATGCGTAGTCCCCCCGAAGTCGAACTTAGCCGAAAGTGACTTCAGCCATCACACCGATGTCGCGATCCAAGAAAAGTGAGCCGCGCTGACACAGCTATGCCGAGGCGGATGCTTATCCTTAGGACTGAATGAGAGTTGTTGCAGGTTAGTGTGGAAGTGTACGTCTGCTTCCCTCAACCGAAGCACGCTTGAGCATGTCTCCTCTTGTGGAAGACTGCTCTTTTTCTTCGTTGCATTTGGAACGAAAGTTGGATAGATTGAAAGTTGGATAGATTGAAAGTTGTGACCAAATCAGAGGGGGCTGGCATGTGCAAAAAAACTTTCCTAAGCCTAAATTAATTATTCAACATCAGTAAGCAGAGAGAGATTGTTATGTCTTAATTCGAATTCTGTGCCCCACAGCTCGTAAACACAAAAAGATTAAGTTATTTGCAAATGATTGCCTTCGGCTTGACTTTGATTTATCAGAAGGCCAAAATCGCATTCTTGTAAGGCCTAAGGAATTCGAGTTATACAGAAGAAGATGTCTAGAAATTTTATTTGCTTCGCTGAAGTAAGTCTATCTATTTACCATCGGAAAACCTCATCCAACTTATACATCAATACTGTTTGTTCTTAGAGATTCTAACAATAAAACATTCAACTGATCAGGCTATAAATTTCTACTTCAAACAAATCACCGTCATGCGGAGGACGAACTTCGTTGTCAAAATAAGCCTCCTTGCTGTATATCGTGAAAGAAATCATTTGCTCGGATTGTCGAAAATCACGTCCTGATAGGACACACAAACAGTTTATTAGAGCCATATTTTTTGGCATTCTTTTTTATAGAGAAACGTGTTTTGAAAATCATTGAAGCATTATGAAATGGGAAGTCATTTAAGTTAGTTAAAAGTTTAGTTTTTTGCTGCCATTTTCAGACCTTAAGTTCACTTGCAACTCAGTAAAACGCTACTAATAAATTCGAAGAGCAATATCTTACGTCCGAGGAAAGAGTGCAAGGATTCACCTCATTTGTGTGAGGTTCTCAAAGCTCATAAATAAAGTGGAAAGTTTTATTAAAACTGTAATTGTATCTTAATACGAATGTGAAGTTCGAAAGAGATGTAGGAAGTTGTGCACAGCACCGCAGCAATGCGATCGTTGCAATTGTAATTCGAGGGTTGCTTAGTCATAATTCACATTTTATGCAATTTATCAACGGTCATATTATGATCTTAATGCGTACAGCATGATAAGGCGTACAAAGCCGTACATCTATATGACAACATGACTAACATTCTCAACAAACTTTTAGGAGCTTGTTTTCCAGTTATAAATTAATCATCAGACAGGGTCATCTTCACTCGACGTTGTCCATATTCTATATAGTGTGTCTCTTAGGCTTCGTGTTCATCCGAAACCATTTAGAGCCAGCGATGTAGAGGTCTTCTGAATGCTAATTCTGTCTTAATTAAATGGATGTAAACTATTAAACCAGTAAAGCAAGTGAATCATTTTCGTTGAACGGCGAACGATTTTTGTACTTTTTCGCTCAATATCTTCGGTTGCTATTGATGGAACTGCAACACTGCAGTTATTTTTCATTTCATTTGCATCATCAACCGACGATAAATGTTTGCAGGCAATTAATGAACTATAGTTAGCACTGAAATGCGGTTGTTGATAATCAGTATATGTAGTGGGGAAATTCCTGACAAAGTATAAACCATCAATGAAAGCGAAATTATTCATTCCTGACTTCATTTGTCTCAGGTAGGGCAGAAATAGTATCAATAGAATCATAAGAGACAAGTGTCATCATTTAGATTTGGCAAAAAATAGTTCTTCCATTAATTTACTTCCTTACGCGTATACTCAAGGATGCGCGTCTTCGCTCCCTCATCAGTGGAGGCAACCGCTGTAAAAACCTGTCTGCTCCATTTAACCAAGATGTCATAATATCGAACCAAAACCTTTTTTGTCAACGTGCTACTAGCATAAAATCCACCGTTTTAAACTTAATCTAGTTATTAGGTTTCATTGTCTTCTCGGACTATGGCTAACTCCAATAATTGTTTTCTTAGATGAGAGAAGACTACATACGAAAGGAATTTTCCATCCTGTGAACTCGGTCTTGTGTTGTTCAAGGAGATTGTGATACGAGGAAATTGTGTCGTTCAAACGAACGTAAGTACTCAAGAAAAACACAAGCATTGCAAGATATTGCCAAAAATTTAGGCATGGCTCTGAGTAGCTTGAAACGGTCTGCAATGCAAAGAGGATGGTACAAAATACATGCACTCTCTGTTGGAGTGACTGAGAATTCTTGCCTGAATAACCTTTTTAGTAGCAGGTAAAGTTGCGCTTCATGTCATGTCACTCCAATAGGGTAACTATTCGTAGGGATACATTTTATTAGTAAGTACAAAATTATGAAAATTAACACTGAATATTAATATCATGTGAAGCATTTAAAATCTTTCAGGAGAGAGTAATGTTTTTACGAAGTTAAAATGATTAGGAAAGGTAGTGTAGGGACGAACGTATTATCAAAGATTAAGAGAGCTGAACAACGTACAAGTTTAAGCATGAGAGCAAAAAAGCTTGCCAGAGTGTGGGCTAGGTTTGACCAGCTCAAATGGTGCAGCATTCCAAATGTCAACCTGTTACATTAATTGGAGGGTAAATATGCAGAGTGTCCTAACCCACAAAACACAGAATTTTAGGACACTCAAATTAGAGTCGTGGTGTTCATTGCAGGGTTGTCAAACTGACTTTTTCTAGCCAAGTCATCGCTTGGACTAACTAGGAAATGAACTAGGAACTAGGCCAATCTGCTTGAGAGACATCTACGCTGCTATGAGGTGAAATTATCACAGAATCCACTCTCCAGTATTGACCTCTGAATTGTGGGTTAGGACACTGCATATTTGCTCTCCAATTATCCGTCAGGAGCGTGACACAAATGACACACATGGACAGTTAAAAAACAAAGCGTTCGCCATAGAACGAGAACTGTCAACAGTTTATAGGATAAAATGAATTTATCATAACAAAGTCTTGCTAGCATGTAGAGGAATGAGCCAATTATGTCCGATCAAAGAACTAATAAAGCCTAAAATGAATGGTAATCACACTAAATGTAGAACAATATGCAGAAAAGAGTGAAGTGTGAAGCGCCCTCAGTATCAAAGATATTTGAGCGTTCATTTTCCCAAATTTCATGAAGATATGAGAATGTATGCAGCCGTTAATCCTGTTTCTAGACGAAAAACAATTGGAGCCCTATATTACGATATGCAATTCCGCGCAACGTATGCTTATGTATGAAATAAGTCTCAGGCTTTACACAGGTATACCACAAAACACTCGTTTTTTATTTTATTGATGGAACATATTTCATTAGATTTTTACAGCTCAATTGAAATCTAAAAATTAACTAGACGAAAAAGAGCGACCAATTCTTATTCCAAAATTTTGCGGAAAGCTTTGAAGTCATTATACAAATATATTCAGCTAAAGAAAATTTTAAAGTTTTAAAGACTGACTGCATAATGAAACCAGACATAGTTAATTCATCAGTTATTTCGAACACAATGTACACTAAAGTTAATAAAAGTGAAGATAAATTTCAATTTTTATGACAATTCAATTAAAGATCGCTTTGTTCAATGTAAAAAAGGCAAGCATTTGGCCAAGATGAAGTATTCGAGGTTGGTTTCAACCAGGGTTGCGGAGTCGGAGTCGGGAGTCGGAGTCGCCGGAGTCGGATGTTTTAGGGTGGAGTCGGAGTCGGAGTCGGAGTCGCTTCTCCGAAGTGTGGTGGAGTCGGAGTCGGAGTCGCTTCTCCGAATGTGGTGGAGTCGGAGTCGGAGTCGGAGTCGTTCATTCGGATGTGGGGGAGTCGTGGTTGGAGTCGCTATTTTTTGGTGCTTTCGATTCCTATTTTTGCTAAAAAATTATTTACAATTGTTTAAAACCGAAAGTAAACAAAATAGAGTTAGAATACTTCGCTGAAAATTTAAAAAATACGCAATGTTTTTGTTGATTATTTTGTTTTAAGTTTGAAACAGTTCATTTATACCCATCACCTAATACCGTCATGTGATCTAGTCATTGTGGGTTTGCATACCTATATATATATATATATGATACATACGGGAAAGAAATATTATTGTACTTAAGTAATAATGCATAATATGCAGGTAAAAAGCAAGAGTTAGTAATTGAAAGTATTGAAAATTCGTTCTGTATATTTCTGTTTCGTTCATTTCCCCTTCAATTAATACATAGGAAGTAGAAAATAGTAGTAAATGTGTTGCAAGTCACTGGTAGAACATTTCAGCTGATGCAATACATTGTACTCACATAAGGCATTGTAACTCTGTACGCTCTTAATGATGCATTGATTGATAATGACTAGTCTTTGCATAAATTTGAAGTTATGTTGTGATCATAAATATTTCTAGTCTTTAGGTTATGATTCATTGCCAATGAGTAGTCTTTGCCAAAACCTGAAGCTATGGTCTGGTACATAAAGACTTCTAATTTTCAGGTGATGTTATCGAAATTGATACGGCTTCCTTGTCTTTAGGTCAAGTTAACATGTATTAATAATAAAAATTTCCGCTCATTCCTAAAGTTATTCCTTGAATGTTGTTTTGTTCTTTCAGAGTTTTATTGTATTTCATTGTATCATTATCATGTTTAATATTTATCTTCGTATCACTCCCCAGTTTCTAAGTAAGCATAGGCTGAAATAGAGAATTTTATAATTATGTCTATACAATTTTAAAAACTGAAATAGAATCCGTTTAGTAGCATTATATAACTAATTATTTTTTCTTAAGGGAGATTTGGAAATGTTGTATGGTAATCAATATCGGCATCGAGACACTTGAAAAAATAAAAATACAATATAAACGAGATGCAATGAAAATAATCACACACACTATTAAAAACTTCACTTATGGTCACACACATATTCTAACTGAAAGCAATGCACTATTTGAGCTCCAATGTTTGTGGCATTTATGCGATAGTACAAATTTTCTTGCTGGAAACGTTTCAAAATTGCTCAAAAAACATGAAATGAGAAGAACATGGGCGTTTATTAAAATAAGAAAGTGACAAATACAAAGTAAAAAGTTAGACAAGAATAAGAGATAGTATCATATTGCACACAAAGAAGCTAAAAGTGCCATTTATTCATAAGCAAAACGTTCCGAAAACGTCAGGCCCCTGCGACGAAAGCAGAACAACTTTTGCCTATTGTAGCCGAAATGTAACACAGTGTTAAGCAATGATATGACACCTTTTCTGCATTGTTACCATGCATTGAGTAGATACAGAAAAGAAAAGGCAGTGTGCCAATCTGGCCTATCCTTATCTACATGTAAATCATAATTTTTGGGATTTGAAGCATAGTCATTGAATTAACTTTTATAATTTCACTGACTTAGTGCATACTTAGTAATAGAAAAACTGTTGATATCTATCTATAATTCTCAGTGTAGGCAGGGCCTACTTTACCTACTCAGAAATTATTTGTCAGTAATATACAGGGTGCTTCAGAATAGGAGGCAAAAAATTGCACACCAAGTAGAAGATGTCCAAATGAAACCTTTTTCTTTTATGAAATTTTCCGAAGAAAGAGACATTGAGATATTAGGCGTTTATTGTTTTGAAGGATGAAATTTAATGACTAAATTACTCGCAATATTTTTTTTTAATTTAAGTTGATCAGGCGAAATGTTTTAGTTGCATGACCTCCCAGATCTCCTTACATGACTCCACTCGATTTCATTTTTGGGGACACGTGAAGAGCCTTGTTTATGCTACACCCATTGAGTCTGAGGAAGATCTTGTGGCCAGAATTGCAGTGGCTGCAGGTGAGATACCTTAATGCCAGACGTGTTTCCTAATATCCGGCAGCCGTTAAGGCTAACATTCGAAAAGTGCATTGATGTAGGTGGAACACATTTTGAACAACTTTTGTAAAGTAAATTCAAAATAAATATTGCGAGTAATTGTGCCATTAAATTTCATCCTTTAAAACAATAAACAGCTAATACCTCACAACCCAGATTTTTTGGGGAAAATTTCATGGAACAAAGTGTTTCTTTGGCCATTTTCTACTTGATGTGCAATTTTGTACCTTGTGTTCTGAAACACTCAGTATACATAATTGCGCACACGACCCGTCATAAATGACGGGATTCAATATTGTCTTTATACAAATCTTCCAGATGTGGATGACAAAGAAATGTATCCATCCTAATAAAATATTAGGATTAAAGAATTAAAATATTCAAGTACTTGTGCACTGGTGAAACTCGCATCACAGTTACAGTCATTAAGCATCTTAAGAGCGTGAAAGGGAGACAGACCAACCAACAAAGACAGACAGCCCTTTTATCAGTTCAATGAAATTTCTTGTTGAATATCTTCCGTATTTCTGATGGCTGCTTTGTGGAAGAAAAAGTTTTCTTCAGTTGGCCTCTCTTAGTTCACAGACAAGAATTTGAAACTGTTGAAATTATTTCTTTCTGTTCTTCGTTTTTCTGTTTTGCAGCTGCATCTTTTCTCTTTTTTTTTTGTGTTTAAATTTAACTTTCTATAATCAAGCATGTTTGAGCTCTAGCAGACCTGCATTAACCTTAATTCGCTTTAATTAACAATACTCATGACGCTTTGGCGTTCACTCATTAAATAATCTCTGAGCTTGCTCTGCTTGGGAAGCATGTCGCCCTTTTAATAAAAGTGGGTCTGGTACCTCTAACTTATTTCTCTTGCGTAAAAAGCAGTCTTTTTCTGCGACTTGAACTCCTCGACCTGGCTCTTGCAGCCTCTTTAATAGGCACTTATTATTCAGGTAGTTAATTGTCCATTAATTGGTAAAATCTTAGTGCTACATGCAATCTTGCAATAAGATCCGATATTCAGCTATTCGGCAACCAGACATCTTAAAACTCTGTCTCTCTACTCTTAACGCCTCTAAAATTTCCTACCGGAGTACCGTGCTGATGACCGGCCGCGTCCATTGGTTGTGTTCTATTTTTCGGGAGTTTCGTTTTAAAAACTAACCTTGCGTTAGAGAAGATCTTTGTTCTTCATTTCAAAGGGATTTAATAATAAAAATACTACAGAGTACGCTGCTGTGCGTACTGTTGGGATCCTCAAGATACGCCTAACTTGGGGACTGTTTATTTTTTTGCGCATCTCGAAAAACGACTTTCTGTTGTTCCCGTGCATTTCTTCTGTATTTGAAATAAATGTTCGCATAGTTGCCCTTAAGTTTTAAATCCTAAAATTCCATTGTAATAACATAGGAGAGATTATGCTCACGAAATACATAAACCTTTTATTAATTTGTTTAAAGGAGACACTTGCCCTTTTATTTTATAAGAACAATTAACACTACACCTGGTGCCCCACAAAAATGTCCAAGACTTTTTAATTGATAATATCTCCGCTTTAAATTAACATATGTTAATTGTCTTTTATTAACAATGTACTAAATTTTGTTTCCTTTTCAAATAATTTGAGTTTTTGAAAATCAATTGAATAACCACTTTACGATGATCGATTTACTGAAAGGGGTAGAAAAACTAATTGTTCAAAGGGAAAGTTTTAAAAACAACACTGGTGTTCTTCTTCATTTCTCAATACCTACTGTTTATAATAATTTCATAATGATGTATCCTACATACCACCAAGTATTTAAACCCTCTGAGAGGTTTCAAGTTTCAAGTGTTTTCAAAAATAGTGTTCCAGGAACTGAAAGAAAACGGTGAAATAATGGGTAAAACTCTTCGTTCAATGGTGGCTAGAAGTAATATTTGCCTTGAGAGGAATAGTGTCGAAGGATACTAAATTACTTTATTTATTTCATCGTTATTTAAGGTTACTCTTGTTTGTTACTCTTTTAAATTTTTGTTTGTTCGATTTGCTGAAAAGTACAAAATAAGGAAGAATATCAATATTGTTTCAAAATATTTTCCTTTGAACAATTAGTTGTTCTACCCCTTTCAGTATATCAATTATTGTAAAGTGGGTATTCAACCGATTTTCAAAAACTCAAATTATACGAAAAGGAAACAAAATTTACTAAGTACTTCGGGAAAAAAGGCTATTCAAATATGTTAATTTAAAGTGGATATATAATTTAAAAAAATCGGGGGCTTTTTATGGGACACCCGGTATAATAAAAAGCCAGGTGTCCGTCAATTTATAAATGAGTATTTGTTCTCGTACGTAATTTCCTCTATGTTTAACAATGGAAATCTGCTTGCTTAGAAAGTATCATAAATACCATTAAAATATTATGAAAAACCTGGCATCTGCTCACTTATGTTTATAAGTAAAAAACATTGCGTGAAAATCGAATCTATGTAGTGTCAAGAAAATGCGACTTATCGCAGTAAAAAGGTATGGCAAAGCTTTCAAAAACTTCTTTGCGAACAATAATTTGAAGTATAGTACACGGTTGTTGCTTGCTTGGTTGGTGTGTGCCACGATATACACAAGACAGGTAGGTCCACTTCAAAGGGGACAGCTGCTCGCAACCGTTAGACAAGCCAGCCAATAGGAGACGTTTGACCTGATGACGTTGCCACACCCATACCACGTGACCCACACCACACTCGCGGCAGCGATGCACTGGCTGTCGTACGTACGATTGCACCATGGCAGGAACTACCGGGTTTCCGCACATACGTAGTGAAAAATATTTAAATAGTCTGGAAACTATGATACTGAATAACTTTGATAATCTTGTATGCAATGCTTAATAGCCATGTAATAATTAAAATTTGTGTGCATACTGAGCAAAACCTTCATATTTATCAATCCAAAGCTCCGTTTAGGACTTGCATACTCATTGTAATTCTAAAATTCAGATGTTTTTTTTCGAGTGTTTAAAGGATAAATCAAATGAAAGTCCTCATGATGTTACTTTATATTTTCAGAAAGAAACACAGAGTGCATAGTTCGTCAACGTAAATAAACCACAGGATGAAATTAGTCTGGCAAACAATGCTTTCCGCTTCTAGAAAGTCTTCAATTCTTTTAGAAAACTTGTTGAACGACATGCATAGGAAGCAGGATTAGTTTTTCACGATGTCCATCATCTTTAATGCACATTTATTTCGGACTATTTATATACATAAATATATTACGGGCATCGTATAAATTCAAGTTATATATTTTATGAATTGGCTCATGAAGTACAAATCTTCCGCACAAATCTTTTTCTTGCACCTCTTTCATAATCTGCTGTGCTGTCTTTCTCTTACCTACCGATTTGTTCAGACGATTTTTGAACAATCACCGCTACATCATATTGCGTTATAAAGAACGTGTTAGCTTAGATTATTTAATTTTCGAATTGCTCTGTACATGATCGTCTAAATAGTTGCAAATTTGAATAACGAGCATTGTTGAACTAAAAGTATAGCTTTGAGTAACTCCAGGAATATTGGCAGTATTGCTGTAGTCATTCCAGTAGCTACACTTTTCCCAGGGAAAATCCCTCAATACAGTAAAACATGCAATTACATGGAAAAAGTAGCCTTACATCCATATTTATTCGATGAATACATTATTATTATATAAGAAAGTTTTAGCCTCCCTTAACCACGACAAAGATGTTCCAAGAGAGGAAAGAGGAAGGCACCATTTAGTATGGAGTTGAGGGAACGCGGAATCTATGCACAAGGTGCACAGAAACAGCAAGCTAGGAAAGAAGTTCATGAAACAAGAAAAAAGTTGAAGAAGAAAGTAGTATGTGCTGAAAAACAGGACAGCGGTGGACCGAAAAAAGATGGTCCGTAACAAAACAAAAACCTATTTTATTACAACAAAAGGAAGCCTACCTAACCTTCAGCTCAGGCCCTCACATAGTCCCCCTGGGAGCGCTAATTCCCATAGATACAATACCTGTATCCCCCTGAGGGGTTCGATGAATACATTATTGTAGCAATTTTATAGTGAACACTACGTCCTTTAATTAATAAATATACAGATATATATATATATATGTGTACAGACATATACGGCACACATCCTATAATATGCCATTAGCTCCGGTTTTATATATACATATATATATATATATATAAATGAATAATAATAATAATAATAATCTCACTTAACAACAACTTCGGTCATAGACTATTTAGTTGTCGCTTTGGCATTTCTACCAAAGTTGCTGTGTTGTTGTACGGTGATACACTGAGGTCATGAGTGTCTTCCATCTTTCTCCGATATCTATACAGATTACTTCAATTACGACGTTATTGTTCGCATATTCCATCTTACTCAGTCCAGTACGATGCAATTCAATACAATACACGTTTCAGCAAAAAACAGAACTCATGTCCGACTTCAACAATAACTGGCATAACACATTAAGTACGCCCTCCTTTCGTCGGGCCATAACAATTCTCCAGAACTTCACCCCCATTCGTTACACAGCAATATGGTATTACATAAATGTCGATAACTACCGTTTAGCACGAGCCACCCGAAAAGGAGCTGTCATGGACATTCTAACACTTATCACAACATTTGCTTCTTTTTACCAGTCATCATATGGATTCAATCACCATATGAACAAAGATTGAGGCCAATATAGCTGAAACTCGTAATTTTTACCTGAAGAACCAGGGTACATGGATGCAATGGAACAATGAATGTGGAAGGATTGAAGCTAGGACTCCAAAGTTGGAGTTCCACCTCACACCCTCACTTTGGCTGAGCGTCTTACCCGCGCTGGGTAAGAGCTCCAGCTCACTTACCTCAACTCTGCGTTGAGGAGCGCAGTACGCTCGGCCATTTAGGTTCTAAACTCTGCCGCAGAACATACCAACTGCTACAAGACTAAGACATAGGCAAACCGTAATACAAACATTAAAACACAACCTCGCCACTCTTGAACTGGGTGGGTCCACTCAGATTCAACATCATATATTCCCTAATACATTCACTTTTTTAACAAATTCCATTACTTTATGAATAAGTCCCCCATCAGATAACAGGTTGGCCACGCTTATGTTTCCTCCTGTCACCGCTTAGAAATTACAAATCTCATTTCCTTTCCTGTTGGACATAACAAATTTTAAGACTTCAGCTGTAACCAGACGCTTGAAACGTAAAATACACAATTTGTGAAATCTATCCTGCAGAATTGAAATCTCTTAGAAATACCTTTCCGTTATAACACCAAGAACAACGTGAAGATAACTCTCAAAGAAATGCTATAAATATAAAAATAACACCAATCGCTATACATATACAGGGTAGGCCAGAAGTAACCGAGCCTTTTAATTTGCTAATACTAGAAAAACTATGAACGCTAGGGAGTTGAAACTTGTTTAATTTGAAAGAATAGCATTTTTATGGTTTATCAAGGCTAAATTTTAAATACGTTCGAATGAGTGCCACGACTGGTTAGACAAATTAGAGCTCATTTCTTTGTCGTTTCCATAACGCTCCTCAGTGTATCAGGCGAGAGTTGAGCTATTTCATATAAAATTTTATTTTCAAGTTCTTGCAAACTTGTTAAATTGGCTACATTAACTCGTGACTTACGGGAGCCCCACAAGAAGAAGTCTCATGGGGACAAATCTGGAGAACAAGGAGACCAAGGGATGTTACCAAATCGTAAAATTAAGTTATTTGGAAAGCACTCTCCCAACAATACTCTTTCTCTTCCTGTTAATACCAATAGTGTTGTTCACCTATAAAAATTTTTTCTTCCAATAAATCAATTTCAACTTCCTAGCGTTCATAGTTGTACTTATATTATCAAATTACAAGAGTAAGTTACTTCTGGCCGACCCTGTAAAAACAAAGAGACAATTGGCATGGGCTGGACAATTTTGGAACACATTACAGCTACTACCACACCTTGGGAGTACTGTCGTTGCTAAAATCAGAAATTGTGAAAGGATAAAAATGAATGCTAAAAAAAGTTAAAACATTAACACGCAAGCTGGAAAGTGAAAATAAAGTTTTTGAAACTTGCAAAGCCCTAGGGACTCTAAAGAGCGTGATTTACGATATTAAAAAGTTATGTCTATATTTTACGCAACGTTGATTCGAGATCAGATGTGAGGTTAAAGGCTCCCTAACCGCAACAAAGACGTTCGAAATAGAGGAAGGAAGAAGGGACTGTTAAATATGGAATTAAGGAAACGCGAATCTATGCACAAGGTGCATTGAAACTGTACATTCAGAAAGAAGTTATGAAAGAAGATAAAAGTTTAATGAAAAAGTAGTAGTAGTAGCAGCAGCTGAGAAACAGGAAAACAGTGAACCAAAAAAAGATTTTCATCCCATAGTAAAAAATTTATTTCAACAAAAAAAGCCTACCTAACTCGCTACTCGGGACCTCACATATTCCTCCTAGGACCGCCAATTCCCTTGGTTACAGAAGTTGTACCCCTTTTATGATGAACTGTACAAATATTGGATCCAGGTCATATCGGTCTAACCAAAATGGGACAATTTGTAGTAGTAGTAGCAGCTAGCGCTTCAGTTACTCAAACTATGTCACACCGAAGGTCACATAATTTAATTCGTACCAGACTCTTCCAAATCACCACACAAGATGAACATCACTATTATTTGAAACATCAAAATTATATGAGCATCGTGGTTATAATTGCAACTCAAGATTACAAGTGTCTCCCCATTAAAATTTGTTCACAACACTGTACAGTCGAACGCACTGGGCATCCAAACCCCATAGTGGGGTTTCAGCTGCCCACCCATTTATGGCCGGACGACTTACCCACGCTGAAACCCCCGAGGTACCAACGTAGCTCGCCCGGCCATATTGCAGTTTCTTCCTCTTCAAACTTCTAAGACGATATGACGTCTGGCTATAATGCGTTACAGCGCGGCTTCATGTTAAATCTCTTCAAGCAGTGCAACATGGAATACGAGGGTTAGTCAAAAAGTTCTCAGACAATTGCCATAATTTTGAACGGAACAGAGATTTACAAGTTGAAACCTGTCCTTAAAGCTTCCTTGATAACTTGCAGCTGTCTCATCAGTCTGTGTCAGGTCAGCATCGAGAGAGGTTGCATCTCAAAATAGTAATTTTCAACCTTTCAAATGGCAAATTTTGAGATCAGAGCTAACATCAAATTTTTAACTAAACTAAATTGGAAACCTGTTGAAATCATCGAAGCTTTGCTAACAGCAGGTTTATGGAGACTCTGCACCACGTAGAGCAGTCGTTTATGATTGGATTGAACGCTCTAAAGAAGGAAGAGTCCAACTTGATGACGACCAACGAGGAGGAAGACTCACAACAGCAACAAATGAAAACATCTCTCGCGTACAGAACCTAGTGGAACAAGCTCCCTCTCCCTCCAATTTTATCAGGAAGGCATTTACAGGTGGAAACATAAATTACAAAAGTGTATAGACCACAATGGAGTTTATGTAGAAAAATAAAAGTAATGAGTTGTTAAATAAAGAAATTATGGCATTGTCCGAGAACTTTTTGACTAGGCCTACCCCTCGTATCCCCCTGGGATAGCTAATTTCCTTTGACGCAATACTTGTGTCTCCCTGATGATTAATTATATATTGGGTCCTAAACCCCTTGACACCAATTAGTAATGTGAACTACTTCAAGTCTTCTGGTAGCTTAATAATCGCATAATAGAATTCTAAGAAAAATTTGCCCCTCTTCATTTCAACAGAAGTGCTCCGTGTTTTCCATCATTAAAAATTGAAAGTTATAGTTAGATACACATTTGTAAAAATCTGCAATGCACTGCTGTACCCCAGAATACTTTGAGGACATGCGAATAAAATTCAACTTAATAAAGTAAACGCAATAATTTATGTTTTGTTCAACGCTCCTGTAGCGCTGCAGGACTGTGCATGATGCACGGGTCATACCAGTCTTACCAAAATGGGACACTTTAGAGACCAAGTTTCATCGAGGGGAAAAACTTGATTGTTTATTATTTTGTCCCTTTTTCTGTCACACATGTCTTTCGTAATGATCTACTCTGATTGATTGTACATTTCTACACTTCACATAAAACTTGATGAGGGAGAATGTAATCTGCGAGTAACAAGTGTTAGGCTTGGGACAGTTTGAATCGATTACTTCACGAATTGTCTTACCAAAGCCAGGCAAATGACTGATTTCTGCTTAACAAAACCAAGAACTGAATGAGTCCATAAAAAGCAAAAACCTATTCATTATAAAAAAGGGCTACTTAACCGTCAGCTCGAGATCTCATATGCTCCTTATTGGAGCACTAATTCACACAGATAAAATACTTGTATCCCCCCAGGGGTGCTTCTAAGTTGAAGTTATTGTGAAAACAATTTAGAGTTGAAGAATTCTTCCTTCAGCAACAAATATATTTTCATTTCCACACACGTACGGCCTTTCACTTTTTCTGGTTCAAAAATTTTTCGTTTTTCCCTACTTCCCTTGCACATAACTGGAGACATTTCCTCTTCTTATCCGTATTTTTCTTGCTAATGGGTTGAGGGTCCTTTTTCTTCTGTTTCGGAACCTGAAAGGCAAAAAAAAAATTAGCAAACTCACAACAAAACAGCATTGCTGTGATGAAGGTGCAATTCATCATCACAGTGAGAGAAGTTGGAACTTGGAAGAGATGTCTGTGTGATGAAAGGAGACTTGTAGTAAGAACAGGATGAAGAGGATGACTATAAATTGCAAACCGTGATATGGTGAGCAGGACCAAAAATGTACACCACGAAATGCAAATGAATCCGAAATTCCCCGAAAACAAGCAAGAGAAAGGATGGGAATGAGAAGAATTAGGTTAGATTATTGGTTAGTTTGAACCTCCCTATCCTCAACAAATGAGACCCAAAGAGAGGAAGGAAGAAGACACCATTTAGTAAGGAGTTAAAGGAACGCTGAATCTGTGCAGAAAGGGCATAGAAACACTAAGTTGAGAAAGAAGTTAATGAAACGAGATCAAAGTTGAAGTAGAAAGTAGTAGGTGTTGAAAAACAGGACAACAGTGAACCGAAAAAAGATTGTCAGTTAACATAACCAAACAGTCAATTTAAAAAAAAAGGCCTACTTAAATCTAAGCTCGGGCCCTCACATTGTCCCCATGGGAGCGCTAATTCCCATGGATACAAAAGTTGTCTCCCCCTGAAGGGGAATAAGAGGAGAGAGACATGGAAAGAAGATAGAAAAAAAGGAAATGGAATGGAGAAGGACATACATCTTTCTAACAAACACTGTAGCAAGTTGACAGGAGTTATGTTATATGAAGCTTTTCATTACCAAAAAATTAACATATCATGAATAATAAAACACTTCTCTCAAAGCAAGCCTTAATTTTACAAAATAATTAATGTAACATCTCACATGTGAACTCAATGTAATTCGCCTGAAATACTAAATATATATACACAAACCATCACCTGAACCATGCTGACTATCATTGTGCAATTTATTTTTCCATTCTGACTAGAGTTCAATCATCTTACCTTCAGAAAGAAGCCCAAGGTGTGTCTCTCTCAGCTGCTGATCAGAGAGTCTTGCAATTGCAGGCAAAAAGGGTACGGATGAGAAACTCCACGGGGGTCTTCATATATCTCAAGATGAAGACGGAACATTTTGGAGTTTCTGCAGTAGACGAGCCTTGTGGTAAATGTTAAAGCTTCCATAATGCACTTTGCAATGCCAGTATCCATTACTGCCAATCATGAATTAGAAGAATAAATATTGTCAAAAAGGATCCCACCTTTGAATGTATTTGTGATATAATGTTGAAATTTTTATACAGAACAGGAGTCCTTTTCTTTCTAACAGCATTTTTTCTGCCATTCCTTGTTTTTTGATGTCCTTTTGACCCTCATGGGGCATGAAAATAAATTCCTTCAACAAGATGGGTCATAAAATGCCTTGATATTTTCTGCCACTAGACATTCATCAAAATTCAGATCTGGTTGACCCAGGGTTCTTGACAGCTTCCATTAGTTCCAGATGGGGAAGTTGTAGAGATGCTTCAAAAAATTGAACTTCTTCTAGTTACACTTTCAGGAGTTACAGTAGTAAGGATGTCATAGTAACATCATAAACAGTCTGGCAAGCTTCAATGCTTGCCAATTTAGGAGATCGAGAGGCTCTCTTTTAATCTGCTTGTGGAGTTGAGCATGCTTACTTAGAAGTAGAATATTTTTGACACCTTGTGAATTACCTAACTTAGTTGACAATTATTTGAACAGGCAATGTAAACTCATGTTCAACTGAAGTGGGTATATGCCTATATGGCATGATGCAGCATTTAGTAAAGGTGAAACATTCCCAGGGCAGTGACTGGCAAGTAGCATACATTAACTTGACCACACTCTTCCTGTTGGACAATGAGAAAGAATTAGAAAAGGTACAGGAAGTTGGTAGAATCGGCAATCATGACTAATATTACTTGCTCCTACAGCCGTAATAACAAAATCTTGATACTACTGATACCAGAACTTAGTACAAGAATAAAATTAATTGGACTATAACAATAAACATACTATAACAACAATGTGTAATAACTGATCTATACATGCCTCTTGATTGAAGCATTTCTGTTTCAGCTGGGAAATTTATTTTTCCCTACTGGAAATTGGAAGCAAAGAGGGCTGAGATTAGTTGAAGACTGCAAAAGCCTTACAAATCTTTTTCATTCACATAAATAGTAGGATGTAACCTCATGACCCATAAGATTGGTTACCAGTGTTCCTCCCTCAACCACTCAATCCATTACTAAATTCTTTCCATTCCAGCTTGTCATTTCATCTTGAGAGATTTTTAATAAACTTCTCATATTCTCCCACTTTCCCCTACCCTAATTATATTTTAGAACATACATCAGGCAGTCAGTGTAAATGTAAAACTCATTTTCACCCATATATTCTGTGTCATTACTCTCTCTTTTGGGTATTTGAGAAGGAGAGGACCATAATCAATTTTCCAATTTTTGCTGCCTACATGTAGTTGATATGATGAAACAAAAATTTTTTCTTCTATGCACTTTCTGTCGTAAATGAGTATTCAACAAGTTAGAGCGGTATGTTAATTTTTGTCTTTGATGACTGGAATGCGCTTGAATAAACAGCTGATAATCGATTTTTGAATTTTTGGTCCTTAAATCATGGTAATAACGTCAAAATAAAATACTTTTCTACCAAACACTTTTTGCGGCAAATGAGTATTTTACGAGTTATAGCGGTAGGTTTAGTTTCGTGTTCTATACAGCAGAAACCGTTGCACGCTTGAGCTGTTATAGCATGTTTGGGTACTTTGAAATTTATCAATAGCAAACCCCGCAAAGCCTGAACCCACTTCTAGGATCTTTTAGCTAACAACACAATAAAGGTTATCACCCATAAACAACAAGTTATGGCGGTAAGTTAATTTTCGTTTTTGATGGCTGAAATGGGCTTGATCATTCGAACGCATCGATAGGGAAAGTCCATTGTAGTCTTCCCCTCTGATCAATTTCCTTTCGCTTCAAACATTAGAGTTGCGGTAAGTAATTTACACCTATAACTCGATAAATACTCATTATTGACGGAAAGTGCATAGAAGAAAAATTGTTTATTCAGATCTAATTAGATATGTTAAGGCACCAAAAAGTGGAAAATAGATTATGGTCCTCTCCTTCACATTTACTCTCTTTAGTTTCAATCATCCATATAACATAGTCAATTGCTCTTTTCAACCCCTTTTTCTTTTATATCAGCTCAATATAGACAATAAAAATTTGTGATTTTAAATATGTCACACTAATATCAATCACCATATACATCTTTCCTTCAAGCATAGCCACATTAAAATTCATACCCTTAGACATCTCTACAAGCCAGCAATATTATTGCATTCAAACATTAAATTGCATTTAAAATGCTCTTCATATATCAAAGGCTGTGTAGTTTTGATACTAATAACATATATACATTTATAGGCTAACACATTTCAATATTTTCTTATTATTAGAAAACATCCCCACAGCCTGGTTCTTTATTCTTTCTACAAATCTCCTGCAACTGATAATTTAAATCAATACAACTAACTAAACATTTGGCCCTTGTTCATCTAAAATTGTAGTTGCAAAGTTACCTTTATCCTGAAACTTAAAATTAAAAATCTATGACACATGCTATCTGCGTAGAATTGTCATTTATTTGAATAATTAGTTTCTTATCAACACTTCTGGTTTAGGTAAATGTGTAGCGCTTGGCAGTAATCAATTTTCCAGTTTTGGTGCCTATACATAGTTAATTAGGTTAAAATAAAGAAGTTTTTTTCTATGCACTTTCCGCAGCAAATGAGTATTTAATGAGTTATAGCGGTAGGTTTAGTTTTGCCTTTGATGACGAATGCGCTCGAATAAACAGCTACTGATCAATTTTTTAATTTTTGTTACTTGAATCACGGTAATAACATATAAATCAACTACTTTTCTTCTATACACTTTCTGTGACAAATGAATATTTTATGAGCTAGAGCGGTAGGTTTAGTTTTGTCTTTGATGACTAGCGCCTTGGAAGCTAGACTCCATTGCAGTGTTGCCATCCGACGTGTTCGATGAATTACTCGCCGCTTCAAACACTTGAGTTGCCGTAACTAATTTGCTGCTATAACTCGTAAAATACTCATTTACAACGGAGAGTGCATAGAAGAAACCTTGCTTCTTTCTATCTAATTATCTATATTTAGGCACCCAAAAGTGAAAAATCGATTACTACCCAACGCTACACATTTACCCTGGTTTTTGTCAAAATCTGTGGTCAATATAGATTTTAGGTGCCTCACGGAAATTAATAATTCCGTTCCAAACAATCACTAAAGGAACACATTTAAAATCGTTTTACAGGGATGTCATTCTGCTCGCTGATGCGTTATTTTATAATTATTCAACTTTGAAGTTGGCTTTTGCGCTCCAAAGGAAGCGAGCCTGCCAAGCGGAATATTAATAACGGAAGCTAACCCCCTAGCACAAATGTAAACAGGTTGGGTCGTGAGGGGGAGCCACAGTTCTTCTGGTGAAAATTATAAATAAAGGTTCTAACCCACCCATTAGGGTGACGTCTGCAATTACGTTTACACCGTACCGGGCGACCATACCGGGTGGCCGTCATTTTTGTTGGCAGCCATCTTTCTACGATGGCAGACATCTTTCAACTGGTTGTTTCTCTGTACAACGTGAACATTATTACAGTTGAATAACTGTAAAACATCGCATCAGCAAGCAGAATGACATTCATGTAAAACGCCTTTAGGTAACCTTTATTTATAATTTTCACTAGAAGAACTGTGGCTCCCCCTCACGACCCAACCTGTTTACGTTTGTAATAGGGGGTTAGCTTCCGTTGCGCTCTCTTTCTTTGGCACGCGAAAGCCAACTTTAAAGTTGAATAATTCAAAAATAACGCATCAGCGAGCAGAATGACATTCATGTAAACTGCTTTTAAATGTATTCCTTTAGTGATTGTTTGGAACGGATTATTTATTTCTGTGAGGCACCCAAAATCAATATTGACCAGATCTGCATTTAAATTGGTAAATCCGACGCATATGACAGTAATCAATTTCGTAAATTTCAATGTCTAAACATAGGTAATTTAATGAAATTAAACAAGTTTTCTTATATGCACTTTCTGTCTGAAATGAGTATTTTATTAGTTATAGCAGTAAATTACTAATACTACTCCAGTGTTTGAAGCAGAAAGAAATTTATTGTTCCGCAGAATAGCAACACTGCAATTGAGTTTCGCTCACCGTGCTCTCATCATCAAAGACAAAACCAAACCTACCGCTCTACCACGTTAAATACTAATTTGACAAACAAAATGTACAGAAGAAAAGTAGTTTATTTTGATGTTATTACCATGATTCAAACAACAAAAATTTGAAAATCAATGAGTAGCTGTTTATTCAAGCACATTTGTCATCAAAGATGAAACTAACCCTACCGCTATAACTCGTAAAATACTCATTTCAGACGGAAAGTGTATAGAAGAAAACTTGTTTATTTTGATTCAATTAATTAGGTTTAGGCACCCAAAAGTGTAAAATCGATTAGGGCCTACTGTCATATTATTCAGATTAACCTTTGAATTTAGTATAACCTAACTTTGTATTAATTGTTGCAAAATTATTTTCTAGACTATTTTTTGCAATTTGTGGTGTGATACATGTCTTTCTGTTTAAATGAAATCTGATTTTAGTATTTTTACTGCAACAAATCTACAAATTCAGCACTTCATTTGGAACTACAATTTGAAGTAATGTGATAATTCAGTCTTGTAATGCATAGGTCGAATTATTATTGATCAATTTTTCAAAGTCTTTCCATCTTTGCCAAGTATCCAGATTATGATTAATAATCATAATTGAACTATTAAACAATTCTGGTTACTATCATTAATAAGTCACTCAATAAAGTGAAACTCTGAAAACCTCATATAAAAGAAATAGACAGACATTTATAAACGTTAAATTCAAGCAAATTGGCATACCAGCTGACTAAAATATCATCTTCAACCACCCTTTCAATTGGCACGGAAAATTACAATTTATGAAGAAATGTTTTAAAACATAATTAATTAAGCACTTCCAATAAAAAATTGCCTGGCATTATTTCTTCCATTGTAGCGTAGCAACGTATTCAGAAAAACTTTCAACTAAATCATACTACCATAAATCCACAAACCATATGAAATGCCCCCCACAAATTTCCAATAAATTCCCAGATAACAAACTAGTTATAAAAAATTTTCAATTTCACACCTTCCACTTTTAAGCTACAGTGAATAATTATGAGGCAATTAACTTACACCAGTTTCTAGACATACGTAAATTTTGTTTTAAAATCTAGTCGCCATTGCGCCCGATTCAATGGCCGCCAATGTGGTATTGTTGTTGTCCAACTTGTCGTACAGCTGACTCGATAATGTCACATATTGTCGCAAGGTGGCGTATTCCTGGGTTGCTATTCGTTCTACGCCCGTGACGTCACCACACCCAGGGCCCTTTCGAGAAATTACTTGAATGCTCCTACCTGTCTTGTGTATACCGTGGTGTGTGCGTTTGTGAAGTGCTTAAAGATGCTTAATGACAGTATCTGTGATACGAGTTTTACCAGTGCACAAGTACGAGAATACTGTATTTTATTTTAATACCGCGTACGATTGGGGGGGATATATTTGTTTGCCATCTTTATCTTGAGATTTTTTAAAACGATACCATTGAATCCCGTCATTTTTGACCAATCATGTACACTAGTAACTTGATTATTATCATTCTGTAGTCAATTTAAAAGTTGTTCGTTAATAAAGAATATAATGAACAAATGCACAGGTTTCAACACCTGCAACCGTTTACTACTAAGAATGACCGTCGTGTGTTTATTTACACGTTTCGTGTCACGCTCGTAAGAATAATTGATAGGAAGGAATTAGCACTGGAGGTCTTGGTTTCAATTCACGGTCAATTAATACACTCATTTTCGCTGTACCAGTGCTCTATAATAAGTCCCTTTCAAAACAATTAAAGAGATCCAGAGCCTTGTATACTTGATTCGAATCGTGAATACCGAGTTTGGCGGGATATTAATTGTATATTACAATGTAGCGTATTGCATGTTACAATACGCTGTATTGTATATTACAATATACTGTATTACAATGTACTGTATTGCATGTTACAATATACTACACAAGATCGCAGTTGCTTTCAGTAATGCTGAACATCTGTATCTAGGATACGATACAAATGACTATAACTGCTTCTCTTGAGGCTCAAAAATACAGTGTTCGGAGTGCTTATTACTTCAATAAGAAAATTAGGTTACGTTTTGAATAAGCTAAAAGCATGGAAACTCCACTCGAACAAAAATTTGTTGAAGAAAGGTATCGAATCCCGTCATTTTTGACGGTCCGTGTACACTAGTTAAGAAATAAAATATTCATCTTATAAATTATGAATAGGTGGAGTTGGAGTCACAAAATTGTGAATAGGCGGAGTCGGTGTTGGAGTCGCCAAATTCTGGAAAAGTGGAGTCGGAGTCGGAGTCGCCAAATTCTGAAAAGGTGGAGTCGGAGTCGGAGTCGGAGTCGCCAAATTTTGGAAAGGTGGAGTCGGAGTCGGAGTCGGAGTCGCCAAATTTTGAAAAGGTGGAGTCGGAGTCGGAGTTGGAGTCGCAAATTCATTCCTCCGACTCCGCAACCCTGGTTTCAACATCCTTTCAGAAGCTTTGCACGTTCCTACTATGCATAAGCAGTGAAAGTTGTGTTTTTCAAGAGCGATTAGTAAGATATATCATCAGCTCGTGTGGGCGCGTATATCCAGAGTGGGGAGGGAAATTTTAATTGGTCATACGCGAGTGTGCGTGTGTGTGCATAAGCGTCACACAATCGCTGAGTTCGTTCGCACTGCGAGGCTCAATTAAGGACAGGAAAGAGGAAATGTCGCAGAAGGCTCTGATCTGATGTTATTTCACCCATTGCCTGTAGCTGTGTGGTATTCTCCGTGAGATTTTGAACTGTATTTATCATTATCTACTTATGTACATGTCCTTTATTTTTTCGCACAGTTTTACAAGCCGGCTTCGCCTTCCTGGAAGTCGGCGCAGTTCGTTCCAAGAACGCAACAAACATCCTCATCAAAAACATGCTTGATGTGTGTGAGTAAAGTCTGCTATTTGTTTACTTGATTTGCAGGATATACAAATTTGGTTGGTGATATCACCAGCAACCTTATTTAGGCAGATGAAGAAAGAAGACATAGGCCGGTATTTTTTATTTTTAAAAAGTATTCGGCACTCATGCGTTTTTACAAATTTTATCCAGATCAACAACACACTAAGCGCGCAAGACAGCAATATTTTTCCGATTAGTTCATTAAGTTCAGATGGTGTTTTGCTTACTAATGTTTCTGCTGTTGATGATGATATCGCGGGTGTTCAAATGAATACATTTGATTTTTCTTGCTAGGCTATAAGTTTCATCTTCGTAACTAAAAGCTGTAACTTAAGAGGGGAATTATTCAAGGAGATTGCTAGCTGAAACCCCGTCGTACAGGGTGTCCTACTTACAACAAAAGCCGTAATGAAAATAGTTTATTTCAGAACAATTTTCTGTATTTTTATTCTGTTTCGGCAACATTTTGCGTTGAACGCTACTCAACAAATGTTGGAAGTTTTGTTATGTCTTCAAAAATATTCACCTGACAAGATTACTGAATGCTGACAGGAACCTCTTTGCGTAGGAAAGTCTAACAATAAAATGTGCACTCTACAAGTTATCTTTAGTTTAAGTTTGATAAAATTTACAAGTATCATTTGTTCAATGAACTTACCCATGTATCCGTGATACCAATATCTGAAATAGAGAATGATCATTTTTTTGTACAATGAAATTGTTAGCAACTCTTTCAATTCTTCAGCGTTTTGAGGAGGACTAAAATATTCTTCTTTATGTGTCTCCAAAGAAAATAATCACTCGGTTTTAGATCTGGAATTCTTGGAGGCCTCTCAATTTATTGGTTTAAAAACTGCCCAGTTAAATATTTTAATCGAGTGGCTTCTCAAATCCCCAGATCTAACACCGTGTGATTATATTCTACGGGGATACCTGAAGAGGATACCTAAAGACGAAAGTATATTCTAGTACTCTGAAAACACTTAAGATTTTAAAGAAAGAATTACTACGAATTCAACGAACTAAAAAATGATTGACAGTTGTTCAAACAAGTTGCTTTATTGATGCGATTAAGAGCTCAAAAGTGGGGGGACAGAAATTGACGATGTGTGAAAAGAAACGAAGTTCAACACACGTTCACAATATTTTAAATGAAATTATTTACTACATAGTTGTTGTAAGGACATTTTTCTAAAACATCAAATAAAGTTAAATCGCGGCGCACATAAAATGTACGCACATTTTATTGTTTTACTTTAATGTTCAACGTTTCTGAGAGCCGTCATTAACGTAGTGACATAGTAAATACAGTATTTTTGAATATATTTTACCACAACATTCAGAATTTTCTTGAAAGCGTTCAACTACGAAAAAAACGATCGAAACAGAATAAAAATGCAGCAAATGGTTTTTAACTCATATTATTTCCATTTGGAATAGACTATTTCATTTAAACTTACATTACTTCTATTTCCTCATTTTCATGGGACCCCCTGTGTGAGAATAATTCTAGACTTGCCACAAGTCGGGCTGGGTGACGTACGAAGGAACTGGAAAGTAAAAATATCGCATGTGGATGTGATGAGCATTGCTGAAGTATACATGTAAATGAAAGTGCGTTTGTATATGACAGCGAAGTGGATTTGTGTCATAGTTCCTCTAACATACCAACGAAATTGTGTACATTTTCTATGACGGAAAATAGAAAACCTTGATCGTTTAAACTATAGGGCTCCAATCCCACCTAGAGTTTTGGTTGACGTTGTTCAAATTTCCGGGTCGTGCAACGTAACTTGAATTGACTAAAACTTCTTACATTGATTCTGAATCAACTTTGCAAACTGCGGTCGATGATACTTTTAAAATTATTTTATACCAACTATTAATTACTGAAAGTTAATGTACGCAGGTAATCGACTTGAAATTGATTTTTTTATAAATGTTATCGTGAAATTTATTGCACACCCCTGTACTACTTATGTATAATATTTAGAAGCGCTCAATAAAATTAGCAAATGAGGGGCTGATCCATCAACTTCAAGTAAAAAGAAATATTTAAAAACAAATCTTTTTTTTGATTGCCCTAGAAAGTAATTCATGAATATAAAACTGATTGAATACTTTGCTGAAATTACTGCTACGTTTCGAAGCTTTTCACTGGGTTTAATGACCATAGGCTCATTTATTGAGATACGATGACCTATCAAGAAAAAAAATCTTACGATATGACATGCAACTCATTTAATTTAGAAAAAATTAGACAGTTAGGTGTCCTCATTATGCAAGCATATTTGAAATATTAAATATTTTTCTCATAATCTGTGCAGATTGAGTGTGTTCTTCATGAGAATACCTATTTCAGAGAAGACCAGCAGAGGAAGTAACATGGCTAAATATGTTTGTACTTTATTGACCAGTGGGTTTTTATTGTGAGGTTTTAGCTCTCATCTCCCCTGAAAGATATTTTGTATAGCACTTCAGCATTACTTTCAGAAAAAGCCAGAAGTGAGGAAAATTTTCGAGCTCATTCAATAAGAAATATTAACTCTTCGGAAATCTAGTCGAGCTTTGTAAAATTGAGTAGCTGTATCGCCGTGTCTTTAAAATTTTTGCCGCTCCCTGTTTCTGCTGCAAAGCTCTTCATTTTTTAGAACTCCAAACTCATCTTTAGATGTTATTGCGTAATAAGAACTTCTCATTTGCAGCTCAAGCGCAGTAACTGAAGGTGGGTGACGCAAGGTACCACAGCTCGGAATCATTTCTTGCTGTCATAATTTTGACAAATTATATTTTGCCAATAAATGAAAAACTTATTTGATGACCAAGAATGGGGGACATCCTGAGTATGGGAAACTTGAAGCCACATCGAGAGAGGGGTAGCAAAATTTCGTCGAAAATAGTACCCCAATCTTTACAATAAATTCTGAATTGTTGATAAATGTTGATAGTCTGAGCTGTCAAGAATTTTTTGAATTCATTTTCAGAAATTTTTTTATTTCAATTTTTAGCTTAATGACATTCGAATGAAGAACTATTAAAATTTTCAAAATTATTTTATGAAAAAGATATCAAGAAATACCTAGGAGGAAATTTTATAATTACTTCTGTCTCATTATATCGCTTTATTTGTGTAAGCACACCATCGATAGAGAATCAAAGCAATCCCTTTCCAGTTCTTGGAGGAATTGCTTTCTGGCTCATTGGATACGCGATCGCACATGGTGAAGGCAACGGGTTCATTGGCACAACGCACTGGGCTATTCACGACCTGGAAGACATGGAGACGGCTCAGTGGTTCTTCCACTTCGTGTTCGCGGCCACGGCTGCCACCATCGTGTCTGGGTCCGTGGCAGAGAGATGCGCCTTCAACGCCTACTTCATTTACTCTATCGCTCTCACTGGTGAGAGTTAATATTCCCTCCTATTTTTCTGAGACAAAGTAAGGACAAACTTTTTTGTGAGATGATTTTCTATTCGAAGCCGGATTTGATCAGGTGATAGTTTGTAAGGGTAAATAAGCTACTTTACACTAAAAAAACGCTGAAGAGTGGTTGAAAAGATTTTCAGAGAGTACTTTCATCATCTTTATGAGCCGCATTTCATTCTATGACCCAACATTAGGATTTGAAACGACGTTGGGACTGCTAAAAACAGTGATTGAAGCATTTACAGATCAATAATAATAGTTCAAATCCAAGCCTTTTTAGTTTTGAGCTGATCATTTCTTACACTTGTATTTGAATATAAATTCAGAAGAAAGCGCACAGCGCGTGAATTGTCGGCTTCGTCCATGGGTTCAATAATAGATAAGGTTGTTGCAAATTCTCACAACCTTCTGAACGAAGTTGCAATATGTTGAGTTAGGAAGTAACAAATCGAGAAGGCGTTCCTTTTACGAATTGTCGAAACGAAATCCTCGCAACAAAACGCTGCCGTGGCACTCTAATGCACAAGAGCTTTGGAAAATCAGCCTTTCTATTTAACACGTGGGCTTCCGTATGTATTTTTATATAGGTATTTTCATGGAAGTGAATATAGGTATTTTCATGTATGTCAAAATGTTTAACAATGAGTTAGCAAAAATGCCCAACAGGTGTAAATATGAAGCTAATATGACGTAATAAACATTTTCAAATGATTTAGTGTATGAGTGAATTGCTATGCTGAATTACATTGGATAAATTTCTAAATCACTTATTTGTCCTTGAACATAATTAAAACTCAGGTAAATTTCTGAAGCTAGATCATCATAAATTTACGTGTTCAGACAATGCAGCCTAAAGTTTTCCAGCAATCATACAAGTGCAGTGTAAATTAGCCTTCCCCTCGCTTGCAGGATCTAAACCTAAATGTGCAGCTTAGACATGACATAATGGGATGAGAATTTTTCTGTTCACTTCTCAAACACCCTCAATGGTCCCTTCCATTATAGAAACCCCAACACTGATTTCTATCGAAGTGATGACACTTTTACTCGGAATACCTATTCTAAAATATCCGACCAACTTTTCATGTAAGCGAGTTCCCCTTTCAGGCATTCAAAATCATTAAACGAAATCATACGCCAGGTTTCGTTTACCCTGTGGTTGCCCATTGGGCTTGGAGCGGTGACGGCTGGTTGGGCGCCACCAGCTACCACGATTTCGCAGGCAGCGGCGTCGTACATCTGACAGGGGGAGTGGCAGCCTTGGTTGGGGCAGTAGTGCTAGGGCCGAGGATCGGCCGATTTGAGGATCCACAGAGAGGGCCAGCTTTGCCCATGACTGGTCACTCCGTGCCGGTGAGGGCTTAGGTAACAGCATTTTTGAGGAAGGTGAAAGACTTTTAACCTAACATTATCTCTCATCAATTTTGTTTTCATGGTATGAGATGAAGTCATCAGAGATTTATTACCCGTTACTCGAATAACAATAACTGCAATTTTTAACATGATTGCTGTGTTTGTACATCGAACACAACAAAATTATCGAGTAATATTGGAACATTCAATAGTTCAATTTTGGTAAAAAGTGTAGTGAAGTTTTAAACAATTTTAAACAATTTAAACAATTTATTTACCACAGGTGATACAGAGGTAGAATTTTACTTAAGTCTAGTACAATGGTCAAATTTGAGTATAGCTACCTGTGGGCTCGAATAAGTTCAGCGACTTCTAGGGCATCCTACCATCACGTTATTCTAGGGTGTACAAAAGTTTAACCTAGTTCACTTAACCTAGTTTCGCATTAGACTGATCATTGAGATAATTAACTCGATATTTTATGCTGTATTTTACAATATAGGTCAAGTCGGCTATATTTAACAGTATGTTCGATAAAACGATTCAAGAGCAGAGAGAAGATTGGTTATGGTACACAAGGCAAGTTACATTATGACATTATCATTAGTTACATGTAGGAGGCAAGATTTCGACACGGTGATCTTACACGACTAGTATTCTGATAGGAAGTGAGACTCAAGATGTCTTTTGAATACTGTGTACGAATTACATTCACGGATCTCTGCAGGTATAGAGTTCCAAGTTTTGGTTCCAACGAAGAGAATACTGTGTTGCGACCTGGCCTTTGAATAATAAGGAAGCATGAATTTACTTCTATTTCGGGTTAAATGGTCGTGATGACCAGTTTGCGCAGTCAATAATTGTCTTAGGCTATTGTCGCCATCATTTCTTAATGTTTTGTAAATGAAATTACAGATGGAGATTTTGTAGAGATCCGAAAGTTTAAGTATTTGTAAATTTTTGAAAGAATCATTTGTGTGAGCATTATATTCTAGGTTCTTTACCGCTCTGACAGCCCTTTTCTGCAGAGTAAAAATTTTGTTGGTTTTATTTTTATCAGTTCCGTGCCATGCTTCTATTCCGTATTGCAAGTATGGAGAAATGAGCGTTCGGTAGAGCATTTGTAAAGCTGTTTCAGGCAGAAAATTTTTAACTTTATTTAGGATTCCGATGGATTTTGATAATTTAGAACTAATATGAGTGATGTGCTCTTTGAAGGTCAGATGTTTATCTATTATGATGCCCAGAAACTTACATGAGTTGGTTTCTTCGATTTCACCTTCGCCAATTTTAATGCATGGGAGAGATACATCTTTCTTGTATGAGAAAGTAATATAATTTGTTTTATCGATATTTAGGCTTATTTTATTAGCTTTGAGCCACGATGAAACCTTGTGAAGTTCAGTATTTATACTCTCCACAATCATAGCAGGATTTTGGTTCGGAAGGACCGCAGAAAGCGTACTGTCATCGGCAAAAAGTATGAATTTGAAGAATGATGTAGATTTTACAATATCATTGATAAAAATCAGAAACAAGAGAGGCCCGAGAACAGATCCTTGTGGAACTCCATGGCTAATTGTCTGTGGGTCCAATTTTGCGTCGTCAATGACAACGTATTGCTTCCGATTTGTTAGGTATGATCTGAACCAATCATGGGCAATCCCTCGAATGCCAAAACAGTGTAGTTTCGATAATAGTATTTTATGTTCCACACAATCAAATGCTTTTCGGAAGTCAAGAAATACAGAGAAGACAGGCTTTCCTTCATCTATATTAGAATAGAGGAATTGTAAATGATTTAATATAGCCTGTGTTGTCGATTTTTTAGAGCGAAAACCGTATTGTTTATCGTAAAGAAATGATTTTTGTTCAAAATGAGAGTACACTTTTTTATACACAATCTTTTCGAATACTTTGCTAATAATTGGTTGAATGGAGATAGGTCGATAATTGTATACACAGGTTTTTTCACCACCTTTAAAGATTGGGGTTACTCTAGCAATTTTGAGGGAGTTCGGGAAAGTGCCTAGTAAGAGAGACTGGTTAATAATATTTGATATCAGTGGGGCTACAATGTCAGCAATAACTTTAAGTACTTTAGTCGGAAACGTTTGTAACCCACTCGATTTATTTTTCATGTTGTTTATGCACGTAATTACATCGGAGGAGTTTGTAGGCGTAAAGAAAAAGGAGTTGGGTTCTCGAATATGATCCATAAATTCCAGGTGATCAGTAGATTCACTTAGAATACCATCAGCTATTGTTTTCCCTACGTTTACGAAGAAGTTGTTAAAGAGATTAGCAATTTCTTTCTTCTCATGATATTTTACATTATCTTGAACAACATATTCAATTTTCTTTTTATCGGCATTATTCGGTTTACAGCAGGAGTTAAGGAGATGCCAAGTCTTTTTAACGTCAGTTTTGAATTGAGTAAACTTGAGCGTAAAGTAGTTCTTTTTTAATGTTCTTATCTGGTTTGTTACATAGTTTCTAAATCGGTTATATGTTTCTCTAGATATTCGTCCTTCGCAAAGGAGGGCTAGGTACGCTTGACGTTTCTTTATATTTATCACGATGTCTCTAGTAATCCAGGGCTTATGTTCATTTTTCGGGGTAACTGTACGAGTTACAATTGGGCAACACTGATTGTATGCGGTCATTATAGTTTCAGTCAACTTTACTACTGCTTCATCAATGCTCGTAGTATTATTGTTTTGTTGAGAGATGTGCAATGTAGGCATTGATTCTTCTAGAACGGTGCGCATTTCTTCAAGATTTGATTCGTTTATTTTACGATATGAGTAAGTTTCAGCCCGTGCCTTGGTGCAAGCAATATAGACATTTTTCTTAATAAGAAAAACTGGGAAGTGATCTGATAAGTCAGAAGTAATTATTCCAGCAAGAAAATCACTAGGGTCTGTCATAAAGATATTGTCAAGCAGCGTAGCACACTCTGAGGTTATTCGTGTAGGCTTTGTAATGATCGGAAGGAAGGATTGAGACTGAAAGGTAGTTAGGAAATTAGAGATTGGTTCATGGCTTTCATGTTTAAGTAGATCATAATTGAAGTCACCGCATATTATTATGTCATTGTACAAGGGCCTGTTGAACTGAGAAATAATACGATTCAATTCATTCAGGAAGGATATAGGACAGGCTGTAGGAGGCCTATACACCGTTCCAAGCACAATGCGTTTACCATCTCTAAAAAGTTCTACGAAGAGTGATTCTATATGATCCTGATTCATGGTTGCACTTGCTATGGTTCTCGCGTCTATGTGGTTAGATATATATGTGCTGATGCCTCCGCCCCGCTGGTTTTTTCTTAGCGAATGGTAACTATGATAATTTTCGAATCGAATCATGTCTTTTGTCGAGTCATCTAGCCAGCTTTCGGTGAAGCTAATCACGTCTAGGTTATATTTAAGTTCAGTAATAGTACATTGTATCTCTTCCAATTTTGGATAGAGTGACCTACAGTTCCAACACAGGAGTGAGAAATCTCGGTCAGTTATTCGTATAGTTTCGTTGAATTCTGATATATTAGTATACCTACACTCTTGAGAGTCGTTTAGGTTTGGATATATTCTGTTCAAATGATTGAAATCTGGATCGATTTCCTCAAATATTAAAGGGTGATCAGTCATTTAAAATAAGTAAAAGTAAGAATTAGGTACTATAGAGCTTAAAACGAAATACAGAGTCAAGCTTAAAGGGATATTCCAGTCTAAAAAGTAGCTTATTAAGTAAGAGAGAATAGAGTAAAAAGAAAAATCTAGCGCGATTTCGTGAGTACACACAAACTCAGTCCATGAGCGAGTGATAATGGAGTTCAATATCACAACATTGGTGCAAAAAGATTGCTAAGGGCGTTTTCGCAAGTTCACATACAACAGGTAATAAGTTTCTAAAGATTATGACGACAATGATACAATCAGCTAATATGGTTTACGCGTAATAATAACTGTAGTGGTAAATAAAGAAGAATTCACAGTAACATTGGTTGGTGAAAAATTACTAATTGCGATGTTACAAAATGTGACACACAGATGTCATAGATGTTTACACACACATCTATTATTTATTTGTTATAATATTGGAGTTCGATATCACTACATTGGTGCAAACAGATTGCTGAGGGCGTTTTCATAAGTTCACATACAAGAGGGAATAAGTTTTAAAGATTATGATGACAATGATACAATCAGCTAATATGGTTTACGCGTAATAATGACTGTAGTGGTAAATAAGGAAGAATTCACAGTAATATTGGTAAGTGAAAAATTGCTGATAGATTATAATGACAATGATATAATCAGATTATAAGAAGATTACAACGACAATGATATAATCAGATTATAAGAAGATTACAACGACAATGATATAATCAGCTAATATGGTTGTACGATGGCAGTGGAGGGCAGAAGCGATTATCAGGTTATAAGAAGATTACAACGACAATGATATAATCAGCTAAAATGGTTTACGCGTAATAATACTTAAGTGGTTAAGAAGAGAAAAAATTCACAGTAATATTGGGAGGTAAAAAATTGCTGATTGCGTTGTTTCAAAAGTTCACACACAGCTGTCATAAATGTTTACAAGCACATCTGTTATACATTTGTATAGATTCAGGTTGAACTGGCATCAAGTTGAGGTTTACTGACATGATACCTAATTGAGGTTAAATTAATACGAAATTGACATATTTAGGGGATGAAAATGAAATTGACTAATTTAGGGGATCACCTAGTCTAGTCACCCATGATCTGCTGTGATGACATGTTTAGTTGTTGCATCAGGTATTGCTCGAGGTCATCTGGCGTGTTGATCTCGCGGTGTCTTGAATCTGGGTTTCCTGGGTTGAATATGAAGATGTTTCCATCCTGTGTTCTTGGGACTCCAACTTTATCCGGGAATTTCCTTTTGGCCATCCTTAGAATGTACATGACGTTAGCTCGTGAAGGTATGAGGTATTCATTTATGAAGAAGAACTGTGGTTTCTTTTCTCGGCAGGCGTTGAGAATTTCACGTTTTTTGTTATAATGTTTTAGTTCAAATGCAATGTTTCTTTGATCTACATTCCCAGTTATTGTTTTTTCCCCATTCTTGTAGCTGACGTAATGTCAGTGCCGGAGAGGTCAATGTTGATCTTGTCCTTCAGGAGCTGGCAGACTGTATCCTTACAGATTTCGCCTGCGTGAGATGGCGGTATTTCCCTTCCAGAAATAACGAGAGTACATTTTTTGTCTTCAATGTCTCGGCGCTGATCATTTTTTTCCAACTGGTCGAGGCGGGAGGTTAAGCTATCTATTTTCTCATTCTGTTCTTCGAGAATTTTTTTGTGTTCCGCTTCTTTTGTTTCAAATAGCGTTTTAAGGTGGCTTATTTCATTTTGCACTTGAACAATATCACTATTAAATTTTGTCATCACTGAATCGAAGTATTTTATAAGGACAGAAACCACTTCTTTACCGTCTTTCGTAAGGCTAGACACATCAGGGTATTGACCAAACTTCGGTTGAAACTCGATGCTGTTGTTGCTGCTGTTGTTGGTAATGCGTCGTTTGTTAGGCATCTTGAGGATGGAGGGAATTCGGTCGTTGTGTAAACGAGGGTTGAATACTCTCACACTTTTGAGGGAATATTATACTCTTAGTTTGATTATTTTCATATATGGGGTATTTATATCACATTTGAATACTCAGGACGCGAGTGGGTACCCATTTAGGTTAGAGGTACATTCTTTCTAACAATAGGCACTTTGTTTCGGAGCGAGCGCCACACCCGTCCTCACGCCACGGAGTCACTGAAGACACTGTTTTGAACACGAGGAGTTACGTGACAGCCATCTGCATCATTTTACGAATGAGGATGCCAACTATTACAGTATAAAAGTGATGATCAGAGCGCGAAGACTGTTACAACTTGATTGGAATCGCACTAACTTAATTTTTTCTCAGCAACAAAACAACTAATATCTCATTAACTTGTATTATTTAAAATATTTTCGAATTTTAAATGTTTAAAAATGGATATTGACATCTAAAAAGAATTAACCGCTTGCATTAGTTATTCCAATATTTAAAGTGATATTTTGACACGAGATCTGAATGCTTAAGAAAAGCTGGCCAGAGTATAGATAACAATTTTAATCCGTCATTCTCAGAATAAAATTATTTAGATTCGCTCAGCATACATTGATGTTCTATCTTTAAAACTTCATTATTTACTATTCACTATTATTCAGCTCACTTCAGCCTGTGGAACTTGATTAATTTTTTGACCTCGTTTGCTTCTAGTAACTCCATTCATATTTTTAAGCTCTGTCCACCAATCGTAACTCGAACACTCTTTCCTTTACGAAGCTTACCGGGCTTGGCGGCTTCATTTTGCTGTTCGGCTTCTTGTCATTCAACGGAGGATCGCAGGGCTCGATCAGCAATCCAGGCGACGCCGCGGCTGTGGCTCGGGCTGTGGTCAACACCGTCATCTCTGGATCTTCCGGGGGCATTTCGGTCCTCTTGGTCTACAGACTCGGTGACAGCCACTCTTGGTCTTTTCTCATGGCTCTCAATGGCTCCCTAGCAGGAATGGTAAGTGAGGGCAGTCAGGCCAACCTACGAGTACTTAGGTGCGATAGAACAATGATAGATCGAATGCGATGGAACAAAACATTGTACCGTTCTTTTTTTCTAGCCTGGCGGCTTAGCGTCATGAATATTTCGACAGGTGTCGTTCAATTCAGGGCGAAAGTATTTTAATAAGATTTAGTATGTCATTGTCATCCTTTTTAATAAGGTTCCACAAAAGATTACATGTCGATCTGATTGTTCTGTAGTATCATCAATATCAACATCACATCAAATAACGGTTTGGACGTTTGGTATCTTAATTTGTGTGTGTATAACTGTATATAGATGAAAAACGGCGATAATGGCGTTCACTCAAAATTGAAATCAAACGGTTATTGGAGCTTCTCAAGTGTGCTAGCGTCAGAATGGTGTTTCCTTTTTTATATCAGGGGAATAAGAATCTGGATACATTGTCAGAGATTAAAATTTGCATCTGAATTTCTGCAGCTCGAGCTCTTATATAATGTTGAAAGCTAAAAATGTTTTCCATGAAACCGATTAGAACAAAATTTACAGCTATAGGAATTTTGAGATGAAGAATGTAAGTTGAGAGCTCGTACTCTACAGAATATGAGAAAGTATGCCAAAAATGTTGAAGTAAAAAATTTGTTGTATCTAATTTACTTCATTCAGCTAAATGTGCACGATAGGTTTGGAAAAGGAGATTTTGTTGCAGCAGAAAACGAGTCGAATGATGTATTTACAACACAGAACAGAATAGAAGGATGTGAGATGTGAGAGAGAAATCTGTTATTTTCCTGAGGAACGATCTTCGAAATTTTAACGAGGTTTCATAAAATTAGTGAACCAGAATTTTTCCTAATTGAAGTGTGGGTGACGTGTTTTATGCTTAAACTTTGCAAAACTGACTGAACATTAAATTCCTTTGTGATTTCTCATTGTGTGTGACAAATTCTAATGTTCGACTCTCATTCTAAAGTTAAAAAATCAGAATTCGCATTGGGATTTTTCAACGCATTTCATTATATTTCAGGTTTATATTGGTTATTCCTTACGCCAATATGATCATTGTGCAAGGGATTAAAATTACTCAACTTGGCGCGTGTCGGCAGGTGTCTGTTTGCTCAGGGTGTGACGTGTACCGACCCTGGGGCGCCTGCGTCACGGGGGTTGTAGGAGGCCTCGTCTTCCTCGGCTTCCACTACCTCGTAATCAAGATCAAGGGTAAGATTTTCTCAGAGTTTTAGTTTTATCAACAGAGCTTGAATTACATAATGTTTTTTACACAATCGGCAGTGGATTTTGTTTCATTTTAAACGCTTTCGAATAACATAATTTTTTCAGCACAATTATTGACCATTTCCAAATTGCATTATGTTTGTAGTACCATCGGTAATGGTCAGACTACAGTACACATTTTTTGCTTTCAGTGGCAGTTTTTGCCTTTTACTTTTAGCACAATCGGTGGCTGTTGTATTGGCAAAGGATTTTTTTAACTTGAAGCTTTAAACCTTTGGCAGATTATGACTTGTTACGTTTCGAAACATTCTATGTCAATTTAATTTCATATGTTTTCTACCATTTTGGTAATGATGACAAATCAAGGGGTGAGTGAATCAGTGTAGAACTTCAGGGAAAAAATAATGATTTTTTTTACTTCTGGCTGTTTCCATAATAGGGAAGAGTTTAAAATTTCAGGGTTTTTTCTGAATTACAGATTCGCAGTGAAATCATGATAACTTTTCCGGTGAAATTTGTTCTTAGTTTTTACTAATTTTGTGTCTCATGATATATGATGAGTTCTTCAGAGATTTATTCCTGAATGCCTGAATAAATTTTACTATTTTTGATTTGATATGTTCATTGATTAGAAATGATTACAGTTTTCCGTAAGAGTAAAGTTTAAGTAACACTTAATACAACTCGGGAACATATTTTCATGGCAACACAAAGTATTTCCTTGACACGATATTTTCATACTTCTTAATTCAAACTGAGCATGCAACCACTTAAGTAAAAAATTACCAATTCAAATTTCAAGAAAATTTCATGGTCTTAGTAACTTTCTTTCAATAGTTTTTTTCCAGCTGCCTCTAAGTTTTTGAGCGGGCAGTGTTAGAAGAATTTAATACAGTTTCGAACGTTAATTAGTTTTGGCAGCGTGCTGATGAACTCTTATTAATTCTCTCCGAAGGAGCTCCAGATCCGCTGAATAATGAGCCGCACAAAATGACTTCTCGGACTTTTTTTTGAACGTATGGGCATTTTTTGTGGCTGATGAAGCTTAATTTAAAAAGCGTATTCATAATTTCGATATCGCTTAAAAGCGAATTCGCGCCCATTTCATTCGTTTATCTTTCCGATATTCTATTCTTAAGAATAATTTTTCTACACCCAAAATTATGTAATGGGCATAAAACATATACATGCTGTTTTATAATAAACGAAGCGCATGTTAATGATCTAATCATCAAAAAGCGATTCGTTAATCCAAACCTCCAGTGGTCATTTTTACGTAATCTTTGCCCTAACGTTAACGATCGATAAGTTAACGATCACCACTGTCCTCATAAGACATCCCTGACAGCAGAGAAAGAACCCACACGTGCTCGCAATTTTTCATCGTATGGTCACCCGGATGACTGCATTCAAAGCTATAAATTTCTCTAAAAGAAACGAGCTCATTTTTTCAGTCGATGATCCTTTGGACGCTGTGGCGGTGCACGTGGGCGGCGGCATGTGGGGGCTGTTGGCCACCGGGCTGTTCAAAGAAGATGGAATCGTGTACGGCAGCTCCGACGGCCTCTCCGTTCTCCTCTGGAACTTCGTGGGTCTGCTTTCGATCGTGGCTTGGTCGGGTGGTGTGTGCTTGATCATGTTCGGGGCCATGCGGGCACTCAATATTCTCAGAGTGCCTGAGGAAATTGAAATTAAAGGTACGAAATTTCAGTTAAATTTAAACTCTTTTTTATACTGATTCGTTGAGTTAATAACTGATTTACTAGTAATTATGACGACTCATTATTAATTGAGAATAATCAATTACTGTTTTATTATGACTGCTTACTGATTTATGAGAAATCACATTAATTTATAGCTATTGATTATTTACGTGAAATTTAAGGTAACATACTTCTCGCGTAAAATTCTGGCATATAGTTTTCCCTCATTCATTGATCACGATCGTTGTAAAAATCAACCTTTGATCGTTGTTTGATAAAGATACAAAATATTTTAAAATAAAATAATTGGAGGATATGGTTTGGTAGTGCTCAATACTCTGGGCGTTAAAGTGTAATGGGGATTTAATTATGCATTTCTGAAGAAAGAAGCAAATTCTGCCACTGATATAGAAATTCCTTTATAACGTTGCCATCAGCTATGGAACCTCATTAGGATCACTGAACCGGCAAAAGGTGGCTTAGTTCAAGCACGAGTTACTCTAACGATAAAACCGGGGGAATTTATCAACGTTTCATCTTGTATTCACTATAAGAAACATCACCTTCTTCTCTAATAGTCACGTAATATTATGCTCAGGTCACTCTAGAAAGAATAATTTGCACAGTTTAATGTAAATTTAATTCACTTCGAATTATATGAGAGAAATTATGTTCAAGTAATTCTTAACCTCACCTACATCCTTCTGATAGTGTAAAGAGGAACAACTCGCGAGAAGGTTAAGAGGCGTATATTATTTACGACTTGATTTTTAATGCGGTATCATTTATGAACTTATTTTCAATGCAAATAGTGAGTGATTCGGAGAATTAGAAATGTTTTAAAATATGTATACTGGGTTTAACGGAAGTTTTGGGATATCTGCCGAGTGTTTTATTTTTCACTAATGAACGCTTCACAAAGTACACTTCAGTGTATTTCGAGAGTTAAAGTGGTTTTCAACGAGCTCTTGTTTGTAACCTTGACGACAAAAACTAAAATTTCCTCCTCGAGCAGTATAGGTTTTAGTTCGCTTTTTCGACGTTTTGTACTTAGAAATAAATGAACTTCTGTTGTCCAATGTGCAGATTTCTTCCGTGCATCTTGAAGCAAATTTTAGCCATAAAAAAAACTCCCCCAGGAGATTTACGAACCTGCTCTTCTCCCATAAACTCATTTAATCACGAAAAACGACCAAAAAATATTACTGATGTCCTCAGAGGCTGACAGTGGCTCGTACTCACAACTATTTCTCGAATGTAAATCACGCATCATTAACATAAACATCTTCCAAGTAAAAAGCATGGAATGAATTCTTTAGTAGCCATTTATCTTACAACGATGTTATTCACATTCATCTCACCGTACCATGATATAGAATTTTTGGTTACATGCTTGCTTCCTTGCTTAGTTTCTCCGCAACGTGACGTAGCACGAGAGTTAATACCTCTTTACCACACCGAGACCATATAGGTGGCACATTTATGAAACACACTTGTGCATCATATGCTCGCCCAACACTTCATACACAGTTGCGTGTCCTATGGGTAGGATGATAGTAATATTATGTGGCAAATAACACACTTATATTTTAAATTAGTTTCGAATGAAATAAAAATCTACGGTAAATCAAACCCATATTTAACTTACTCTGATTTTCTTGTCATTAATACAAAGTCAACGAATACTTCAAGGTTTCTGGAGAAAGTTTGTTTTATCTACAAATTATTAAGTAAGCGAACAATTCTAAAATTTTTATTGGTAAAATTGGTAAAATTGTTCCGGTTTATAAATATTACTTCAAGTTCCCAATATCTTGGAAACGTTTAGTACAGAAAGGGATAAATCTGAAATTTTTAATTCAGTAGCAGGCTTGCATCATAGATGTAAGACGAGAATATATATTATTTTATCTCTAAAGTTGTGTTTTGCATATAAATCTGACTATATTTTGTCACATTTTTAACACTACCATTGTCATCAAATGTGAAGTATTTGTAGAAGTGTTGCGCATTAAAGAAAACTGATTTCAGTGACGAATTTGCTTTGACAGTATATGAATCATTTCTTTTTTGAATAGTAAGTCAGTTGTTGATGAGTCAATCTCATTTTTAGCTGTGATTGATAATACTTTCTGGTGGGCCAAATATTTGTAATAGACATAATAAACGTCATTGTATTCAAAGCATTTACTTTCATTTTCCTCTGTAGGAAAATTCTAAAAACGCTCAACATTATTTTTTCTTTTCATATGTAGTTTTCATTCCACAGACGTATTTTTTGTGCTTTATATGAAAAGTAAATTACATTTCTCCAGGAAAACTTAATTTTTGAATATTTGGAAACGAATTTGAAATGTGAATAATCTCTATAGGCTTATTAAATCATCTTAACACTTTTTTGAAAAACATTTTATTATTGCCTTTTTGTAAGTTCGCAGTTATCTGAGAATTAATCATAATACAGAAAAAGTAGTTCTGAGTTTTAATTTACAAAAATATTCACGCCTCGTCTCCCAACACACTTCTAGCACCTACTCAAAAATAATGTCGTTATTTTATTATTTATTTTGCCGATAAATCAGTAAAGTTAACCAGTTATTAACCGGTAGATGCTAATTTTTAAAATATCCCTTTTCATCACTTATACAATTCAACTCGCCGTGAATGCAATTGGGTGTATTCACTCGTCTTGAAAATTTTAACAGCTATTTCTTACGTTCTAAGTTTATTTAGCGTCAAAATTAACTCTAATGTTTTTACTTAGTCAGCATAACTTTTGATCGCTGCCGCTACATGATTATATTCAATGCTGCAGCTCCTTTTGCTCGTCCCGTCAAAATATTCAACTAACATTTGCTAACTATGAGTGTTAGCTATAGAGTAGGAACTGATACCTCTATTCCTTTCTACAGAAATTAAAAAATATTTTCATTATTTTTATCAATTGAAATTTTAGCTACGTTAAAATGCCTTTAATATAAAACTCAGGATTGTTCTCGGAATAATGAAAAACAAATGTTTCATTTTACCTTAATGATTCTTTAGTTTAGAAAAAACTAGGGTTCTACTCTTCCGTCTAGGACCCTCATTTAATTCATTTCGATTACTTAGAGGTAGCACTATTTTCTTTTCCTTCCCACGAATTTCGTAGGCGCTTCAACATAACTACCTCTCTGACTACATATTCCTAATTCTTTCATGAAATATCGGCAAAATAATTTGTTTTCGCGTCATATTGTTTTTTCCTATTTATTCATAGTTAATGTATTGGAATGAGCCCCTTACGCTTCTGTCCCTATGAAGGCATGGACATCCTGAAGCACGGCGAGCCAGCGTACCCAGCTGAAGCTTGGATTGAGGAACAATACTATTCCAAGTTCTACGAAAAGGGCGGCCGGCCTGCCTCCAGGCGTAATAGCTGTAAGTTGTTATCCCGTGTTCCAAAGTTCAAGAATACATCGTGTTTGTATCTTGTGAGCGAAATTTTGCAGTAGTCTATTTCTCTGTGTTTTGATGACAGAATTTGAATTGTTAAAACAGTTTGTGAAGTTATATGTGTTTATAAGTAAAAGTATCAATGGTAAATGACGGTATTGTCTGCAAAGAGAGAACGCAATCTTATTTAATTTATTATTTTAGGCTGAAGAAAAACATGTTAAGAATAAATACTGTCAATCTAATTCGCCCAGTTTAACCGATAACATATTTTAAACACTTTACGAGTTTATTGAAACTGCTTCAGCCTGTCAGTATTACGTTTCTTCGTTTTAATTCCTGCAGTGTAAATTCACAAACTCTACTTTTCATGCAGCTGTTCAGTTTCTTGCCTCATCCACTTTATATTTTTTCCCCAAAATTTAACCTTCATGCAACACTTCCAATTCCTGCCACACTTTTTTCCCAGAAACTTTGACCTTCATGTATCACACCCATTTCCTCCCACACCTTTTCAATTACAAATTGGAACCGTTTGCTCCAGCACTGCCTTTCCAAATGATGGGACCGATTAGCTACAAAGGAACCACGCCGAGCACCAGCAACGGTGCCAACGCCGATGTGCCGCGCTGCACCGGCACCAGCCAGACCTGCTTCTACCCCGAGAAAGCCAGGCAGAGTCCCGCGTATTGGTCCATGCACGATCACAGGTCACTTTGGTCACTGCGCTTTTTTTTATATCTTGGATGTTATGTTAGCTACGAATTATAGAATATAGGAGAAAACACTTCTGGTATCCTCAATTCTTCCATGCTGGAAGAATTTCCATGGAAAATATTTTAAGTATTTGTTTTAAAAGTGCCAAATATGGAATGAGTTTTTATAGCATATGGAATGGAGTGAGTAAGTTGCAGTAGAAGATGATTGTGCTGTAAAATTACGAAGAAAGCTACGCGGGTATGGTACCAGATGATTTTTTCAGATTAATGTTGAAAATATCTGCTGTTCTTCCACACCAAATCACTACGTACAAATATTTTGTTGATTTCGAAAGAAGGAAAGTAATTATAAATATGTTGAATTTGAAATCCTATGATATCATTGAAAAATTGCATGCATAATATGTTAAATACTAACGATATCCGTGTATTAGGAAAATTAATTTCATTAATAGCGAATGATAAGGTAAAAATTTAGATGTAAATCCGTGTCGGAATGTTGACATGTAGTCAGCTCTTTGTTCGTAAGAGTGTGGGTCATGCGCAAGTATGTGTAAACTCGACTATTTACTTATGTTGTGTGGTTGTAGTACACTGCAGCATCAACTGTTCCCGAAACCTGCGAAGAAACCAATTTCAATTTAAACAATTTCAACAATTTATTTACCACAGGTGATACAGAGGTAGAATGTTTCTTAAGTCTAGTACAATGGTTAAGTTTGAGTATAGCTACCTGTGGGCCCGAACAAGTTCAGCGACTTCTAGGGCATCCTATCATCACGTTATTCTAAGGTGTACAATAATGTTTAACCTAGTTTACTTAACCTAGTTTCGCATTAGACTGATCATTGAGATAATTTACTCGATATTTTATGCTGTATTTTACAATATAGGTCAAATCGGCTATATTTAACAGTATGTTCGATAAAATGATTCAAGAGCAGACTGAAGATCGGTTATGTTACCCAAAGCAAGTTACATTATTACATTATCATTAGTTACATGTAGGAGGCAAGATTTGACATGGTGATCTTACACGACTAGTATTCTGATAGGAAGTGAGACTCAAGATGTCTTTTGAATACTTTGTACGAATTACATTTACGGATCTCGGCAGGTATAGAGTTCCAAGTTTTGGTTCCAACGAAGAGGATACTGTGTTGCGACCGGGCCTTCGAATAATAAGGAAGCATGAATTTACTTCTATTTCGGGTTAAATGGTTGTGATGACCAGTTTGCGCAGTCAATAATTGTCTTAGGCTATTGTCGCCACCATTTCTTAGTGTTTTGTAAATGAAATTACAGATGGAGATTTTGTAGAGATCCGAAAGTTTAAGTATTTGTAAATTTTTGAAAGAATCATTTGTGTGAGCATTATATTCTAGGTTCTTTACCGCTCTGACAGCTCTTTTCTGCAGAGTAAAAATTTTGTTGGTTTTATTTTTATCAGTTCCGTGCCATGCTTCTATTCCGTATTGCAAGTATGGAGAAATAAGCGTTCGGTAGAGCATTTGTAAAGCTGTTTCAGGCAGAAAATTTTTAACTTTATTCAAGATTCCGATGGATTTTGATAATTTAGAACTAATATGAGTGATGTGCTCTTTGAAGGTCAGATGTTTATCTACTATGATGCCCAGAAACTTACATGAGTTGGTTTCTTCGATTTCACCTTCGCCAATTTTAATGCATGGAAGAGATACATCTTCCTTGTATGAGAATGTAATATAATTTGTTTTATCAATATTAAGGCTTATTTTATTAACTTTGAGCCACGATGAAACCTTATGAAGTTCATTATTTATACTCTCCACAATCATAGCGGGATTTTAGTTCGGAAGGACCGCAGAAAGCGTACTGTCATCGGCAAAAAGTATGAATTTGAAGAATGATGTAGATTTTACAATATCATTGATAAAAATCAGAAACAGGAGAGGCCCAAGAACAGATCCTTGTGGAACTCCATGGCTAATTGTCTGTGGGTCTGATTTTGCGCCGTCAATGACAACGTATTGCTTCCGATTTGTTAGGTATGATCTGAACCAATCATGGGCAATCCCTCGAATGCCATAACAGTGTAGTTTCGAGAGTAGTATTTTATGGTCCACACAATCGAATGCTTTTCGAAAATCAAGAAATACAGAGAAGACAGGCTTTCCTTCATCTATATTAGAATAGAGGAATTGTAAATGATTTAATATAGCCTGTATTGTTGATTTTTTAGAGCGAAAGCCGTATTGTTTATCGTAAAGAAATGATTTTTGTTCAAAATAAGAGTACACTTTTTTGAACACAATTTTTTCGAATACTCTGCTAATAATTGGTAGTACGGAGATAGGTCGGTAATTGTTTACACAGGTTTTTTCACCACTTTTAAAGATAGGGGTTACTCTAGCAACTTTGAGGGAGTTCGGGAAAGTACCTAGTGAGAGAGACTGGTTAATAATATTTGATTTCAGCGGGGCTGCAATGTCAGCAATTACTTTAAGTACTTTAGTCGGAAACGTTTGTAGCCCACTCGATTTATTTTTCATGTTGTTTATGCACGTAATTACATCGGAGGAGTTTGTAGGCGCAAAGTAAAAGGAGTTGGGTTCTCGAATATGATCCATAAATTCCAGGTGATCAGTAGGTTCACTTGGAATACCATCAGCTATAGTTTTCCCTACGTTTACGAAGAAGTTGTTAAAGAGATTAGCAATTTCTTTCTTCTCATGGTATTTCACATTATCTTGAATGACATATTCAATTTTCTTTTTATCGGCATTATTCGGTTTACAGCAAGAGTTAAGGAGGTGCCAAGTCTTTTTAACGTCAGTTTTGAATTGAGTAAACTTGAGCGTAAAGTAGTTCTTTTTTGATGTTCTTATCTGGTTTGTTACATAGCTTCTGAATCGGTTATATGTTTCTCTAGATATCCGCCCTTCGCAAAGGAGGGCTAGGTACGCTTGACGTTTCTTTATATTTATTACGATGTCTCTAGTAATCCAGGGCTTTTGTTTATTTTTCGGGGTAACTGTACGAGTTAAAATTGGGCAACACTGATTGTATGCGGTCATTATAGTTTCAGTCAACTTTACTACTGCTTCACCAATGCTCGTAGCATTATAATTTTGTTGAGAGATGTGCAATGTAGGCATTGATTCTTCTAGAACGGTGCGCATTTCTTCAAGATTTGATTCGTTTATTTCACGATATGAGTAAGTTTCAGCCCGTGCCTTGGTGCAAGCAATATAGACATTTTTCTTAATAAGAAAAACTGGGAAGTGATCTGATAAGTCAGAAGTAATTATTCCAGCAAGAAAATCACTTGGGCCTGTCATAAAGATATTGTCAAGCAGCGTAGCACACTCTGAGGTTATTCGTGTAGGCTTTGTAATGATCGGAAGGAAGGATTGAGTCTGAAAGGTTGTTAGGAAATCAGAGATTGGTTCATAGCTTTCATGTTTCAGTAGATCATAATTGAAGTCACCGCATATTATTATGTCATTGTATAAGGGCCTGTTGAACTGAGAAATAATACGATTCAGCTCATTTAGGAAGGATATAGGACAGGCTGTAGGAGGCCTATACACCGTTCCAAGCACAATGCGTTTACCATCTCTAGACAGTTCCACGAAGAGTGATTCTATATGATCCTGATTCATTGTTGCACCTGCTATGGTTCTCGAGTCTATGTGGTTAGATATATATGTGATGATGCCTCCGCCCCGCTTTCAAGTAATTTTGTTTTTCTAAATCAGTAAACATCTTTTTTCTCATTCGAAATGGTTTTAGTAAGTGTGTTGTTCGAATTACTAAAATAATTGAAAAAAATTATTTCTTCCTCAATTTCGAGATATGTTTCAAGATACATGCATTGTAAATATTCGAATCTGATTTTACAATTTCCAGCAATACAAAGACAAAATCTAATGTGATCCAATTGAACCTAATTGATTGCGTGCCCGTGCAGGTGGCACGGACCTCCGAACTGCAACGCTATGGAGCTGCAACAGGCGGACCCGAGCCTCATGCAGCGTAAAAACAACAAGAAGGCTTACACCAACCAAGCTTTCTCCCTCTGAGTACGTCGATGCAGTTAATTTGTTACACAAATTTGTTCCCGATATTCAATCTAATATCAAAACGTATAAAATTAATTAAGCAATTTTTTCAACGGCTCATGAAGAATATGTCATCGTTCAAAAATAAAGGTGAAAACTATCATTTTCGAGGTAGAGACTGGTTTCTCCTAGGAAATTTAAAAAAATAATGTGCTATCGCCCTATCTAATACAGAAAATATGAAAAAATAATTACAGAAGAAATATCTTTTGATGCTGCTGGACTTGTCCCAGTTATCTTAACTTGGAAAGTTTCAAGACGAAAAAATTTCAAACAACCATGAAACTAATTCTTTTCAAATTTGACACCCCTAAAAAAGAAATGCAATTTTATCGTCCCTTTGTAGCTATTTTTTAAATTTCGTTCCTTGATTTCGTTATTTTTAAATGAGAAGCATAATTCATTCTCTGCACCAACAGGTGGCATTTTGTAAATGACCATCGCTTGTCTTTCCATTACTTGAGAATGGTGAGAGGTACTTCATGCCAGCTGATTTATCGTGTTGAAATTTCAGAATCCTTTTTCCTCTTTTTCACTTGATAACACAGAAGACAGATTGAATGCCAGTTACAACCAAACATTTTCCAACGATGCACCATGTGCACGGAATCGTCAAGCTATTCCAGCGGTCTAAAAATGAGTTTATTAGTAGATCGCATACTACGAGCATCTGGTTTATTGATTGTATATCATGATCATTTCTGGTCATTGTGTCATAAAGTTATGAGGAATAAATGAACGTGCTGAAATACTAAGTTGGAGAATTATCAAAAATTCTCGACAGCCTTCGATTTTTTGAGTCAACAAAGAGTGTTCTAACAGAGTACCATATACAAAGTAATACATAAAAACTGAATATTCATTTTTTTCTCAGCACAATCTGCCTAGAATTCGAAACTCATATTTTAAAACATGTATTTATACTAGTGTAAAAAGTTTCAAGAGTGAATCTCAGCAGGGTGGGTGTATTTGATGTGCAACACTTTGTGCGTCTAAAAACAAAGACAAGATTTTCCCTTCTGTTGTTGAAAAGGTGTGAATTTCTTCAACTCAAAGCGTTATGTTATTATGAATGCAACGCAAAATTTGAGCTATGTATATGTTATTTCGCTTTGTATTTTATTGAAACAAATATACCCTGACTTTTGCATTCATTTCATCACCTACTGCAGAAAAAAATACGAGTATCTATGGACTCATTAGGAGAAGCAAGAACATCCGAATCATGAAGCACAGGGTTGACTCAGAATTTTTTTTAAGATTAGCACCAAACATTTAGGCAACACATCACTGATAACAACCAAAACATCTGTATTCTTTATATCAGTATCAGTTGAAAATAGTTGGAGTTAGGAATCACGGAATCATTCAACTACAGATATATTACAGACTTTAATGTGTAATATGACAGGGAATCTCAAACAAACGAGATAATAAGAAATAAATGAATTAAATTGAAATAAAAGTGTAATACATTTTGAGTCCTGTACTAAAAAGATGACCTACAAAATTATAAGAAAATCAAAACAAAAGCAAATAATTCATGACTTAGTTAAATATATTTTAAACGAAGAAAAACTTATGGAAATAAGTAATAAAATAATGAACATAGAGCCTAGAGGTGGAGTAATCAAAAGCATAGTTACCTCACAGAAAACTGAACTACAAATCATAACGCGTGTGTAAAACTTGATAGTTTCTTGAATTAATTTGTCTCCTGGAGTTAGCTAACGACATTCGATTATGTGTCGATAATGAATGCACTTGTTTAGGCTGTTATTCATCATTCGTAGGTACCAACACAAAAATTAGATTTAAATGTTTTATCGTTAGAAGTTAATGTGATAACTTAACGTTTTGATAATTGAAACTCCCAAAACGCTGGGAAAAGATTTGCACTTCTTTGGCTACGGAAAATACTGGAGTTAATTTCTCTTCTTCAAAAAGGCTGTATTTTTACGTGGAAATGAAATCAATGAACTGAAATTTACGTACTTTTGAAAAAAGATCGAAAGAAACCTTTCGTCTCCTTCTTTGTTGCTTAAAAATGTTGTAAGCAACTCGCAAACAACCTTAGGGATGTGACTGCATCTCAAGTAGGTGAAAATGTGATTTCTTGTCCTTGTCTGGAGGTTGCTGCTTGTACGCTACTCGCGTTACAAATATGATCATGCCACAACTAGAAAAAAAACATCAATATTGACGCAACGAATAAATCTTTGAATGAATTGGTTTGCAAATGACACCTTGGGAATATTTAAAAAGGACTTTTCGAGTCTCGAGAAATAATGAAGCATGAAATTAAAATCAGAGCAGCTTGGGAAGAGGGGAATACATAAAAGTTTCTTTAAAATTCAGTGTTTTTCACTATTTTTAACCGTGCTGATTATTATTTACAACATCTGCCAGCGATGTGATGTATTTAATGTGTGCAACGTTAGTTAGTTCTTATAACGTTCGTCAAAGAAGCTGAAACTAATACCCGATGAGTTCTCCGTGTATGGCACTTTCAAGTCTTCATTCTTCTTCCGCCCTTCCTCTCATCTTCGGAAGCCAAGACCACGGCAATGCTAGAAAGGAGAAGCACACTCCGGTAAACACCACTGCATCGCTTTGATCTCCCTACTGAAAAAAATTGTGACCATTTCTGAGCTTGCACTGTATTTAAGGAATATTAATAAAGCTCATTCAAAGTGATAAATTTTTGTTAATATTTCAATGACTGCAAAGTTTCCATTGTTGAAACAAAATAATTCATTAAAATTGCTCATGATAAGCGTCATTGTTAGGAAAAAGGTACTAATAAAATCATTTATTGTGAAAAAATCTCAACGTACTTCAAGGCTAAGAAATGGACATCTGAACTTGAACAATTTATTCTAAGGATTCTTTAGATTCTAGATTCTTCATTCTCTTTATGCTTAGAATGAAGAATTAATTTAATTCCTCAATCACACACGAGAATAGAATTTACACGAGAATAGAACAGTAAAAAAAGTCATAAATTGATATAGACAAATTGATATCGACATATAACGAATTGGTGTAAATTATTATAGACACTATGTTATCTTTATTCTCCTGTGTCTCCTGTAAATGAGTACGTTAAGATTTTACTGGCCGACAGAGGGGCAAAAACTGAAGATCTGGGGAGGAGGAGCATGCAAGGTTCCATTCCTTCATTCAAGCATCGTTTATCCTCAGGATATCGATATCATAGTAGCATAAAACGGTACATTCACGTGTAGACTTTCTATTCACGATAGCTTCGCATTGAGACAATAAATGCTATCAGGTGAAATCAATTTCATGATAGAAAAAGACTGAAACAAAGAGCTCCTTTTATGTTGCTCCTCCTTTAGCTTGATCTTCTGCTGCACTGTACTTTCTCCATGAACCAGCAACCTATCTCATACAACAAACTTCATGTAAGTATTAAAATTTTAAACATGCTTTTAAAGAGCATAAGAATCGATTTTTAAATCAACATTATATCCATGCCGAGCACAATAACACATGAAATGCTCCGCTTCGTTATTGCACTTACTTGAATCCCTTCTATTGGAATCATTCACATCGCCTTTCCAGTCTTGAGAAGAGTAAGCCGTTTCGCCGCGGTAGATGATATCCATCCCTGGACAAACGTGAGTAAATAAGCTTTAAAATTTACATATGAAACGATCATATATTCCTCTCTGGTGCTAAGTACGATAAAGAAAAATAACAAAAAAAAACATTCACAGTCAATTGATGTTAGTTTGGGATGGAAAAATTTTAGCTCGTGGTTAAGATGATATAAGTAGATTGACGTTAAGAATGAAAGATTTGAATAGTAGAAGTCAGGACTCTCCCCTTTGATTCTGCAAATAAAAACATATAGGTTGCATTACTAATTCTAGAGGAACTATTATGTATGTACTATACTTTATAAGTCAAAGCTTCGATGAAGCAAGAAAGTAAAATGAACACAGCACGGACTTGCCTTCTTCCTCAACTTCTCTTGGTATCCGCAATTTCTTGGCGAGCTTCAGAGATCCAAACAAAATAACTGAAAAAGAGCCGGCCCAGAGCACGATGGAGATCATGCCGATGACGTTCCACGTAAGGACAACGAAGGCTTTTTTGTAGCCCATCACGAGGCCCTCCTCGATGAAGAAAGGCGCCGCAATGAGGCCCCACAGACCCCCGCCTCCGTGCACCGCTCCCACGTCCAGCGGGTCATCAACTGACGGAAATAATTCCATTTGAACTCGTATTTTTTGAAATTTTAAGTTACCATTGGATTTCAGAAAAAAAAATAATTCATTGCCACCTGTGTGCCTATATACAGTATGTAGCGAGAGCCGGGGAGTAAGTGTACGGAGAAAGATCTTCTCGTCATTACTTAGAGTTTTAATTTGTTGAAAACTATGTATTTCATTGCGCGTTTCTTAAACTCTTGGTCACCAAAACATGAACTGTGAAATAGATGTAGTTGTAAGGGAAACTTTCTTTGCTATGGCTCATGACTCTACTTTTTAAAGAAAGAATTTTCACACAGCACTACTTCAACTCTTGACCATCATAAGACGAACAACTGATTGATTAGGGAATCCATCACGCTGATACGGAATCTGTGTCTCGGCAACACCAAACACGGATTCCGCAGTTGCTGATAATTGCTTTGGAGTAGAAAGATTTTGGCTCGAGTATTTTCTTACGTTGACTGACTCAGATTTCAAATGCTAACTTGTAAATTTTGAAGAGTGCAGAAAAGAGAACTCTGAATCCTTCCCTTTATCTGCTTACTTTCCTGGAAAAATTCGTCCTTCTTGCAGCCCTTCTCTTCTCGGTTAAAATTTTCACTAATGGACTCGTAAAACGTTCATTTGGAAGCTCCTTCGCACGTCAACAATTACGAGCGAACCATGTAAAAAGCGTTTGTAGAGGTTGTTTTATTTTCTTCATTAGCTCTAAAAAACTCATCTGCAACCACATCCTTGAGTTTTGGTTTTAATTGTCAGCAAATATGCATTGCTGTTGGACTACCGCAATGCGAATGAACCAAGTCTGAGCCTGCCCCTGAAAAAAATTAAACGTGGCTACGAAAATAAAAAAATATCACCTGTCGATACAGAAATTGCTAAAATACAGTCAATCAAAAACACTCCAGCGAAACAGAGCCAAAAATGTGCGCAACATGCATTACTTGATATTCAGTTGCCTTGTAAAGTTGCAACTGAATGTCTCTTCACTAAATCTCTTGTGCCGTACGGATGTCGTGCAATACTATATGCTACGTGGAACACAGGCATCGAAATATGTGCATATGAGCACGGACCACAAGGTTTTCTCCATTCAAGAGGAAATACAACATTATTTTGAACATGACTGTAAGTCCCATATGGGGTTTCCCCAAAAATAAGTTAGCTAAGCATAAATACGAGTAAGCTAGAGATAGCACGTTCAATTGTATAAAAATTGTTGATAAGCTTATTATTAAGTATAACATAGATGAGAAATTGTGAGGGCCATTCTTTCCCGTTAAGGTCACAGCAAGAAAAAGTAGCTATAATAATTTTTAACAGAATTGCTGCCTAAAATGTTTTGTCATTCATTCATATTGTGTTCAACCAAACAAAAAATTCCCTATTCACCCTCAGACAAGAGCCTACTTTTTGCCTTGATGACAGCGTAGCGGGTGCCCACATACACCAGTCCAGCAACCCCGCCCACAGTCAGGGCCCCCCAAGGGTAGAATGCATCACAACCGCCACACACTGAAACCTGACGCAAATAAGGGTTTGAACAAATCGTTTCAGCACATGACATTAACAGATCATCATTTATTGAAAGGATTTACTTTGTTCTATCATTCCCTTCGCGTTAAGAGAGAACTTCTCAAGCACGCACAAAAGGAAATGTGTTCAAATTCAGTATATTGGTTTGTTTTGGTCACACTACCTAAAAAATATCTGACTTACTCCACCGGCGTTTTTAGTAATATTAACTTCATTTCACTACTCACGAGGTATTGGCTGGATTATGACTAACATGTACGAGAACGAGGCATTTAATGTGTCAACAAGTAGATAGATGAAAAAATGAGAAATGACAAGCCGAAATGCAAACCATGAATTCAGTCGTTCAGTGATAATTAAAAAATGCTGTATTGTTGTAGTATCATAACTTCATTTTCTAGTCAATCTCTACGAACCTTTATTTCTATTATAATGTCTTTATCTTATCTCAAACTGCGTGTGCTTGTATAACTCGGCATGTCACGTATCTTCATCACTTCTTTGCTCCATATGTGTCAGTGTACTCAGAATCATTTTCCTGAAAGATGGTAGAGATTTAACCTTTCCGGAGCTTCAATTATTTTTATTCGCTTGGCAGTTCTGATTTCCGAAACATCCGTGTACCAATTCTCAAAGTGAAACACATTCTAGAACAAATATTTCATCACTCCAATACAATGCTAAGACATTAGGATTAGTTTGAATTGCATGGATTGCGCTAAATTTCCTGCCCAGTTACCTGAGGGTCTCTAGAGCATCCTGTCGTTCAGTAAGAATTAGTTTTAAATTTTTGGCATTGAGAGCTCAAGCTTGAAAACACACCACTTACTCAGAGCCAAATTTTACATACAGGTTAACTCTTCTGCTCATCACTTCATCTCTAATGGGAATCCCAGTCGAGTTACACCAATATTGCTTATATAGAGATATGGACACTTCGAAACATTGTTGCATGCGAAAGCTGTGAATACAATAATCTTTTAGTAGATGGCAGCGTTCCTTTCGCAAGATATACTCGTAATGATAGTACCCTGCAAGAAATACGAGCTAAAATAAAAATTTTCCTCCTCGAATGCTCGTTTTCATCAAAGCCAATGCATACGTCATAATTAACCAATATGAAACACATCACTTCATCTCCCGGGTTTTTCTCATGCAGTCAGGTAATGACTCACCATGCCGACAAATACTCCATTGAGAGTAAGCAAGAACGACCAGTGCTTCGTGCCCCTGACTTTGTTCAATACGAGCACCACGAGCCCTCCTGCACTGCCAGCAACAACCGTGTTCACCACCGCTCTGCCGACCGCCGCTGCATCGCCTGGTTGACTTATGGACCCTCGGCTGCCTCCATTGAAGGCGATGAATCCAACCGTAATGATCAAACCACCTAATCCAGTCATCTGAAACACGTAAACAGCGCTGTTTCTCATTATGGTTACCTCAAAAAGAAGTTAATGTTGTAGCTGTGTGTATGATGCACAGTAACCAAGCGGTGGCTATACCAAATCTTGCCCGTTTTAAAATGTGTTTTCAGCAGTACTCAAATAATCATAGAAACTCTCGTTTTCATCACTTATCCTACCCTCTTCCTCTATCCCCTTGTTTTCTTCGAACTCTTTTTTGTTTTTTATACAATGCAGAGGAAACTTTATCGAAGAAACCTTTAAAATTTAAAGTGCATTTGGCGCACTGAGACGACTCAGAATAGAGGCTTCATAAAAATATCACTTAAAAACCTTCTGATAAATTCATGAGGTTGAACGACAAGGAAGTTGAAGTCGAAAATAAATGACAAGAATGTTGAAGTTTTAAAAACAACTCCGTTTCTCACCGGAAGAGAATGCCCAGGCAATCCTTCATCGGTCCCAAATCGCCCGATTCTGGGTCCAAGGAGCGCAGCTGCTACGAGAGCTGTCACGCCGGCCGTCAGGTGCACCGCGCCGGCCCCGGCGTAGTCGTGGAACTTGCTCCTGCTCAGCCAGCCGTCCTCGCTCCACACCCAGTGTGCCACGAACGGGTACATGAAGCCTGCGTTCGTACATCAATGGGTTCGTCAAACGAACCCATTGAAACCATTGAAACCACCACCCGTCAAACGAACCCATTGTGTCCGTACTTCAATAGGTACAGTATGGCAGCGTTCGCACATCAATGGGTACTTCAAACCTGCGTTCGTGCATAATGAGTACTTCAAACCTGCGTTCGTGCATTAATGGGCACTTCAAACCCGCGTTCGTACACCAATGGGTACTTCAAACCTGCGTTAGGACATCAATAGATTCATCGAACCTGCATTCATACATCAGAGGGTACATCAAACCTGCATTCGAACATCTATAGGTACATTATGACTGCGTTCGTACATCAATAGACACATGAAATTTGCATTCTTGATCAATGGACACATCATCACTGCATTCAAGCGTCAAAAATTATACCATGGATGCGTCATGGACCTTTGGATGCACTAAATACGTATATCATACCTGCATCAACCGATATAGCGCGTTTAAAAAAGTGTATTAAAAGGATATATCATATCTACATAGAGGTAACAATCAATACATCGTGTTTGTGTGCCTAAACAATGATACATAACATGCGTGCACGAGTACATTAATTATTAGTATATTATGCTTCTTTGGGAATATCAACGGGTGCATCACGCTTAAATTGGTACGTTAGTGGGTAGATCATAAGGAACCCACTTTCCAAGTTTGGGCTTTGATCCAGCTGTTTCAAGTTACGTTGAATTAGCTTTGCATCGCATTAAGTTTACTGATCAATTGTCTTATAGATATGGAGAATCAGATGCATTTGTCTCCTTTAATAAAGATGGACCATACTCAACTTGCCAACCTTTTCGAAGGCCATCTTCGAGGCTGTAATCACAATTTCGAAAATTCTTGAACTATCTTCTGCAAGTCCTTTCTGTAACATCTTCTGGACCATACATTTTTGAATGTATTTGACAGCTGTTGACACATTACATTCTTCGTGAAACTGGAACGGCTTAATGTGTCTCATTGTTTCAGTTGATGGCTTCATATTAATTGAAGGGCTGAAAATAAAAATGAATAAATATCCGCAAGTAATACATTATAAATGTATGGAAGGAGTAAGGCGGAGTGGATCACAAAATTATACTTCTCTCATTAATACGAATTCAAACTTATTATAACATGAAAACGGACAAAACTTTTAGCCACCTGATAATAACTGCTCTGCCCTCATGGTACCTACAAATAACAGCCGTTTAATTTGGTCTTTAAATTTAGTAGTGAATGTTGACTACTGTAGCATTATTAATAATTAACTGTAACATAACTAACAGTAGCCATGATACAAACCCGTCACAAAAACGCTGTAGCAGAAGTAAGCAGCGAGGGAGCACCTCTCAGACAGAGCCCCTGCGATTATGGTAACGAGGGTTACAGCGAACGCGAACTGGAAGAACCAATGCGGGAACTTCGCCGGAGGAAGACCCACGGCTGCCCAGTAGGTGTATCCCATCGCGGTGCTGCCTCTGCCGTACGCTATCGGGTACCCCACAAGCCAGAAAAGGATTCCTCCAATCACTGCAAGGCGGTGAAATATAAATATAATGCTGTATACAGCCTATCTCCGAGCTGGACGCGAATTATCTTGAGTTAGCCTTAACTTTTTCTGACAAAAATTGTACATGTTCATTTCTTTCGTTATTCGCAAGCTGAATCAAGAATATTATCAGATGAATTATTTGGGCTAGTTTTCATCCGTATGAACTTATGGCCAACTAATACAAGGGTCGACTATTGCGGAACTTTTAACATGCGAGCAATTTTGGGAAACCATGGTATTTAATGTCCAACCAAAACAATGCAGTTTAACCGGATCTGTCACGACACCCTAATTTATAACACCTACACAAACAAATCTAAAAAGAGTTAATCAAAAATTCAAAAAGCCAAGCAAAACACTAACGTGAGTCTAGGAGATTCCGGAAAAGAATCGTTGTCACATTTTTTGGTCGCACTGCTCCGGCCTCCAAGAACCCGAAGCCAAAATGCATTACTGCGGGGGATAAATACACGTGAACTGGTATGAACTACGGGAAGAAGTAAAACTAATAGCAACTGTCATTCATTTTCACACGCTGCTAGTTTTCCCTCGCGTCTATAGTCGTGCGATAGAAAGCTTGTTTGAAAAGTTCACAGCGAAGTCATTGCTGGAAAATGTAGTCAGGAGCAAGATAGTTCGAACGTCGTTGCGTAACGACAGTTAATGACAGAAATACTAAAAGTTATTTTCCAATTACTTTCTCGGACGCATTACACAAGTCACTAATTATCAAAGACAATTCATTGAAAATTATGAATTTCCAATAGTGAAGTTAGTCCAGCTATGCAGTAACTGGTTTGTTCAAAATTTGCTAAACTGTTGTCGTAAAACTTGTATTTTTTGTCATACTTACAAACGAAAACGTCCACCCTAATGAGATCCAAACTGCATCAGTCCAAACTCCTAGAATCTTGGAACTGAGATTTCGCTAGTTAGTCTGCATGAAAAAAGCCTTTATTTCATTGTTATATCCTTGCTGTCAATAGATGACCCTTAAGAAGCGTTGACGTATGGTCAGATTGCCATGTTATCAAAAAGTGAAAAAATAGTTGGACGGAGACGCCCAACTCAATTAAGTAATTTAAAAGCATATTTCCTGAAAAACAGGTACGTACATTGCGATGTCCACACAAGTACAAAACACATTTATATAAAGCATAGAGAAATGACGCAAAAAGCTTACATAGCACCATTGATCCTAAAGATACCAGGAAAAAGGCGTCCATGCTGTCCTCAGAGGCAGACAACCGCTTGCTGAGGTTGGCTATTGCGTCCCCCAGAACGGTCTCAGCCAGCGCCGTTGGAACGATTGTTTCATTTTCTGATGTTGATGTATTCATTGCATCTTAAACTGGAACTAGACAGGAAGTGTGTTGAGAATTAAGTTATACGTGAATGATTTTATTAGAGTTGAAAATAAATTTTTTTCTGAAATATGGGAAAATATTGTGAAATGAGAGGAAGGAATGTGTTTAATTTTCATTACAGTAAATAAGATAATTTTGTATAAATTTAATTAACAAATGTTTTTAACTATATGAGTTTGTGTATAACCCACTGGTGCATGTGCTTTCGATATTTTACGGTTTTTGTTCCCGGTTCATATAAAGTCTTTCAAATTTATTGCCTTCTTTTGATGGAAAGCCTGACCCATAAACGTTTGCATCATTCGTTAATTTATTATAAATTTATCAATCGACTAGTTCGCCTTTAGATCGGAAAATAAGCATTTATTTAACCTGTTATTTTTCCTATAATGGTCTGGGTCATTCATATCGATATTTTGACTGTAGTGGAGAGATTCGCTTCGTTAATTTGTTCATTATCCAAGAAAGTGGGAACAAGATTTTCCGGTTTAACTCTCAACTTCGATAAAAAGTTTTCAATGAAGAGCGTATCTAGAGAGTGTGGTGCCCAATTTATGCGTTCAAGTTATTCTGAAGGCCTCGAAAATTGTCATTCTATGATAATTTTTGTTTCGTGAATTCAAACCTTCCTGTAGTCATCAGAAAAGTGGAATTTATTGAAGAATAAACCTATTGGGAAGAGCATACATTTAAATTATCTTGTGAATTATTTTGTGACTGCACTGAATTACAGACTGTTTTGCTCATCCCAGCAAAACGATGCAAAATAACTACACTCCCTCCATTGTGGGTGTAATATAGGAGACAAGTAGTGCTCCATGATTTTCTGCTGCATTTTTTTCAATGGGGAACCTTAATTCACAGGATCACATAACACACTTTCAGTTTAGTGACTGTCCTGTCTTGATGCTTGCTGAGCAACAACGTAGCATTTGTACGAATGGCACTAATGACGTTCACTACAAACTTTTACTTCTAAAATTTCATTTAGCTCAGGACCCACATTTTCTGTAGAAATCGTCTCGCCGAACTCGTTAGTTGCGCTATGTGACAGCGAACGCTGATTCGTGTTGTCCAGTTTTTCAAAAACGGCGGCCTCTCATCTTCTGAAAGTTATACTCTTTAAATGTGAACTAATTTAAAAGTTTGATTTCCAACATAGAATATTTCTTTGTCACGTTTTGATGTGTATATTGCAGTTGCTTTTCAGACATCTCGAATAGATTGTCTGCTTTTACAGAAATCAATCATTGATTCAGAGATTAAAAGTCTGTTCCACGAGCATTCTTTTTTACGCCTTTACCGATAAATCTAGAACAGCAACCACATTTAGTATGAATTCTTGCCACTCAAAAATACTTCCTGCAGCTTTTTTATTGCCAACTTAATCCTGCATGAAAAAATCATCGGAACATTCAAAAATGAAAAAGCCAGTGCAAGACTAGACTTTTTAGCCAACATAAATTATGGATTGAAAAGTACAAAGCTCGTAAATTTGCGTTATTTCATCTTAAAAGTGATTCCTGACCAATTTAAACGTTATATTTACAATTTTTAACCCCCTAATAATACGTGGAATGTGTAAATAACACCCAACTGGTCTATACTCACACGCTATAGTCACTCACTTCACAGAAACTATAACGCCCAGTTCCAGAAATTCTAGTCATGTCTTTAAAATATCTACGCTTTTCAGGGTACTTGTGCTCTGGCCTCAGCATGATCAGTCATTCTAGTGTTACAAAGTTTATAAAGAGGAACCAAATGAACATCTGAGCAGAATAAGCTTATTTAACAATCTCATAAGATTGGTATAACCACACATAACAAATGTGAATCGCACTTGGTAATAATGATACGATTTTGTCGGCACTCACTATGACTTGCACCTCTCACATCCCCAACGAAACTCGAGTACAGTGCGCTGCTTCAAGCTTGGCATTGCGTCGCAGGTGTTGGAGGAGTTTGCACAGCCGTTTGTGATGTTGTTTTACTGCGTGTTATCACTCGGCTAAAACTCAGAAAGAATTTAACGGACATGTTGCGTCACATCGCAAAAGTCATTTGGTATGAGCTTCTGTAACTTTTCAGGTTCAACGGTGATAATGTATGCGTTTGTTTCTTCCGTGGATTATTCTATCAATCATCTCAACTGCTGGACCGAATTATTACAAATTGAAGTTGTGAGATTGAGTATAAGGGAATAATCGCACACTCAATGAATTAAAACTTGTTTATTCGAGCAATATAAAATAATTATGGATATTGTAGCTGTACAAATTAATGAAGAAATTAGATTAAGTGATAAATACTAAATTTTATTTCTTTCATGGATACATTAGGCTTGATAAGAAAACAGAGCAAAAAATGATTAAATTTAAAAATTACAGCGTGTGTATTAATGATTGACATATATAGAAATAATTCTTTTGAATTTCGAGGCGAAGGAATTTGGACCATGGTTTGGACAATCTATTTCATAAGCCCAACTTACATAAAGTATAGAATTTTACCCAAATGGTAAATGGGATGAAAGTAATTATACGGGTGTTAGGTCTATGTAGTAATAAAAATGAACTTTCAACCGGAAGGTTTTATGAGACCATGGAAGTATTGAACGTGACCGAGTAATCAGAGAAGGAAAACTGTTCATTTTGGAGTGCATGGAACTGGAACATTATCAACATTAACCTAATGTCTGGTCTACGCGTTGGTAATTGTTCTGTTATGGCTAGTGATCAAAACATTGCTGCATCCCCTAGAATTAAGTAGAGCATGCGAGCAAATCGAAATGTAATTTTATCAGTGATAGTACAGCGCCCCCAGCGAGGGTGATTCAGCAGAAAAGTGGTGTCTATCCATACATCTTTACTAATTTTTCAGCATCACGATATATTTGAAGTTCATTACGTGTTAAAATTCCCAGCAAATTGCTTATCATTTTACTAAATCACACTATAGTCAATAGGTAAAATGCAACGTTTCAATGCCACAGGCATCATCCTCAGGCTGAAAAGACGAAAGAAAAGAAAACTGGTCACTCAATAGAAATGAAACAATCATACAGGCAAAAACAAAGACCATTAATAAAATTAATACAAAAACACACATGGATGTAAAATACCAAGACTAACTTTCTCAACACATGTTCACTCGGCCGAAGAATAAAGCGAAATGGTGGACTGCAACGATTGTTCCAACAATTTACGGCGCGGTTCTTTTAAACAATTTCAGAGCAAAAAAATCTTTCATATTTTCATTGAGGGAAGGTTTGAGTTTATGGATATGTAAGGCTTCAATAATGTGAATATGCTGTTTTTTACGGACATTATACAATACTTTAGTAGCTGGATAGAGATCTTCATTAGAGGGCTTGGAGCTGTGATGAATACGGAAATGGTTAAAAATGGAGCCTTGGTACTTATGTGCATTTAACCGCTGCTTAAGGATCATTCTAGTCAAGCCAATGTAACAGTTGTTGAGAGACATACATTCTCTCCTCATACATTGAAATTGATAAATTACATTGGCCCTACCTAGATCACCGACCGCAGGCATTGAAATATTGTTTTTTTACAACAAGGTTACTGATTTTGCGATTTTTGTAATAAATCAAAATTTTGAGTCTGGTATTACTATCAACAGGCTTGACAAAAGTGCGTATTATATTCTTAAAGACTCTTTCATCTATTTTATAGTTAGGGTGCATTTGATTTTCGTAAAAAATCTTAACGTAACTGGAACATACATGTCACGATACAATGCCGGTTAAGCACGTAACGTAGGAGGACTTGCAACCTCCGTAAAATAAATAAAATGTACACCTTTCTGCTCGCCAGCTACCCACATATATAAGCATGGAGAATAATGAGCCTCAAGATTAAACACATTTATTTTTGAGTGAACACATGGAGCTGACACAGGGAAATTGGCACAAGTAAGCATCTTTTTATCGCAACTAATTTTGAGTGAACACATGGAGCTGACACAGGAAAATTGGCACAAGTAAACATGTTTTTATCGCAACACTCATTTTCGCACCAGAGCCCTCAGGCAAGATGTTAATGATCTGCGACATGATAGTTTTATCCGGCATAATGATGTTACATAGACAAACGGAGAAAAATTCGCTACATGACATCAATCCTGCTTATCACACGGCATTCCTTATAAGGAAGACCTCCTTGTAAATTTGCACTTGATGCCTACATTCATAACACTTTCTGCGCGCCAAACTAAGATCTGCACTGTTCGGCGTGCCTCTTCTTCCCTTCATTCTTCACTATTACAACTGGAGTAAATACCCTGTCGTTGGCCTGTCGAGGCTCGACACAGCCTCCAGGCTTCTTCATTAGCGTTGAATACCAGGCTGGCTGCCCGCCTCAAGGTTGCGAACGCTCAGCCGGTTGTGTCGCTACAGACCCTCGGATGTTAGGCGTTCACAGCCCACGTCTCCGCTATCTCAGCAGCCGCGTGGCCAGCTCTCCCAAACCCGCCTGTACAAATAATAAGCGGGGTTTGAGTCATCTATTCCCCGAGACATGAATGTTATATCCCCCTTTAAGAATTTACTCGAAGCTTCCACTGACAACGCGGCTATTCCTGACATGATGAATTAATTTTCTCCCCTTTTTACAAGAACAAATCACAAGCGCCCTTTTGAGAACAAGGTCGAATGAGTCAATGAAAATGCTATGAACTAGTAGGCATTCTAATCCCCGCTTGAGAAAAATCTACAAGTGCAAGCCTTGTGAGAAGTCATATCACGTGAACAATTCTAGAATGATTTGAAATCAAACCCACAGAATTAATTTGTACCCGAATTTTGACTGTCACATATGGTATTTGAAAATACAAAGACGCTCCTAGCACAGAACACAGAATATCATCTCACCTCCCCGCTGGCCGTCAGGAAGCCTACATCCTTGCCACTACACCGGTCAAATAGGCCGGTCCCCGCGCTTGCTCTGCTTAAATACCCCCGCCGCACAAGGGACGCTCATTGTAGATGGTGCGGGATGCCCGCGCAAATTGTTAGTGACGTGGCATCTCGCGATTGGGTGCTTCTAACGCGTCACCTCTGACGTGTCCCCTTGCGTCACAAACTTGGTATTGCCACGCGCATTTCCCTCTAACATATTCTGCTCAGGTTCATATTTTCCATAGTACCCCTACTCGTTGGTAATTAATTTTAATACATAGTTTTTCTCTACTACACAATCAAGTTGTCCTTGTGTAATACTATGTGTAATTTTCCGAGCTAGCTTCTTACACAGCGGCTACCCCCAACGTACGCCTCCCTTCTCCTTCCAAGATCCCTCAGCCCGCTCAGCGTCCTTCCGATCGCCGGCTTCTGACTTTTGTTGTATCGGTTTAGCTTATATATGCATTTCAATTGCATTTCAATTTTATCCCAACATACATTAGCATGGTTATCACCGTTTACAATTCTACTCAGAAAATTATTAATTTTGCAGTCAACAAGCGTATTAGGGAAATTATTGTTTACAAGTAACCGTTTTATTCTAAGTACTTCTATGTGAAAATTTGCCCAACTACTGCACACTTTGTATGCTCTATTCAGTAATGTAGATATTACACCTTCCTTGTAAGTCTGTGGAGCTTCACAATCATAATTAATAGTTTCCTCTGCAAATGAAGGCTTCGTGTAAACTGATCTCTGATAAGAAACTTCTGCTGCCTCAACAAGAACGTCCAAAAATGGCAGCTTCCCCTCTACACCGATTTCATATGTGAACGTCAAAACAGAGTTACCCATCATCAAATCTCTTAGCGTTTCCAACTGAATAATACTATCCACCGCCACAAAAATATCGTCAACATATCTACCATACACAAGTGGTTTCGCAGGCAAGGCGCTTAAGACCATGTTTTCCACAAAGCACATATAAAAGTTCGCAAACGTTGGTCCCAAAGGTGATCCCATAGCCACGCCATCCACCTGGCGGAACAAGTTGCCGTCAATGTGGCGAAACTGAGCTTCAGTTGTGCAAATGGTTAGAAGTTGCTTCAAGAGATGACGCGGGAACTGACGAGGTGCAGGAAGATTTTCACTCTTATAGATGTAATCTAAAATTATTTCGATGGTAGCAGCAACAGGAACATTAGTAAAAAGAGATTCTAAGTCCAGCGATGCTATCACTCCACTTGGCTTCTTAACGCGTAACAATGTAATAAATTCATCAGTTGACTTGAGAACTTAATCTTGTGGAAGATACGGTGTTATTATTCGGTTTAAAGTCTTAGCAACTGGATAGGTAACAGTAGGAAGTTGCGATATTTTAGGTCTCAACGGTGGGTCATTCTTGTTCACTCAAGATCAGCGCCAGGCAATACGCAACTTACGGAGTAATAAAGACATTGTGATCAGGAAAGCGGATAAGTACAATATGTATGTTCTTCTTAAATTTAATGATTATAAGGCAAAGTTGGACGCAATACTTGCTGACAATACTAAATTTGAACAATTGGAACGTGACCCCACAGAAAAACTAAAGAAGAAACTCAATGAACTGATTTCTGTTGTTAACGCTGTTCCCAATGAATTCGACTTGAAGAAATTAGAAGGTCATTATCAACCTGGTTATATTTATGGTAATGCTAAAATTCATAAAAACAAGAATGACCCACCGTTGAGACCTATAATATCGCAACTTCCTACTGTTACCTATCCAGTTGCTAAGACTTTAAACCGAATAATAACACCGTATCTTCCACAAGATTACGTTCTCAAGTCAACTGATGAATTTATTACATTGTTACGCGGTAAGAAGCCAAGTGGAGTGATAGCATCGCTGGACGTAGAATCTCTTTTTACTAATGTTCCTGTTGCTGCTACCATCGAAATAATTTTAGATTACATCCATAAGAGTGAAAATCTTCCTGCACCTCGTCAGTTCCCGCGTCATCTCTTGAAGCAACTTCTAACCATTTGCACAACTGAAGCTCAGTTTCGCCACATTGACGGCAACTTGTTCCACCAGGTGGATGGCGTGGATATGGGATCACCTTTGGGACCAACGTTTGCGAACTTTTATATGTGCTTTGTGGAAAACATGGTCTTAAGCGCCTTGCCTACGAAACCACTTGTGTATGGTAGATATGTTGACGATATTTTTGTGGCGGTGGATAGTATTATTCAGTTGGAAACGCTAAGAGATTTGATGATGGGTAACTCTGTTTTGACGTTCACATATGAAATCGGTGTAGAGGGGAAGCTGCCATTTTTGGACGTTCTTGTTGAGGCAGCAGAAGTTTCTTATCAGAGATCAGTTTACACGAAGCCTTCATATGCAGGGGAAACTATTAATTATGATTGTGAAGCTCCACAGACTTACAAGGAAGGTGTAATATCTACATTACTGAATAGAGCATACAAAGTGTGCAGTAGTTGGGCAAATTTTCACATAGAAGTACTTAGAATAAAACGGTTACTTGTAAAAAATAATTTCCCTAATACCCTCGTTGACTGCAAAATTAATAATTTTCTGAGTAGAATTGTAAACGGTGATAACCATGCTAATGTATGTTCCAGTTACGTTAAGATTTTTTACGAAAATCAAATGCACCCTAACTATAAAATAGATGAAAGAGTCTTTAAGAATATAATACGCACTTTTGTCAAGCCTGTTGATAGTAATACCAGACTCAAAATTTTGATTTATTACAAAAATCGCAAAATCAGTAACCTTGTTGTAAAAAACAATATTTCAATTCCTGCGGTCGGTGATCTAGGTAGGGCCAATGTAATTTATCAATTTAAATGTATGAGGAGAGAATGTATGTCTCTCAACAACTGTTACATTGGCTTGACTAGAATGACCCTTAAGCAGCAGTTAAATGCACATAAGTATCAAGGCTCCATTTTTAACCATTTCCGTATTCATCACAGCTCCAAGCCCTCTTATGAAGATCTCTATCCAGCTACTAAAGTATTGTATAATGTCCGTAAAAAACAGCATATTCACATTATTGAAGCCTTCCATATCCATAAACTCAAACCTTCCCTCAATGAAAATATGAACGATTTTTTTGCTCTGAAATTGTTTAATTAAAAGAACCGCGCCGTAAATTGTTGGAACAATCGTTGCAGTCCACCATTTCGCTTTATTCTTCGGCCGAGTGAACATGTGTTGAGAAAGTTAGTCTTGGTATTTTACATCCATGTGTGTTTTTGTATTAATTTTATTAATGGTCTTTGTTTTTGCCTGTATGATTGTTTCATTTCTATTGAGTGACCAGTTTTCTTTTCTTTCGTCTTTTCAGCCTGAGGATGATGCCTGTGGCATTGAAACGTTGCATTTTACCTATTGACTATAGTGTGATTTAGTAAAATGATAAGCAATTTGCTGGGAATTTTAACACGTAATGAACTTCAAAGTCTATCCATACAATTATTCTATGTATACAAGCACTACATGAATGACTTACCTTGGTTTCAGGACACATAAAATTGAGCCATTGATAATTAATCTGCTTGTTAATGTTATCATTTATACTGAGGTACTATCATCAATTAATTAATGCAATCATTTACACTGAGGTATTTATACTGAGGTTTATACTAAGTTCGTGGCCTAATGCTGAATTCACGGTATGTGTATCAATAATAATGAATTGAGAAGAAATTTCCAAATCTTAGGCTGTATATTTACATGCAACTTTAAATTATTTCTTCAACAATTATCTCTTTTCAACGGTAGTTCTTGATTCTTTCGAGCGTGATACCATAACACTTTTCTTTCCGTACGTTTCAAGGTTCTTAAAATTTCAGTTGGCCTTATTAATTCATCTTCCACTAATTTTTATGGAGATTTGGTATGAGATACTTTTTAATAAAATCCTAGAATCTACCATTCGATGATGGAAGCTGCTTTTCCAAAATATAAGAGATCGCACCCTGTGTTTCAGCCTTCAACTCTGAAGGCAGCAAACCTTAAAACCTTACGGACTTCATTCCACAGTTATTTTGGGTCACCGGAGAGTGTTGGGTATTGAAACAGTCGTATGCTTATAAGTTCCCGTATCAGAAGTTCATATATCATATAGAATTTCACTTATCAGGAGTACACATATATAAAAGTTCACTTATCAGGAGTTCACATATCATATAGAAGTTCACTAATCAGGGTTCAAATACCAGGACTTCACATATCAGTCGTGTACTACTGAGTTCGCGTATCATATTTTCCGCTTCGTTGCTCTAAAAGACAGCCCTACGAACAGAAGTTATTGTAGGAGAAGTACTAAATGGGAATAATTTGCAATTTTAATGACCGAATTTTTTTCTGTCACGTTTTCGTCCAATTGTTCACTAAGAAAACAATTTTATTTTGACGCGGATGCCACACTTTTATTTCATTCATACAAAAAGTATTAACTACTGTGCAGTCCGTTTTCAAGAATTTATTTGCCATGATTATCAAAAAGTACGAAATAAAATACTTGAAATGCAATTCACTTAGACGGTCAGAAGTATTTTTGATTTTTATTAAGTTCATTTAACCGATGTTTTAACTTGATTAAATTAAAGAAAAAATAAGTTCATAATTTTCATTTATTTAACCATTTTACAATAAAACTGTAAAATGGAATTAATTAAAAAAACACTCACTAAAACTCATGTAGATACAAAGTTAACTTGATATTGAACAATTTCCTCACCATTTTCGTTAGGATCAACAACTTCGACAATTTCTACAATGTCGAGAAGATATTTTTTTCCTGGTACAGCAAGTCGTGGGTTGCTTCGGGCAGCAGTATTCAGCGTGGTCGGAATCATCGCCATTGCAATCATAGTCCCACCGTGGGTAGCACTGGTCTTTCTTCAACTTACAAGGCTTGTACTGATATCTCCTGCATCGCTCGTCTTATCTTATGCGTCGCAAAGTTTTCTCCGGACACGTATCTTCGCAACAAGGGCCCCACGGTCTGTCTTTGACGAGTTCATCTGTTTGTTTGTGGCAGGATAAAATTGTCTTAATCCAGTTTCGCGTTCGTTTGGGTACAGCTTCTTTAACTCTCACCATTTTGCAGACACTCTTGCAGTCTTCACCACAACATTTCTTCCTTCCTGCGTAAGCGTTGCACAGTTTCCATTTCTGCAAAACTGCTCTTTGGGCTCTGCAGCAAATTTGACTTTGACAATCCATCCAAAATATTCACCTGAAACTGAAGATAGAAATTATAGATTCCGGAGGGTTAAGTGCTGACCTGTTGAGTCCTTTCGGGGTTTATTGAAACATAGAGAAATTTAGAGCATATAAAGCACCTGTTCAAGTAGCACTGATACGCAGACGTAGCTCGTTTTCTGCAAGGACTGACCAGAGTGAATAGGTTTGAGTTCACCTGTTCAGTTGATGGTACACTGTGTTAGTACAGACTTCTACACTCGATGTGCTACATCGTTGATACAAACGAACTTATTGGAAATATACATTATTGTTAGAGCTCGTTTTGGTGCATAGAGGAGATATGATTGAAAATATTTCTATGAAAGCAAGGCTGCGATCGAAATAAACGAGGCAAAATTCGGTGTACTGTATACTGTCACCTAAAACTCGCATTTGCCCTCAAATGCATGCAGATACATGAATTTAACTCCTGAGCTGAAATTTTATCTCGATAACATGAAAAAAATAAAAGTTTACTCTCTCCTATATATTTATTCAGTATTTTGTGAAAACTGATCTACGACGCACAGTCAATATAGTATCGACGTTAATAAATAGTCAAGGTTTTGTTTCACCTACACGCACACCCCTACGTACTCGCGCTCAATGCTTCGTATTCTGAATGTTTTTTTAGACAAAAATTCTACTTTTCACTAGCATAGCTTGTAAGTCTATATCTCAATATTTCTGTCCTGAGTTGGGTTAAGTTTAAGTCAATTTAAGGAACGATAGTTTATGGGAAGAGGTGCTTTCTTTAGATTAATGTTTTTTCTACAATTATATATGTAGAACCAGTTTCTCAGAAAGTCTCTCTCTAAAAATGACTTGAAAATATTTAAATATCGGTATATCTAGCATTTTGATTGCGACATTATGAGCTTGTGTTTGTTATCGGCAAATTTCCCGGAATTGGGAAGATTCTCTTTGCAAAAACAGTAGAAAATGTCTACACGCACAATACGAATACTAATAGATTTATAGATAACATTCTTCGAAGCATTTTTTTAAATTTAGAATAAGTCTAACAGTATCGAATTTGCATAAAATCAATCCTAAAATACTTTTCATTAGGATAAAGAAAAGCAGATTTCTCGAAGTTGAAGAAACACAAACTTCAAATTACCATTGCATAAACTTTGTGCCCATGAGTCATGAATAGTTTATCTACGGCATTTTTGGTGGCATGGAAATCTTTAGATTGGAATTTTAACAATTTTATTTTTCAACTATTTATATATGAATCGCTACTCTAAAATTAAAACTATTAATTCACTCGCCAACTTTCTCAAGTTTTTCAAATAACTCAATGAAAAACAGAAAGAATGGTCGTCATGATCATAAGCGCGACTTTGATCATAAGCGCGAATGAGGAATGAGTGACGATTTCTACACTATGGAAAGAGTATATCACTACATTAGTTGTTCAGCCTGATTCATTTTACATCCACGGCACCTAAAGCACCGTGTAGGGGCTGACTTTAGGGTTATAAAGAGCCCTTAAGTGTTGGTAGCAGACACACATAGCAAATAGTTTGCAGAAAATTCCTAGCTAACGGTTCGCTTCCTTATCGATCTTCACGGCGTTGAACTCGACCTCCACTACATAGTCCAGGCAAGTATTTTGTGCATTTTGACAACTTAATCTTTAGACATATGCAATACAAGTATTTTAGGGCGTAGAATTTACCTAAATTCGTGCGTAAGTTTTATGAAATGTTTTAATGCATAAGTTCATGTTCATTTGTAAGTTTAATGTAAGTAGATGTTTTAATGCGTAAGTTTATGTTCACATGTAAGTTTCTTAAAATTAAATGTTCATGTGGCCTTTCCATTTAAGTTTATGTTCATGTTTTCGTAAGTTTCTTATCAACGCAAAGAAGACAGCATTCATGTCTGTTTACGCATACACCTCATAGCCATTTATGGAAATCCGTAGCGAGACCGTTCGAGGTACGTCCTTCCCTCCGAAAGGTTACCTGTTCGCTGGATGTCAATGCAAACTCCTGCATTAATGAAGTTCTTTATTATGAAGTATTCAAACATTATCATTCAGATGATCAAGATGCTCCGTCCATGAACTGTGTAAATCATTCTTTGCGTTTGTGAAACTTTGAAAAGTTCACTACCTGAATAACTATTTCTTATCCGTAAACCTCATCCGGCTAAACATGCTTGCTTCTAACTTGTCCTTCATCCCGAAGGAAATGAACTGACATGATATGCGCTGATCATACGACATATTGTAATCTATGCCTTAAATTTTCAGACTGAATTACTCGCAAAACTTTCGTAACGATTTGCAAACTCCGAACTTGAGCCCTATGCCCTCAATTTAGCATTCTATTACTAAAGGGCGCCAGACCTTGGTATACTGTGTTCCTCAATCGCTCAAACTTCAGTGATATTCGCTCTCGTGCGTCATCACTCTCGTGTATTGACGTCACAGACTCCACAAGCGGAGACTGGTTTGTTGCTTTGTCGAGGCCGCAGGTACTGCCGCCGCGAGCTCGGCCATGGAACGGTGCGAGCAGTCCAATGCTGGAATACCAGTGGAAGAGGAGGCCGCTCGCTCTCGCTACGCTGTACCTCCACCATAATGCATGATTGTGATTACAGCGGGAGATGAAATGCTAAGAAACCTGTATGATCATGAAATGAACCCCTTGCTGGCAAATCACAACAATTATTCAGAGTACATAGGGATATTGTTTTTAGTCGTGAACGACATCAAAATCAAAGACCAGCTTGACGCAGCAAGTCTGGAAAAGTATAAACAGTTCATATTCCGTTTACAATTAACGCTATGGATGTTTACAAAGATATGACGAAAATTTACTCAAGGACATTTTCTATTTTCTTACAAATCTTAGACGCGAGAAAATATTGAGTTTGAGAATTTTGATTTACCTTTACAAATACCGTAACGAATACAGTTTAATAGCAACCGAACATGATGAAGCCACTGAAAATATGAAAATTAAACGACATGGATCCGCAAGTCATCAAAAAATCTGTCTTTTTCTCAAAATTTCAACAATCATCAGATGTTAATTTATCAGAGTGTCTCTTGATATAAACCGTCCACAACTAGACGATGGGCTATAGAGAAGTAACGTGTAAAATATTCCATTTATTAGACAGAGCTGATCGATCCTGATGCTCTGAATTTCGCCTCTCATCTTCAGTAAATGCCCTGTAGCTCCCATAGCAATAAGCTCGACTATGGAGGTCATGGCAAACTGCTCTGATATACACTGTATTAGCGAGCTAATTCAAGCTTAGGTGCCGCCTTTTACAGCCGAAGTGTGGGGTTGTTTTTTCGTTTGAGTTCGTTTCAACATTCAATTTCTGAACTCAGCGAGACTAATATTCAGTCCAGAACTGCTCGTGGTCAACTTTGAGCTGACTTTGTCTTGATGTATCAAAATGACTCATGAGACTTTAAGTAGAGGATAAATTATCAACAGTGAATTTTTAAAGGTATGTAGACTGGGGTGTCAGAAATTTGGTTTCTACAGACATTATGAGCAGGAGTTCGAAAATTTGTAAATGGCGCACGCCTAACTCTATGAAAATATGCTTTTGATAAAAGAATTATTCAATTTTCTGATCAAAAACATTTCCCTATAAACAGACTGAAATGTAGTATTTGAGTCAATTTTGCATTTTTTCTGCTTCATCGAAAATGAAAGTATACGAAGTACCACTCCCCATTAATTTTAGCATCCTATGTGAACTTCATTTCTCATTAAAAAAGTTTTACTTATAATCTAGGCAGCGATAAGGTTATCATGAGTATTCCTTCGTTGAGCCCAATGAACCCTCCTTCCGAAATGTATTTATGTGAAACGGAACACTCAGTTGACACGGTTGTTTAAGGTCGAGATGTCAGAAAAACGCTTATGTCACATTTTCCAAGATGAAATTGAAATCATAAAATAATTTAATATTCGAGTGACGATTCCCTCACACGAGTAGAGCATGAATGGTTTGGATACCGATGAGCGTGCTAGTCATAGAACGCTTACAAAAAGCAGTGTCAACCGCTTATTATGGAACATTACGTGACCGCCTTGTACGCCATATCCTTTTTTTCAATTGTCTAAAGATGATACTCATAGAAATGCTTATATCCGCGTTATTACCTAACCAATAGAAGATTGATTCGGAGGGCAGGCGTATACTTAGAACTGTGGCTAGCAGAGTTTATATGGTGAAAATATTGTCTGAATGAGACTCGCGGCAATCGATGTACGTGCGTGCAGAAGATGTAAAAACTAAATCGTACAGTATGTACACAACTAAATGTAGTTAATTACCAAAGAATTCGAGCCTGATTCGACCCTAACATTGAATTTAAATGCGCTGAACTATCTAAAATACGCATGGGTCATTAGTCATGTGTATATTTTTTCCTAAAATGTTCAGTTGTTTTTGTATGGCCGTCATCGTTGCGTCTAATCACTACTGTTGATACCTCTACGAAATGCAATTAGAATTTGCTGTCGTTCGAATCAAAATCACAACCTAGCGAACCATTTACTGCGTGTGCGTGTGTTATGGTCACGTCTCATCACAATAGTAGAAGCGAGAGTCCAAACCGGAAAAATACCACAACTGATAAGAGTGTGCGTACGTAGCGTGTATGAACTCACCGAGCGGCTTATGCAGTTGCCGATGTTCGTTGGCTTGAAATATACGGAAATGCATTGAGAGACTGAAAGATCTTTCTAACTGGAATAAAGTCGTCGATTAATGAAAAAATATTGAACGTTTTGTAATTTCTGAAGCTTCAACCAAATTTCCTTTTAGTTTTCGGAAAACATGACGTTTTTCGCGGAAACTAAAAGTGAAACGTTGAGTTGCCTGTGGATAGCATTGGGGAGTGCAGCGTAGTAGCTGTGGATACTGACCTTAAAAACTGTTCAATGAACTATTACGCAAACGCTATTATTTTACATAATTACGCATGAGCAAAAGTAGGCTAGCGCAACACAAATTCACTTTGTGACATTGGTAGATGAGAGTAATCAAATCCTTCCCCCTGTAAAATCCAAAGGGGAAAATCCCTCACGGTAATCCCCTCTGCACACGTAAAACATCCTGTTAGCTTCAGTTATCAGCAAGCCAAGCTGGGAGGTGGTGCGTGCGCTATGTTGCAGCTCGTGCGGTTGCCTATGACATTTCTCTCGAATATTCAAGTTGCAGTCCAGATTGCGTTATTATAGCTTTTTGTGACCAATATACAGATATTTTTTCATTAATTGTGCAGTGATTGTGGCGTATGAATTGAGAGTGACAAAAGATATAAAATTGTAACGTCTGTGTGTCAACTAGTGACGCTGACGTCAGATTTTGTTTGTATTTGTGCAATCCATCATAAAAATGGTTCTAGCGGAAAGGTGAGTAACATGACATTGTGTAATAATTCTTGAATTTCTCTGTTGTTCAGCACATTAGTTAAATTTGTTTGACTGAGAGAAATAGAAACGTGTTATACCCTGGCAGAATGTTCTATCAATTTTTTCATCAATGTAACCATACACGATGGGCAAAATATGAACTGGCCTGTATAGTAGCGCTGGTAATGTTACGAAGTTCTTCTCTTCAAATTGTATCACCTTTAACCCCAACTCTGGACCACGTACCATACACTTATCCAGTAGTGAATGTATTGCCTTGTACGTTAACGTGGGTTTGGATAATACAACGTAGTATGGACCCTGAGCGCTAGCCTGGACATGCCTTTGTCTGCGAAGATTTGTCAGAAGAGAACGAGTGTTCGATAGCGTCCTTTGTTGACTTCAATACTGAAATTGGAGCTGTTTTCCCTGAACGATTCGATGGAAATTAGCTCCTAGACGTATGAAATAATATTGGAATTATTAATATAACCACTATTCGAGAAACGAGCAAAATTGGCAATAGCTTGAAATTAATTACAGCACCTACTTAAATGGAATTTAATGTATGAAATTGACTCGAACCTTTACAACTATAGCTAGAAAGAGTGATATTGAGAGTAGAATACGTACCATCGAAACTAAAAGAGTGAAGTATTCATCATAAAGTTTACTTTAGAACGCCCAAAACTTGCTCTAGCTCCCAGTACACACAATAGAGTGTGACAGACCCAGTATCAATAACGAGGAGTATTCAGGCTCTAGGTGGAGTCAGCGAGACCTAGAGAAGGTAACCTTTCAAAGCTCAACTCTGACCTATCATGGATGAAACTTTCGAAGGAGACGAAGAATTTGGACCTTAATTGGTTCCATTGTGTTTATTACAACCCTATGGACCCTGTAGAACGAATTTCCGGAAAATCGCGCACCATTGAATGTTTGTCGAGTAAAGTGAATTTACATGGAAGGAGATTCCCAGCTTTGTCATCTAATCCTCTAACGAATAATTTCCTCAATACCCAATCTGCTACGCAGGATCTTCGACCTCCATCGTGTTAAAAGTAAAGTAATGGAAAAATTATAATTATCAGAGATTATACCGGGTGGCGCATAAGTAACGCACCCTTTTAAAAAATTAATAATAAATAAACTATGAAAGGTATAACGATGGGGATAATTGCAAACGATAAAGGAACTCTTAAAGTTTATTTACATGTCGTATAGGTCTACAAATACCCAGCGGGTGCGTTAAAGGGTATTTTTTAAAAGGGTGCGTTACTTATGCGCCACCCTGTATTTAAATCTCAACCTAGGATTTTGTCATCAACATTATCGGTATAATGAAAATTATGACATATGAAATTCCATCCACGGACCACAAGAATATTCATGTGATTGATGAGGGTCTCTCTTATATAGGTTCAAATAAATATTTTCATGGTATTTTGACAAATATATTGCAAATTATTCCCAGACGTGTATGATATTATTCTGGTCATTATGTTCTTAATTGTCAATCAGATAAATAAACGGAACATGCCATACGGAGGCTCCCAGTTACTTTTAATTGATTTAAAAATCATTTTATTCCTTCTCATTGCTGAATTATTGTGCACCCCCGGCAGTTCAACCTTAATTAAAATTAAGTCTCTCGTCGCAAAACTTCATATTGTCAGCGAGGCTTGCTTTGAATTTCACCCCTAACGCAGATCGTCGTATCATATCTACAAGTTAGTGAGCCAAAACTGAAATCGCATAACATGAGCTCATTTCGGGATAATACGACCAGTAATAGTTAACGGAAGTCAAACAGTATTTGTACAAATTGTACTGATATCATTCATTCTTTATCTCATTCTAGCGATCTGAGCTCATTCACTTTGAAGTTTTGAGGCCTTCTCTCAAAGACACATATTGAAATTCACTTGTACCTGATGCTTTCAGCTGTCTTTATTTTTACCCTCGGGAGGCTTTGTATGATCCACCCTCGTACCATGTTTTCATGCGTTGAACACGATGAAGTTAGCGTTACTGTTAGTCCAGCCAGACCAGAGCTGGAGTGACTCTTGTGGTCCCTGAGCCTGCATAGTTCGGAGCTCAGTGGCGCGATCGAAGGCTGGTTGGTCAGTGGTCGGGGATTCCCCGTTAGGGGGTTCCCCGGATGCAATAGATGTGGCAACTGTGTTCTCCCACCTGCCACACCCCCACTGACTCTAACCCACTCTTTAACCCTTACCTCGTTCTCTTCTTGGACTCCTCAGCTCCTCCTTACGCTTGCTGTATGATGAATTTTCTAAATAAAGTTAAGCATGAATTACGAAAATCACATCGAAGAGAAGCGTGAAAAAATGTCATTGCTTTCAATTGAGTCATTGACTCTTAAGTTCTTCGACACCTCAAAACGATCTGGTAAAATCCTAAATATTTTAGTCATGATTTTCAGAGAATGGAGCTTACTCACAAATCTTAAAAAAGTGTTTATTCAATTGTAGATAACTTTGCATTGATCATCGTGAAAGATTAATTTCCATGTTATCTACCAATGTTGCTATCGGTGCGTGCGAGTGGAAAGTTAAATTTTATTAAAGTTTAAGATTGCATGACTCTTTTCAGAGCCGAAATTTTCGCCTGTTATTTACAACAGGTGCCCTTATCTAGACAATAACTTCTCCCAATGTATTGAAGTGTGCTGCACTGTTATAAACTGTACATTTCGTATGATATTTAAGTAGTGAAATTAACCATCACGTAGCAAGCTAACATACAACGATAATTAATAGGCCACAGTTGCGCGCATAAAAATAATTTATAAAAGTTTGAATGCGTATTAAGTTCCTATACTTATTTACGCAGGCGAATCGGAATTTTATGACGCAAAGTACCATGGAAGGGAGTAAGCATTGCAAAATGCTCTTTGCATTTGTGGTTTTTGTGCATTAAACTCTCCGTACTTCGTTTGAGAATATCAGTTTATTTAGTCCGTATGTTTCCCCTGGATTTCTAAATCTTATTCATGGGGAGACATGCGTAAGATGTTTACATAAATAAGAGTAATTACGAAGTTTATTGACGGAATACAGCCAGCAGCTCATAAAAGCTGAACTTATTTACGTTCCAAAAAGATGTAGCCACTCTTTGAAGCCCAGAACGGATTAATTTTACTTGATGATGTAGCTGTTTATTGATTTAAATACGAGACAAGTTGAATCAGAGAAAGAGCACTAAATGTAAGAGAATTTAATGCGCTGCAAAAAAACTTGGTTGCGCTTTAGAGCAAATCAATAATACACTAATCAGTCAATAGATGCGTGCATTTTTGGAGAGATATTATGCATATACCTCGTACAGCTATCACGGTAAGCACGGCAAGGACAAATGGAATTTCCTCTATTTCTTTTACCTCACTTTATGGTTTTGAGGAAAAATTATTTCATGATTTGATGTTCGTGAACCTATTGATGTAAATTCAGACAACACTTTTCTGTACGTCGTTCTTTGGCAACGTGATGTTTATCTGTTTGGTTCGTGAAGAGAGATTAATTTACACAATCAACGTTTTCTGTACGTCGTTATTTGGCAACGTGATGTGTATCTGTTTGGTTCGTGAAGAGAGATTAATTTACACAATCAACGTTTTCTGTACGTCGTTATTTGGCAACGTGATGTGTATCTGTTTGGTTCGTGAAGAGAGATTAATTTACACAATCAACGTTTTCTGTACGTCGTTATTTGGCAACGTGATGTGTATCTGTTTGGTTCGTGAAGAGAGATTAATTTACACAATCAACGTTTTCTGTACGTCGTTCTTTGGCAACGTGATGTGTATCTGTTTGGTTCGTGAAGAGAGATTAATTTACGCAATCAACGTTTTCTGTACGTCGTTCTTTGGCAACGTGATGTGTATCTGTTTGGTTCGTGAAGAGAGATTAATTTACGCAATCAACGTGTTCCGAATTTTATGTCCTAATTCAAGTTTAAAAAAGTTTCGCTGTTGGGATATGAAATAATATTTGATAATTTGTTCGTTAAAACCCATTTAATCGTTCCCCAGACTTGTTTTATGGGAATATTTGCTTGTCAGAACCCATTCGTTCGTCAGAACCCATTTATTCGTCAGAACCTATTCGTTCGTCAAAACCCATTAGTTCGTCAGAACCCATTTGTTTGTCTGAACCCAATCGATGGTCAGAACCCATGATTTATTCGTCAGAACTTGTTCCCCAAACTTACAATCCGGGATTATTTCATTCATTAAGTCATCGAAAAACACTGATTCTCATTTTTTTAAACATGCAAAATAACTCCCCCCACACTGATATTTTAAAAAAACTAAGCAAATTTTATCGTTCAACATCATGAATAATATACACAAATATTTATGATGTTTGAGCAAACCCAACTTAGTATGTATAGGAATGTTAACAATAATAGTTTAACAGATTGACTTTTTGGATACACTTAGCGGCAGCTAAATGTAATTTATTATCTGTACATTTATTTTATTAACACGTTGACAGAGGTGGATTAACCTGAACTTCAATATTCAACTCTAATTTAAAATGAAAAATTGTTAATGTTTCATAAATGTCAAACATTAACATAGTTCAAACAGACCCATCGATGGGTCGTTTCGCGGCTGGCAAAACATACGAACGACCCATCGATTGGTCGTATTGCAAGCAACGTATTAAGTGTATTATTATTATATCATAATTTATAACTTGGCAAACAAAACTATGTATCGGGCTTCACAAATCGATTCCCAGTACCGTCGGACCTTTCATTATTTCAATTACTTCTTGAAACGCATGACTTCGTGGGCCGCACTCCGAGCGCTGCCACACGCACGGCTACCGCACAGCGATCACTGCTGGCGCGGCCGGATCGCTTCTTTTATTGCTGCGTCCATGAAATTGACCGTTCTTTTTTGCGGGTCTCGTACTCTGTCTCTGGCTGAAAGTAGACGTGGACTGCGGGCTTGAAGTGGAAGGGTGTTGGCTTCCTGGTGGTCGAGCAGGTATTCAGACTAAAACATGCATTCGAATTAAATCTTAGAATGTTCAAAGAAAAGCGTAGCGTATTCAGATTTAAACGTAGCGTATTGAGATTAAAACGCAGCGAATTCACAGCTAAACGCAGCGTCAAACTGTAACAAACGAAGATTTTTCTTCCCAGGGTTGATTTTTCGGGATTTAGGCTTGATAGCAGTTTTTAATTTCTTCGTATGTGCTTTGCTATTAATGACGAGAGTCGACTGGAGATCGTCCCTTTTTACACCCTTTTTACTTCGAGCGTTATGAGAACTTTGATAATCCTAACGCTAGATCCAGCCTGCGAGCTTTATAATAAAATGAGTATAAATACTTTTAGGGTCCGATTGAGAAAGATTTATATTTCGATATTTACAATACAGAAACACTATTTTTTTTCCTGATTATAGCCTAATTTCTCAAGCGATCAGTTAGTTTCATTTATATTCTATGTAGTTAGCTTGAAATAACTTCTTATCATTTGTTCGTAGTGTATATATGTCTGCGAGGCAACTCATTCTTCCAGTAATTATTCTTGAAAACCCGAAAATAATAATAACCGGCGTCCAAACAGCAGGATATTTTCCTCCGCGGCTAAAATTTTCAACCTGACATGTTGAAACTTATTTGGGGAAGCGATTGTGTTCTATATTAGCTTTACACAATTTTCCTTTTTCGACCCTTGCACCTTTTTTCTGAAAGTGAACGAGGTGCTTTTAAAAGTTCTATCTAAAGAAAAGTCTATGATAAGTGCGGGAATTTAAAGTCATAACAGCGGCAGCTTTTGCCTTAATCCCATATTTAGTACTAAAAAACTTGTTTTTAAAAAAAGCATTGATGTTGAATACGTATTTAAAAAAAATGACGTTTATTGACAGTCAAAAGATTTTTTTTATTACTGTCTATAAATTATCTACCGGTAAATTCCCCTTTGTTTATTGTATTTAAGTTAGAGTATCTAAATTCAAAAGCACCACGCGGAAAATTTTTTGCATTAGGTTTCGTCATGACCATGAGTTATTCAATTAAGTATTCGTGTCACAGGTGAGACGTAGTTGACCACTCTGAAAGCATCCGCTCGTACCTGCCTGACCACTGTCAGTCCACTTCTACATCGTTGCTTACTCGCTTTAAAAACACCTATGTGGACTCTGCTCTTTCTTTTCCAGGGTTACCTTATATCCCGTTCCTTGAGTGAGGGATATTTTATTCTATGAGCATTCAATTTAGACTTGGTCTCGTGTTTCACAAGCTTTTTTTCTAATAAATTATTGAGACTTGATGAATATATATATATATATATATATGTATATTGTTCCTAGTAACACAAAATTCTTCGTAACACAAAAATAACATATATATACTTTGAATTTCGGTAACAGTACGACTGATGTAAAACTGCTAGAAAGGTAATGTTTGGACTGCAGTAGGAGCAACGTCACCATCAAGAAAGATTTTTTAAGTGAGACTTAAATTGTTGTTTTTTAAATCAAGTTTAAAAACAGCTGACAGAACCAAGCCTGCTTTGCTCGTGGGGATATATATATATATATATATATATATATATATATATATATAATATATATATATGTATACATATATATATATATATATCCCCGCGAGAAAAGCAGGCTTGGTTCTGTCAGCTGTTTTTAAACTTGATTTAAAAAACAACAATTTAAGTCTCACTTAAAAAATCTTCAGATATGAACGACCGCATGTGCTTGCAAATTCAACCTATATAACAGGTTAGCATGACACTCGTTGTTTTATGAATAGATCATGAATGTAATAATTGTGAGTTTTGAGAGGCCAGGGGTAATTAATTTTTTTCAGATTTTATAAGAAGCAACTTCAGCTTTATTTTATATGATGCGAGTCTTGACACGTTTTTGTCCTAGCCAGAGTTTTGTGAATGAACATTCGATGTTAATTTGAGAGTATGCGAATGATTTAATTTTATTCCATAAAATGTCACCAATAGCTTTATTATCTCATGAAACCTTCAGATTATGCTTGAGATAATTTTGAAAGTTTCCTTAATGCCTATACCATCCTTTCTTTTAGGTTTAAATCGCATAAGATCAAGTCTGAAAAATTGGTCAAAAAGAAGTTTATTACTGAAAGGAATAAACCTGGATTATTCTTTTATGATGTCAATACCCGTTTGAGAAATTCAACCCACGCGAATAACTTTTATTTGATCAAGATTTTGAGATGAATTAATTTTTTTGATGTGTCAGGCTAGTTATTAATCTCACTCAAAAAATATCGACTTTAAAGGAACGTTTTCTCAGAAGTTAACTTCATCGCCGCCGAATCTCAAGTCCGACTTTTCCGACTCCTGTACATCGACTGATTGCCAGCTAGTGAAATGAACTGAATGGCAAACCCGTGTTAAGAACCCTTATTGTTGAAGTAACTTCCCTAGGTTTAACTTTTCCATTGGAGCATCGATAATTTCAGCCACCCAATCTGGAATTTATGCTTAGACAAAAAAAACTCATGGATGTATTGGCAGAAAACTTAGACTGGGGAATTAGCATTTTCGGGTATAAAAATTCATTTGCTCAAAAAATTATTTTATCAAATTTCATGTAAAAGTTGTGATGGCTATTGGTTTCAAATACTGTAAGATGACATTGAAGTCCCACTAATGAGATCACATAATAAATATGAATTCCCAAGCCCCCCCACCGCCATCAGCGTAGTCTTGCTCAGTACTCTGCCTCCAAAGTAACGTTAAATAACACCTCAATTTAATTTTATTTGGCCAATTTTAACATCGGAAAATCTCAGTCGCTCTCGTCAAAGTTTTAGTTCTTTATGTATTTGCTACGACTGAAGGCGAGTTTGACTGTTTTATGGATTATGATAGTTAAAGAGTTCCATCGATTCCCTGGTCATTAGAAGCGGACATGATCTCAATCTCAATTAAAGAGTCAATCTGAACTTATCCCAATTTGGACAAGATTTTGTGGAGGTATGTCATTGTGTTGTACTGGCGGGTGAAAAGGTGAAGTGCGCGTACTGTAAATACAGCAACAACAAAGTCTAGTATTTTATGATTAAATAGCGCTACGTTTGTTTTGCTTGAAGAATGCATTCCATTTGGTAACACCAGATTTTCTTACTCCGAGCTCACAGTAATGAATCAAACGCCTCTTGTGTAGTGAGAATTATTCACTATTTGCAATTAATTTCAACAAAAATTATCTTACCTTCCCTCTCATTGAGAAGAATTAAATTTTCATCGCAAATGTTTGAAAACTTTTCAACAAAATGTTCACTGAAATTTATTCTTTTCTCTGATCAATATATAAACTAGTTTTCTTAATAAAAACATTTAGTGTTTTCTTTATTCTCTAAAATCATTTCGCGAATATCGGTAGTGTTGCATCAAAATAAAACATTCAATTAAAAATTCACGAGAAAACAGCCCAATCAAGTTGATTTAGAAACTCTTCAGCAAATGTGTTGCATAGCAAGCATTGGATCTAACTCCGCATTACCACCGCAGAATACTCTTTGTAGAATGCAATGGTCCTCCTGTGTAAAGTTGAAGCAGAGCAATCTCCAACCAAAAGGTGACTCCGAAACACTGGGAAAACATTGGGTGAATACACAAGTTTAAATTAGTTATATTGATGAATAAGATGCTGAATTCAGAAAATGATGCCTAGTAACTTGGAAATAATATATTTGAGAACAGCGCGTACAATGACCGGTCGATAAGTAATATATTTGTTTTTATAGACAAATTTTACACAAATCGCTTATCCAAAATGATGGGAAAGCCCAATATTATCTTCCATTTTCGTCTAAATGTTTTAAATATTTTTTATTTGTATCCTCAAGCTTGTAGCTATGATTTTATAGGGAATATCATGCTCCCATAATTTTGAAGTTTGAGCACAAAAGGGCAAATTTCCCGCTTTGTAAAAATCGATTTTCTTTATTTTATATTTTAAAAGGTAGGTGTGAAAATCGATTCCCCACAATCTACGAATTTATTCGTTAGAAAATAATTTTTGATGGTTTCTAGACTGTGACTATCCAGATTTTATCAAATCAAAAGCATTATAGGCTTCAAAATATTTGCATGATAATAATTAAAAGTACTACTTTCATAAAATAGCATACAATTTGGCTATAATACCTGTTAGTGCCACGGGTGATCTAACCCTCGTGCACTTTCTATTAATTATTGCATGAGTATTTATAAAATAGCAATACGAAGTGGGATAATTCGTATTTTAACCTCCGCTATCAACATAGCCAACACTTGAATTATTCTTAGAACACTTTCAAGGCAGTCTCTTCTTTCTTACTTCCTCTAAGGTCTTCTAAGATGAAATGTTTGGTATCCATTCTTTCACTGTTAATGTGCTATTTTTTTAAAATAGCCTACATGACATGCAAGGTCTTGATTTTTCCTAGCATTCAAAGTAAACTTTGTGGCAATGTTCATTATTAGATAAGTTATTGCGTTAAGCTTTTGATGACGCGGTTGTTTCATCGGCATTAAAAATGTTTTTTTTTTGGGTGGAGCGAAACTTTTTCTGATGAGTTCACTTGCTGTTACTTCAACTGATGCTTTTAGTTAAACTCAATGTTCTACCAATTCAAATATATTTGGTTTTGAATCGCCGATGCTTCATACAGTATTTTAGGCAAACACTACAATATTAGCGAATTATTTACTATTGAGAAACAATAGTGCGCTTTGCTGATTGCTACTCTTAAATTTGGCACCGTCTTTGTCAAACAATTTTCAAGCGAAAAACTCTATTGCATCGCTCAAAACAGCAACTTACTTGAAAGGAAAATGATGTTGGAAAAAGGGTTTGTGGTCTATGAGACATTCTCAACTAGTAGTTTCGCGAGGGGAAGTTACCAAGCTGCTTATTCAAGTAATAGATAATTTTCTTAAGTATGTTGGCGTTCAAATTTCTATGAGCCGGGTTGATGAAAGAAGGAGTAAGAATCCCTAAATTTAGTCAACCGGAGGCAGAAATTGATGAATCATCTTATCAAAATCTGCTCATTTACTTTGCAAAGTGTGCATTGATGGGAATTATACCTCGTATTTTAGGGAATGTGGAGCGCTCTTCGAGATGAATAAGAGTTCTTAGCTTCTCTGAGGAAATGTGACGATCATCTTCATTGATGATACCCAGGATATCCACCTAAATCCTTAATTTAAGCTGTATAACTGTGTGTACAAAACCACAATAATCAAAAAATGTACCATGTCGTTTAGTTATAAGGTTTTTTGAATAATTATTCCAATTACTATAGTTTCTTCCGCTGTTGAGGACAACCTCCACCACTTGCACCAGCGACATTGTATTTTCATCTCGCTCGTTCTGCTCGTTGAAATGCTCAACCTTTTCTTTGTTACTCTCTGGAGCTGTTAAATTTTTTCGAAATCTTGAGGCAGTCACTTGTATTAACTGGATTTCTCTGTGATGATTGTCCTAATTAATCTAAAATTGTTGGATTAAAACTAGAGACTAATGAGAATGAAAAAAAACATTCCTTGTTCAACATGCGTTGCCCTTTTCATTATTGTGAACTTCTCTAGAAATCTCTTGACATAATTTGAATGAATCTCGTAATGACGTCTTTGGTCACAGTAGAAATTTCGTTACGGAATTTTTACGCTATAGCTACAGAAAATCATCTTTGCTCAGAAACGATTCTCAAAAAGTTTCAAGATATTCCTCGAACGATGCATGATATTTTTGGATTACAGGGTTATATGCAGTGTTCAGTTCACTACACTGTACTGTAATATGGGCAATATGCCATGCACTAATATTTCCAGCCGATGATAGAATTCCGTTAGAAAAAAGCACGATGCAGTTAAAAATTTTTCGAACGTTCATGGCATATGAAAGTTTCAAATCGATGTTTCCTGTCCGTACACATAATGTTAAAGTGTAGAGTGAGAGCTCATTCGCCACCAAACAGTTGAAACGAGACTAATTACATCTGATTGTTATTTTCATTTTGAATATTGCAGCTAAAACGCTGACTATTTATTTACAGTTAAAGTACAAATCATCATCGCGCGGCTTTATAGAAAGTATCGGGTCGAAATTGGATAGAAATCTCACGGGGTTTGCGTTAAAGGATTAATACCGAAATTACGTGATCCATCAATAAAGAAAATTGGGGTAATATAGGGAACATTATTACTTCTTCATATATTAAGTTTTATCCTATAGAAAATAAATTAATGAGGCATTCTACATCATGGGGCCTAAAAATTATTAAGATGCACGTGTTCAATACTATTAAAAGCAGCTCGTATGTCCCAGTTATCCTATACATTTATTGCTTGTTCTCGAGGAAAACTCCTGTGATGTCCCTCTTTAGAACCTACGCATCCTTAGGAATCCCCGAAACGGAGTGGTTTGGAGGAAGGAAAATTACTCCTAAGTGTTCTGCGAAATCTAAAGCTAGGAAGCAAAAGAAGCTAAGCTTGCTCGCATTTTCAAACAAATATTACAGTTCAACTGATGATGATAAAAAAACAAATCAGCCACCCTAAAATACATTGAAAAGAGTTATTATTTCTGATGAATCAAGCATATACTATCTAGTTTCCTGATGTATAAACAAATTCATATATGGATGAACATTGTTTCTTGACTTACTGAGCTTGATGATGATGAAATTTAAAGCAAGGAACAGAGTATTAAATGTTAGCATTGTGTTTCAAAAGACAAGTCGCTAAAAAATTAACGTTCCGACTACCAGTCATCGTCAACAAAATTTGATCTGAAACGAATAAATTTGTGTTCCAGAGTACACGTAAGTTCAAATTTTATGAAAAGGTATTAAAACTAAATAAACGCGCTAAACGACGTGCAGTGAATAAGTGAATTGAGTATTCTTAGACTGAAGCCGTAAAAAGCTGACTGCAGAAGAAAAAAGAATCCATAACGCTCTGGTCAGAAGGATTGAGAAAAAAATGTTAAATCATTAAAGTCGTTTAGTTTACGGGAAGAATTCACTTTTCAGCATGAGAGCGGGTGGCTGACAAAGGAGAACTTGGCAGAGCGATATCAGTTCAGAAACTCCTATACCACAATGCTCTGCTACACGAACACGGAGAGCTCTTGCGGTAGAGCCTACGAACTTAAATGCACAATGTGCACAACTATGTTGATGAAAAACACAATAAAGCACAATTTTAGGATGCTTTTCTCTTTATTCAAAAATCGAACCAATGCGTTTCATTCGTTTCATCATCATGTATGGAATATTAAGATAAAAGTACGAGTAACTGTCTTCCATATTTTTTGATGGTTGTTCAAATCAGGTTAAGAGCCAAAGCATTCTCTTCAACCACTTTTAGGTACAGATGAAGTGACAAAATTTTTGATTCAAGAAATTCTATACAACATTCCAGAAAAACTGATCGGGGCACCATTTGAATGAAAAAAAAACGTGCCAGAAATGAGATTTCCCGATGAAGATTGATGAACGCAAAACAAACTACAAATGCTTAGATATTAAAGTCTGGATGATGTCGAGTTAAAATCGAGGCCTATTTTGCGTTTTTAAAACACAGATTGGTAGGCCTATCAGTCTAGTACTGTTTTCTTACAATTGATTCGCAAGTAAGAAAGCAAAACTATCATCTTTATAAGAAGTGAATTACAGGAGCCGTTTAGTGTATTTATGTTTTCTCCCCAGGGAGCGTCAAAGACTCAGTTCATGAAATGTTTATATCAGAACATTACCTGCTGGTGTCCTTGAACGCGGGCAACTCATAGACCCAGCACTCGTGTTTAATAAGCAGATATATTTGAACATTGTTGCCCTGTACAACTTCATGTTTCATGAGACGGTAATTACTACTCATTAGATCTACTAGTATGAACATCGTATTTGAATCTGAAATATACCGATTCAAATCTTCAACCCGTTGATTGTCGTTATTTAACATTCAGTGCGAGAAAAACGTGACATTTATCAAATAAAAAGCTTTATTTCCAATTATACGCTTACGTACCCCTATAGTTAAGCGTTTTCGAAATTAGAAAATGTCGTTATGGCCTCTGCAAAATGAAGTTCTCATTTGAACCCTCAGTAAATTAAACAATAAATTTAAGAATAGAATCTGAGCTATTCATATGACAGCAGAGCCCCAATTCTTCTTTATCTTGAGTGATAGCGCCAATATGAGAAGGAAGGTAAAAAAAATGTCATTCGCAACCTCACATGAGAACAAAATTGGCCGACGCTGAACAGAAAACGAAAGGCTCCATAGCAATAATGCTTTTGATTTTAAATTGAAACCGTGCCCTTCGATCTCGTGACTCAGTAGCGGAAACTTTTTCATGAGTACCGGACGTCAATCACGTGATTTAGTGAACAGAACACGCAACACTGGCGTGGCTGCGACCATCGCCCGACGTCATTGATTCGGAGTGCCATTTCCAGCGAAGCGTGATTCTCTTAGCACCCAACAGTCGTTTTCTTTAAAACGTGTGTTTAGAAAATGATTTTTCTGTCAAAATTTAGGGGAGAAACTAATGTGTTTCTGTCTACAATCGCTCGTTCTTCTCGTTTCGAACACAATTGCATCAGCGCTGGTGTTGAATTGAGTTCAAATGGCACTGAAGTTTCTCAAATATTTTCAGTTCAGTTCAGCCCAAGTCAGTTTTAGTTGATTACTTGATATTGTTTAAATTATCACCGTGGTTCAGCAGAAAAAAAAATCATTCAGCTACAAGAGATATAAAATTTCCATCTCATCCATTTATCTAAGTAATGAAATTCGATAAATGTGATTATTCGACGAGTTCAGTATCATAATCGAAGTAATATTTTGCTCAATGAATCCATAAAACTCCTATCGAATGTGCATGAAAATGCTCACCTTCCAACTATTGGTAAGACAGTGTTTTATAGATCTTTATTCTCGAATTATTTTATTGTTAGGAAGCTAGCCCTTGTTAATGAATGTTTACTTTGTTACTAAAACAAATTTTTGAAATCGATTCATTTCAAACTAAAGCCATTTTTGTGCACTGATCGAGGTGCTTAATTTGAATTTAAACATTTCATTTTCTACTTCAAGTCTTCAAGTTTAGCATCTGGAACAAAGCTAGCAGCAATTGGTAGAAGCACATTTTATTTAGCTTTGCCTCCTGCAATGTATGGCAATATATAAGAGTAAGCGATCATTTTTTTCGAAAAAGAAGATGAAAGCTAAAAATCAGCAGTTTAAGACGTCTAAATATGGGAATAGCTGACTTCGAAATACATTCATATTTTGGCATATGTTACATTTACAAATTTATATTCAAACAAAAACGTACGCTACATGAACAATACTTTGCTCTTCGAAAGAAGTTTATGAAATGCATCATCGTTTTTTCTTAGATATTTCGCATTTTTTTAGACTAAAAGGTAAATTCGAAGCACTCAAATAACATTCTTTAGCTCCGAAGTTGTATTCAGTAGAGTGAAACATATCTTGTTATCCTTATTGTGGTAATAACGGAGGTTTAAAAAGCAAGGATTAAGCGAAGTTCATTTTAGGGTTCAAGAGGTTACATCTTTTATACGTAGTTATTCTTCTATTGTTTAAATGACTTCCTGTGTCGAGGTTTACAAAATGGTAAAATTAAAGCTCCTCCAATATTTGAGAACTGATAAGGAGAAAATTTTCCTTGGAATGCATTATTGTGGTGAAAATTCTATTTTTATTGGGAAAGCACATCATCATACGAAAATAATCGGGGAAAAAATAAAAATTCTGCTTATATTGTTGTATCTTACGAGAATTTATTCTGTTTGTTGTTTTAAAACAAGTAAGATTAAAAAATTGAAACTGGAATCATTGTATACCTGAACCTTGATCTACATGTTAGATTCGAGTCTTCGAAAGGGCGTGTTGTTAAACGCCTCCAAAATTTAAGTTATATGTAATTATACACAATATAATCATCAATACCGTGTATAAAATTATTTTTAATGAAGGAATGATATTTCCGATAAAATTCAGTACTTTTTCGCAGCATAGTCTCGAACATTTGTCATAAGCTTTCGGCGCTCTATATGTAAAGGGCAATCTTAGGAAATTGTTTTCGAAGGACAAGATTTAAAACTGCTTTTCTGGCCGTTTCAAGTCTTGATTTGAAGTCTGATGGTTTCAAGTCTTGATGAAACCGTCAGTGTTAACGATTTCTGCGCTGAAGATGAAATTACATCACTCCAAAACTTATGCCATGCAAAATTATAAAAATATTCATTTTTACATTGGTTCTCCTTTTAATCTTGAGCTTGAGTGAGATTCCCTAAGAATCGACCTATTGGAAATATAATACATGGAGTTCATCAGAAGGACATGTGAACACAACTCTAGTATATTTTTTGAAAACATTGAGAAACCGATCTGCAAATATTTTTGCTATACTTCATAATACTAAAAATGTAATTGAACTGTGAACTGTGGAAAAGAAATTCTCTCTACGACTAACGCTCGGGCTAGTTAAGAAATTGTACTGCTGCCAACTGCAACTATAAGCATACCATCGGCAGTAGCATTTTCTGTTCTACGTGTGCTGTTGTGACACACCTCACTTACTTAGTAAGAATTGTGTTCCGACCAATTAGAATTATGTACACATTATTTTCACGCTTATTTTATGGGATAAAACATGAGCCAGAGATTTATCCCCATTGCGAGTTTTTTGCTGTGCAACGGTGTATAATTGTGTATCATTAGACAGATGTAAAGTTTTGGTGAAAATTAGAACTGCGAGTAACTTTTCCCACGAGCGATGAATGTATAACGTGACTTTCAAATATGAAGAGCATCCTCGTCAGATTGGATAAGGTAACAACTGTCTTGGATTTTCCCTGCTCACACGTTCTGAGAACAGCCTCCAAGGAGCTGGGGAAATATACCCAACCTGTCCGTTCAATTCAAGCAGGACTGCTGGCATGCATTTGTCTCAAAATGTGAAGGTTTTACGCACTCCTTGAACGCGGCGGCACTAAACTGGGGCAGTTTTTTTCTGTGGATCTACCAGAAGGCATTGAGATTTCTAGGTCGCGGGCGAACGACTATTATTATAATTTGATGCGGTATTATAATAATAAAAAATAATAATAAAAGCGGTATCGGCGATAGTTGTGAGGTCCATGAATTTTTTTTGTTGCTCGCAGTATGAGAGATGAGAAATGTCCCTTATTTTTGAACTTAATTTTGATGTAAATCATAGCTCGGAGATAGCAGATTTTCTCAAAACATGTGTCGTAAGAGTTTTTACGACACAAGTTCGGGAAATTTACGCGGAGATCCGAGTTATATCATGGTTGCAGGTGACAAGGATGAGCTCATCTGCGTTACGGAACTCATTATACAAAACCAAAAACTTCACAAGTCTATTTGTAAATACAATAATTTTCCAGCCACTGAGAGTATCCCCAACACTTTGAACAAATTTGAGCCCGTTGGTTTATGTTTCATCTGGTACAGTTAAGAAAAATGAGTGAGACGGAGGGATATATTATATTTGTGATTAATCGATTTTGGAAATGGAACGCAGCATTGCAGCTTCTGTGAGCAAAATTAGCGCCCTGAACTGCTGTAATTTTTACTTATTTCTATATTTCTTCTCTCAAGCATTAAATGAAAAATTAATTTTACCCAAAATCAAAGCTATTCACTGGGTTTTGAATGGACGAAACAAGCAGTATGATAAGTGTTTGTGTTCTCATATTTATATAAAAACACTAAGGAGAAAATAACAGATCAATGATGTGCTTCAGCGTATTGTATAAGTCTTTCAGAGAATTTCCATTCATTTTTCAGGTTATTTCCTTCTTTCGAAAGTTACTATCATAAATGAAATCAAAAATATTATTTATCCTGAATTTTTGATGCATTTTTCATCATTTCTGAAAAATAGTTTATTTACTTGCATGTTTTTATAATACTCTCGATATAGTTTCTTCATTTTTACCTATTATATCTCTCGGTTTGAAAACGTGAATTTCTTCAAAGAAGAAGGTTTTGATGTCGGTAGTATTCATTTCCCGACCAGTTACTTCTTTCCTTATGCATTTACTCATCCGTGTGCAAGTTGTGACAAGACATAAAACTACATAATAATTAGTTCAAAAACTCATTTTAAAAAAATTGTCAAAAACGGACGTACACAATCTTTTTACGAACAAATATTTTAGTAGGCTTGAAACTATTCGAAGTTGCATTGTTATCCGAAACTTGCTATCCATTTTCATTCTTAATTATATAACGATTATTTATTTGATTTTGAACACAATTAGTCCAAAAAAATATAGCCTACAACATTTTTCATTCAAAGTTAATTTTCATACTGATCAGGGTTGATAAGTTTATTTTAATCGTGATTGATTTCAATCGAAGTTACCCCAAACATAGAAAGAACTGCAGTTTGAATATCAGGTAAACAAGATTGTTTGTTATTGCTTATGAAAAACCATTTATTTGTGGTATTTCCTTCAGCTTCAGTTTGAACGTTGAACGAACCTTAAAACATAACTCGTCAAACCCCATCCAGCTAAATATTTTCAAATAGTGTGCTTTAGGATATTATTCTAACGCGTTTCCCTTTCTTTAAGCAAAAGCTACTTCGAAACTAACGAAAACAACAGAAATTTTAGGCTCCTCCATTAAAGTAGGCGAATCTATTTGGTTTAACTTATAAAATTATATCTTACCACTTACCATTATCTGTAACTGCATTCCAATGTAATTTTTTAACAGTAATCGGAGTCATAAACGTGGTGTTTCTACGCCCCATAGCGAGAGAACGTTTGGCTAAAAAGGGAGATTCCCGCAATTCAGCGCTCAGTAATACAAGCCAATCTTCTTATGCCGGTTGCGTAGAGGTCTGGATGATGCATTTGTTATGAATTAGTGTGATGACTTCGCTAGAGGCAGTATTTCAAACCAATTAGCTTATCATGCAAAGTAAAAATTATTATGAAGGGTTATAGAATAGAATTTATGTTGCTTTGCTGCAAAACGTATGGAATTCTTTGAACACCCAAAATTTTTCCTATTGCGCTAGACTCTGACATTATTACTTTAAATTTCTAGGAAAAGATGATAACTCCCACTTCGCTTCGCCAGTTTAATAGGCATCCTGCTCGTACTCCGTGAACGTAAACATCGTCATGAGCACGCTCTTCCGTAACTCAAGTGAAAATTACAAAATAATGTAAAAAAATAACCGGATAGAGGAAATGGTCACGTTTAGCGTGAGCGCTGCTCACTCCGAAAGATGGGGATTTAGAAGGTTGCAGGTGAAGACTTAAGACATGCAAGCTTCCTACCAGACAAAGAATTGCTCGGAAGAATTGCTTCAGGTACGTAACCTGCAATGAGGTCCATAAGGGTTCAACAAAAACTCTAATAAATCAAGAACAGAACTACGTAGCGAGCTCAAAAATATGCCAGCAAGCCCAGAAACTGTGCTAAAACTGCGGTGTTTTTAATTTTATAAAGAAGTTTGGTGGTAGTGAACCTTGTGTCGCATAGTTCATTTCAGTAAAACGAGGTTATTTGTCCACAAATTCTTCAACCAGGTGGAAATTATGAACAACGAGTTGAATTGAACGTGCTTTATGAGCTTATCATCATCGGTATCATGAAGGAAACAAAACACTCGTTCATCAAGTTGTCATCAGTTAGCTCCAAAAATCATCAATTAACCTCAATTTACTCCATGAGTAACTTGCTTATAAAGAGCTCCTTCTTGATATGCCGTTGACAGCCTACTCGTCCAGCTCATTATTCTACGGAAATTGAGAGTCGTACTCGTACTCGCGAGAGTCGTACTCGTACTCGCGTTCAGCCTCGAAATATGAAAGGATTGTTCTATTCTTCTGATTTCAAAAATATGGAATAAATTATCAAAAAAGGTTATCTGAGAATACTGATAAAAGCAGATGACAATCGCTTCAATTTCAAAATTTCTGGATGTGCATGCGTGTCTTCTGAACTATTCTTTGGCCTTTTGATTATGAGTCGTATGTCACGCCTATACCAAAAAATTAGAGATATTTCTTCATGTATCTTTTCGGGGTATTTCTTGATCTATGCTAAAGTCTGGACGTAATAAAAAATTACGGGTTTCGTTATAAATTTGTTAGAAGTTTTTGTTAACCCATTTCACTGCTGGTAACCGTGAATGAATTCATTGGATAAATATACCCCGGGTGTATTTCTCTAGAAGTGATTTCTAAAATTAGCTGCAATGCAGGGCAGGGTGTTCTACGATGTTTCGGTGGGCCGTACATTTTTATTAGATTTTGCTGCGCTATCCTTGATCTTCCAAGCCAGAGAAACAGAACTGCTAAAAATAGTTCGAAACGCTCCTCGGGCCTATTTCGGTCGAGGACCTCTTCCTTTCGGACGTCATCATCTTCCGCTCGCCGTCTCAGTGTAGGTGCCGGAAAAATCCCTGAAACTTTTCATTGTCGTCTGCGCGCTTGCATAAGAAGTGAGCGCGGCGTGAACGCGCGGGCGAACTCGCCAGTTGCAGCTCTGCTGGAGACAAAAAAAGTAGCATCAGCAGCAACTCCGACTACAGCAATAGCGTTAACAGTAGCGTAAGCATAGGTAGTGAATATACCGTCGTGGGTTCTACTTATGTCATAACAGCACTAGTCGGAGCAATTGTGGATCGAAAAGAAATATTTTCATCTGTTGGCTAATTCTATTTCAGGGCATCATCAGTAACGAACATCGATAGGAGAGCCAGTGCTCAGCACTCGAAGCATTACCATTTCTAACTGCAGCGCCGTCAGCGTTAGCGTTTAAATTGTGTTATTACGAAAATTTATGAGCTACCGCAAGCCAAATGTGTGCAAAGGGACTGGTAGCGTGTGTCCACCAGCAATGAAAGTTCAATAATACAATTTAGGGTTTTGTGGATTCGTCGAATAATCAGGTTCTAAATAGTCTACCGTAGTCTACCATTGAATAGTCTACTGTAGTAGCACTTGGTTAAGCAGGATAAAACAGCAGCAAAATCGACAGACAAGAGCATCAGCTGCAGCAGCAGCCACGGTCAGCGGGTGTTTTGCTGGAGGGTCTCACCTCCTCCGTACCTACGTCACTGGATGCAGGCGCAGCAGCAGCATCGCGAGCTGGTGCAGCGACCGTTCATGAAAATCGAACTGCTCGCGGAACTTGGGGGAAATTTACCCGCTGGTGACCCCTCCGTTTTGGTGCGCTGCACCGGATATGCGTGTCGGTATAAACAGATCATCTCGGGCGTTGCTAAGGTAGTCTGCTAAAGGTTGCCGAAGTGTAAACATATACTCTCTCTTCCAACCTAGCATAGGTTCAACAAATTGAGCATTGGCAAACTGTGCTGCACTGTTTCGTTGCGGTACTACTCAATTGTTGTTATAGTTTTAAATAAGAAACTACTCACTGTTTTTTAATTATATGAATACTTGTAAAATCTGTGTTTTTAAACTCGCGTTCTACTCCAGCATCGAAGTAGTCATCTCTGACCTAAAAAATTTGTTATTCTGAAGACTATCTCGGGAATACTTGTGAAGCATCAGGCTGAGGAGTACGATATCAAGATGACCATGACTGGCTTTAATTTTGAGTGAGTGAGTGATCAAGTTCTACTCATTAGATCCGCTGTGTACAATATTTAACCATTCATTTAACCAATGGCAAAAATAGCGGTTGCATTATTGTTCGCTGTAATGATCTATGATAGTGAATTTATTGTATACAAGTATTCAAATAAATGCGTAAAGGATGTTTTTTGAATTTTGGCATTACTGCTGTTTACTTAATGTCATTCATTATTTCATTTATGGACGAATCATTATTTATTCTCTACGCTAGACACTAATTATTATATAACAAATTGATGGGAAGAAGCAAATTATTAACTTAATTTTCTTTCTGTTTTCTATTTCTCTATTTGTATTAAAACATTATCATCATAATTATTACTAATATTATTATTATTATTATTATTTTTTTTTTTATTATTTACACAAACTGAGTTCCGGTAAGTTGCGGTTTTCTAGTTCTTACCTTGTGTTAAATTTTTTTTTCTTGCCGCGAATCGAGTTCCGGAAAGTTTTGTATCGTGAGGCCCGTGATTAATTTTCGGGTGACCTGGGATTCCCAAAGTCGTCTCCGGGAACGTTCCTTAGCGCAAAATCTGCTTCTATGCAGCACCAGGGAACGGTTGGAAAGTGGGTCTAGAGTAACACCAAGTTTTTTCGTTTCTTTTATTTTGCGAGTTAATAGGAAATTACCGCTATTGACCCTAGTGAACAATTTTGATGTTTTATTGAAAAACTTCACTTTTACCATGAAAAACTCATATGGCGAGCGAAATCACGAGCAAACAATCACTCAATGGATTTTGGGGGAATGTGTTGAAAATATCTTTAAGACGGAAACGTTTTCCATTTTAATATGAATTAATCTTGACATGAAATTCATTCTCATTGGCTTTATTATTTTGCTCAGAGTTATGAACAAGAATGTCCTCGTATTAAAAAACTTAGCTTTTATTTCGTCTCACAGCGCCTAATCAACACTGCAGCGCGATTTAGAGAAAGCATTTGAGCGTATAATTTCTGTGCAGATTTTCAGACGTACACATGCTCATGGACAGAAAAGAGGAGCTTGAGTACTCGAGCTTTTCCACCTACGTCATGCTTGCAGTGCAAATATTCAATTTTTATAAAATAGTTGTCCAATCATTTTCATTCATTTTGATAATTCATTCAACAAATTACACCCCGGGAATCATTCATATTCATTTTTCGAATGCTCATGAAAATTTTTTATATTTTACTTCATACATGTCGCAACTATAAGTCATGAACTAGATATTTTTTGCTTTGTTTATGAAATCATCAATTTTTGCAAATTAGTTCTCTTTAATTTCAAGTCATCTCAGTGACCTTTTCAAAAGTTTTAAAATTTAACAGTTTTCAAGAATTAGTTCTGCAACCAATCGGTGCTAATTATCTCTTATAAAAATAGTTGCTATAATAATCGTCATCGCTAGTTATAATGAGCAGCAGGAGTCTAAACATGTCTGAGAATATTTTTATTGAATTCTTTCATCCCATAATAACGATCGACACTTTTAGTGTTTGCCTCGAAGGCTGTTGGCGGATTAGGCAAGAGGTTTAACGGTGGAATTACCAACGCGCTCCAAGGTCGCTCTCGGATAACTCTCTTGCAGTGACGCATTGAGACATGTAAGATGCGGAGTCGGAATGTTGCACTTGAGTAGTAGGAATCAGAGCTTTGAAGGTGCTCCATAATTATTTTGAGGTGACAGTGGTATCGGAAAAAAAATTTGGAGCTTACGTGTGATTTCGCTCGCAGTGAACGAGTTGCAATTCGATGCTGGAAGTTATTGCGGAGATGGATTTGAGGTGACGTGTAGAAACGGTAACATGGAGATATGTATTTTAGCATCTAATTATTTGTTCTGGTTGAGGTCAATATCTCCACTTTGAATGTTGTGCGTTCAACCTTGAAATGTGAAAAGATTTTTCTATTCGTCTGATGCCAAAAAGTGATAAAACGATTTAGTTGAAATTTGAATTTTTGATTGTGCGATAGTAGAATCGCAGTTGGCTAATCATTGTAATCTTACTGAATAATTTGAGACTACTGAGCTTAAGCAGGTTTCTAGGGACAACTGGGTAATGAAATCTAGGTTGTACTTTAATGCATGTCCTCCTTAATGTATTGTTGATACGAAGTTAGCACATATTTCTCTTTTTCGTGCTCATTATAAGCTTTTTATTCATGTCTTCAACGTGACTCACTGTGTAAAAGAATCCTTTGTTCTCAACTACTTCTTGAATTATCTCCTCAAAAATAATTTGTATTGTGCAAAAAAACACTAATGTGTTATATGTTCCATCAACACTATCCCTGATAGCCTCCAAGCCAGTCATTATCACAGCCTTGGCTATTTGACAGAGAGTTGTGCATTTACGCCTCACGCAGCACTTCGTATGTTTCCACGCCAGGTCTCTTATTTATCAGCGCTTACTGTTCACCACCACCATCATCAGCATCACTTGCACTCGCCTCCGTTCGGAGACTCCACTGCACCAGAGTCGTCAGGTTGGCCTTTTCTTGGCCAAATTTCAAATTGTAGTCATTTCTTCATGGAAAATTTGGCCATAAAGCGCAGTTGGGATCCGACAATTTTCAGGGCACCAGATGCAGAGCATCTTTCATGGCCATATATAATGGTCCAAAACGGCCAAATTAGAAAAATTTCGCCAGTAAAATGGCCGTTCTCGCAGTCGTGCGCTGCACCACAACAGGACGAGAGGCCTGACTAACCAGCATGTGCCAGTGTCGCGTTCTGGATGTGTAGGTAGGAGTGATCGTGCACCTGCACCACCACGTTTGCTGTTGTTTGTCAATCTCAACTTTATTTCCTTCAGACTACACAGTCTTGAAAAGTCAAAAGACACCAAGTTTAGTCTCTTGGCATTGGTTCCTGCGAAAGATTGTGCGAGGCTCGAGTTCGTTGGTTGCCCTTGATAACGCAACAAGTTTTTTCGTTATCTACGACGGTCTTTCAGTAAGTGAGCATTTGTGCGTGTTTCCCAAGAAAATCTACTCCTTTTGTTCATGTCGAGCAGAAGTTTAAGTTAGAGTTCGTTTCATTGCATTTCAAATAATCTGCAGGATCGTATCTGGGAACAAGCTCAGTCATTCGTGCTCGCAAGGATCGGTATTTGTGCTGCGTTGAAGTTCCCTTATATTACAATGTGCTTTGCGGAGGCACTACACTCCATGATCCTCTAGTGTGACATTCAAGTGTAGTACCACTACGTAAACAAATTGGACAATAGAATCAAACAATCTGTTAATAAATGTGACATAAGGACAGTTCTATTCTGTGATTGCGGCATGATTTTTGGGGGGAGTTTCCTACCCTTAGGCGCTGTATATGAGTCTCCTTTGGGGAGCTAGAAAAGCCTCAAAATTTTATTGTCTTGTCTTGTTTTTAATAAATTCGAAATATATTTATTCATTAACATGGAGACACAGCAATTTTTAAACTTCATTATTGCAGTATTCCCCGGGTGCTAATTCAAGGGAGTTGGTTGACAATAACTACATGTAGCATAAGCACATGTTTCTCGTTGTACAAATCACGATATGTTTGTTCTACATATGCCACATGAGGTAAAAAAGGGTCTTTATAACAAGGGTCTATACTTGATAAACTCTCCCATGTTTGGGTGTTCATTATCCTGCGGCTTTATGTCAGATGACGCCATGGTCAAAAAATATCACAATAGCCCTCGCTTGCATCGGCGATCCTCGTTTTTTATGTTATTCACCACACACAGACAGCTAACAGTTTTCAAGTAGTCATTCATCATATCCCCATCCATATATTTATTTTTGTTGAATATACGTGGGTAACAATAACTGTCGATCCAAAAAGTTTGCTGAAGAAAGAGACTTAAATGTAAATGCAATAAATTTAGTAGTTCATTCATCAAAGTACATGAACACTGACATAATCAAATCTCAGTGTTTTTTAAGACGATTGGAAATTTTACGTAATGAATAGTTTTTTCATGCGAATACGGGTTTTCCAAAACGCGTTTCGAAAGGTTTTTCGGTCTTTTGAATCAAAAGAATCATTTATGTGGAAGTGAACTTAAGTTCGACGGAAGGAACAAATGTACTGAGATGCTGTGTGCTCGAGTTTACTGGGTGCAAAAAAGGACGTAACATTTGTTGAAAAGGTTAATCTATAAGTGTGTTTTGGGAAGTGGGCTCTTCATTTATAAGGTCTTATCTCGTTCACAAACGAATCCAACAGCGAAATTTATGTAATAAGATATGAAGGGAAAAATTCTTTCACATCACTTACATTTCATAAAATGACACTGAAACTACAATGAAATTCAAAAATGACACTGAAACAAACTAGAACAGTCATCTTGAATCGACGTTTAGCTCCAATGTAGTTCTCTATATACCCATCGCCGATATTTCCTCAAAGTTTGATGTTGAACATATATTTGTTACAGCGGAGGAGAGCGCCCCCTGGGGTCCCCCTACAGCGGGGGTATGGCGTCCCCTTACTCTGACCACTCGGCGGGGCTTCCGTCACCCCCCACAGTCGTCGCGGACTACAACAGACCTTATGACTGTGAGTTGCATGCGTAGTGATAACGAGCAGAGTAAACATTCACCTCAGGGTATTTTTGTCCTTGAAATCATGAGCTTGTTTTTTTTGTTGTAAGTAGACAATTCAAACTCTCACCTCATGGTGCTTTGCTGTTGGAAAAATGCAACTGTTTTTTTGTTGACCTTGGGACATTTTTACCCTAGGTAAAATGTAATTGATTAGTTGTTGTCACTAGAAAATGTTAGCCCTCACCTCAGGGTATTTCTGCTCCAAGTGAATGTGACTTTTTATGACACAATTTGTTTATGGGATTTTATGTAATTTACACCAAGATGTCTTCTGTACTTGGGCTCTTAAATAAACAGTTTTGGCACTTTTCTATTTGGATAAGACTGTTAGTCCTTGAAGGCTAGTTGCTTTCGTAAATATGCTCGTTAAACTGGCACGGATGTGATTTTCTGTTAAACATGCATTCATCCGAGGTAAAATGAATGAAGTTGCTGTCATTTTTTTGGCTTTTCTAATGTTCTGCTTGAGCTTTCATGTAGTAACGGGTCCATATTTATTTTTGATCGTTTACTCGAAATTAACGTAACAAAAACACTACAAGAGATTTTCGATTGATTGTAAACATATTTAATCACACATTTTTACTTCGCGTTCAGGTGTGAACACTGATGGTCCGCACTTGATTCTGACGGAACAGCCGCAGGGCAAGTTCCGATTCCGGTACAAAAGCGAGATGGTGGGCACCCACGGTCAGCTCAAGGCCGAGCGGGCCGACAGGAACAAACCCATTTTCCCAACCGTCAAGGTAACGTTAATGTTTCTTGCAAGAAATCAGCTTCTGAAATATAAAATCAGGGTCATTATTGAGATAATCACGTTTCCTATTTCAAAATTGAATTCAACTTGGAGAACAGTAATATTATTTAAGGGTAGGTCGGTTTTTTACCTATGTGCTAGATAACCAATTTTAGTTTCGCTTGTAGAAGCATCAATAACTTTTTATTGGAGCTATTAATACACAATATAAGAGAATAAATTGCAATTTGTCGTATCTCCACAAACCTACTCGTATGAAAAAATCCTTTTTTGCCTGCCATCTTTGAGTCATGACGTGATATGCTCCTCGTTCATCCTCGACAATATAGGGTTTATTTTGATCTATCACATTTCCATGCAGATGTTAGTGTTTACATTTTTGTCTGCAATAACCTGATAGTAGATCCCTTTGGAAAACGATTTTCACAGAAATGTGTTCGTATTCATCACGAAAGACCGTAGTATTTTCACCCAGTGCGTTCGCAGAGTCACACATTTAATTGAGGCAGAGAAAAGGAGCTTTATTGTGTTTGTCTTGCATTTCAGTTGGCGAAATGGAGCGACGGTCCCGCAGTGATACGCCTAGCCCTGTACACTGGAGAAGACAACCCTAACCAGCGGCGTCGTCACGTGCACGAGCTGAGTGGCAAGAACTGCGACAAGGACACTGGCATGTGCGAGGTGGTCGTCGACCACACCACGGACTACACTGCCACGTCAGTAGTGCAACTCTATTTCGTTGTCAAATTGCCCACTCTGGTTCAGCTTTCTAGTGAATCAAGATGTGGAAAGTTTATTTTGAGGTATCGAGGTAGTTGTTGGCTTCGTCGCTGATTACCTGTGTAAGCCCATAAACATACTCAGGAATTTGTGCGAAACGTGTGCTGATCGCTTCAACATATCATTAAGTGGTTTAAATATGCAATAATATTTAATTTCTTTCAAATTGACTCAATTTTTATTGATTTTTGAACTTTTGAAAAATTTGGGGTATCCAAATGTTCAAAGAGCACGCATTAATTGCAGTTTCATGTGCAGATTCCAGAACCTGGGCATCATTCATATCGCAAAACGTGACGTGAAAGACATCATAAGGCAACGCAAAAAGGCGGAACTTATCGAGCATGCGCGCCTGCGCAGGCCGCACTGCACGCCGGAAGAAATACGACAGAGTATCACTCCTACAGACATGAAAAAGGTGCGTTTACGATTGTTTGGGATGTTATTTACTCGGATATTGAAATAGAGAGCTTTTATTAGATACAAATTGCGAATTTCGCTAGGTGTGGATAAATCATTGTCACTCCCAACGATTTTGAGTGCTGGAATTTATGTCTGACTATGATTTCATATCTACTAATTTGAAAAACACTACGTTTACTGAAATTCTGGTATGGCCCGAGGAAATCGTTAAGCGATACTTCGAATGAAATCATTGTCATTCATGCAAATTTTTCCATATGCTTCGGCGATCCCGTATGTCATTGCCCACTGCGTAATGAAGGTTCGTTTGTTGATAGATGTACAAACCATTTTACTTATTTGTTGAAGATGCGTGTAGAATTCTAATGGGCTTAAGCAAATGGTAGACCATCCTTTGTTTTGCGACATCAGCTTCCGTGCCCCTCAGTATATATGGTTAAAAACTAATCTTAGTTTCATTCTTACTTTGAATCGTGAATTGTTTCAGTTGAAAAACTGTGCATTAACTTTGTCCGTGAATGGACGTTGAGGTCTTCATGAGAAATCTCATCAACCACATACTGTTTTTTGTACATTGGAGTTCTTGTTGCGCTGACAGGAATGTTCTGAATGCCTGTCTCAAATATGAACTTAAAATATACTGATATGAAAAAACTTAATTTCAGTTCGACGAAGAGGCGGAGGAGATCGCCAAGACAATGGACCTTAACAAGGTAGTGCTGAGGTTTCAGGCCTTCCAGTACGACACGGGACTTGCTTGCTACAGACCCATCACTCGCTCCGTCGATTCCGAGCTCGTCGTGAATCTCAGTGAGTTCATTCCCCTAACTTTGAAGGATGAATTGTATATTCATGTAGAAATAATTTTGAGGGTTGAAATTTTAGATGAATTTGAATTATATTTTTGATTCATTTCAAGTAAGCGGTTTGAGTTTTGAAGTTATAACCAAAGGCGTAAATAACTTCAAGGCTTCAAAGGGATGAGCTTAACTTGTCTAATTACAGGAGTTCTGCGAGGGTTTTGTCGTAGCTTATAAACTTTGTTGAATGGATCATAGAAATTCCATTTCACTGGCTATTACTTTGCTGCATAATTATTTTGCCCCACACTTTGTAAATTTATTTCTAAAAACTAGCACGATTCGTGTACTATTGTATCGCTATAACAGTGAAGCGCGGTGGAGCGTAACCGAACTCTGAGGGAGCCTGCTTTACTGGTTCATTTATTTATATCATACTTGTTTCAAACAAGAAATTCCTTTAGGGGGGGGAAGCTGAATTTCCTCAAACTGCTCAAAATTTACTAATTTTCATGGGTTCACTTACGCTTATGTAGCTTGCGATTTAGGTAATATTGTAAAAAAATAGTTTTAACTTGTACTTAAAATACACGAAGAAAGAACCGAAAATGGATTTTGAATTAGCAGAATTTCTGCCTTACTCAGTCATACATCAAGCTCTAGACATCATAATTCTTTCGTTGATTTGTATCACGAACAGTCTATTTCTTTGTGCAGAAAATGCGTCAACAGGCGAACTGAAGATCGTCCGCATGTCACAATGCTCTGCACCCTGCACTGGCGGCACGGAAGTTTGGATGCTGGTGGAGAAAGTTAAGAAAAGTGAGTTGTATATAACAGGCCATCATGTCCCTCTATGTGTTTCGAGAAATGTACTGCTTTGTCAGCGCCTCTCATGTTTCATACAAATTCAAAGGCTTACTTGCCTATATTTTAAGGCGTCATGGTCTACGTAAAAGAAATAAAGTAACTGTCACGATACTGTAAAAACATATTTCAAAGGAAGTCATACTCAGTCATTTGATTAGACACTGTATAGACCTGATTTTTTCCAATTATTACAACGAAGACAATGACTGTTTCTCCCGGTTAGCTCTGATTAACATTACGAAAATGCTTCGCCTTTGCTTTTTGAATTATAAAGCTATTAACGTGATTTACGTGCCTCACCTTTGACGTTCTGGAAATGTTCGCTCATTTTACTGTTCTCACTCCAGCGAACATCAAAATCAAGTTCTTTGAGAGCGACGCCGACGGCAACGAAGTGTGGTCCGCCTATGGAGAGTTCAGTGAGGCAGACGTGCACCACCAGTACGCCATCATATTCAGGTGCGAACTCTCTAACTGTAATGATCATTTCTCATTTTTATTCTGTAAACAGTATAAAGGGCTTAGTACTTTTTTCTCCCTTTGCGTATGCTCAAAACATAATCTGATGAGTCTTCGTATTATACTTTTCAGGTATGTATCCTCAAAATAAAATACCTTGCAACTGGCATTGACTGCGTAGCGTGTGTACTGCATATTGCAGTGTTTCAACGTAATATTAGCTTAAAGCGTTATTTCACCTAATGCTACTTCAAAACAATAGCTATAGATCGCCTCTTAGAATGTCGACGAAAAATTTGTGTTTCCACTGCGTCTGTTGTCATCCCAAGTTAACACAATTAATTTTTCTACGATTGTAAAAGTAAAACCTAAAAAAGTTCCCCTGCCGTTTTTGAACTCAATTTATGCTGTAAAACTGAAGTACGTTCAGTTGCACTTACTCATCCTTTTGTGTGAGACTTTCTCTCGATTTCCCAGTCACCTTATGCCACTAAAATCATTGATGTCTTGGTGAAAAAATTAGACTGGGTTATGCCACGCCAGATAATTTTGGTATTTAATATTTTCTTCAAAATTTTAGAGACGTAATTCTCCGGAAACGCTTGACATGAAAGTAAAGTAGGCCTTTTGGAGAATTTTATAATAGCCATTGCACACTTTAACTTGCCCTGATGAAAACGAAGCTAATATGAAGCTAGTGAAGCTCACGGAAGCATAATATGGAGCATTATCTGCATTATGTAATGAGGCTAATTGAGGTAATTTTCTTACAATCATTCATATTCGTGCCTGAATTAAAATCATGTTTGGCACTTCGACAATTCAATTTTTGAAAACCGTTGTGTACTTTCATCAGAACTCCACCTTACCGCTCAACGAACCTGAGGTCCCCAGTGCCTGTGAAGGTCCAGCTTGAGCGCCCCAATGACAAGGACATCAGCGAGCCAAGGGACTTCACTTATTATCCTGGCAGTGAGTTTCGCGTCTTGCAATTATATTTCGTTGGGACAGAGTTTCAAACCCCCAATGGCATGTTGTCATTTCTTCGTTTTTCTTCCTGTTGTTTCCTAATTTGAGTGGAGTATTGCAAGAGATGTTCAAGGTCTTTCCATATCACGGTAGTGAGTTCTATTTTTACACCCGCCGGTATCATGCCTTTTTTGACTCAAATATTGTCTTTTACGTTCGGGCACCGTCTTCGTACTCCTTCCAAAAAATTTCAAAGATTAACCTAATTATTGTCCACTGTACTATGAATGTCAGTCCTATCCTAAAGTTGGAAATCAGGATTTGATTTCTTTTTACACCCTATCGTAGTTATCCCCTGCGATAAATTAAAACTTTTATGATTATAGATAGCTGAGACTGTGCGAGCTCTAGTACAGTAATTTCTAAAGTTTCTTAATTCAATTATTCAGCCATCGCTTCTGAATGTCCTTTCAGTCAGTTTCTTGAGTCTTACTCTGGCTGAAATGAAACAAGAATTAGCTTATCAGCTATGAAAATTCTTTTACTCGTATCAGAATGCTTTATCCTCAGGCATGTGCTATCCTGACTACACATATGGGAACAATGGGATAAAATTTCATGCATAGTTCCATTTCTTTGAAAATGAGCAAAAAAAAAGTTTTAACTAATACTTATTTTAATTTCTGTGTTTATGTATGTATCTCTCACATTGATGTGTTTACGTTGGTTTTATTCTAAGCCGAGTTGGTTTTCACAGATCGCAAGCGGCAAAGTCCATTCATGGAGACAGCCCGACTTGAAGAAGACGAAGACTACACTCAGGGTGGCGGCGGCCGCACAAAGCGCATGTGCCCTGGTGGCCCCTTCAATGAGCCTCTAGATCTCAGATACAGTGAGTTTTCCCCTACCCACGCGAGTAGCGATGATGTTTTTGCAAAATGTGAATATTCTTCTTCTAAGTCTCTGACGCCTGGCCAGGGCTATGAATATTCTCTTAAATCTCTGACGACGGAACAGAGATCTTCTACAGTCAATCGTCCCAGAGCCCGAGCCAGCTCGGGAGGCGCTCTGCCTTGTCAAAGCTGGGACTCACACATGCAACATGGTAACCTTTTCAGAACAGAGTTCGAAAAGCTCGTAGATATGAAAGAAAGTAGTAAAAAACAATCAGTTAGGAAGTTATCTCCTGGTAGCTCCTCATCGACGTTTGCTCTTTCTGACCCGAGTGCTAGTGAGGTCTTAAGGAGCAGAAACCTTTCCTGTGGGAGTGACGTAGCTGGTTTTCTGTCACCAAACGAAGCATCCTATTCTAATACTGGCAGGCAGTCATGTTCCCAAGAATCTCTCATTGAATCCTTTACTAGGGCTTGTAATACAGACAACAGTGAAGCCTCAACTTCGTATGTTAAAAATGAAAGCCGTTTTCTCAGCACGTCTGTGGCTGAACAATCTCAGGCTTACACCTCAAATGCAGGATCATATTATCTAGCGTCTCCAGTGTTAGGGTCTTCTCCGACATCTCACACTTCATCGCCTTATTCATCACCTTACCATAAGCCTTCTGTAGATTACGATTTTCGTCTATTGACTCCATTTTCATACAGTGCTTCGAGTGTATCGGTAAGTTTAGCTGCTGCACAACCAAGTATCGGCAACCCACAAAACGTTTATGGCACTGGTAGCCAAACGAATCCCAGTGGTGGAACACCAAACCAAAACGCACAAGAACGTTCGAACTTCGACCACTATCAGCAATCGGCGTCTATGCCCAGCTTGTTACAGGACTCCCAGAGCGAAAGACAAACGCACTCTCAACCAACATACGCCATGCTACCTAACAAAAATGAGAGTCAGGACAGCGCTACCCTTACTTATGCAGAACTGCAACCAGTGCAGCGGGACAGTTTGAGGCCGCCTCTCGAGCCACTTCTTTTGCCTCATCGACTCGATTCATCAGGAAGTTGGGGTGTGAGAGCTTCACCACCACCACAACCTGTCGAGTCTCAAAAATGGGACCAAGAACTGTACAAACGGCGCAGCTCCGTTCCTAACATGAGTGGACCCTTCACGCCACCCATGGTGACAGTAACACCTCCCGTCGAGTCATCTCCGTTTTCGTCTCTGCTGTGGAGCGCCGCTGATGATATCTTGGAATAACGATTCTTTCAGATTCATTTCCCATAGATGTGTTCTAGTACAAGCTAAATACCAATTTTGTTGACATTACGGAAAGGTTTTTCTTCCTAATACGTGTGATAAACATAATGTTGCAGCTGAATCGGAAATCGTAACCTTGTCATGGATGTTTAATTTATCAAAAAATTAGTTAATTATTCTCTGTTCTTAAGTTTTCCCCAGCGTGTTCATTCTCTATACTTTACTGTAATTTTAACTCCGTGCTTCCAAGTTTTGAAATTATAAACAGTTGAGAACTCCAAATGCGTGAATTCATTTATTGCAATCGATTTATTCTCGTGATATACTCATAGGCACTTGAATAGGAATTTTCAAAAGAGACTCCTCTAGCGTGTTGCTCTCTCATCCTCAAGTAAAACAAGCAAACGAACCCGCTCAGAAGACTGAGCAGCCATCGATGTAGTCCTGCGGCAATAATTATATTTACATGTAGGAAGCCAATCCCACTTCGTTTCGCCGTTTTCTCTCGCATTGTGAGCTCCATACGTAGATTAAAATAGTAGTGTGAAGTGTCATACGTAAATGTTCACCGAGGTGCCTCGTGCTTGGTTTTGTTCTTACCTACCCTCAGAACTTTGTTTTTGAATCCCAAAATGTCATCCCGTAATGTACTCACAGCAAACTGCGTTATCTCCTATAATATTCGAAATTCACAGCTTGTGGGTCTCACCTTCGCAGTCTTTGCCGTCCACTCTTTAGAAAATGTTTGCCTTCACTATTGTTAACTGAAAATTGCGTTGGATTGTACATCTGAGTTCGGCAGAATTTTTTAAACTCTAAATACGAAGCAATTTCTTGAAAGAGGCATTTTTCAGCCACGTTTTCTACGCTCATTTCCAATGTTTTTACGATATCCTGTGAGTTTCTACATTAACTATTGAAGGATCAATAAAAACCGTCGGAGGCAGCTGATAATTTTACGATACCTAACATGGTTCATGACAAAAAGGCTTGACAATAATCTTAATGTATGTACTTCGAGTTACCTCTATCTCATGCTCTGTTGAGTTTCAATTGTTATTACTCACTCGTTTCACTGCTGTTCAATTAAATGGTTTGGATTATTTTTTGCAATTTTTCAATGATCCTTCAATCTATTTAGTGATCTTCAAGCAACCATCCATCACACTCTGCAACCCTCGTGAACTGCGACGAAATTTCAATATTGATCGCCATGCGTATGCTCGGACACATGCGTCACTCTTCTGAATCCGCCACATGGAAGGAATTTGAAGTTTTCGCAGAATATATTGGAATGTTCGCAAATTGCATCACATCTTTCTCTTCAATAAAGTACAAATGGATTTCGTGCTTCGTCTGACCCGCCTTTCAAATATGTAGATTTGGATTGGACTACAAGGATTCATTTCTGTCAAGGGACAACGATGGACGTTCGGCTACGTTTTGAAATTAATGCTACATTCTTAAACCAAGACAACGAATACACGCAAAGATGTCTGAGTTTTTTTCGGCCAATGGATGACGCTGCTAGTATTTCAACGGATTTTAGGTTGTCAGTAAAAAATTACTTTAACTTTGAACAGTCTGTTTAAATTGAAGTAGTTTCTTGGCCGAATTACTGAAATTGAAATCTACTTTTATAACGCATACCATTCATGATGTAGGGAGTTAGATCTGAAGACGATAATATACCTAGAGCGTGCTTTGAGGATTCAGTGAAAATAAGTGGAAAGTGGAGATAGACGATCAAAAATGCAAACATAAAGTTGTAAATGCCTGATATTACAAGGTAGTGAACAAGATTCATTCTAAATTTCCACAATATCGAATTAAATTATTCAAAAGAAGGAAAAGGAGGATCTTTTTTCTATTTTGACGGCATGGTAGCTAGATAGAAAACTGCTCAAATATAAAATATAAAATACCAACATTTGGTGGCAATTCAAGCCTAACAGGTCCCAATCTCATTCTGTTGGCTGCGTCAGAACCAGAACTATAGTTTTTTTTATGTCAGTTTTTTTAACTATGTTGAGAAGAAGAAACAATCCCGAATTCTAAGCCGAAAACTTTACAACTTCAGGCTGTGCTGGTAATTAATTAAACGTAAAACATACAAATTCATTCCGTTGAAATGAAAACGACGTTAATAATGGCGCTAAAATTTATTCCTGTAGACTTCGTTTCAAGTACTCTCAGCTCTGAAGCTAACAAACTGTTTATTTGTTTATAGAACACATATTAGAGCGACGTTTTATCATTTGAACGTATTTTTCATATGAATTGTTAAAATTTTTCTGAATCAAAATTCCGATGCAAACGTTGGATGAAACGACAATTAGTGACCTATATTTCACAGACATGTTACGTCCAACCAATTAAACGGTATAAAGTGGGAATCACTCCTTGTTGTTTCATTTATTCTAGAAATTAGCATTACTTTCTCATGTAGCAGTACGAATGAAAACAATTTAAAATTAATTTTGACGAATAGAAAACCTGAACGGGGCTTCGGTGTCCCAGGTAATGTTACAAGTAGATGAATTTATCACTTATGACTTCCCCATAATTTCGCAGCATATCGTCATTTTCTAAGAGTTCGGTTCAACTATTTGTGGATGAAGTTTGTGTCATCCTTAATGTGAAAGAGCTAAAGTAAGATTAAGGGCAGCGCTTGACTTCGAAGTGAAAATTTCATTTAAACTAAGTCTATGTTTCAACGTTACATAACGTGTAAACAAATGCCAAAACCCTTTACGTGGCATTTCACATATTAACTGTATTGCCGTAAAGATGAAACGCATTTTCATACGTAAAATATTTAAGAATAACGATCACTGCTGGATTTTCTTGCATTCCCTCCCATTTCACGAACAATTAAAATCGGAACAATGAACACTTAAGCAATATTATAATTTCTCGCATACAACTCTGATATGTTTTCTTGTTTTTAACGATGTTATTTTTTCCAGCCTATAACAATTTTTTTGCTAGTTAAGTGTTTGTTATGCTTATATTAATAATAGTCTGTATGACTTTCTTCAAGGAGGAGATTCTGCCTAAGTTCTCTTTACCATTCGTTTTGGGAAAAATATTTTCCGAGCTTTGTCGATAATAAACTATAACGTTGGGTGCCAGTTTCGCTCACAAATTTTGTCGTAGCCGAAATTGATTTATTTAATTTTGTTGCAGCGGACACCCGGCGGTGCCCGACTGATGGGGACATCATGGATGTGATAATCGACATGTACTCCCGCTCGGGTGGTGGCATCGAAGAAAGTAAGTCGCTGGCCTTGTCATGCAAATGTTTAAAAAGTTATTGATACCTGGTAAGCCTTGTATGTTATGGTGAACCTAATTCTAATCATTTTTTGTAGTTAAGATGAAGTAATTAATTATTTTCATGATGGAAATCATGAATGTTACCATAATTTTCTTCATTATGGTAAGGATTATGAATCTTTTAAGCTCATAGCAATTTCGATGAGTATTTTTGGAATGTTTGAAAGGGTTTCTTCAAATTCGAAGTGTCGTTATATATTTAAGACTTTCGTATCGAACATTTCAACCTATGATAGGCTTTGATATCTGCTGTGAGCTTTAGCCTAACTAATTATGATGTTTCCTAGAATGAAGTACCAATCTCATTTTCCTTTCCTCATCTGACACTGAGTTTTCAGGTTAAAAATGCAAATTATAAAACTTCTACAGGGCCTGATCTCATAAGCAAAAAGGAATTTAGGTAGTGTGAAACACGAATAAAACTTTCTTTCATGCGTTATTTCTAACAATGAGAATAAAGTACGTACACACTTTAAAAGGGGAGTTTATGTAGTGTGACGAATTCTATTATTTTCTGCGTGGAGACTTCTTTGAGATTTCAGATTGACTTCGTGAGGAAGAGGTTTTTAGAAGTATTCTAGAAATTCTGAACGTTATTGTGAGTTTCTTAATTGAGATTTTTTTGGCAGGTTACAACATGGACTTGCCTGCATCCGGCCTGCATTCCGCGCAGCAGTCGCCTCAATACACCGTGAGTGAAATTTTTCGTAAATAGAATTCCTTCATCACATTCTGCTCATATGGATGGGGAATAGACTTCTTCTTGAAACCCTTTGCTTTGTCTCACCAACTCGCAGAACACCCCGCCGCCCTTTGTGTCTCACGGATGAACTTATTTTCGAGATTTTTTACACATCTCAGCACGTTGTTCTCAAAATTTTAACTTTCTATTCTCACACCATTTCTTATCACGTTCTGGAGAAATGTTGCAGTGTAACCAAGTCTCGAATGTGTCCATTTTGTTCCGTGTGTCAAACAATGTTTTTAATTTTTCTGACATTGTTCATTTCGACATCCTGTTAGATGGTTTGTCTATACTTCGTCTTTTGTTTTACTGTAGTGTTAGTTTTACGCCATGGTGTACCGTTGTTGATTTATGCTTGTAGACTAGGCTTTCAAGTTTATTATTCGTCCCTGTCTTGGTTCCACATATTTTACCAATATCTCATGCTCCAAAAGTGGCAGCCTTAAAAAGGATAGTAAAATCTCAGAACGAAACACACTTTGGTGAATCATTTCCTAGTCATTTTTGTGGCTGAAACAACTCCTCCTGGTAGTATAAAACTCATTTTATAAATTTTAGTCGGAATCATAAGAGTAGTACCTCACATTAACCGTCGCAAAACACTTTTTCTGGCTTTAATTCTCGAATTGTTCAGTTGTTAATGGCGTCAAATTAATCCAACAATTTTAAGGTTTAGAAGCAGGATCTAATATTTTAGTTCTCATGGCAAAAATCTTAACTGGTTCTAATATTTGCTGCTTTGAATATCCTGCTACGTTTCATGGTGTTCTATAGTAGTTTTATGATTGATACTTTGATTGTGTTATAGCTGTTTTAATATTTTGAAATATCAACCTTGGATCATGCCGATAGAATGGATCCAAACATTTTCGTTTGTTTTGGTCTAAGAGGAACATAGATACCAACTTATCCATGGATGTGAGCACAGCTATGATCCAGCAGCTAATAATGTTATGGATGATATCATGTGAGGTGCCTCAGTATTTTCGGTGAATAATTGAACTAATTAAATGATACAACTGTTCACAGGTTCCGTCTCCAAACCACCCGTGTGCTTCACCGAACAGCAACAGCAATCAGAGCTTCTACAGTACTTCCAACGATGGCCAATGCGTCGAGAATTCTCCTTACCTCTTGGTAATTTCGAGTTTTTCATTACTCTTTGTGTTGAAATAACTCATTCTGGTCCATGGTGTAAAAGCATCGCATATTCCAGGGTCTGATAAATTTAAAGATTTAATTTCTGACTTTGAATTTCAAGACGAAGATTATTTGTTTCTCACGCAATTTTTGAATACCATGGCTAGGCACAGAGATGCTGAAATTAAAATGAGCTTTTGATTATTCGCAACACTTATTCGTGAAGGTTGCGGATGTATACAAAATATGTTTAAAGATTACCACATTCACTTTGGATAGAAGACTCTAACTTGAGTACGAAATCAAATTGAAAAAAAAACGCTCCCGACAAAATCTCTAGTAAAATGAGCCCAAAAAACTACTCAAATCATTGTTACCATAATTCACACTGGCCTTCGAATTCTGGGTGGGAATTTGTCTTTGGGCTCAAGCCAACAATATTTTCCTCTTTGTTGTCAGGTTGGGAGTGAGGGGCAGCAGACCATGCGGGGCGGTGTGGTCACCACCAGAGACGCGCTGTCACCTCACCTCTCCACCTCCCCACACTACCAGGCCCCGTCACCCACGCAGGTGAGAGACCAAGTAGTTGCATTGTTCGGTGTTCCAAATTCTTCCGATGTATTTTTCTCGTCCCCTTGTCAAAGCAGAGGCTGAGATTGTATAATATTTGAGATGTTACTGAGTTACTTTAAATTTTATTTTCCTGATGATATTTAGAGATGTATTTAGGCAATAGTTAGTTAATCTCAAGCCTCGTGCATTCCTCGCGAGTGCGATTAAATTCATGTTGTAGGTGCCTCCTTCCTCTCCTCGATTAATTAATACTCTTGAGTGGCTCTTAGTGATCCACTAGTTATTCATGTATTTAAAAAAAGCCTGATCATGAGAATAATTCAGTGATTTCAGGAAATTTGTCGATGAGTTCAGTGAAAGAAGAAACATTTCATCTCTAAGCATTTAGTGTTATTACTGATATGCACGCACATTTTTTCGCGATTTTTAAAACGTTTCTATCTTTAAATTACGACCATATTATTTACTTCGCTGCAGATGCCTTCACCGAAGTACCAAGTACCTTCTCCTCAGCAAGTGGTGCATCATCAAGCTGCGTCTCCCGGATACCAAATGCAGCAGTCTCCTCAGTACCAGCTGAGTGGTCACTTCACGGACCAGATGGTGCCGCTGTCTCCCAACCAGATCTCCGGAGACGCTCTTATTGGCAACGCCAACCTCGGCAACCATCAGATGCAACAACACCAACAACTTCAGCACCAGCACCAGCAACCACATCACCAACAACAGCAGCACCAACAACAGCAGCAACAGATCCAACAGCAGCACCGTCAGCAACAGCAGTCGGTGATCCCTCACATTCAATACCAGTCCGACATAACAATGCCCATCCAGCAGCAGAACACGCTCAGCACGCTCCATCTCCCACAGACTGTGGTGAGTTGTCGGGGATTTTTAAGGGTTTGATATACTGTTTAAATTTCACAAGCTGTTGTGAATATAGTTTAAGAATATTTCTCTATCAACATTATTTCTTTTAAACGTAGGTTGAAGGTTTCTCTCTCTGACTGTGGTGAGTTTTCGGGGAGTTTGCAAGTTTGATATGCTGTTTAAATTCCACAAGCTGTTATGAATTTATCCCATGTATATTTTCAAATGAACCTTATTTCTTTTAAACGTAGATTGTTATGGTATTGAGTTAGGGTCGTTGTCTAGGCAAGAGCTGTAGTTTTATTGCGCGTCAAAACTATGAATCATGCGGCAATTAGGTTTTCATCGATTTTTCCCGTATTACATTTTTATTTCTTTGCTTGTTAATTTGTTTTCTTGTTTGGTAAAAAAATATATTTGACATTTTCTCTTAAAAAACTGTTTTGAAGTAAGCCAGAACTACTATACTTCTGATCGGAAAATAACTTCTGTTTCATAAACCGAAATACAAATGTATTTTAGATTGAGTGAGAAATCATTTTAATTCGTTTCGTCATCCTCACTGACGCAGGTGCCCTCCCTCAACACGCCTACCATCTCAATGCAGAGCGCCGTCGACTCAACGGTAAGATTTCCTTTTTGGTAAATTCTATTTATTCTATATTCTCAGCTTTTTGCTTAAATAAATGATTAACATCGTTGTAAAGGTTTCATCTATATTAAGCAGTTTATAACTATATTCATCCTACTTTATTAAAAAAATATATTTTACGTCCTCAAACTTTTGCTAGAAAAAATGCTTAACATCACTGTCAATATTTTACTTATATTAATCAGTTAATAACTTTATTAATTTTCTGCAGTTGAGAGAAGACAACGAGTGGGATTTCAGCAACTTGGTGCAAGATTCGCCCGCTACTGGGCTGGACGATTTGGACTTCGCAGACTCAATCTCACTGGACACAATCAACCCAGATCTCTTCCCTGGCGGTTCCAATCTCCGCACAGACAGCGCTGTCGTCAAAGGTTAGAAAAATTGAACTAAATGTTTGTATGTTAATGGTATTCCTTGTTCAATTCTTTTTCGGATGTTATTGCAGTTCGGTCTTTGCATCTAAACGTTCACAAACTTCTATGTATGCTGTTGTTCGTATACTTGTGAATGTAATTACTGTAGCTATCACTCTGGAAAATTTCACATTACAGGAAAGTCCTCAAAGAAAAACACGAGCATGGCTGCGCTCACCAAATCAATGGCAGGCGTCTCCCTGAAAGGCGACTCCACCATCCCTGAGAAGAAGAGGGCATCGCCTCCTGCACTCAAAACCGCCCGCGCAGGTGAGTGATCGATGTATTAACTTCTGTTACTTCCATTAGGTAAGGACCCTTGATACGAAAAGATTGAACAGAAAATACGAAACGCACAGAAGGGGAAATGAAAAGCCATACCCAACATGAAATTTAGTTTTTGTCGTTCAATAAGTCTCAAACAAAATATCAATGCGTTATTCAAAACTTTGAGTTTCCTTCTATTACGATGGGATGTGAAGACACATGAATACACATGAATAGTCCTGCTTAACATTAAATACCGGGCACCTGCCCCAACAGTTTTGAGCTCTCGTCTGTTTACCAGACCCTGATCACTTTCGCCAGCATTTTTATGTTAACCTTTTGCGGACAACTGAAATCGCATTTTTTCAATCTTCAGTCGTGTTTATTTTGGCGTAGGGAATTGTTTTAGAAAATAAGGGCTGCTGACTGGAAATTTTGTGTTCCAATGGAGAAGCATGCATATTCACTTAAAGTGTCTATCCTAATTTTTTTACAGGTATAAATGTACTGGTCTCATGTTGTTTACGTTTAAATTCAATTTAGAAGAAAAAGAACTAAGATGATTTTAAGAATTGTTTGATTCCACATTATCGTACCTTATGTGGACTTCGTGCATATTTTAATCAAAAACGGAATAACGTTAGTTTTATGAAAACGTATGTAGTATATTTTTAACGAAGTGTAGCAAAAAATAGAATAGGATCATTGAATACTCTAAACAAATGCAGAGAATTATTACACTGTGTCAAGCAAATCTTGAAGCAAAAAATTAACAGAACTTTTTTTTTTTCTGTACACATTCACCAATCCTTCAACCTCGAGAATATATCTGAATTCATAAATTTGCAAAACACATTCAAAGAGCTTCATGCTTTTTCTCTCATAAAGGGTATCAAATCATCAAGCTTACGAATGCATCCGAACTGACAAATTTTCCCCAGATTTGGTGTCGGGTTCTGTGGACGTGGCATTCCGAGTGGCTGTGAGCGCAGCTGAGAGCCTGCAGGCGTACGCTGCAACAGGCGACCTGGGCAGGCTGCTGGCCACGCACCGCTACCTGCTCGCCGTCCAGAACTGGCAGGGGGACAAGTGAGTTGTTCTTCTATCGAATTGTGCAATAAAATGTCCTCAGTTTTTTAACTTGAAGTAGCGGCTTCCTAATAATTGGGTCACCAGCTCTATGTTCTTAACTCCAGGAAGAAGAAGATGAACGTTCATTTAGCCAACACTTATAGACGTAAAAACGCTTTTGTATCTACATTACCTTATATAGAATGATGAAATGAATGATGGGTACAGAAATGAATGAGGCTAGTCGAAGAAAACTTTTATTTTACAGCTGCATCGATTCTAGTTTTTTGATCGCGTCAAGAAACAACATGGTCTCATCTCTCCACAAACATGGTCTTATCCCTCTATAAAAAGGGCGTTTTAGCCCTGATAAAAAAATGCTCGCCTTGACAGCTTCGAAATGACATCGTTCTTGTGGCAAATTCAATGCGCTTCACACTTACAAATAATTTTATTTCCGTGAATTTCTTATCGTTGTAAAAGTTTGTGCTCTATTACGGTTAATTATCTCACTAATGACTTTCATGTCAGTAAAGCCTTCATGTTTTTGAAATTTTTTAGCCTAATGGTAGACTGGTATCATTGGCATGATTACTTCGCATTTTGATGCGCTTCATCCTAACCTTCAACTTTCACAGCGCCCTGCACACGGCCGTGAGCAACAAGAACTCGGAGGCGTTCAACAAGATCCTGAAGGCCGCCGCCAACCTCCGGCCATGTGACTTGCTCAACATGCAGAACTTTGCAGGCGAGGTGCGGTTCTCTTCTTAACCTTTCACGACTCAGATATTTTACTCATGTTACCATCATTACATAAAACCACGGTTATTAGCCTTGCACTGGTATTAGATTGTAACCAACATCATAATGAGGATGAAATTTCACCTCATTAAAGAAGCACAACTCATTTCGGTATATTGAACCTTTTAGGGTACAAGCTCGACGAGAAATGAAGTATATTAAAGCAGGGTTGGCACTTAAAAAACCCACAAAAAACACCCAAAAAAGCCCAAAAAAACCCACGTAAAAAAACATTAAATAGTGAGTTTTTTTGGGCTTTATTAGTGCTATTTAAATTTCACTTGTTTTCAAGCTTATAGGATCAAAGTAAGCTAAATATTTATATTGTCAAATATTTGTCCAAGTCATGTGCATGACTATGACAATAAATAGTGAAAAACAAAAGAACCACCGCTATACAAATCAAATTAGAAAAACCTTAATCACAAAAAAAACTCGAGGAACTAGTATATTTCCATGAGTTCCATTTCCAAAGTAAAAAACAAAAACTAAGAAACAAATGCAGTTTGACTATTTGATAGTATAGAGACTTCTGAATTCTTCCTCTGTCGTCTAGACTAGACTGCTACTACAGTACCACTGTGTTTCTCTTTCTACATCCACTGCCATTTCATCATTGTCATCCACATCATGATCATTTGTGAGGTGGCAATATACTGAGATCGATTTCTGTGCGCGTTCCGATCCTGATCTATTTCTCAATTTATTCCGCACAATTCCAAATGTTGAGAAAATTCTCTCAATGGATCCTGAACTTGCGGGGCAAGAATGAAGATTTCTTATAAGCTTGCAGAAACCCTCTGCCAGTGTCTTCAGGAATCTGCATTTTCTGCTGTTTCATGTCTTGAATATCCCACCATCAATGAGGAGTCATTATCTTAGTGATATTCTCATTGAACATGTGTTTTGGGAAGATGTTGGAGTCTTTCAATTTATAGGAATAAAGTGCTCCGATGAACTCCGGTTTGTACTCAGCCAACCACTCTCTAATATCTGTCTCCTGTGAGGGCTTTGCCTGAAATAAGTCTAACAATTATAGTCAGATGGGGTCAGACACGACCGCGGCCATCATGGGGAAAGAAAGTAAAGAAACGACTGGCCTATGGTGAGCATTCAATCTGCACTGGAACAGATTTGACGATGGTATCTCTTAGAGCATTTATTTCCCATCATTTTAGTGTTTGTTGCTATCCTGTTCTGCAAAAAATGATTTTTTTGGCAATTTTTAAATTTTTTTGGCACGTCACCACATGTTGTAACACGAAGCAGTGTGGTTGACTGACTTGACTTGCGCTGCTAAGCACTCCAGCTCACACAATACACATGTTGAGTTGTTAACAGCATGACTGTTAGGTGATGTGCAGCTGTCTTGCTTCAAGTTACTTGTGGTGGTTATGGGGCTTCCCTCTCACATGACTTGCGTCTGTCTGCTGCTAAAACAACGTACTATGAATTGACAAGCATAGCAATTCTCTTTGCACATCTTATATCTTTACACACTACAGAGCTATGTCCCTATGCATATGGTAATTGGTAAATGGTAATTGTGATGGAAAAACTTAATTCATACACTGTCCATATAATGTAATAATTCATATAATAATGTTATAAAATGTTTGAAATAAAGCAATCAAGTAACAATATTTACTCAATAAGTGTATATATAAATCTAAAATAGAGGCAACTGGAGCTGGGTGAATAACTATTTTAAACAAAAACAGGTATTACAAAAAAACACTAAAGCCCAATAAAACCCCCCCAAAAAAATTTAACCCAAAAAAACCCACTTGGGTTGGGTTTTTTCCATCCCTGTATTAAAGCAGTTGCCCAACTCCTTAGCATACGAGTTTGACAATGAATTTTAAATTATTCTGTCTTATTCCCTGAAAAATGACCATGGCTCTATTGTGTTGCACAAGAATCCTCTCCGCAGTCGTTGTAATTGACTCAACATCGTTGTTCTGTTGTTAATTCAGGAAGTGACCAACTTTTGACCAATCGCATAGGCCTGCACTAGCCATTTCAAGTGTGGAATGTGGACCACATTGATTTGAATTTGTATTCGAGCATGATTTGAAAAAAGGTGCAACAAAAATTTCTGAAAAACTTTCTGGTTCTTTATGCGGAGCTGAGTGCAAAAAAAATGTATGGATTAGAAATGTAATCAATGTTTCCTCGCTCGTCTTAGCCCTACATAACGTAAATGCGTTGCTTGCGAAACGACACACCGATGGGTGGTTTGAAAACTTTAACAATCTTTTCAATGGTATTTAATGAACGCAGTTAATGTTTTGTATTTATATAGTTGACAACCATTTTGTACTTTAAATTTGAGTTGAATATTAAAGTTCAGCTTAACCCATCGCAGTTACGTGATAAGTGCTTGTTCTTCATATGTTACTTTTATCGTCAGACGGCCCTTCACCTGGCGGTACGAGGAGGTGACCTGTCAATGACAGCTCGTCTCGTGTCAGCAGCGGGTGCTGACGTCAGCATTCCTGACGCAGGGGGCAACACTCCCGTCCACCTGGCCGCCGCCCTGACGCACCTTCCCGACGTCATGGCGGCTCTGCTCACCAAGCCCATCAACGGCGCCAGGTCTACGCTCGAGACTGCGCTTCAGGCTTACAATTATCAAGGTTCGTTTAGTGTTAGATAGTACACGTCGAATTCGATGAAGATGAAGAAACTTAAAATTATCGAAGTTCGTTTAACTGTTATTGCACATCGATGCAATCAACAACTAAACAGTTTTCTTGTCTAATTACTGCGTTTTGTGTCATACATGTTTGATAGACTTCTGTATACGCAGTATGTGAGATTTTTTGTATTGAAGAATAGTCTCCCGTTGCAAACTCGTCGCCTGAGTGAGTTATTTTTGTACTTCCGGACATGGCGAGTTTTTGACGACCTTGGTAAGAGTCGTTGCGAAAAGAAATGGAAAGTTTTCACCAAACCAACGTCGTAACTTTAGAATTGAAGACAGAGAGACATTTGTATTTTTTTCGAAAACGGTTATCAGTTCATTTCAGGATTAGGGTTTCTCAGTTATACGTGTTCATTAATAATACAATTTTGTATTCAAAGGAAATGTGCCAGCTTTTGCAGCGTGCTTATGAGACATTTTGAAGGAATTGATTCTAATAATTTGCAAGCATTATTTTTCAAATGTGCAATAATTCTGGAGAATTTTGCCGTTTTCTGAGATGGGCAGTCTCAAAATTCACTGAATTGACTGATGCGAAACACTTTAAAACTATTTTGGGTATTGAATAATTTTATTTAAAATCAAGTCCTTGTACAGGATTGCTGGAAACAAATATAAGAAGTACTTTCTAAAATTATATGAATCCTATTCACATCAAAACACACCAAACTCAAGTTCCTAAAAAATAAATTTCATTCAGAATATACTGTTCGACCTACAAGGAATTTTTTGTAATAAATTTGAATTTAACGCAATTTTTTCTTCAGCTCGACCTACAGTAAATTTTGAGATCAATAGTAATTTAATGTAAGTTTGTAGCTCCTTAAAAACATATTCCATTTAAAGTATACGGCTCGATAATTTTTTGGTAATAAATTTGAATTAAACGCAATTTTTTATCTCTACCTACGGTTGGCTTTGAGATAAATATAAATTCGTTGCAATTTTCTGCTTCAGGTGAAACTACCCTGCATGTGGCGGTGATGGGAGGCAACCTGAGCGGCGTGAGGCAACTGGTGGCGGCAGGGGCAGGAGTGCATCTCTGCGAGCGAAAGCGGGGCGCCAACTGCCTGCACCTCGCCGCGCAGCATCACCAGCACGACATTGCTAAATACCTCATACAAAACGTGAGGGAAATTTTACCATTGTGTGTATAGTGACCTCATACAAAACGTGAGGGACTTTTAACTTTGTGTGTGCAGTGTGCGAGTTTTACATACGGAACGTAAAATTTTACTTAGAACGTTTGTTTAATCACCATTGAGAGACTCTCACGTGCGCTCTATCTACTGTAACGCTTACCTCGGAACTTAATCATTGAAAATACACGAAATCCTTGAAGCCTTCTACTGAAAAAAATTGAGATGAGTTTATTGGGTGTGTACAACACTGTTCACAAGAATAATCTTGACCTAGGTGTCTGAATTGGGACTAATTTTATATTTATAAAACAGTTTACGTCTTCTTACATGAAACAGAACAAAATTTCTAATACAATAAACAGAAGCAGTATTTCATTTCAGGGAGAATGTTTTAACATTTACGTATAATGCATCACAAATGTATTTCTTCACAACGTTTATCAACTTCCAAGAAAATATGAACGGCATCAAACATGCACTGAGCGCGACTTTATCGGAAACATTTTTTCGATTTTTGTTTCGTGTATCTGAAGCTGTAAACAATAAAACTTAGCTCGTAAAGTCGTGTTTCTACAGCTTGAAGGGGCTGACAAACTTCATCCATAATATGAGTCTATCGGGCGTTCGAATTTTCCACCATTCTCGCTTGATCAAAGCTTTACTCTAATGTATTTTTAATTGAATCTCTGAATTATAGGCGTTGAGAAGTAAATTTTTTTAATCAGCGCCTACTTCTGCTCGAAACTTTTGTTAATATTTTAATAGCTAGCTTAATATTTTTCCATTGTCGTACGCCTATATTCCATCGTACGCAAAAAATCTTAAAATCGCTGTTAAGTTTCACGCTAGTCAAGAATTTCGTTTATGTTCAGGAATGAAATTCACTGATTTTCCATTTTCATTATTCCACCGTACAAATATGACCGAACGTGCAGTAACTGGTGCACAATAATGGACGATAATGCGATGGGAATGATGAAAAAACGCTTCACTTTCGTTGACTGCTTAAAGAAATTCTCGCTTAAAAATTTCCCATCCGTGTTATGACGCAGTGATTTTATATGCAGAGTTGTAATTCCATCGTTCAAAGTATTTTTAACTGAGTAGTTAAAATCCATTCTTTTCCTCCTCCCGGTTTTTCGAAAAATTGCGATTCAAAATTGGAAATTAGCCCTCATAATGTAGCGGTATCCAGTTTACAGATTGGCAATAAAGACCCGGACGAACACGTAGCCAAAAAGCATCTAAATTTAATAATACGAAAGTATTAGGGTGCGAGATGAAACTTTTAGGGTTTTCGTTGAATTACATGGGATCACATTACGTAGGAATGACCACGAGCATTTTTTACGAGCAGACGGCGATCACGGTGAACTCGCGAATGTTCGACGGCAACACAGCGCTGCACGTGGCTGCTCAGGAGCAGGACCCTGTCATGTGCAGGCTGCTCGTAGAGGCCGGGGTGAGGTTCCCAACAATTGAGTCTGATATCCTGCTCACTTTTCTAGTCTGTATTGGCTTTATGTTGTAAAATGTCAGAACTCGTTGTTCGTAGTTTTAATTTCTTCATATTCTTGTGGATTTGAATTGCTGTCTAGTGACGAATAAAGAACTAAGAAAATAACCTTAATAACATAAAATAAGGAAATCTGACGTAAGTTCGTACACGTATACATTTTGACATTTTCCCCTATCTATGGTGCAATTTAACTGATTATTGTTAGCGAATTTACGTTTCTAAGCTTAATTACAGCGGAACCAGTAGCATTTTTAGCAAAACTGTCGCTAGTAAAAAATAGGATAAATAAAAGTATATCAATATTTTTTTATTTTCTGGATATTTCTTTGCATATCAAACACATTTTTGTTATCTTGAATTGATTTTTACTCTATTAAACATAAACATTTCAACTTTTCACCTCTCAGGAAATGTAAAATTTCATTCATGCTTACTCATTTTTTTCACTTTTCAAAATTATCACACATTTCTACCATTATGTGTTGATATGTTTCCCTGCTGATGTTCTTCTGTACAGCGAGTTTTATGAAAACTCTTATTTACACCTTTCTAAACTGATTACTAATTTGTATTTTGAAATGGCCTCCAGGCTGACCCCACAGCAAAAAATGATCTAAAAATCCGGCGACACAATGAGCCTGAGCGACTTTCCGAGTCGAGCGATGCGGCAAAACCCGACCTAGCAGATGCCAGTGATGACGATGGAGATGAGGAAGATGAAGACGATGAGCTGAGCTGTTACACTCCTGCAGACTACGCAGACAGTAACCAGGAGGTCAGTAATATTTACATGCTCTCTTTTCTATTAAAGTCGTCTCGGAAAATTTTGTCTCCAAAAAAATGTTTTTAACCCTTGAATGACAATTACTCGTGATTTTTTGTTTCAGTTGCAACGAAGTTTTCATTAGGACACCTTATTTTCGTAAATTTGATGTTTTTTATTCTTTAGGGTCACTCATTAGACTAGCATCTATGTCTACATCATTGCAAAACACTTGAGTACTGGACACTCGAAGAGCGGGTACACTTTTATGGGGGCACCTTGTATAAGTTTGATGAATTTGTTTCCGCATCTGTCTTTACCTGAGTACAATGTTCAATTGTTAATTATTCCACGTTGCCATCCTATGGCCGTCAGAAGCGAAGCTATTCGAGACACGAATTTTGAAAATTTATTTTAAACTTGTTCTAATGGAGATATTATCAGAGCACATATGGCCTCGCCTGTACTAAATCAGAGTTACTGTACAAAAAAATGCCTCAAATCTTATTTGTGGTACGGTGCTATGAAATAATGCGGAAAGTTTTTCTAGTCTCTGCTCATGTGGTTAAATATATTTTTCAGAAAAAGACGCTTCTTTATCGCACATCTGTCGCCGGCACGGTGCTCAGTGCCCGGCGTTAAAAGTTTTCAAAATGAAAGAGGGCAATAGTATTTTAAAGCAATGTGCTTAAAACATCCAAATTCATTATTGTCTTCGTGTTGCAGCGTAAGAGAACGCTCTTTTTGATTTACGGGTGAAATCGTTAAATTTTTACTTGCCTAAAATGAGACTCTCAAGACCTTGGGCTATTGTACTCGACCGAATTATTTGAACACCCTGACCCAATAATGGCGATGTAGCCGTTGCATAATCGGGAATATTAGGTCACGTCCATCATTATCATTTTATCATTATTTATGTTCTAACTTGATACATGATACTTCAAACACTGAAAGGAAAGTACAATTCTGTGAATCCTCAAGCCAGCTAGGGCACTATAGGAAGCACCCAAGTATCATTTCATTAATATTTGTGTACTAAATTCATACTTCGTGCTCCAGATACTTGAGATACTGAAGGGAAAGTACGAGTCAGTGGAACCTCCAGCCAGCCAAGGCACAGTGGCGAGCACCCACAGCAGCAGCAGCTACTGTGACTCCGGCATCGACGTCTCTCTCTCTGACCTCAGCTCAAGTGCCGTCGTCTAAAGAACTCTATCTATTATCGGCATCCCGTGTACATAATGTTATTGATGTAATTCTTGTGCATAGTTTGTCTGCAACCATTTAAGTTATTTGCTTGGTCAAAACTTGAAGTAATCACTTAACCGTGTTAAATAGTACTGTATTCTGTTCCGCATGTTTCATCTCAAATTCAAATATTATTTCAATTCGTAGCAGATGCAATTCGCATTGAAATATTGTGTTGCTAAGATGCGATTGTACTTATTGCAGCCACTGTTCAAATTCATATTGGTTTTGTATGCGAGATAAACGGTCTTTGTTTCTGCCACCACAGACACACACTGAACTATAATTCCAGGCACTTTTGGAGCCCACAAAATTCAGATTACGTCAACTGTGTGGTAATTTGTCGCCGAGCGATGTGGCGAAGTTAGCCATTCACTCAAAGCATTAAAATGATGGAATCACTGATGAGATGGTAGAATTTACTCAGTTTAACACAAAGGGAGCGCCCAAAATTGTGCACTGCTTTCCTCTATTTTGTTGTTTCTTTTGTTAAGCGGCCTGTGTTTATCACGTTTTTCATTCATATTAGAGATAAGAAACGTAAACCTTAATTTAGAGTTATGCTTTCAACAAATGGGTGATTGCTTTTCAACCCGTAGTACTGATGTTGGGGATTTGCACATGAGTATAATATATGTGTATGCAGATGTGCTTATAAAGTAGAGTGTCATTTGAAATGGGATATCATTTTTAAGCGTAAAGTGATTTCCAGCGTAACGATTTTCAACGCGATTTAGAAAATCACGAGTACAGGCGAGCGGGGAACCAGACGCAGAATGTAAGGACGTGAGAAGAGAATTTTATTTGAAGAACTTATCTCAGTACTATACAAAGGTATTTATAGTGCGTATGAAACCTTATTCTACACCGTTCTTTTGTTTCTACTACAGCCCTTTGAGAAGAATAAAAACCTTTTGCTTTTGAACATGAGTTTCTGACTTGAGCAATTATATGATTAACTTTTTTTAATTCATTTTTAGTATAAGTGATGCTCGATCTCGTTATGTTCATTACCGCTATGTCGTTGACAAAACTGTTTTAAAGCCCATATTATGAAACAAAACAACTATTAAAATTACGCATGAGTAACCTTTATTCATAAATATAAGGCATAAGGAAATATGAAGTATCTTTTTGAGTCAGCGATGGGAGCAAATTTAGTCACTAGTAAGTGAGCCAATTTTTGAACAGGAGCTATTGGACACTCGTTCTTTTTCACCGCTTGATATGAGCAGCTGAGGCTGAAACATGGAACCGAAACTTGATCTCACACACTTGCAGTGCAATGTAACAGGCAATCGATTCGCATTTTCGTGAGCCTGTTGTAAGAATCCGGCATTGCAGCAATTTAGTCACCCTCCCTGAATGTCAAGTTGCTGAATCTCACTTTTCGTATTTCACCTTAAGCAGAAACAAATTTGCTCGTGTTTTTTTTTTTTTGCAACTGTTCTTGAGATTCCATCGGAATAGCAATTTAGTCGCTCTCTCTGGAGTTCAGATCACTGAATCTCATTTTTTGTGTTTAACTATAAGCGGAAACCAAATTGTTCATGTTTTATTGCGACCACATTTAAAATATCGTTGCACAAAATGTAACGTTACCTCAAACTCAGAATACTTAGCCTTAAAAGTATTCTTACTTGGAGCATAAAATTACAATCCTTCAGTCTTTGGATTTATTACCCGTGTGTTATCTTTAGTTTAGATATTTCGCCTTACTTCTTATCTGCACCTTTCCTGAATGAATCCAGTCTGAACGGAGAAGCATCTCTGACTTGAAATGTTTCATTTTCTATCACAAATATCGAACTTACCCATGTAAAGCGGTAATTTGATTTAAAAATAAGCTCACTTACGTAATTTTAGCTTAGTTAAAATGTTATTTTGATACGAAATACAAATTTTTATTCCCATTAGTGTTTAATTTCTTTGTAAAATTTGATAGGCAATTACAGCGGATGAATTACTGACTAGAGAGCTACGAATGAAGGCACGGTAATATCAAGTGTTTACGCATTTCCAGCCTCATGAAAATTATAGTTTTATTTAGCTGAAACTCTGAAGAAGGGTTACTATTTACATTTGATATACGCCAATTTCGATGGAGCCCTAGCGAAAAGAACATTTTCTGGAAAGTGTTTCTTGTGGCCTGTTTCTTGTGCTACGCGTCTAATAGCTGTACGCATCATCATCGTCAATATTAAATGGTCATCGACAGTTGTGTGTGGGTGGATCATAAGAATCGTAAAACACCTCATAGCCTCAGACAAGATGATAGTTTCCTCGATTTGCTTTCCAAGGCTCATATACGTGAGTCATGATGCTGCTATCTCTCATGATGCTGCTATCTCTCATCATAAACCGATTTATATTCGAAACGATTTCGAAATGAGAGGAATAACCGCTAAAAAATGCAACGATATCATTGCCAAATCAACCACATAAGGCGTGCATATAGGTGTAATGCATATAGGTGTATCTCTTTCTTCAAAATTATTTTCCTGTATAATTCAATTGATGCTTTTTAGTTTATATTAGTCTGACTTTCAAACATCTGGAGAGGAAGACGTAACTTTTTATGCCTAGATATTTTGAGATGAGAGGGGGACGTAATTTTTTCTATGAGGATTGTCTCGATGTGAGCTGGACATAACTTTTCCACCAAGATTTTTATCGACATGAGAGAGTGAAGGGATTTTTGTAGAAAGAAAGGAACATAACGTTTTTCTCTGAGAATTTTTATAGAGGAGAGGGAGACGTAACACAACCGTCAAGAAAAATTGAGTTTCCAATTCAAACACATCAAATTTTTTCAACACTACATTAACTTTCACGACAATTTTCTATCTAACAGAGAGGGAACTTTGTTATTTGCTTTGCGTTTCAGGAAAAACAAATGAATAATGGTTGTTTTTGATTAAAGTTTATCAGAGCTTGTTTCCTGAACGTCTCAATTTTCAATTACGATATCATTTGTAATATTGATTAGCTTGCAAAAATAGCCAGAAATAGGTTTCCTTTTCTCTTATGATTAATTTCATAATGCTCGACACATGAAAAAACAGAACCCATCATGTTCTCATGAAGCGGTAGGGGACGTCCCTAATCACACAAGCTGAACGTTATCTGCATAATTTATTCACAACAACAAACCCAAAGTCACGTAAACGACTTCGAGACAAATAGCCACACGTTATCGGAAATGCAAGATGTCGACGCCAAGAGGAAAATCAGAGTGGAGATCCAAGTAGTCGGGATGCTGTATCAGGCAAAGGTATGTTATCGAACAATGTAGCTGCTTGAGTGGTTGCATCTTGTGGAACATACCCGCGTGCAAGTACAGACTCGTTTGATAAGCACGACATTATCACTCTGAATGAGATTCTGAAACAAATGCTAGCAAGAGTACGCAACAAATATTGTACACTAAAATGAAGCATGGCTGAGTTAAAAAAAATGTTATCTATCCACAAACACCACTTTAACACCAGATTGTCGTTGTTTGCTTCTATAGCAACAATGTATGAAAAGCGTCGAACGAAAGCCCAAATTTTTCCACATAACTTAAAAAATATTAACATTGCACACTACTACAACACAAAAGGTTTATATATTACAAAAATTTTAATTTTTTAGGCTGTTTATAGACGAAAATATTTCAAAAGGTTTTATTCAATACAATGTTCATTATCCTCTGTAAAATGACATGTTGAATGAATATGAAAAAATAAATACCTGGAACCGAGCTCGACCAATCTTACGATGGGAAAACTGTCTGAATACGTCTTGCATAGATGATAGCACACATGCTGATTCTGAAAGATAATCTCACAGCATCGCCATCAGCGATAACTTGGAGATAAAATCTCCAAAGAATTAGAGCTGTCTCTTGAGTGGGCCAAAAAACGAAAACAACAGGTGTTTGATTTCCAGTTTCAAAACCTCCATTCAATTAAAATGCATCGCAAGACTATTTCAACTCAACACACTTCAATTGAATGATTTTGCCAAAATCATCCATTTGATTTTGGGACTGAAATAAAGAACTCTCTTGAAATACTGCTAGGTGTGAAATACCTAAATACTTCTACTAGTAGGGTTGTTCAACTCCTGATGAATAGCTCTAACAATTCTTCATCAAAGAAGCGACTGTTCGTCTCAGAGTGGCCTTGTGGAGTGCATCCCCGATAACCTGAATGCAGACCTCAGTACTCTCATGAAAACTTTATCTTATAACGCATACGTTGGTCTCCCATTGCTTCTTCTCACTGCTTCTCAAATTATTGCATGATACATGTCTGGGTGTAAAAGTTTGTTGCTCAATTTCATCGCACTCCCTCGTTCAAGCGAACAGCATCTTTCCGGCACTATCTTGTTGAAAGAACATGAAAGGGACCAAACCAGATCGTGCTTCTGAAGTAGAATGCAGACGACTCGCATCACACACGCTCACAACCAAAACATGCAAAGTTAAAGCTAATGGTAATACCGAAATTACGTTAAAGGAACTTCAAAGGTCCCTGTTGAAAGAGTTTAAAAATTACTTTAAACTACCCTGATCCAAGCGGCGACTGATCGCTGCAATTACAATAGGGTTCACGATTTCGGTTGTTCCTGACAACAGTGAATGGATCAAGTATCATGGCCATTAGTCGTTTTTCTTTATGCTTTACGTATCTTTTTATTTCAGTTTTCTAGACGAAATTATTTGTAAGATGGTTGTTCTATACCCAGTTGCAATTATGCGGATATTCAAAAAAGCTAACCCACCAAATACCTCGCTCCTTGTTGGTTTTGGTACTTAAGTAGTAGGCCCAATGAATAACACTTTTCATGTCGACGTTGAAATGAGCCTTATTTTGCCGGACATTAACTATGATACCCAAGATCTGCATTCTTACAGCATCACTGCTCGCATTACCCCTTTGGAATTTGGTTTAACTCAAGATATTTTTTCGGGTTCCTTCGACGAGATCTATCGCAGTTCTTTCATGCATGGAGATTAACTTTCGTTAGTTTCCATGCATGAGTTGATTTGAATTTTTTTCATTATTTAGGGTCAGAAGAGATAAGTAGAGATGGAAGGATTAGCTAGCTCTTCTTACAACCATAATTTTTCAAATGCTAATACTTCGTGTCTCATTCTTTTAAGATCGACGCTGAAATTAATGTATTTTGTAGCAACGTAACTATGATACCAATGTAAAATTACAGCTTAATTTTTCACGTCTAACGGCGTGGAATTCGTTCGATTCAAGATGCTGTTGTACTTGGTGCACCATGTCGAAAATTTTCGTCGATATCGCCGACGAGAAGCGATTGCGCACGTCTCTGCATCTTTCTTATCTTCTGCTTTTTGAAGTTGTCTTAGGACCATCCAATAGACACTCTTGAGGCTCCAGATTCTCTCTCGAGTGAAGAGGAGGTAAATTTTACGTTATCTTTCATATTTGATAAGGGATTGATTGCCGCATCTTAAGCCACATGATAATGCATAAAATCCTGTGCTGCTGTTGACGAGCAGCACTCAGTGACAGCACTTCAAGCAAGCACCAAGAAGCCTTGACGAATTATTAATAATTAATTCAGGTATCCGACCGTTTTGACGCTTTCGTATGAGAGCCCCGTGCATTAATATACATTATTTGATGTTCTACACTTTTTTCACTTCAAATTAATCCAAGGCAAGTTCAAATTAATCCAATTCGAGTTCAATTTAATCCAATTCAAGTTCAAATTAATCCAAGTCAAGTTCAAATTGCTCGGAGTCAAGTTCAAATTAATCCAATCCCATATTGAGTTAAGAATTGACCTAATCGCTCGTTAATTTAAGTGTTTTTTGTGTTAAATAAGCATATATTGGACGTGATGAGTAAAAAAGCGTTTTTCCTTTCAGCAAGGAATACATGAAATATCTGCAGTATAAAAACAAGCTGTCGTAAAATGTGGTAAGTATCCAGCATCAGGAGGCAGAGTGTGATTCTGATCTTTGAGCGGAGTAACAGATAGAAGTCAATTAAAAAACTTTCGTATTATACTACACATTAAAGTTGTTTTACAATTCTTAATTAATGGCAGTATGCATTCATTCAAATCTTATGTATGTGATAAAGTCGAATTTCACGCACGTAAATCTCTATATGAGTGCAAATGAATCCTCCGCACTAATATGTGTATGTGCAACATAAAATTACCTTTGCACATAAATATTTGAATGGATGCATTCTGCCATTAGTTAAGAATTGTAAAATAACTTTAATGGGTAGTATAATAAAAAATTTTCATAATTGACTTCCATCTGTTACTCCGCTCAGAGATCTGTATCGCACTCTGCCTCCTGATGCTGGATACTTACCTCATTTTACGACAGCTTGTTTTTATACTGGAGATATTTTAGGTATTCCTTGCTGAAAGGAAAAACGCTTTTTTGCTCATCACATCCAATAGATGCTTATTGAACACAAAAAATGCTCAAATTAACAAGCGATTAAGTTAATTCTTAACTCAACTTAGGGTTGGATTAATTTGAACTTGACTTGGAGTAATATGAACTTGACTTGGATTAATTTGAAGTGAAAAAGGTGTAGTATCATCCAAGGGCACGCTGTCTGTGAGGTAGCTGATAAAAAATATCTTCTAAAGCTGAGAACGTTATGGACCTCAACGAATTCATTTTCTTTATCATCCCTTAACAAATTACCTGCAGTGGAGTAAGCTGAACTTCAATATTCAACTTAAATTTCAATCCAATTGTTCAGAGAAATTTTAAAAAGGCAAAAATTAACTGGGTCGTGCTTTCATTTAGTTTTGATTAATAAAGCATTCATGAAAAATGAGTGCGTGAATACTGGTAAGTCTACAACATTTTGAATATCCCCTCCATGACCACCGTCAGCTCACATCGCGGTCAGAGTGTCAAGGGAATAAGGATAAGCAATGTGTTTGAGTTAGTTCGGTTTATCCATCATCCTCAGATATGTATGTAGGCCCTATGAGACGTCTATATTTCACTCCAACTTGGCTATTTTCAGTTTTCATATTTTATTTGCCATTCCAACTTGGCATTGCCTGCGTTTTCTTTCCTAACTCATACTTTCTACGTACATAGTATCCCAGGTGGTAGCGCACCTTGTGTATAAATTTCCCGTTTTAATAGCATGTTTTAAATGGTTACTTTCCTCCCGCTGAGAAAAGATCTTTGCAAATTAAGCAAAGCCTCAAACTAATTACTTCACCCACATCATCACCGGATGAAATGAAACTTATTCTCTTGTGCATGCGTGCAGCAGTTTTAATACATAAGTATTCATTCCGACACAAATAACCCGATGAAACATTGGACTTGAGTCAATTGTCATTTCCTGTGCTCAAACTATAGAAATAAACATTCAATGATGTTATCCGTTATAACGTTTCTATGAAGTTTGCTTATTAGTAAAGCTTTAGCACGTTTTTCATTGAAACAATTCCCATAAAATTGGAGAGGGAATTTTTGTAAGTACATAACATTAATAAATTTTTGACACAGAATTTTTTGGTATATTAAAAGTACTACATGCCCAGGGCTTTACGCAAGGTTAGGTGACATCAAGCAGGGTTAAGATAGATCACCATGCAACCATTCAAAGTAAATTAATGAAAACCTGGGGGCTAAGGAGTAACTCGCATCTGCTAAGCAGCCAATACTAATCGAAGACTGAAAAATAAAAATAAATTCTTGTGTAGTATTTAAATGTGGATATATATGTACATGTGCGAGCGTATGTGTCCAATTTTAGCTTGAAAGCGCCCCAGAAAGACCTTGAAATATTGAAATTGTCGTCCAGACATAAATTGATTTGTAGTAAATTCCTTTATTTATGAACTGTGATGAGAAATATTAATTTCCCATTTACATTGTTCCAAAACGCGATAACTCCAGAGTAACCTAATCATTGAGGTGACATCTCTCTTTTTATGAGAATTCACAATGCCATTGGAAGGTCAAGCACTCACAATCATCAGGCAAAATGAAAAGACTAAGAATTTTGAGCTGGACGAAGCAGCGCTCGTGAGCGTCCTCCTCCGTGATGACGTGAGGGACAAGCCCGTCTGTGTGGTGGCGGTCGCAGGCGCCTTCAGGAAGGGCAAGAGCTTCCTGCTCAACTACTTCCTGCGCTACTGCGCCAGCCAAGTGAGTTGTGTTAGGCACATGGAGGCATCACAGTCCACTTCCTGACAGGGGCAAGAGCTTCCTGCTCAACTGCTTCCTGCGCTACTGCGCCAGCCAAGTGAGTTGTGTTAGGCACATGGAGGCATCACAGTCCACTTCCTGACAGAGGCAAGAGCTTCCTGCTCAACTACTTCCTGCGCTACTGCGCCAGCCAAGTGAGTTGTGTTAGGCACATGGAGGCATCACAGTCCACTTCCTGACAGAGGCAAGAGCTTCCTGCTCAACTACTTCCTGCGCTACTGCGCCAGCCAAGTGAGTTGTGTTAGGCACATGGAGGCATCACAATCCACTTCCTGACAGTAAATCAATTCCTTTCCCTTAAATTGTTTTAAAAAAAATTTTGAAGTAGTGTTCATTCAAGAAAATGTTTATTCCTCTCATACCCTTTATGCCAATGTATTCCTCATTTTGAGGTCCCCAATATTACTTATTACCAAGGGATCTATGATTACAAACGTCGAAGTAAAGCGTTTTGATAGAACGGCGAATTAATTATACTGAGTTATAGGAGGGAACTAAATGTAAATTTCGATGCCAGCCTAGAGTGCATTCACACGGACCAAGAGAACTTAATAAAAAAATGATCTTAAAGAGGTGAGGATTCTGAGGGCGTTTGAGAGAATAATAAATAACGTACAGGAACCCTTTCCAAAACAAGAAAACATATCGTTTTCAAACAAAACAATTTAATTGAATTGGATTGTTAAGCACTTTCAAATGATTGAATTTTTTCAGTTGAGCAATGAAAATATTGTAGGTTTGAATATACATGCGTCGAGGACGGAAGATTCTGGATGTAAGCTTTCCTAGTAGGCATCTCTATATAAGCAAATGATAGGAATTTTACATAGTTTTGGCCAATCTAACAAATTTTTGCAGCGTTTGACTAAATGACTTGATAGTTTCTGTTCTAAATCCTCCACCACAAAGCTCAAAATAATGTCTTTCGTCAGTGAAATGTCAGTATATGGAGCTCAGCCTTTGAAAGTTTTTCCCCTTTCCCTCAACCAAGCATCAGGAATTTTATGCCATTTTTTCAACCCATTCCTGATGCTTCTTATGTTGTTACGGGCAAGGCGTTGTCGCTCTAAATCTGTCGAGCAGGTATTTTTTACCTCACTCAATACACTTTCAAGTTTGTATATGAAAAACAACTGTTCAAATGTATTTAATTTGCTAGATTTTAAAATAAAAAATTGGGCTGCCTAAAATTAAATTACCTTGAATTAAATATATATCTGGTCAATTTGGTTTGGAAAATAATCATCATTCCTTTCGTCTATATTGATGAATGGTTATGATATAATCTTTTAATTTGAATTTATTCATCGGTGTCCGTAGAGAATTACTCGATAACCATTGTGATTCACCGAAAATTGCCGTGAATGTAAATAATTTGGGGCAACATGCCTGTATTGTAGGTTAATTCTAGAAATAGTCAATGCACTCAATCATTTTGAGGTCCATTACACAACAGTAGTGAGATTACGTTAAATTACCGTTGAGAGGTCAAAAAGTCAACTGGTAAGGGATTTTCGCTAAAGAACATGCTCTCGTTATGCCATTCGACGGATGAGCAGGATCGCCAGCTAACTCATTTTAGTGGTCCCGAAAACGTAGGAAAGTGTGCGACATCTATTTTACCCAAAATGTACGTAATACTTTAGCAGAGCTTTTACGTAATATTCACATCTATGGCACTTCGGGATAACATGAAGAAAATATGCAAAAAAATAATCGTTTTACTCTAATTTTTCCTTTTGGAGTTTTCAAGAAAACATTTCCATTTAGTTAACGCAAGAAATAATTGCCCAATATGTTTTAGGCCAGTAACAGAGGTCACGAAGTTCTTTATTCCCTAAGGCTTTTCACGGCTGAGCATAGAATTTGAAATTATATTTTGATATCGTGAAAGTCCTATTTGTAGCATCTATTGTTGCTTTCATCTCTCACATGGAAACCTAGTACGTGACTTCACTGTTATACGAGGTCCAGCGACCGTATATTTTATTCAAATTCTTCCCTTAACGAAAAAATTTCCGTTCAAAATGAAGTATGATTTGAAGCATGATTTCATTGATGATAAAGGGTAATGAATGTAAATGACCTCCACTGTCTCACATATTTACTGCTTTCTCAACAGAGGAAAGAAAATTGGACGGGAAGCCCTTCTGATCCCCTAAAAGGCTTCAGTTGGTGCAAAAGCTCTCAACGAGAGACGACAGGAATACTCGTTTGGAGTGAACCTTTCTTCGTCAAACTCAGGAGTGGAGAAGAGGTGGGTTGTTAAAACTGGTGAGAAATGCAGTTTGCCAAAGAAACATTATGTGTGGACGGGCGTTGAATGAGTGTGTTATTTGTATGTATTGTAGGAGTGTGAAAATCCTATTGCTGTATTCAATGCTACAACTTGGAGTTTTCTTAAAGGATTTCAAATCGAATTTAAATTTTACTACTTGAATTTTAACAATATCTATACTACTAGGTGATAAAAAATTAGTGACAATTTTGTGTAGTACAAAACCTGCTAAACTAAACAAAAAAATTAACATTACTAACGTTTTTTCAGCTTTCCACAAAGAGAGGTTTTATTATTCCGTAGATATGATAGCGGATGCTTGGAATATGTTACTGTCTTTGTGTCTTGAAATACAATTCAACTTTGAAATTGGCTGCCCCAGCACACCAGAAGTTCAGCTTCAGGAAAGATTCTCCCTTCTTTGCTGAAGAATCCAAGTTCATCATTCTGAAGTATGGAGAAGTCAAGTACATGCAGCAGTGAGAAGGGTTTTTGGAACAAAGTTCTACCCGAAAAATCCTCGTTATGTTCCAAACCAAATGGCATTTCAACGAGTCATTGACAGGTTTCTCGTGGCATTTCCGATGACTCGTTAAAGTGGCTTTTGGCTTGGAACCTCACGAGGATTTTTTGGATGGAATTTTGTATCGAAAACTCTCTTCACTGCGGCGGTATACTTGACTTCTACATACTTCAGAATGGATAAATAATCGGGTAAATTCTTTGAACAAATTCCAATGTTTTGATTTATAATTAGAAACAAACTATTTACGCAATTCACTTCCATCTCAGATGCATTCATAGTGAAAAGGATATAAATATTTTACAGTTTTTCAATGAAAATCCTAGCTTAATAATTGAAAGCTTATTGCAAGAATTCTTTAGGTATAAATTGTTTATGATATCGTTCTCTGAATTTTTTTCGCTTGAGTTCAAACTATAGGATGTTGATGAACCAGTTTAGGTTAGTTTTGTTTGTTCAGGTTAAGTTTCGTTACGTTTGGTTAGGTTAGGTGAGGTTAGGTTATGTTTGGTTAGGTTGGGTTGTTTAGGTTAGATAGGTTATATTAGGTTAGTTATCGATCGTTCTGTTTAACTTCCTGTATATTCATATAACTCTGCTTAGTTATGTAAAGCAGATAACATGAAAAATGTGTGTAGAACCGTATATACATTTTTGTTCATAATTATGTTCACATACACTTATGAAATCGTAGTTAAAGTGGACGTTAGATGTAACTAATTTTTCTCGGTTCAATTAATGTTTTTGACGAATAGTTATGAACAACGCATTGATAAAGTTGATTTACATTTGATTTACACTCTTTTATGTCTCAATAATGACAATGATAATGATCTTCAATAGCTATATCATGAATAATTTGTAGTAGTAAAAATGGCAGCGTATGAAGAAAATGATCTACTTGTGCAGATCTCATGGTGTTGTTATCCGGACTTTTCGATCCAAATTTCAAACATGTTGGTGTTTATCATTCTGTTTAATATAAATCAGCTTTTGATAGCGCGGGTTACTTCTAGCAAGGTTAAAACGAGTTATACTGTTCACATTTTTCTCATTCCCTTTGCGTCCACTTCAACCTATTTTTACCTCCATTTGAAGATAGTGGTGACAATGAGAATGTACGACTTTTCAATATTACCGCGTAAAAATTATTCACTATTCGACCTTTACTAAATGAAGCAAAGCGAAGTACTTGATATAATCAGAATTAATAGTAAACCGTAATATTGAGCTGTTGCAATCACCTCACGTGAGCAGAAGCTATTTCAATTACGAGTATTTCGACCTCGAGCTGTAACCGCCGAATTATGAGAGTCAATGACAGAAAGTTGGACCTCTTGAAAGGAGATAAAATAAGTGTGTCCTAGAAATTGTTAGACACACAACATTAAGCTCGCTGTTTTGCTAGACATGTTTAACAAAATACTCATTTCCTAACATATCACATTAAAAACGAATCAGAGGAGAGTAGGGAAGTAGTTTCTATGATGTTCTTTAACTAAAGTTCATAATGCATTTTTTGCCGATGGGGAGAATATTGTCCATATTGTTATTGCTTTGTGCTTATTCCAGTCGTGTCTACCAATTTTATGACCATTTCAATGTTATTTAATTGATTTTTCGCTTTAATTACTCGATGGCTTAAAGAAGATAGTGAAAAATATTTTGAAGCGCGTTAGGGCATTTGAGAGGAAATTGTGGTTGGTAAACAATTTTTTTTTCTAAAATGCCTCGAATCCTATAAACTACCAAGTCATAATAAAACCCCGCATTACAGTCCAACCATTGGCTTTGAGCATAATATAATGTGCGTAAATTAATGCGAAATTCAGGAGGGACAGCAAAATTATCATAGACACTTCATTGAGAATTCATTCATGGAGCATGATTGTGTAGAGAGCTCACTTACTGTAGTGTTTGATGCAGGCAGCTGGTACACAGGAATGCTGTTCTGGCTACGTTCGCTAGAGAAGTGCCCTATCAAACAAAAAAAGCAATAATTACAGAACATAAACATACTTCATACCCTGCAATCGTAGAGAAAGTATACTTAGTTTTTGAAGCAGAATTTTCAGCATAAAGCTTACAGTTGTATAGTACTGTAGATTCAAATTGCTATGGGTATCTTTGGTCTGACATTTCCACATTATTATGTGAATATTATGCCTACTCTATTTCACATACTGTATATGAAATAATACTGTCTAGTATTATTTTCTTCCCAAAATTCTATTTTCAGATCGCAATCCTCCTCATGGACACTCAAGGCACCTTTGATAACGAGTCATCATTGGAGGTACGTACTGTGTTGGTTATACACTACACGAAACAAAGAATATTTTACAGTGTAGGTCCAGTACCAACCATAAAGCGGAATGAAATCACATTTGAAATAAATCAGAGGAGATGTAGAGATGGAGCTTCTAAATCTTTTTTTACCTTTATATAGAGAGGCATTTATTGTCCATGAGGGGAATAAAATCCCCACAGTTATCCCTTTGTATATCTTCCAATTGTGTCCAACTTATTTTGCAATTTTACCTGCAATTAATAGCAACTCACAATAATTTATGGTTGTGATAACCGAAAACGTAGGACAAGATACAAGATGTGCCGGTATTAAAATCCAGGCGTATTAAAATCACCATCTTCATGTTCAATGGAGATGCTTCTCAATGTTACTACCACTGCATGCAAATACTTGAAAGAATAATTTTACGTTTAGATTTTACGAAAAGTACTTGTAGGACTTTTCCATCAAACCAAAGTCTTCTAATGATCCTTGGACATAACTTTACATTGCTCAGGAAGAAAATCACTTGGCAAAAAGTTGACCTTACCTATCATTGCTTCGATTTCTTTTTCTTATTGGAGTAGCGTTCATGCATTCGACTTCAGTAATACAGTTGAGTTCCTGACAACCGCATAACTGACAACCGGACATGCAATGAATATTATTAGCATTGTTTACCATGTTTTCCAGGAGGTAATGAACGATGATACAGGTGAATAAAAACAATTAGCGAGACATTACTTACAGTAAAATAAATCTCTTATATATAACAATAGTAGAAACATTAATTTAACATGTGTAATTCCATGGCTTAGTCTAGCCAAGAATGTGATGTTTCGTTTTTCAGTGGGAACTTGCAATTTTTGCAAAGGTTCCCATGTTTGTAATGCTTATACAGACTTTGCCTGTAATAAAGTAATTTACGATTCTATAAATCTTTAATTTTCCAATTTTCAAGTGGACGACTTGAAAACCGGAATAACTTGACATCCGGACATGTATGAGTCCGGTTGTCAGGAACTCTACTGAATTTTAACAATGTTTTCTATTCCATTGGCATAACTGTAAGTATGCACCGTTACTCAGTGATGACAGATTCCCTTGCCCAGGAGTCGACGGTGGTGTTTGCGGTGACTTTGCTCGTGTCGTCTGTGGTGGTGTACAACCTCATGGGCAACATTCCGGAGGACGACCTCATGCATCTCGAAACTTTTACCCAATACGGCCTGCTTGCGCGTGGTGGGAACCATGAGGCAACGGCGTTCCAGGTATGTAGATTCTTTTCTCATTTTTAATTTTAAAATTTTTTGTTCTACATCGTAATGAAAAGCAAGAAAATTTATTTCCGAGTGAGTTAATGATGTGTAAAATCGATGCAATTGAACATTACGAGCACACACGAAGTATGTTTTCGGTGAATCTTCAAGAATCAACCTTCGTTCATTCATGGAAGGGAAGCTCAGTTTCATTAACTCCGCACCTCTTTATCTAGTGATCTAGGGAATGTGGAGCATATTTCAGAGCGAGTAAATGACGAAATAATATCTAGATAAATGTGAACTGAATTGACCGTACTTGTTCCATTGGAAATTTGATTCCCTCTCACGTTCAATAATATTTTCAGATATTTTAAAACAAATTTGTGCTTATGAATGCGAAAAATAATACAAAAAAGATAATATTAGCATTACCTGAAGTTAAATTTGATGAAGACGAAAACAAACGTAAACATGAATATTATTTTCGCAAATTTTATAATCTCTACTTTCATTTTGAAGGACTGGAATTAGAGAACAGTCAAGCCCATAGCATGGAGAAATGTAGAAGCACTCAGAGCTCCTACAGTTGTTAAATGACCATTAAACTAATTTGCAAACATCAAGAACACACTAAAGGCTACTCCTGATCATGTACGCACAGGCACGTTCAAATACACAGACACAGAATTACGTAAGATCATTCTTACTTATTTCTTTGGGCGAAAAGTTAATGAAAGATTGCTATCGTTTTTCTTTGAATCCTTTTATTTTCATTTGAACGTTAATTTGTGAGCGAACTAAAAAAAGAACTCGGAAATTGGAACATATAGTTCACTGTTTTCTATGCAAAGGGCTGAAAAATTATTGGTTTCAAAAAGATGGTGGAAGTACTTACAAATGACCCAATAAACTAATTGGGATCGAAGAAGAGTCATAAGCGCGATCGTTTCTGTGAGAATTTCTCGCAAATCGGTTGCGTTTTATGAAACACCCGAGTTTAGTACACCCAACGGAGAACTGCATGCAGTAGTCACTTTCAGGGAAAAATACACACCCATTTCTCAGGCAATACTGCAACCGTTTTCTCAATCGGAAAACTTATGCTCTCATGACTCAACGTCAGCATTTTTGCACTTGTTTAATTATTATCACAACCATCGTCATTTTACTGGCACTGGCATTAGGTTGTGACCGTCATCAGAATGGGGAAAAACCGTGAACTTTGAAGAAATGCTTTGGCTAGAAATGAAGCACAATATGTTAAGGCTACAAAGGAAAATCTTTTTTGCAAAGCAACTTTACAATAAAAGAGATGGAGAAGAAGTACTTTAAAAACATTTACTTTGAATGTTTCGAGCCTAGGCTCTTTCTCAACAAAAAATTCTGCAAATAAAATAACAATCATGTCAGTACACTCAAGGTTATAGAAGCGGAGAACATAAGCACGAAAACAATCATACAAACAAAAAACTTAATAATAATAATAATAATTTATCGGTTGATTATTTTCAGAGCGTATGCACTTTGCATTTCGTTGAGAGAAAATTTGAGTTTATGAATGAAATATGACTCTAAAATACGAAGGTCTAAGTTGGCGGTACAAGTATCTAATATTTTAATTAGCTAATGTCAATTATCAGTTCACAGGAACCATTACTACAATGTTGTCTTAAACTAGAATAAGTAGGTGAAGTAAATAAGCGACCTGTACGATGGCCTCGACCTGCATGTTCAGCAACCCTGACGTAAAGTGCTCGGTGGGTGGAACCCACATACTGCGATGCGCAACGCGCACAACTGAAATTATTGACGAGGGATGATCGCATGCCGGTCGGAAGTACATCTTTAAAACTAAAAAATGATCCTATGGTACGTTTGTTAACTAAAATAATACGAAAAGAAATTTCCGGGAAAAATGTAGTAAAATTCAATAAAAGGTCTTTCCTCAACTTTTTCGATTGATACCCAAAATATGGCAAAACGCAGTAACTGTAGTTTAAAGCTGGAACACGAGATTCCGGAATAAATTTTCTTTCCAGGAACTTATTAATTTCACGAGAAATAACTGAATGTGGAAAACCAACTGAATGTGGAAAACAGGCTGCGACAATGGTGCTAAATATTTTACTCTCGTTACAAAATTCTGCGTTTGGTTCTGAATCACAGTTACTATTTTAGGTTTGGCAAGCTTAGTCGTATATGAAGCTGGTGATCGATTACGCATATTAAACTCTTCATGCAGCATTGTTTTGGTGCAAAACTTCTTGTACGTTATCCCAAAATTACGTAAGACCATGTTTAAAAAGTTTGTTCATTTGAAAAAGTTTCACTCAACGTTAGAAAGTACAACCTTACAAATTTGCGCTTGTAATAACGTGTGTTCCCAAAGTTGAATTTCATCCAGCATGTATTATTTTTCAGAAAATTTTATTTCTGATACGGGACTGGATTAACACAGAAGAATTTGCTTACGGGGCTCAGGGAGGTCTGCAGTACTTGGAAAATATCCTGAAGGTGAGGAAGGCTTAAGTTTTTGTTTACCATTCTTAAATCATACATACAGTATATAGGGTGGGAAGCATTAATGGTCCCTAATGTTGCTACAACGTTGGTTGATAAAAAAGTTGGTAAACAGGAATTAGGGTCGTTTGATTCTAACTTTTTTTCACGTCGAAAAATTTCCCATCTACATCAAAACGATCACTCACAGTATTAAAGTATTTGATACTACCCTACATTCTCGCTATTTTGTCATGAAGTTGCTCTCATCGTCCAAATGTTTGCTACCAATATAATTTACGTTCTGACCATTGGATTAGATTGTTAATATTTCATTTAGTAATTTAATTTTAATATTTGAGAAATTTCATCATCTTAATTTCGAAATTTGATGTCTTTCATAACCGCACATGTTGGTAATACCTCAAATGAATACCTCTACCTTCGCGTTCATGATCACATCTCAAGTTCTTGTAAAAAATAGGGCTTCAATATAGCAGCGACAAAACGGCTTCCTCTGTTTAACGCGGTTTACTGCACTGAAAATTTATATTAAATATTAAATAAATTTTTGATATATATATAATTTTTAAATATTTAAAAATCCTTTTAAATTTTTTTGAAATAATTATTTAATCATTTTTAATTACTGAAGCCCTATTTTTAAAATCATTTTTAATATTTATTACTTTAAATAAATTATTTGCAAATATTTTGAAATGCCAATACGTTTCATCTCATGCGTGATATTTTCCTAGAATCGTCCAAGTGCACGGCCGTAACTTAGAAATTGTACATCCATAACAAAACGGCAGCCAGCAATGCGGAAGAAAACATCGAATAAGACACCGCTGCACCCATAACCTAGCGTTTGTTAAGACAAGCGTTTGCTGAAACACGACGCAACCCTAAGTTTCAACTCAAACTATTTGTGATCTTGTTGAATTTTCAGAACCCGAGACCATTTGTAACAAACTAATGTCAGTTCAATATGGCATAATTTTCAACCTAACATTTTTAAATGAAATCCTAAACATGCTAAAATATGTTAATGTATATGAACATACCAATAAATATAGATACATATATTGATATTTCAATATAGATATTTCAATCAATCGAGGTAAAAAACAATTAAGTAACCGCTATCATCAGTAAAACAAAATTGAATAAAATATCCTATCAATTGCATTTGTAATAAATTTTTAAAATGGTAAAGAGACTTGATGGACACCCTGTAGATTGTTGTAAAGGTAATGAATCGATGTTAGGAAGAAATAGGAAATTTACTCATGAATTTCCATGTTCAAGATGAGTTCAACATTTCTTCTAACTAGAGTAAAATTTAGCGTCCCAGTCAAATATGCATAGGGACACTGAATAAATTATTGATGTTTCGTTACCATGAACACTGCGCGAAGATACTTCTTTCGGGAGAGTAAATAGAAAAATTTTGATGAACAGCTATAGACGTCTGTTGCACAAACAGATGTGGAATGCAAGTTGGAAAAAAACTACAAAATCGTTCATGACTTAAGAATATCAATCATACACTTATCCTACGTTATTCTTATTACTCTATGAAGGCAGATAAGCTTTAAATTACCAAATAGGTTACCAATGTATTCTTCAGTGTTGATTTGAATTGCTGAATCGTTATTTCATAGGGGAAGCGACCAGAGAACATGTTGAACAATAAGTGACCAACTCTTAGTTGAAAAAATGGAAGCGAACCTAACGCTTACATTACGCCTCTTGCTGCTTGGGAATTTTGCTAGCGTTGTCTTTTTGAGTCCCAGAAAATGTTCCACTGTATAGCAGCATATTATAGGAAGGATTTTACTTTCATGACCAGGTCAAACCAAACCAGAAACAAGCACATCAGGATCTCAGGCACAACCTCAGAAAGTGTTTCTCGGACATCGGCTGCTACCTCATGCCTCGTCCTGGAGACGCAGCTGTCACGGACAAAAAATTTGACGGAAGTCACTCGGGTAAGGAGCGTTCAGTGCATTTTGTGAATATTTATGATGCAGAGTGATTCGCTGCAGCAAATATCGCGTTATTATGCCGACGCGTCCCCACTCATGCTGGACAAGACAGCGACCGCAGAATTTTTTTGGATATTTAATGAAAAGCTCCCGTGAGACCCTGAGTTCTGTGATTCAGGTATCGTCATTATTCGTGTTAAAATATGTTGGCTCGTTTTCTATTTACACATAATTAAACACTTTGAGGTTTGGAAAAGTTCTACGGTATGTTAATGTTTTTTCCTTTACTTATGCATTTTATTTCAATTGGTTATCTTGATTAGAAATAGTTTGAAAAAACTTACTTGCTCCAGACGAGAGATTTCATGACGGGTATTCAAGATTGTATAATTTATTTGCTAAATACATTCATGAAATCGAATCCAATTGAAACAAATATAATTACTAAATTGTCCTTTTCTACAACACAAATTAACTAGTTTCTTAGCGAGGAATCACGGCAAACGCAAAAGCGCACGTACTTGTTATGTCCATCGAAAGGTTATACTTCTTATTCAGTATGATAATAAAAACGTTATTCAGAATTAGGTCATATATGGATTGACATTTGAGGACACTACTTTCAAAAAAAATTTCCTTTGAAACTACTTATTATGACAGTCGATGCTGGTTAATGACACGAATTTCTACTTAGATGAACTACAGATGTTTGAGCCCTCGGAAAAATACGTACCGGAGAAAAACTGTGCTATTTGCAATCATGTATAAATATCTAAAATATGCAGCGACAGCAACAGCAAAATGAATCTTGCGTTTTCTCGTTGTAAGTTGCTAATCAAAATTATTCCCTGTGCCACACACACTGAGTATTTTCGCTTACATCTCTCGTGTACGTATATGTACATATTGTTCAAGTGCCTTCTTAATTTTTGAAGCTACTTTGGAAGAGTAAAATGTCGCAGGTTTTTCAGACGCAACAGTCTCGAATATGCAACCTCGAATTTGGAAATTCAGTCTGAATCGTTCCATGGACATAACATAATCGATAGTTTTATTTCTTCTAATTGCATTCATTTAAAATAAGTTTAAAGTAACGTTATTTTACATCTTTTTTGGGGGTAAAAATCCAATTTTAATGACAAATCACATACCATCAAAGTTGTATGGGTTTTATGAGGCACACATCACAGACAAAAGTTTGTTACGGCTATGCAAGCGAGAAGTTTTCTGTATTGTCGCACCATGACGTCACAGATACCCAAAGACGCAAATGTACATGCATGGATTCCCTTTCAGTTCAGTATTTTCGGGATAGATCCCTTTTTGCGACTATGAAGAAATTGTGTCTCGTTGTGATAGAATCGTCTCTCATTATGGCAAATCGTGTTTCATTATAGTGAAACCTTGTCCCTTTCTGGTGAAATCGAGTCTCATTGCCCCCCATCTCACGTAAAGCGGCTCCATACAGGTTCGTGATGTATATCACACATGTTCCTGCTGATATACAGAAGTGTGCTGAGCGCTAGTGGACTATTTGGATTATCTCATAATATAATGGGTGCCTAACAGATCAACAAGAGTAAAGCTACGCTTCTGGAAACTCGTGGAGAAAGGCGACTACAGTTTCTCAAAAAATTTGGGGTCTCTTAACCTAACGGCGATATCGTGCAAATTTTTCTATGGATTTGAGCGCTGATAAATGTAGGACTAGCTCTCCAATGTGTAAAAACTGCTTTAGGATATATTTTTAATGAATAAAAGAGCCTAAGGTAACACAAACTACTGGTATACTGATATTTTATTCTAATATATTTCAAAAATTCAAATTTGCGATACGTATATAGGTCAATATGAAAGAAGTAAACATACTCGACCATTCTGCAAACTCGCATCTAAATATGTTTTGGTATTCGAAGGAACAAAATCGTCTTTAATATTTTATGTATTTCAATGTTTAATTGCGCGCGTAACTTGATATATCCCTCGAAACGTTAAAATTCATCTTTGATATGATAATATGAAATAGATTCAAAATTATATTACAGTTTACAAATTGCAAATTGCTCCTTCTTAAACTACCTATTAGATTGACGTATAAGTTTAAAAGGTTCAGGTTTTTGAAAATAGAGCCCGAAGTGCGTTATTGTCACCACAATACCCACAGGAAAATTTTTTTACTTCTGTTGTATGTTTCCAGCAGAGGTTTGATGGCACAATTTTTGCGGATGAAAAAAACGTCTCCATACGTTGCTCACATAAGATCATAGTTAAAGATTCCCGCCGGTTTGTCCGCATTCCAAGTGAAGTTATTTTAATGTCGCTCTCAATTCAATAACTTTCTGTTCACCCTGCAATATTTCAAGAAAAATATTCTTGTCCTTCCTGTGAGAGAATGTTTTGTTTAGAAATCATCTAAAGCCCATAGACCTTCCCTTTTCTTCGTTTTTAATTTTACAAGATGGTTGTTATCTGATTTGTTGAAAATTCAACATTCATTTTTCATGATTGCATTAGTATAAACACTGACTGGTATGGAATGACAAAGTACCATCCTTGAATGTCATTTACTATTATTCCAATAAAATGAACTCGAGAAATAAGATTAAATCGTGCATTTTGGGCCGATGAACTTTTTAACAGAGTGTTTGCCCATTTTCATTATTTTCGTTTCGAACAGAATTAGATGATGAGTTCGTGAAACACCTAACGGAGCTGGTGCCGCGGCTGTTTGCACCGGAGAACATCGAGAAGAAAACGCTAGGAGGGGATACAATCAAGGCTGAGGACCTCTTCAATAACTTCAAAATCTACATGGAAGCTTTCAATAGCAAGGACTTGCCTGAGCTTACTTCTGTGGCTGATGTGAGTTTTGAGTTTTGGTATGGCATACACTTGAAAATATCCCAAAACATCACCGCTGAGGAACAAATGTGGCTTTCACTGCCTACTGCACCTCTCCGGAGGTCAGATAAGAAATTGCTCACTCGTCGGCGAAATTGTCTACAGTAAAACTTCAAAAACTTAAATATCAAAATCTAACCGATCGTACTGACTAGAATTTTAGCGAAGTAGTGTGTAGAATACATGCTAACAACTGGAAGAACTCTAAACTTTCAGGATGACTGTAAACTTTCAGGATGAATTGTAAACTTTCCAAAACAGATGACCAACTAATGAGCTTTTGCGTATCGAGTTTATAAGCCCGCTGGTATATGCAAATTTGTTAGAAGTCGATCATAATTGGACCAACGGCATTACCAAAAGCTGCGGCGTTGAACATACAGTTTATGAAAAAAATACAGAAAGTACAACGTACGGGTTGAAAATTTGAATAACAAGGCCCAAGAGTGCGATGCTCTGTATCTAATGTTTCGTAGCCATATTTGATTGAGCCGAAATCAACGCACAGCATAATTTACAAGTAACTGTAAAGTTTCAAAAAGTTTAATGTAGAAAAAACGAAGAAAACTTCGTTCAACAGGATAAGCGTTCCAATTTCATGTGAGGAAAAGCTCCAGTGAAATTAGCGCTGTTAGGTTACGTTTTAATTTGCCGGTTAGAAACGAGCCATGAAAGCTGTAAACGTTACTAGCCCAGTGATGAAGTTAACCTATTCATCCCAACAACTCACCTCCACTTCAAGATTTTCAAAGGTACCTGTCGCGGAGATTGCAGAAAGAGCGAGCTGTGCGAGCGCTATAGCAAAGAAGGCTGCACTCTGAACACCGGCTCTAACATTGGTGTAGAAGCCGCGGAGTGGATGGGAGAGGGCTGGAGAGAGTTGGGAATGACTGCACATTAAGTGACGAATGAGAATGAACACGTCAACGAAAGTTGACGTGTCGCCATGGTGCAGAACACAAGAAGACTTCTCAACACACACTTCCAGGGCTGATGTAAAAATGAAACTGTGATACAAACTTAATAGTGCAGTTAAGGAGTGTGGGCGCTGCAGATGCTGAAGCATGTCTTTCACACACATGATTTACTGACTTAATCATGAGTCCTCAATTTTTGCTCTGATACGACACATTGATTAAATGATATTGCTTTTGTATTAAAATATCGACGGCATTATCACTGAAACGAGTACACACCTTTATTTTAACGTTCTTAACTTCGCTAATATAATAAAAAGCGAAAAAGAACTTGTAGAAAATTCCAACCTAACGCCAAAGTTCGAATTGGTTGCCACTACTTCTATTACTAATTCCAGTTCCTACAAGTAAAAATAATTTCCTCAAGCAAGAATTAGGTTTGATTTTGTGTTTTCAATCAATTGAAATCATGAAAGGGTTAATGACTTTCTTCATTTGATGCAACAACTCACCGTCATACGGAAAGTTCTTGGTGTCCCAAAAATAACTATTTGGTCATTATTTTAATCTTTCTAAGTATCTCAATATGGAAATTAGCTGCAAACACCTTCGTTGATTTCGAAAAGCTCTTTTTCTGAAACAAGTAAATAATAATTTCAATTACGTATACCATTTTACGTTCAACCTATTTCACGATTTTCCAGAGCATGGCAAGAGTGAGGTGTGGAGTGGTGGCAAAGAAGGCAAAGGAAAGCTATGATGAAGACATGAAGAAATCCGTTAACAATGACCGCGTAATGGAAGAGAAAGAACTGAACGCCCTTCATTCGACTCTTTATCAAAGTGCACTGGAATACTACCGATCCCGATGCTGTGGAATAAATAAGAGGATTTCTTCCAGTTATGAGCGACAGCTCATAGAGGTGAGTTCGCATATCCTACGTGGACAAAATACATACAGTAAAAACTCGTTGTTAACGTCGATAAAAGAAACCCAACTAAATTCTATGACGTTTACCAGTGAAAACTGCACGATTCAAGTAAACGCATGAGGCTGATTTTTACGACAAGGAACACTCGTGAGCATCTAACTTTTCCTTCAAGTTCATCTTGCAAGACAACAGCACGGGTGCAGTTAATTTTTTGTTGGATCTGGATTGTTGCGTTTCACATAGCTACCTATTTCGCATCCGATACCTGCAATGCTATGAGGGAGGTTTACGTCATGCCTTACTTCGCAAAACGTTGGCATTTCGTGAGATATGTATTTTCATTTTCTAATCCTGCATTTCAAGCAGTCTTCCCTGATCATCGCACAACCTACAACGAATTTCTACAACGCCTCGCTCACGCTGATCTAACGCAAGCAGGCGCCACTCTCTGTCCCCACGCCTTCATCACCTCCACCTCATCGATGGTTTCCATTTCGTTCCGAAGAATGTATTTCTATATCTTTATAATTTTATCAGCCTGAAACTTTTTTCTACGGAAATTAAATATATGATTTAGTTTTCCTATGCTTAATTTAGATTGAGGACCTTCCCGGCTCTTAAGCTTTCAACCGCTGTAATAAAATATTTGTTCCTAGCCGTAATGACACGAGCCTTTTTGCTTAGAAAGAGCGAAGCGTAGGAGAACGGGAGAATCTGCCTTCGCTCCAGGACATTTGTGTTCCTTTCTCAGGATCATCCTTTCAGGCGATGAATCCGGGTTATTTGAAATTGGCTTGTAACTGTAAAGTAAATCACCTGTGACTCATATCAGTGTTGGGACTCATAACAAATCAGAAAACCCACCTCTTGTCAATTGTACTTACTATCTTTAATTAGAATACCGTTATTTTCACGGCACACAAATCACCAACGCCGCCACAAACTCCTAAGTTAAATAAGTCCTCAGTATTACAATCATGTCTAATCAGCTTCTCTCTCAGTGGCCTCATGATATACAGTCTGTTGTAATATTGTTGATAAAAACTTTGGCTACTAATAGAAAACATTGATATAAGCACTGTTTCAACAATGAAAAACGTTCAAAAATCGTTCGTTTTATAATATTAGCTACAATTTCTTATTAATACACAAGAGGGTAATTCAAAAACCAATAAACAACAGATATTTATTAGAAGCGAGGACCTCATTACAGTAATTATTTCAACATGTCTATCATCAGCATCGATACAAGTGCGACTCCCTCCTCGGAAGGATTTGCGTCCGTTGCTAAAGACTACAGGCATCTCAGCAATATATCCAGCAATGACAGCAACTCTGGTGACAAGATCTTCTTCCGACTCAGCAGCTGTTTCATTAACAGTACTTCTCTTTTCAAATCGCTTGCGAGGAGCATAATCTGCAGGAAGTAGTCCCTGGGTTCTCGGAAAGTGATTCGGATATTAATTATTTCGATTCATCTCCGCCAAACGGCAGTGTGATCTTGAATTCCCATACATTCTGCTGCGGCACGAGTGCTCGTATGTGGGTTTTGACGGAAATGTTCCAACACACTTTCCTCATGATCAAGCTGTCTTGGGCAACCAGCATACACTCGATTGCACTGAAACTTCCGGTCTGACTCAATCTTCAGTGCAACCACTGAATTATCAATAAACAGGCACCTGTCTATTGGGGTAACGTTATTGATACATTCTTGAGGCACGTCTTGCATTACAATAAACAGAACCATAGACGAAATAAATATCAGCCATGCATTTCTGCATTTGTTAGGCGGTTTATCTTACCAGCACAGTGTCACGATGCTCTCTGACAAATGATGACGGTTCAAACTGGAGGTTAATACAGTTGACTGGAAAGATCTAGAGATTTCTTTACTCTGGAAATTGTTACCTAAATTTGTCAATCCTAATTCTCCTCATTGCTCAGTTCCTGACTTTTGTGAATTCGCCGTCGTGCTGCAAAAAAGGAGTTTCAAATTTTTATGATCATAATATTTCATCAACGAAGGGTTTTTTGAACTTTCTTCATTGATGAAAAAGTGCTTATATAAATATTTTCTATTAGTAGCCGAAGTTTGTATAAACAGTTTTACAATACACTGCACATAGTTGTTGGCGTTTATCAGTTTCAATAGTGAAAGTAGTGTTCTTTCATGTTTGGATTCCCTTTGTAAGTCGGGATGGTAAGAGTAAAGAGTTGAAAATAAGAGACGAACGCCGTATATGATGCCGACGACACTGAAGAAGCTTGTGTAATTAACAACCTTGAAAACACGCTTTATTGATGCAATCGAAACGTTTATCAAAAATAATTATATGATCACGATGGCCGAAATTAATCATTCAATCCCGTTATTCAATGAAGTAGCTATACATTTATACCAAAATAGTTTGTCTCGACTGGTGTAAGTCGATCAAAATGATTCCTACAAAACATAATCTAGATCGTTTTTAACATGAGCTCTAGCATACGACGCTGCTAAAAGAGAACGGAAAACAAATGTCAAAAGAGAATTACAACTGGTGGCTTAACTAGGGTGGAGTGAACAAATATAACCAAAAGGTCATAACAAGATTTAAAAATTCAGAGTTATTTGATGTTGAGATCTCACCGTGTTTTTTTATGAGAGTTCAGGCAAGACCGCGCAAATCAATTTAGACTATTTAATGTAGCGATTATGTTAGGTTCTTCAGATGCTGCACACTTTCCACTTTGTATATTTTTTCTTTAACTCATTTCGCTGTTTCACAAGTATGTTGAAGCGAATAAAGTTGATGGAAATAATAAAACTCAAGGAAAGGCACTGCGTGTAGAGAAACTTTAATGAATCAGAGCGCTTGAAAGAATTTTGGAACGATCTGTAAGTCATTCAAACAGTACCTAGCCCTTTCAAACAAGAGATGTTCTTGCTTCTTGGTAAATGCAGCTTGTACGTTTTTCTGACGTGTAATCAATCCCAGTAGAAAAATAGTATAAAATACAGTATGAGGTAGAATGCCCTTTAAATAGTTGAACGTGTAGCAGTGAATTTTACAGGTAGAAATACACAGTCTTTCAGGTGAATCCGTACAAACTTAAAATTTTTCGGAATTTTATCCCCCCGAAAAGTTAGCAGTAATGAAGTATTTCAGTTGCGCATAGTTATCTATGAAGTCAATATTCTGCATATAGAATTCGTTGCATAAACTTTAAGCTTTGGACCAGTCGAAACGCATCAATGATCTTGGTTACGCAGGTCGAAGCTCAGCATTGATTCAAAAATTATTCCAGTAGTCTAGATAAACAGTTTACGATGTTTGTTAGTGTTTTGAGAAATTTGACTAAAATTGAAAAACCGCTCATTCAACAAGAAACGAAAAAAACGCAAACCTCGCTTTCCATCAAGCTTGGAAAGAAGTGTCAAGCCCAATCCAACCATATCATTTCCGTCTGCAAGTGGCTCGTAAGCATTACGACAATTCGCAGAGCCATTGAAGATTTTGCCCTAACATACTGTAGCAGCCATATAATGGTTTGGACAACTAATAACTCGACAAATTATCATCAATAACTTCAACACTAGAAGCTGCAATGAGCAATTTATACACACATGTGAAGCCAACTGTATTACCAAACAGATGTCAAAATCTTACATCATTCGGGTCTACAAAACACAAGTTGTAAACAAATACATTAGAGTAGTGAAAATTTCCTGCGGTCAAACGATTTTGGACATCTATTCTTTTTCTTTTCCACATTTATGTTTGAGTAAACAAATTTTGCCTGAGAGAAAGTTAGGTAGATTGAACCAAACAAAACTAGTGTCATTATCTGCGCAGCAGCCGACGCATCAACATGCCTAGGGGAGTACCTACACCTGCTTCTGTTCGTGAGTTGATTGTGGAAGTGCTCTTTGTATAGACGCAGTCGATAAGGGCAATGGCCAACACAGTAAAGTGACCTATAAGTGTCGGTGATATTTTAACAAAATATGGCTCAAGCACCGCTGGTGTGTCAAGTGGTAGACATCGCAAAACCCCAGTAAGAGACGATACTGCATTGGTTAGACTAGCTAAGACGGACCGTTTCATAACTGCAAAAGGAATTTCTCGTGAAGCTAGAGAGTCCCTTGATATTAGAGTATTCAGGAAGACTGTTTCATGCTGCCTTGAAGAAGCAAGCCTGCATGCTAAGACTCCAGCTGTCAAACCCTTGGTCAGCAAGAAGAACAGAAATGCTAGGTTGGCCTTTGCTACACAGCATGTTCTCGGGACTGAGGATGACTGGGTAAAAGTTTATTTCAGTGATGAATCGAACTTCAATTTGTTTTTAACAGATGATAAAAGATTTGTTCGCCGATCAAATGGCGAAAGTTTGTCCAAACAGTGCGTCAAATCCAGTGTCAAGCTTGGTGGAAGTAACATTACGGTCTTCGGCATAATATCAGCAAATGGTACCGGTCTCCTAGTTCGACTGGAAGAAAAAGTAAACGCGCAAGTGTACGAGGAACTTCTGCAGAAACATGTGGTACAAGTTATCATGGATTCTCCAGCCGAAGACCCCATTTTTAAGCTAGACAGTGCTCCGTGTCGCACTCCAAAATTGGTGAAGTCATTCCTGGATCAAGAAGAAGTCACTGGGACTGGCCAGCGCAAAGACCAGATTTTAATCCCATCGAAAATGTTTGGAAACTGTTAGGAGAAAGGACAGAGGCAAGGAGTCCCGGAAATTTGCAAGTTTTCGGGACCGCTTTACAAAATGAATGGGCAAAAATAACACAAGAAGAATGCAGCCACTTGGTGAAGTCTTGTAGCATAAGATGTCAAGCTGTTTTTGACAATAAAAGGTACCATACCAAATATTAAATTGTTAATTACTTTGTTACGATGTTTATTTCATTTTATTTGCACATTTCAAATATTTCTTCAATTTCTAGTGTTTGTCTGAATCTTTTTTGACCACATGAACTTTTTGCTATTCTAATGTATTTGTTTACAACTTGTGTTTTGTTCACCCAAATGGTTTAAGATTTTTACACCTGTTAGGTAAGACATGTGGCTTCACATGTGTGTATAAAATGAATTCGTTGAAGCTTCTAGTATTGAAGCTACTGATGATAGTTTGTCGAGTTGTTAGTACTTCGAACTATTATGGGAGATACTGTATGATACATTAGGTACAAAGCGTTTCTGATTTCATGAAATGAAAGAAGTTAGCTCGAAGAGGTGCAATTAAGTTTTGAACCAATTGAAGACCAACAGATCGACCATCAAGTTATCTTCTGATGACAATATTTTTACTGTTGAAGAGGTCTGTGGCAGACGTACCGCTCACCGGATTGCCTCTCCGAGTACCTGCGTTTAAACCACGATGACCACTAGATAGCGAAGAAATCAGCATGCAGAAAAGTCCTCTGCATGGTTTCGAGTAAGGGTATTTTCTTTACCGACTTCTTACCCGACAACAAAATAGAGGATGTCGAACTCCACTCCAAAGTTTTGCGAACGTAAATCATTCCATGGAAGAAGACCCAGCCTGAAATAAAAACCATGTTCCATCAGGACTTAGGCCCCGCCTACGCGGTGCACAAACCCTTTCACTTGCTCAAGACGTCGTACGAAGTTCTCGGAAAAAGACTTTTCAACTCACCAGACGTGAATCCGTTAGATTTTTATTCTTAGTCTTAAATTGATGTCAAAGCTTTGGCAAAGCCCCCCAACAGTGTTACAACTCTGAAGAAAGATTTCAAAAAGGCAATAGACTCATCGGAGAAGTGCTATCCGCACCGTGTCAAACTTTAAACAGCATGTAGCAGCCGTCGTCATGGCTGGAGGCGGTCTTATCGGGTATGACTTTTGTTCTGTTTTACTGAATAAACTCTCAAACTTTGGTATTAGGCTCCTTTCTTTGGGTTACTAGAATTGAAGCTTACAAATGGAAATTTACTTATTTACTGGGAAGAACTTCCATGTAGCTAGATTGTCTGTGAACCAGATTTTTCTTTTCCCAGTTTAGCAATCAATATTCGACAGTAATGGTTCTCTTCGATATCTTGAAAACCGGAAAACTCCTAATATTTCGTTTTTTACAGGAGCTCGCATCTCTTCATATGCATTTTGTAGAAACAAATGCGAAAAATGCTGAAATTAACGCAGCGAGGTGTGCAGTGGTGGCAAAGGAGGCTAAGGAAAGCTATGATAATGGCATGAAGAAATCCGTTAACAATGACCGCGTACAGGGCGAGGAAGACCTGAAAGCGCTTCATTCGACTCTTTATCGGAGTGCACTGGAATACTACCGATCCCAATGCTGTGGGATAAATGAGAGGATTTCTTTCAGCTATGAGCAACAGCTCATAGAGGTAAGTTTGCATATTCTACGTAAACAATATATATACAGTAAAAGACTCGTTGTTAATGTCGATAAAATAAATCCAACTAAACTCCATAACGTTTGCCATTGAAAACTGCACGATTCAAGTAAACGAATGAGGCTGATTTTTACGACAAGGAACACTCAGGAGCAGCTAACTTTTCTTTCAAGTTCATCTTGCAAGACAACAGCACGGGTGCAGTTAATTTTTTGTTGGATTGGGATTGTTGTGTTTCACACAGCTACCTATTTCGCATCCGATACCTGCAATGCTATGCGGGAGGATTGCGTCATGCCTTACTTCGCCAAAAGTTGACATTTTGTGTGAAATGTTTTCTCGTTTTACTATCCAGCATTTCAAGCAGTCTTCCCTGATCATCGCACAACCTACAACGAATAGCCACGCCTCGCTCACGCTGATCTAACGCAAGCAGGCGCCACTCTCTGTCCCCACGCCTTCATCACCTCCACCTTATCGATGGTTTCCATTTCATTTGGAAGAATGTATTTATATGTCTTTATAATTTTATCAGCCTGAAACTTTATTCTACGGAAATTAATTATATGATTTAGTGTTCCTGTGCTTATTTTAAGTTGAGAACCTTCCCGGCTATTAAACTTTCAATCGCTGTCATAAAATATTTGTTCCTAGCCGTAATGACTCGGGCCTTTTTGCTTAGAAAGAGCGAAGCGTAGGAGAACGGGAGAGGCTGCATTCGCTCCAGGACATTTGTGTTCCTTTCTCATGATCATCCTTTCAGGCGATGAATCCGGGTTATTTCAAAATTACATGTAACAGTAAATTATATCACCTGTGACTCATATCAGTGTTGGGACTCATCATAAAAATCAGAAAACCCATCTCATGTCAATTATACTTACTTTCTTTACTCAGAATACCATTATCGCCACGGCACACACATCATCACTAACGCCCCCATGAACTCCAAAGTTAGTTAAGTCCTCAGTATTCCTATCACATCTAATCAGCTTCTCCCTCTGGCCTCAGGATATACACTGTGTTGTAATATTGTTGGTAAAAACTCTGGCTACTAATAGAAAATATTGATATAAGCACTATTTCAACAATGAAAAACGTTCAAAAATCGTTCGTTTCTTATTATTAGCTACATTCTTTTTATTAATACATAAGAGGGTAATTCAAAATCCAATAAACAACAGATAATTTATTAGAAGCCAGGACCTCATTACAGTAATTGTTTCAACATGTCTATCATGAGCATCGATACAAGTGCGACCCCCTCCTCGGAAAGAGTTGCGTACGTTGCCAAAGACTCAAGGCATCTCAGCAATATCTCCAGCAATGACAGCAATTCTGGTGACAACATCTTCTTCCGACTCAGCAGCTGCTTCATTAACAATGCTTTTCTTTTCTAATCGTTAGGAAGGAGCATAAACAGCAGGAAGTAGTCCCTGGATTCTCTAAAAGTGATTCGAATATTAATTATTTCGATTCATATCCACCACACTGCAGTGTGATCTTGTATTCCCATACATTCTGATGCTGCACGAGTGCTCGTACGCTGGTTTTGACGTACATGTTCAAACACACTTTCCTCATGATCAAGCTGTCGGACAACCAGCATACACTCGATTGCTCTGAAACTTCCGGTCTTCAGTGCGAACCTGTGAATAATCGATGAGCAGGCACCTGTCTATTGGGGTAACGTTCTTGATACTTTCTTGTGGCACGTCTTTCATTACAATGAGCAGAAGCATAGACGAAATCCATATCAGCCATGCATTTCTGCATTTGTTAGGCTGTTTATCTTACCAGCGCAGTGTCACGATGCTGACAAATGATGACGGTTCAAACTAGAGGTAAATAAGGTTGACTGGAAAGATCTAGAGATTTCTTTATTCTGGAAGTTGTCACCTAAATTTGTCAATTCTAATTCTCCTCATTGCTCCGTTCCTGTCTTTTGTGAATTTGCCGTCGTGCTGCAAAAAATTAGTTTCAAATGTTCATGAGTATAATATTTCATCAACGAAGGGTTTTTTTGAACTTTCTTCATTGATGAAATAGTGCTTATATAAACATTTTATATTAGTAGCCGCAGCTTGTATAAACAGTTTTACAACACTCTGCACATAGTTGGCGTTCATCAGTTTCAATAGTGAAGGTAGTGTTCTTTCATGTTGGATTCCCTTTGTAAGTCAGGATAGTAAGAGTAAGGAGTGGAAAATAAGAGACTAACTCCGTGTATGATACCGACTACACTGAAGAAGTTTGTATAATTAACAACCTTGAAAATACGCTTTGTTGATGCAATTAAAACGTTTATCATAAATTAATGTTTGATCACGATGATCGAAATTAATCATTCAATCCCGTTATTCAATAAATGAGCTATACATTTATACCAAAATAGTTTGTCTCGGCTGGTGTAAGTCGATCAAAATGATTCCTACAAAACATAATCTGGGTCGTTTTTTTTAACATGAGCTCTAGCATACGATGCAGCTAAAAGAAAAAAAAATGTTAAAAGATTATTACAACTGGTGGCTTAACCAGCGGGGACTGAACTAATTTCACCAAAAGGTCATAACAAGATTTGAAAAATTCACAGCCATTTGATGTCGAGATCTCACCGTGTTTTTTTAAGAGAGTCCTGGCAAGACCGCGCATATCAATTAGACTGTTTAATGTAGAAATTATGTTACGCTCTTCAGATGCTGCACACGTTCCACTTGGTATATTTTTTTTAAGCTCATATCGCTATTTCACAAATATTTGGAAGCAAATAAAGTTTAGTGAAATAATAAACTCAAGGAAAGGCACTGCGTGTAGAGAAACTTTAATGAAGCAAAGCGTTTAAAATTTTTTTGGAACGATCTGTGAGCCCTTCAAACAGTAACTAGCCCTATCAAACCAGATATGTTAATGTTTCTTTGTACAAACAGCTTGTTCGTTTTTCTGGCATGTAATCAATCCCAGTAGAGAAATAGTATAAAATACAATATGAGGTTGAATGCCTTCTAAATACTTGAACGGGTAGCAGTGAATTTTACGGGTAGAAATACATAGTCTCTCGGATGAATCCGTACAAACTTAAAATTCTTCGGAATTTGATCCCTCGAAAAGTTCGCAGTAATGAAGTATTTCAGATGTGCATAGTTATCTATGAAGTCAATTTCTGTATGTAGAATTCGTTGCATAAACTTTAAGCTTTGGACTAGTCGAAACGCATCAATGATCTTGGTTACGCAGGTCGAAGCTCAGCATTGATTTAAAAATTATTCCAGTGTCCTAGAGAAACAGTTTACGATGTTTGTTGTTGTTTTGAGAAATTCGACGAAAATTGAAAAAACCTCTCATTCAACAAGAAACGATAAATAACGCAAACCTCGCTTTCCATCAAACTTGGAAAGAAGTGTCAAGCCCAATCCGACCATATCATTTCCGTCTGCTAGAGGCTCGTAAGCATTACGACAATTCGTAGAGCCATTGAAGATTTTGCCCTAACATACTGTTGCGGCCATATAATGGTTCGGACAACTAATCACTAGATAAACTATCATCAATAACTTCAACAATAGAAGCTGCAATGAGTTCAATTGATACATACATGTGATGCCAACGGTCTCACCAAACAGATGTCAATATCTTAAATCATTTGGGTCTACAAAACACAAGTTGTAAACAAATGCATTGAAATAGTAAAAATTTCGTGCTATCAAACGATTTTGGACATATATGCTTTTTCTTTTCCACTTTATGTTTGAGTAAACAAATGTCCCCAGAGAGAAAGTTAGGGACAGGGATCCAGACAAAACTAGTGTCGTTATCTGTGCAGCAGCCGACGTATCAACATGCCTAGGGGAGTACCTACACCTGCTTCTGTTCGTGAGTTGATTGTGAAAGTGCTCATTGAATTGACGCAGTCGATAAGGGCAATGGCCAATACAGTCAAGCGACCTAAAAGTGTAGGTGATATTTTAACTAAATATGGCTCTAGCACCGCTGGTGTATCAAGTGACAGACCTCGCAAAACCTCAGCAAGAGACGATACTGGGTTGGTTAGACTAGCTAAGAAGAACCCTTTCAAAACTGCAACAGGAATTTCTCGTGAAGCTAGAGAGTCCCTTGATATTAGAGTATCCGGGAAGACTGTTTCACGCTGCCTTGAAGAAGCAAACCTGCATGCTAGGACTCCGGCTGTCAAACCCTTGGTCAGCAAGAAGAACAGAAATGCTAGGTTGGCCTTTGCTACACAGCATGTTCTCTGGACTGAGGATGACTGGGTAAAAGTGTATTTCAGTGATGAATCGAACTTCAATTTGTTTTTAACAGATGGAAAAAGATTTGTTCGCCTATCAAATGGCGAAAGTTTGTGCAAACAGAGCGTCAAATCCAGCGTCAAGCTTTGTGGAAATAGCATAATGGCCTTCGGCATAATATCAGCATATGGCACAGGTCTCCTCGTTCGAATGGAAGGAAAAGTAAACGAGCGAGAGTACAACGAACTTCTGCAGAGACATGTGGTACCAGTTATCAAGGATTCTCCAGCCGAAGACCCCATTTTTATGCTAGACAGTGCTTCGTGTCGCACTCCAAAATTGGTGAAGTCATTCCTGGATCAAGAAGAATTCACTGTTATGGAATTGCCAGCGCAAAGACCAGATTTTAATCCCATCGAAAATGTTTGGAAACTTTTAGAAGAGAGGACAAAGGCAAGGAATCCGGGAAATTTGAAAGTTTTAAAACGCTTTACTAAATGAATGGGCAAAAATAACACAAGAAGAATACAGCCACTTGGTGAAGTCTTGTAGCATAAGATGTCAAGCTGTTATTGACAATAAAGGTACCATACCAATTATTAAATCGTTAATTTCTTTGTTACGATGTTTATTTCATTTTGTTAGCACATTTCAAATATTTATTAAATTTCTAGTGTTTGTCCGAATTTTTTTTTGACCACCTGAAATTTTTGCTATTCTAATGTATTTGTTCACAACTTATGATGTGTTCACCCAAATTGTTTAAGATTTTTACACCTGTTAGGCAAGACATGTGGCTTCACATGTGTGTACAAATTGAGTTCGTTGAAGCTTCTAGTATTGAAGCTACTGATGATAGTTTGTCGAGTTGTTAGTACTCCGAACAATTATGGCCGATACTGTATGATACACTAGGTACAAAGCGTTTCTGATCTCTTAAAATGAAAGAAGTTCGCTTGAAGAGGTGCAACTGAGTTTTGAACCGGTTGAAGACCAACAGATCGACCATCAAGTTATCTTCTGATGAGAAGATTTTTACTGTAGCAGATGTCTGTAACAGACGTACCGCTTACCGGATTGCCTCTCCGAGTACCTGCGTTCAAACCACGATGACCACCAGATAGCGAATAAATCAGCATGCAGAAAGGTCCTCTGCGTGGTTTCGAGTGAGGGTATTTTCTTTACCTACTTCTTCCCCGACAACAAAATAGTGGATGTCGAACTCCACTCCAAAGTTTCGCGAACGTAAATCATTCCATGGAAGAAGACCCAGCCTGAAATAAAAACCATGTTCCATTAGGACATAGGCCACGCCTACGCGGTGCACAAACACTTTCACTTGCTCAAGACGTCGTACGAAGTTCTCGGAGAAAGACTTTTCAACTCGCCAGACGTAAATCCGTTAGATTTCTATTTTTAATCTTAAATTGTGGTCGAAGCTTGTGCAAAGCCCCCCAACAGTGTTACAACTTTGAAGAAAGATATCAAAAGGGCAATAGACTCATCGGAGAAGTGCTATCCGCACCGTGTCAAACTTTAAACAGCATGTAGCAGCCGTCGTCATGGCTGAAGGCGGTCTTATCGAGTATGACATTTGCTCTCTTGTTTTGCTGAAAAAACTGTCAAATTTTGGTATTAGGCTCCACTCTTTGCGTAACTAGAATTAAAGCTTATAAATGGAAATTTACTTATTTGTTGGGAAGAACTTCCATGTAGCTAGATTGTATGTGAACCAGATTTTTCTTTTCAAAGTTTAGCCATCAATTTCGACAGTAATGGTTCACTTCGATAACTTGAAAACCGGAAAACTCCTAATATTTCATTTTTTTACAGGAGCTAGCATCTCTTCATCAGCATTTTGTAGAAAAGAATGCGAAAAATGCTGAAATTAACGCAGCGAAAGCGGATGCTGAAAGTAAAGAGAGGTGTGCAGTGGTGGCAAAGGAGGCTAAGGAAAGCTATGATAACGGCATGAAGAAATCCGTAAACAATGACCGCGTACTGGGCGAGAAAGACCTGGAAGCGCTTCATTCGACTCTTTATCGGAGTGCACTGGAATACTACCGATCCCAATGCTGTGGGATAAATGAGAAGAATTCTTCCAGTTATGAACGACAGCTCATAGAGGTAAGTTTGCATATTCTACGTAGACAAAATATATACAGTAAAAGACTTGTTGTTAAAGTCGATAAGAGAAATCCAACTAAACTCTATGACGTTTACCAGTGAAAACTGCATGATTCAAGTAAACGCATAAGGCTGATTTTTACGACAAGGAAAAATCAGGAGCACCTAACTTTTCTTTCAAGTTCATCTTGCAAGACAACAGTACGAGTGCAGTTGTTTATTTGTTGGATCGGGATTGTTGTGTTTCACACAGCTACCTATTTCGCATCCGATACCTGCAATGCTATGCGGGAGGTTTGCGTCATGCCTTACTTCGCAAAAAGTTGACATTTCGTGAGAAGTGTATTCTCATTTAATAATCCAGTATTTTAAGCAGTCTTCCCTGATCATCGCACAACCTACAACGAATAGCCACGTCTCGCTCCCGTTGGTCTAACGCAAGCAGGCGCCAATCTCTGTCCCCACGCCTACATCACCTCCACTTCATCGATGGTTTCCATTTACTTTCGAAGAATGTATTTATATGTCTTCATGATTTTATCAGCCTGAAACTTTAATCTACGGAAATTAAATATATGATTTAGTTTTCCTATGCTTATTTTAAATTGAGGACCTTCCCGGCAATTAAACTTTCAATCGCTGTCATAAAATATTTGTTCCTAGCCGTAATGACTCGGGCCTTTTTGCTTAGAAAGAGCGAAGCGTAGGAGAACGGGAGAGGCTGCATTCGCTCCAGGACATTTGTGTTCCTTTCTCATGATCATCATTTCAGGCGATGAATCCGGGTTATTTCGAAATGACTCATAATCGTAAAGTAAATCACCTTTGACTCATATCAGTGTTGGGACTCATCATAAAAAATCAGAAAACCCATCTCATGACAATTATACTTACTTTCTTTAATTAGAATTCCATTCTCTTCACGGCACACACATAACCAACGCCGCCACGAAAACCAAAGTTAATTAAGTCCTCAGTATTACTATCACATCCAATCAGCTTCTCTCTTAATGGCCTCAGGATATACAGTGTGTTGTAATATTGTTGGTAAAAACTCTGGCTACTAAAGAAAATATTGAAATAAGCACTATTTCAACAATGAAAAACGTTAAAAAATTGTTCGTTTTATATTACTAGCTACATTCTTTTTCTCAATACACAAGAGGGTAATTCAAAAACCAATAAACAACAGATAATTTATTAGAAGCCAGGACCTCATTACAGTAATTGTTTCAACATGTCTATCATGAGCATCGATACAAGTGCGACCCCCTCCTCGGAAGGAGTTGCGGACGTTGCCAAAGACTCAAGGCATCTCAGCAATATCTCCAGCAATGACAGCAATTCTGGTGACAAGATCTTCTTCCGACTCAGCAGCTGTTTCATTAACAGTACTTTTCTTTTCTAATCGTTTGCAAGGAGCATAAACAGCAGGAAGTAGTCCCTGTATTCTCTGAAAGTTATTCGGATATTAATTATTTCGATTCATATCCGCCACACTGCAGTGTGATCTTGAATTCTTATACATTCTGCTGCGGCACGAGTGCTCGTACGCTGGTTTTGACGGAAATGTTCCAACACACTTTCCTCATGATCAAGCTGTCGGGCAACCAGCATACATTCGATTGCACGGAAACTTCCGGTCTGACTCAATCTTCAGTGCGAACCAGTGAACAATCGATGAACAGGAACCTGTTTATTAGGGTAACGTCCTTGATACATTCTTGTGGAACGTCTTGCATTACAATGAGCAGAACCATAGACGAAATACATATCAGCCATGCACTTCTGCATTTGTTAGGCGGTTAATCTTACAAGCACAGTGTCACGATGCTAACTGACAAATTATGACGGTTCAAACTAGAGTTTAATAAGGTTGACTGGAAAGATCTAGAGATTTCTTTATTCTGGAAATTGTCACCTAAATTTGTCAATCCTAATTCTCCTCATTGCTCAGTTCCTGTCTTTTGTGAATTCGCCGTCGTGCTGCAAAAAATGAGTTTCAAATGTTTATGAGCGTAATATCTCATCAACAAAGGGATTTTTGAACTTTCTTCATTGAAGAAATAGTGCTTATATAAATATTTTCTATTAGTAGCCGAAGTTTGTATAAACAGTTTTACGACACACTGCACATAGTTGTTGGCGTTTATCAGTTTGAATAGTGAAGGTTGTGTTCTTTCATATTTGGATTCACTTTGTTAGTAGGGATAATAAGAGTGAGGAGTGGAAAATAAGAGACGAACGCCGTATGTGATACCGACGACACTGAAGAAGCTTGTATAATTGGCAACCTTAAAAATACGCTTCGTTGATGCAATCGAAACGTTTATCAAAAATAATTATATGATCACGATGGCCGAAATTAATCATTCAATCCCGTTATTCAATAAATGAGCTATATATTTATACCAAAATAGTTTGTCTCGTTGGTGTAAGTCGATCAAAATAATTCCTACAAAACACAATCTGCATCGTGTTTAACATGATCTCTAGAAGACGATGCAGCTACAAGAGAACAGGAAAACAAATGTTAAAAGAATATTACAACTGGTGGCTTAACCAGGGTGGAGTGAACTGATATCACCAAAAAGTCACAACAAGATTTGAAAAATTTACAGCTATTTGATGTCGAGATCTCACCGTGTTTTTTATGAAAGTCCTGGCAAGACCGTGCGAATCAATGTAGACTATTTAATGTAGCGATTATGTTAGGTTCTTCAGATGCTGCACACTTTCCATTTTGTATATTTTTCTTACGCTCATACCACTATTTCACAAATATTTGGAAGCAAATAAGTTGAGTGAAATAATAAAACTCAAGGAAAGGCACTGCGTGTAGAGAAAGTTTTATGAATCAAAGCGTTTAAAAGTTTTTCGGAACGATCTGTAAGTCCTTCAAACAGTACCTAGCCCTATCAAACCAGAGATGTTCTTGCTTCTTTGTAAATACAGCTTGTACGTTTTTCTGGCGTGTACTTGTACTCCCTACAGATAAATAGTATACAATGCAGTATGAGGTAGAATGCCCTCTAAATAGTTAAACTTTCGGCAGTGAGCTTTACAGGTAGATATACAGGGCCTTTCAGGTAAATCCGCACAAATTCAAAATCGTTTGAAATTTTATCCCTCGAAAAGTTGGCAGTGCTAAAGCCAACTTTTCTTCAGTTTTGCTTAGTTTTATGTGAAGCCAATAATCAGTATTTACTCGTAGAATTCGTTGCATAAACTTTAAGCACTGTACCAGTCGAAACGCATCAATGATCTTAGCTCCGCAAGCCAAGGCTCAGCAATGATTTAAAAATCATTCTATACCCCTAGGAAAACAGTTTTCGATGTTTGATAGCATTTTGAGACATTTTATCAAATTGAAAAACCACTTACTCAACAAGAAACGATAATAAAAGCAATCCTAGCATTCGAACGAGCCTGAGAAGAAGTGTCAAGCCCAATCCAACCATGTCATTTTCGTCTGCAAGAGGCTCGTCTGAATTACGACAAATCACAGGTTTTGTCTTCGCATATAATACATGAGGTACAAACGTCTTCTATATCATAAATTGGAAGAAGTTTGCTTGAAGAGGTGCAATAATGTTTTGAACGGGTTGAAGACCAATATATCTACCATCAAGTTATTCTCTGATGAGAAGATTTCTACTGTTGATGGGGTCTATGACAGACGTACCACTCACCGGATTGCCTCCCCAAGTATCTGCGTTCAAACCACGATGACCAGATAACGAAGAAACCAGCATGCCTTTAAGGCCCTGTGCGTGATTTAGAGAGAAGGTATTTTGTCTTTACCGACTTCGTCGACAACGAAAAATGTGGATGTCGAATCCAACTCCAACGTTTTGCGAACATAAATTATTCCATGGATGAAGACCCATCCATTAATTAAATGATAACTTCATGTTCCAACACAACTCATGTCCCACCTATACACGGTGCACAAACCCTGTCTCTTGCTCAAGACGTCTTTAGAAGTTCTCAGAGAATTGCTTTTCAACTCGCCTGACGTGAATCAGTTAGATATATATTTTTGGTCTTAAATTTAGGTCAAAGCTTGGGCAAAGCCCCACAACAGTGCTACAACTATGACTAAACATCAAAAAGGCTATAAATTCGTCTGAGAAGTGTTATCGCGTCGTGTTGAACCTAGAACAGCATGTAGCAGCCGTCGTCATGGCTGGAGGCTGTCTTATCGAGTGTGGCTTTTGTTCTGTTTTGTTGAATAGACTGTCAAATTTTGATACAGGGCACTTTTTCCTTGAGTTATTTGGATTTGAGCATAGAAACTGAAATTGTTCGGATTTATTAAGGAGACTCTGTGTGTAGCCAATGGTCTGTGAACGAAAAATTTTCCCAATCCGAATGTAGTTATAAATTTTTTATTGGGTAATGCTTCTTTTCAAATTCTTGATTACCGGAAAACTTTTAACAATTTAAAAAAAAAATTGAACGATTTGAATTATTTATTTACCATAAATGATACAGAAGTCGATAATTTCTTAAGTCTAGTGCGATAGTCAAATTTGTGTATACATAGCTACCTGTGGGCCCGAATAAGTTCAGCGACTTCTGAGGCATCCTACCATTAACGTTATTGTGGGGTAAACAATAATGTTTAACCTAATTCACTTGACCTAGTTACGCATAAGACCGATCAATGAAATAGTTAACTCGTTTTTCGATGCTTCATTTACAAAATAGTTTATATGGACTAGATGTTAAGAGCATATCCTCTATACGATTTATGAGCAGACTGAAGATCAACGATATTAACCTTGTCAAATTATGTTATCAGGACTAGTCACGTAGGAGACAAGATTTTACTTGGTTATCTTACACTACTAGTATTCTGATAACAAATGAGATTCAAGATTTATTTTGAATACTTTGTGTGAAAATTACTTTCACGGATCTCCGCAGGGATTGAGTTCCAAGTTCTAGTTCCAACGAAGAAGATACTGTGTTGCGACCGAGCCTTTAAATAATGAGGACTGAATTTACTTCTGTTACGGGTGAAATGGTCGTGATGACCAGTTGTGCAGTTAATAACTGATTGAGTTTGTTGTCACCATCATTGGTCAATTTTTCATGCATGAAATTACATATTTAGAGTTTATAGAGATCCGTTAAATTGAATTATTTGCCAAATTTTGAATGAGTCATTTGTGTAAACATTACATTCGAGATTCTTTACAGTTTTATTTTTTATTGCAGAGTAAAAAGTATATTTGTTTTATTTTTATCAGTTCCGTGCCATGTTTCTATTCTGTATTGCAAGTATTGTAAAATGAGCTTTCGGTAAAGCATTTGCAAAGCTGTTTCAAAAGAAAATTGTTCATTTTATTTAGGATTCCGATGGGTTTTGATAACTTAGTATTAATGTGAGCTATTTGCTCTTTGAAGGTCATATGTTTATCTAATATGATGCCCAGAAACTTGCATTAGTCTGTGTCTTCGATTTCATCTCCGCCAATTTCAATACGCGGGAGAGATACATTTTTCTTGTATGAGAATGAAATTTATTTTATTTTACCAATATTAAGGCTTATTTTATCATCTTTGAGCAACAATGAAGCCTTTTGGAGTTTGTTATTTACACTCTCTGCAATCAAAGCGGGATTTTGGTTTGGAAGGACCGTAGGAAGCGTGCTGTCATCGGTTAATAATAGCATTGATAAAAATTAGAAATAGGAGAGGCTCAAGGACAGATCGTTGTGGAACTTCATGGCTAATTGTCTGTCTGTATGTCCGATTTTACATCGTCAATGACAACGTACTGTTTCCGATTTGTTCGGTATGATCTGAACCAGTCATGGGCAACTCCTCGAATGCCATAACAGTGTAGTTTAGAGAGTAATACGTTATTGTCCACTCAATCGAATGATTTTCGAGAGTCAAGAAATACAGAGAAGGCGGGCTTTCTTTCATCTATATTGAAATAAAGGTATTGTAAATGATTTAATATAGCCTGTGTCGTTGATTTTTAGACCGAAAACCAAATTGTTTATCATAGAGAAATTATTTTTGAGCAAGAAAATAATACACGTTTTCAGACACAATTTTCTCGAACACTTTGCTAATAATTGGTAGCACAGAGATTGGTCTGCAATTGTTCACATAGATTTTTTCACCTCTTTTAAGAATAAGGGTTACTCTAGCAACTCTGAGGGAGTTCAGGAAAGTGCCTGGGAAGAGAGACTGGTTAATAATATTGGATATGAGCGGGGCTATAATATCAGCAATAACTTTAAGTACTTTAGTCGAAAACATTTGTAACCCACTCGATTTATTTTTTAGGTTGTTTATGCACGCAATTACATCGAAAGAGTTTGTAGGCGTAAAGAAAAAAGAGTTTATGTTCTCGAATATGATCCATGTACTCCAGGTGATCAGTAGGTTCATTTGGAATACTATCAGCTATAGTTTTCCCTACGTTCACGACGAATTTGGTAAAGAGATTAGCAATTTCTTTCTTCTCATGGTGTGCTACATTATCTTGAACAACATGTTTAATTTTCTTTTTATCGGCGTTATTCGTTTTACAGCAAGAGTTAAGGAGGCGCCAAGTCTTTTTAACGTCAGCTTTAAATTGAGTAAGCTTGGACGTAAAGTTTTTTATGTCCATATTTGATGTGTCACATAGTCTCTGAATCGGCATATGTTTCTCTAGATATTCGCCCTTTGCAAAGGAGGGCTAGATACGCTTGACGTTTCTTTATATTCATCACGATGTCTTCAGTGATCCACGGTTTTTGTTTATTGTTCAGTGTAACTGTACAAATTACAATTGGAGAACACTGATTGTATGCGGTCATTATAGTTTCAGGCAACTTTACTACTGCTTCATCAATGATCATTACATTATTGTTTAGTTGAGAGATGTGTAATGTTGGCATTAATTATAGAACGGTGCGCATTTCCCTCAAATTTGATTCGTTTACCTAACGGTATGAGTAATTTTTTGCCCGTGGCTTGGTGCAAGTAGCATATATATTTTTCCTAAAAGGAAAAATTGGGAAATGGTCTGATAAGGTAGATGTCATTATTCCACTAAGAAAATCACATGAGGTTGTTGTGAGATATTATCGAGCAGCTTAGCAGATTCTGAGGATATTCGTGTAGGCTTTAATTGTGATGATCGAAAGGAAAGATTTAGACTGAAAAACATTCAGGAATTTTGGGATTGGTTCACAACTTTTATGTTTCAGTAGATCATAATTGAAGTCACCGCAGATTATTGCCATTGTATAAGGACCTTATAATATTTCATGTATTTTCACAGGAGCTCGCGTCTCTTTGCAAGCAGTTTGTGGAAACGAATACGAAAAATGCTGAAATTAAAAAAATGAAAGCGGAACATTACGAGTTACAGCGTTCGAACAAAAACTTCAAACGTTCTCTCTTCGAGGTCGCCACCACTGGAGTTGCTCTTGTAGGAGGTATAGCAGCTGCTGCTAATCCAGCCATTGCTGCTGCAGTTGGAAGTGCTGTTGCAGCAGTTGATGTTCCCGCAGTCGTTGCAGGAGGTGTAACCATATTAAAAGGAATCGTGCAGCTTTTTGCATCCTAAAATTCCTGATCGAATGTTCAAGGCAAAGAAGAGGCGGAAAAAGTCGAAAACGTCAAAAGGCCCAAAAATCTCCAGACAACGTGAGGTCCCCAACCTGTGGGCACCGGAGCAGTTATTTAGCACAAGACCCACTATGAAGAACTTCCCGTGGCGATGTCACAAATGAAATGCAAATTCGTAATGATTGAATTTCGGAATGATTCTAGAGTATAATTGTAAAGGTATACTACGCGAGTCCTTGTTACCAAACTTTTTTATCATCATTTTTAAATCGGTAATTCGAGTATGATATCTCTGTTTTTCCAATTTAATGCTTGCTTTTCTCATATTGTTTGATTCCTAGTGTTATATATAATGACACGTTCATCTATCTTAATTTTGAAAAATAATACTCTTAAATGTATATTTCACGCTTCAAATTTAATGTTGACATTTTACTCATGAGCTGATTTCTTATGTTCACAAGAGCACAAATTTAGAAAATGGAAATTACCTTGTTTTTAAGAAACATAAATCGATGAATAGCCCTGATTAATAAACGATGCATGAATGCTGTTGGTGCGTCAGCGTTCCATCGGGAACAAAGCTGCCCTTCTAGCACAGCCTTCAGGCTTTGGTTGGACATACAATTTATTTTTGTTTATTGCATAAATATTAATTTTTTATTCATATCAGCTTTACTGGTTGACTATCAGGCACTAAAAGCTAGTCCAAAGAATGATTCTAAGTGAATTTTCAGTTGCAGTGGTAAGCGATTTTCCAAGTTATTTCTCTTTAGGTCCACGTGGGTAATTTTATTATGTCGTGTAGCTGCATGTTAAGCTTATTACTTGGTCGGTTGATTCTGTTCTTAAATTCTTCTGATTGATTTGCTTCATCTTTCAATCGTTACTTTTAAATTTTTGTACGACTTTTGAGTTATGAAAATTGATTCTATTCCATGCTCTCATTCAAGTTGAAATCGGCGAAAATTATTTTCTTCCTGTTGTACAGTTCCATTTTAAAATTCTTTATTTACTCCATCGCTTTTCCAAACAACTTTTGTAAATATCCTTTTCCCATTCCACAAAATAAATCAATTTTAGTCATTCTTGCATCATATGTTTATATCTGCCTCATGTATTTATTATATATTTAGCTTGAATTAAAGTATTAGCATGGCATATCCTGACGCTTCCCAGGTTCCCTCTATTGGTCTCACAGTCTCTTCAAATGGGAGGTAATTTATTTATGTTTTTTAATTCCTTTCTGCAGTGTCTCCATCCATATCGTCCAATAGTAATCTCTAGTAGTTGCATGCATATTTAATTTTATGTGTGTGATGAAATGGAATTCACGCATATCAATTTCTAAATGAGGGTAAATAAATTCTCGACACTACTTTGCGTATGAGTAACATAACATTACCTTTTGAACATAAATATTTGAATGGATACATCCTGTCATTTATGTAGAATTTTAAAACAACTTTATTGTAGTGTAATACGAAGTTTTTACAATTGGCTAGTTTCTTTCACGCCGCTCAAAGATCTGAATCACACTCTGCCTCCTGATGCTGGAGATATAGCATATTTTACGACAGCTTGTTTTTAGATTAATACACCGGCGTATGTTTTATGTATTCCTTGCAGAAAGGAAAACGATTGTCTTGTTTATCACATCCAATAGATACATATTTAGCAAAATAACGCTCAAATTAACAAGTGAATATGTCAATACCTAACTCAACTTAGGGTTGGATTAATTTGAACTCGACTGGGGTCAAATTGAACCTGACTTGGTTTAAAATTTGAATTTGACTAGTATTGATTCGAACTTGCCTTGGATTAAATTGAACTTGACTTGGATGAATTTGAAGTTAAAAAGTTGTAGAGTCAATCTCAATTTGGCCTCAAGTTAAACCCCTACTTCGTCCCATATCTTAATTATTATCTATTACTTAGTACATCTCTTTTCGTACCAATTTTCTAGTAATGAATCAACAATTCACATAGTTTTATTCTCCTTTCCTACTAGTCATATATGTACAGATAAGTTAAGAAAGAAGATAGCGAGTCTTTCTCCCGTTCGAGAGAAAAACAACATTGGCACGTTCAAAAACACTGTTTTTTTTCATTTCAACCAATTTCCGTTTACTTCGCAATTTTTCGATGCTTGAGTTAGAACGCAAGTAGAACACGTTAAATTGGTATCCAAGGAACATGGACCCAGTGGTGGTGAGTAAGAGGACTATTTGAACGTTTATTTTCCTCTGCCGTGACAATAATGGCTTTTTTGGGCGGATATTTTCAAACCCGCTGCTATGGTACCAACTGTTATAGATATATTTGAGTTATCAATTCTTGACCCGGTTGTAGCACCATCTCTACGTGTTAATTTTTTTCCAATAATGGGGGTATCTACATGAGACTTTCTCCTGATATTATTTCCTGAATGGGAGCAACGAGGTGCGCTCTGTTCGTATCTCATGATCATGTATTATCTTCGTCATCGACACTTTCTTCTTGGTACTCCAATCTTCCTGGAAACATTTGCAAGACAGATAAGGAATCAGTAGTTTATATCAAATTCATCCTATGATGGGATTTAAAATATGCTCAAAACTTCAAAGTTTCAAGGTAATAGGGAGCGTCGTGGTAATCAACGTGAAGTAGCACTCTGATATCAACTTCAATAGCGTCAGCGACAACTTGCAAATCCATCCTTAACAGGGATGTAAGACAACCTGAACTACATTTATTTTCAAGAGAACATGATCATAGACAGCTGGGAGTGTGGGGATCATGAAATTGTAAAACCCGTCAGAGCTAAGACATGATGATAGTTTCCTCGATTTGTTTTCCAAGGCTCATATACGTGAGTCATGGTGCTGCTACTCTGATTTAAGCCCTTTTTATCCGAAACGATTTTGAAATGAAACATATAACCGCTATAAAATGTCACGGTTTCATGGCTAATAGCAACCGCACAAAGCGTTGGATGGTTAAACTCATCAGAACAGGATTTTAAAGATTAATGCAACATACAAATAACAACGATTTCCGGATTATAATCACAATTGATTAGGAATTTATTAGTAACATGAATAATGCTCTTGGTACTCTTAGCATTTGGATATGAAAAAGTTGAGGTGAGAATGCATACATATTGAAGTAACAGGAGCTGATATTAAGTAACAGTTCAAGAAAAGTTAAGTGTGTAAATTTTTCAATATATTACAGTATATGTACCCAATAAAGAAAGCATTAAAACCTTAAATTTTACCAGGAATCGGCTGTAAGCCCTCGCAAAATCTTATTCGCTGATGTCTAACATTGGTAACTTGCACTTAGGTGTAAAGTTTGTCTTCATTAAAGTGTAATCTCCAGAGTAATTCAATCGATGCTGTTAAGTTCATTATTCGAGCTGTGATGTGGCATATTTTGCTGATGTCCATAAGAATTTGCTTATATATTTTTTTAAACATATGCTTCTTATAAGGGCTTAAGAAAATCGTCCCCTACAGGCAAAAAAATAATTGTTATTGAACCTAGAACAATGAAATTCTGTAAGCAGGTAGAAAATGCAAAGAGGAAACTTTTTTCATTCGTGTACAAAATGCAATTGTTTCATAGGAAACGAGATATGTATAGAAAACGAAATTTTGGGTAGTGGATTTCAAAATGTATCAGTCAAAATCGCCTTCTTTTGAGTTGTCTACATCTGGTTGAAATTTGTACGTACAAAAAAACACCATGTATGCAAATGGAATCGTAATTTGAGGACGTTGGATGTAACTCATTTTTCTCGGTTCAATTAATGTTTTTTGAAAGATAGTTATGAATAACGTATTGATAAAATTGATTTGCATTTGATTTATTCAAGTTCTTATAATGATAATGATGTTCAATAGCAATTTCACGAATAATTTTTAGCATTAAAAAAGCAAGCGTATGAAGAAAATTATCTAAATGTACAAAGCCTCATAGTGGCGTTGTCAGTATTTGGCAAGATCAAAGTGATCGCAATTTTATTTATATGTGTGAGCTAACAGCCGTATTGTATGTTTTTTTTTTGTGTATTTCATGCGTGGATTGAAGTGAAATTTAGTGGGTACCCAAACTTATGAAGTGATACGACGATCGGAGAGTGCACTATTTCTAAAATCAGTAAATTGTCATTATTCCAGAGCGAGAAGCTAACAAGTGTAACGATATACAGCTAAAAAAATTTAAAGAGGTTAATGGGTGATGAAAATTAAGCTAAATGAAATTCTTACGTGCTTGAATAATTAAGGTGAGGTGATGTTGGAAATTCACAAGTGAGTAATTTTTTTCTCTTGTTAATGAACTGCGTGGGCGCGAGTGATTATTTGTGAAGTCGTAAAGCTCGAATTTAAAGAAGATCAGCATCATGCCTGGTAGAGGACGAAGGAACAACGCCCGTGGAAACGAACCAGCGGCGCCTCCACAGCCTGAGGAGGATATTTACATGCCAGTGGTAACCAGCTGCGTGGGAGCCATGGGGCCCAAATTCCGGAAGGGCGATAACGTGGGAGACCATCTAGCAAGGTTGAAGTTTCTGACCGGTCACCTGAATGACAGCGAGCAGGTGCGAGCCTTCTTCCTATGCCTAGATCAACGAGAGGCAAGAGAGTGCAATCAAATAATCGGTACACTAACGAATCTACGAGAAGCAGAGGAATGGCTGCGCTCATATGCCGATCAAGTAGAACATCCTACTCAGGCGATGTTTGAAATAGTCATGTATCCTTCAGTAGTTGTATGTTTTCCTAGCTGTGTGTAACTTTGAATTTCCGCTCACAAGAGATCTCGTTGGGAAACGAGATCCTTGTCTGAGTGTTCTAATCTTACGCTGTTCTTAGAATTTCATTTCTATTATTGCTAAGTAAAGGGAAATTGAGCTTTTCATTAGGTTAACTTCGTGTGTTTCTCAAGAGGAGTACTTTGTTTCCTTTCGTAGTATTTTTATATTTTCTCGCCAGCTTCTCGAAAAGCGTGCGCGCTTAATACGAAATAACTTAAACGAATGAGTTAAGTTTCATCTGAAGTTCTTAGCCTGATGTTATCTCAGGCTTGCTGATTTTATCGATACCTCAAACCATTCATTTGTTCGCAACGGGGAGAATATGTTTAGCATTAGATTAGAAGTAGCGTGTTCATTCTTGCTGTAGTGTTGAATTTTTCTGAGTTTTGTGTCTTTCTCTTGCTCCGAAAAAACATCGCGAAACACGATGTTCTGGACGGAACAAATCTTGCCTTATTCTGTAGACAGTAGTGCGTTTCATTTCTTCAGACTTAAGGAATTAATTTTCTTGGTAGATTAGTGTAGGAATTACTTCAGCACAAAATAGGTCAGCACATTACATAACAAGAATGCGTCTCGTATGAGGAGCAAACGAAAGCACGGACAATTAAGGAAGAATTACGTGGCACACAAATGATTATTTACACGAACGAAGAACAGATAGCAACGGTACGACATAGGGGATACATCGCAGTTGTATTGGAAGTATTTAAGGATTGAACAAATTCACGCGTTGTATTGAGAAACGACGAAGACGAAAGTATAGCTGGAAATTTTGCATAAATGTTTCAGAAGAATGCTGAAGGCACAAGTAATTGCCTCAGACTCGCTCGTGGTCAAGCTTGCGGCCAAACCCATAGTTCGCTAACAGCTGAGCCAGGAAGGGCTTCTCAAGTAATTAGTACTCAATACTTCGGAGTGTATAGCACCACAGAGCAAACGAAGCGTCACATGAGGATGGAAGAAGAAACGAAAATAATGCAGATAATATTTTAGGGTGCCTTGATGTACTAGCGTTCAAAAATGCTTTTATATAATGAGCACTCAAATAAAACAGTACCAATGCTTTTATATTATAGCGTATTGAAACTAACTTGAGTAATTTGGAATTTGCATCGTGACATTAATGCTTAGCAAGGCATTCCTGAAACTCGAATGCAAGTTTCCTGTGAATTTTTTTAACTGGGCAAATAATCACATTGGAATACTGAAGCCGCATTTTGAGGCATCTTTATTTAAACGTGAAATAGAAAATTCAAAGAGATTACGTCGGATATGATTCGAATCAGACGTACGCTCTTCGAAGAATATTAACCCACGAAGTTCTCGCACAAATAAGAGTATTGACTCGGACAAATCGGAATATCATCTCGTGTCTACCAGAAATTCTACGTCTATATAGAGGAATACTGAGACGCATTCTACAGTGTACCACCGCGCATTGCTCAGGAGTACACCTCGGATTCTTCAGGATTGACTCGTAGGATTCAGGATCTTATCGCGAATGGATACTGTATTGAATCGAATTTATCTACGCTTAAACTCGTATTTATCAACGGAGTAACATGACTTCATGACAAGCCGACCCGCCTGATCAACGGGTCAGCGTTAATGAATAATCTGATGATTGAAAACTGAGTTTGATTAAAATTGATTAGGGGTGAGCACTCGAGCATTTATGACGTATTTCACTTCGGCGGAACACAGATACATCGGTTAAATGAAGACGACACAATATATTACACTGTGGCTGATAGTAATGAATAGCATTCTTGATTGTAATGTACCCTGTTTTCTGCGGATTTAATTTTTAAGGATGAAATGTGCTTAAGTAAGAGTTACCATGTGTGTCTTAAGTTGGCTTCAAAGACTGCAGTAATTATTGTTCAGGAAATAGCTGAAAGCTAATTAAAAAAAAATTGTCAGGCCAATTTTTTTATCTGTAGTAGGGCAGTTGATTGATTTTGCGAATTAAAGCTGAGAATTTAGGAAAATTTTAATTGTGTGTAATAAATTTTAATTGTGTGTAATAAATTTTAATTGTGTGTAATAAAAATTTTGTGCTTACTTAAAATTTGTTCGTTGAAATCTTAGTAAATTCCAGCAGTACAGATGGGTCGCTTCAACATGTATGTCACATGCCTGTATGTTTGGGCTCAACAAATGTTTTGTGTAGCAATAAGCTGTGTTGGTTCTAGCGATGTCTGTTAATATTGGTTAGCAAAAATTTTGTGGTGTGAGCAATTTCGAGAGGCCTCGGTCGAACCCTTGGGACGAGAGATTTAATCAGCTACACACTTGAGACGTTCGAAAGTGCCGACGCTGTGGGAAACACTCGCCGCAGGGTTGACAGATATATATCGCTACGCATAAGCTAAAAGGGTGACATAGCAACGGTTTCGGAGGTTTAAGACTTGGATAGGGCGGGACTTACTGCGTTCTCGGCAAAGTAGCTTTAGCCAATAAGGAACAGTAATGCCAAGAAAGGGGAGATTCGAAGGGCTGAAGCAACGTATAATACAGCAAAAGCAACGCACAGGCGGAGCTTCGAACATTACGTACGGACTTCGAAACAGTTAATTGGCTGTACGAAAAGTAGAATATCGCTCTATCCCAGACATTTTGGTAGAGCTAATGAAATAATAGCAGTTTGGCCCCGAGGATCGTCGGAGAGAGTACGTGTTATAAATAGGAGGTGGTGGAGATAAAGTTACTCTGAAAAAAATACCAATCTGAAATAATGTGACTGTGTATTTCAAATAAAGGAAGTTGAACTTATCAAAATTTCTCTTCTTTTTCAATAGAGTAAATATTCTCCGTTTTTTTGTGCAGAGGGAAAATTAAAAACCCAACCAAATCGTAGGAGTCATTTAATGGAACATGGAGATGCCACATTAGATGGGAGGGTAAGAGAGATGTAGTTTCCTTTGGAAAAGATATTTTTGAAATAAAATATTGTGAAAAATTAATGTCATTCAGTGAAGTAAAAATTGAGATATTTTGAGGAAACGTCATTGGCCCGATTAAAAAAGTAACAAGTTAAAAATTTTGTCTTAACAGGCGGGAAGGATTTATCTGAAGAATTGATCTGCTCGGATGAAAGGGGATTGTCGGGTGAAGATACTGAAGCGGAATGAGCAGTATAACGTCATCAATAGACATTTTCTGAACAGTGCATAAGACAGGAATTTGAACTGAAGCTGGTCGTGGACGAATGATTCTGTGGTTTGAAGTGACGATCACCTACTGTGCTGCTGGAATAGCTGAGATAGAATAGACCAGAATAGACCATGTCTCATGTGTAGCTCTCGTTAAGTTGGGGTGGCTGGCCAGCCGAACCGAATCATTCAGTATAGTTCTGTGATGTGAGCCATTTGGCGTATGCAGTTTCTAGATTCCATTACTTAGTTTGCATTACTCCTAATAACATTAATTGTGCGTACGCTTGTTGATATTTTGTATGACGTATGGCCGAAAATCATAAATATTAAGCGAATTTCGCCCTGTGTATTATGCCCCCAATATTAGAAGCGACAGCTCGCAAGATCACGGGTGCGCTCAGAAAATGCGCTGTGTAAGTTGAGTCATCTTACATCGGTGAGTAAAGTTTTGTTTTAGGATATACTGTAATGTTGATTATTTGCTTTTGGGCTTGCCCATGAGTTTTCTTGTGTTTTCTGTGTATTTCATGGAGGTGAGCCAATTCCTCAAAACGAGCGTTCGGTTTCCTTGTTAGTGCAAACTAATGAGGGACAGGACGGAAGAGGTCTCGTGATATACTCATTTCCTATACGTTCACTTGAACCCATTTTTAACTCCATTTGAAGATGGTTATGACAATGAGAATGTACAAATTATCAATATTACCGCGTAAAAATTATTCACGAATCGACCTTTACTAAGTGAAGCAAAGCGAAGTGCTGTAGATAATCAGAATTCATAGTAAATCGTAATATTGAACTGTTGCAATCACCTCACGGGAGCAGAAGCTATATCAATTATTTCGACCTCGAGCTGTTACCGCCGAATTATGAGTGACAATGACAGAAAATTGAACCTCTTGGGAGGAGATAAAAGTGTGTCGTACAAATTATCACACATATATTATGTACTCTTTTTTCCTGGAAAACTAACAAAATACTCATTTCCAAACATGTCACATTAAAAATAAATCAGAGAAGCGTAGGGAGAAGATTCATTTATGTTCGTTCATCAACTAAAGTTAAAAAACATTTTTGTCAATGAGGGAGATATAGTCCGTATAGTTATCACTTTGTGCATATTCCAATTGCGTCTTCCAAGTTTATTGGCGTTTCAAAGCTAATTAATTGATTTTTTGCTTCAATTACTTAATGGTTTAAAGAGGTGTGAGAAAAATGTTTTTAAATATCAGAGGGCATCTGCGGAGAAATTATGCTCACTAAATTGCTTCCTAATTTTTTTTCTAAAATGCCTCAAATCCTATAAATATCTTTGGTTATATTAAACACCCACGTTACAGTCCAACCATGGGCTTTGAGCATAATATAATGTGCGCAAATTAATGTTAAATTCAGAAGTGATAGTGAAATTATCCTAGCCGCATAAGTAGTAGTAGTAAAACCAGGCTTCTAGCGCATCAGTAGCAAAGCTATCCACATCACTGAAAATTCATTCATGGAGCATGAGTGTGCTGAAAGCTCACTGACTAGAGTGTTTGATGCAGATAGCTGGTGTACAGGAATGTTGTGCTTACTACCCGTGCTAGGGAGGTGCCCTAGCACGCAAAACTGGCAAAAATTACTGATCATAAACTTATTTCTTACTCTGCAGTCGTAGAGAAAGTACACTTGGGTTTTGACTGGGTATTTTCAGCGTAAAGTTTGCAGTTTTGTCGTACTGTAGAGTCAAATTACTTTCTTTAAGCAAAAGGGTAGCTTACGTGAGACATTTCCACGTTTTTATGTGAGTATTATACTTTTCCATTTGACACATATGCAATAATATTGTCAAGTACTATTTTCTACCCAAAATTCCAATTTCAGATCGCAATCCTCCTCATGGACACTCAAGGCACCTTTGATGCCGAGTCATCATTGGAGGTACGTACTGACTTGGTTACAAACTACACGAAACAAAGAATGTTTTACAGTGTAGGTCCAATACCAACTCTAAAGCGGAATGATATCACATTTGAAATAAATCAGAGGAGATATAGGGAAGAAGCTTCTACATTTTTATCTTAATAAAAGAAGCATTTCTTGTCAATGAGGGGAATAAAGTCCGCACAGATATCCTTTCGTGTATCTTCCTCTTGCGCCTACTTTATTTTATTATCTTATGTGCAGAAATCTGCAGGATTTCCTGCAGTTGCTTTGGGCTTTATTTTCGATTCCCTTCCTTTGTATATAGGAATTTACGTTGCCATTAAGTGTTACGATAATTCTAGAATTATTCGCTTGATTTCACATCTTTATAATAGTATTCCCAGCTCACCAAAAATTGGCCTTCTCTGTCTACACCATAGTACGCAATTGTAATTACTTGACCTGAGTGCAGCCACCTGAGTGCAACCACCTGAATGCACCCTCATTGTGAGCAAAGCTTACGTAGCCAAGCCAAGACGATCTTCAGCAGATCGCCACTACCCGTTATCGAACTAACTTCTATCTTGCCTCTCAGAGAATAAGCTCTGCAGTTTCGCACAACCCATCGAGGCTCTCCCCACCGCTCGAGAGATGTGCTTTATTTTCGATCCTGCTAGCTACCTCCCCATCATGAGGGGCTGAGACGTCAACACGGCTGCCGCGCTCTCCGTCTACTCTTCTAGCTTCCGCCGCTGCACTTCGGAGGCTCACTAACTATATGGAGGTGTGTGGACTATGGTTCATAGACTGGGAATCACTATTTTAGAGAGCTGGGAATTTTTGATGTGTCACCCATTCGATATAACCTATAACGCATAACCTATAACGTATAACCTATAACGCATAACCTATAACGCATAACCTATAAAGCATAACCTATAACGCATAACCTATAATGCATAACCTATAACGCATAACCTATAACGCATAACCTATAACGCATAACCTATAACGCATAACCTATAACGCATAACCTATAACGCATAACCTATAACGCATAACCTGTAACGCATAACCTATAACGCATAACCTATAACGCATAACCTATAACTTCTATCTACGGAAGGAATTGGAACTTGCCACGGCTAACTGAAATTACTCTTATTTGTTTGCTAATCTTCCTAATTTCATCTCAGACTCTGTACGGACGCGTCCTGTTCCTCGACCGCATCTCCTTACGGCCGACGGGACCTAGGTGAACGTACCAAGCGTCATTCCCAAGACACGCAACGATCAAGCCAACTGGAGGACGGCTCCGCCTTAGCTCACTTTAAACTTTGAACTTGCTGCATTTGTTGTTAACAAATCTGCTGAATATAACTAATCCATTCGTCATTTATTTTCTTTCCTGATCGAGGGGATTTTATTTTCTACATCTTATCCTCAATTATTACCATATGACAATAATGTATGGTTGTGATATACGAAGACGTAGGACAAGATACAAAAATGTGCCGGCATTAAAATCGAGGCCTAGCATTTCACTACCTTCATGTTCAATTGAGATGCTTCTCAATGTTACTACCGCGGCATACAAATACTTGAAGGGACAGTTTTACTTTTAGATTTTACGAAAAGTACTTGTAGCACTTTTCCATCAAACCAAAGTTTGCTCATGATCCTTGGACATAATTTTACAAAGATCAGAAACAAAATCACTTGGCAAAAATTTGACCTTGCTTCTCATCGCTTCGATAATTTTTTTATTGGAGTAGCGTTCATGAATTCGACCTCAGTAATTGAGTTCCTGACAACCGGACCAACAAGAATACCGCACATGTAGAAAACGGGGAATATTCCCCTCGTATAAATTACAATTGCTCGTTTTCATTCCAGACGTTGGCATTGCAGTAGACTCAATGCCACTTCAACTTGGTTTTCAAGGGGCTCATGATATGCTCGTCTGCGTTGAACCTTTAATGTTCACAGCGCAGCAGAGCTCCTTCCGCGCGTGAGACTGCGCAGGAGTTCATGTCCAGTTCAGGACAGTGCTGGATAAGAGGCAGCGCGCACCTGGGAAAAGCCGTGTCTCTGACTGTCCAATTTACCGTGTGGCAGCGGTTATAAGTATGTGCCGTGTTGTGTACTGTGTACTATGTTAAGGTACAGCGTTGGTGGTGTCTCTACGGTCATTGTTGAGATCACGGCTACATCTTCTGCTGCTGCGGCCATTGTTGAGATCACGGCTACATCTTCTGCTGCGGCCATTGTTGAGGTCACGGCCACATCTGCTGCGGCTATGGTGGAACGGTTACATCTGCCGCTCCTACGTTATACGTTCACCAAACGTAGATCTTCGTGGAACCAGTCAGCCAACGCGATGAGCTAAATCCATTCGGTCTGCGCTGGGAGAGGGTCTTCTCGGCACGCGGGAACCACTTCGGGACTCCTCGTGGGACGACTCTCGACGGAGGTTGGTTGGAGAGGTAGTGGGCGCTACTAGCTTTGATCATTCGTTGGGAGGACATACAAGCAATTGTAATTGTCCTACAAATTAGGTGAGAACCCATAAAAAATTCATACGGCAACTTGTATTTAACGAAGTGATCTCGTTACGTTCTCCTATCAAATTTGACTATTCATTTTTAGATGAGATCTCTTCAGTATAACGTGATTTTTATTGAAATGCGTAAATGCGTAAGTGCGAAAACCTGAAGTATTTTTGGGAATATCCTTTCTTTTAAATGTAACTTGCTGTACATCTCTATATGGCATAGGTCATGCTCCGTTAGTCTCAGGCTATAACGCGTGACTTTCTCTAACAGGTTGCCGTTTCTTGGGAAACTTCGGGGTGCTGGGAAGGAGGTCGCCCTCCGTTCTCTACCTATTGAGAGCGGAACCCTCCGACCGGCTGGGGTGACGGCCCGGGAACCAGCCAAGATAAACTTACTTTAATAAACTCTGTTCTCGTGAGCTGTCATTACTGGCCCATCCTGAATTATTTTCAAGAGCACATGCAAATAATATTATTGTTGCTAGTCCCCCCCCCCATTATTTGAAAAGAGAAAGAAGGCGAAATGAAAGAAACGCCGTAAGAAATAAAAAAATTCAATCTCTCTAGAGTTGATGAGGCCGAGTTCCTCTTGCCCGTCAAAAATGTATAAAAATGCTCGGCAAATCATATGAAAAACGTTCCTATTTCCTAATAATTCATATGATATTCATTCTTACTCGAATCTGATGAATTAATATGCGGGAAATTGTACAGTTGATGAAGCTTGTATCACAGAGACGCTCATCACACACTTTCGGCTGGCTTCGGACAGACAGACGCGGCTCTTATTATAGTATAGATTGTTTACCATGTTCTCAAGGAGGCAATGAACGAACATACAAATGAACAATAACAATAAACGGTACAACTTACAGTAGAATGGAGCTCATATTTATTACAATAGTAGAAACATTAATTTAGCATGTGTTATTACAGGTAAAGCTCTTATAACGGTCGATCTTAGAACGGGACTCTCCTACAACGGGTAGGACGCAGTTTATTTTTGGTAGTTATAATGGGTATGTTTTGCTCCTACAACGTCTATTTTAATTTGATATTTATTACTTAGTTTTACTGTTCTTATAGTATACTGAATGACTATTTGTTACGATTTTAGTCATGTAATATATTTAAATATATAAATAATGAAAAATGTCTTTAAATTAATACCGTCATTGAACAACGTTCAGACTGTTGTAATAGCTCAATAAACTATTTTCTATTAAAGGCAATTATAAAAGATGTTTGTGTTGTAAACTAAAGTAAACGTGCCGCTTGCACAACGGGATTTGTCGCCTACAACGGGTGTTTTTCTGGAACGAATTCCTCCCGTTATAGGAGCTTCACCTGTACATGGTTTAGTCTAACCACAAATATGATTTTTCGTTTTTCAATGGGAACACAAAATTTTTGCAAAGGTTCCTATGTTTGCAATGCTCATACAGACTTTTACCTGCATTAAAGTAATTTACGATTCAATGAATCTTTATTCACCATTCTTCACGCGGACGACTTGACTATCGGAATTAACTTGACATCCAGTCATGTATGAGTCCGGTTGTCAAGAACTCTGCTGTACTTCAACAATGTTTTCTATTCCATTGGTATAGCTGTAAGTATGCACTATTACTCAGTGCTGACAGACTCAATTGCCCAGGACTCGACGGTGGTGTTTGCGCTGACTTTGCTCGTGGCGTCTGTGGTGGTGTACAACCTCATGGGCAACATTCAGGAAGACGACCTCATGCATCTCGAAACTTTCACCCAATACGGCCTGTTTGCGCGTGGGGGTAGTGATGAGGCGACGGCGTTCCAGGTGTGAAGATTCTTTTCTCATTTTGAATTTTGACATTTCTTATTTTACATTAGAAAAATTGAAGAAAATTTATTTCCTTGCGAGTGAGTAAATGATGTGTAAAGCCAGTACAATTGGGCATTAGGAGCACACACGAAGTGTGTTTTCGGTAAACCTTCAGGAATCAACCTTCGTTCATCGGTGGAAAAGAAACTCAATTTCAATAACTCCGCGCCTTACTATCCAGTGATCTGGAAAATGTCGAGCTTATTTCCCTGCGAGTAAATGACGAAATACTACCTAGATCATTGTGAGCTTAATTGAGATTACTTGTTCCAATTAAAAACTTGATTTCCTCTCACATTGAATAATTTTTCACAATATTTTAAAATGAATTTATGCCTATATATACAAAGAATAATACAAAAAAAGGCAAACATTAGCATTACCTGAGGTGAAATATGATGAAGACGAACCATTTTATTCACAAATTTTAGAATCTCAAATTTTAGTTTTAAAGGCTAAAATTAGAGAACATACACAGGGAAATGTTGAAGTAACCATAGCTCTTACAGTTTTTAAATGACGTTTGAACTAATTCACACACATCAAGACCACACTAGAACCTACTCCTGATCATGTCAAAATACAAAGATCACACACGTTCAAATACACAAACACAGAATTACGTAAGATCATTCTAGCGTTATTGTTTAGGCAAAAATGTTAATGCAAGAGTTTTAGCTTTTTACTTGAATATTTTACTTTTTATTTGAACATTTATTTGTCAGTGAAAATGAAAAAGATCTCGGAAATTGGAAGACATAGTTCACTGTTTTCTATGCAAAAGGCTAAAAAATTACCTGTTTTAAAAAAGATGGTTGAAGCACACAAAAATATTCCCAAATACTGATTGGGATCGAGATGATTGGGAAGGCTCCGATATCATTGCATATTGCGTCGCTTGACGCGCTAAGTTTGACGAGAGTCGCTGCACAAACGCGTTCAATACTCACTCGAAATTCGATCAGATACGCTCGTTCGAACCTTACTGTCCGAAAACCCCTTTTTTTCTGCGCTCCCAGATCAGTAGTAATTGATGACCTAATATTACAGTTGGAATCAGTTGAGAATTTGATTCATCAACACGACCATCTTAAATGAATATATTGCGATTTTGTTATACTTCCATGTAAACTTTTTCTGCCACTGGCTATCATTGATTGTACTGAATAATCATTGCTCGCCAATCTCAGAAGGGTAGAAAATAAACGCATAAGGGAAGTATATTTGACTTAATTTTCGTTTAGACCTGACATCAATTCAGGACAGATTATTTGCACCGAGGTAAAATTCTAATTATAATAATAATAAGTATGAGCCAAATGATACTTCGTAAATTTGTTTGAAATTTTGCCTTTGAATGAAGATAAAAAGAATCCTTCTGAGGGATTTCGAAAAATTGTTTAGGAAAACTAAATTTGTTGCAGTTTGTAAAGTCTACATTACACGATAATGCTTCATCAAGTGATCCATAAATGGAATCTAGCATTGGTGTATTGGTGGATGGATTAGATTCCTGGTCAAAACTACTCGTGGACCAAATACCGATTAATATTTATGTATCTGATAAATCACTCATAAAATTTGTCAAAATTCAAATCTCAGTAAAGATATTTGTGTTGTGTAAACTATCATTGCGAATGTATCATCGAATGCTATTTGATCATGCTATTTTCCAACGTATCGTTACGACAATGTTACGACAAAGGAACTAATTATTGTACACTCATTTCAAAATTCCACGTTTGGCTCTGAATTCATTCTTAATTTTTCAGGTTGCCCAATCTTAGTCGTACATGAAGCTTTTGATCGATTACCGTATGAAACTCTTCATGTAGCATTGTTTTAGTGGCAAAATTTCTTGCACGGTATTTCAAAATTATGAAGCATCTTGTTCAAGAAAATTCGTTCGTTCGTTCGTTCGTTCGTTCGAACAAGTTTCACTCAACGTTAGAAAGTACAACCATACACATTTGCGCTTGTAATTACGGGTGTTCCCAGTGTTGAATTTCATCCAGCCTTGATCTATTTTTCAGAAAATTTTATTTCTGATACGGGACTGGATTAACACTGAAGATTTCGCCCTCTGTGCTCAGGGAGGTGTGCAGTACCTGGAAACTATACTGCAGGTGAGGAAGGCTTAAGTTTTTGTTGAACATTCGCGCGACATCATGCATACGTAGGGTGTTGTGTAATTTTTTCCACATATTGTAACTATATATAGAAAAAACGCAAAATAAAACTATTTTCATGCGAGACAAAAATCTCAAAACTACTTCGTTTACGAGAAATGATAACCTGAAATAATTTTACATTCCCGTGGAAATAGCCCAAAGCGCGACAACAGCCTACCCGAGAAGTTAGATTTTACTCGTTTGTTGCATGGTAAACCTATTCTTACAGAAATCTACAATTATTTCGGGATATCATTTCTCGGAAAAAAAAATTTTGAGGTTTTTGTTAATCATGAAAATTGTTTTATTTCGCGTTTTTCTGTGTATGAGTAAAATATGTGCATCGAATTACACAACACCCTGTATAGCGTGGGAGGCATTAATGGTCTCCTTATGTTGCTACAACGTTGGTTGATAGAAAAAGTAAGTGAAAAGCAATTAGGGTCGTTTGATTCAATTTTTTTTTCACGTCAAAATTTTCCCATCTATATCATAACCAACACTTACAAGTTGCTACATCATTTTGGTGCTACCCTACATTCTCGCTATTTTGTCCTGGAGTTGCTGTCATCGTCTAAATGTTCGCTACCAAAATAATTTGCGTTCCGACCATTGGATTAGAATCATATTATTTTCATTCATTGATTGAATATTAATATTTGAGAATTCTCATATTTCTAATTTCGAAATTTGATGCCCTTCATAACCACACATGTTGGTAAAACCTCAAATGAATACCTCAACTTTCGAGTTCATGATTACTTTTCAAGTTCTTGTAAAAAATAGTGCTTCAATATTGCAGCAACAAAACGACTTCCTTTGTTTGCTTTACCACGATTTACTGCGTTGAAAAATTATTTAAAATATTCCAAAACATTTGCAATAAACAACGTACACTTTGAAAATGCTACTACTTTTCATCTCTTGCGTGATATTCTCCAAGAATCGTCCAATCGTACATCCAAAACTTGAAAATTGCGTATCCAAAACAAAAAAAATTGTGCATCCAAATCTTACAAATTCTACATCCAAAACTTGGAAATTGTACATCTAAAACTAAGAAATTGTACATCCAAATTTGGAAATTTTACATCCAAAACCTAAAAATTGTGTATTCAAAACAAAACGGCAACCAGCAATGAGGAAGAAAACAGCGAACAAGCCACCGCTGCACCTATAACCTAACGTTTGTTAATGACGGGTGAATGCCGAAACACTTCGAAACCCTTAGTTTAAAATTAGACTATCAGTGATTTTGTTGAATTTTGAGGTCGCGAGACTATTTGTAATTTTTGAAGAATAGAAAAACTAATTAAAAAACCAGTGTCAGTTCAATATGTCGTAATTTTCAACCAAGCATTTTTAAATGAACGAATTTTTTCTACATATGATAATATATTTAAATATAAATGTACATACCAATATATACAGATATATTGGGTTATTCGATCAAATGAGGTAAAAAACTTGAGTTAACGCAGCGTACATTGAAACAAATCCGAATAAAATATATCAATTGCATTTGTAATACGTTTTTGAAATGGTCAAGAGACTTTATGGACCGCCTGTAGATTGTTGTTAAGGTAATGAATCGATGTTAGCGAGATATAGGAAATTATTGATGAATCGTTCTGATGAACCCTGCGCGAAGATACTCAATTTCTCCGGGAGAGTAAATAGTAAGTTTTAATGAACTGCTATAGACTTCTATTTCAAAAACAGATGTGGAATGCTGTTTGGAACAATTCCAAAATCGTTGACTTAAGAATAGCAATCATGCATTTATCCTAAGTTATTCTTATTACTCTATGAAGGCAGATAAGCTTACAAGTGTCATTTAAGTAATCAATGTATTCACCAATGTTTATTTTAATAGCTGAATCGTTATTTCGCAGAGGAAGCGACCAGAGAACATGTAGAAAAGTGATCAACTCTTAGTTGAAAAAATGGAAGTGAACCTAACGCTTACATTGCGCCTCTTGCTGTTCGGAATTTTGCTAGCGTTGTCTTTTTGAGTCCCTAAAAATGTTCATTTTAGTCCCTAAAATGTTAAAGCAGCATATTATAGGAAGGATGTTACTTTTATGACCAGGTCAAACCAAACCAGAAACAAGCACATCAGGATCTCCGGCGCAACCTCAGGAAGTGTTTCTCGGACATCCGCTGCTACCTCATGCCTGAACCGGGGAACGCTGTCAAAAGAAAGAATTTTGACGGAAAATATTCAGGTAAATTGTGTTCAGTGTACTTTTTGACTGTTCACGACATCGAATGCTTCACTTCAGCAAATATCAAGTTCTTGTGCCGGCACGTCTTTAACTCGCGCTGTAGGACTAGGCTGTGATCACAGCAGCTGTGGGAGGTATAAATAAAAAAATTTTATATAAGCCAAAAATCTGTGATTCAAGAATAGTGATTATTCATTATGCAATATGCTAGCTCTTTTTAAATTCATAATGAACCCCTTTGAAGTTTCGGAATAACGCTTTAGAGACCGGTATTATTTGTGATGCCGTATCAATTTTAAATTTATAATTAATCACTGTGAAGTCTTGAAAATCTGTCCGGTTATGTTTTATCTCTTATTTCTGCATCTTATTAGAAATGGTTATCCTGATTAAAAGTAGTTTGAAAAACGCATTTACCCAGAAGAGATATTTGATGACGAGTTTTCAATTGCATCATTTGTTAGCAAAGTTCATGAAATCGAATTACATCGAACGAAGTGTAGTATTCAATTAAATCTAATTCAATAGAACCAAGTGTAGTTCTCTATCGTTAACAACTTTTTTGGAGACGAACTTTTTTTTCTTTCTTTTATTTTTCCTTCTGCAACGTAAACTATCAAGTTCCTCAATGACCTGTAAAGTTTCAGGAGAAATCACGGCAAACACAGAAGCCCACACTACTTAATATACATATAATTCAAAAGGTTACACTTCATTTTCAGGATTACAGTAAGAAAGTCACACACAATGCCCTCATACCGGCTTTCAAATTTTGGGACGCTAGAAATAAAAATTATTTTCTTTGAAGCTGCTTATTATGACAGTCGAAGCTGGTTAAAGACACTAATTTCTACTTAGATGAACAACAGGGGCTTGAGCCCTCGGAAAAATACCTACCACAGGAAAACTATATATGCCATTCGCAGTCATATTTAAATATTTAAAATTTGCCGACGCAACACCAGCAAAATATATCATGTGTTTTCTCGTTACGAATTGCTAATCAAATTTAGTCCCTGTACTTCACACCGAATTCTTTCGTTTACTTCTCTGGTGTATTTATACAGTTCAAGTGCTTTCTTCATTTTGAATGCTGGTTTAAAATAGTTGAATGTTGGGATCTTTTCCTGATAAGCCCCGCTACTAGTGCAACACATATGTTCACCCACTGGTAACTTTCAGAATGATAATATCAACTTCAAATTACACTCAAATAAAAAAATTGAAACATTCTTTCGTTTGAGAGGAATTTGAAGTCAATAGGTGCATTATTTCGAAAGGTTAGGTAATGAATTTCTTTAGTTCATGTTCAATTTTTACCAAAAATTACACGTCATCCAAGTTTTACGGGTTTTAAGGGTATTTATCGGGCATACATCTCGGACGAACCTTTTTTACGGTTTTTCAAGCAAGAAGTTTTCTGTACTGTCGCAACTTGGTTAAAATACCCAATGACGCCGGTGTGCGCGTATGGATTCCCTTTCGGTTCCTTATCTTCGGGACAGATCCGTTTTCGGGACCATGAAGAAATCGTGTCTCATCATGGTGAAATCGTGCCCCATTATGGTGAAATCTTGTCCTTTCTTAGTGAAATCGAGTCTCATTGGCTCCCATCTCGCGCAAGGCAGCTCCAAGCAGGTGCGTGTACACGCGTCTATTGAGCGCTTCTGCACAAAGATTTAGAAAATGGAAATTACCTCCATTTTAAAAAACATAAATCGATGAATAGCTCTTATTCAAAATGGTCCATGAATGCTGTTGATGCTTCAACGTTCCATCGGGAACGGGGCTGCCCTTTGTAGCACAGCTTTCAGACTTTGGTTTGACATGCAATTAAGTTCTTTTGTTTATAGCGTAAATTTTAAATTTTGTATTCATATTAGCTTTGCAAGTTGACTTTCAGGCACTAAGCAAATTCTCATTTGCGCTTGGTAATGAGTTTTCAAGTTGTCTTTCTAAGTACTGTAGGTCCACGCTTGTGATTTTAATATGTAGTGTAACCTACATACATACATGTTAAGCTTATTACTAGGTGGGTTGATCCTCAGTTCTTAAATTCTATTGATTGATTTGCTTTAGCTTTCATTCGGTGCTCTGAATTTTTATTTGACTTTTTGAGTTATTGAAATTGATTCTATTCCATGTTCTCATTCAAATTAAAATACCGAAAAAAAATGTTGTCAGCCTCACATTTCTAATTAAAATTCATTATTTACTTCTTTATTTTGCAAAGCAGTTTTTGTAAATATCCATTTCCTATTCTACTCAAATCAATTTAAGTTGCTCTAGTTATGTTTATCGATAAAATTATAAATGCCTCATATATACCATTTTTAATTTTATATTTGTAGGTTGAGTTAGAGCATAAGTATGAAGATCCAGAAGCTCCCAAGATTCCCTCTTTTGGTCTCTCAGTCTTTTCAAATGGGAGGTAATTTATTTGTATTTTTAACTCCTTTCTGCAGTGTCTCGTTCAACCTGTTCCATTCTCCTTTGATTTAGTCTCTTGCACTCCACGCTACTAGAGTCAAGCGCAATTTGGTATCAATTTAAGCCCTTACTTCTTCACGTACCTTAATTATCATCTATTACTTAGTAGCTCTGCTTATGCGCCAATTTTCTAGTAATGAATTAAAAATATACAGAGTTTTATACTCCTATACAACTTGTTCTTCACAGATAAGCTAGGAACGAAGATAGAGAGATTTTCACCAATTCGGGAGACAAACGACAACATTGGCAAGTTCAAAAAAATTACTTCTTTCATTTCATTCACTTTCCGTTTGCTTCACAATTCTTCTACGCATGAGTTAGAACACATATAGAACCCGTTAAGTTAGCAGCCGCAGATCATAGGCATAGTGATGATGAGTTAGATGCCTATTTGAACATTTATTTTCCACGGTTTCGACCCTAGTGGCTCTTTTAGGCGGATATTTTCAATCAAACACCTATGGCTCCAATTGCTATGGATCTATTTAAGTTGTAATTTCTTGGTTCGGTTGTAAACCATTTCTATGAGTTAATTTTTCCCAAAAATGGGGGATCAACATGAGATTTTCTTTCGATCTTATTTCATGAATGGGATCAACGAGGTGCGCTCTGTTCGTATTTCATGGTCATGTATTATCGTCATCGACACTTTCTTCTTGCTACTCCAATATTTCATTAAATATCCACAAGAGAGATAAGCAATCCGTAATTTATATCAAATTCATCCAATGATGTAATTTAGAATATGTTCAAGACTTCAAAATTCCAACGTATTAGGTAGCGTGAACGTTATCGTGAGGTAGTTGAACTCTATTACCAACATCAATAACGTCAGCGACAACTTGCAAGTCCATGCTTAACAGGGGTGTAAGACAACCTGAACCACACTTATTTTCATAATTATTTGATCATAGACAGGTGCGTGTGTAGGGATCATGCAATTATAAAACCCATCATATCTAAGACACGTTTAGGATAAAACTAAGAAAATCATCCTAAAAAAATAAACGTTTCGAATCATAATAAATCCATCCTCAGTGTTCTGAAAAACAACAAGTTAAAGAATTGAAAACTATTTCTGAACTCTAGTTTTCGGAATAAACCAACAGATAAAATATCGACATTAAAGAAAGAAAAGGCAATAATAAAACAAAACCTATAGAAAAAATTAACAAACAATAGAAAGTTTGACAGCCGTGTCACATTCATTTATTGACGGATGGTTTTATTTTTAAATGTAGATCGATTCTAAAATACGAACATCAGATAAATTTGGGGTTGAATCCAAACTTTCAAAATTCGTGTTTTTAAAGAGATGGTCGTTATTCAAACAATGCTCTCTTATAGACGAGTTAAATGGCTTAGTCAGATAATTGCCCGAACGAAAGGAGACTCCCCTGTGTTGTGCACACCTCACAAATAATTGGAGCCCAGTGCTACCATGTAAGATCGCTCGAAGCGGTCACACGTATATTGATATACAACTGAGGTGCGCACCATTACATCTGGAATATCCCATCGTTTAAAGTAAGAACCGATTTTCCTTTCGTTTTTGAATTACACGTAATGATTGACTTGCGAAAAAAACTTTTTAACTCTTGACAATGTTTCAAGTTTCATTTTCTCTGCAAGGGTTCCTATAAACAGTAACTGAAAATGTAAGCTCAACTTCAGCGCGGTAAAATCTTTTTGGTAAAAATATTCTTCGTGTAATTATTCAAACAAAATTTTTCTGGCAAATGATTCATTTCTAGATGGAACAATTGGTAAGAAGAAGATATAACAAGCACTCTGCGAATTAATGTTAATATGCCTGAAATTTTATTTTTATTTAAAATCTTGCTAAAAAAGTTCCTTCCCAATCCTGTAAAAGTTGTTTTTCGAAACACTGAAGTCGTTAATTTATTCTCAGCTCTTGTAACTTTCACATCTAAAAATGACAATTCATTATTCATTTCCAGTTCACAAGTGAATTTGGCATTCTTATAACACCGGTTGAAATATTGAAAGAATTGCTCAGACTCTCTGATGTTTTTGAAATGAATAAACGTAACATCATGGAATCTCCGATAAAATACTGATTTAATATTCCATCTAGCTAAGACACGATGATGATTTCTTCGATTTGATTTCCAAGGCTCAAATACGTGAGTCATGAAGCTGCTACTCTCACTAAGCTTTTTTATCCGAAACGATTTTGAAATGAAACGAATAACTACTTCAAAACGACGCCATTTCCCTGCTAATTGCAACTTCCCAAAGCGTTGGACGATTGACCTCTCCAGGGCAGGATTTTAGGCACAAAAGCAACATTCAGATAAATCTGATGTCCGAATTATCAACTTAATTGATTAAGAACTTAAGAGTAGTAACATATATAATGTTATAGGTACTCATTGCAAATGGAGAGGAAGAGTTGAGGTGAGAATAGGTACATATTGAAGCAACAGGAGCTGATATCTTAATTTCAAAGGTTTACCTGCACAGATATCGTCTGCGACAGCTCAAGAAAAGCTAGAAATGTAAATTTAATAACATGTTAGAATTTACGTACCAAACGAAGGCAGCACAAAAACCTTGAACTCTTCCAGGAAACGGCTGCAAGCCCTGTAAACTCTTATTTACAGCTAATTCCCCTTCCACATGCACGAACTTGGGTTATGTCGCTATCCAATACTCTATCGCAGGTTCAACTGATGTCTAAGATTAGTGCTTGGGTGTATGTCTTCCTTCAAATGTAATTTCAAGAATAATAAAATTGATGATATTAAGTTTATTATAGTCTGACTTCTAAACATATGGTTAGGAAGACTTAGCTTTTACTACCTAGATTTTTTGAGAGGAAAGGAACGTAACTTTTTCTATGAGGATTTTCTCGAAAGAGAGGGACATAACTTTTCCATCAAGATTTTTATCGAGATGAGAGGGTGAGATGACTCTTTCTATCAAGATTTTTTCGAGGAGAGGAGGTGAAACTTTTTTCGATTAAAATATTTTTGAGAAGAAATGGAACATAACATTTATCTCCGAACATTTTTTTAGAGGAGAGGGAGACGTTGCACAAACCGTCAAGAAACATTGAGTTTTCAATTCAAACACATCAACCTTTTTCAACACTACATTCACTTACAGAATAATTTTCCCTCTATATATTTGCTTTGTGTTTCATGCAAAACCTCTTTGGTGGATGATTATTTCTGATTAAAAATTTATCAAAGTGTGTTTCTCCAACGTCTTAAATTTTAATTACCATATCATTTGCAATATTAATTAGCTAGCAGAAATAGTCGGAAATAGGTTTATTTTCCTTTTCTTTTATGATTAATTTTATAACACTCTACAAATGAAAAAACAGAACCCATCATGTTCTAATGAAGCGGTCGGGGACTTCTCAAATCACCCAAGCTGAACGTTATCTGCATAATTCACAACACTAAACCCAAAGTCACGTAAACGACTTCGAGACAAATAGCCACACGTTATCGGGAATTCCAGATGTCGACGTCGAGAGGAAAAGCAGAGTGGAGATATAAGTAGTCGCGATGCTGTATCAGACAAAGGTATGCTATCTTACTATGAAACTGCTTGAGTGGCTGCATCTTGCAAAACATACCCGCGTGCAGGTGCAGATTCGTTTGATGAGCACGACATTATCACTCTGAATGAGATTCTGAAACCAATGCTAGCAGGAGTACGCAATGGATATTATACACTTAAATGAAACATGGCAGAGTTAAAAAATATGAGCTACCTACAAACACCACTTCAACACCAGATTGTTGTTATTTGCTTCTATAGCATCAATGTATAAAAGGTGTTAAACGAAATCTCAAATCTTTTCGCATAAATTGAAAAAATATTAACATTGCACACTACTACAACAAAAAATGCTGATTTATCAAAAATGTTTAATTTTTTAGGCTGTTTAAAGACGAAAATTTTTAAGATGGTTTTATTCGATACAAAGTTCAATATACTCTGTAAAATTGACATAATGAATGAATACAAAACTAAAAAATACCTGATACCGAGCTCGACCAGTCTTACGATGGGAAAACTGTTTGAATACGTCTTGCTTAAGTGATAGCACACGTGCTGATTCTGAAAGATAATCTCACAGCATTTCCCCCGACGATAACCTGGAGGTAAAATCTTCAAAAAAAATAGATCTGTTTCTTGAGAGGGCAAAAAACGAAAACAACCGGTGTTTGATTTCCAGTTTCAAAACCTCCGTTTAATTATAATGCTTGTGAAGACTATTTCAACTCAACACACTTCAATTCAATGAATTTGCCAATATCATCCATTTGATTTTGTGACTGAAATAAAGAACTCTCTTGAAACACTGCTAGGTGTAAAATACCTAAATACTTCTACTAGTAGGGTTGTTCAACTCCTGATGAATAGCTCTAACAATTCTTAATCAAAGTAGCGACTGTTCGTCTCAGAGTGGCCTTGTGGAGTGCATCCCCGATAACCTGAATGCAGACCTCAGTACTCCTATGAAAACATTATCTTATAAGCATACGTTGGTCTCCCATCGCTTCTTCTTACTGCTTCTCAATTTATTGCATGATACATGTCTGGGTGTAAAAGTTTGTTACTCAATTCCATCGCACTTACTCGTTCAAGCAAGAAGCATCTTTCCGACACTATCTTGTTGAAATAACATGAAAGGAACTCAAACAGATCGTGCTTCTGAAGTAGAATGCAGACGGCTCGCATCACATACGCTCACAGCCAAAACACGCAAAGTTAAAGCTAATGGTAGGACAGAAATTACCTTAAAGAAAGTTCAAAGGTCCCTGTTAAAAGAGTTTAAAAATTACTTTAAACTAGCCTCATCTAAACGGCGACTGATCGCTGCAATTACAATATGGTTCACGATTTCGGTTGTTGCATACAACAATGACTAATCTAGTATCATGACCATTAGTCGTTTTACTTTATGCTTTACTTATCTTTTTATTTCAGTTTTATAGACGAATTTTTTGTAAGATGGTTGTCCTACACCCTGTTGCAATTATGCGGACCTTCAAAAACGCTAACCCACCAAATACCTCGCTCCTTGCTGGTTTTGGTACTCGTAGGCCCAATGAATAACACTTTACATATCTACTTTGAAATGAGCCTTATTTTTGCAGGATATTAACTACGAGTATGATACCGAAGATCTGCATTCTTACAGCACCACTGCATGCTCGCATTACCCCTTTGGAATTTGGTTTAACTCGAGAAATTTTTTCGGGTTCCTTCGCTGAATTCGATGAGATCTATCGCATTTCTTTCATGCATCCCTGCATGAGTTGATTTGAAATTTTTTATTATTATTTAAGGAGGTCATCTCAGGCCCCTGCCAGACCCCTGTTGGTCCGATGAGTATTTTTCATGTTTTTGTTGAAAAAGAACCCTTAGGTGGTGGACTGTTCGGTCCTAAAATTTTTTGGCACTACGGACACTAGATCCCCCTCCCCCCCAGGGAGGGGGGATTTTAAAGTATTAAAAGTAGGAGACAAAAATCTTGAATTTTCTACCCCATTTTGACCCCATATAAAAAGAAAACAAAATGATAAATGGATTATTTTCTAATGTACTTTTGTTAGAAATGTTCCATGGATTCTAAAACTGTCTTTGGTTTTGTTCTAGCATCAAAACTCAATGAGGAGATACGTTTTGAAAAATCCATAAAAATGTACCAAAAAACTAATTTTTCGTAAAATAATAGGGCCTAAATCGAAACAATGACAGGCGTAAAAAAAGTTTATTTTCGAAAAATACAAATACTGGCCAATTTTCAAAAGAATCGGGCAAAAAAAGTTGAAAAATTCGGATGATACCCTTAAAGAAAAAGAAAAAGAAAGAAAAAAATTTATTTTCCAATAAAGTACAAACATGAAATATTGATACATTGGTTTTTAAAACACCTTAACATTAACATCCTTAACTGATTATAATACATTGGTATCGTAATACCCGTGTAGAAAGTTGAGACAAAAATGATTGACAGAAAAGTACAACAAAAATGAGTTCCTTTCCTTGCCTTATCTGATTTTGAACTAAGAGAACACAATCCTCGCGACGCTCATTTGAAAAACACCTTCATTTGTGCGAACAAGTATTGAGAGAAAAGCAAAAATGCATTCAATCATTTCAATCATTTTTCAATCCCTCAATCATTTATTTTCGACTAGTGACACGAGTTTTTCAATACTCGTGTGTGTGTATCATCTAAGTGTATTAATTTTAAGATATTTAAAAACCAATGATTGTAATATTGTACAATCTCTATTGGAAATAAAGTTTTTTCTTTCTTTCTTTCTTTCTTTCAAATACATTAGCATAGAGACCCTTAATTGCTATTCATACATGGTTATCGTAATACCCATGTTAAGTGTTGAAACAAGTTATTTAGATCCTTAATTGCTATTTATACATGGTTATCGTAATACACATGATAATTGTCGACACAGGATTTAGAGAGAGGCACAAGTTAATAAAAATAAACAAAAGTATGTATAAAAGGATCGTTTGTATTTGGGGTGCGGCGCTGAGTTTCAGTTTCTAAGTTTCAATTCCTGAAATTTTTGCTAGAAAGTAAGAATTTATTTTATTTTACGTTTGCTAAGTCATTCTAATGTTGATCTTCCTTATTCCTGTCGACTAAAATGAGCACCACAACTGTTGGTTCAATGTAGCGGAATGAAGGTTGTTTTTCCAAAATTAGTAGTATTTCATCTGTGGTGCCCGGAAACGGCTTAGTATTTCTCTAATAAATTATCAACTTCGAAATCCAAAAATTCCTTTCGCCCATCCGGCACCACTTCACTCCCTCTTCCGGTGATGCCCCGCATCCGGTCATGCCTCTACATTTGGTTATGCCTCACATTTGTTTACACCCTACATCCGGTGAAAACCCATATCCGGTCCTTCATCTTACTTAAGCTAATAGTACTGGCGCAAAGAGTTCATCGGGGTCAAAGACATGAGAGGTATTTTTTACATTGCTAGCTGTAATATTTTCAACATAGGTGGGACCGTACAAAAGTTAACTATCTAAAATTAGTGTTGTCGTAGTGTAATCACTAAAATAAAAAGGTAAGAAGAGTTTACCACACAAAGCTTACGACAGCAATTTGAGACCAGAATAAGAAGATTAAAATTTAAAGTTATGACATTCGTCGAATCCGAGGCCTTTTACAAATGTTTCAATAAGACCGAAGTAGAGAAAGTAGTTACTAAAATATCCTCACATTTAACATCCTCTTTCTTTGCGGTAATTAATTTGGGTTTGGAACTTCAAACTGAAATGTGAGTCACTAAGAACACAAAATCCCTGTGACACATAGCTGATAATACTCTTGTTAGGGTGTGCGTTATTGGATCACGAGTCCATAATATTTTTACATAGCTGGAACACCAATGCACACACGAACGCAGGAAAGTAAGCCATTGCCAATGAACTACGTCTCATGTTCAGAATGCTTCAATATGAGCGAAAAGTGCTTTCGAATATCTTAAAATTAGGACCATGACTTGATATCGAGTACATGATGATAGTAATATTTATATCGGTTAATTTTGGAACAAATGGTAGGGAGAAAAGTACGAAGAAAGTGCATTCCCTCCATTGTGTTGATTTCAAATACGCGAGGATCGTAATATTTATATCGGTTAAGTTTTGAAACAAGTAATTGGGAGAAAAGTACGTAGAAAGATGCATTCCCTCCGTTGTGTTAGTCTGATTTTAACACTGGATTTTATTTCAAGTGGTCAAGAAAACATCTTGCATGTGATGCGTTTCTTAAAACACTCTAGTTGGTGCACTTCCAAATTGAAAATTAGAGCTTACGAACGTTGGAACTTGTGAAATGAGGGATTAAGGTTGAAAGTAAAACGGGTATATCCAAATTAATTTGCATCCTAGACTGCGAGGTTGATATTAGAGGCAATTTTGCATTGTTTTGTACCAACTAGGAAGCTAAAATACCTGGTACGGATAAAATGAAAGATTTTACAATAACAGAAAAAAAACAATTAAATTTCGTATGCTACTAGCTTTGGCACAGAAAAGTTCACTGGATTCTAAATAGATGAGAAGGATCGATGTGCAATGCCAACCGTAACATTATCAACATTGCTAGGGCAAAACGAGAAAGTCAAAAAACCTAAAATGGTGTGGCCGAAGCATACTAGAAGAGTGTAAGGGACGACACTGTGTCACACAAGATTAACATGAGCATTTTAGGAGGGGAATATGTTCTAAAACATGCAGACACGCACATACATACACATATATCCATACGCATATATACACATATATGCACATACGTGCGCTACATGTGCGCACATACATGTACTTAGTACTCGTGTATTGGCAGTCATATTGCATGTGCATGTTATAAATCTGTCTCGATTGTTGTATAATGTAGCGAGAGAGAAGATAACCAGCAATAAAAGTTCCCGACTTCTTTTCCAGTACCTACTGCAGTTCACACTTATTGTGTTGACGCAAGATAGAGAGCCAATTTAGTTTTGAATTCTCTCAGTGTTTGAGGAGTTTTGATGCTCTGGGGGAGTCTGTTCCACAGTAAGGCGCCTGATACTGACAGAGCTTTCTGCCCGATGTTAGATGAACGGTATTTGATTGAGACATCACGTCTCCTGTTCGGCTTTTGGTTGGTGACGGTAGGGGAGTGGAATTCAACTATTTCAGCACTGCTTTGAGGAAGATATAAAGAGGAAAAAACGTATTGTGCTTTGTGCGCCAGAAACCTTTCCCGAATCGGAGCCCAGCCAAGCTTATTCAGGAGAGGTGTTACGTGGTCATTCTTTTTTAATTTACCGTTGCATACAACCTTTGCTGCAAAATTCATGCATTTTTGTAGGTCTTTCTGAAGTTGTTTCGATATATCTCCCCAAACCAGGCTACAGTAGTCAATACGTGATAAGGCCAAAGATTGAACGGCCAAGAATCTAGATTCTTCGTCAAGCATACTCTTTATACGATTAAAAAACAATAAAGTAACGTGAATTGTGCTGCAGGTTTTATAAACGTGGGATTTGAAGGACATGTTTCTATCGAACCATATACCTAAATTTTTTACTTATTCTGCTGGGTGAATTTTACCATTCCCAACTGTAAGAGTTAGACCTAGATTTCGAATGTTGTTTATTGAATGCTTTGACCCAAAAATAATGAATTGTGTTTTACTCGCGTTTAGCTTGAGACCGTTTTCGTCATACCATGAATTGAGGCTGATCAATAGAGCTTCAGCTTCTTTTTTCGTCTTGGGTATTTCTGCTACAGAGTTTGTCATTCAATTTGGACATCATCTGCGTACATGGAGATTCGTGTGTTAGAAGGCATTGGAGGGAAATCGTTAATGAAAATGGAAAACAATAGCGGGCCCAGAATTGATCCTTGAGGAACACCAAAGCTATTTTGAAGGAATGGGGACAACTTGTTATCTAGGAGGACTGCATGTGATCGATTTGATAGGTAACTTTTAAACCACTGCGTATCCACTCCTAAGTTTAGTATTTTTCGTAGGAGTTGATCATGTTCGACGCTGTCGAATGCTTTAGAGAGATCGAGTAGCAGCAAAAGTGTTACATTTTTTTGATCGATATCGCTGTATATTTTTTCAGTGATGTTAAGCAGGGCGTCTTGAGTGCTAGTGTTCTTCCTATAGGCATATTGATTTCGAAGAAGTAAATTTGACTCGTCCAGGTGAGATGACAGTTGATTCGTTACTACTTTTTCTAATATTTTGGACAGGACAGGTAAAAGGCTAATGGGCCTGTAATTTGACGCTGTATTTATGTCACCAGTTTTATGGAACGGTCTTTTTATGAAGTGCTTCCACTGTTTTGGAAACTTATTAGTTGCTATTGATGTGTTGATAACCAAACGAATCAATGGTGCTGTGACTGGAAAACTGTATTTTATGTATTGGAGGCTGATTCCATCATGTCCGACTGCTTTTGTGTTTTTCAATGAGTATAAAATAGTTTGTAACTCTGGTAAATCGACAAGCCGTGGCTTCCACAGGGCATCAGCCTTTAAAAGTGCAGTAGGGCATGAACTTTCAACTGTCAGTTTCCTCGGACTGGTTTTACTCACTTCCTCGAAGACTTGGGCACCTACTTTTGAAAAGAATGTGTTGAACTCAGTGGCTTTTTCCAAAGAATTTTCAAAATCACTTTTGCGTTCTAAGTTTATATATTGAGCCACCTCACTAATGATCTCCCATGTACGTTTTGGATTATTTTTTGCCATGAATAGTTCTTGGTGGAAGTGAGTTTGTTTTGCTTGCGTGATTTTCTTCCGAAGAATCTTTCCAAGTTCTTTATATCTCTTGTATAAAGTAATGTTTGACCTGTTTTCTTTATACTCTCGCAAGGAAACTTTCTTTATTCTGCTTAGGTCTTTAATTTTGCTGGTAATCCAGAGAGTGCGTTTTGGTTTAGTTTATTTGGTGATATAAGGAGCGCATTCATTGAGAGCTGCAGTGAAGTTCTCGTTGAAGATAGAAACTTGAATGTCCACATCGTCAGATTGCATCATACTCTGAAATTCGGTGAACCTGTTTAGGAGTGTTTCATTAAGTAGTTCCGGTGAATATTGACTTTTTAGGCGGTAAGTCATGAAACGATAGTTTTGTCTTTCCTATGCAATATTAATTTCACATTCTACAGAGTGGTGATCGGCGACAGAGGGTGATATAACTGCATTAAGTATTGCCGTAGGTTTGTTTGTAATTGCCAGATCGAGGAGAGTCTTAGATACTCTTGTAACGCGAGTCGATTTTTTAACCATTTGTGAAAGGTTTAGTTTGTGCAACAGTCTGCTTAGCTGATTTTTTTCATCCGTTAGGTCAATATTAAAATCACCGAATGCAAAGAATGACTTTTTTTAGCTAAAATTTATTTGAAAATTTTCTCTATGAACTCTATTGTTGTTGGTAGAGAAGCTGATGGGTGCCGGTAAAGGCTGCCGGTAATGATGGACTTATGTTTATTTATTTGCACTTTCAACCAAACCATTTCTATGCCCTCGCACACTTCATTTTTTAAAAGTAAAGACGACAGATAAATTTCCTTCACCAAATACAAGATAAAGGGTAAGAGATAAGTAGAGATGGAAGGATTAGGTAGCTCTTTATACAACCATAATTTTTAAATGCTAATACTTCATGTCTCACTATTTTAAGATCGACGCTGAAATTAATATATTTTGTAGCAACGTAACTATGATACCAGTGTATAATCACAGCTTAATTTTTCACGTCTAACGACGTGGAATTCATTCGATTCAAGATGCTGTTGTACTTGGTGCACCATGTCGAAAATTTTCGTCGATATCGCCGACGAGAAGCGATTGCGTACGTCTCTGCATCTTTCTTATCTTCTGCTTTTTGAAGCCATCTTAGGACCACTCAACAGACACTCTTGAGGCTCCAGATTTTCTCTCGAGTGAAGAGGAGATAAATTTTACGTTATCTTTCATATTTGATAAGGTATTGATTGCCGCATCTTAAGCAACATGTTAATGCATAAAATCCTGTGCTGCTGTTGACGAGCAGCAGTCGGTGACAGCACTTCAAGCAAACACCAAGAAGCCTTGACGAATTATTAATAATTTATTAAGGTATCCGACCATTTTGACACTTTCGTATGAGAGCCCCGTGCATTAATATACTTTATTTGATGTTCTAAACTTTTTTCACTTCAAATTATTCTAAGGCAAGTTCAATAAATTATTTAATCCAATTCAAGTTCAAATTAATCCAAGTCAAGTTCAAATTAATAAAAGTCAAGTTCAAATTAATCCAACCTTATATTGATTTAAGAATTGACTTAATCGCTCGTTAATTTGAGCGTTTATTGTGTTAAATATACATCTATTGGACGTGATCAGCAAAAAAGCGTTTTTCCTTTCAGCAAGGAATACATGAAATATCTGCAGTATAAAACCAAGCTGTCGTAAAATGTGGTAAGTATCCAGCATAAGGAGGCAAAGTGTGATACAGATCTTTGAGCGGAGTAACGGATAGAAGTCAATTATAAAAATTTGGTATTATACTACATAATAAAGTTGTTTTGCAATTCTTAATTAATGGCAGTATGCATCCATTCAAATCTTATGTATGTGATAAAGTCAAATTTCCCGTATGTAAACCTCTATATGAGTGCAAATAAATCCTCAACACTACTATGTGTATGTGCAACATAAAATTGCCTTTGTACATAAATATTTGAATGGATGCATACTGTCATTAATTAAGAATTGTAAAACAACTTTAATTAATGTGCAGCATAGTTCAAAGTTTTCATAATTGACTTCTATCTGTTACTCCGCTCAGAGATCTGTATCGCACTCTGCCTCTTGATGCTGGATACTTACCTCATTTTACGACAGCTTGTTTTCATACTGCAGATGTTTTAGGTATTCCTTGCTGAAAGGGAAAACGCTTTTTTGCTCATCACGTCCAATAGATGTATATTTAACACAAAAAATGCTCAAATTAACGAGCGATTAAGTCAATTCTTAACTAAATATATTTCCAATAGGGAGATTCTTCGAGAATCTTATTCGTAGAATAAAAAGAAGAACCAGAGTATAAACGAACATTACATTTATTGCAAACGTTTCGGAATTAAAATTCCATCATCAGTGCTGGAACAGGAGAGAAAAAAAAATAAATTGTCTATTCTAAACACAAAAGTCATATTATTCCACATAATTCTCTAAATGACTAAAAAACCTAATTTGCTAATTCATACTCAATAGCATACTCCTAATTCACACAAAAACACATGTACACGCTAATTCAGAAACAACAACGAAACACACTATGCATTCACACACACACACACTCCGCTCCGCTTTATAAGTGTGACTGCTGCATGCAGTCTTACGTTGGTAGTACCAAACTCCAACAATTCATCAGACATAGCCAACATGCAGGAATATCTCATAGAACCGGTCGTGCACTAACCACTCCACCCCAATCAGCAATTAGGGATCACTGTGAAAATTCGAACCATTCATTCAAAACTATTAATTTTTCAACTTTATGCCGAGCTAATAGTGAGCATGACCTAAGAATTCTAGAGTCCCTTTTCATATTCACTCATAAACCTAACCTCAACAAAGACATTAGTGCCGTAAAGTTATCAATTGCCCCCACCTACTGACGTAATTCTGCATGTATGTGTGTGTGTGTGTGTGTGTGTGAATGCATAGTGTGTTTCGTTGTTGTTTCTGAATTAGCGTGTACATGTGTTTTTGTGTGAATTAGGAGTATGCTATTGTTTGAGTATGAATGAGCAAATTAGGTTTTTTAGTCATTTAGAGAATTATGTGGAATAATATGACTTTTGTGTTTAGAATAGACAATTTATTTTTTTTCTCTCTCCTGTTCCAGCACTGATGATGGAATTTTAATTCCGAAACGTTTGCAATAAATGTAATGTTCGTTTGTACTCTGGTTCTTCTTTTTAACTAAATATAGGGTTGGTTAATTTGAACTTGACTTGGACTAATTTGAACTTGACTTGGATTAATTTGAACTTGATCTGGATTAATATGATCTGGAGTTAGATTAAATTGAACTTGAATTAGATTAATTTGAAGTGAAAAAGGCGTAGTATCATCCCAGGGTGCGCTGTCTGTGAGGTAGCTGATGAAAATATCGTCTAAGCTAAGAACGCTATGGGCCTCAACGAATTCGTTTTCTTTATTATTCCTTAACAAATTAACTGCAATGGACCAAACTGAACTTCAATATTCAACTTAAATTTCAATCCGATTATTCAAAGAAATTTTTAAATTGCAAAAATTAACTGGGTCGTGCTTTCATTTAGTTTTGATTAAAGCATTCATGAAAATTGAGTGTGTGACTACTGGTAAGTCTACAGCATTTTGAAGATCCCCTCCATGACCACCGTCAGCTCACATCGCGGTCAGAGTGTCAAGGGATTAAGGATAGGCAATGTGTTTGAGTTAGTTCGGTTTATCCATCTTATGTTTATCCATCGGTGCCCTCAGGGGAGACCCTGTTAACTTACCTCAGATATGTATAGATAGGCCCGTGAGACTTCCATATTTCACTCCAACTTGGCTATTTTCAGTTTGCATATTTTCTTTCCCATTTCTACTTTGTATTTCCTGCGTTTTCTTTCCTAACTCACAGTTCTTAAGTACATAGTATCCCAGGTGGTAGCACATTTTGTGTATAAATTTCCCGTTTTATTAGCATGTTTTAAATGGTTACTCTCTTCCCTCTAAGAAAAGATCTTTGCAAAAGAAGCGGAGCTTTAAACTAATAACTTCACCCACATCATCGCTAGCTAAAATGAAACCTATTCTTTGGTGCATGCGTGCAGCAGTTGTAATACATAAGTATTCATTCACACACAAATAACCCGATGAAACATTGGACTTGAGTCAATTGTTATTTCCTGTGCTCAAACTATAAAAAATAAGCATTTAATGATATCCGTCATAACGTTTCTATGAAGTTTGCTTATTAGTATAGCTTTAGCACGTTTTGCAATGAAAATATTCCCATAAAATTGGAGAGAAAATTTTTGAATATACATAATAGTAATAAATTTTTGACACAGAACTTTTGTGTATTAAAAGTACTACATGCAATACCCCAGCGCTTTATGCAAGGTTATGTGACATCAGGCAGGGCAAAGATAGATCACTATGCAACCATTCAAAGTAAATTAATAAAAGCCTAGGGGCTAATGAGTAACTCGCATCTGCTAAGCAGCCAATACTAATCGAAGATTGAAAAATAAATAAATTCTTGAATAAAATTTAAGTGTGGATAAATATGTACGGGTGCGAGCATATGTGTCCAATTTTAGCTCGGAAGCGCCCCAGACAATTCTTGAACTATTGAAATTATCGTCCATACATAAATTGATTTGTAGTAAATTAATTTATTTATGAACTGTGATGAGAAATATTAATTCCCCATTTACATTGTTCCACAACGCGATAACTCCAGAATAACCTAATCATTGAGGTGACATCTCTCTTTTTATGAGAATTCACAATGCCATTGGAAGGTCAAGCACTCACAATCATCAGGCAAAATGAAATGACTAAGAATTTTGAGCTGGACGAAGCAGCGCTCGCGAGCGTCCTCCTCCGTGCTGACGTGAGGGACAAGCCCGTCTGTGTGGTGGCGGTCGCAGGCGCCTTCAGGAAGGGCAAGAGCTTCCTGCTCAACTACTTCCTGCGCTACTGCGCCAGCCAAGTGAGTTGTGTTGGGCACATGGAGGCATCACAGTCCACTTCCTGACAGTACATCAATTCATTTCCCTTGAATTATCTTAAAAGAAAATTTTTGAAGTAGCATTCCTAAGAAAGTGTTCATTCCTCTCATACCCTTCATGCCAATGTACTCTTTATTTTGAGGTTCTCTATTTAACTTTTTACCAAGGAATCTATGATTACAGCCGTCGAAGTAAGCTTTTTTGATAAAACGGCGACTTAATTATACTGAGCTAAAGGAGGGAATTAAATTTAAATTTAGATGTCAGCCTTGAGTGCATTCACAGTGACCAAGAGAACTTAATAAAAAATTAACTTTAAAGAGGTGAGAATTCTGAAAGCGTATTAGAGGATAATAAATAACGTACAGGAACCTTTTCCAAAACAGGAAAAACACATCAACATGAAACTAAACAATTTAATTGAATTGGATTCATAAACCCTTTGAAATGATTGAATTTCTTCAGTTGAGTAATGCAAATATTGTAGGTTTGAATATACATGCGTCGAGGGCGGAAAATTTTGGATGTTAGCTTTCTTGGTAGGCATTCCTATCTAAACTAATGATATGAATTTTAGATGGTTTTGGTCAATCTAACCAATTTTTTCAGCGTTTGACTAAATGGCTTGATAGTTTGTGTTCTAAATCCTTCACCACGAAGCTCGAAATAATGTCTTTCGGCAGTGAAATGTCAGTATATGGAGCTCATTCCATGAAAGTTTTTTTCACTCTCTCGCAATCAAGCATCAGGAATTTTATTGCAATCTTCCAACCATTCATGATGAATCTTGTGAGGTTGCGAACAAGGCATTGTCGCTCTAAATATTAAGCAGATATTTTTAACCTAACTCAATACACTTTCAAGTTTGTTTATGAAAAACAACTGTTCAAATGTATTTAATTTGCTAGATTTTGAAAGAAAAAATTTGGCTACTTAAAATTAAATTAGCTTGAATTAAAATATATATCTGATCAATTTGGTTTGGGAAATAATCATCATTCCTTTCGTCCGTATTGATGAATGGTTGTGATACAATCTTTTAATTTCAATATATTCATCAGTTGCCGTAGAGAATTACTCGATAACCATTGTGATTCACCGAAAATTGCCGTGAATGTAAATAATTTGAGGCAACATGCCGGTATTGTGGGTTAATTATAGAAATAGTCAATGCACTCAATCATTTGAAGGTCCATTGCATGACAGTAGAGAAATTACGTTAAATTACCGTTGAGAGGTCAAAAGTCAACTGGTAAGGGATTCTCGCTAGAGAACATGCTCTCGTTATGCCACACGACGGATGAGCAGGATCGCCAGCTAACTCATTTTAGTGGTCCCGAAAACGAAGGAAAGGTTGCGACATTATTTTGCCCAAAATATCCGTAATACTTTAGCAGAGCTTTTACCCAATATTCACTTCTTTTGGCACTTTGGGATAACATTTACGGAAGAAAATATGCAAAAAAAATAGTTTCTCTCTACTTTTTCCTTTTGGAGTTTTCAAGAAAATGTTTCCATTTAGTTAACGAAAGAAATAATTGCCCAATACGTTTTAGGCCAGTAAAATAGGTCACGAGGTTATTCATTCCCTAATGCTTTTTACGGCTGAGCATAGCATTTGAAATTGTATTTTGATATCGTGAAGGTCCTATTTGTAGCATCTAGTGTTGCTTTCATCTCTCACATGGAAACCTAGTACATGACTTCACTGTTATTCGTGTTGCTCTTCCAGCGACCGTATGTTTTATTCAAATTCTTCCGTTAACGAAAATATTTCCGTTCAAAATGAAGTATGATTTGAAGCATGATTTCACTGATGATGAAGGGTAATGAATGTCAATGACCTTCACTGTCTCACATATTTACTGCTTTCTCAACAGAGGGAAGAAAATTGGACGGGAAGCCCTTCCGATCCCCTAAAAGGCTTCAGTTGGCGCAAAAGCTCTCAACGAGAGACGACAGGAATACTCGTTTGGAGTGAACCTTTCTTCGTCAAAATCAAGAGTGGAGAAGAGGTGGGTTGTTATAACAGATGAGAAAAGCAGTTTACCAAAGTAACATTATGTGTGGACTGGCGTTGAATGATGAGTGTGTTATTTGTACGTATTGTAGAAGTGTGAAAATCCTATTGCTGTATTCAATGCTACAACTTGGAGTTTCCTTAAAGGATTTCAAATCGAATTTAAATTTTACTACTTGAGTTTTAACAGTATCAGTACCACTAGGTGATCAAAAATGAGTGACAATTTTGAATAGTACAAAATCTGGTAAACTAAGCAAAAAATTACAATAACCAATGTTTTTTCAGCTCTCCACAAAGAGAGGTTTCATTATTCCGTTGATATGATAGCGGATGCAAGGAATATGTTGCTGTCTTTGTGTCATGTAATACAGCTCGACTTCGAAAATGGCTGCCCCAGCACACCAGAAGTTCAGCTTCAGGAAAGATTCTCCCTTCTTTGCTGAAGAATCCAAGTTCATCATTCTGAAGTATGGAGAAGTCAAGTACAAGCAGCAGTGAGAAGGTATTTTGGAACAAAGTTCTACCCGAAAAATCCTCTTTATATTCCAAACCAAATGGCATTTCACCGAGTCATTGACAGGTTTCTCGTGGCATTTCCGATGACTCGTTGTTGGCTTGGAACCTTACGAGGTTTTTTGGATTGAATTTTGTTTCAAAAACTCTCTTCACTGCGGCGGTATACTTGACTTCTCCATACTTCAGAATGGATAAATAATCGGGTAAATACTTTGGATAAATTCCAATGTTTTGATTTATAATTAGAAACAAAGTATTTACGCAATTCACTTCCATCTCAGATGCATTCATAGTGAAAAGGATATGAATGTTTTACAGTTTTTCAATGAAAATCCTAGCTTAATAATTGAAAGCTTATTGCGAGTATTCTTTACGTATAAATTGTTTATGATCGCGTTCTCTGAATTTTTTTCGCATAAGTTTAAACTATGGGATGTTGATGAACCAGTTTAGGTTAAGTTTTGTTTGTTCAGGTTAAGTTTCGTTACGTTTGGTTAGGTTAGGTGAGGTTAGGTTATGTTTGGTTAGACTGGGTTGTTTAGGTTAGATAGGTTATATTAGGCTAGTTATTGATCGTTCTGTCTAACTTCATGTATATTCATGTAACTCTGCTCAGTTATGTAGAGCAGATAACATGAAAAATGTGTGTAAAACCATGTATACATTTTTGTTCATAATTATGTTCACATACACTTGTGAAATCGTAGTTAAAGTGGACGTTAGATGTAACTAATTTTTCTCGGTTCAATTAATGTTTTTGACTGATAGTTATGAACAACGCATTGATAAAGTTGATTTACATTTGATTTACACTCTTTTATGTCTCAATAATGACAATGATAATGATCTTCAATAGCTATTTCAAGAATAATTTGTAGCAATAAAAATGGGAGCGTATGAAGAAAATTATCTACTTGTGCAGATCTCATGGTTGTGTTATCCGGACTTCTCGATCCAAATTTCAAACATGTCGGTGTTTATCATTCGGTTTAAGATAAATCAGCTTTAGATAGTGTGAGTTACGTCTAGCAAGGTTAGAGCGTGTTATACTGTTCATATTTTTCTCATTCCCATTACGTCCACTTCAACCTATTTTTACCTCCATTTGAAGATAGTGGTGACGATGAGAATGTACGACTTATCAATATTTACCACGTAAAAATTATTCACTATTCGACCATTACTAAATGAAGGAAAACGAAGTACTTGATATAATCAGAATTCACAGTAAATCGCAATATTGAACTGTTGCAATCACCTCACGGGAGCAGAAGCTATTTCAATTACGAGTATTTCGACCTCGAGCTCTAACCGCCGAATTATGAGAGACAATGACAGAAAATTGGACCTAGATAAAGTAAGTATGTCGTAGAAATTGCCAGACATACAATATTAAGATCGCTTTTTGACTAGACAAGTAAAAAAATACTCATTTCCTAACATATCACATTAAAAACGAGTCAGAGGAGAGTAGGGAAGAAGCTTCTTAAATGTTCTTCAACTAAAGTTCATAATGCATTTTTTGTAAATGGGGGGAATATTGTCCATATTGTTATTGCTGTATGCTTATTCCAGTCGTGTATACCAATTTTATGACCATTTCAATGTTATTTAATTTATTTTTTGCTTTAATTACTCGATGGCTTAAAGAAGTTAATGAAAAATATTTTTAAACGTGTTTGGGCATCTGAGAGGAAATTGTGTTAGGTAAATAATTTATTACTTTTCTAAAATGCTCGAATCCTATAAACTTCTAAGTCATAATAAAGACCCGCATTGCAGTCCAACCATTGGCTTTGAGCATAATATAATGTGCGTAAATTAATGCTAAATTCAGGAGGGACAGCAAAATTATCATAGACCTTCACTTAGAATTCATTCTTGGAGCATGATTGTGTAGAGAGCTCAGTTACTGTATAGTGTTTGATGCAGGCAGCTGGTACACAGGAATGCTGTTCTGGCTACGTTCGCTAGAGAAGTGCCCTATCATACAAAACAAGCAATAATTAAGGAACATAAACATACTTCTTACTCTGCAATCGTTGAGAAAGTATACTTTGTTTTTGAATCAGAATTTTCAGCATAAAGCTTAGAGTTGTATAGTACTGTAGATTCAAATTGCTATGGGTAGCTTTGGTCTGACATTTCCACGTTGTTATGTGAATATTATGCTTATTCTATTTCACATATATGAAGTAATACTGTCATGTATTATTTTCTACCCAAAATACTAATTTCAGATCGCAATCCTCCTCATGGACACTCAAGGCACCTTTGATACCGAGTCATCATTGGAGGTACGTACTGACTTGGTTACAAACTACACGAAACAAAGAATGTTTTACAGTGCAGGTCCAGTACCAACTCTAAAGCGGAATGATATCACATTTGGAATAATTCAAAGGAGATATAGGGATGAAGCTTCTATATCTTTTTTATATTTGTATAGAGAGACATTTATTGTCCATGAGGGGAATAAAATCCCCGCCGTTATCCCTTTGTGTATCTACCAATTGTGTCCAACTTATTTTACAATTTTACCTGCAATTTATAGCAACTCACAATAATTTATGGTTGTGATAACCAAATACGTAGGACAGGACACAAGATGTGCTGGCATTAAAATCGAGGCATAGCATTTCACTATCTTCATGTTCAATGGAGATGCTACTCAATGTTACTACCACTGCATGCAAATACTTGAAAGAATAATTTTACGTTCAGATTTTGCGAAAAGTACTTTTCGCACTTTTAAATCAAACCAAGGTTTGATAATGATCCTTGGACATAATTCTATATAGCTCAGAAAAAAAAAACTAAGCAAAAATTTGACCTTACTTCTCATTGTTTCGATTTCTTTTTTTTATTGGAGTAGCGTTCATGCATTAGACTTCAGTAATACAGTTGAGTTCCTGACAACCGAATAACTGATAACAAGACATGCAATGAATATTATTAGCATTGTTAACCATGCTTTCCAGGAGGTAATGAGCGATGATACAGGTGAAAAATAACAATTAGCGATACATTAATTACAGCAAAATGTAGCTCTTATTTATAACAATAGTAGAAACATTAACTTAACATGTGTTATTCCATGGTTTAGTCTAGCCAAGAACGTGATGTTTCGTTTTTCAATGAGAACTTGCAATTTTTGCAAAGGTTCCCATGTTTGTAATGTTCATACAGACTTTTCCTGTAATAAAGTAATTTACGATTCAATAAATCTTTGATTTTCCAAACGATTCAATAAATCTTTCATTTTCCAATCACGCGGACGACTTGACAACCGGAATAACTTGACATCCGGACATGTATGAGTCCGGTTGTCAGGGACTCACTGAATTTTAAAAATGTTTTCTATTCCATTGGCATAACTGTAAGTATGCTCTATTACTCAGTGATGACAGATTCCGTTGCCCAGGAGTCAACGGTGGTGTTTGCGCTGACTGTGCTCGTGTCGTCTGTGGTGGTGTACAACCTCAAGGACCAAATTCAGGAGAACGACCTGATGGATCTCTCAACTTTCACCCAATACGGCCTGCTTGCGCGTGAAAAAAAATATGGGGCAACGGGTTTCCAGGTATGTAGATTCTTTTCTCATTTTGAATTTTGACATTTTTATTCTACATCGTAATGAAAAGCAAGAAAATTTATTTCCGAGTGAGTTAATGCCGTCTAAAATCGATGCAATTGGACATTACGAGCACACACGAAGTGTGTTTTCGGTGAATCTTCATGAATGAACCTTCGTACATTTTTAGAAGGTAAGCTCAGTTTCATTAACTCCGCACCTCTCTATCTAGTGATCTAGGGAATGTGGAGCATATTTCAGAGCGAGTAAATGACGAAATACTATCTAGATCATTGTGAACTGAATTGACATTACTTGTTCCAATAGAAAATTTGATTCCCTCTCACGTTCAATAATATTTTCAGAATATTTTAAAACAAATTTGTGCTTATGAATACGAAAAATAATACAAAGAAGGTAATATTAGTATAACCTGAAGTTAAATTTGATGAACACGAAAACAAACGTAAATTTGAATATTATACTCGCAAATTTTATAATTTCAACTTTTATTTTGAAGGACTGGAATTAGAGAACAGACAAGCCCATAGCATGGAGAAATGTAGAAGTACTCAGAGCTCCTACAGTTTTTAAATGACCATTTAACTAATTTGCAAACATCAAGAACACACTAAAAGCTACTCCTGATCATGTACGCACAGGCACGTTCAAATACACAGACACAAAATTACGTAAGATCATTCTTACTAATTTCTTTGGGCGAAAAGTTAATGAAAGATTTCTATCGTTTTTCTTTGAATCCTTTTATTTTCATTTGAACGTTAATTTGTGAGCGAACTAAGAAAAGAACTCGGAAATTGGAACATATAGTTCGCTGTTTTCTATGCAAAGGGCTGAAAAATTATTGGTTTCAAAAAGATGGTTGAAGTACTTACAAATAACCCCAAATACTGATTGGGATCGAAGAAGAGTCGAAAGCGCGATCGTTTCTGTGAGAAATTCTCGCAAATCGGTAGCGTTTTATGAACCCGAGTTTAGTACACCCAACGGAGAACTGCATGCAGTAGTCACTTTCAGGGAAAAATACACTCTCTTTTCTCAGGCAATACTTCAACCGTTTTCTCAATCGAAAAACTTACGCTCTCATGACTCAACGTCAGCGTTTTTGCACTTGTTTCATTATTATCACAACCATCGTCGTTTTACTGGCACTGGCATCAGGTTGTGACCGTCATCACAGTGGGGAAAAAACATGAACTTTGAAGAAGTGTTTTGGCTAGAAATGAAGTACAATATGTTGAGCTATTTTCGAAAGAGGACCATCGGGTCCTTAGGGATGTTTAGGATTAAATTATGTCTCTGAATCATTTTGATGTTTACCGATGTAGAAGCCCATGAACGATCAATAACATTTCTATTTTCAATCCTTTATTCAAAAACACAGAACATGAAATTACTGTGTTCAAAAGCACAACGTTTAATACATTTCTCAGGCAACTACAAAAAAGGCAGTTTTTATCTACCAGTTTGATCGTAATCAATGATAAATTTTCGAGACTCATTGTTAGGAGATGGTATCCGGATACAACAAACTGTCCGGTTTAAAGTTTCACAAGTAGTAGGTTTATCTTACTTACGACGAAGTAATGGGATTTTCATGATGTTATACAAAATTCCCATTAGTAAATGAAATACAATGCTTTTTGGAATGGTAAATCCGATTTTAATTATATCACGAAAAATGACATATTTTTCTCAAAATGCTTTTCTCATTAAACGGCTCACACGATTCTTTTATTTTTCTACACAGTCTCCGTTTTTTGTTTGTACATTTGTCATAACAATTTACCAGCTTTTTACGTCGGCCACCTGGTCGGCCTGATAATGATTCATCATGGTCATTTTCCCTTCATTTCTTGAAAGCTCTCGCTCACTTCGCTGTCACTCACCGCTTTAAGGCCATAAATTTCTCTCCTGTGTAGTTGAATTTCCGCTGCTGAAATGCTCCTTGCTGTCAAAAACTGGATCACTGCACTGATAAAAATTTCGACGCACCTGTGTGCGTTAAACGGTTATTTAGAGAAATCTTGGCATGCATCGGTGTTCCTCCTTGAGCACATGTTCAAGCGTTTGAGAGAAGTAAATAGAATATTCAGGTTCCTAGCGACCAAAGAATTCCTGTTAAAAACTGAACTGTGCTTTGTATTTCGTGACTAGAGCATAATAATATTTTGATAAACCAATTCAGATTTTGGCTATTTTTTCTTCAAATTTGTAGAAAATGTCTGCGTGTAATAAGGAATCAGTCTGAGAAAGTGTAGCACATTTGTGTGATGATGTTGACTAACGTTAAGTGTGTCATGATTGGCAGACTTATGTGTGTCGTAAAAGCCCATGACACACAATGTTACAATACCTAAAATTATGATGTATATTTATGACAAACTGTTGTGTGACGGTTTTATTACAACTTGACTCACAAAGGAGTGTTGGCTTTGTGTTAATATTTTTATCAGTGTGACCGTATTTCACAGTTGACGGGCTGTTCAAATGCTTCAAGCAGTTTAAACTGATTCTGTAAACTCCGCAATACCTCGATATCACCGCAAATGGCCTCGTTTGACGAGCAAAGCATGACGGGAGTCGGTGCGCAAACGCGTTCCTATGTTCACTCGAAATTCGATCAGATACGCTTGTTCAAACTTTACTTTCCGAATAACCTTTTTTTCGCTCCCAGATCAGTGAATGATGACCCATGATTACAGTTGGAATCCGTTAAGAATTTGATTCATTAACACGACCATCATAGATGAATATCTTGCTGTTTGGTTATATTTCCATACAAACTTTTTTCTTCCAAAGACTATCATTGTTTGCACTGAATATTTATTGCTTTCTGACTTCAGAACGATAGAAAATGAACGTATAAGGGAAGCATTTCTGCTTTAATTTTTCTATAGACGTGATTCAATTAAAGAAAGATTATTCTTACCGAGGTATAACTCTTATTGATAATAAAAATAAGGGGGATGAGCCCAATGATACTTCGTCAATTTGTTTGTAATTTAGCCTATAAACGAAGATGAAAAACATTTTAGGGGATTTTTGAAAACATGTTCAATGATACTGAATTTTGTTGTAGTTTGTATAGTTTACATTACACGGGTAATGCTTCAAGTGATCCATCAATAGCGTCTAGCAATGGTGTATTGATGTATAGAGTAGATTCCCAGTCAAAATTATGCGTGAACCAAATACCTATTCATATATCTGATAAATCATTCACAAACTTTGCCAACATTCAAATCTCTGTAAAGACAATGATCTCGTGTAAATAATCATTGCGCATGTATCATCGAATGCTATTTGATCACGCTATTTTCCAACGTATCGTAACGAACATGCTGCGACAATGACGCTAAATATTTTACACTCGTTACAAAATTCCGCGTTTAGTTCTAAATCACAGTTACTTTTTTAGGTTTGGCAAGCTTAGTCGTATATGAAGCTGTTGATCGATTACGCATATCAAACTCTTCATGCAGAATTGTTTTGATGCAAAACTTCCTGTACGTTATCCCAAAATTATGTAAGATCATGTTTAAAAAGTTCGTTCATTTGAACAAGTTTCACTCAACGTTAGAAAGTACAACCTTGCACATATGCGCTTGTAATAACGTGTGTTGAATTTGTGTTGAAAGTTGAATTTCATCCAGCATGTATTATTTTTCAGAAAATTTTATTTCTGATACGGGACTGGATTAACACAGAAGATTTTGCTTACGGGGCTCAGGGAGGTCTGCAGTACTTGGAAACTATCCTGAAGGTGAGGAAGGCTTAAGTTTTTGTTTAACATTCGCAAATCATACATACAGTACATAGGGTGGAGAGCATTAATGGTCCCCTAATGTTGCTACAACGTTGGTTGATAGAAAGTTGTTAAACAGGAATTAAGGTCGTTTGATTCTAACTTCTGTTCACGTCGAAAAATTTGCCATCTGCATCATAACGATCACTTACAGTAATAAAGTATTTGATACTACCCTATATTCTCGCCATTTTGTCATGAAGTTGCTCTCATTGTCTAAATGTTTGCCACCAATATAATATACGTTATGACCATTGGATTAGATTGTTAATATTTCATTTAGTAATTTAATTTTAATATTTGAGAAATTTCATAATCCTAATTTCGAAATTTGATGTCTTTCATAAACGGCACATGTTGGTAATACCCCAAATGAGTACCTCTACCTTCGCGTTCATGATCACATCTCAAGTTCTTGTAAAAAATAGGGCTTCAAAATAGCAGCAACAAAACGGTTTCCTCTGTCTACTTTAACACGGTTTACTGCGCTGAAAATTTTTATTAGGTATTAAATAAATTATTTGAAATATATATAACTCCTAAATATATGAAAATTATTTTTAAAAAATTTTAAATAATTATTTTAACCATTTTTAATTACTGAAGCCCTATTTTTTAAATTACTTTGAAGATTTATTTTAAATAAATTATTTGCAAATATTTTGAAATGCCAATACGTTTAATCTCATGCGTGATATTTTCCAAGAATCGCCTAAGTGCACGGCCAAAATTTAGTAATTGTATATCCAAAACAAAACGGCAGAAAGCGATGCGGAAGAGAAAACATCGAATAAGCCACCGCTGCACCCATAATCTAACGTTTGCTAAAACAGGCGTTTGCCGAAACACGACGCAACCCTTGGTTTCAAATCAAACTATTTGTGATCTGGTTGAATTTTTAGAGCCCGAGACCATTTGTAACAAACTAATGTCAGTTCAATATGGCATAATTTTCAACCTAACATTTTCAAATGAAATCCTAAATTTGCTAAAATATTTTAATATATATGAACATACCAATAAATACTGATACATATATTGCCATTTTCAATCAATAGAGGTAAACAAAATTAAGTAAACTCTGTATTCAAAGAAACAAATCAGAATAAAATCCTCCTATCAATTGCATTTTTAATACATTTTTGGAATGGTAAAGAAACTTCATGGACACCCTGTTGATTATTGTAAAGCTAATAAATCGATGTGAGCTAGAAATAAGCCATTTAATCATGAATTTCCAGGTTAAAGATGAGCTCAACATTTATGTTAACTCGAGTAAAATGTAGCGTCTCATTCAAATTTGCATAGGGACGCTGACTAAATTATTGATGCCTCGTTCTGATTAACACTACGCGAAGGTTTTTCCTTCGGGAGAGTAAATAGAAAAATTTTGATGAGCAGCTATGGACGTCTATTGCAAAAACAGATGTGGAATGCAAGTTGGAAAAAACTACAAAATCGTTCATGACTTAAGAATATCAATCATACACTTATCCTACGTTATTCTTATTACTCTATGAAGGCAGATAAGCTTTAAATTATCAAATAGGTTACCAATGTATTCATCAGTGTTGATTTGAATTGCTGAATCGTTATTTCATAGGGGAAGCGACCAGAGAACATGTTGAACAATAAGTGACCAACTCTTAGTTGAAAAAATGGAAGCGAACCTAACGCTTACATTGCGCCTCTTGCTGCTTGGGAATTTTGCTAGCGTTGTCTTTTTGAGTCCCAGAAAATGTTCCACTGTATAGCAGCATATTATAGGAAGGATGTTACTTCTATGACCAGATAAAACCAAACCAGAAACAAGCACATCAGGATCTCAGGCACAACCTCAGAAAGTGTTTCTCGGACATCGGCTGCTACCTCATGCCTCGTCCTGGAGACGCAGCTGTCACGGACAAAAAATTTGACGGAAGTCATTCGGGTAAGGAGCGTTCAGTGCATTTTGTGAATATTTACGACGCAGAGTGATTCGCTGCAGCAAATATCGCGTTCTTATGCCGACGCGTCCCCACTCATGCTGGACAAGACAGCGACCGCAGAATCTTTGGGATTTTTAATGAAAAGCTCCCGTGAGACCCTGAGTTCTGTGATTCGGGTATCGTCATTATTCGGGATAAAATATGTTGGCTCGTTTTCTATTTACACATAATTAAACACTCTGAACTTTGGAAAAGTTCTACGGTATGTTAACCTTTTTTCCTTTACTAATGCACTTTATCTGAATTGGTTATCTTGATTTGAAATGGTTTGAAAAAACTTACTTGCTCCAGACAAGATATTTCATGACGGATATTCAAGATTGTATCATTTATTTGCTAAATACATTCATGAAATCGAATCCAGTATAAAAAATATTATTACTAAATTGTCCTTTACTGCAACACAAATTATCTAGTTCCTCAACCATTTGCAAAGTTTAACGAGGAATCACGGCAAACGCAAAGCGCACGTACTTTTTATGTCCATCGAAAGGTTATACTTCTTATTCAGTATGGTAATAAAAACGTTATTCAGAATTAGGTCATGTATGGATTGACATTTGAGGACACTACTTTCAAAAAAAAATTCCTTTGAAACTACTTATTATGACAGTCGATGCAGGTTAATGACACGAATTTCTACTTAGATGAACTACAGATGTTTGAGCCCTCGGAAAAATACGTACAGGAGAAAAACTGTGCTATTTGCTATCATGTATAAATATTTAAAATATGCAGCGACAGCAACAGTAAAATGAATTTTGTGTTTTCTCGTTGTAAGTTGCTAATCAAAATCATTCCCTGTGCCACACACTGAGTTTTTTCGATTACATCTCTCGCGTACGTATATGTACATATTGTTCAAGTGCCTTCTTAATTTTTAAAGCTACTTTGGAAGAGTAAAATGTCGCAGATTTTTCAGACGCAACAGTCTCGAATATGCAACCTCGAATTTGGAAATTCAGGCTGAAACGTTCCATGGACATAACAAAATCAATAGTTTTTTTTTTTCTTATTGCATTCATTTGAAATAAGTTTAAAGTAACGTTATTTTACAACTTTTTTTTGGTTCTAGTCCAATTTTTATGACAAATCACATACCATCAAAGTTGTATGGGTTTTATTGGGCACACATCACAGACAGAAGTTTGTTACGGCTATGCAAGCGAGAAGTTTTCTGTATTGTCGCAGCATGGTCACAGATACAAAACACGCAAATGTGCATGCATGGATTCCCTTTCTGTTCAGTATTTTCGGGATAGATCCCTTTTTGCGACTATGAAGAAATTGTGTCTCGTTGTGATAGAATCGTCTCTCATTATGGCAAATCGTGTTTCATTATAGCGAAACCTTGTCCCTTTCTGGTGAAATCGAGTCTCATTGCCCCCATCTCACGTAAAGAGACTCCATGCAGGTTCGTGATGTATATCATACATGTTCCTGCTGATATACAGAAGTGTGCTGAGCGCTAGTGGACTATTGGGATTATCTCTTAATATAATGGGTGCCTAACAAATCAACAAGAGTAAAGCCAGGCTTCTGGAAACTCGTGGAGAAAGGCGACTACAGTTTCTCAAAAAATTTGGGGTCTCTTAACCTAACGGCGATATCGTGCAAATTTTTCTATGGATTTGAGCGCTGATAAATGTAGGACTAGCTCTCCAATGTGTAAAAACTGCTATTGGGATATATTTTTAATGAATAAAAGAGCCTAAGATAATACAAACTACTGGTATACTGATGTTTTACTCTAATTTATTTCAAAAATTCAAATTTGAGATAATTATATAGGTTAATATGAAAGAAGTAAACATACTCGACCATTCTGAAACCTCGCATCTAAATACTGTTTTGATATTCGAAGGAACAAAATTGTCTTTAATATTTTATGTATTTCAATGTTTAATTGCGCACGTAACTTGATATATCCCTAGAAACGTTGAACTTCATGTTAGATATGATAATATGAAATAGATTCAAAATTATATTACAGTTTACAAATTGTAAATTGCTCCTACTTAAACTACCTATTAGATTGACGTATAAGTTTAAAAGGTTCAGCTTTTTGAAAATAGAGCCCGGAGTGCGTTATTGTCACCACAATACCCACAGGAAAATTTTTTGACTTCTGTAGTATGGTTTCAGCAGAGGTTTGATGGCGCAATTTTTGCGGATGAAAAAAACGTTTCCATACGTTGCTTACATAAGATCATAGTCAAAGATTCCCTCCGGTTTGTCCGCATTCCAAGTGAAGTTAATCGTATGTTGCTCTCAATTCAATAACTTTCTGTTCACCCTGCAATATTTCAAGAAAAATATTCTTGTCTTTCCTGTGAGAGAATGTTTCGTTTAGAAATCATGTAAAGCCCAAAGACCTTCTCTTCTCTTCGTTTTTAATTTCACAAGATGGTTTTTATCTGATTTGTTAAAAATTCAACTTTCATTTTTCATGATTGCATTAGGTGTAAGCATTGACTGGTATGGAATGACAAAGTATCTTCCTTGAATGTCATTTACTATTTTTCCGATAAAATGAACTCGAGAGATCAGATTATATCGTACATTTTAGGCCGATGAACTTTTTAACAGAGTGTTTGCCCATTTTCATTATTTTCGCTTCGTACAGAATTAGATGATGAGTTCGTGAAACACCTAAAGGAGCTGGTGCCACGGCTGTTTGCACCGGAGAACATCGAGAAGAAAACGTTGGCAGGGCAGACGATCAAGGCTGAGGACCTCTTCAATAACTTCAAAATCTACATGGAAGCTTTCAATAGCAAGGACTTGCCTGAGCTTACTTCTGTGGCTGATGTGAGTTTTGAGTTTTGGTGTGGCATACACTTGAAAATATACCAAAACATCACCGCTGAGAAACATATGGGGTTTTCACTGCCTACTGCACCTCTCCGGAGGTCAGATAAGAAATTGCTCACTCGTCTGCGAAATTGTCTACAGTAAAACTTCAAAAACTTAAATTTCAAAATCTAACCGATCGTACTGACTAGAATTTTAGCGAAGTAGTGTGTAGAATACATGCAAACAACTGGAAGAATTGTAAACTTTCAGGATGAATTGTAAACTTTTCAAAACAGATGACCAACTAATGAGCTTTTGCGTATCGAGTTTATAAGCCCGCTGGTAATAGCAAAATTGTTAGAACTCGGTCATAATTGGACCAACGGCATTACCAAAAGCTGCGGCGTTGAACATACAGTTTATGAAATACAGAAAATACAACGTGCGGGTTGAAAATTTGAGTAACAAGGCCCAAGAGTGCGATGCTCTATACCTAATGTTTCGTAGCTACATTTGATTGAGCCGAAATCAACGCACTGCACAATTTACAAGTAACTGTAAAGTTTCAAAAAGTTTAATGTAGAAAAAACGAAGAAAACTTCATTCAACGGGATAAGCCTTCCAATTTCATGTGAGGAAATGCTCCAGTGAAATTCGCGCTGTTAGGTTACGTTTTAATTTGCCGGTTAGACACGAGCCATGGAAGCTGGAAACGTTACTAGACCAGTGATGAAGTTAACCTATTCATCCCAACAACTCACCTTCACCATAAGATTTTCAAAGGTACCTGCCGCGGAGATGGCTGAGAAAGCGAGCTGTGCGAGCGCTGTAGCAAAGAAGGCTGCACTCTGAACACCGGCTCTAACATTGATGTAGAAGCCACAGAGTGGATGGGAGAGGGCATGAGAGAGTTGGGAATGACTGCACAATAGGTGACGAATGACTGCCTCTTAAATTGGCCCACAAAGTTGACGTGCCGGCATGATGCAGAACACAAGAAGACTTCTCTACACACATTTCCAGGGCAGTTTGATGTAAAATTGAAACTGTGATACAAACTTAATATTGCAGTTAAGGAGTGTGGGCGCTGCAGATGCTGAAGCATGTCTTTCACACACATGATTTACTGACTTAATCATAAGTCCTCAATTTTCGCTCTGATACGACACACTGATTAAATAATATTGCTTTTGCATTACAATATCAACGGTATTATCAATGAAACGAGTACACACATTTATTTCAACGTTCTTTATTTCGCTAATATGATAAAAAGCGAAAAAGAACTTGCAGAAAATTCAAACAAAACGCCAAAGTTCGAATTGGTTGCCACTACTCCTGTTACTAAGTCCAGTTCCTACAAGTAAAAACAATTTCCTCAAGCAAGAATTAGGTTTGATTTTGAGTTTTCAAACAATTGAAATCATGGAAGGGTTAATGACTTTCTTCATTTGATGCAACGAACTCACCGTCATACGGAAAGTTCTTGGTGTCCCAAAAATAACTATTTGGTCATTATTTTACCCTTTCTAAATATTTAAATGCGGAGCTTAGCTGCGAATACCTTCGGTGATTTCGAAAAGCTCTTCATCTGAAACAAGTATATAATAATTTCTATTACGTAAGCCATTTTACGTTCAACCTATTATACGATTTTCCAGAGCATGGCAAACGCGAGGTGTGCAGTGGTGGCAAGGAAGGCTAAGGAAAGCTATGATAATGACGTGAAGAAATCCGTAAACAATGACAGCATACTGGACAAGGAAGACCTGGAAGACCTTCATTCGACTCTTTATCAGAGTGCACTGGAATACTACCGATCCCGATGCTATGGAATAAATAAGAGGATTTCTTCCAGTTATGAGCGACAGCTCATAGAGGTAAGTTTGCATATTCTACGTAAACAAAATATATACAGTATATGACTCGTTGTTAACATCGATAAAAGAAACCCAACTAAACTCTATGACGTTTACCAGTGAAATTTCGCATCCGATACCTGCAATGCTATCTATTTCGCATCCGATACCTGCAATGCTATCTATTTCGCATCCGATACCTGCAATGCTATGAGGGAGGTTTGCGTCATGCCTTACTTCGCAAAAAGTTGGCATTTCGTAAGAAATGTATTCTCATTTAATAATCCTGCATTTCAAGCAGTCTTCCCTGATCATCGCACAACCTACAACGAATAGCCACGCCTCGCTCACGCTGATCTAACGCAAGCAGGCGCCGTTCTCTGTCCCCACGCCTTCGTCCACCCCACCTCATCGATGGTTTCCATTTAGTTTCGAAGAATGTATTTCTATGTCTTTATAATTATATCAGCCTGAAACTTTATTCTACGGAAATTATATATATGATTTAGTTTTCCTATGCTTAATTTAGATTGAGGACCTTCCCGGCTATTAAACTTTCAACCGCTGTCATAAAATATTTGTTCCTAGTCGTAATGACACGAGCCTTTTTGCTTAGAGAGAGCGAAGCGTAGGTGAACGGGAGAAGCTGCCTTCGCTCCATGACATTTGTGTTCCTTTCTCAGGATCATTTCAGGCGATGAATCCGGGTTATTTCAAAATGTCTTGTAACAGTAAAGTAAATCACATGTGACTCATATCAGTGTTGGGACTCATCATAAAAAATCAGAAAACCCATCTCTTGTCAATTATACTTACTTTCTTTAATTAGAATACCGTTACCTTCACAACACACAGATCACCTACGCCACCACAAACTCCTAAGTCAAATAAGTCCTCAGTATTATGTCACGAGAAAAAGGGTCCCGCCTTCTTATTAACATTTCGTTAATAAGCAGATCAGGTTCTCGGAATGGAGGAATGGCACACCTCCAGGTACATACCTAAGCACACAAGAAATCAAGAAAAATAATCAACATTACAGTACATATACTAAAAACATACGGTACTCACCGATGACAGCTGACCCACTTACACAGCGCATTTTCTGAGCGCTATTTTGCCTCGGTGAGATGCGAAACTAGCGTTAACGGGGGTTTTAAACGCCATTGAACTGCTAAAGAAACTTTTATAATGAAACACCCTAGTACAAGCATTAGCCGTAAATTACTGGAACTGTGAGCAATACACATCGACAAATCTTACTCTGCCTAATTGACCGGTCAATTTCTTCAAGTGAATTACACACGGAACACATATGATGAAATAATGCCCAACTGTCGGGTTGGCGCATTCCAACGTCACAATGGATTGCTATTTGGCCTCGTATCACTACTTCTTTCGCCCAAGAACAGCTTCAGTTCAATCCCTGTTTCGTACACAGTGCATTATTGTCTTTGGACGTTCTAATGAAGAAGTCGTACTTGCAATCAATAGGAGAAAACCGCCCTCCTGTAGGGCAACAAAATTTTGACGATTACTTTGGTTCTACAATTTTCTCATACATATATATGCACATATTCCACATTTTATTCAACTGCAACAATTTTTTTTTTACGTTACCGGAACCTATCGTTTCCAGCGGTATCTATCGTAACAAAAGAACGAGCCTTACCCGCCCTGACGACGTCATTAAAAATTTTCTTTTAAGCGACCTCCCCGGTACGCGATCTTCTTCCCTCTGCACAAGCAAAATGTAAACTTTTAATTTGTTGATGCAAGAAAAATATATCTTAACAGGTTTTGCTTCTCACTTATTTTCCAGAGTATAACATTTAAGTCAACACCTATTCACGACGCAGAGTATAACATTTTCAGGTATAATAATGCCTAGCAACGACGAACCTCATCGAGATGCTCGCAAACTCTCACTGACTCTCGTCTTTTTCGTGCTAGTCAAAGTGTTCTTTTGGGGCTACCCTCTCTCCAATCATGACCAATGGCACCACTACTTGCACTTCCAAACCTTCGCCTGCTCTGTCCTATTGGCTGCTCTCGAGGTTATACGCCTCCTATTCGCTGTGAGCAGAACACTCATTTTCCCGCCCACATTTTGCGAGTCAATCTTGAAGTCAAAACCCGTTGGCGAGCAGGTCCCACGTTTCTACCCTCTACTACTCCTACCCTTGGCCTGCCTATGGTCAACAAATTTTGCCTTTTCGGTAATACAACACTGCCTTTCTTGTTCGAGCTCTCGAGTTCTGATTACAAAGCAAAACACTCGCCCCAGCTCGAGTGCCCGCTTCGCTTACACGACACATAAATTTATGTTGAATGTAAACATTCAGGCCTACACACATGTTAGAGTGCTCCACTCGTTTCGTTGGAATGCGCCTGCCTGAACACAGTTTTATAAACTCACAATTAAAGTTCAAGTAAACAATAAATTTAATTTTCCCGAGATTTTCATCTTCGAAACAGATTCTTGACAATGACTTCCATGTCTAATCAGCTTCTTTCTCAGTTGCCTCATGATATACAGTGTGTTGTAATATTGTTAACAGAAAAGAGAACAGAAAAACAAATGTTGAAAGATAATTATCACTTGTGGCTTAACTAGGGTGAAGTGAACTAATATCACCAAAAGATCATAACATGATTTGAAAAATTCACAGCCATTTGATGTAGAGATCTTACCGTGTTTTTTTATGAGAGTCCTGGCAAGACCGCGCAAGTCAATTTAGACTATTTAATGTAGCGATTATGTTAGGTTCTTCAGATGCTGCACACTTTCCACTTTGTATATTTTTTCTTTACCTCATATCGCTGTTTCAGAAATATTTGGAAGCGAATAAAGTTGAGTGAAATAATAAAACTCAAGGAAAGGCACTGCGTGTAGAGAAACTTTAATTAATCAAAGCGTTTAAAGGAATTTTGGAACGATTTGTAAGTCATTCAAACAGTACCTAGCCCTTTCAAACGAGAGAAGTTCTTGCTTCTTGGTAAATACAGCTTGTACGTTTTTCTGACGTGTAATAAATTCCAGTAGAAAAATAGAATAATATACAGTATGAGGTAGAATGCCCTTTAACTAGTTGAACGTGTAGCAGTGAAATTTACAGGTGGAAATTTAAAGTCTTTTAGGTGAATCCGTACAAACTTAAAATTCTTCGGAATTTTATCCCTCGAAAAGTTCACAGTAATGAAGTATTTCAGTTGCGCATAGTTATCTATGAAGTCAATATTCTGTATATAGAATTCGTTGCATAAACTTTAAGCTTGGGACCAGTCGAAACGCATCACTAATCTTGGTTACGCAGGTCGCAGCTCAGCATTGATTTAAAAATTATTCCAGTATCCTAGATAAACAGTTTACGATGTTTGTTAGTGTTTTGAGAAATTTGACTAAAATTGAAAAACCGCTCATTCAACAAGAAACGATAAATAACGCAAACCTCGCTTTCCATCAAGCTTGGAAAGAAGTGTCAAGCCCAATCCAACCATATCATTTCCGTCTGCAAGAGACTCGTAAGCATTACGACAATTCGCAGGGCCATTGAAGATTTTGCCCTGACATACTGTAGAAGCCAAATTATGGTTTGGACAACTAGTAACTCGACAAAATATCATCAATAACTTCAACACTAGAAGCTGCAATGAGCTCAATTTATACACACATGTGAAGCCAACTGTCTTACCAAAAAGGTGTCAAAATCTTAAATCATTTGGGTCTACAAAACACAAGTTGTAAACAAATACATTAGAATAGTAAAAATTTCGTGCGGACAAACGATTTTGGAGATATATTCTTTTTCTTTTCCACATTTATGTTTGAGTAAACAAATTTTGCCTGAAAGAAAGTTAGGTAGATTGATCCAAACAAAACTAGTGTCACAGAACACTCACATAAGAAGAAGTTTAAAACTACGGTGGACCGAAAGCCCGGTCTACACAATCGTATTCACGCACGCCAACCAATCAGCTTCTAGCAGCCATGACTGGCTGCTGACGTCATTGGTGCCAAGGCTTTCAATTGGCTGCGTTTCTAGGCTTTACTATGATACTCGTTCGGGTTGGAACTCAAGTTTTTATTCAAAAGTTATGAAACGTTTCTTGACGTAATAAGGATAGTGAGAGCCAAAGCAGTACATTTCGATTATATTGATAAAACTTTTTTATATTGTCCTTCACTATACATACACGTGAATGTGCATTCATGAACATATATACAATTTATATTTAAAAACTAAGGTGCATTTAAATTAGACTCAGGTTCTAAATGTGATGAAACGTCGGTGCCGTATATTAAGTTTTTCGGAAAGAGTTTTTCACCATATAAACCTTTAAACCATTAAACACCAGATTATAATATTAGTCGAAACAATACGATAATGAATAAATTAAGATGTTTGAGTGATAAAAAAAACCTGCTATAAATAAGTAGCACAATTTTCCATTGAGCATTTTTTAAGCTTACGTAAGGAGCCATTCCTGCTGCAATTTTCGATGCACCTCTGTCGCAGGCTCACGGCCGACTATCGACTTCAGATTCAAACAAGAGTCACGTAACAATTTGTCGGCTCCGTCATTGGCCAATTGGCACCTACGTCATTGTCGACAGGGCTGAAACTCACTTAGTGATAAGTTGAGGAACTTCTAGTGTATGATTTGTGCTAGTGTCATTATCTGTGAAGCAGCCGACGCATCAACATGCCTAGGGGAGTACCTACACCTGCTTCTGTTCGTGAGTTGACTGTGAAAGTGCTCATTGTATAGACGCAGTCGATAAGGGCAATGGCCAACATAGTAAAGCGACCTATAAGTGTCGGTGATAGTTTAACAAGATATGGTCCAAGCACCGCTGGTGTGTCAAGTGGCAGACCTCGCAAAACCTCAGTAAGAGACGATACTGCATTGATCAAACCGGCTAAGAAGAACCGTTTCATTACTGCAAAAGGAATTTCTCGTGAAGCGAGAGAGTCCCTTGATATTAGAGTATCAAGGAAGACTGTTTCATGCTGCCTTGAAGAAGCAAACCTGCATGCTAAGACTCCAGCTGTCAAACCCTTGGTCAGCAAGAAGAACAGAAATGCTAGGTTGGCCTTTGCTACACAGCATGTTCTCGGGACTGATGATGACTGGGTAAAAATGTATTTCAGTGATGAGTCGAACTTCAATTTGTTTTTAACAGATTATAAAAGATTTGTTCGCCGATCAAATGGCGAAAGTTTGTCTAAACAGTGCGTCAAATCCAAAGTCAAGCTTGGTAGAAGTATCATTACGGTCTACGGCATAATTTCAGCAAATAGTACCGGTCTCCTAGTTCGACTGGAAGGAAAAGTAAACGCGCAAGTGTACAATGAACTACTGCAGAGACATGTGGTACCAGTTATCAAGGATTCTCCAGCCGAAGACCCTATTTTTAAGCTAGACAGTGCTCCGTGTCGCACTCCAAAATTGGTGAAGTCATTCCTGGATCAAGAAGAATTCACTGTTATGGACTGGCCAGCGCAAAGACCAGATTTTAATCCCATCGAAAATGTTTGGAAACTTTTAGGAGAAAGAACTGTGGCAAGGAGTCCCGGAAATTTGCAAGTTTTTGGGAACGCTTTACAAAATGAATGGGCAAAAATAACACAAGAACAATGCAGCCACTTGGTGAAGTCTTGTAGCATAAGATGTCAAGCTGTTATTGACAATAAAAGGTACCATACCAAATATTAAATTGTTAATTACTTCGTTACACTGTTTATTTCATTTTGTTAGCACATTTTAAATATTCATTCAATTTCTAGTGTTTGTCTGAATCATTTTGACCATATGAACTTTTTGCTATTCTAATGTATTTGTTTACAACTTGTGTTTTGTTCACCCAAATGGTTTAAGATTTTTAAACCTGTTAGGTAAGACATGTGGCTTCACATGTGTGTATAAAATGAATTCGTTGAAGCTTCTAGTATTGAAGCTACTGATGATAGTTTGTCGAGTTGTTAGTACTTCGAACTATTATGGGAGATACTGTATGATACATTAGGTACAAAGCGTTTCTGATTTCATGAAATGAAAGAAGTTCGCTCGAAGAGGTGCAATTAAGTTTTGAACCAGTTGAAGACCAACAGATCGACCATCAAGTTATCTTCTGATGACAAGATTTTTACTGTTGAAGAGGTCTGTGACAGACGTACCGCTCACTGGATTGCCTCTCCGAGTACCTGCGTTCAAACCACGATGACCACCAGATAGCGAAGAAACCAGCATGCAGAAAGGTCCTTTGTGTGGTTTCGAGTGAGGGTATTTTCTTTACCGACTTCTTCCCCGACAACAAAATAGAGGATGTCGAACTCCACTCCAAACTTTTGCGAACGTAAATCATTCCATGGAAGAAGACCCAGCCTGAAATGAAAACCATGTTCCATCAGGACTGAGGCCCGGCCTACGCGGTGCACAAACCCTTTCACTTGCTCAAGACGTCGTACGAAGTTCTCGGAGAAAGACTTTTCAACTCACCAGACGTAAATCCGTTAGATTTTTATTTTTAGTCTTAAATTGATGTCAAAGCTTTGTCAAAGCCCCCCAACAGTGGTACAACTCTGAAGAAAGATATCAAAAAGGCAATAGACTCATCGGAGAAGTGCAATCCGCACCGTGTCGAACTTTAAACAGCATGTAGCAGCCGTCGTCATGGCTTTAGGCGGTCTTATCGAGTATGACTTTTGTTCTCCTGTTTTGCTGAATAAACTGTCAAACTTTGGTATTAGGCTCCTTCCTTTGAGTTACTAGAATTGAAGCTTACAAATGGAAATTTACTTATTTACTGGGAAGAACTTCCATGTAGCTAGATTGTCTGTGAACCAGGTTTATCTTTTCCCAGTTTAGCCATCAATATTCGACAGTAATTGTTCTCTTCGATATCTTGAAAACCGGAAAACTCCTAATATTTCATTTTTTTACAGGAGCTCGCATCTCTTCATATGCATTTTGTAGAAAATAATGCGAAAAATGCTGAAATTAACGCAGCGAGGTGTGCAGTGGTGGCAAAGGAGGCTAAGGAACGCTATGATAATGGCATGAAGAAATCCGTTAACAATGACCGCGTACTGGGCGAGGAAGACCTGAAAGCGCTTCATTCGACTCTTTATCAGAGTGCACTGGAATACTACCGATCCCAATGCTGTGGGATAAATGAGAAGATTTCTTCCAGTTATGAACGACAGCTCATAGAGGTAAGTTTGCATATTCTACGTAGACAAAATATATACAGTAAAAGACTCGTTGTTAATGTCGATAAAAGAAATCCAACTAAACTCTATAACGTTTGCCAGTGAAAACTGCACGATTCAAGTAAACGCATGAGGCTGATATTTACGACAAGGAAAACTCAGGAGTAGCTAATTTTTCCTTCAAGTTCATTTTGCAAGAGAACAGCACGGGTGCTGTTGATTTTTGTTGGATCGGGATTGTTGAGTTTCACAGAGCTACCTATTTCGCATCCGATACCTGCAATGCTATGCGGGAAGATTGCGTCATACCTTACTTTGCAAAAAGTTGACATTTCGTGGGATAGGTATTCTGATTTAATAATCCAGCATTTCAAGCAGTCTTCCCTGATCATCGCACAACCTACAACGAATAGCCACGCCTCGCTCACGCTGGTCTAACGCAAGCAGGCTCCATTCTCTGTCCCCACGCCTTCGTCCCCTCCACCTCATCGATGGTTTCCATTTCGTTTCTAAGAGTGTATTTCTATGTCTTTATAATTTTATCAGCCTGAGCATTCATTCTACGGAAATTAAATATATGATTTAGTTTTCCTATGCTTGATTTAGATTGATGACCTTCCCGGCTATTAAACTTTCAACCGCTGTCATAAAATATTTCTTCCTAGTCGTAATGACACGAGCCTTTTCGCTTAGAGAGAGCGAAGCGTAGGAGAACGGGAGAGGCTGCATTCGCTCCAGGACATTTGTGTTCCTTTCTCAGGATCATCATTTCAGGCGATGAATCCGGGTTATTTCAAAATGGCTTGTAACAGTAAAGTGAATCACCTGTGACTCATATCAGTGTTGGCACTCATCGTAAAAAATCAGAAAACCCATCTCATGTCAATTGTACTTACTTTCTTTAATTAGAATACCGTTATCTACACGGCACACAGATCACCAACGCCGTCACAAACTCCTAAGTTAATTAAGTCCTCAGTATTACTATCATGTCTAATAAGCTTCTCTCCCAGTGGCCTCATGATATACAGTGTGTTGTAATATTATTGCTAAAAACTTTGGCTACTAATAGAAAATATTGATATAAGCGCTGTTTCAACAATAGAAAACGTTCAAAAATCGTTCGTTTCAAATTATTAGCTACATTCCTTTCATTAATACACGAGAGGGTAATCCAAAAACCAATAAACAACAGATGATTTATTAGAAGCGAGGACCTCATCAGAGTAATTGTTTCAACATGTCTATCATGAGCATCGATACAAGTGCAACCCCCTCCTCGGAAGGAGTTGCGTACGTTGCCAAAGAGTCCAGGCTCCAGGCATCTTAGCAATATCTCCAGCTATGACAGCAATTCTGGTGACAAGATCTTCTTCCACCTCAGTTGCTGTTTCATTAACAATACTTTTCTTTGCTAATCGTTTGCGAGGAGCATAATCTGCAGGAAGTAGTCCCTGGATTCTCTGAAAGTGATTCGGATATTAATTATTTCGATTCATTCCGCCTCACTGCAGTGTGATCTTGAATTCCCATACATTCTACTGCGGCACGAGTGCTCGGACATGGGTTTTGACGGAAATGTTCCAACACACTTTCCTCATGATCAAGCTGTCGGGCAACCAGCATACACTCGATTGCTCTGAAACTTCCGGTCTTCAGTGCGAACCAGTGAATAATAGATGAACAGGCACCTGTCTTTTGGGGTAACGTTCTTGATACTTTCTTGGGGCACGTCTTGCATTCAATGAGCAGAACCATAGACGAAAAACATATCAGCCATGCATTTCTGCAATTGTTAGGCGGTTTATCTTACCAGCACAGTGTCACGATGCTGACAAATGATAACGGTTCAAACTAGAGGTTAATAAGGTTGACTGGAAAGTTCTAGAGATTTCTTTATTCTGGAAATTGTCACCTAAATTTGTCAATTCTAATTCTCCTCATTGCTCCGTTCCTGTCTTTTGTGAATTCGCCGTCAAGCGGCAAAAAATTAGTTTCAATTGTTTATGAGTATAATATTTCATCAACGAAGGGTTTTTTGAACTTTCTTCATTGATGAAATAGTGATTAAATAAATATTTTCTATTAGTAGCCGCAGCTTGTATAAACTGTTTTACAACACTCTGCACATAGTTGGCGTTCATCAGTTTCAATAGTGAAGGTAGTGTTCTTTCATGTTTGGATTCCCTTTGTAAGTCGGGATAGTAAGAGTAAGGAGTGGAAAATAAGAGATTAACTACGTGTATGATACCGACTACACTGAAGAAGCATGTATAATTGACAACCTTGAAAATACGCTTTGTTGATGCAATTAAAACATTTATCATAAATTATTATTTGATCACGATGATCGAAATTAATCATTCAATCCCGTTATTCAATAAATGAGCTATACATTTATACCAAAATAGTTTGTCTCGGCTGGTGTAAGTCGATCAAAATGATTCCTACAAAACATACTCTGGGTCGTTTTTTTTAACATGAGCTCTAGCATACGATGCAGCTAAAAGAAAAACAAATGTTGAAAGATAATTATCACTTGTGGCTTAACCAGGGTGGACTGAACTAATATCACCAAAAGGTCATAACAAGGTTCGAAAAATTCACAGCCATTTAATGTCGATATCTCACCGTGTTTTTTTACGAGAGTCCTGGCAAGACCGCGCATATCAATTAGACTGTTTAATGTAGAAATTATGTTACGCGCTTCAGATGCTGCACACGTTCCACTTGGTATATTTTTTCTTAAGCTCATATCGCTATTTCACAAACATTTGGAAGCAAATAAAGTTTAGTGAAATAATAAAACTCAAGGAAAGGCACTGCGTGTGGAGAAACTTTAATGAAGCAAAGCGTTTAAAAGTTTTTTGGAACGATCTGTAAGTCCTTCAAACAGTACCTAGCCCTATCAAACCAGAGATGTTAATGCTTCCTTGTAAAAACAGCTTGTACGTCTTTCTGGCGTGTAATCAATCCCAGTAGAGAAAAAGTATAAAATACAATATGAGGTTGAATGCCTTCTAAATAGTTGAACGTGTAGCAGTGAATTTTACAGGAGAATCCGTACAAACTTGAAATTCTTCGGAATTTGATCCCTCGAAAAGTTCGCAGTAATGAAGTATTTCAGATGTGCATAGTTATCTATGAAGTCAATTTCTGTATGTAGAATTCGTTGCATAAACTTTAAGCTTTGGACCAGTCGAAACGCATCAATGATCTTGGTTACGCAGGTCGAAGCTCAGCACTGATTTAAAAATTATTCCAGTATCCTAGAGAAACAGTTTACGATGTTTGTTGTTGTTTTGAGAAATTCGACTATAATTGAAAAAACCGCTCATTCAACAAGAAACGATAAATAACGCAAACCTCACTTTCGATCAAGCTTGGAAAGAAGTGTCAAGCCCAATCCGACCATATCATTTCCCTCTGCTAGAGGCTCGTAAGGCTTACGACAATTCGCAGAGCCATTGAAGATTTTGCCCTAACAGACTGTTGCAGCCATATAATGGTTCGGACAACTAATCACTAGATAAACTATCATCAATAATTTCAACAATAGAAGCTGCAATGAGTTTAATTTACACACACATGTGAAGCCAACGGTCTCACCAAACAGATGTCAAAATCTTAAATCATTTGGGTCTACAAAACACAAGTTGTAAGTAAATACATTAAAAAGTAAAAATTTCGTGCGGTCAAACGATTTTGGACATACATTTTTTTTCTTTTCCACATTTATGTTTGAGTAAACAAATGATCCCAGAGAGAAAGTTAGGTACAGTGATCCAGACAAAACTAGTGTCGTTATCTGTGCAGCAGCCGACGCATCAACATGCCTAGGGGAGTACCTACCCCTGCTTCTGTTCGCGAGTTAATTGTGAAAGTGCTCATTGAAGAGACGCAGTCAATAAGGGCAATGGCCAACAGTCAAGCGACCTTAAAGTGTAGGTGATATTTTAGCTAAATATGGCTCAAGCATCGCTGGTGTGTCAAGTGGCAGACCTCGCAAAACCTCAGCATGAGACGATACTGCATTGGTAAGACTAGCCAAGAAGGGCTGTTCCAAAACTGCAACAGGAATTTCTCGTGAAGCTAGAGAGTCCCTTGTTATAAGAGTATCCAGGAAGACTGTTGCACGCTGCCTTGAAGAAGCAAACCTGCATGCTAGGACTCCAGCTGTCAAACCCTTGGTCAGCAAGAAGAGCAGAAATGCTAGGTTGGCATTTGCTACACAGCATGTTCTCTGGAATGATGATGACTGGGCAAAAGTGTATTTCAGTGACGAATCGAACTTCAATTTGTTTTGAACAGATGGAACAAGATTTGTTCGTCGATCAAATGGCGAAAGATTGTCCAAACAGTGCGTCAAATCCAGTGTCAAGCTTGGTGGTAGTAGCATTATGGTCTTCGGCATAATTTCAGCAAATAGTACCGGTCTCCTAGTTCGACTGGAAGGAAGAGTTAACTCGCAAGTGTACAAGAAACTTCTGCAGAGAAATGTGGTACCAGTTATAGAGGATTCTCCAGCCGAAGACCCGATTTTTATGCTAGACAGTGCTCCGTGTCGCACTCTAAAATTGGTAAAGTCATTCCTGGATCAAGAAGAAGTCACTGTTATGGACTGGCCAGCGCAAAGAACAGATTTTAACCCATCTAAATGTTTGGAAACTTTTAGGAGAATGGACAAAGGCAAGGAATCCCTGAAATTTGCAAGTTTTTGGGAACGCTTAACAAAATGAATGGGCAAAAGTAACACAAGAAGAATGCAGCCACTTGGTGAAGTCTTGTAGCATAAGATGTCAAGCTGTTTTTGACAATAAAAGGTACCATAACAAATAATAAATTGTTCATTACTTTTTTACGATGTTCATTTCATTTTGTTAGCACATTTCAAATATTTATTCAATTTCTAGAGTTTGTCCAATTTTTTTTACCACATGAATTTTTTGCTATTCTAGTTTTTGTTTACAACTTATGTTTTGTTCACCCAAATGGCTTAAGATTTTTACACCTGTAAGGTAAGTCATGTGGCTTCACATGTGTGTATAAATTGAGTTCCTTGAAGCTTCTGGTATTGAAGCTAGGGATGATAGTTTGTCAAGTTGTTAGTACTCCGAACTATTATGGCCGATACTGTATGATACACTAGGAACAAAGCGTTTCTGATCTCATAAAATGAAACAAGTACGTTTAAAGAGGTGCAATTAAGTTTTGAACCGGTTGAAGACCAACAGATCGACCATCAAATTAACTTCTTATGAGAAGATTTTTACTGTTGAAGAGGTCTGTGACAGACGTACTGCTCATTGGATTGCCTCTCCGAGTACTTTCGTTCAAACCACGATGACCACCAGATAGCGAAGAAATCAGCATGCAGAAAGTTCCTCGGCGTGGTTTCGAGTGAGGGTACTTTCTTCGTTGACTTCTTCCCCGACAACAAAATAGTGGATGTCGAACTCCACTCCAAAGTTTTGCGAACGTAAATCATTCCATGGAAGAAGACCCAGCCTGAAATAAAAACCATGTTCCATCAAGACTTAGGCCCGGCCTACGCGGTGCACAAACCATTTCACTTGCTCAAGACGTCGTACGAAGTTCTCGGAGAAAGACTTTTCAACTCGCCAGACTTAAATCTGTTAGATTTCTATTCTTAGTCGTAAGTTGAGGTCAAAGCTTGGGCAAAGCTCCAACTGTGTTACAACTCTGAAGAAAGATATTAAAAAGGCAATAGACTCATCGGAGAAGTGCTATCCGCACCGTGTCAAACTTTTAACTGCATGTAGCAGCCGTCGCCATGGCTGGAGGCGGTCTTATCGAGTATGACTTTTTCTGTTCTGTTTTGCTGAATGACCTGTCAAATTTTGGTATTATGCTCCTTTCTTTTAGTTACCAGAATAAAATCATAGAAATTAAAATTTACTTATTTATTGGGAAGAACTTCCATGTAGCTAGATTGTCTGTGAACCAGATTTTTCTTTTCCCAGTTTAGCCATCAATATTCGACAGTAATGGTTCTCTTCGATATCTTGAAAACCGGAAAGCTCCTAATATTTCATTTTTTACAGGAGCTCGCATCTCTTCATATGCATTTTGTAGAAAAGAATACGAAAAATGCTGAAATTAGAGCAGCGAAGGCGGAAGCTGAAAGTAAAGAGAGGTGTGCAGTGGTGGCAAAGGAGGCTAAGGAAAGCTATGATAATGGCATGAAGAAATCTGTTGACAACGGCAGCGTACTGGGCGAGAAAGACCTGAAAGCCCTTCATTCGACTCTTTATGAGAGTGCACTGGAATACTACCGATCCCAATGCCGTGGGATAAATGCGAGGATTTCTTCCAGTTATGAGCAACAGCTCAAAGAGGTAAGTTTGCATATTCTACGTAAACAAAAAATATACAGAAAAAGACTCGTTGTTAATGTCGACATAAGAAATCCAACTAAACTCTGACGTTTGCCAGTGAAAACTGCACGATTCAAGTAAACGCATGAGGCTGATGTTTACGACAAGGAACACTCAGGAGCAGCTAACTTTTCCTTCAAGTTAATCTTGCAGAACAACAGCACGGGTGCAGTTGATTTTTTGGTGGATCGGGATTATTGTGTTTCACACAGCTACCTATTTCGCATCCGATACCTGCAATGCTATGCGGGAGGATTGCGTCATACCTTACTTCCCAAAAAGTTGGCCTTTCGTGAGAAATGTATTCTCATTTAATAAGCCAGCATTTCAAGCACTCTTCCATGATCATCGCACAACCTACAACGAATAGCCACGACTCGCTCACGCTGGTCTAACGCAAGCAGGCGCCACTCATTGTCCCCACGCCTTCATTACCTCCACCTAATCGATGGCTTCCATTTCGTATCGAAAAATGTATTTCTTTGTCTTTATAATTTCATCAGCCTGAAACTTTATTCAAATGAAATTAAATATATGATTTAGTTTACTTATGCTTAATTTAGATTGAGGACCTTCACGGCCATTAAACTTTCAATCGCTGTCAGAAAATATTTGTTTCTAGGCGTGATGACCCGAGCCTTTTTGCTTAGAGAGAGCGAAGCGTAGGAGAACGGAAGAAGCTGCCTTCGCTCCAGGAAATTTGTGTTCCTTTCTCAGGTTCATCATTTCAGGTGATGAATCCGGGTTATTTCAAAATGGCTTGTAACTGTAAAGTAAATCACCTGTGACTCTTATCAGTGTTGCGACTCATCATAAAAAATCAGACAACCCATCTCATGTCAATTATACTCACTTTCTTTAATTAGAATACCGTTATCTTTACGACACACAGATCACCAACGCCGCCACAAACTCCTAAGTTAAATAAGTCCTCAGTATTACTATCATGTCTATTCAGCTTCTGTCTCAGTGGCCTCATGAAATACAGTGTGATGTAATATTGTTGGTAAAAACTTTGGCTACTAATAGAAAATATGATATAAGCACTATTTCAACAATAGAAAACGTTCAAAAATCGTTCGTTTTATATTATTATTAGCTACATTCTTTTTATTATTACACGAGAGGGTAGTTCAAAAACCAATAAACAACAGATGATTTATTAGAAGCGAGGACCTCATTACAGTAATTGTTTCAACATGAACATCGATACAAGTGCGACCCCCTCCTGGGAAGGAGTTGCGTACGTTGCCAAAGACTCCAGGCATCTCAGCAATATCTCCAGCAATGACAGCAATTCTGGTGACAAGATATTCTTCCGACTCAGCAGCTGTTTCATTAACAATACTTTTCTTTGCTAATCGTTTGCTAGGAGCATAATCTGCAGGAAGTAGTCCCTGGATTCTCTGAAAGTGATTCGGATATTAATTATTTCGATTCATATCCGCCACAATGCAGTGTGATCTTGAATTCCCATACATTCTGCTGCGGCACGAGTGCTCGTACGTGGGTTTCGACGGAAATGTTCCAACACACTTTCCTCATGATCAAGCTGTCGGGTAACCAGCGTACACTCGATTGCTCTGAAACTTCCGGTCTTCAGTGCGAACCAGTGAATAATCGACCAACAAGCACCTGTCTAATGGGTTAACGTTCTTGATACTTTCTTGTGGCACGTCTTGAATTACTATGAGCAGAACCATAGACGAAATACATATCAGCCATGCATTTCTGCATTTGTTATGCGGCTTATCTTACCAGCACAGTGTCACGATGCTAACTGACAAATGATGACGGTTCAAACTGGAGGTTAATAAGGTTGAGTGGAAAGTTCTAGTGATTTCTTTATTCTGGAAATTGTTACCTAAATTTGTCAAATCTAATTCTCTCATTGCTTCGTTCCTGTCTTTTGTGAATTCGCCGTCGTGCTGCAAAAAAATAAGTTTCAAATGTTTATGAGCATAATATTTCATCAACGAAAGGTTTTTTGAACTTTCTTCATTGATGAAATAGTGCTTATATAAATATTTTCTATTAGTAGCCGAAGTTTGAATAAACAGTTTTACAGTACACTGCACATAGTTGTTGGCGTTTATCAGTTTCAATAGTGAAAGTAGTGTTCTTTCATGTTTGGATTCCCGTTGTAAGTCGGGATAGTAGGAGTAAGCAGTAGAAAATAAGAGACGAACGCCGTATATGATATCGACGACACTGAAGAAGCTTGTATAATTGATAACCTTGAAAATACGCTTCATTGATGCAATCGAAACGTTTATCATAAACAATTATATGTTCACGATTGCCGAAATTAATCATTCCATCCCGATATTCAATAAATGAGCTATATATTTACATCAAAATAGTTGGTCTCGGCTGGTGTAAATCGATCAAAATGATTCCTACAAAACATAATCTGGGTCGTTTTTTTTAACATGAGCTCTAACATACGATGCAGCATACGAACAGAAAAACAAATGTTAGAAGATAATTACCACTGGTGGCTTAACTAGAGTGGAGTGACCTAATTTCACCATAAAGTCATTACAAGATTTGGAAAATTCACAGCCATTTGATGTCGTGATCTCGTGTTTTTTATGAAAGTCCTGGCAAGACCGCGCAAATCAATTTAGACTATTTAATATTGCAATTATGTTAGGTTCTTCAGATGCTGCACACTTTCCACTTTGTATATTTTTTCTTAAGCCCATATTGCTATTTCACAAATATTTGGAAGCAAATAAAGTTGAGTGAAATAATAAAACTCAAGGAAAGGTACTGCTTGTAGAAAAACTTTAATGAATCAAAGCGTTTAAAAGAATTTTGTAACGATTTGTAAGTCCTTCAAACAGTACCTAGCCCTATCAAACCAGAGATACTCTTGTTTCTTTGTAAATACAGCTTATACGTTTTTCTGCCGTGTAATCAATCCCAGTAGAAAAGTAGTATGAAATACAGTATGAGGTAGAATGCCCTTCAAATAGTTGAACGTGTAGCAGGGAATTTTACAGGTAGAAATACATAGTCTTTCAAGTGAATCCGTAAGATTTTAAAATTCTTCAGAATTTTATCCTTCGAAAAGTTCGCAGAAATGAAGTAATTCAGTTGTGCATAGTTATCTAGGAAGTCTATATTCTGTATATGGAATTCGTTGCTTAAACTTTAAGCTTTGGACCAGTCGAAACGCATCAATGATCTTGGTTACGCAGGTCGAAGCTCAGCATTGACTTAAAAATTGTTCCAGTATCCTAGAGAAACAGTTTACGATGTTTATCAGTGTTTTGAGATATTTTTGAGTCAAATCCCACTCCAATGTTTTGTGAACATAAATTATTCCATATGATGACCCAGTCTTCAATAATTTCATGTTCCTACATCATTTCGGTCCCGCCTACACAGTGCACAAATTGTCACTTGCTCAAGACGTCATCGTAAATTCTGGGAGAAAGACTTTTAACTGTTCAACTTACCGTACCCAAATCCATTGGATATCCATCTTTAGACATCAAGTGAGGGTAATCCTTATGCAAAGCCCCACGACTGCGTTACAATTTTTAAGTAATAGTGACATCAAAAAAGCTATAGACTCGTCAGAAAAATGTCATCCGCGCCGTGTCAAACTTAAGACAGTATGTAGGAGCCGTCATAATGGCTGGAGGCGGTCTTATCGGGTAGGATTTTTGCTCTCTTGTTTTGCTCTGTAATCTGTCAAATTTTAGTACTGGGTCACTTTTTCTTCACGTTATCAGAATTAAAGCGTAGAAAGGGAAATTGTACGTATTTATCAGGAAGACTCTGCATGTAGCTGGATTGTCTGTGAACCGAAGAATTTTTCATGTCCGAGTGTAGTCATCATTATTCGATGACGTAATGCTTCTCTTCGAATGCCAAAAATATTCAAATCTTTCACTTTTTTACAGGACCTCACATCCCTTCAAGCCCAGTTCGTGAAAGCGAATATGAAAAATTCTGAAATGCTGAAGTATCGGAAAGAGATAGAAAATACGAAAATGAAGCAGGCAAAATCAAAGACTAAGAAAAAATTTTTCAAACGCATTCTCACCGGGTTTGCCGCCGCTACTGCTACTGCTGTCGGTGCTACTGTTGGAGCAGTTGCTGCTCTCCCTGCCGCTGCTACAGTCGGAGTAGCAGCTGGGGCAGGAGGTTTCACTTTAGGTTTACACTCACTCGTGCGTCATATTACATCTCGAAAATCCAAATCGATTACGCAAGGTGAGAAAGAGGCTTAATCAGGTCAGCAAATTCATTGTGGCCAACAATCTTCAGAAGACGTGCCCCCCAGCTGTGTGCACCGGAGCGGCCATAAACTCAAGACCCTCTATGGAGAACTTCCCGAGGCGATGACCGAAATGAAGTGCAAATTCATAATGATTGAAATTCATAGATTTTGTAGTGCAAATGTAAAGGTATATTACGCGAGTTCTCGTTGCCAAACTTTATTTCACATCAATTTTAAATGTTATTCAAGTATCTATGTTTTCCCTATGAATTTTTTATTTTTCTTATAGTATTTGATTCTTTGTTTTCTTTTCATTGACGTAATAATTTTTTTATTGTGAGAAATGAAACTCATGAATGCAGATTCATACTTTTAAATATTAATGTTGACGTTTTCAGTCATGAGCTGATTTCTTATGTTCACGAAAGGACAAATTCAGAAAAGGTAAATTACCACTTTTTTAGAAAACATAAATCAATGAATGGCCCTTATTCAACGGCTCATGAACGCTGCTGATGCATCAACGCCGTCGACTTGACACGTTGTTGATGAAAACATCAAGGGACTTGACTCTGTTTTAGGGTAAATAGAAAGACCGGTCGCGAAGGAGGAATTAAACCCCCCTCAAAACAGAGATAGAAACAGGGCAGAGGAAATGGAAAAGGTATGCAGGTGAAAACAAATACTCAGCAACCATTTTATCCGAAATAACAAACTAAAAAAAGCGTATAAAGATAAGAAATTTTGTTGGCAGGTCATCACATAGAAGTGCAACTAGTAAAGCAAGCTAAAAACGCATATAGGATAGAAGCAGCACGAAATGTCAATTGAAACGTTCTCGAGATAAATTTTAGAAATGATTAAGCTGACTTTGAAGCCATCAGCATACACATCCTATGAAACAGAATAAATGTTATTATACTAATAGCAACATCAAAGAAAGTATCACCCTTGATACCACACTTGGAACTATTCCGGGTCTTGAGCAGCTTGTTGTAAAAAATTATTTTTTTTATAGATTTATCTCTACGTAACATACCAATTTCATTGACTGTGCTGTACTCATCGTAAAAATTTTGCACTTTCAAGAATAAACGTATGATATCTTTTACAAACAACCGACGTGTAAGCAATCTTTACTCTCGCGACATAAATGTTGTGTTTAGCATTCGTATCATGTGATATTCATGACGGTGATTCGTGAAGCCCTTGCAGAAGTTTCTAGAATGACCTTCGTAGCTGTAGTTGGTTTAGGCTTTTTTCCTGCAGTGAATGTCCTGATCACTGATATCACATCCTGTCATCACATATTGCAATCACTGGTCTTAAGCATTTAATGAGCATTTTGGCCATGTCCGTGTTTTGAGAATGTTGCAACTCCCTCACTCTCCCTGAAGAGACACAAGTGGCAGCAGAATGGAGCCCTCGTCCTCATGCAGCGATCCTCAGGACCATCACACCAGCCCATCTAGTTGGCTCAAGGTCTCATGCAGCCCTAGCGTCATTAAAACAAAAGCATCGTCCACCTCTCGTTGTAGCCCACCTAGACATGATTTCTAATAATAAATACAGACCAGAAGAAACGTGTGAAACAAAAAGAAATGTTTCGTTAAATCTTTTTTTGGGTGAATTGGTTCGTACTCGTGTGTGCTAAACATTTCATAAATTCAATGTTTGTGGGTTCGGAAAAAAGAAAGAAAAACATAAAATTTTTTATAGATCTTGCGTTGTAGTGTAATAATGGTAGAATTTTCTAATGGAAGAAATGATGATTCTTTCCTTTTCATAATGTTTTATGGTGAAAATAGTAATTTTCAAATTCAAAAAATAATTTCTCACTTGCAAATTTTTCATGCAGACTCAACAATTGCTACAAATTGGAAATTCAAATGAACTTGAAAAATTTGCTACTCACTTTGTGATAATTGAGATAGGTAGCACGATAAAATTCACATAAACTTATTTCAATGCTATTTAAAGAGAACTTCTTGAGAATTAGTGACCTTCCCTGCTTTTAACTGATATTACAACAGTTCTTATTTGTCGCAAATAAACACACTTAAATGTAGTTGGATATAATACGTGAACATCAAGGAAATTTTACATATAATCAGAATTTTGTTCTAACTGCTGTAGTTCGTAGGAAAACTTTTTAGATAATACAACTTCTGAAATTGATGAAATACGTACCTCTACCTACCCCATGATATGGTGCTTCGCTGTGACGCCCACATCTTGTTCTCGTACGTTGAACTCCGTTGAACTCTTCTTTGTTCGAAAAGCTACTCATAATCTGCTGCAGGTTAGCTGCGACAGTACGCAGAACCTCTAATTAAGTTATTGGGGCCGCTATGATAGGTAGCTCTCTCGTCTTGTACGTAGCCCTGCTATGGTGACGCCAGCTTGCGTGAGTCAGACTGGTGCTCCTTACAACAAACTGCTCGTTACTTTTACTTCAGTATCCTAATCGGTGCGATGTTCTTGATATCGTAGCGTTAATTGCCTGATATTGTGATGAATTTCCTGATATCGTTACCTGAATGTCTTAATATCGTGATCTGTTCATATGAGGAAGACGGTTTAGAAAACTTTTCTACTCCAAAGTCAAATTCGGTTATTAATTGTATAACATGCATTCCTACGGCTTGCATCCTCGTTTTATGTTTTTTTGTGTTGTGTAATAATGAAAATAGTAATTACTTCCATGAGCGCAGCAGTGCATTTGAATTTGTTAAAAATAACATGACAAATTCAAATTTTATGCGCTTTTAATCGTAGTTGCTTGTTTTTTGTCATTGTGTAACATGCCAAATGAAAATAATTTTGAAAACAAAAAATTCCTATGAGGTAGCCTCTTTAATATCTGCAGAGTTAATTCATTGTCGGGTATTTGATCTTAATATCAAATGTGTGAGTCATGAATGTTTTCATTTCCGCGCACAATACAAACATGAGACAATTGCTACAGGCACGTCTCAGAACCTGAAATAGTCTGATATACAGAAATGGAAGCAATAAACATGTTTACAAAGCGTATTTCAATAAATGTAGGCCTCGTTTTGGGTAATGAGAATAATATGCAAACACAAGAACGACATCAGATCTCGATGAAAATACTATTGAATTCGAAAGCGTTTATTTCCAACTCCTTTTTTGTCCAATGTAATCAAGAGCAGAATGTTGAGGCAGGAACAAAGCTTGTCGGGAATGGAAAACGCACTAAACCGTTTACTACAGTTCGGAACGCTCTGTGAAGTTACCCGACGGAAGTACTGAAGGGAATCTACTACCCTGGACTGGACCTCATTGTTCAAACTTCACTGTACACATTTCTATTGCACCTATGGGAACGAAAATTTACACGTAGATGTAAAATTGAATTCCAAACACATTTGCACCAATAAATTTTTTCGATTTTCGCAGAAACAAATTATTTATTTCGCGATTATTAGAAAAATATATATACATGTGCAAAGCCCTACCCACTCAACAATTTTCAACGTAAGAAGCGTGATTTTGGTCTCATTCGACGCGGAAGGACGGTACTAAGACCGTCACGTAGGATTTTTTTTTGAATTTCAGATTAGAAAAACATTTATGGTTACATATGTCCAAAAAATCTATTAAAAAGAAAAATCCAATATACTTTTTCTAGTCGCAGCTACAGGGTTCTATTGCAGCTAGGTGAACGAAACTGAATACCGATATGTAAAATTTAATTCTAAACACATTTGATTCCGAAAAAGGTTTCGAAATTCGCGATAGAAAAAAGTCATTGCGCGAACATATATATACATATATATATATTGTTTTCTGCGCAAAACCGCACTTCTTCTACAATATTTAAGTGTAGAAGCAAGATTTTGATCTCATTCAATGCAGTCGACGGTGGGAACAGCGTACCGAAGCGAAATTCTATTCGAGTTCCATACTAAATTTTTATTGGGAAAAAAGTGAATTTAAAAAAAAATTCAATGTTGGAATTGTGTAACAATAACTTTTTTCTAGTTCGAAATTCGAAAAAATCCTACGTGACGGCCTTGATACCTTCCTTCCGCGTCGAATGAAATCAAAATCACGCTTCTACATTGAAAATTTTGGAGTGAGTAGGGTTTTGCGCAAATATATATATTTTTTCTATGATCACACACTAGCTTTTTTTCTAAGACGGAAATAGAAAATTTTTATAAAAGCAAATGTGTTTGAAATTCAATTTTACTTATCTGTATGCATTTTCGTTTATCTAGTTGCAATAAAAATGGGGAAAAATGAGTTCTTAAAATTTGGTACATTATGTCAAGTCCAGGGTAGTAGATCGCCTGAAGTGACACGCGCACCAACGCTGTGGGAAAACTGCGATGGAAGTGGACATGGCTACACTGCACCAAGCTGCTGGAGCGATGAGCATTTCTTTTATTGAGTAGGAAATCAAAGGGTGGTCGCCCAAAGCAGTGGCCGGTGAAGAGTCCGAGTGTTGTATTTACGTATCGTTTTTATTCAGAGTGTCCGTACTTACGACTGCGTTTCGTACATAACGGCTGGCTGTATCGAGGGTGTTTAGGAAATAAATGCTGAGTATGCCTGAAAGATCTTACAGACTCACATTAGCAGTTAGCATTCGTTCGATCATGCAGTGTCAATCCTTCACTTTGGCGTTCACTATGGACAGACTCACTTTCCGAGCATTATATGAAAACAATGCTACCAATTTTCAGAGTTACAGATCAGCAACAATAAAACTTGTCGTACATGATCCCGCATTTGTCCAGAATTGTATAAAAATAACGGAAACAGTGGAACTGCGATTATTAGACGTATATTGGGTTCCTTTTTTTACTTCGCATAGTATCAGTTTCATTTATACATAGCTTTTACTAACCCTTTTATGCCAGCCGTCACCCGAATGTCAGCTAATATTTTGCAGTTGCAAAAATTTGTTGCCCCTGTAACAAATGAGGTCTCTAATTTACATATTCGTTGACGATTCTAATTGGTGGATGGCAGACTGGTGAAAATAAAAAGAACAAAATTTGTGGATCTAATTATTCCGTGTGTGCCACGATTCAGTGAGCGACTACCTGCGGCAGCGAGTGTTCCAGAGTGACGATATTTGACCGTGAATGTTTCAATATTCATCGAAAAAAAGACGATGAAAGAGAAGCGCCTCGCTTCTGAGCGCTTCTATTTTAGATCATAAATGATTAAAGTAAAATTAGCGCATAGAGTTGTTCCCACGGGCTGTCGGATGTTTTCTGATTAATTTTGTTGAGGGCGGGACAGAAAAAAACGAACTGAACTGAGTGAGCGAATAGATGAGAAGAACTCTGATGTTAGCATTAACATTAAAAACTTCTGATAGTAAGTTCTTCGAAAGTAATATAATTAGAAGTAATTTAAAAGCAATAATGCAGGTCATCAATACGGTGTCTTATGCTGAAATATTGACTTAGAAAGCAGGTGGTCAATTAGTATATTTTGATAGTTTATTCAGCGATGTAGCTCTATTTTCGTCAGTGAATCTTCACCATTTACTCGAAGACTTTTCATAAATATTAAATTAGGGTTCAATGGGTTTTAAGGTGAAAAATTCTGAAATGAAGGTCTCACTTTCATTTTTGTTTACTACGAGCTTACACTTCCAAATGATTTTGATTTTGTTTTGATTAATGATTTTAGAGGAAATTTCATATCGGAGGAGTTGTATTAACATTAGAAAACATTTTCCAAGTGATACCAGAAATATTCTCGCCCCCATGCTTAACTGGACGTCATGTTAAGTCCCCAAGGCATAAGATTCGTGTCGCTTGAACTTAATCAATCAATTTTCGAACTCGTACCACGAAAGTTTATAAATCCCTAAGTATACGAATTAATGCTTCGATATTAGACTTGATAACAGCTTCAAGTTTATTGCGAAGAATAACAAGGGCAAGTGAACTTGAAAGAACTGATTAAAAATCCAACTATGCGCAAACATGGCGTACGAGAGGGAAGTACAGATTAGCGTTTGACAGCGTTGGAACAATTCAAACGCTACAAAAAAACCCTAGGCGAAAATGTGACTGAAAGTGTTGAAACTATGAGTACAAGTAAAAATCACCCGAATGAATAAATAAACCGTATATACTATTTTCATTCTTGAATCTTAGAAAAGGCTATTAATCAAAAACAAGGCTTCTCTCAAAGAGCAGTGGGAATCTTCAGCTGAATTGCCACTTCACAAACCTATTGGAACAGAGCTACCCTTTTGCACCACAGGTTTCAGGCTTTGCTGTGACAAACGATTTAGTTCATTTTTCTTTTATTTTGTTCGTAGCGTAGATTTTATTATTTTTTCTTACCGGCTTTGCTAGTTGACAATCAGGCAAGCCCCCCTCCCAAGGCTCTTTCCCACCTGTTCCATGCTCTTTCAATTCAGTCTCTTGTAATCCACGCTCCTCGAGTCAGGCTTAATTTGTCTTCAAGTTAATCCCCTACTTCTTCATATATCTTAATTATTATCTATTGCTTAGTACCTCTGCATTCGTACAAATTTGACACTAATGAATTAACAATTTACCAAGTTTTATTTTTCTTTCCTATTTGTCATTCACAGATAAGTTGAGGAGACCGTCAGAATTAAAAAAGTTTGTCATTTTTCGACAGATTTCTCTGAATTTTTCACCATTTTACCATTTCTAACAAATCATGACACAATTCGTTTTCGTATAGAGTGTTTTTTTAATTTTTATTTACAAGTTCATTTTTTCGTTAGAAGTGAAAACATGGGTATGATGGGAAATTGATCTGCCACTTTTTTTAAGTTACTGAACCGGCAATACGACTTTAGATAGCAAAATATATTATCTAAAAATTGGTGTTAGGATTTTTAATATTTTAATCTATAGAATTACAGGAAATTTTTCGCAAAAAAATTACCGTTTGAATATTTTTTCCTCTGCATTTCATGTATTTTTCAAATAAACTATACCACTTTCTCACAAACACCAGCATTCTTTTTTAGATATTTTCAAGCCCTACGTAATGATATATTTGCCATGTCTTTAGCTTTAATACTGTGGGAGGAGGTAAATTTTCAAGGGACAGTAAGTTCCTGTTTTCATGGGAACCTGACTAACTAGGAGCAGGAGCCAGCTGTTCAACATGAACTACACCTTTTTCACTTCAAATTAATCTAAATCAAGTTCAATTTCAACCAAGTCAAGTTCAATTTAATCCGAGTCAAGTTCAATTTAATCCGAGTCAAGTTCAAATTAATCCAAGTCAAGTTCAAATTAATACGAGTCAAGTTCAAATTAATTCAAGTCAAGTTCAAATTAATCCGAGTCAAGTTCAAATTAATCCAAGTCAATTTCAAATTAATCCGAGTCAAGTTCAAATTAATCCGAGTCAAGTTCAAATTAATCCAAGTCAAGTTCAAATTAATCCAACCCTTAGTTGAGTTAAAAATTACGTAATATTTTGTTAATTTGAGTTTTTGCGTTAAATATGTATCTATTGGATGTGATGAGCAAAACTGGTTTCGAGGATTTATTTACACTCATAGATATTTATACATTTGAAATCAATAACATGCAAGTACAAAATATTATCATTGGACGATATGTAGATTTAATCTTTAAAAGAAATATATATGTGCGATTCACTGAGTACCAATGTACGATTCCGTTTGATTACAATTTTTACTTGTACATTACTACCCAGATACATTCCTGCATTTGCAATATAAATGTTGCCATCCATTCTAATTCCGTGTGAGTCAATGTGAAGAAATGTAGGATCTACTAACAATACACAATGATAATACAAGAAACAATGTTTCTAACTTAATACTGATTGTATTTGTGTGTGTTCACAATTCAATATATAATACTTCAAGACTTCAATCACTTTTATAAAAATCGTTTTATGAATATTTTAGTCTTGAAAGTAGTACTCAGTGAACCGCACTTGTACACTTCTTATAAAGATGAAATCTACATATCGTCCAATGATAATATTTTGTACTTCCATGAATTTGATTTCATATATGTGATAAAGTGGAATTTCACGTGTATAAATATCTATGAGTGGAAATAAATCATCGAAACCAGTTTTGCTCATCACATCCAATAGATACATATATAACAAAAAACTCAAATAAACAAATTATTACGTCATTTTTAACTCAACTAAGGGTTGGATTAATTTGAACTTGACTTGGATTAATTTGAACTTGACTCGGATTATTTTGAACTTGACTCGGATTAATTTGAACTTGACTTGGATTGATTTGAACTTGACTTAGATTAATTGAAGTGAAAAAGGTGTAGTTAGAATTTGTTCCCTGTGCGTTAGAACGCTTCGTTTTCGTACCAAAGCATTTCGACCGTGAGCTACATGGTTAATTATGGCATACCGAATATTCGTAACTGCGTCCGTCATCGTTAAGGAGGTCGACCTGGCATGTCATCTGACACTAAAGCATATCGTTATCGTATTGGTAAGAAATTCTCTATTTGAGCTATTACAACGAGAGTTGAGTTTTTTGGATTTTGAGACTAGACAGTCCCCGTAAGAAAGTGAATTGCGAGTCTTTCTCATCTTTGGGAGAAAAGCGACAACATCGGAACCTACTAGAAGATTTCTTTTTGCATTTTATACTATTTCAGTTTATTTCAAAATTCTTCTACGCATGAGTTAAACGCATGTAGAACACGTTTAGTTGGCCACAATGGACCATGGGCACAGTGGTGATGAGTTAGAGGCCTATTTTAATATTTATTTTCAGCGCCTTCGAGACTAGTGGCTTTTTCAGGCGGATATTTTCAATCCCACAGCTATGACGCCAATTGTTACGGATCTATTCAAGTTGTAATTTCATGATCCGGTTGTGGAACCATCTCTAAGAGTTAATTTTTTCCCAATAATGGGAGGATCAATATGAGATTTTTCTCCTGATCTTATTTCATGAATGGGAGCAACGAGGGGCGCTCTGTTCGTATCTCATGATCATGTATTATCTTCGTCATCGACACTTTCTTCTTGATACTCCAATATTCCATTAATCATTCACAAGATAGATAAGCAATTCTCATAGTTTGTATCAAATTCATCCTATGATATGATTTATATGTTCAATACTTCAAAGTTTCAAGGTAATAGGGAGCGTGATAGGTATCACAAGGAAGCACAGTGTTATCAACTTCAAAAACGTCAGCGACAACTTGTAAATCTATCCTTAACATGGATGTAAGACAACCTGAACCACATTTATTTTCAAGAGTAGATGATCATAGGCAGCTGGGAGCGTAGGGAACAGGACATTTTAAAACCCGTCAGAGCTAAGACATGATGATAGTTTCCTCAATTTGATTCCCAAGTCTCCGAGAGGAAAACAGAGTGTGAATCTAAGTAGTCAATAATCAGTGTCAAACAATGGGATGCTATCTAATAACTCAGTAGCTTAGTTGCTTGAGTGGCTGCATCTTGTCGACCATACCAGCCTGTCCTGAAGAATCTCGTTTGAAGAGCAAGATATTATCGCTCTGAATGAGATTCTACAACAAATGTTAACAGGAGTACGCAATGTAAGCTGTACACTAATATGAAAAATGGCGAAAGAAATGAAAAAAAAGAAAGAAAGAGATGTGGGTTAGCTCCAATCACAACTTCAACACCAGATTGACGCTATTTCTTTCCATGGCATCAATGTTTAATAGGTGTAGAACTAAATCTCAAATCCTTTCATACAACTAAAAACTCTCTACATTGCACACAACTACAACATCAAATGCTAATTTATCACAAAATGTTTAATTTGTTAAGCTGTCTAGGGACGAAAATATTTCATAAGGTTTTATCAATAACAAACAATGTAAGGTACCCTCTATCAAAATGACTTAATGAATATAAAAAGAAATACCTGATACCAAGCTCACCCGATCTTAAGATGGGAAAACGGTCTGAATATGTCTTGCATAAATGATAGCACACATGCTGATTCTAAAAGATGTGGCATAATCTCACAGCATCGCCCTCGGCGATAACCTGGAGGTAAAATCTCCAAAGAATTAGAGCTGTCTCTTGAGAGGGCAAAAAACGAAAGACGCCGGGGTTTGATTTCCAGTTTCAAAACCTTCATTCAACTCTACAGCATTTAAAGATTATTTTAATTCAACACACTTTCACTGAATAGATTTGCCCCAATTGCTCATTTTATTCTGTGACTGAAATAAAGTACTCTCCTGAAATAATATTAGGTATAAAATACCTGAATACTTAAGCTAGAGGGGTTGTTCAACTCCTAATGAATAGCTCTAAAAAGTCTTAGTCAAAGTAGCGACTGTTCCTCTCGGGGTGGCCTTGTGGAGTGCATCCCCGATAACCTGAATGCAGACCTCAGTACTCCCATGAAGGCATTATCAGATAACACGTACGTTGGACTCCCATCGCCTACTAACTGAGCTTCTTAATTTAGTGCATAAACTTTACATGACTGAGTGTAAAAGTTTGTTATTTTATTACATTTCACTTGTTCGTTCAAGCAAGCAGCTTCTTTCATACACCATCTTGTTAAAAGAACACGAAGTGAACTATAACTGACCATGCTTTTTTAAACTGATCATGCTTTTGAAGAAGGATGAAGTATTCTCATGTCACATACGTTCACAACTAAAACATGGTTGCAAAATTAAAGCCAATGGTAGTACAGAAGATGCGTTAAAGTAAGTCCGAAAGTCCCTGATCTTCTATATGTTTGCCTTACATGCGCTCCTCTTCAGTTTCTTGTTTCATGCCCTTCGATCTTTTACAATCACCTCTGAAAGATCTCCGATCTGCAGTCGCTTGTCTCACCTGTGGGAGATCCCCGATCCTCCGCTCGTTCTCTTACCTTTGGTAGACCCCATACTGCCCGGCTGTTGCCTTACATTAAGTAGACCCCCTACTGCCCGGCCGTTGCTTAAAAATTAAGTAGGCCCCTTACTGCCCGGCCGTTGCCTTCCTAAGCACCACCTGGTTAATGTGCTCTCCGAAGCCACCGTCATCCGAGATCACGACCCCCAGATCCCTGACTGAAGACTTTCGTGCAATCGCTGAACCACCAGTGGGGTTGTACGCATGCGAGCCGTCAGGGTGCAAACCGTTTCCCATCAACTCAAATTTGTTTTCATTGAAGGTCGTTTTGTTTCTTGTCGCCCACTCGCAAATCTTCTGAAGGTAACTCTGTGGAACCTCGTCATCCTCCACCTTAGCAATAGTTTTCAAGACCCTGGTGTCGTCAGCAAAGGATGAGGCTCGTGAGAGCAACAAGTTGACATCGATATCCGAGATGTGAACCAGGAAAAGGAGTGGACCCAAAACTGAACCCTGGGGCACACCACTCATCACCACCGACTCCGTCGAGCGACTCCCGTCCACTGAGACAACCTGTTTTCTATTTGTTAGGACGCTATAAATCCATTCAAGGAGAACACTTGAACACATGAAAAAGTCCAAATAGACGGAGCTTCCTAAGCAGCACGCCATAGTCCACTTTATCGAAAGCCTCAGCGGAGTCCAGATACACCACGTCTACAGTGAGTCCAGAGCCAAGCGCCTCCGTAACCTACCGCTGATGTTCTAACAATTACGAGAGGCACGACCGTCCCCATCTGAAACCGTGCCGATTGTCGCTCAGTAGGTCATTGCTCTCTAGATACGCAACAAGATGCTAAACCACAATCTTCTCAAAAATTTTGATTACTTGGGATGTTAGGGGCGATCGGACGGTAAATAGCGGGAAAATGCTTTGCACCCCCTTGTGCATTTGCACAATTACTCCCAATTTAAGAGGAGCAGGCACACCTCCTTTATCCATGGATGATCTTCACAGTGCATTTATTGGAGCCTTAGATTCCTCACAACAGTTTTTTAAGAGGATTGGAGGAATCCCGTCCGGCCCCGCTGCGGACGTGGACGACAGTTTCTTTATGCACACAACCAGCTTGTTCTCACCGAACTGAACATCGTCCAAAAGGAAGTGTCTGTATTCCTCGAGTAGTCCTTGCAGGAGGCCTAGAGTGTCCGAGTCTCTCGGCCTACTGAAGACCGACTCGAACTGATTCCTCAGCACCTCAGCTTTGGCCGAAGAGGCACTAACGAGCTCCTCCTCAACGTAAAAAGGGCTAATCAGGGACTTGGTCTTGGACTTACTCCGTGCGTACCCATAGAAATACTTCGGTTTTTTGCGGATTACTTCAATCGCCCGCCTCTTCCTAGTCGCTGTTTCAAGCTCATGCGACTGCATCAGCAGGTGCCCGATCAGCTCTGCCCTGCTCAGTAATTTTTTTCTAACGGCCGGACTGACAGCACCAAGCAGCTGCCCGCGTATACGTGCTCTCTTCCTCATTAGGGTCTTACGATCGCTTGGAATTGACACCTGGCCAACTGCTGACTTCGGCGTGGCATATTTTGAACAGACCTGTCAGGACACCACAGAGATCTTCATACATGTTCAAGGGTAGCATACCCTCGCTTCTGAAAGCCCAATCGACTCATGCAAGTTCTTCCCTTATATTACACCAGTCGGTACGGGAGCTCATGAAGTTAAGTCAACCCAAGATACTCCCATAGTTCGGCTCGGCGTTGGACTGCTGGTTGGTCCATCCAATCAATATCAGCTTCAACTCTAATCAGTCTGTGGTCTGATAACGTGGTGTCTTCCACAACCACGTCCCTTACCAGTTCACCATGGTTGGTACAAACTAGGAAGCCGCCGTAGACACCGTTTAGGGACCAGTTTATTCTGGGAAAGTTAAAATCACCCAGTAATATCATAGTCGGCAGAGGTGAGCCCAGGTCCTCAATCCTTTCTGCAATATCAAGGAGAACCGGCCCAAACTTCTCAGACCGATAGATATGATTTTACATATAGGATAAAGTGGAATTTCACGCATATAAATCTATATATGAGTGTAAATAAAAACTCGATATTAATATGTGTATGTGTATTACAAAAATCCCTTTGAACATAAATATTTTAATGAATGCATACTGCCATTAATTTAAAATTGTAAAACAACTTTAATGTGTATTATAATACGAAGTTTTTAAAATTGACTTCTATCTGTTACTCCGCTCAAAGATCTGAATCACACTCTGCCTACTGATGCTGGATACTTACCACATTTCACGACAGCTTGTTTTTATCTTGCAGAAATTTTATGCATTCCTTGCTGAAACCAAAAACGTTTTTCTTGCTCATCACATCCAATAGATACATATTTAACACAAAAAACGCTCAAATTAACAAGTGATTATGTCAATTCTTAAATCAATTTAGGGTTGGATTAATTTGAACTCGACTTGGATCAATTTGAACTTGAATTGGATTAATTTGAACTTGACTTAGATTAATTTGAAGTGAAAAAGGTGTAGAGCTGGTCTCGCACCTCAGCGAAAACTGCCGAACCTCTCCATCGCAGACCCCGCACAATGCTCCACTTGGCGGAGCTCGGCAAAGGCGATTCATCCTTCAAAGCAGATACCGTACCTCCGTACGAGGGTAGTTTGAAAACACTGATTTGCTCTGTAAACACTGATCCGAAAACACTTATCTACTCAGTAAAACGTGGTAAAGAGAACAGTGAAAATTCCGCAGTTTGCGCCGTATCAATATATTTTTTTAACTAAGGTGATTGCTGCATCTAAAAGATTAGATTACGCATCAACGCTCTGATGCCGTCGCTGCAACAGCAGTCAGGGTCTGCATTTCAAACGAGGAGCACACAAGGGGCTTGGAACTTGATTTTTAAATTGTTATGTTTCCGTCCTAAGTAGTTCATTGATTTAAAAATTGTATACACTTAGACAAGCCGATTTAAGTTCCAGTATCCCATCAGAGCTCTGTCCGTGATTGCTATGAGATCTGTTGGGGTGGGTAGCAATGTGCTTTAAAGGAAGCAACAGGTGAGAGGAAAATAATTCGTAATTTGTGAATGGTTCGTTGCTAGGAAGGATGCTTATAAACTTCAGTAGTGACCCTCTCAAGTGAATGATCTATGGCGTTCGCGCCTACTGCGCCAATTATACCCAAATCATAACAGAGTCACCTCCACACTGATCTGTCCCCGTGCGTCCATGAGGAGACTATCTCTCTTCTGGCTTGCGAAATCCCGCTCATGTCAGAGCTGAGCACGCTTTACATTAATCTATTTTGGAAATTAAATTTGAATGGTTCTTTTTCATTCCACTCATGCTTCATTGAAAACTTTCTATTTTTGAACTTTCACTTAATCATTTCGCTGCCGGAATATGAGCTTTTATTCCAGATTGAGGAGCTTTTCTTTTTAAGACGTTTTCAAAGCTCCTCAGCAAAAACATTGCAAAGTTCATAATCTAGTCTGGAAAAGGCTTATTATAAACATTCAATCATTCGAGCTTCCCGTTTTGATGTTTTCAGAGGTGGGCCAACTTTTAGGTTTGTTGTCAACTGTCAAGCATAATTCCTGTTTATTTCACGATCTACGAGTAAAACTCATCATGACCTCTAAACGATATTTACCGTTCAAGATATTAACTTTTCTGCTTGACTGGGAACTGTGGGTTATACGAAGATCTGTACGATAATTACTTGAATGACTAACGAAGAATTGATTACAAATAATGAACATAAAACGAGGAGAGTGTGCGGAGGCGATACGAAAGCAAATATAGGCGTAATTTAGTAAGAAATTAAACACATCTTTATGAAAATGTACTGTGCTGGTGTCGCTAATTGTACAGGCTCATGTTTCAATAGTAAATGTAACTGAAATTTTTCACGGGAAATTAGAATTGCAAAACTACATACTGTATTATGTTTTGCTGGAGTAGCACAGGTGTAGCGTATCGCAGGAGTAGCACAGGTATAGCGTATCGCAGGAGTAGCACAGGTATAGCGTATCGCAGGAGTAGCACAGGTATAGCGTATCGCAGGAGTAGCACAGGTATAGCGTATCGCAGGAGTAGCACAGGTATAGCGTATCGCAGGAGTAGCACAGGTATAGCGTATCGCAGGAGTAGCACAGGTATAGCGTATCGCAGGAGTAGCACAGGTATAGCGTATCGCAGGAGTAGCACAATTATAGCGTGTCGCAGGAGTAGCACAGGTATTGCGTATCGCAGGAGTAGCACAGGTGTAGCGTATCGCAGGAGTAGCACAGGTATAGCGTATCGCAGGAGTAGCACAGGTATAACGTATCGCAGGAGTACCACAGGTATAGCGTATCGCACGAGTAGCACAGGTATAGCGTATCGCAGGAGTAGCACAGGTATAACGTATCGCAGGAGTAGCACAGGTATAGCGTATCGCACGAGTAGCACAGGTATAGCGTATCGCAGGAGTAGCACAGGTATAGCGTATCGCACGAGTAGCACAGGTATAGCGTATCGCACGAGTAGCACAGGTATAGCGTATCGCAGGAGTAGCACAGGTATAGCGTATCGCACGAGTAGCACAGGTATAGCGTATCGCAGGAGTAGCACAGGTATAGCGTATCGCACGAGTAGCACAGGTATAGCGTATCGCAGGAGTAGCACAGGTATAGCGTATCGCACGAGTAGCACAATTATAGCGTGTCGCAGGAGTAGCACAGGTATAGCGTATCGCAGGAGTAGCACAGGTATAGCGTATCGCAGGAGTAGCACAGAGCCTATCGCAGGAGTAGAACAGGTATAGCGTATCGCACGAGTAGCACAGGTATAGCGTATCGCAGGGGTAGCACAGGTATAGCGTATCGCAGGAGTAGAACAGGTATAGCGTATCGCACGAGTAGCACAGGTATAGCGTATCGCAGGGGTAGCACAGGTATAGCGTATAGCAGGAGTAGCACAGGTATAGCGTATCGCAGGAGTAGCACACAGCGTATCGCAGGAGTAGCACAGGTATAGCGTATCGCAGGAGTAGCACAGGTATAGCGTATCGCAGGAGTAGCACAGGTATAGCGTATCGCAGGAGTAGCACAATTATAGCGTGTCGCAGGAGTAGCACAGGTATTGCGTATCGCAGGAGTAGCACAGGTGTAGCGTATCGCAGGAGTAGCACAGGTATAGCGTATCGCAGGAGTAGCACAGGTATAACGTATCGCAGGAGTACCACAGGTATAGCGTATCGCACGAGTAGCACAGGTATAGCGTATCGCAGGAGTAGCACAGGTATAACGTATCGCAGGAGTAGCACAGGTATAGCGTATCGCACGAGTAGCACAGGTATAGCGTATCGCACGAGTAGCACAATTATAGCGTGTCGCAGGAGTAGCACAGGTATAGCGTATCGCACGAGTAGCACAGGTATAGCGTATCGCAGGAGTAGCACAGGTATAGCGTATCGCAGGAGTAGCACAATTATAGCGTGTCGCAGGAGTAGCACAGGTATAGCGTATCGCAAGAGTAGCACAGGTGTAGCGTATCGCAGGAGTAGCACAGGTATTGCGTATCGCAGCAGTAGCACAGGTATAGCGTATCGCAGGAGTAGCACAATTATAGCGTATCGCAGGAGTAGCACAATTATAGCGTGTCGCAGGAGTACCACAGGTATAGCGTATCGCAGGAGTAGCACAAGTATTGTGTATCGCAGGAGTAGCACAGGTGTAGCGTATCGCAGGAGTAGCACAGGTATAGCATATCGCAGGAGTACCACAAGTATAGCGTATCGCAGGAGTAGCACAGGTATAGCGTATAGCAGGAGTAGCACAGGTATAGCGTATCGCAGGAGTAGCACAGGTATAGCGTATCGCAGGAGTAGCACAGGTATAACGTATCGCAGGAGTAGCACAGGTATAGCGTATCGCAGGAGTAGCACAGAGCCTATCGCAGGAGTAGAACAGGTATAGCGTATCGCACGAGTAGCACAGGTATAGCGTATCGCAGGAGTAGCACAGGTATAGCGTATCGCAGGAGTAGCACAGGTATAGCGTATAGCAGGAGTAGCACAGGTATAGCGTATCGCAGGAGTAGCACAGGTATAGCGTATAGCAGGAGTAGCACAGGTATAGCGTATAGCAGGAGTAGCACAGGTATAGCGTATAGCAGGAGTAGCACAGGTATAGCCTATCGCAGGAGTAGCACAAGTATAGCGTATAGCAGGAGTAGCACAGGTATAGCGTATCGCAGGAGTAGCACAGGTATAGCGTATCGCAGGAGTAGCACAGGTATAGCGTATCGCAGGAGTAGCACAGGTATAGCGTATCGCAGGAGTAGCACAGGTATAGCGTATCGCAGGAGTAGCACAGAGCCTATCGCAGGAGTAGAACAGGTATAGCGTATCGCACGAGTAGCACAGGTATAGCGTATCGCAGGGGTAGCACAGGTATAGCGTATCGCAGGAGTAGAACAGGTATAGCGTATCGCACGAGTAGCACAGGTATAGCGTATCGCAGGGGTAGCACAGGTATAGCGTATAGCAGGAGTAGCACAGGTATAGCGTATCGCAGGAGTAGCACACAGCGTATCGCAGGAGTAGCACAGGTATAGCGTATCGCAGGAGTAGCACAGGTATAGCGTATCGCAGGAGTAGCACAGGTATAGCGTATCGCAGGAGTAGCACAGGTATAGCGTATCGCAGGAGTAGCACACAGCGTATCGCAGGAGTAGCACAGGTATAGCGTATCGCAGGAGTAGCACAGGTATAGCGTATCGCAGGAGTAGCACAGGTATAGCGTATAGCAGGAGTAGCACAGGTATTGCGTATAGCAGGAGTAGCACAGGTATAGCGTATCGCAGGAGTAGCACAGGTATAGCCTATCGCAGGAGTAGCACAAGTATAGCGTATAGCAGGAGTAGCACAGGTATAGCGTATCGCAGGAGTAGCACAGGTATAGCGTATCGCAGGAGTAGCACAGGTATAGCGTATCGCAGGAGTAGCACAGGTATAGCGTATCGCAGGAGTAGCACAGGTATAGCGTATCGCAGGAGTAGCACAGGTATAGCGTATCGCAGGAGTAGCACAGGTATAGCGTATCGCAGGAGTAGCACAGGTATAGCGTATCGCAGGAGTAGCACAGGTATAGCGTATCGCAGGAGTAGCACAGGTATAGCGTATCGCAGGAGTAGCACAGGTATAGCGTATCGCAGGAGTAGCACAGGTATAGCGTATCGCAGGAGTAGCACAGGTATAGCGTATAGCAGGAGTAGCACAGGTATAGCGTATCGCAGGAGTAGCACAGGTATAGCGTATCGCAGGAGTAGCACAGGTATAGCGTATCGCAGGAGTAGCACAGGTATAGCGTATCGCAGGAGTAGCACAGGTATAGCGTATCGCAGGAGTAGCACAGGTATAGCGTATCGCAGGAGTAGCACAGGTATAGCGTATAGCAGGAGTAGCACAGGTATAGCGTATCGCAGGAGTAGCACAGGTATAGCGTATCGCAGGAGTAGCACAGGTATAGCGTATCGCAGGAGTAGCACAGGTATAGCGTATCGCAGGAGTAGCACAGGTATAGCCTATCGCAGGAGTAGCACAAGTATAGCGTATAGCAGGAGTAGCAGAGGTATAGCGTATCGCAGGAGTAGCACAGGTATAGCGTATCGCAGAAGTAGCACAGGTATAGCGTATAGCAGGAGTAGCACAGGTATAGCGTATCGCAGGAGTAGCACAGGTATAGCGTATCGCAGGAGTAGCACAGGTATAGCGTATCGCAGGAGTAGCACAGGTATAGCGTATCGCAGGAGTAGCACAGGTATAGCGTATCGCAGGAGTAGCACAGGTATAGCGTATCGCAGGAGTAGCACAGGTATAGCGTATAGCAGGAGTAGCACAGGTATAGCGTATCGCAGGAGTAGCACAGGTATAGCGTATCGCAGGAGTAGCACAGGTATAGCGTATCGCAGGAGTAGCACAGGTATAGCGTATCGCAGGAGTAGCACAGGTATAGCCTATCGCAGGAGTAGCACAAGTATAGCGTATAGCAGGAGTAGCACAGGTATAGCGTATCGCAGGAGTAGCACAGGTATAGCGTATCGCAGGAGTAGCACAGGTATAGCGTATCGCAGGAGTAGCACAGGTATAGCGTATCGCAGGAGTAGCACAGGTATAGCGTATCGCAGGAGTAGCACAGAGCCTATCGCAGGAGTAGAACAGGTATAGCGTATCGCACGAGTAGCACAGGTATAGCGTATCGCAGGGGTAGCACAGGTATAGCGTATCGCAGGAGTAGCACAGGTATAGCGTATCGCACGAGTAGCACAGGTATAGCGTATCGCAGGGGTAGCACAGGTATAGCGTATAGCAGGAGTAGCACAGGTATAGCGTATCGCAGGAGTAGCACACAGCGTATCGCAGGAGTAGCACAGGTATAGCGTATCGCAGGAGTAGCACAGGTATAGCGTATCGCAGGAGTAGCACAGGTATAGCGTATCGCAGGAGTAGCACAGGTATAGCGTATCGCAGGAGTAGCACACTGCGTATCGCAGGAGTAGCACAGGTATAGCGTATCGCAGGAGTAGCACAGGTATAGCGTATCGCAGGAGTAGCACAGGTATAGCGTATCGCAGGAGTAGCACAGGTATAGCGTATCGCAGGAGTAGCACAGGTATAGCGTATCGCAGGAGTAGCACACAGCGTATCGCAGGAGTAGCACAGGTATAGCGTATCGCAGGAGTAGCACACAGCGTATCGCAGGAGTAGCACAGGTATAGCGTATCGCAGGAGTAGCACACAGCGTATCGCAGGAGTAGCACAGGTATAGCGTATAGCAGGAGTAGCACAGGTATTGCGTATCGCAGTAGCGCATGTATAGCTCGAAGAAGCAAGAGGAATAAATTAGCGCATTATTTTACCGATGTAGAGCACTTCCTTACCATTTTAAAGATAATACAACTTATAATTCGTTTAATTTTAAATTTAGATTGCATGTTCATAAAAGTATTTTGCCGAGCCGTAACGTATAATTGACATGTAGATAGAACTCTCATGAACTCAATCTAATTTCATTTGAAAATATTCATTAGAATGCGGTAATTGCATTCAATAAAAAATTTCATAAAAAATGAAAACCGCTACCATTTTTTTCGTCACTTCGTGCAGGGAAATTTAAGAAACTAGGTCATTTAGAAAAATATTTTAAGAAAAGTTGCATCAGCTAACAATTTCACCCGAAGTACTCTTTTTACACTCTTTTTATGGGACTCGTAGCACTCTTTTTACTCTCCCTCCCTCCTCACCGATAAAATGTTCAATGCCATTGATCAAAGCGTTTTCAGTACAATTCATTTTATTGAAAAGACGGACTGGCGTGATTTTGCTCTCAAACTTGACAAATACGCGTTTATTTTCCAATTTTTTGACCTTACGAAACTGTTTCAGTTCAACACGTGTTGAAATACGAAGATAATCACTTATCATCTTTACGCATTTAATGAATAGTTATATCAAACTAAATGTTGTATTGGTGATCAATGTTTAATATATATACATGTGTTTTATCAAAGAGGATTTTTAGTTCCTTAATTTTATTGATCAATCGAACACAGGTGTTCGATTTCGAGCAGCGGCAGAGCATTGATCTGTTATTTATGATAAAACACCTGTTTGCTGATTACTGCCTTCAAGCTCTTACGGTAGGGTTCAGTAAAAATATTCCAGTTGCAAGTTTGTTACAGCATTGTTCATTTATCTAGGATATTATGTGAGTGTAGGTACGTCAGATTTGTCCATCAGATGCTACAGACGCTGCCGGATCTTTTCCAGATAAGTCCCGCCACTTAGGCAACACATTCTTTCTTTCCGTACAGTAGACGTTACAGAAACGATTTTCTGTAAACTACATAAATTGCTGCATATATCTATCCGACTCGTGCGCCGTCATAGGACAAGTTCACTCACTTGTAACTTTCGAAATAATGCACCTATCGACTTTAAATTACTCTCAAACGAAAGAATGTTTTAATCTTTCGTTTGAGAGTAATTTGAAGTCGATAGGTGCATTATTTCGAAAGTTACAAGCGGGTGAACATATGCGTTGCACTAGTGGTGGGGCTAATCTAGAAAAGATTCCTGCCACCTCCACTAGTGTTAAGGCTACCTCAGCTATGAAATGGCCTCCAGGGACTTTTATCACTCTTGCCCTCAATCTATTTTCGTTCTATCTTCGTTATCTTTTTATCTTGTTCCGTGCTAACTTGCTGTTACTCTGCGCAAGGTATCCATGTGAGAACACACGTCCATCACAGATTCTATGTTTTCATTGCTCCATACTAAATGGTCTTGTCTTTTCCTGCAGTGAAAACATTTTGTTGCGGAGACGGAGACCTAAATTAACTTCTACACTATGCGTGGTTTATATTGTGTGAGTATTCATGTTCATGCATGTGCGTCCACGTATTGAAGCTCTGTTACATGCTAGCAATGTGTTGCCATGGCATGGTAAGCATATTGTAAATAATGAAGTGTGATCGTACTGCATGTTTTTCCTTAAATAACGTTACTGGCGCTTGTAATTGTATTGCATGACTTTCCCAAAAAAACGTCCATGCGAGTACCCAAATTGTCCTTGAAAGGAACAATGCAAAATCTGAGAGAAGTCGAATCAAACCTTTTGCGTAACAATGAATCGAAAAAATTAGAGAAGTCGATAAGGTCACAAGCTCTAGAGTACTTAAAGCAATTAAAACACCTTACACATGTGAAAAAATTTCTTACAATATTCATTCATGAATGTGTGTAGAATATGTAAATCAAAGTTGCTAACATCGGTAATGAGTCAAAAAGGGTCTAAATCTCCTTTTATCTTTTTATTGCACAATAATTGCGAGAAAAAGGTCCTTTTAAGGAACTTATGACACTCAATAAGAAACGTTACAATGCCAAAGGTTAGCAGACTTCTTCCAATCATTATTAAAACTGAAAACGATGAGCGTTTTAATCTGAGTAGAGCAGCGCAAATTCATCCTCTCTATCACCCTTTAACTCCTATGGGCAGAACTAAAGTTCAATATTCAATTCAAATTTTACGTAAATTCAACTAAAAAGTTTTGAGAAAAGAAAAAATTAACCGGTTCGTAACTTCAATTAGTTTTGATTAAGCATTTATGGAAATTGAGTATGTGAATACTAGTCAGTCTACAGCATTTTGAATATCACCTCCATGACCACCGTCAGCTCACATCGCGTCTGAGTGTCAAGGGAGATAGGATAGGCAATAGGTTTGAGTTATTTCGGTTTATCCATCTTATATTATGGGAACTGGCACCCTTAGGGTGATCCTGTTTAGTTACCTGAGATTTAGGTAGGCCATTGTGACTTCAATATTCCGCTCTTACTGAGCTATTGTCAGTTCTCATGTTTTCTTTCCCATTTCTTCTTTGCATTTCCTTCCTTTTCCTTCCTAACTCACAGTTTCTACGTGCATAGTATCCCAGAAGATAGCGCACCTTGTGCATAAATTGCCCATTTTAATAGCCCGTATTTAAATTGTCCTTTCCTCCCTCTGGGAAAAGATCGTTGCAAAGTAAACGGGGCCTCAAACTAACTACTATACCCACATCATCAGTGGCTGAAATAAAACGATTATTTCCCGCTACACGCGTACAGCAGTTAAAATAATTATCCATTTCGACATTAATAACCCTATGAAATATTGGACTTGAATCAATTGCCATTTTCTGTGCACAAATTGTAAATAACAAAAATTCAATGATGTTATTCACGATAGTGAAGCTTATGCACTTTTTCCATGAAACAATAATTTTAACAAAATTTTAAAGGAAATTTTTGAACATACATTATAAAAATCAATTTTTGTTACAGAATTTTTTTTCGGGTATCATAAGTACTATTTGCAATACCCTAGCGCTTCATGCAAGGTTAAGTGACATCGGGTAGGGTTGAGATAGATCAGCATGTAACTATTTAAAGTAAATTAAAAAAACTAAGGGCTAATGAGTAACTCTCATCTTCTAAGCATCCAATACTAATCAAAGATTTAAGAATAAATAAAATCAAATAATACATTTAAATGTAGACAAATATGTATGTACGAGTGCGTGCAAATATGTCCAATTTTAGTATGAAAGTGCCCCAGAAAGGCTTTGAACTAATGAAATTGTCGTCAATGCATGCATTTATTCGCAGTAAATTTGTCACGTTATGAACTGAGATGTGAAATATTCATTTCCCATTTTCATTGTTTCAGAATGCGATAACTCCAGAGTAACCTAATCATTCACAAGACTTCTCCCTTTTTCTAAGGAATGACAATGCCCAAAAAAGGTCAAGCACTCACAATCATCAGCCAGAACAAAAAGACTAAGAATTTTGAGCTGGACCACAAAGCGCTCGAGAGCGTCCTCCTCCGTGCTGACGTGAGGGACAAGCCCGTCTGTGTGGTGGCGGTCGCAGGCGCCTTCAGGAAGGGCAAGAGCTTCCTGCTCAACTTCTTCCTGCGCTACTGCGCCAGCCAAGTGAGTTGTGTTAGGGACATGGAGGCGTCACAGCCCACTTCCTGACAGGGGCGAGAGCTTCCTGCTCAACTTCTTCCTGCGCTACTGTGCTAGCCAAGTGAGTTGTGTTCGGCACATGGAGGATCCCAGTCCACTTTTGTCCACAATTCTTGGACAAAACAGTCCACAATTTGTCCTAAATTAGGATTCCCAATCTAACTTTTTCCAGAGCAGGTATGATATAAGCCGTCGATGTAAAGCTTCTTCACAGGACGTCGAATTTGTTAGACTTGATTCAGGAGTAAAATTTCCATCCTGAAAAACCCGTGATGTGTAAATTTTGATGTCTGCCTAGAATATATTCACAGCGACCAAGTAACGTTAACTAAAAATTTATATTGCACCGATGAAAATTCGAGTGTGTAGTAAAATGATCAATAACGTACGGGTACCCTTTTCCAAAACAAGAAACGCTCATCAACATGAAACAAAACAATTTATTTGAATTGGATTTCTAAAACTCCTAAATAATTTAATTTTTTAAATTGAGTAATGAAAATATTATAGTTCTGAACTTACATCCGTAAACGATGGAAAATTATAAATATAAGCTTTCTTAGTAAAGATTCTTGTCTATATTAATGATGTGAGTTTTAAATGGTTTTGATCAACAAAACAAATTTCTTTGGCGTTTGACTGAATGACTTGATAGTTTGTGTTCTGAATCCTCGATCACAAAGCTCAAAACAGCATTTCTTCAGTGAAATGCGAGTATATGAAGCTCAGCCCATATTATTGTTTTCATCTCTCACATGGAAACCCAGTACATGACTTTACTGTTACACATGTAGCTCTTACAGCGATCAAATATTTTATTCAAACTCTTTCGTTAAAGGAAAATAATTCACTTAAAATCCCCGTGCATGTATAATTTTAATGATAATAAAGCGTAATGAATGCCAATGACCTTCATTGTCGAATATCATCACATAATTACCGTTTACTCAACAGATGAAAGAGGATTGGATGGGAAGCCCTTCTGATCCTCTAGAAGGCTTCAGTTGGGTCAAAAGCTCTCAACGAGAGACGACAGGAGTGAACCTTTTGGAGTGAACCTTTCATGGTCAAACTCAGGAGTGGAGAAGAGGTGGGTTGTTATAACAGGTAAGAAAAGAAGTTCACCAAAGTATCCGTGCAAAAGCAGTACGTGTGGACGGGCGTTGAATGACGAGTGTGTTATTGAATGTTTTTTAGAAGTGTGAAAATCATGAACAAATCTCTTTCTCCCGCCAGAGAACAGGAACGGCAAAGAACTGGTCTAGAGAAACAGCTTATTGGGCTCAAATTAAATGTAAAATTGATCTAAGGTGAGGGCTAGGATCATTGCTAATACAAACTGTAGGCACTTCATATCAGAACAGTGACCTCTTCATTTCCTTTAAGCTGAATTCAATACGTGCTCTATTGTAAAACACTAATATAAAAAGCTGACTGAATGGAATGAACGTTGATCAAAAGTAGAAGTGCGTCGTCTATCGGGCAAGAGGACAGTCCCGAAAGTGGGGGTAAAAAAATAAACCTCACTAACTATTCAAAATATTTACCCCCAGAGAAGTATTACAATGAAAAGTAGCAGCCATGACAGAAAAGCACGCACTCGTGCACTGCAGTTAGGTATGTTGATTGCAGCATAAAATGCCTCCAACTTCGATACAACGTCAAACCCTCATATTATATTCTGACATTTTGTGACATTGCAAACGTGCAAGGAGTAACCAAGTTCAAGTTATCAAGCAATACGTTAAATTAAGGAACTATCAAGACTAGCGCTAACACTTGGCGCGCACGTAGAATCCTACTCTAAGTTTTGAAGTTTCTTCAAGTCCTTGTAATTCGAAAACTGAGGAGTTTTGGGCAGTTAAAATCGCTTCCTTCTGACGTGTCAACATCTGGTTGAAATTTGTTTGCACAAAAAAAAACACCATGTATGCATCGTAGTTTGAGGACGTTGGATGTAACTTATTTTTCTCGGTTCAATTAATTTTTTTTGACCGATAGTTATGAATAACGTATTGATAAAATTGATTTGCATTTGATTGATTCAAGTCCTAATAATGATATTGATATTCAATAGCAATTTCAGGAATAATTTGTAGCATTAAAAAATCAAGCGTATGAAGAAAATTATCTAAATGTACAGAGTCTCATAATGGCGTTGTCCGGACTTTTCGCTCCAAATTTCAAACATGTAGATCTTATACTGTTTAGGATAAATTGTTTTAATTAGTGTGAGTTATTGTACTTCTAGTAAGGCAAGAGCAAGTTAAACTGTTCATAATTTACTTATTCCCTATACGTTTACTTAAACCTATTTTTAATTCTATTTGAAGACTGTGATGACAATGAGAATGTACGACTTATCAATATTTGCCACGTAAAAATTATTCACGAGTCGACCTTTACTAAATGAAGCAAAGCGAAGTGCTGTATATAATCAGAATTCATAGTAAATCGTAATATTTGAACTGTTGCAATCACCTCACGTGAGCGGGAGCTAATGTCAATTATTTCGACCTCGGGCTGTAACCACCCGAATTATGAGAGACAATGACAGAAAATTGAACCTCTTGGAAGGAGATAAAAGTGTGTCGAAGAAATTACCACTAATATATTATGCACTCTTTTCTTCTGGAAAACCAAAAAATACTCATTTCCAAACATGTCACATTAAAAATAAATCAGAGAAGCGTAAGGAAGAAACTTCATTAATATTCTTCAACTAAAGTTAAACACATTTTTTGCCAATGAGGGAAATATAGTCCGTATAGTTATCACTTTGTGCATATTCCAATTGCGTCTTCCAAGTTTATTAGTGTTTCAAAGCTAATTAATTGATTTTTTTCTTTAATTTCCTAATGGTGTAAAGAGGTGTGGGGAAAATATTTTGAAATATCGGAGGGCATATGCGGGGAAATTATGTTAACTAAATTGTTACCTAATTTTTTCTAAAATGCCTCAAATCCTATAAATATCTTTGGTTATATTAAACACCCACGTTACAGTCCAACCATGGGCTTTGAGCATAATATAATGTGCGCAAATTAATGTTAAATTCAGAAGTGACCGTGAAATTATCCTAGCCACATCAGTAGTAGTAGTAAAACCAGGTTTTTAGCGCTTCAGTAGCAAAGCTGGCCACATCACTGAAAGTTCATTCATGGAGCATGATTGTGCTGAGAGCTCACTTACTGCAGTGTTTGATACAGGTAGCTGGTGTACAGGAATGTTGTGCTTACTACACGTGCTAGGGAGGTGTCCTAGCACGCAAAACTAGCAAAAATTACTAATCATAAATTTTTTTCTTACTCTGCAGTCGTAGAGAAAGTGCACTTGAGTTTTGATTGGGAATTTCAGCGTAAAGTTTACACTTTTGTCGTACTGTAGAGTCAAATTTCTTTCTTTAAGAAAAAAGGGTAGCTTAGGTCAGACATTGCCACATTATTTTGTGAGTATTATGCTTATTCCATTCCACATATATGCAGTAATACTTTCACGTATTATTCCCTACTTGATATTCTAATTTCAGATCGCAATCCTCCTCATGGACACTCAAGGCACCTTTGATACCGAGTCCTCATCGGAGGTACGTACTGACTTGGTTCCAAACTACACGAAACAAAGAATGTTTTACAGTGTAGGTCCAGTACCAACTCTAAAGCGGAATGATATCACATTTGAAATAAATCAGAGGAGATATAGGGATGAAGCTTCTATATCTATTTTTACCTTAATATAGAGAATCATTTCTTGTCAATGAGGGGAATAAAGTCCGCACAGTTATCCTTTCGTGTATCTTCAGCTTCTGCCCACTTTATTTTATTACCTTATCCTCAATTATTACCATATGACAACGATGTATGGTTGTGATATAATTAATAAGACGTAGGACAAGATACAAAAATGTGCATGCATTAAAATCGAGGCCTAGCATTTCACTATCTTCATGTTCAATGGAGATGCTACTCAATGTTACTACCGCGGCATGCAAATACTTGAAAGGACAGTTTTACTTTTAGATTTTACGAAAAGTACTTGTAGCACTTTTCCATCAAACCAAAGTTTGCTCATGATCCTTGGACATAATTTTACAAAGATCAGCAATAAAATCACTTGGCAAAAATTTGACCTTGCTTCTCATCGCTTCGATATTTTTTTATTGGTGTAGCGTTCATGAATTCTACCTTAGTAATTAAGTTCCTCACAACCGGACTAACAAGAATACCGCACACGCAATTAATATTATTGTTACTACACCCTCCCCATTTTTAGTCCACCCCCCCATTTTTTGAAATAAGAAAGAAGGCGAAATGAAAGTAACGCAGTAAGAAATAAAAAAGTTCAATCTCTCGAGAATTGATGAGGCCGAGTTCCTCTTGCCCGTCAAAAATATATAAAAATGTTCGACAAATTACATGAAAAACGTTCTTATTTTCTAATAATTCTCATGATACTATTCCTACTCGAATCTGATGAATTAATATCCTGTAAATTGTGGAGTTGATGAAGATTGTGTCACAGATACGCTCATCACACACTTTCGGCTGGCTTCGGACAGACAGACGCGGCTCTTATTATAATAGAGACTAGTCCACCCCCTATATTTGAAATAAGAAAGAAGGCGGAAGGAAAGAAAGACCTTGAGAAATTATAAAAAATCAAACTCTCGAGAGTTGATGAGGCCGAGTGCACACGGACCGTCAAAATATCATATTAGGACTAGAGCTTGTATCACAGATACGCTCATCATACACTTTCGGATGGCTTCGGACAGACAGAGAGACGGACGGACGCGGCTCTTATTATAGTATAGATTGTTTACCATGTTTTCAAGGAGGCAATGAACGATCATACAGATGAACAACAACAAATAAAGTTACAACTTACAGTAGAATGGAGCTCATATTTAATTACAATAGAAGAAACATTAATTTAACATGAGTTATTCCATGGTTTAGTCTAACCACAAATATGATTTTTCGTTTTTCCATGGGGAAACACAATTTTTGCAAAGGTTCCTATGTTTGCAATGTTTATACCGACTTTTACCTGCATTGAAGTAATGGTCAATGTTCAGCGTGATGCAATCAAAGGAAACAGGAATTTTATTCCAAAGAATCACTAAAGGAACCCATTTAAGAACGTTTTACATGAATGACATTCTGCTCTCTGATGCGTTATTTTTGAATTATTCGACTTTGAAATTGGCTTCCGCGCGCCAAAGGAAGCGAGCGCGCCGAGCAGAATTTCATTAATAACGGAAGTTAACCCCCTATTACAAACGTAAAGAGGTTGGGTCGTGAGGGGTAGCCACAGTTCTTCTAGTGAGAATTATATATGAAGGTTGAAAGCAACCCATTAAGGTCATGTTAACAATTATGTTTACATCTGCTCCATGATGGCGGCGGCCGTACCGGGTGGCGCCATCTATGAGCTGACTGTAAAGGTGACGACGTAATAATGACGACTAAAAAAACGTCAAAAGCACCAAATACGAGAAATAGTACGTTAACTTTTTGTGTTATTAACTGATAACAATATTTCTTATTGTTTTATTAACAATTTCTATCATTCTTTTATTTCTACGAAGTTCTGGCGAAAACTTTAACACCTCATGATCCGAACTTTGCCTTTCCCGACCCAACCTGGTCGTAATCTGTGTTTCACATTTTGCGAGGGAAAGCGATTTTACGTACAACTTCAAAGCTGAATAATTCAAAAATAACGCACCAGAGAGCAGAATGTCATTCCTGTAAAACGTTCTTAAATGGGTTCCTATAGTGATTCTTTGGAATAAAGTTCCCATTTTCTTTGATTGCATCACGCTGAACCTTGACCGAAGTAATTTACGATTCAATGAATCTTTATTTTCCAATCTTCACGCGGACGACTTGACTATCGGAATAACTTGACATCCGGACATGTATGAGTTCGGTGGTCAAGAACTCTACTGTACTTCAACAATGTTTTCTATCCCATTGGCATAGCTGTAAGTATGCACCGTTACTCAGTGATGACAGATTCCGTTGCCCAGGACTCGACGGTGGTGTTTGCACTGACTTTGCTCGTGTCGTCTGTGGTGCTGTACAACCTCATGGACAACATTCAGGAAGACGACCTCATGAATCTCGAAACTTTCACCCAATACGGCCTGCTTGCGCGTGGGGAAAGTAATGAGGCGACGGCGTTCCAGGTGTGAAGATTTTTTCTCATTTTGAATTTTGACATTTTTTATTTTACATTCGTAAAATGAAAGAAAATTTATTTCGTTGCCTGTGTGTAAATGATGTGTAAAACCAGTACAATTGGGCATTAGGAGCACACACGAAGTGTGCTTTCGGTAAACCTTCAAGAATCAACCTTCGTTCATTCGTGGAAAAGAAACTCAATTTCAATAACTCAGCGCCTCACTATCCAGTGATCTAGAACATGTCGAGCTTATTTCCCCTCGAGTAAATGACAAAATACTACCTAGATGATTTTGAGCTTAATTTACCTTACTTGTTCCAATTAAAAATTTGATTCCCTCTCACGTTGAATAATATTTTAAGAATATTTTAAAACAAATTTATGCTTATGAATACAAAGATCAATACAAAAAAGGCAACATTAGCATTACCTGAGGTGAAATGTGATGAATACGAACCGTTTTATTCATAAATTTTAGAATCTCAAATTTTAGTTTTAAAGGCTAAAATTAGAGAACATACAAATAGAAATGTTGAAGTAATCAGAACTCTTACAGTTTTTAAATGACGCTTGAACTAATTCGCAAACATCAAGAACACACTAGAAGCTACTCCTGATCATGTCAAACTACAAAGATCACGCATGTTCAAATACACAAACACAGAATTACGTAAGATCATTCTAGCGTTATTGTTTAGGCAAAAAAATTAATGCAAGAGTTCTAGATTTTTACCTGAATATTTTACTTTTTATTTGAACATTTATTTTTCAGTGAAACTGAAAAAGAACTCGGAAATTGGAAGACATAGTTCACTGTTTTCTATGAAAAAGGCTGAAAAATTACCTCTTTTAGAAAGATGGTTGAAGTACACACAAATATCCCCAAATACTGATTGGGAAGGCACCGATATCATTGCATATATGGCGTCGCTTAACGCGCTAAGTTTGACGCGAGTCGCGCTGCGCAAACGCGTTCAATTCTCACTCGAAATTCGATCAAATACGCTCGCTCGAACCTTACTTTCCGAAAACCCCTTTTTTCTGCGCTCCCAGATCAGTAGTAATTGATGACCTAATATTACAGTTGGAATCAGTTAAGAATTTGATTCATCAACACGACCATCTTAAATGAATATATTGCGATTTTGTTATACTTCCATGTAAACTTTTTCTGCCACTGTCTATCAATGATTGTACTGAATAATTATTGCACGCCGATTTCAGAAGGGTAGAAAATAAATGTATAAGGGAATTATATTTGACTTAATTTTCGTTTAGACCTGACATCATTTCAAGACAGATTTTTTGCACCGAGGTAAAATTCTAATTATAACAATAATAAGTATGAGCCCAGTGATACTTCGTAAATGTGTTTGAAATTTTACCTTTGAATGAAGATAAAAAGAATCCTTCTGATTGATTTCAAAATAATAGTTTAATAAAACAAAAGTTTGTTGTAGTTTGTAAAGTCTACAATACACGATAATGCTTTATCAATTGATCCATAAATGGAATCTAGCAATGGTGGATTAATAGATGGATTAGATTCCTGTTCAAAACTACTCGTGAACCAAAAACCGATTAATATTTATGTATCTGATAATTGATAAATCACTCACAAAATTTGTCAAAATTCAAATCTCAGTGAAGATATTTGTGTTGTGTAAATAATCATTGCGAATGTATCATCGAATGCTATTTGATCGTGCTACTTTCCAACGTATCGGTACGACCATGTTACGACAAAGGAACTAAATATTGTACACTCATTTCAAAATTCCACGTTTGACTCTGTATTCACTCTTAATTTGCCAGGTTGCGTAAGATACGTCGGATATGACATCGATTGATCGATTACGCTATCGAACTCTTCATGTAGCATTGTTTTAGTGGCAAAATTTCTTACACGGTATTTCAAAATTATGAAGTACCTAGTTCAAGAAAGTTTGTTCTTTCGAAAAAGTTTCACTCAACGTTAAGAAGTACAACATTACACATTTGTGCTTGTAATAACGTGTGATCCCAACGTTGAATTTCATCTAGCCTTGATTCATTTTTCAGAAAATTTTATTTCTGATACGGGACTGGATTAACACAGAAGATTTCGTCCTTGGTGCTCAAGGAGGTGTGCAGTACCTGGAAACTATCCTGAAGGTGAGGAAGGCTCAAGTTTTTGTTGAACATTCACGCGATATCATGCATGTATAGGGTGTTGTGTAATTTGACGCACATATTTTAACCGTATACAGAAAAACGCAAAATAAAACGATTTTCATGCGAGACAAAAATCTCAAAACAACTTCGTTTTCGAGAAATGATGACCTGAAATAATTTTAGACCCTTAGAAATAGCCTAAAGCGCGCCAACATCCTGCCCCGAGAAGTTAGATTTTACTCGTTGGCTGCATGGTTAACTTGTTCCTACAGGAATCTACAATCATTTCAGGTCATCATTTCTTTGAAGCGAAGAAATTTTGAGGCTTTTGTCACTCATAAAAATTGTTTTCATTTGCGTTTATCTGTATATGAGTAAAATATGAGCATCGAATTACGCAACACCCTGTATAGGGTGGGAAGCATTTAAGTTCTCCTTATGTTGCCACAGCGTTGGTTGAAGGGAAAAATTAACTGAACAGCAATTAGGATCGTTTGATTCCAATTTTTTTCACGTCAAAAAATTTTCCATCTATATCATAACGATCACTTACAGTATTAAATTGTTTGGTGCTACCCTACATTCTCGCTATTTTGTCCTGAAGTTGCTCTCATCGTCTAAATGTTCGACCAAAATAATTTGCGTACCGACCATTGGACCAGAATGAAATTTGGTTTAATAATTTAATTTTAATATTTGAAAATTCTCGTATTTCTAAATTCGAAATTAGATGCCTTTCATAACCGTGTCATGATGGTGAAACCTCAAATGAAGACCTCTACCTTCGAGTTCATGATCACTTTTAAAATTCTAGAGAAAAATAGTGCTTCAATACTGCAGCAGCAAAACGGCTTCCTCTGTTTACTTTACCACGGTTTCCTGCATTGAATTTTTTTTTAATATTCCAAAACATTGGCAATAAACAACGTGCTTTTTGGATATGTGACTACTTGTTATCTCCTGCGTGATATTTTCCATGAATTGTTCAATCATTCGTCCAAAACTCAGAAATTGTGTATCCAAAACTTAGAAATTGTAAATCCAAAACTTATAAATTGCATCTCCAAAACTTAGAAATTGTGTATCCAAAACAAAACTGCAACCTGCAATGAGGAAGAAAACATCGAACAAGCCACCGCTGCACCTACAACCTAACGTTTGTTAATGATGGGCGTATGCCAAAGCACTTCGCAACGCTTAGTTTAAAATTAGACTATTTGTGATCTTGTTGAATTTTTAGGCGCGAGACTATTTGTAATTTTTGAAGAATAGAGAAACTAATCAAAAACTAGCGTCAGTTCAAAATGGCGTAATTTTTACCCAAAGAATTTTAAATGAAGGAATGTTTCCTAAATATGCTAAAATATCTAAATATGCTAAAATATCTAAATATATATGTACATCCCAATACATACAGATATATTGGGATATTCGATCAAATGAGGTAAAAAACTTAGGGAAACGCAGTAAACATTGAAACAAACCCCAATAAAATACATCAATTGCATTTGTAATACATTTTTTAACAGGCCAAGAGACTTTATGGACCGCCTGTAGACAGAGATGGAAAAAACCCTGGGTTTTTTTAAAAAACCCAACCCACGTGGGTTTTTTGGGGGTTAAATTGGGTTTTTTGTTTTTTTTAGGCTTTATTGGTTTTTTTGTAATACCTTTTTTTGTTTAAAAGAGTTATTCACATAGCTCCAGTTGCCTCTTTTCCAGATTTATATACACGTATTGAGTAAATATTGTTATTTGATTACTTTATTTCCAACATTATATTACATCATTATATGAATTATTACATTCTATGAACAATATATGAATTAAGCTTGTGCATCACAATTACCACTTACCAATTACCATATGCATAGGGACATAGCTGTGCAGTCTGTAAAGTTATAAGATGTGCAAAGAGAATCGCCATGCTTGTCAATTCATAGTAAGTTGTTTTAGCAGAAGACAGACCCAAGTCATGTGAGAGGGAAGCACCATGCAGATCATCAGAAACCACCACAAGCAACTTGAAGCAAGACAGCTGCACATCACTTAACAGTCATGCTGTTAACAACTTAACATGTGTATTGTGTGAGCTGGAGGGCTTAGCAGTGCAAGCCAAGTCAGTCAACCACACTGTTACATGTTACAACATGTAGTGACATGCCCAAAATTTTTTTAAAAATTTGTCAAAAAAATCACTTTTTGCAGTTCAGGATAGCAACAAACACTAAAACGATTAGAAATAAATGCTCTAACAGATTCCATCGTCAAATTTATTCCAGTGCAGCTTGAATGCTCACCATAGGCCAGTCGTTTATTTACTTTCTTACCCCATGATGGTTGCGGTCGTGTCTTACCCCATCTGACTATAATTGTTAGACTTATTTCTGGCAAAGCTCTGAAAGGAGACAGATATTGAAGAGTGGTTGGATGAGTACAATCCGGAGTTGATCGGTGCGATTTATTTGTATAAATTGAAGGACTCCAACATCTTCCCAAAACACATGTTCAACATGAATATCACTAAGACAACGACTCCTCGTTGATGGTGGGATATTCAAGACATGAAACAGCAGAAAATGCAGATTCTTACGAAAACACTGGGAGAGGGTTTCTGCAAGTTTATAAGCAATCTTCATTCTTGCTTCGCAAGTTCAGGATTCCTTGGGAGAATTTTCTAAACATTTGGAATTGTGCGGAATAAATTGAGAAATAGATTAGGATCGGAACGAGCACAGGAAATTGGTCTCATTAAATCGCCACCTCACACATGATCATGATGTGGATGTTAACGATAAAATGGCAGTGGATGTAGAAAGAGAAATAAAGTAGTACTGTAGTAGCGGTCAAGTCTAGAAGACAGAGGAAGAATTCAGAAGTCTCTTTACTCTCAAATAGTCAAACTGCATTTGTTTCTTAGTTTTTGCTTTTTACTTTGGAAATGGAACTTATGGAAATATACTAGCCCCTCGAGGTTTTTTTTGTGATTAGGGTTTTTTTATTTTATTTTTATAGTGGTATTTTTTTCAATATTTATTGTCATAGTCATGCAAATGCCTAGGACAAATTTTTGACAATATAAATATTTAGCTCATTTTGATTCTATAAGCTTGAAAACAAGTGAAATTCAAATAGCACCAATAAAACCCAAAAAAAAAAACACTATTTAGTGGGGTTTTTAATGTGTTTTTTGGGGGGCTTTTTTGAGTGGGTTTTTTTGGGTGGGTTTTTTATGTGCCAACCCTGCCTGTAGATTGTTGTTAAGGTAATGAATCGACGTTAGCGAGAAATAGGAAATTATTGATGAATCGTTCTGATGAACCCTGCACGAAGATACTTTCTCCGGGGGAGTAAATAGAAAATTTTATTGGACTGCTATAGACTTCTATCTCAAAAAAAGATGTGTAATGCTGTTTGGAAAAACTCCACAATCGTTGACTTATGACTAGCAATCATGCATTTATCCTAAGTTATTATTATTACTCTATGAAGGCAGATAAGCTTTCAATTATTAAATAGGTTACCAATGTATTCATCAGTGTTAATTTGAATTGCTGAATCGTTATTTCGCAGGGGAAGCGACCAGAGAACATGTAGAACAAGTGGTCAACTCTTAGTTGAAATAAATGGAAGCGAACCTAACGCTTACATTACGCCTCCTGCTGGGAATTTTGCTAGCGTTGTCTTTTTGAGTCCTTGAAAATGTTCCACTGTATGGCAGCATATTATTGGAAGGATGTTACTTTTATGACCAGGTCAAACCAAACCAGGACCCAGCACATCAGGATCTCCGACGCAACCTCAGGAAGTGTTTCTCGGAAATCGGCTGCTACCTCATGCCTGAACCGGGGAACGCTGTCAAAAGAAAGAATTTTGACGGAAAATATTCAGGTAAATAGTGTTCAGTGTATTTTTTGACTGTTCGCGACATCGAATGATTCACTTCAGCAAATATCAAGTTCTTGTGCCGGCGCGTCTTTAACTCGCGCTGCAGACTAGGCTGCGATCACAACAGCTGTGGGAGTTTTAAATAAGAAACTCTGATGCGAGCCAAACTTCTGTGATTTATAGTTATTATTCATTATGGAATATTCTAGCTCATCTTTTAATCATAACGGACATCTTCGAAGCTTCGGAATTACGAATTAGGGACCGGTATTACTTGTCATGCCCTATAGTTGCTCGTTATCGATTTACAATTAATCACTGTAAAGTTTCGAATATTTCTATGGTAATTTTTTATCTTTCATTTCTGTATCTTATTAGAACTGGTTTTCCTGATTAAGAGCAGTTTGAAAAACGCATTTAACCAGAAAAGATATTTGATGACGAGTATTCAATTACATCATTTGTTAGCAAAGTTCATGAAACCGAATTCCATCGAACGAAGTGTAGTATTCAATTAAATTTAATTCAATAGAACAAAGTGTAGTACTCTATCGTTTACAACTTTTTTGGGGACAAACGTTTTTTTTCTTTCTTTTATTTTTTCCCTCTGCAACGTAAACTATCAAGTTCCTCAATGACCCGCAAAGTTTCAGGGGAAATCACGGCAAACACAGAAGCCCACATTACTTAATGTACATGTAATTTAAAAGGTTATGCTTCATTTTCAGGATGACAGTAAGAAAGTTACTCACAATGCCGTCATACCGGCTTTCAAATATTCGGACGCTACAGACAAATTTTACGACGCTAAAATTATTTTTTTTGAAGCTGCTTATTATGACAGTCGAAGCTGGTTAAAGACACTAATTTATACTTAGATGAACAACATGTGCTTGACCCCTCGGAAAAATACCTACCATAGGAAAACTATGCTATTCGCAGTCACATTTAAATATTTAAAATTAACCGAGGCAGCAACTGCAAAATGTATCTTGTGCTTTCTCGTTACGAATTGCTAATCAAATTTACTCCCTGCACTTCACACTGAATTGTTTCGTTTGCTTCTCCCGTGTATTTATACAGTTCAAGTGCTTTCTTAATTTTGAATGCTTGGTTAAAATAGTAGAATGTTGGGATCTTTTCCAGATAAGCCCCGCCACTAGTGCAACATATATGTTCACCCACTTGTAACTTTCAGAATATCAACTTCAAATTACACTCTAATGAAAAATTGAAACATTCTTTCGTTTGAGAGTAATTTGAAGTCGATAGGTATATTATTTCGAAAGGTTAGGGTAACGAATTTCTTTAGTTCATGTTCAATTTTTACCAAATATTACACGTCCTCCAAATTTGATGGGTTTTAAGGGTATTAATTGGGCATACATCTCGGACGAAACTTTTTTACGGTTTTTCAAGCAAGAAGTTTTCTGTACTGTCGCAACTTGGTTAAAATACCCAATGACGCCGGTGTGCGCGTATGGATTCCCTTTCGGTTCCTTATCTTCGGGACAGATCAGTTTTCGCGACTATGAAGAAATCGTGTCTCATTATGGTGAAATCGCGCCCCATTATGGTGAAATCGCGCTCCATTATGGTGAAATCGCGCCCCATTATGGTGAAATCGCGCCCCATTATGGTGAAATCGCGCCCCATTATGGTGAAATCGCGCCCCATTATGGTGAAATCGCGCCCCATTATGGTGAAATCGCGCCCCATTATGGTGAAATCGCGCCCCATTATGGTGAAATCGCGCCCCATTATGGTGAAATCGCGCCCCATTATGGTGAAATCGCGTCCTTTCGTGGTGTAATCGAGTCTCATTGGCTCCCATCTCGCGTAAGGCAGCTCCAAGAAAGTGCATGTACTCGGGTCTATTGAGCGCTTCTGAACAGTAGGGAATAGCTCGTAATATAATGGGTGCATAACAGATCAACAAGCGTAAAACTCCTCTTCTGAAAAGTTTGTGGAGAAAGGCGATTACAGTTTCTCAGAGGATTTGAGGTCTGTGAAACTACCTGCAACGTTTCAAATTATTTTCCATAAATTTTAGCGCTTATAAATGTTGAAATAGCTTTCTAAAGTATAGAAACTGCTATTATGTTACCATATTATTTATACATAACTTGAGCATTTTAAGGTTGTTAAGCTATCAAAATTGTGCATTTTTATTAAGCTGATGAACTTTTCAAAGGTGTTTTTGCTCATTAATTTTTTCTCAACGGTGTTTCTGCTTTTTGTACAGAATTAGATAAGGAGTTTGTGGATTACCTAAAGGAGCTGGTACCGCTGCTGTTGGCGCCAGAGAACATCGAGAAGAAAACGCTCGCAGGGCAGACAATCAAGGCTGAGCACCTCTTCAATAACTTCAAAATCTATGTGGAAACTTTCAATAGCAAGGAATTGCCTGAGCCTGCTTCTGTGGCTGATGTGAGTTTTGAGGTGTGGTGTAGCATACACTTTGAAAAAATAACAAAATATCACCGCTGAGAAAAAAATGAGCCTTTCACAGCCTACTGCACCTCTTCGGTGGTCAGTTGAGAAATTTCTCGCCTGGAATATTGTCAATCGCACAATTTCAAAAAAATTAGATATTAAAATTTTACCCATTGTACTGACTAGAATTTTTGCGAAGTAAGGTATAGAACGAATACAAACAACTGCATGTATGGTGAACTTTCTGTATGTTCATTTTGATACGCCAGCGCCATGGCAAATGGTCCACTAATAAGCATTTGCGTAACAAATTTGTAGGCACGACGGTGATATCGAAGTTGTTTGAAGTCGGTAATAACTGCACCAACGATATTACCAAAGACTAAAGCCTGTGAAAATACAGTTCATAAAATTCAGAGAATACAGCGTACAGTTTTAAAATTTAAGTTACGAGTCCCTAGAGTGCGGTAGTCAATACCTGAAATTTCTTAGCTCGATTTGGTTGAGCAGCAAGGATCTCATCACATAATTTACAAGCAAGTGTAAAGTTTAATGGAGTTGAATGTAGAAAAACGTCGAAAACTTTGTTCAGCGGGACAGACCTTCCAATATAGAGTGGGGGGATGCTCCAGTGGAATTCGTGCTGTTAAGTCGCGCTGAAGTCGCAGGTAAGGTCTGAGCTTTGAAATCTATTCACATTACTTGATGAAGTTAACCTATACATTCCAGCAACTCACCTTCACCATAAGATTTTCGAATGAGTATTCTGTGAAGAGGGCTGAGAGAGCAAGCTGTGAGAGTGCTGTAATCAACAAAGAAAGCTGCATTCTGAACACCGGCTCAAACGTTAATGTTGAAGCCACAGAGTGGATATTAGAGAGTTGGGAATGACTGCACACTAGGTGACGAATGACTGCCTCTTCAATTGGCCCACAAAATTGACGTGCCGGCATGGTGCAGAATACAAGAACACTTCTCTACGCACACTTCCAGGGCAGTTTGAAGTAAAATTATAACTGTGATACAAACTTAATAGTGCAGTTAGGAAGTGTGTACGCTGCAGATGCTGAAGCATGTATTTCACAGCCATGGCATACTGACCTTATCATAAGTTTTCATCTTTACCATCACAACATACTGAGTAACAAATATTTCTTTTGCATCGCAAGATCAATGTTATTATCATTGACATGAATACACACTTTAATTGGAACGTTCTCAACTTCGCAAAAATATCAAAAGAAAAAAAAGACTTGGAGAAAATACAAACGTAACGCCAAAGTTCGAATTGGTTGCCAATACTTCTATTATTAAATTCCCTTTCCTAAAAATGAAAATAATTTCGTCCAGCAAGAATTAGGTTCTAATTTGTGTTTTCAATCGGTTGAAATCATGGAAAGGTTAATGACTTTCTTCATTTGACGCAATAAATTCACCATCATACGGAAAATTATTGGTGCCACATAAATACCTATTTGGCAAACAATTTAAACTTTCCTAAATATGTAAATGTAGAGCTTAGCTGCGAATATCCTTGCTGATTCGAAAAGTTCTTTCCCTAAAAAAATTATTTCTAGCACTTAAATCATTTTACGTTCAACCTATTTTACAATTCTCCAGAGCATGGCGAAAGCGAGGTGTGCAGTGGCAGAAAAGAACGCTATGGAACTCTATGACAATGGCATGAAGCATTACATTAAAGAGGACAACGTACTGAGCGAGGAACACCTGGATGCCCTTCATTCGTCTCTTTATCATAGTGCACTGACACACTACCGAAGCTGTGGGATAAATGAAAGGATTTCTTCAAGTTTTGAGCGACAGCTCGAAAAGGTAAATTTGATTGTTTTAAAGTGTACATAATAGTTACATTGAAAGACTCATTTTAAATATTGTAAAAAGATATATATGTCTAAACACTATGAAGTTTACCAATGAAAATTGTACGACTCAGGTTATGCATAATGCCTGAGACTGTCTTATACGACTCGGAAAGCTCTAAAATGACATCTGTTCCTTCAAATTCATCTGCTCTGCAGTCTGGCTACGATCTCAATAAAAGACCACAGCGCGGGTGGAATTAACTTGTTGAATAGAGATTGTTGTATTTCACACAGCTACCTGTGTCGCATTCGATACTTGCAACGCTACCCGGGAGAATTGCGTCTGATCTACGACATTTCCTCACTATGCCTCGAGAAGAACTAAAAATAAACATTTCGTGAGAAATGTGTTCTCGTTGAAAAAAAAAGCATTTCAAGTAATATTCTATAATCAGCCGCACATCTGCCTCGAATACCCGCGCCCAGCTCACGCTGGTCCAACGTAGGCATGTACCAGTTGAATGCTCACCCTTCAACCCCACGCCCTCATCACCTCCACCTCATCGATGGTTTCCATTTCGCTTTATAAGTTTAACAACTTGAAATCCTAATTCCGTGGATGAATCCGGCTTATTTCAAAATGGTTTATTACAGTAAAGTAATTCATCATTGACTCATTTCAGTCTTGTGACTCATCATAAAAGATCAGAAGGCCCATCTCGGGTCAATTATTAGAGTATTTTTTTTAAATTAAAATAGGATCATCTTCCAGGCACACGCATCACCAAGGCTCGTACGAAACCGTAAGATAAGTCCTCAGTATTTCTATCATGTCTAATCAGCTTCTCTCTCAACATCCTCGTGATATGTACAGTTGTCATCGTTCATTAGTTTCAATATGGAAATGGGTGTTATTTTCAAGTTTTGATTACCTTCTTAAGCAGGGAGGAGTTAGTGAGGAATGGAAAACATAAAACGAAATTTGTGTATGATACTGACGATATCGAAAAAACACGGATAATTGATTACCTTGAAAATATGCTTCATTGATGCAATCGAAATGCTTGCCAAAAATAATCATTTGATCACTACGACTGAAATTAATTATTCAATCACGTTATTTAACTAAATGAATTCTATAATTATATCAAAATTTTTGGCTCATTGGAGGTTGGTGTAAGCTGACACCAAACATCCTATCGAAATGATTCCTAAAAACATAATCTGGTTTGTGTATAACATGAACCCTAACATACGATGCCGCTGCAAGAGAACAGAAAAGCAAAAGTAAAAAGATTTTCACAATTGGGGGTTTACCTAGAGTGTAGCGGAATAATATCACCAGAAAACCCTAAACAGGATTCGAAATATTTGCAGCCATTGTTGCTGAGATCTCACCGTGGTATTTTATGAGAGTCCTGGCATGGCCGCGGGAATCAATGTAGATTATTTAATGTAGCAATGATGTTAGATTCTTCAGATGCTGCATGCTTTACACTTTTCATGTTTTTGCTAAAGCTATCTCACTCTTCCACAAATATTTGAAAGCAAATAAAATCGAGTGAGATTATAAAACTCAAGAAAAAGCACGGCATGCGCAGAAACTTAAATGAATCTGAACGTTTAAGTTTTTTTTAACAATCTGCACTTCTTCCAAACAGTGCCTCGCCCGATTGGACCAGAAATGTTCTAGCTCAGTAAATACAGTCTATACATTTTTGTGCCATGTAATCACTCCCAACAGAATAATGGTATGAAATATGTGATAGAATGTCCTCTGAATAGTTGAGCGTGTAGCAATGAGTTTCACATGTAGATATACAGGTTATATATATCATCCCTGTAAAAGTTGGCAGTACCGAAGTTCATCAGTTGTGCTTGGTTATCTATGAAGCCGGTTATTAACATTTGTAATTCGTTGCATAAACTTTAAGCCCAGGAGCAGACGGAACGCATTAATGATGCTCAACTCAACTGGCTGATGCTCAACTTTTATTTGAAAATCATTCCAGTATCATAGAAAAACAGTTTACGATGTGTGATAGCGTTTTGAAAAAATTTTACCAAAATTGAAAAACCACCAATTCAAAAAGAAACGATAAAAAACGCAAACCTCGCTATCCATTAAGCCTGGAAAGAAGTGGCAAGCCCCATACAACCATTTCATTTTCGTCTGCAAGAGGCTGTCTGAATTACGACAATTCACAGCGCCATCGAAGATTTTGCCCTAACATATAATACACGAGGTACAAAGTGTCTTCTATCTCGTAAAAGAGAAGAAGTTCGCTTGAAGAGGTGGAATAATGTTTTGAACCGGTCGAAGACCAACGGATAGACCAACTTATTTTCTGATGAGAATATTTTTACGGTTGACGGGGTCTGCGACAGACGCACCGCTCGCCGGATTACCTCTCCGAGTACCTTCGTTCAAACCACGATGACCACCAGATAGTGATGAAATCAACAAGCATTAAGGCCCTCTGCGTGGTTTCGAGAGAGGGTATTGTCTTTACCGACTTCTTGGCCGACTACGACAAAAACGATGTCGAATCCCACTGCCAACGCTTTGCGAACGTAAATCATTCCATGAATCTCTGCCTACCCGGTGCACAAACCCACTCACTTGCTCAAGAAGTCGTTGGAAGCTCTCGGAGAAAGACTTTTTAATTCGCCTTACGTGAATCCGTAAGATTTGAATTTTTGTCTTAATTTGAGGTCAAAGCTTGTGCAAAGCCCGTCAAAACTGTTACTACTCTGAAGAGACATCAAAAAGGCTCTAGACTCGTCGGAGAAGAGTTATCCGCGCCGTGGTAAACCTAGGAGAGTATGTAGCAGCCGTCGTCATGGCTGGAGGAGGTTTTATTGAGTGTGACTTTTGCTCTCCTGTTTTGCTAAATAAACTGAAATTTTAGTATTGGATAATTTTCCCCTGATTTTTTAGGATTTAAGCATAGATGCTGAAATAGTACGGATTTATCAAGAATACTCTGTATGTAACTAGATTGCCAGTGAACGAAAAAATTTTCAGTCCCGAGTGTAGTCATAAATAGTCGACTGAGTAATACTTGTCTTCGAATTCTTGAATACCGGAAAACTTCTAATATTTTATGTTTTTTATAGGAGCTCTCGTCTCTTCACAAGCAGTTTGTAAAAGAGAATACGAACAATGCTAATATTGCAACAGCGAAAGCGAAACTGGACGAATCAGAGCGTTCGAAAGAAAACTACAAACGTCTTGCCATCGTGGCTGGCGGCGGTGCAGTTACTGCTGCCGGATGTGTTGGAGCAGTTGTTGCTCCAGCCATGGCTGCAGCCGGAGGTTTTACTGCAGCAATTGATGCTCTCCCAGCCGCTGCTGCTGCAGTCGCAGGTGTTGTTGGAGAACTTGGGACTGTCCCCGCCGCTGCTGCTGTTGCAGGAGGTGTCATCGCAGGCTTACATACAATCAGGCAGTATGCTACTTCCCAAAATTCCCGATCGAATACACAAGGCGAGGAAGATGCGAAAAGCTAGTCGAAAACTTCATGGAGCCCAAAAATCTCCACAAGAAGTTGAGGTCCCCCAGCGGTGTGCACCGGAGCTGCCATGAACTCAAGACCCTTTATGAAGGACTTCCCGAGGCGATGTCAGAAATGAAGTGCAAATTCGTAATGTTTTAATTTCATAATGATTCTAGACCATAAATATAAAGGTATATTGCGCGAGTTATGGTAAACCAAACTTTATTTCTCATCCTTTTTGAAAAGGTTATTCGCGTAAAGTATCTCTGTGTTCCCTATTTATTGCCTACTTTTCTTACATTGTTTGATTCCTAGTTTCATATATAAAGACGTGTTTATCTTTTTCATTTTGGAAAATAAAGCTCAGGAATGCATATTTCAAGCATGTAAATTTTAGGAATGATATCTTTAGTCATGAGCTGATGAATTCCTATATTCATGATAGCCCAAATCAAGAACAGAATGTTAAAGCTAGAACAGAACTCGTCCTGTATGGAAAACTCACAAACAAACCGTCCTTACTGAGCTAAAATATTAAGCTGAAACTTGGGTCAGAGTCTGTAAAAGTTTTGGGTCGCCGCCGTAGGTGCTCGATAGGAATTCAAAAAAGGAAATTGCGCCGATATTCCTGGTCGCAGAAAAGGTCAATTGTAGCTTCACTAATTTAGTACAGTAACAACTGCACACTCGGACTCTAGCTAGGCATTGCTGGAATGGTTTGTGAGTAGAGGTCACTCACTGATTCACGGTCGCCAACTGCAACCGTTTCACGGTCGCCAACTGCCAAGTACTGCAGTGACACGAACACCAACGCTGCGGAAAATCCGCGATAGAAGTGGACACGGATACACTGCACCAAACTGCTGTAGCGATGAGCATTTCTTTATTGAGCAGGAAATCACAGGGTGGTCGTCCAAAGCATTGGCAGGTGAAGAGTCCGAGTGTAGTGTTCACAGTATCGTTTTATTTCTAGCCGTCAACTCTGTTTGTATGAAGACGCATCGTATGAGTTAAAAGACGCTCCAGGATGGCTGTATCGAAGGTATTCCGGAAATATATTCCGGAGGGTATTCCGAAAATATACCCTGCATGAAAGATTTTACAGACTTATATTCGGAGTACAGTAGTCGATCATGCAGCGTCAATACTTTAATCTATCGTTCACTGCTGACACTCACACTTTCCTGGCATTATGAACACAATGCTGCCCGTTTTTAAAGTTCCACATCAGCAACGATAAAACTTGACCTGCATGATTTCGTGTTTGCCCAGAATTGCATTACATAACTGTATTCGTGAAACTACAGTTAAACTACTGTTGTAATGAACATACTGGGTTTCTTTCGGTTCTTCGCATAGTATCACTTTCATTTATGTGTAGATTTTTCATACTTTTTGCCAGCCGTCACCAAAATGACAGCTAATACTGCAGTTGCCGTTTCAATAGACTTGCAAACTTGGGCGCGGATTTAATTTAATTTCCTGCGTCCTTCTCGCGCTGTCTTCTCAGTAGCATTTTTTGCATACTTTTAAGTTCTTTGTTCAAATAGTTTTGGATTCTCTCCATTGGTGATAAATTCGAGTTTCTTATCCTAGAGCTGTTTTTGTATCGGCTTACTCTAGTGGAACAGAGACCTAATTTATTCTCTCATTAATTATGATCCAAAAAATGCTAGACGAGGGGAGATAAAGTGTTGATGTTGACAAACGAATGCATGTAATCCTGTGCAATTGCAGTATTATATGAAGGAGATTAAAAAAAACAAATCCCAGATGATGTATGGAAAATGAACTCGATCGAAATTGTTCTGCAATTTAATTAGCAAAGAGATGGACGTTCTGAGGATATGCTGGGAATCATTGCAAATAACTACGAGGGTAACTAATTATTAGTTATGTCAGCATTTGTAGCTAGGGAATACTTAAGGATTAGGGATTCACCACTAGCAAGTGAATACCTTATCTAACCAGATAGTTGTGACAATAAAGAGCCATAATTATATAATGCATAATTTAACCATGAACTATTTACAGTTTCATCAGCCAATATTGTGTTGTTTTAACTAATTAATAAAGGTATGACTGCACCAAGTATAAAACAATAGGCACAACAAAGTACATAAATCTTTTATGAAACTGTTTAGAGCATTGAAACCTTAGCAAAAAGAATTGAACTTTCTATACAAAGGAGACATCATCCCAAAATGAATAATAATTTTTTATCCATGTTAATTTATCCATACTCAACTTGACTAAATAAGCGTCCGATATCGGGGAAGATATTTATTTGGCTGTTCCACCATATCAGTTTCATTTACAATCGGAAGATATTTTCGGTTCAATTTTCCTAAGGGTGTGACAAGGAGAAAACGAACTGAATTGGGTAAGCGGATTGATATGGCGAACGTCTAAGTTAACTTTAATTAAAAGTAATAACTTCTTAAAGAAAGTTCCTTACAGCGTTGGTAGATGGATCCGAACTTCTTAGATAAGATTCTTTTTCTTAGTTTGTTTCGTGGGGAAGCTGCTAGACTCTAGTAGTATTGCGCTGCCTTTCTGCCCTCTCATTGGTGAGTTCAAATTCATTTCAATTTACTTAGTTTACTTGCCCGTACATGAACTTGAATGCCACAGTCTTTTAATGTGTGTCACTGGTTTCAATTTCTGTTCAGTTTGGTTGCAGGTTTTACGAGCACCAAATTCCTTTTCCAGAGTAACCCAGCTCAATATAACTCAATGTATCCTGTAATTCAGTGTACCTATTTAACTCGGATTATTATATACTTTTTTACAAAGATTACTCAATTGTTAATATGCTTTGTCCCAGGTTATCAATTTGTCCTTACGTTATAGTGACTAATTTAGTAGTCGTATTGAAACTTTTGTTTGTCTTTGTTCCTATTAAACGTGAATAATTTCCGCAAGTGTTTATCCCAACTACTATTAATTTTGGTCATGAAATCACACGAAGAAACTGGTTATCAAAGTCTATCGCCCAATTAGGCATCACTGACTTAGGGCTATATTTTACCCTGACTCATACATAATTTATTTATAAGTAATTTAAAAGAAATTAGACAGAGAATCAATGCGATGTTTTTTTGTCAAAATGCAGACTTAGAAAGCAGGGGCTAAATTTGTCAATTTTTGTTATTTATACTATGACGTTTCTATTTTTGTTTGCGAATCCTCCCTCTTTACTCAAAGACTTTTTTAAAGCATCAAATAACAATTCATTGAGTTACGAGGGTAAATTTTCGATTGAATATTTCATTTTCATTTTAGTTTACCGAAAGTTAACACTTCAAAATGATTTTGTCAACAACGAAGCGAATGAAAGTTGAAAGTTTCATGGTTGAAGAATTTCACAATCACTAGAAAATATTTTTCAAACGATATCGGAATGAAGCTCGCTACCGCACTGATCTGGACGTCCTGTTAGGTTCTCAAAGCTGAACATGCACCGCTTGTGCTTAAATGAAACAATTTTCTGTAATTTTTTTTCGCAAAAGTTTATAAATCCCTATACGTACGAATTTAAGTTTCGAAAGTATACGTGATGACTGTTTCAAGTTTATCGAGAAAAATAACATCAGCAACTGAACAAAAAATATTCCTACTGCATCAAAGATAATCGTATAAGTGAATTATTGGTGGAGGCAATGGGGCTCATGTGAACGTGAGTAAATAATGACTTTATCTTGCTTTTGGGTTCCTGGGTGGCGATGGAAAAGAAATTTTAATCACGTTTATGCGTCACGTAGATTATGATGTCAAATGATAATAAATGAGTTTTTTAAAGTTTCTCGCCATGCCCAAAGAGCCAGCGGAGCAGAAACAACGACCTTGGTCAATCATATGTTGCAAGTCGTGCCCAGATAACCAGGCATCCACGTGTCAGGGCACAGCGCTGACCGCACCAAGACCGTTTTGAGGCGGTCATAATCTAGCCTCTCGAGCAAGCAACGTCGTTCGATGATAAGATTATGAAGTCCGATTCTTGATAGAGGCACACCCACTTCAGAGAAAAATTAGAGGCAACAGCTGAGAATCAGATGATGATGATGATGATGATGATGATGACCTTCTCATGGCTTGTGCTCTCATTCACTTTCCTTATGATTGAAACGACTTTAGTAGTTTTTATATATCTAGGGAACAATAGGTTGAGAGGAACAAATGAAAAACTTTTTCTCAACTCGGGTTCCTCGCCTTTTCTACTCCAGGTTACTACTGAAAACGGAGAAACATATTTTGTAATATTGCGTAACTTTCGACAGCAATGAATATAATTTCGTTGTTAATTTCACTACACGGCAATTAATGAAATTAAATCTCGGAGGAAACAAATGTTGCTATCTTTTAAAGAGAGTTCGCCTGATAAGATCGAGCTATACTTCACATGAAATGCCGTTCGTGTTTCCGAGGGAAGAGTTGACTGAATCTTCACTTTTTGTAAACAACTACCGGGGCAGAAAAATGCGTGATTCAAGAACAATATGGCATATTTCGGGGCGAGGATTGAATAGGATGAGTTTGAGAAAAATTACCTTCTCAGACCTTTTTCCAAATTAAAACTTTCAAAACGCGTCCTCCGACATATCTAAAATTTTGAATAAATTTACGTTCCCGCTAACATCGTTTTACACACAACGAGCTATTTGAAGACAAGAATTGTTTTAAGGGGAGAATTTTTTCAAGGTTTTGCGCTCTCTGCCAATGGCGATCCCATTAAATACTATTTGTTCGTGCGTAGTTTTTCGTTCCTACTCTTATCAAGTGAACTGCATGCTTGAAAAAAATTATGATGGCAAATTTTGTACTTGAGAAGCGACAAATTTTTTTTAAAGATTTTTTTAAAGTTTTAGTCGCAGCGCTGCTCTAAAACGGTGGAAACAGAACTGAAAAAAAACATTCAAACAAATCCTTTGGAGTCATGTTCACAAATGATTTGGTTTAACTTGAGAATGAATGTCCTTGATGACGGTGGGAGGACAGTGACATGGAGTGAAGGCAACGATTGGTAACTACAATCATGTTAGCTCATGCTATATAAATTGCTATTTATTTTATGCAGATTTGGAGACAAGAAATAGAAATGGAATATCTCAGAGGTTACCCTGTGGAACACCATCAAAATTTAATGAAAGGTGGAAAGATAATGAGATGGAAAATGTTGGCGGTAGACGAAGAAAGCCGACTTCCAGGAGTTGAGGGAGATTGACATGAAATTCCTGTAGAGACATCCCAGCAGGAAAAAAGCTGAGAATTTTATTGAAGCAGAGATAAGGAGGTAAATTATGGTGAATATAAGATTTAAACGCAGAGTAAACGAAAGAAAATTTTCGTTTTTGAAAGACTGTTGCCTCAATTCAGTAAAAAAATAAAAGGACTGAGGTGGGTTTATGGATAATGATACTTTATCGAAAGAAGCAAAGAGAACGGGAGGTAAGCTGAGGGAGCGCAAGATGTAAAGGGTGAGAGAACATCGAATAGTTACAGACTGGCAATTCAAAATATTTTCTTTTAATTTTTCATCCAGTTGTAGAACCCGAGGGTGCACTACTGAGGCAATAGTAATGTCAGTGAACGATAGAATCACGGAGGAGGTGTTTGGTACGTTTGAGGAGACATTCATAATTTAAGTTTTAGAATTAAAGTGATTAAAGCCTTTCAGTAGAAAAATCTGCATAGACGCTTGAGTTGAACGGTTACCGAGTAGTCTCTGAAGTGATGATGGTCGACTGTTTCATAGAATACCGGAAGGTATCATACAGGAATTGCATTTGTAATCGCTAAATCGAATTCAAATGTGTACGAATGTAGTGGATTACGAAACTAAGAAAAAAGCAGTCGATTTCCGATCGAGAATGTACAAAAATCTACACTGCTTTTAAAATTTCAAAACCAAAGGTTGGCATGGGGACATTTGGAAATATCTTTTCGTGGATACATACAAAAATTGTACGTTGTAACTAGCCCGAAGAACATATCCTACCGCACAACCACTTTATAAAATTTCTACGTAAATAATGCTTCCAAAAAGAATGGAAGGAAAACAGTTCCTTTCCCACGAAGCCCGTATATTAAATTTGTTGTAACATTGTTTATTGAATAACTTTAACGAAGAAACCTCTGATTGATACTGAAACTATTACAGATAATATAACAGCATGTGAATGGTTGAACAAAACATTGCAAGAAAAACTTTAAAAATGTTCCAATGGTTTATTTATCCTATGTTTAAAATCAAATAAGTACCGCTCGCAAAAGGAATCGCGGTTGCTTATGATAAGATCTTAATGAAAAAATAAGTCACGAGCGTGTAGTTGGACACATGCATAGGAAATGATTTACACTTTGATAACGAAGGTATACTCTTTTCAAAACAAAGCTCTGAGAGAGTGGAGCTGATAAGGAAATGCCAGGCATTTCCTGGACTACATTATAACTATATGTTAACAGGTCGAAGTTGATTATTGGAGTACATTCCTAGCCCTTACATAATTATTTATGGTGTAGGAATCAAATCCATAAATTAATTCTATCACAATCCCATTTGACAATCAGTTCTTTTGCAATCTTTTCGAACTCTTTGACTCCTACGCCTTACTTCCTCTTTCTATCGAATCCCTTTCATTTCTCCCTCGTTACTGACTTACTCTTTGGTTTCGTAATAATAATTCAATCTGTTCTGGTATTTCAAGCTATGACCGTCGTCTATATCTTCCTCGTGTTTATGAAAGAGTTTATATTTAAAAGCTTTGCAGGCAAAATCGAACGTTTTAACCTTGTGAGTCATTCTCAACAAATTGCTCTGAAAAAAATTTAAAACATCCAAGATAAATGTAAAGCGCAAGTGAAACTAAATAGAACAAAATAAAATTTCTATACCACTCGCGAAGGAAAAGCGGATTGGGAGTCATTTAACAAATTCTTTCGTTGTAAAATATAAGGGGATTCCGTAATGCGCAGATCAACGGGGCACGAAATCGCGGCTAAAATATTAAAGTCGTAACATGGGATCGCATTCAGTCATACGCTCCCATGCTGATAAATGCAATTTTCCATAAAATTAGACAATTTTAATATTTTACCACATGTTACGCATGAAAGTCGTATTCCTTGCTATTACTTTCTTAGTGAAACTTAGTAAAAATAAAAACTGCCTTCTTACATAATTCATTACTAATATGCTGGACCCTGAGTGCTTCAAATTTTACTTCAGCTGTTGTCGTATTTTTGTCTTGAGATCGCCATGAGCTTGGAAGAAAATCAATTCCAAGGAATAAGAATCATGATTTATTATCGCGTTGTATTGTGGATACTCTCTCTGTAAAAAGTACATTTTAGGATTTTTCACAAAGTCTCCCACCAAATAGTGCACAATTTTCCCTTACTCCTTGGGATGAAAAGTTTTTAAATTGTATAAAATCGCTTATAAAATATTTAACGAACTCTGAAAATAAAACAAACAACTTTTATTCCATTTTTATTCAATTATGCGATATATTGTTCCATGAATTGCATTTTTCCTGTGAACCAACATAATAACTAGGAATTTAAATTGTACATGCTGACAAGTAATCAACCAAGGACCTAACAAAATTATAGGCATTTGTAAGTTATTAAATATAGATGTATTATTTGGAAATTGTTTCGACGTAAGTGCAGGTGAGCTAAAAATGCTTCTCCCAGTTTAAAATCAATAAGTATTTCTCTCTATACATGCATATTTACGAAGTATAGAAACACCGTTTAGTGTATTGAGTCAATTTATCATGCATCGTTCTCATACCAAAGATACAGGTTCAATAAGAAAGAAAATGGGAATTCCTTAATAAATGTGTCAAGTGATAATAAATTTTAATGAAAATTTTAGAGAACTATATCCGTAATATACATACACCCGTTTACATAATCCGTTTGCGTCTATGTGCGTTATTGATCCTTTATTCGATGATGCACATAAGTTAGTCCCCAACTCTTTCATATCAGTGTAAATAAGTATGATGACATAGGAATTACAAATTATTCCCCATATGGGTTTGCTAATATTCAAACGCAGATACCGGCAGGATTTGCACATCAGAGCTTTGTCAATTTTTTCAGCGGGGCTTGTATGCCCTAAGTAATACATCATTTTAATTATTTACGAGGATATTTGCAATCCAACCAAAGAATTATAGTAAAAATCATTTCTGTAAAGAAAATATTTGGATAACTTCAAACTTTTCATGTATCATTAAAAAATGTTAATGTCTGAGTTAACTAAAGATTGGTAAATTTGACCTGTTTTTAACGTAATTTTGCCACTAAAGAACTCACTATATTATTTTTTTTTTAATTTTTTGCATAGATGTCGAAATTTGCCGCGTTATCTTACCTCTCGTTAGAGATTTCGCACTCAAATTCTTGAGAAATTTTTCACGAGCAACCGAATATTTAACCGAATATCTAATTCTGCCCTTTGATTATCACTAAAATTTAAGTCATACATCATCAACTGGCTCGGCAGGGCTGTGATTTCGTTTGCTTGAAGCCATGTAACTATTAACTTGAGTACATGTTCATCTCCCTGGAAGGTGCATCGCTAACAGCTTTACTTCTAACTTTAGGCCTTCAAACAAAGTTTCAGCGTGAGCATATAATTTTATCATTCCTTTCTTCGAAATTCAAAACGCAGAGCCACTTAAAAAAACACCCCAGATCATAACAGATCCAACACCATGCCCAACTGCAGATACAGAGTTTTGGAACGAAAGTCTCACCTTTTTTCCACCTAGTCTTCTTGACATCATAACGTCAGAGAATTTCAATTTTGTTTCATCACTTTATGATAACCACTTCCAACAGAACATAATCTTATTCGCCTGAGTTTAACGGAGTTTAATCTAGCAGCGACGTAACAGGGTTCATGAAGAGGCATTCGTCGAGCACGATGACCATTCGTCGTTGACAATTGACAATCCACTGATGGACAATGACCGTTCGGCAATCCACTTGTGTAGTGTCTCTGTGTGTGCGACCATAATGCTGGTGGCCTGTGTTTCCAACATCTTGCCAGAATCATATATGGCATCATTTGGGTTCAGATCCACATCACAATACAGATTTCTCACCATTCTCACAAACAGTTTTTTCACGTCTATGTGAAATCGTCGCTGTGCCAGGCTGACTCATCTTCTTGGTAAAAAAATTTCTGTGAATCTCGGGATAACGAGTTTCAAAGTAATTAATTAATAATTATCAAAGTAAAGAGCTGATCAGTAACCATCTGTCTCACATTAACGTTTTGTTCCTTTGTCTCTGACGTCAGCGAGCGGAAGGTGCCCGCCGTTACTGCATTTATTACGTAATACTTTTTGAAATTTCCAGTCTATCTGTCCGTTTGATGTTAAATAATACCGTACAATACGAGTGAAGATAAATTCCTTATTTCAGAAGTTGTTAAGATAATTTTCCTACCTGCGTGAAAATTTTGCTAATATACATTTGTGAATTTATTACATAGATTTACTCTACCTAACCTAGTCTCCTCAAAATTAGGTTTTATGAACGGGTCAGTTGTTTGCTTTAATCGCAACTTTAATCGCAACGAGGAAAATTCCGAACTCAATCATATTTACTATTAAACGTTTTGGAGTACAGCTCCATCATCAGTTCAAAAAGTGCAAATTATTGTGTCTGCAATAGAAAAAAAATTTTGGAGAGAGTTATTAAAAGATATCACGAAAAGAAAAAGAAAAACTTAACACTGAATAAAAAATCGACAAGATTATTCTCTAGTTCCTATTTGCTATGGATATGAACTATCGGTATTGCTGAGGGCCGGTTTTCGTTTAAAGAATATTTAACAACTCAAAAATCCTAAGATCAGAAGAAGGTCATAGCTGTCTCTAAAAATTTGTTTTTTCTCTAATTACAGACATAATGGCTTATACTTTTTTAACTGATGATGATGAAAATCCGAAAAATTTTTCTAGTAAATATGATTAAGTTCTTTGGAATTTTCCTCGTTTTTAAATTCCTAATACGAACATTTACTTCTGCATATATTCGTAATACGACTGTAGAAACACTGGGAAAGCAATCAATATCTTGAGCGTTAAATATTAAACAAGAACAATTTCGTCTCCTACCAAACGGAGATAATGACCCTCCCTTCTTGCTCGCCGATTTGTGCCGGGACTGTTCAGTCATGTCATGCGTTACTCTGATGTCGCCGCCATCGTGCGCCATTACGTGCGGGTGTGTTCATGGGGTGCAGTGTATGTGTGACTGTGTGTGTGTGTGTTTTTATGAGGTGGAGTATGTGTGTATGTGAGTGTGTGTGTGTGTTTATGAGGTGGAGTATGTGTGTATGTGAGTGTGTGTTTATGAGGTGGAGTATGTGTGTATGTGTGTGTGTGTTTATGAGGTGGAGTTTGTGTGTATGTGAGTGTGTGTGTGGTCAAGAGGTGCAGTGTGTGTGAGTTCATGAGGTGCAGTTTGTGTGTGAGTGTGTGTGTTCATGAGATGCAGTGTGCGTCTGCGTGTGTGCGTGTCCATGCGTACGTGTGTATGCGCATCCCTAAGTGCGTGTGCATGTGCGAACGTGCGAGAGAGTTCGTGCGCGTGCATGCTTGTGCGTGTGCGCATACGCATATGCGTGCGTGATTGCGTGTGCACGAATGTATGTATACGCTCGAATGTGTATGCATGCGTGCATGTGCGTATGTGCGTGTGTGTATATGCATCTCCTCACCACAGAAGACAAACTATACCTACACTCGCCGAGCGCTGTATGAGCGGCGACGTCACAGCGCGGCTCATACAGTAAAGTTCTGAAGCTCTCCGACTGACATCTCAATCAAGTTTGTGCTGTCTCAAAAACTTTTTTTGCATTACGGTAATCGATGAATCTAAAAGATTAGATAACGTACCAACGCTCTGATGCTGTCGCTGCAACAGCAGTCGGGGTCTGCATTTCAAACGAGCAGTACTCACGGGGCTTGGCGCTGGATTTTTGGAGTGTTATATTTCTGTCTTAAGAAGTTCATTGAAATAAGAATTATACACTCTTAAACCAGTCTGTTCAAGTACCAGTATCCCTTCAGAGCTCTGTCCGTGAGTGCTATGAGATCTATTGGCCTTCTGGTCGGGAGCAATGGGCTTTAAATTTAGCAACTGGTGCGACAAAATTATTCGGAATTTGTGGGCGTTTTTTTGCTGGAAGGATGTTTATAAACTTTAGTATTGACTCTCTCTCGTGAATGATCTACAGCGTTGCCATTTATAGCGGGAATACCGCCCCAAATAATCACAGAAGCACCTACAAACTGAGCTGTCCTCTTGCGTCCTTCAGGAGACTATTTCTCGCGTGTCTTGCATAATCAGCTCTCGCCAGAGCTGCGCACTCTGGATATCAACCTATCGTTGAAATGAACTTTAAATCGTTCCTTATCATTCCACCTTGCTCTTTACTTTCAGTTGATGATTTCGTTACATGGAAATAAACTTTTAATCCAGTCCCTTAAAAGCATCGAGACACTGTTCGCTTGAATACATTTTTTGAGCTCCTCAGCAAAAAATCACTAAGTCGAAAATGTAGTCTGGAAAAGGCTTATTGAAAACATTGAATCATTCGAGCTTCCCGCTTTGATGTTTTCAGGGATCGACCAACTCATTGGTTTGTTGTCAACTCCCACGCATAATTCCTGCTTATTTGACGATCTAAAACACATCATGACCCCACGACGATATTCACCGTTCAAGAAATAAACTTTTCTACTTGATTGGGAACTGTGGGTTATAAGAAGATCTGTACGATAAGCATCTGATCGAGTAACGAAGAACTGATTACAAATAATGAGCATAAACCTGGGGAAGTATGAAGAGGCGATACGGAAAGCAAGTGTTGGCATAATTCAGTGAGAAAATAAACACAACTTCATGTAAATGTACTGGGATGGACTAGCTGATCGCACAGGCTCATATGCCAATGTTAAATGTTACTGAAGTTTATCAAGGGAATTAAGAACAGCAAAACTACATATCAACTATCACTGGAGCATCACAGGTATAGGCTATCGCAGGAGTTCCACAGGTATAAATTCACACAGTTTTCCTATGTAGAGCACTTCCTTACCATGTCCAAAAAACATATAAGTTTGAAGAAATTTAAGAATTATATTACATGTTCATAATATTAATTTTGTTAGGCCGTAACGCATAGCTGACATGTATAAAGCACTCAATCTTGTTCCGTTTGAAAATGTTCATCAGTATGCACTACCTGCATTCAATCAAAAAAAAATTCACAAAAAATTATAACCACTACCTGTTTATTCGCCACTTCGTCCACTGCAAAATTTAGAAGACGGTCATTCAAGAAAATATCCTGAAAAAAATTGCATTCGCTACTTTTTTACACGCAATTTCGCAGAAAAAAAATCGTGGGACTCGTACCACTCTTTTTACTCCCCCTCCCTCCTCACCGATAAAACATTTATTGTCATTGAAAAGAGCATTATCAGTTCAATTCTTTTAATTGAAGAGACAGACTTGCCTGATTTCGCGTTCTAACTTGACAAATAAATGTTTGATGAATTATTATATCACGCAACGTGTCGTTTCGCTGTTCAATGTGTAATATGTAGTACGTGTATTTTATCAAAGAGAACTTTGATTTCCTCAATTTTAATGTTCAGTCGAATACATGTGTTCTATTTCTAGTAGCGACATGGCATCGACTTGTTACTTATGACAAAATACTTGTTTCCTGATTGCTTTCTTTAAGATCTTTCGTTAGAGTTAAGTGAAAATATTCCGGTTGGAAATGTGTTTCATCATTGTTCATTTATCTAGTATATCAGTGTAGGTTCGTCAGATTGGTCTATCCTATGCTACGGGAACTGGCGCCTCCACGAGTGTAATGTGAGGCTACCTCAGCTATAAAATGGCCTGCAGGGAATTTTATCTCTTATGTCCAATTTCAGTTTCCGTACTTCATTCGTTATCGCTTCTCTATCTTTTTCTTCCTCTTCCGTGCCAACTTGCTGTGACCATGCGCAAGGTATCCTAGGTGGAAACATACTTTGTGCTTAGATGCCATCTTTTCGTTGTTCCGTTTGAAATGGTCATTTCTTTTCCCTCTGTAAAAACATTTTGTAGTGGGAACGAAGACTGAAACTAACTTTAACACTAGACGTTGTTTATGGGGGGTGAATGTTCAAGTTCATGCATCTGAGTTCATTTGTCGAGGTTCCGTTACACGCTAGCAATACGTTGTCAAGGCCTGTTGAGTAAAGTCTTGTGACGGTCGTAGAATATAAGTATCTAGATGGCAGAATATACGTGCATCTAATCTAATACGATCGTATTACACGTCTATTCTCAAATAACGTCACTAACGTTTGTAAATGTATCGCATGACCCTCCTCAAAACAACGTCTATGTGAGTACACAAATTGTCCTTAAAATAGAACAATGCAAAATTTTGGCAAATCGAATGACCAATTTTTACATGGAAAATAATCGGTAAATGAGGGCATTCGAAAAGGCCATTATCCCAAGAGCACCTAAGTATACCAATTAAAAGACATTAGACTTCGGAAAATTTACTCACAGTAGACAAAAATGTGTCCAATGTGTAAAGCAAAGTTGATAACGTTGGTCTCGAATCAAAGAGTATCTGAATCTCCTGTTTATCGTTTTTTTACAGAATAATTACAAGGAAAGTAACCTATTAAGGAACGTAGCACACTCTTGAAAAAAGTTACAATGTCTACGGTTGGTCGTCCTCTTCCCATCATTATCAAAACTGAAAACGATGAGCGTTTTGAGCTGGACGAAGCATTGCTCGCGAGCGTCCTCCTCCGTGACGACGTGAGGGACAAGCCCGTCTGTGTGTTGGCGGTCGCAGGCGCCTTCAGGAAGGGCAAGAGCTTCATGCTCAATTACTTCCTGCGCTACTGCGCCAGCCAAGTGAGTTGTGTTAAGACACATGCAGGCATCACAGTCTACTGCCTGACAGGGGCAAGAGTTTCCTGCGCTACTACGCCAGCAAAGTGAGTTGTGTTAGGCACATGGAGGCATCACAGTTCACTTCCTGACGGGGGTAAGAGCTTCTTGCTCAACTACTTCCTGCACTACTGCGCTAGCCGAGTAAGTTTTGGTAGAATTCACTGCAGTCAAGTTTTAGTAGTGCACCCTGTACTTATTTTGATAGAACTTACTGTCAAGTTTTGGTAGAGCACACTGCAGTCATTTTTGGTGAGTTTTCGGTAAATTACGAGGAATATTTGAGGCAAGCCTGTCTGTATATAGTCTGGGTGTCTGGGTATATTGGTTTATGATCTTATTATAACAGCGTATGTCGGGAAAAGGTTTGGCGAAAGCGAGGCCCGATTGATTACAGGACTGGAACAGTCATTCAAAAATATCCTCCGGTGTAAAATTTTATAGAAACGTATTAGCGCTAGCAAATTCATTTCGATATTCCATGAGAAGAAACTAAACAGGCATTACGCTGCGTTTAGTACAAACTGAGCGGTAGAACTGTACTGCAGACTAGAATCGATGTACAGTACTCAGGCTAGCTTTTTCAAAAGCGGACTTCAGCTCGGTCGGTTTATGCTATCCCCCATATGTCTTCAAATCAGTCGGTTATGCTATTTCTCAAATGTACGCTTACGCGTGTCTTTTCTCCCTAGTGTTATGTTTTTTTTCGTACTTTTCAAACAGGATGATGAGAATTGGATGGGAGATCCATCTGAACCTCTGGAAGGTTTCAATTGGGTGAAGGGCTGTGAACGAGCTACTTCAGGAATACTCATATGGAGCGAGCCTTTCATCGTTGGACTAGAAGGTGGAGAAGAGGTGAATGATTATATTTTAAGAATGATTATATATTAATGAAAATCAGTAAAAGAGGGAGATGCAAGCGTGGGGAAAACGTGGTGCGGGTTATTTTCATTCTACGAAAATCTTAATCTAATTTTGTATCCAGTGCAACAATTTCGATTTTTTGTATTTGAGTTTAGATTCGTGTTTAACACGCTAGGGTAACAGTACATTCTTCGACTTCGTGAAGAAATAGGAAAATGAACACCAAAAGATAATTGAACTTAAGTAAGCAAATTTGATCACCGTAACAATAATGATTGTGAACATATCATACTTACGTCAAACTATTTGACTTTCCTCTTGAGCCACAATCGTTGCTTAGCACGCAAAGTCATTAGCAGAGTATCTCCGTCGAGTGTCTATAATTCCATGGTTTCTATCGCACGAGAAACAAAAGGTAAAGAGTAGTAACATCGAGAGCCTCTCATCTGGCGCATATTTATGGGCAGATAAATTTTTTATGAAAAGTAAGCATCAGTAATTGATGGAACTTTACATATAAAGGGGCTGGAACATGTGCAGAAATTATGTACCGCAATAGCTACTCCCACGTGCGTGCTCAATCTTCGTGCTGATGTAGGCCCTCAGTTCAAATGACGAGATACACAATCAATGTATCCTTAGGTCACATGTTCGAGACTCCCAACACAACAATCGTACAGAAGCCATGTATGAGCAAGTAAATATTATGGTAGTTGAAAATGCGGTCAAACAAGTGTTAACAAGGTTCGTTTCTAAGGCTGCTACTGAATCGCTCACATATGTACTTAAATGATTTCGCTAACATTCTGTTCCAATTTTTTACGCTATGAGAAAAATACTCTTCGCTTTCGTCAACAAGATCAGTGATATATCCGTTAACTTTTGGGAAAACTGGTGTGTGACATCCTCAACTAAGTGATGTTTCATCCCTCATTGTACATGGCTACAGGCATCGGGTGAGTTATCGTACCTTTGAGCGACTGCTTAAGCTATTCGTGTTTATGGAGTTGCAATATTTTGGAATACACACAGATTCATTTTCACGCTCCCTCTTAATTGGGGCGATAAATTTGAGAAGATGATGACCTGCTTCGAAAATTGATTTGTTTGTTTGGTAAAAACTCGCTCCCGTTTGGAAGAAATGCATTGTAGATGAGAACGTGATGTTAGAAAAGAATGTGAACTACTTTCACTATGCTGTAATGTAAACTTGTTTTCATAGAGTAAAATTGGCGGCTTTGAATCAGGTGACATTCGATTAATTGTCAATAAATTGTTTTGTAAAACAGTTCAATATTATTTGCTAACAACTATTTCAATTTCAGGTTGCGGTTATCCTCATGGACACCCAGGGAACTTTCGATCGCGAATCGTCCCTGAAGGCACGTGACTAATTAACAACTAACAACGTAAAAATTGCATCTTTACTAGTAGGATTTACCTCTAAAATGTAACCACAACTCAGATGCAGCTACTGAGAAGAGACTTTATGTGTGAAGATTCCGAGTTTTCCCTCGACCAAATACCGACTTTTACGACAACATAAAAAATCTTAGGAGTCATCCCTTTGTGCATTCCTACAATCTTGAAATAACTGTCCCACAAATCCTGTGCCGACTTGCGGTTTAATACACTCTACATTTTCATATATAATGTATGAATATCTAAAGTGAATAAAATATATTCGAATATCTAGAGTGAATACAATATATTTGAACATCTAGAGAGCATGAAACTGCATTCTGCACTCTAGATGTTCAAATATTTTGTATGAGAAACATTTCTTTGAGGAACACTTTTGATTCCAATCGTTCTTCATGTGCCTTAACGTTGCAGTAAAAATCATGGACTACTGCTTTCCAGTGCTTGATGAAGTAGTTTTTTTTTAAATTTGCGAGAAGTTACTGCTATTTTGCACCAAACCCAAAAATAACGTTCATTAATAAGAAAGATAAATAAAACATCTTCTCCAGTTTTCTTTCAGTCAATTGAAAATTATTGTTTAAATTAGGAGTAGAATTGTCGTATTCTTCAGTAACTCACTTAGATAACTTTTTTTTATATCATCTTCACGACAATCAGAGCACATCTCAGCTTTGTGACGAAAAATTATGTTGCCCAGGAGTCGACGGTGGTGTTTGCGCTGTCTGCGCTGACGTCGTCGGTGCTGGTGTACAACCTCATGGGCAACATTCAGGGGGACGACCTCATGCACCTCGACGCCTTCACCCAATACGGCCTGCTTGCGCGCGGGGAAAGCGATCAGGAGGCGGCGTTTCAGGTATCGAGCGCAATAATGTTATGGTTTACCCACCATGAAATGAATAACATTTCTGTAATCCTAACATCACGATGGTGTCACTTTAGGTAACTATAGTAGAGGGAATAGAAAATACACATATCTTGGGACTCAGAGTGTGCATTAAAAATGTTTTCTATGTTCGAGTAGAAAAGGAGAACTCTCGTTCTTTGAACTCAGGGCACTCCAACTGGTCACTTAAAACATAAAAAATGCGTTTACTTCACTGCTTGAAAATAATGACGAAACTATTCCTATGACGTTGTAGAGTAAAAGTAGATGACTTAGTTAAAGAACAGACATGAAAGCTCATAACACAATGAAATTATTTTGGGAAACGCAATAAAACAAATTTATGTACTGGGATATGTCATGGTACAAAAATCAATAATAACATGATGTGTAAATTGTATAAATTGAATTGTAGTGTGCGAAGTTAGGAGTCGAAAGCTTATTTTAGAACAGATAAAAGCTATCAACCAGCCACAGATCTTGTGCGAATGTCAAGTTAACACGTTCTCCGCGGATTAGGCCATATGTGTACCAATAGGTAATTTGCTCATTTACGTACCGGTTTCAATGAGTGACATTTAATTGATTTTGCGACCTTTTAAAAAAACTTATCAAACGAGGGAAAATGGAGTGTTACCATTGTATTTTTTATTTTCTCAGTAAGGATAAAAATGTATTAAGGCAGTAAAATCTTTTTCTCAAAACTCCTACTTACAATCTAACTATACCAACCGTCAACAACCGCGGAAACACGGCGGTGAACGCGGTAAACATGGAAGAGCACGTCAAGTTTAGCTTAGACCAGATTATCTCGTTTTACGACAGGAGTTGTATGGTTACAGTAGCCGGCACACATTCTAGAAAAATTTCAAATAGCAATTTTTTTATCCAGAAGCTTTTCAACAAATTTTGACAGGTCCATGTGATAACGGAACTGTGGGTAACCATAGGTCTGCTAACTGATATTCACAACGAAAATTTTACAGTACAGAGGTGCACCTACAGCAACGTGTGCGTGGTAAAACAAAAATTTGGAGGTACAGATATGAAGCCCTGGTAATACTTGTTGCCTCGGTAAAGATTTTATTCGGATTGTTCATTTTAAAACGCATTGTGCGGGCGGAGGAGACGGCTGGATAATTGTGGAAGGAGAACACAGCGCAAGAAAATCTTTTAATTTCATGAAGTTTAATGTTGCAATATCTGCAGAGATTTTATCGCTGAATAAATTAAATACATCCAGCGAGATCGCTTTACTTATTTTCATAATTTTTTACTTATTTTTGCTATATTTATTCCTGCAAATCTACACCGAAATGTTTAAAAGATAATCAATTAGGTCGCTTTATTTATTTTTAAAATTATACAGCAATTTGATTAACGGAAAATTAGCTAAATAATAGATTTTATTTCCCATGAATGGATCATGCAGAACTAACAACGGAATGTGAACACACCCGACATTGTTGAATGCAGTGCCATGTCAGGAGTTTCAGATAGCACATTTACATGTAAGCAATGCAAAGGCTCATTTTGCGTGCGTCATGAAAGACCGAAATATTACGAAAATACATTAGCATCAAACAATTTGATTCGAGCTTGTTTCATAATTTCACATTAGATTATGGAATTCAAATGAATGTTTTATTTTAAACAAAATTAAAATTCATGTAAATTAAAGTTTTAATTGACTTATCATTAACACCTACGCTATTTTATTCTCCATTCAAACACCTGATTGTCATCGCTGGTATAAATTTTTTTCGTTCAAAATCCTCCGACTCACTGAAGCCAAAAAGCAAATATAAAATTTTCATGACAAGAACACGCATGTGCCTCACATATGTTAAGTACAGGGTGCGACAGTCATTCCTGCATTTTTTAGAAGGCTATGGAAGCCTAAAATGCAGGATTGACTGCTGCATCCTGTACATCATGCTATCATGTTTCAAATTTCAGAAATTATTGTTCCTGGTGCGGGACTGGGTTCACCCAGAGAAATACCCGTATGGTCGTGAGGGCGGTGAGCAGTTCTCGGCCGACGTACTGCAGGTGGGGAAGGCTCAAGTACTCATTGAACTTATATGTGTAATTTATATATATGTATAACATATATGTTTCAACATTTCTCGACTGAAGGTATCGAAAATATTTCACGACTGCAGTTAACATAAATATATCACGACTGAAGATAAATGAATATTTCACGATTGAAGGTATTGAAAATATTACATGGCTGCAGATAACGTAAATATTTCACGACTGAAGATAAGGAAAATATTTCACGACTGAAGATAACGTAAATATTTCACGACTGAAGATAACGTAAATATTTCACTACATAAATTTACGTAAACATTTCACGATTGATGATAACGTAAATATATCACGACTAAAGATAACGTAAAATATTTCACGACTGAAGATAACGATGCAATACACCGGATCACGTTACCGTAAATACGTTGCTGGTGTGAACAGATCTCGGGGCAACAGCACCCTACTCACCAGGACGTCAGGCGCAACCTCCAGCAGTGTTTCTCGGACATCTCCTGCTACCTCATGCCTGATCCTGGAGAAACTGCCCGCAAGCAAGAAGACTATGATGGAAGGTGTTCAGGTACGTAATGTTTTCAGCGAGTTCTGTGGATATTTACGAGTACAGTGAAATTGACGGATACATGCCATTTTTACTAGCGAGTCTTTCACTTTGTTAAAGCTCCCTAGGTTACATCTGTGAGAGTTTTAAAAGGTAACCGAAGCATGCTAGTTTTGATTTAAAAAAATGACACAAAGCTCATAACGTACACTAGGGACTTGCTGATGAGTAGCAATCAGTTCCCTACTTCAGCAAATCGTGCTTTGTTCGTCATGATTGAGCTGTTCCTGAGTGTATTCAGAACTGACTAGCACGAAGTGTTTCTATCTGCTTGACCATGTGGAGCAAAACCTGAGTTGAGAAATAGAGAGGAAACAAATCGACACTGTGTAGATGTTAATTGGAGCACCGATGGGCATCCTCAGCTAAGTTATGCTCATTAATTAAAATTTCACTTTTTTAGAAAAGAGAAAACCGCTCAAACATTCGCGTTTTTTTGAATCAAATCAAATCTACGAGTCATTTTAAAGTTCAAAGTTTGCATAGTATCTTCATACCAGTATCTTCATTAATTAAAATAAATACTTCACGACCTCACATTCTTTACAAAAATCAGCCATCCCAGAAATGTATGCAGGACACGCAAAACAGTAACTAAATTTAGAGCTTTAGAAAGAGGAATCTTTTCCAGCAAAGAAATTTGGTATACTGGCCCACGGTGTGTTCACGTATAACGCAATTCATACCGGCAAAAACAACATCTACAAGAACGCTACCCCTCTCAACATTAAGTTAGTTTTTTGGGGGCCTCTCTCGTTTACATAGATAACAGAACAGTTGACTGCGATTCTGCGTTCTGCTTACGACATCTTCATTGTGCCAAACGCAAAACGATTTAAACATTTGGATGGCGAAATATAAATATTTGATTTCTGTGCTGTGAGAGAAATTTGGTCAGAAGTAGCCTAATTCTTTCTGGCCGTCGGGAACGACTACAAATAATATCATGTGGGCTGCAGTTTATTGGTTCTCTTGGATTAAAAATCGTCTTGATGCTCGCCAAAAATAATTTTGTTTCATATTTGATCACTTAATTTATATATAAATTCAATTAAAAACTGTGCTAGCCAATACTACGGAAAGGCTTGCAATGCATTGAATATTCGTACGATTAAATGCTCCTACTAAAACACATCAATATGAACTTAGCAAATGAACTCACTGTTTTTAGGAATCTGTGTAATCTGGATAGAACGCTTTGAACTGTCGACTTGTATATGCAGCTCTTAACGACTATGAAAACACATTTCTCCTGACACACGTTAACTTTTGTGAACGCATACTTTTTCTTATAATTATAGATCATTTCTCTGGAAGCTATGATAAGGATAAAAGCTAGTCACTCGAAAAGAGTCATTAGTGTTTTAGATTTCTTATATGAAATGCAACATGCGTGTTGAATGCAATTCTCATAACATAATCGAAATTAAAACTGCAGATAGCTGCATTCAGTTCTTGTGATTTTACGATTTTCTTAGATAATTTTGTCAGTGTAGGTAACAGAAAATTTATTGTCATTATAGAATGACTTTCCGGCCTTAGGGGAATGTTTCCTCTCAGTTATACGACACCATGATCTGCGTTACCAATCTTCGTTTCAAGATGGATGAAATCGATACTGTAGTTATTTCCTGATGGTTGTCATTTACAATGTGTTTAGAAAATGCTAATAATTCTAATATGCTCATGAAGTAATTCTCCACTTCAAGGAGAACATCTAGGGCAATTTTCAGGGCTGTCATTGACTGTATTTATTTTTTGAATTGAACATGAAAACTCAAACAAAATCCCGTTTTAATGAGAACTGCTGAGTTCTTAAGCTGTTCATCTTTACTTTACGTATTCTTAATGCCTGAATGTATTTAATATGAACAGAATTAAGTGGGGAGTTCGTGGAACACCTAAAGGAGCTGGTGCCGCTGCTGTTGGCGCCAGAGAACATCGAGAAGAAAACACTCGCAGGGCAGACGATCAATGCTGAAGACCTCTACAATAACTTCAAAATCTACATGGAAGCTTTCAATAGCAAGGACTTGCCTGAGCCTGCTACTTTAGTCGAGGTGAGTGCGCAAGTTTGGTAACGCAATACAGAGACACAAAAAATAACAAAAACCTGCCTCTAAAACACAATATTTATCTCATGAAGGCGCGGCGCGACAACTCAGCGATTATACTGCGAATTAAGAAGTTTCACCTTTTCTTGAAATGATAACATGCGCATTTCTAAGGAATTAATGAGAATAAATATTTCACAGGGGAGTGCTGTGAATTTTTCTTTCGATTGCATGAGTCTAAACAGCGTTGCATTTCCTTAATTTTTAAAGATAGAAATAAGTGAGGCAATAGCATCTTGTATCAAATAAGGTAGTGAACACTCTCCAGTGCAAACATATTGCAGTACAAGGAAGGTGATTGGAAAACTATTAATCCTATTTCTCCAGAAAACTCAAATATTTTCGACTTCCTGCTCCCAATCTTGCACTAAGATATGTCTGTATCATCAATTACCGAGTCATCTTAGTTATCCATCTTCAGTTGGAAAGATTACGAATTGAAACTAATTTTTAACGTTTCTAGCTAGCCAGATTTATGAGTTAATCACACAGTTCTTCAGGCTGTAGCCAGAACGCTGCATGCTTTTGTTTCTCCTCCCTTTGTCTTTATTTATATCATCACATTCAAGGATTCCATACTAATGAGCTAGATTGCTTAGCAGTAGGCTTGTTACTTTGGTTAGATACGATTGTACGAGTATTAACTGAAGCTAACTAACAAAAATCCCACAATCAACTGCAAGAAAAAATGCAAAAACTTGGAGATTTAAGGATTTCAGGGATGGGTTCTTTGATATGTCTCCAAACTCACTGAACAAGGGGAAGTGCGGACCGTTTAGCAGTCCTGGCCGTAGTTGGATCAGCTCTTGCGGCTAATTTTTGAGAACCTCTGACGGTTATATCACCTCACCAGCCTTGCTTCGGCTGTAATAATTTTCAGATCACCGCTAGTCGGCCGAAGGTAAGGTTTTCAATTCGATACTCGTATTGAAGCGTTAGTTTAATTATCTTCACGAAGGTTTCGCATTTAGAATAACAATTACCAGAGATTCAATTGGAGAATTCTCTCCAATCTTTCCAGCTCGAATCACCGGACAGATAAGGCGGCTGGTATTGTAGTCTTTATAACACCGATTTAAATAATTTACATTCTTTGGCAAAATATAAATAGAGTACAACTATTGCATAAGAAGGATGTTTTGCTCGCTATACAGAAATCTATGACACGCACATCACTCATATTTTATAATTCTTAAACTACTTAAAATTAATCCTCTCGAACACGGAACATCTAAGCGCTGGGTGACAATGTATATTTTATAATTGTTTTTAAATTACAAAGTACCTGGGTCATTGTCCTACGGTCCTTGAGATTAACTGCTTATCCAATAAAAATTGAAGCTGTAGAATGAGAGTCACGATTTAACCGTGAATTACAAGTACTTTCTGGCCCATCATCCTCCTCTTCCTCTATACGGAGGTGGATGCCAATTGGTGTATGTTAACATAAACACTTTTCATTTCATGAACGATTTCCGGTTCGAATTCATGAGACCATTCTTAGATAATTTCCTCCGTATTTTATTTAAACGCTAACATCTCATCCACTTCTTTATTTCTATCTTTCTCATATTTTTCTCAATTGGCGTTTCTCCTTCTCAAGATTGGAAGTATTTGCATTTTTCTTCACATCTACTTACGTATATTTCAATCTTGAATTGTTCAACTTGTTCAACGATTCCTAAGAACGAGAAAAGAATTAGTCCTGAATTATTTTTTAAAATGAGTTTCAGGACACCAAGGTTCCCTCAGGGGATCTTGCACCACAGTCGATCAGCGAACTGATCATCAACAGTGAATAAGCGTCCTGCTGAGCACGCAGGCCATGGATGGGGCGTGAGACGGTCATTTCGGTACAAGTCTCACTCCTGCTTCGCTTTGCCTTTTTTGCCGTCTTTTGAAGTGTTATATATTGATAATTTTGACCATGTTGAAATATTTTACTTCACGGGCCTAAACCAATGAGTGCTCGGGTTTCACCTCATTTTCTTCCTCGCGATCGACCAATGTTGATAAATAATTAAACGATTCAAAAAATTTATTTATACATGTACTCGATCAGTTAGAGCATCAGTTTGAATCACTGAGCTAATTGAGATATGGTCATATCAAGTAGATAAATTTTTATAACTACAAAAACATTCAATCAGGGACGTTTTACCATGATCAGGATAAAAATTGCTCACTAGCATTTATGAAGTGCTTAAAAATTTCCTTTTGTCGTAGGAACGATATTTTGAAGAACTATACGCCATGAGAAGGCATTTCAGAAACAAAACTTTCTTTTCGGAGTACTTACAAATCGGTAGACTTTTTCCACTCCATTATTTTAAAAATATACGCCATCATCAGAAAATCAAGTAAACCTGACGTGACAGTCACAACTTTTCATTGAACATTGTTTTCGTCTCCAGTGCATGGCGAAAGCGAGTTGCGAAGGAGCGGTGCGGGCAGCAAAGGACCTCTACGACAAGGGCTTGCAAAATATTGTACGCGTCGAGCGTGTGGTGACCTCGGACGAACTAGAAGCTGAAAATTCCAACCTCACCCAGACTGCTCGAGAACTCTACCAGCACCGGAGTGCAAAGATGATGAATAGGGTTTTCGAGACCTGTGAAAAAGAACTCGAAGAAGTGAGTTGACCAATTTTATGAACTAATATACGGCAACTTTCTACATTCTCCTAGCTCCTTTTGGAAATATGGAAAAGATTCGACGAGTCATGTTATTTGGAACATGCCTAGTGTATTAGCGTGTTGTAAATCACTAACTTTTTTATAATATATGACTATATGGCCAAAAATCAATTAACATAAACATCGAAACTAAATTTAGACTGTGCCAAACTGCCAAGACTTTCTAATTTTATGTTCATGATAGGTTGCATATTTTCACGTATTAATTACTGTTCAGGAGCTCGCCTCGGTTTTCCGTCACTACAACGAGATCAATGAAACCAACAATGCGAGAAAAAAAGCAGAACAAGAGCGCGATGAGATTGAGCGCGAAGCAGCGGTGTGGGCAGCAAAGGAGCACTACGAGAAGGAGATGAAGGAGATCGTCGGACAGGATCACGTGATAACCTCCGACAAGTTAGAAGCCGAGCATTTACGTCTGACGCAAGAAGCGTTGCAACTCTACAGAAACAGAAGCCGTAGAACGAGCGCTATCGATAGCTGTGAGGAGCAGCTCGAAGAAGTAAGTTCGTTAAAATGCTAGCTCAATACTCATTCTACTAGCTCATTGTGGAGTGCCAACCGACAGGAACGAATTTTAGCAAATGCGTGCATAACAATTTGGTAAGGGTGATAGTATATTTCATTGACAAATTGAAATGTTACGGATTGACAAATATTTGCTCGACATCATTCATGATACACTCACTCTGCTGTGATGCGACCTCAATTAATCGTTGTTATACATCACTCAAAGAAATTTTGACACACTTGTGTTTGTCGAATGGAAATTCAGTTAAATTTTCGTACACATCAGCGCACCACCTTTCACCAAATGCTCAAGGAATTGGGAAAGGTAAATCCCAAATTCACGCTTCAAATGATTTTAAAAATATGGTTAAAATATGAGCAGTTTTTGAAATTTCTGAATGGAATATAATTCTCTACTGAAATCTTAAGATATTGGCTATTTTTACCTTCATATTCACAGGTATTTTCAGCAATCAAGTGTATTCAAAAACTAGTCTGAAAAAGTGAAACATACAAGTGAAATAGTAGTGACTACAATAAATATGTCATGCTGACACATTTCTGTGCGTCGTATGAGCCCATGACTCACAAAAGTGCGTCATAAAGCTTTGATTAACGTTGTCTATTCAAAACACACTTTTGTGTACCGCTTTTATAACACGTGGTCGCACAAATGTTTGTAGGCGTTCTGACAAATTATTTCTCAGAACAGGAAACATTTGTTAGGATATTTATGCAGGATCTACATCAATGGCTCAATTTTCCTCAGGAGTATCATGTCTTGAGCTTCATTTGCCTGCTTACAAGGATTTTCCAAACTGCTTTTGTTCATTTCTTCTTAAATCAGAGAATTTGTTTATACATTCAATATCTTCAAATTCGATTTATCAGATATTGAATGCTCAATTGTTTTTTAATACAGTCAAATTTTTTTTTTGTTATGGGAGAAATTTTATCGGTTACACCAGAAAAAACAGTTAAAAAATATGAACAGACTATCCGGCATGTAAAGAGCAGTTAGTCAATACGATATTAATGATCGTACTCTATTTTTATTTCTCCCTGACACTGTATAGTAATAAAAAGACGGAAAAGCAATGTTTCAACGCTCGCGGTGGGGCAACAGGCACGATACAAATGTTGCTCAGAAAATGTCGCAATAAATCTGAACCGAATTGCCGAATTGTAGAGTACTCAATACAACTGTAGAAACTATTTTGCCAGCTTACGCATTTGCTGTAATAAGCCTGCAAAATAGAGGCAAAATAGTGCACTATTATCTTCATAAAACTGAATGACAAATGGCTGAAAATCATCACTTTCTGCGTTAAACTATGGCAATTTTTCTATGTTCTCATGTATGATTTGTTACACAGGATCTCTCAATGGTTTTCAATCACTATAAGGGGTTACGTGAGACCAACAGCGCCAGAAGAACAGCTGAGGTAAAGCGTAACCAAGCACAATCAGAGCTCAATGTAATGGAGCTCGAAGCAGCGGTGCGGGCCTCAAAAGAACTTTTCGACGAGGGAATGAAGAAAATCGTCCGACCAGAGCATGTGCTGAGCTCGGACGAGCTAGAAGCCGAACACACGCGCCTGACCGAGACTGCTTTGGAACACTTCCGAAGCCGATGCCGAAAGACGAATAAAAACGCTTTCGACGACGCTGAACAGGATCTCGAAGATGTAAGTTTTCCAGTTTAATGAACGTAAACAGCTCATATGATTTTCAAATGCCTTATGATGTAAACATTGCGAGCTGACTACTTTGGAACTGTGTCATAGGTTTCATAAATTTAAAACAACGAATTTTTGAAACTTCGCTTTGGACTGCTCCGCATCAACGAAGACTGTGCTGTTCTAAATAGTAGATGCCGACTTAATCGATGTTATAGATTAAGTGCCAAATTTTTGAAATTTCGCCTCCTAATCTATTTTTTCTTTTTGCAGAAATTTATGTGACCTCCATTTTTAATACAGTCATGTCATAGGGATTGATCTGGCGTCAGGCACGGACTTTCCAAACCGTATTCGGTTTAGTGTTTGCAACTAGGAAACTGCTTTTTTTTTCTTCTTCTCTGTTTTAAACTTTAGCCTGCGTGATCTGAAACGTTTGGCATGTTTGCGTAAGTGTGCTCATCTGATATATATTCCTCTGAAACTTTCCTTTCCTCCTGGGTACCTTAGATTCAAATCTTTCTACAAACTGGAACGGCTCATCCTAGGTGCAAAGGATTTTTAATTCATACGCAACCGATGTTCGTACCCAAACTTTATTTTCACTCAAAAAGCATGGCCAGTACATGTAAACGCAATTATTTGAAGCTTAAGATGTAGAAACAGATTTGTAGTCAATTTTAATTCACCATTCTCGCTCACACATAAAATCAACATCTACGGCAGTATTTACATAATCGTTTACCACATGAAGGGTTGACCACGGCTTGATTAGCCGAAAACTTTATAAGGAAATCATTTAAATTAACTTCACATAAAAAAAGAGTTCTACACAAAAGAACTTTTTTAAATTTTTTATTCATTTCAGACACTAAAGATGAGTTGAGCTGCACTCGAAAATTTAATTTCTACATGTAAATTAACAATTAATATCAGCGGCAAAATAACCCAAATCAGTAATTAAATGGTGAATAAATTTTCGTAGGAACATACCCAAATCCATTGTAGACTGGCTAAAAGCCGTTTAGCTTTATAAACGGAACGTTTGACTACGTCTCTTATTTATATATATTTTTTGCAGGATCTTTCCATAATTTTCGTTCACTATATGAACCTAAATGACACCAACGGTGCTAAAAAAAAAGCTGAGGAAGAGCGCCACAGAGCAGAACATGAGCGCGATGAGATTGAGCTCAAAGCAGCGGTGTGGGCAGCAAAGGAGCACTACGAAACTGAGATGAAGGGTATCGTCGGACAGGATCACGTGATAACCTCCGACAAGTTAGAAGCCGAACATTCACGTTTGACGCAAGAAGCGTTGGAACTCTACAGAAGCAGAAGCAGTAGAACGAACATTATCGATAGCTGTGAAGACCAGCTCGAAGAAGTAAGTTCGTTGATTTAGAGAAAAATGCTAGCTCAATACTCATTCTACTAGCTCACTGTGGAGTGCCAACCGACAGGAACGAATTTTTGCACATGTGTGCATAACAATTTGGTAAGGGTGATAGTATATTTCATTAACAAATTGAAATGTTACGGATTGGCAAAGATTTGCCCGACATCATTCATGATACACCCACTCTGCTGTGATCCATTGTATGATACGACCTCAATTTATCGTTGTTATACATCACTCAAAGAAATTTTGACACACTTGTTGTTACGAACGGCAATTCAGTTAAATTTTGGTACAAATCAGTACACCACCTTTCACCAAATGCTCAAGGAATTGGGAAAGGTAAATCTCAGATTTACGCTTCAAATGATTTTAAAAAATGGTTAAAATATGAGCAGTTTTTGAAATTTCTGAATGGAATATAATTCTCTACTGAAATCTTAAGATATTGGCTATTTTTACCTTCATATTCACAGGTATTTTCAGCAATCAAGTGTATTCACAAACTAGTCTGAAAAAGTGAAACATACAAGTGAAATAGTAGTGACTACAATAAATATGTCATGCTGACACATTTCTGTGCGTCGTATGAGCCCATGACTCACAAAAGTGCGTCATAAAGCTTTGATTAACGTTGTCTATTCAAAACACACTTTTGTGTACCGCTTTTATAACACGTGGTCGCACAAATGTTTGTAGGCGTTCTGACAAATTATTTCTCAGAACAGGAAACATTTGTTAGGATATTTATGCGGGATCTACATCAATGGCTCAATTTTCCTCAGGAGTATCATGTCTTGAGCTTCATTTGCCTGCTTACAAGGATTTTCCAAACTACTTTTGTTCATTTCTTCTTAAATCAGAGAACTTGTTTATACATTCAATATCTTCAAATTTGATTTATCAGATATTGAATGCTCAATTGTTTTTTAATACAGTCAAATTTTTTTCTGTTATGGGAGAAATTTTATCGGTTACACCAGAAAAAAACATTCAAAAAATATGAACGGACTATCCGGCATGTAAAGAGCAGTTAGTCAATACGATATCAATGATCGTACTCTATTTTCATTTCTCCCTGAAACTGTATAGTAATAAAAACACGGAAAAGCAATGTTTCAACGCTCGCGGTGGGGCAACAGGCGCGATACAAATGTTGCTCAGAAAATGCCGCAGTAAATCTGAACCGAATTGCCGAATTGTATAGTACTCAATACAACTGTAGAAACTGTTTTGCCAGCTTACGCATTTGCTGTAATAAGCCTGCAAATTAGAGGCAAATATAGTGCACTGTTACCTTCATAAAACTGAATGACAAATGGCTGAAAATCATCACTTTCTGCGTTAAACCATGACAATTTTTCTGTGTTCTCATGTATGATTTGTTGCACAGGATCTCTCAATGGTTTTCAATCACTATAAGAGGTTAAGTGAGACCAACAGCGCCAGAAGAACAGCTGAGGTAAAGTGTAACCAAGCACAATCAGAGCTCAATGTAATGGAGCTCGAAGCAGCTGTGCGGGCCTCAAAAGAACTTTTCGACGAGGGAATGAAGAAAATCGTCCGACCAGAGCATGTGCTGAGCTCGGACGAGCTAGAAGCCGAACACACGCGCCTGACCGAGACTGCTTTGGAACACTTCCGAAGCCGATGCCGAAAGACGAATAAAAACGCTTTCGACGACGCTGAACAGGATCTCGAAGATGTAAGTTTTCCAGTTTAATGAACGTAAACAGCTCATATGATTTTCAAATGCCTTATGATGTAAACATTGCGAGCTGACTACTTTGGAACTGTGTCATAGGTTTCATAAATTTAAAACAACGAATTTTTGAAACTTCGCTTTGGACTGCTCCGCATCAACGAAGACTGTGCTGTTCTAAATAGTAGATGCCGACTTAATCGACGTTATAGATTACCGGCAAAATTTTTGAAATTTCGCCTCCTATTCTATTTTTTCTTATCGCAGAAATTTCTGTGACCTCCATTTTTAATACAGTCTTGTCATAGGGATTGATCTGGCGTCATGCACAGACTTTCTAAACCGTATTCGTTCGAGTGTTTGCAACTAGGAAACTGTTTTTTTTTTTTCTTCTTGTCTGTATTCAATTTTAGCCTAAGTGATTTGAAACGTTTGGCATGTTTGCATAAGTGTGCTCATCTAATATATATTCCTCTGATACTTTATTCCTGGGTACCTTAGATTCAAATCTTTCTACAAACTGGAACGGCTCATCCTAGGTGCAAATGATTTTTAATTCATACGCAACCGATGTTCGTACCCAAATTTTATTTCCCCTAAAAACGCGTGGCCAGTATATGTAAACGCAATTATTTGAAGCTTAAGATGTAGAAACAGAGATGTAGTCAATTTTACTTCACCATTCTCGCTCACTCATAAAATCAACATCTACGCCAACCTTTACATAATCGTTTACCACCTGAAGGGTTTACCATGGCTTGATATGTCAAAAACTTTATAAGGCAATCATTTAAATTAACTTCACATAAAATAAGAGTTCTACAGAAAAGAACTATTTTCTAATTTATTATTCATTCCAGGCACTGAAGGTGAGTTGAGCTGCACTCGAAAATTTTATTCCTAATATGTACATTAACCATTAATGTCAGAGCCAAAATAACCCCAAGCAGTATTGAATGGTGAATAAATTTTCGTAGGAACATACCCAAATCCATTGTAGACTGGCTAAAAGCCATCCAGCTTTAGAAACGGAACGTTTGACCACGTCATATATATATATACATATCAATAGCTCAAAGTCATATCACCCCCAGAAACAATTACTGAGTCTGGTAAAGCGGGCTCTCCGTCCACGCATAGGTTTTTTTCAAACGAAATAAATGTACAGGGAGTTCATGAGGGAATTATATGCGTGGACGGAAGAGCCCGCTTTCGCCGTGCCATGCATTGCTTTCGTTGCGCCTCGATCACCTTTTAGGGTGATTGATAGCGCAGTCGGTAGCGTGTTGGCGCGGTAACTTATAAGTCACGAGTTCGATTCCCATGAACTCCCTGTACATATATACATATATATATATATATATATATTTCTTTTTCAGGAGCTTTCCTTGATTTTCGTTCACTATAAGAACCTAAATGACACCAACGGTGCCAAAAAAATAGCTGAGGAAGAGTGTCACAGAGCCAAACAGGAGCGTGACAATACTGAGCTCGAAGCAGCAGCGATGAGGGCTAGAGAGTGCTACGAAAATGGGATGAAGGATACCGTCGAACCGAAGCGCTTGCTGAGCTCGGATGAGCTAAAGACAGAACACACGCAATGGGCCGAGAAGGCGTTGGAACTCTACCGAAGTCGAATCCAAATGATGAATAATGTCAATTCCGACAGTATTGAAAGCCAGCTCAAAGACGTAAGTGTGAAAATTGGTGAATAAAAACTGGCTCATTCATAGTTCAACTTACTCAGTGTTAGAACATGTCCAAAAGAGGAACGAAATTTTTCTGACTAGCATCAAACTTTTTCGGAAGCGTTATGTTGAAAGATCATGTTTTCTATAAACCAGAGCGCTACAGAGTGGGTAAGAATACCTCGATTTTTCTTGATGCACTCGAATGTAGTTTACTGGTGAACCTGGGCCCATCGATGGCGTGGGTTCCGTTGTAGAAATTTGCTGGAATCTTTCTCCCACATCTACGAGAGTATTTCATCTCCTAGTAGTATTTCAACCATTCACATCTCGTATTTCTATGGTTTTTAGCTGATGCAAAGTAATTTTCGAATTATCATTTTCCGTTATGCACGAATTTTGTAACAGTGTGCATTCATTTGTTGCTATATTTATTTGTTGCCACACCGCAGTAAACCGCATTATGATTTCTTCATTCTCTGAATCTTGTGCATAAGAAGTGAAATGCTTAAACAAAGTTTCCTCTTTTAATACATGCAGCGCGTTTCCAGTTTACCTCTTAATGATTTGTTTTCAAAAATTTAAAATCATGATTTTAACTGAAAAATATGACTGATTCTCACGGTGTCAATCAACGAACCCAAACTTGACTCCTGCATGCGATGTGGAGTCGGTGTATAAGAATGCCACGCTTCAACGCACTCAATTTTGCCCTGCATGTGCACGATTGGTTCCAAAATTTCTCCTCTCAGTTGAAAAATAATTCAGACCAGAGCGTGTTCGTTCTGCAACAATATTATTAAAGGAAAACAATTACTTGGATTACAAAATATTTTTCCGAGAATAATCGTGCTATAATCGTGCATACAAAAAGAATACTGCACGTTAACTGCATACTGCAGTTTATGCCGCTGGCAGTTTTATACACTCGGATATATAAAAAATCGCCAAGAAATTTCTCTTGCCTCGTAATCATAGAAATAAGTTTAAGATTGATACAAACTATGTTAATAGTGATACTTTTAGAAAATGAACATTTCAATTTTTATAATTTATTTTACAGGTAATCTCCTGGGTTTTCCTTCACTACGAAAAGCTAAACGCAACCAATATTGCAAAAAAAGAAGCTGAAGATGGATACAACAGAGCAGAACAGGAACGCAATGAAACAGAGCTCGAAGCAGCGGTGCGGGCCGCAAAAGAACTGTATGAGAAGGAGATGAAGACTCTCGTCCAACCGGAGAGCGACCTGAGCTTGGATGATCTTGAAACCGAGCACTCCAGTTTGATTCTGAGTGCGTTGGAACTCTACCGAAGCTACAGTCGGGATTCGACTGTTACCATGTTCGACAACGCTGAAAATGGGCTCAAAGAAGTAAGTTTGCTATTTGTTTGAACCAACATTATTTAATTCTTAATGCTACTGCAGGGTTGGGTACGGGTAAGCGAACACAACGTTTATTGTTCATAATTTTTATTATGAGGAAGTACATAATTATTACAGGTTACCCCCAAATTCGATATAACGATGGAGTAACGAGTCTAAATTTAAATTATTATAAAGTCATTATCAAAAGGTGAGTTCAAATGCGCAGCGTATAATTCTCCACCTCCGAGATAGTAAAACATTTAAGGTCGCAATTTCATTCGTTCCGAGCGCAGTCCAATGGTGCTATGAATAAGAAGACCATCGAACTCTGCTTCGAAGTAGAAGCCATGATCACACCGTCTTTTCTTAAAAAAGAAGATCGCTTAATTAAAACCATTCCCAAGCAGATAAAGCGAAACTTGAAAGACTTCTTGAAAAAGAGCGCAAAAGAGTGAGGCACCAATAAATAAACAGTGGGGAATTACTGCTTATGAATTTCAGAAAGAGTTTTCTAACCATGAAAACAGCCCATTTCCTCATCTTGGAAAGCCTTTCTTATTTTCTTGGTACCATAGGGCAAAATTGACGTCGAAGCATTTGTTTCTCCTCTCAAAGATTTTAGCTAAAAATAAACGTTGAGCCTTTCAGTAAAATTTGAAACAAAGACTGTTCAACACAATTTTGATAAAATGAAGTATTTGCCATCCCGTTTTCTGAATCTCTATCGAACGGACTTCACGATATGATCGATTATTGACTGAGTGCATTGTCCAAAGCTCATTATTATTTTGCAAATTTCAAGTCATTACTGCCCCGAGCACGGGACGATATTCCACCGAAGTTATTTACGACTGCAACTAGTCGAGCGCGACATCGATTTGAAATTGTAGTAGCAAAACGAGGTGATTTTATTTCAAAATAAAAATTAGAAGACCCTGTGATGCCGGTTTGGCGGGACACTTTCGACTGAGCCATCTGTGGATACTTTTCTGTATGAGCGTTGAGGTTTCAGTGTGAAAGTACTCGTGTGAAATGAGCCTGCGTGCAGGCGGCAACTTGCTGTCTCTGCGACATGTTTTGTGTTTTCTATCAATCGTTTCGGATCTGTGCATAAAGTAGGTACTCTATTAGCTATTTGAGTAATGATATGGATATAAGTAAAGGTTTTGCTTTTTGCAAAGTTTAACAATGAATAAAAGAGCAAAGAAAAACGCTTTAATAGAAGTCATATTTCTTTAAAACAAAACAACAACTCAATAAAAAGGAACGCTTCGACCAATTTTTGGTCATTTTCAACCATCTGAAAAAATACAAAAACACAGCGTTATAACAAGTTCAATATACATACATCAGTGACATTATGACATTAAAATATGACATTGAAAAAAAAGGAAAAAAAAGAGACAGACTACACTGATTGCACAGGGAAGGCCGATTGCGTATTGTTCAAGGTAGGTTTATCTTTTAAAATGAACAGCGATTCTAAAATGCGAAGGTTAATTGTACCGGATGTAGAAGAAACCATTTTAAAATCGTCTAACCGAATTTGAAGGTCACAACTCTCTGCATGAGAGCGAACAGCACATAGGTGAGGGGAAGAGAGTAACTGTTTAGTTCGAAAACTTCTGCCGGCATGCTCAGCCACACGAATATCCAGGGCTCGAATGGTCGAACCCACGTATTCAGACGCACCCCGTGCGCAACAATATCTATAAATGACGGAGGAGAGCATGCCTTTAGGTAGTTTGTCCTTGTAATTGAAATGAGACCCTATTTTATATGCATTGACCAATTCCAATACCAATACGTTCAAGGTCATAACTGAACCAATTCTAAGCTTCACTCTTCGCGTCGAAGATAAAATTAATAATTTCCTTCGCAAACTAAAGAAATCGGCTATAATTACTGATGAATTGTATAAAACTCTGTTTGTCTCAGGATCCAGTCCAGGCATTTTATACGGCCTGCCAAAAATTTACAAACCTAATTTTAAAGTTGATTATCCATTCCGTCCAATATTCGCAGCTTACAAAACCCCCAGCTTCAATCTTGCTAAATTTTTAGTCCCTATTTTGTCACCATTCACTTGTAACATGTATACCGTGCCTAATTCAAAATCTTTTGTTGAGGAAGTGACTTCCTTTAATAATGCTAACGAACTATTCATGGTTTCGGTAAATCTGAAGGATATGTCAGTTATCGATTTCGTAAATTTCAATGCCTAAACATAGTTAATTTAATTTAAATAAACTAGTTTTCTTCTATACGTTTTCCATCTCAAATGAGTATTTTATTAGTTATAGCGGTAAATGACTTACCGCAACTCCAGTGTTTGAAGCGGCAAGTAATTCAAGGAGCACGTCGGACAGCAACACTGCAATATGCACTCGCTTCTAGCGCGATCGTCATCAAAGACGGAACCAAAACTACCACTATACCTCGTTAAATACTCATTTGACGAAAAAAGTGTATAGAAGAAAAGTTGTTTATTTTGATGTTATTACCTTTATTCAAGCAACAAAAATTCGAAAATCGATGAGTAGCTGTTTATTCGAGCGCATTCGTCATCAAAGACGAAACTAAACCTACCGCTATAAATCGTAAAATACTCATTTGAGACGGAAAGTGCATAGAAGAAAACTTGTTTATTTTGATTAAATTAATTAGGTTCAGGCACCAGAAAGTGTAAAATCGATAACTGACATATCCTTCAGATTTACCATGGTTTCCTTTGATGTCGAGAGCCTGTTTACTAATATCCCGTTGCATGAAACAATTGACATTTGCCTAAACTATTTATTTGCTAGTGTTGACTTAGTCATTGGCCTCACCAAGCCTCTGTTCAAAACCCTCCTTCAGCTTTCTGTTCTTAATTCATTTTTTATGTTTGGTGACAAATTTTATCAACAACTTGATGGGTTGGGTATGGGTCTCCCACTGGGGCCCACTTTAGCTAATATTTTCATGTGCTATCACGAACAACGATGGCTTGACTCTTGCCCTGTGGATTTTAAGCCGGTATTTTATAGACGATACATAGACGACACTTTCTTACTGTTTAAAAATCCCATGCATTGTAATTTATTTTTGGCGTATCTAAACTCTCAACCCCCCAATATTAAGTTTACTATGGAAACGGAGAAGCACAATTCTCTCTCATTTTTGGATAGTAAAATTACCCGTAAAGATGGCAGTTTTCAAAGCTCGGTTTATCGAAAGCAAACATTCACTGGCCTAGGAATAAGTTTCTTTAGTTTCTGTCCATTTATATTTAAAATTAACAGTGTCAAAACATTACTCTCTAGGGCCTACAGTGTCTGCTCTTCATTTCATATCATTCATAGCGAATTTGAGTTTTTGAAATTGTTTTTTAGTCAAAATGGTTTCCCTTCAGGACTAGTAATCTCATGTATCAAGAATTTTTTAAATCATAAATTTTATTCCCGCGTACCATTACCTACTGCTCGCAAGAAACAATTTTATTTTTCATTTCCGTTCTTTGGCAAGCAGTCCGAATAGCTCAAAAAAGATCTCTACTTGTTGCTCTCTAAATACTTTTCACATGTCGACTTCAAAATCGTACTGGTCAATGCATATAAAATAGGGTCTCATTTCAATTACAAGGACAAACTACCGAAAGGCATGCTCTCCTTCGTCATTTATAGATATTGTTGCGCACGGTGTGCGTCTGAATACGTGGGTTCGACCATTCGAGCCCTGGATATTCGTGTGGCTGAGCATGCCGGCAGGAGTTTTCGAACTAAACAGTTCCTCTCTTCCCCTCACCAATCTGCTGTTCGCTCTCATGCAGAGAGTTGTGACCTTCAAATTCGGTTAGACGATTTTAAAATAGTTTCTTCTACATCCGGTACAATTAACCTTCGCATTTTAGAATCGCTGTTCATTTTAAAAGAGAAACCTACCTTGAACAATACGCAATCGGCCTTCCCTGTGCAATTAGTGTAGTCTCTCTTTTTTTTCCTTTTTTTTTCAATGTCATATTTTAATGTCATAATGTCACTGATGTATGTATATTGAACTTGTTATAACGCGGTGTTCTTGTATTTTTTCAGTTGGTTGAAAATGACCAAAAATTGGTCGAAACGTTCCTTTTTATTGAATTGTTGCTTTGTTTTAAAGAAATATGATTTCTATTAAAGCGATTTTCTTTGCTCTTTTATTCATTGTTTGGGTAATGACTTCTGTATCGTGGAAGCTGGTTTTAGGTAGTATTTTTTCATTTCTTCGTTTGATTATTCCTCTGTCATGCCCCAAGCTCATTTTTAATTCTCTGTCCGAGAATTTTCATACTTGGATTGAAGTCAGGGTGAATGTTACTTTTAATGTGATCAGTGAAAATAATAATTTTATTCCAAAGAATCACTAGAGGAATTCATTTAAGAACGTTTTACACGAATGACATTCTGCTCGCTGATGCGTAATTTTCGAATTATTAAAATTTGAAGTTGGCTTTCGCGCGCCAAAGGGAGCGAGCGCGCCAAGCAGAATTTAATTAATAACGGAAGCTAACACCCTATTACAAACGTAAACAGGTTGGGTCGTGAGGGAGAGCCACAGTTCTTCTAGTGAAAATTATAAAGGTTCAAACCCACCCATTAGGGTTACGTCCGCAGTTGTTTACATCAGCTCCAAGATGGCTGTGATCGTACCGAGTAACCGCCATCTTGGAGCTGATGTCAAATTGTTGACGCCACCCTAATTGGGGGGTTTGAACCTATATTTATAATTTTCACTAGAAAACTGCGGCTCCCCCTCACGACCCAACCTGTTTACGTTTGTAATAGGGTGTTAGCTTCCGTTATTAATGAAATTCTGCTTGGCGCACTCGCTTCCTTTGGCGCGCAAAAGCCAACTTCAAAGTTTAATAATTCGAAAATAACGCATCAGCGAGCAGAATGTCATTCGTGTAAAACGATCGCAAATGGGTTCCTTTAGTGATTCTTGGGATCGGAATTATTATTTTCCCTGATCACATTGAAAGTAACATCGACCGAAGTCAGTTCTATCTTCTTTAGTTATTCACAGCAATGTCGGCAAACATGTGTGCGAAAGACGTCAACCACACTTATTTTGAGTGAACCTTATTAAATACAGTGTAGCATTAAGGGCAGGTTTGGATGCCAGTAAGATTATCTTCCGGCTCGAGCACAATCTGTGCGTGTAGAAGTCATCTCGGTATCATACATGCTCTCTCGTACAACTTTCGTTGTCGAAAATTCTCCTGTGCTCGTCACACTTGGAAAGAATACCCGATCCTAAGTTGTTCACTTGCCGGTGATAGATCCCTTATAGCCATTGCAAAACATGAGAGCGATCACGGTCAATGTGAAGTTTAATGCAATCACGGAAAATAAGAATTCCGATCTTAGGAATCACTAAAGGAACCCATTTAAGAACGTTTTACATGAATGACATTCTGCTCGCTGATGCGGTTTTTTCGAATTATTGAACTTTGAAGTTGGCCTTCACGCGCGAAAGGCAGCAACGGAATTTAATTAATAACGCAAGCTAACCCCCTATTACAAACTTAAAGAGGTTGGGTCGTGAGGGGGAGGCACAGTAAATTCTTCTAGTGAAAATTATAAATAAAGCTTCTAGCCCACCTATTAGGGTGACGACAGTGTAGCATTGCCTAATGGGTGGGTTAGAAGCTTTATTTTTAATTTTCACTAGAAGAACTGTGCCTCCCCTTCACGACCCAACCTCTTTACGTTTGTAATAGCTTCCATTATTAATTAAATTCCGTTTCGCGCGCTCATTTCCTTTGGGCGCAAAGGCCAACTTCAAAGTTCAATAATTCGAAAATAACGCATCAGCGAGCAGAATGTCATTCATGTAAAACGTTCTAAATGGGTTCCTTTAGTGATTCCTAAGATGGAATTCTTATTTTCCGTGATTGCATTAAACTTCACATTGACCGCGATCACTGATCTTTTGGACGTTGCCTATGTAAGTTCTTGGGTTCACAACTGCGGTGATAGCAGACACTAACGGGATTACACGGTAACATTTTTACCTATTTATCACTTTATCCTTACACTCTGAATGATCTTTCACTTTCTTCCTAGTCAAACATCACGTTATGTATTCAATTCATTTTCTTGTAGCATTTTTAGTATACCTATACTTCCGTTTAGTCAGATATCGTTCTCCTACCGAGCTCCATCATTAGCCCAACCAAAACTGAAGCTAACTTTTGTAGAACGAACAGACATTGTGCTGCCTGATGAATATCAACATTATTGAATGAATATACCTTCATAAGACGGTAAATTAATACATGTACTGTTGCATAAATTGGAAGAAATGAAGTTTTTATGATCTATTCCGTTCGCAATTTTGATACTCCTGACACACCCTGTAGCTCGTTTAAGGGAACATGGCGAACCGATTACATCAAAGCTGGTTCTAAAAAATCTCAGATACTTCCATTAAAATTACAAGACCATTGTTTTATAAACCAGACACCCCGCGAATAGACGGAAATTTCCTCAACTTTTCTGATAATGGGCTTGCATTGGGGATGTTCTCTGGGCAAATTTAAGTAACTGTTGCCTTAGACCTCAAGGAAATTTGTTTTAAAAGTTTCGTCTGGATCTATTTTCATGCTTTCTTTGCCTTCAACAGAGAGATGCGCTAAAAATCCTACGCGTGTACTAACTTTTTTAACATTCGTTATCCGTTTGCGGCGAATGAAAAATGTATTCATTTTTGAACGCTTTTAATTAGGATTTCTTTACGTAAACTCAGGAAAGTTTTGCGTGCACGCTGTCATTTTTTTCTGATGTAGCAACTCGTAGTTTTTTTAGAATTACAGTTTTTTCAAAACCTTAAATTTTGATCCTAGAAACAATTAGTAACAAATTCCTACATAACCAATAATCGAGATCAGGTTTTATTTCTCGTTGAACATGAGAGCATTTTGTGATGAAGCTCTGCTTTGATTTACTGAATGGAGAGTGGAGACATTATTCCAGAATTGCTTCAGAATTCTAATTCTTGACTGATATAAAATTGTAAGCCAATATCATTCTGATTCGCAGCTGTAATCTACATGCGAGCCAAAAAAAATACTTATTGCTCTTTAAAATGAACTGGTGATTTATCCTGGATAACAGGAAAGCTTTACAATGTTAATTTTGCAATGAAAAATGCAGCAATAGTTCTTCAAGTGTGCTTTTTTTTATCGGATTTGAGCACAAATGTTAAAAATATTTTTCTACCGAACTATCCAAATCAACTTAAAATTAAACATACTTGCTCCTCACTAAAATGTTTAAGCATTCTCTCATTTTTTTTCTTTTACAGAAGATCTCCTTTTCCATATTTCTTCTTTTACAGGCGCTCTACTTCATTTTACTTTACTATGTAAGTTACCGATTCACTATTCCGTACCTCTTCTTTTACAGGAACTCTCTTTGCCCACCGTTCACTATAAAAGGCAATTTCTCACTTCTTACCTCTTCTTTTACAGGAACTCTCCTCGCTTTTCATTCACTATAAATCGGTAAATGAGACAAACATTGCGAAAAGAACTACCGAGGATGATCTCTATGCCGCTGAGCGTGAATGCAATGTGATGAATCTCGAAGCAGCGTGTGGAGCAGCAAAAGAACACTATGACAAGGGGATGAAAGGAGCAGTCCGACCGGACCGAGTACTGAGCTCGGATGAGCTAGAAGCCGAACATACGCGATGGACCGAGACTGCGCTGGAACTCTACCGAAGACGAGGCCAAAAGACAAATGAGATCATTTACAACACCTGGGAGAATCAGCTTAAGGAAGTAAGTTTTAAAGCTTTGTGAACAATCATTTGTTCAATCTTGGTTCAGTTCGCTCATTATAAGGGATTGGAGGGATTCCACAGATTGGATGACTTTTTTCTAGTGGGTATCATCTAGTTTCTTATAAGTAATGTTGTAAACTTGAGTTTTTACAAATCAGAATAATTCGAACTGAAGGATACTGTCAACTTCATTTAAAACTGCAGTCATTCTTTTGTTGTTTACCGTAAAATCTCAGCCATTGTCGTGAGTCTCATGAAAATCTATAAGTAAAATCTCGTCAGAATTTATTTATATGATTTCTTGATTCGAAAAATCGGGGTATCCATTGGATCAGGCGCATGGGTGAACATTCTAATCAATATTCGCTCATGTTTGTCAAAAAGCAAACACTTTCTTAAGTCCTTAATATTAAATTCTTTTAATTCGGTTTCCTAAAAATAAAACTACCATATTTTTTAAGTTAACGTTTACATTTCTCGCTAATATAATAAACCTTTTGTTAATTATCTCGAGGCTAGATTTTTACCAAAACTTCAACAGTTGATCCTAGATGAAAACCGTTATCTATTCATACTGTCTCAGTAAACGTATCCAGTATTATTTTCTCTCTTCGATAACTGGATAGCATGTGAAAATGTAATCCATCAACTAACACAGTACAACACTTGTCATGATGCTGGCTTTGATTCGCTAATGTCGTTCGCTGTCATAAACCCAGAAATTTTGCAAGCAATTTCGAATGTGCGTATGCTCCACGAACCGTGAAGTTGGCAGTATATTCAACAATAATGCACATTGCACCCTTTTATAGATATAATTCAGTTAAAAATAGCTGTCTAATTATTTATAGCAACCTATCTAAATCCTTCCTAAACTGAATGAAACCTCTCAAAGTTGAATATTCTAATCCTCTGCATAGCTACTCATTAAAATGATTTAAAGCAGTTCAGGCAATTTAACCCAAATGAACCATCAAGTAAATGATCTTGCAAGTCTATTGCAATGGACATATGGGCCAGAGCTGAGAGTTAGGTAGGTCTTCTTTTTGTTGAAATACGAATGTTTTTTGTTACGTTAAAGAACATATTTTTTTGTTCACTGCTGTCCTGTTTTTCATCACCTACTACTCTCTTCTTTAACTTTATCTTGTTTCATAAACTCTTTTCTCAACTTACTGTTCCTCTGCCCCTTCTGCATAGATTCTGCGTTCCCTTATCTCCATACTAAATGGTGTCTTCCTCCTTCCGCTCTTCGGAACGCCTTTGTTTTTAGCTACTAGGGAGGCATAAACTAACATCTAATCTGTAATGGACATATTTGAGTGTAGGTTCATGTGGGCCCGAATAAGTTCAGCAACCTCTAGGGTATCCTATCATCAACACTTTTAATAGCCTATTATAAGGTGTACAATTATATTCAACCTAGTACGCATAATCTAGCCTCACGCTGGACTGGTCAATGAATGGGTTTCCACAGAATTAGCTGCTCAAGTTTACAACAATTATTAAGAGTTAAAATGCTCCAAATGAGAACTGTTAATTTTAGGAAAGGCTTAGGATCAATTTCATTAACCATGTTAAATAACCTAATCAAGTTCAATCATCTGGAAAAAAATTTACTCGATAACCTAGTGACATCAATTCTTTGATGAATTAGAAATTCAAGTTTATTTCTGCAAGCTTAGTGTGATTATTTTTCACGGATTTTAGCTGGAATCGAATTCCAAGTCTGAGTTCCGATGAAGTAGATGTTCTGTTGAGACTGTGCTTTTGAATAATTTAGAAATCTTGATTGACTTTTAATTTGGGTTATATTGTTAAGATGACCAGTTTTCGTAGATAATAATTTTTATTTATTTTTCGCCCGAATTATACAACGTTTTATGTATAAAATTAGTTGGATAGAGCTCTTAAGTACATACATCAAAATTTTCAAATTTTCGAATATCATTCGTCCCACAGGAGCTCGCTTCGGAATTCGATTATTACAAAGAACTAAATGAGACCAACAATGCCAAAAAGAAAGCTGAGGAAGACCGCCACACAGCCGAACAAGAACGCAATACAACTGAGCTCGAAGCAGCGGTGCGGGCCGCAAAAGAGGTCTACGAACAGGGCATGAAGGGCATCGTCCAACCGGAGCGCGTGCTGAGCTCCAACGAGCTAGAAACCATGCATGCGAGCTTGGTCTTGAATGCTTTGGAGGAGTTCCGGAAACGAGGACGACAGACGACTAAGAACATTTTCGACGGCATGGAAACCGATCTCAAAAAAGTAAGTTTATATATAAAAAAAAATACTATTTCATTTGTGTTTCACGTACCTTATCATAAAAGCATGGTCAGCTGAATAACATGAAGTTTTGTCTCTTAGTTTAGAATAATTTAACGGGAAATAAGAAGCCTGCGTTTTTTCTAAGCCACAGTGTCTTCTAAATAATTCTGAACAGATTCCTTTTCTATGCTTCAAAGTATCATCAAAGTATGATGATGCGTTGAAATTTCGAGTTTATTCAATAGACCAGGTGAACAAAAATTCATTTTATATGAACACCTCGAGCCATTAAAAATGTTTCTACCTGCTATTTAGAGCTGAAAATATCACTGTTAACTCATGCTAATTTCAGGGACTCTACAGCTTTTTTGATGTCTTTCTTTAGAGCTGTACGTGGAGCTTTTGTTGGGCTTTGCGTACAAGTTTTGGCCTCAATTGGCGACCAAAAATGGTTATCCTACAGGCTCATGTCAGGCGAGTTGGAAGGCCGAAATTCATTCCCACAGAATCCAACAGCAGACCTCTCGAGCAAGTCAACGGTTTGGCTTCCGTGTGAGCGGGAGCAGAGTCCTGTTGGCTGATGAACTTATTTGAAGCATCGGCCTTCATTTATTCATTGAATTATGTGATTGCAAAACACTTCTACAGGATTTGGCATTCACTTTTTCACCCTCAGTCGAGACCGCGCAGAGGGTTACGACGCTAGTTGGTTTCTTCGTTAGTTTCCCAGCATTATTAAAGCATTTGACTTTGGGTTTTGAATTATTAATACCTTCAACATCCTAACTTTCTGTTTGCCTGGTATCAAGAACTTGAAATTTTTCCTTAAACGCTTCTGGTATCTTTTGAAAAGGACAAACCTTCCCTTAGTTATCCAGGAAGAATATTTTCTCAGAACTCGAACTGTTGACCTTAAATATAAAGATAATTTAATTCACGAGCATCGGTAAACTTGCGTGTTGATTTATTTATTTTTGAAATTCGTGACCAGAGTTTGAGAGTACAATTTTTTATCGCATACGATGAGGCACTATATAGTTGTGATGCTGTAACTACTCCATAATGATCGCTGGCATATGAAAATCATTAAAGTAAATAGGTACTTCGTAATAAACTAAAGTAAATATTTGATACCGGATATGTAGAAAGTACAACCTTGTCAGGAAATAGGCTGGATTAATTCCCTGAATTAGCTAGCTGTGAATAAGAAGGGTTATCGTCACTAATAGATTAATAGAGATTGGTAGAATGTGCTTGAGTTTTTTCAATTATTAAAATTATAAAATTCCCTAACATAATACATTAACTTACTCTAATTCTGAAAACAGTGACGTGTGTACATACCTACATATTTTTTACAGAATCTCTACTTGGTTTTCATTCACTATATAATGCTAAACGAGACCAACAAAGCGAAAAATACAGCTGAAGAAGAGCTTCACAGAGCAGAACAAGAACGTAAAATATTGGATCTCAAAGCAGCGAGGAGGGCTGCAAAGGATCTCTACGATAAGGAGATGAAGAAATTCGTCCGACCGGAGCGCGTGCGGAGCTCTGATGAGCTCGAGACCATGCATGGACACCTGTGCCAGGACGCCTTGGACCTCCACCGAAACCGCAGCCAAACGTCGACGAGCAGCATGTTCGATAGCTCTAAAAAAAAGCTCGAAAAGGTAAGTTTACGAGACTTACCAACAGACGCTGTTATCTCTTTCTTTCATGATTCGACTAGCTCGTTATGAGAATGTAGCCTGCCGATTGTTCAGAAGTTTTTGCGTAAGTTTTCCATAATTTCCCGATGCCTACGTAATAATAGATATTAACATTTCAAACCCAGAATACTCCAGATTGACTAGGATTTTTTCAACTGAAGATGTACTCACTCGGTGGTATTTACAGTGCAGCCTGAGTAAATTGTTGTAATAGATAGCGTAAAAAATCTACTCAAATGCTTTTCGAGACTTATTTCTGTGTGTAATAGGTCACGGTGTTCTTTTAGTTCTGCATATTTTTACATGAATTTGGAACCTACAATTCTGCTTCAGGCTGCAGGTTTCAGGCTTCTGCTTTCCACTCGTATGTAGTAGAACTGGCATCATAATTAACAGAACAGTTTCAACGAAGGAACTAGAGGCCCAAGGGCCGGGTAGCTTCCAAGAGCAAGTTCCGAAGATTCGCAAGGAAGGTGATTTCGGACAACCAATGCCCGAGCTTAACCTTATCCGCATAAAAACTCTTCAAAAACTTCCACCGCGTTTCCCCGGCAGTTAACGATTGATTTGGTTAAGTTGTTCGAGTCAGAATAAAAAATCGGTTTTCCAACTTAAATAAATGTTAATTCTTCTTAATGAATTTGAAAAAAACTGCACGATAACATTTCACCTCATGTGATAACATATATTTTTTATAAATATGTCGCGAAACACATTAAATGTCGTGCATTTATATCGGTACGTAAATGGGCAAGTTACCTGTTGGTACACATGTGGCCCAATACACTGGGAACGTGTTGAAGAAAAGTTCGGGTTTCAGCTCTGTAACGAACCTTTGAGTTAGGCGCAAGTAGCTGGAATTTTATAAACTCAGGAACACGAACTGAAACAGTAGCAAGTACTCGCAAAGATATGGCCTACGCTGAATATAATAGAAGAATAACACAAACGTGCAAATTTACAATGAAATTTACATGTCTTTTAAAAACACGTATGGTGCATTATACCTAACTCGAGGCTACCGGGTATGTTGGTGCACACTAAGCCGGGAGAAAGAACGGCTCGAGCTATGCCAGAGAAAAATTCACCTCATGGTACAAAAAAAACAAAGAATAAGAAAGAGAAAAACGGCAGAGGATGGAGTAGCGGGAGTGGATGGAGTAGCGGGAGTGGATGGAGTAGCGGGAGTGGATGGAGTAGCGGGAGTGGATGGAGTTGCGGGAGTGGATGGAGTAGCGGGAGTGGATGGAGTAGCGGGAGTGGATGGAGTAGCGGGAGTGGATGGAGTAGCGGGAGTGGATGGAGTAGCGGGAGTGGATGGAGTAGCGGGAGTGGATGGAGTAGCGGGAGTGGATGGAGTAGCGGGAGTGGATGGAGTAGCGGGAGTGGATGGAGTAGCGGGAGTGGATGGAGTAGCGGGAGTGGATGGAGTAGCGGGAGTGGATGGAGTAGCGGCAGAAATGGAGAAGAGGATTTAGCAGATCGAAGAAATTTAGACACCCATCCAAATTCAACAGAAAGTTACGGTTAAAAAATCGAATGATTGCACGCATTACCCGTCTCAACAGCATCAATTTTTTTAATTTTTCAATTAATTTTGTAAATGTTTGCTCTTCTTAATATAAACATTTAAAATTTTAGGTAATACATTTTCTTCTAATATAGCGGCCTTTTTCTTTGGTTCCGCTGAACTACATTGTAAATGAATCCCTAATCCGTTAGAAGAAACGCTTGTCTGACCGAGAATGTCGATTTGCCGTTGACTGACGCCTTGCATAAGTTTTCATAAAAGGGTCGTTTTTTTCAATTTACTTTTTAAGACACCGAATTTGGAAAATTATAAAACAAACTTCACACTCACAGCTGATCCTCTACCGAATTACAAAAACAAGTGTATTTCGTTTGCATGTTGTAAAATTTCGAGTAAAGCGTTCGAAGATGAATAAAATTTCTCCAGACTCGACATACGTTAGTGTGGGAAAATTTAACGAAAGAATATCAGGCTAAGTTGAATTAATATTGACTTGACTATCAATAAATTAACTGCACTTAGGCCATTGAACCGTATGAGAGTTACTGTTTTTTTTAAGTGCACCATTCTTGAAGCTTCAACTACTGATTCAAAAATAGAAAAGGGTAATCAATTCGCAAGCCATCAATAAACGTACCCAGAAGTTATTTTTACTTGAGAAGTAATCCTCGAATATTAGGATATCATGCATCGCCACACGCATTGTCGCCCTGGATGCGAGTCAAATTTTGTTTTGTGAATGTCGTTCTTGCTTGGAATTCGTCGAAGCCAACGATTACGTAGGCGTTTCAAGCCAGAAAATATTATCGGGTAAAGGGAAAACTTTAACTTCTAAATGTGCAGGAAAAAACTCTCAATTTAGCTGTGAATATCGTATAGTATGGTGAATAATTGTAAATTTACAACACTGGCAATAAATAGCTACTAGATTTTTCATGTTATGCCAAACAACAAAAATCAATCGTGAACTGAGAGAAATGCACTAAGATTGAAATCCTAAGCATGTGCGTTCTATTTCTTATTCATTTTACAGGAGCTTGCCTTGGTTTTCGCTAATTATAAAGAGCTGAATGAAACTAACAAAGCGAGAAAAAAATCTGAGGAAGAGCGTCGCAGAGCGGAACAGGAACGTGATACAACTGAGCTCGAAGTGGCGGTGCGGGCCGCGAAAGAGCTCTATGACACGGGGATGAAGGATATCGTCCAGCCGGAGCAAGTGCTCAGTTCGGACGAGCTAGAAAATGAGCATTCGCGCTTGAGACAGAGTGCGCTCCAACTCTACGGAAGCCGATGCCGGCCGACGACTAGAAACACTTTCAACGCCAGTAAAAACGAGCTCAAAGAAGTAAGTTCACGAGTTTTATGAACGAACAGTGCCTGAAATCTAGTCCGCTTTACTCATTAGGTAAGCAAGGCCAATCGAACGCCACAAGTTTTCCCAGCACAGTAAGAACCCATTAATTTTATACTGGTAATTCATCAACGTCTTTATAAAGATGCTTTAATTGTCTCTGCAGGCGTTTTTTGTTGCATACAAATTAATCGTTGTCATAAATCACGTAATGAAAGTCTGTAGAACTTTTTATTTGTATATATTTTTAAAATTTTATTTTTCAAGCAACATAATGAAAAAATTGACTGCGCTCCCTGACTTTCCAAAAAATGTTCAGTCATTTGTTGGCGGGTAAAAAGCTACTTGTTGACCAAACACTATTTATTTATTCGAAGCTTTTCACTCCTATTAACCTGAATCTATATATTTTTTTCATTTCTTATTGTAGTTATCCCAATAGCTGATCCAAGTTATTGAAGGGAATCAATTCGAGAGGTGTCAACACACATTCGTGGACCGCTCGCGGACGTATTGTCAGAACGTCCCGGATTGGTTGGAAGCGTGTGCAAACCGATCAGTTGCACTCACACTTTTTTCTTTATTAGAGACCTTACGTAACACGAACACTGCGATGGGTTAAGATATTCTACTCAAATTTAAAGTTGAAAGCTAAGAGAAATTTTGAATTTAGCAAGAATTAAATAGAACAAGCCTTCTTTTAGTTTTAATTCTGTGTTTTTGAAAATTGAGTTTGTGACTGTAGGTGGATCAACAGGATTATGAAAATCCCTCAGTGACCACCAATGGGTCCCTCGGCTTCCTTCGCTGGAAACGTGCTAATTTCACGTGTTACCGCGGATCTCACCTCAGAAACATTCAGATATATAAGCCCCAGGATCCGAAACTTTTCTTGCCGTACCAAAAAAATTCTAGATTTAAACTGCTCCAATTGAATGCTTGTGATACCTATGCACCTCTAACATCTCATATCTGTTACAGGAACTCGATTCGCTCTTCCAACAATATAAGGCACAAAATGAAAACGCAAAAAATCAGCAGGAAGAGTTCCAGAAAGCAAAGCAAGAACGGGATGAAAATGCGAGTTCGAAAAACTTCTACAAACAAGTGGCCGGATTCTCCGTAGCAGTTGCCAGCGGAGCTATTGCCATAGCATTGCCCACCATTGCCGAAGTCGTGAGAACAGCAATTTTCGAAATGGGGCTTTTGTCACGCGAAAAGGACCCGCCTCCTTATTAATTTACATTAGTAAGAAGCTCAGGTTCTCGGAATAGAGGAATGGCACACCTCCAGGTACATACCTAAACACACAAGAAATGCGAGGATATATAAAGAACACAGTCACTCAGGAAAAAGACAAACAATTACTGTATACTAAATTTAGAGCGGTACTCACCGATGAGCAGAGACACGACTTACACAGCGCATTTTCTTGAGCGCCCCGTGATGTTATGAGCTGTCTCTTCTAATATTGTGGGGCATGATACACAGGTAAAATTCGCTTAACATTATAATTTCCAGCTATACGTAATACAAACATCAATGAGAGTAAACACAATGAATGGTATTACCCTATTAAAAATTATAGGGGTGGCATCGGTGATTCTTGGGAGCGCTCCCAAATATGCATGGTTGTTTCATCCATGCGTCTCCTATGAGGCAACTTCGAAGTGTCCACTTTATAGGCGCGCCTGCGCCTCTGTCCCAACCGGTGGCCACGCATGGCTCAGCATGGAGCACAACCGTCGCGCTCCCAAGGCGCGACCAGTTTCTCCTATTTACCATCGGAGAATCATGAGAGGCCCAGGATGGCCACCTCTTAATTTTATTTTAAAAAAACGGCTGCGCACAGCTGATTTCCCATTAGTCACTCTTTCCAACCGTCACACTGCTCAAACCGATTATAACCAGTTTGCCCTTGAATTACCTTAGTTCTTGCGCGATTAATCAATTCACCATAAGCAAACACGGTTTATAGCACAATAAAAATGTACCAGAGTATGTAAATTAAATACATTCTTACTAATGTGCAGAAAATTTCATGGGTGCGTGTTCATTATTAAGCTGACATTAATGGGACATGTTTGTGACGTATAACTTATGCTTGAAGTTTTCGCAACGCAATAACTAAGGTAATTAATGGGCAACTGGCTATATTTGGTTGAGAAGCGTCAACGGTTGAATGTGCAATAATGGGAAATCAGCTGTACGCAGCCTTGGAGGCGAAAGCCTGCAGGGAACAATATAAATGTACCTTGAAAATAATATAGCAACAATACCCTAGGGTCGTTGAAAGAACATACTCGTAGCTATATATATAACAAAAACAATTATCGTCCAGCAGATTTTTCATCTTTCATTCCTAAAATTAGAAAGGAAAATAAAATGACTTTACCTTGCCCGAGCTTAATTACACCGGCTATTCATATACACACACTCCCCCACCAATCCCCACACACAAACCCTCCCCACACCCCCCTCCCCACACACCTACCCCTATACCCACACACAAACCCCCCCCCCCCCCCTACACACACACAAATTTGTATCTGAACACATAGTTGATCACCTTCAAGAACGTCCTTCAATTCAAAGGTTGCTGGAGACTGACGAGGGAAAATTCAGGTTTGGTTTCCACATTTTGTTGTTTTTAAATTGCTCACATTGAGGTTTTGCCTTTACTACCAGCCCCACCACAACGATGAATCGTCTAAAATATCAATTGACCGAGGTGGTGAAACTAGCAGTGGGGTCCTTGCTCCGTTCATGCTCTTGAAATAATGCCTCTACAGACCAGCATTATACGTCTCTTCCATCTCTTGTTTCTTCTGACACCCTCACGTACTATACACCCTCACGTAATACACACTCGCACTGATATACACTCTAACACTACTTGAAACGTTTTAAATAATAGAGACACGATCCAGACATCTGTCACGAACAACACCAACTTCAAAACTGAGGCGAAAGATGGCAACCGTCATTTCTCTCGAGAAAGATGGCAGGTATTTCACCAAGAGGCCATCTGCACAAGTGGCCTCTGGTAGCAACATGGGAGAACTTGCTCGCATCGCGCTTATATGAGTCGCGCCCTGGAAGTGTCAGAAGCGAAGAGGCCTCGGTTCGCTTAATACTCCTTTAATTCTCCGCTGTCTCCTTTAATCAACCATGCTACTCCCTTAATTTTTAATAGGGTAGGAATGATGCAAATTAAGTAATGGAATCAAAAACAGCATACACCAAATGACTTACATCACATAACTATACTGAATGTTCGGCTGGCCGGCCACCACTACGTATACAAGAGCTACACATAAGACATGATTTATTCTGGTCTATTTCTATCTCAGTTATTCCAGCAGCACAGTGGGCAATGGTCACTTCAACCACAAAACATTCGTCCGCGACTCGCTTCAGTTCAAAGGCCTGTCTTATGCACTGTTCAGAAAATGTTTAGTGATGACGTTATATTGCTCATTCCGCTTCAGCATATTCACACTTCGATTTCCTTTCATTCGAGCTGATCAATCCTCAGATATATGAATCCGTCCCGCCTGTTAAAGACAAAAATTTAACTTGTTAATTTTAATCGCGCAATAACGTCCCCTCAAATATCTCAATTTTTTTTACTTCACTGAATGACATTGAAATTTCACAATATTTATCTCAAAAATATCTTTTCCAAAGGAAACTATATCTCTTTTACCCTCCCCTCTAGTGTGGCATCTCCGTTCCATCAAATGATTCATACAATTTGGTCGATTTGGTAATCTCCCCTCAGTGAACGGGGTAAAGGGAACACGTAAAATTTTCTCTCTGCACAAAAAAACGTAGAATATTTACTCTATTGCAACAGAAGAGAAATTTTGATAATTTTAACCTCCTTTATTTGAAAGGCACTGTAACATTATGTTAGATTGGTATTTTTTTTATTTTCACAACTTTCTATTTATAGCACGTACTTTCTCCGACGAGGCTCGGCGCTAGACTGAAATTATTTCATCAGCTTCTACCAAAATGTCTGGCGAGAGTGATTTTCTACTTTTTGTACCGCCAATCAACAGTTTCTAAGTCCCCACGTAAGGCTCGAAGCTCCGCCTGTACGTTGCTTTTGCTGTCTTATTCGTGGCTTCAGCCCTTCTAAATTTCCTTTCTTGTTATAATCGTTCCTTATTGGCCCAAAGCTCTTTTGCCGAGGACGCATTAAGTCCCGCCCTACACAAGTCTTGAAATATCCAAAACCGTTGCTACATTCACCCTCGCAGCTTAAGTGCAGCGATCTGTCAATGTCAAACCCTGTGGTGTTGTTTCTCACGGCATCGGCACTTTTGGAACGTCTCAAGTGGAGAGAGTGATTAAATTTCTAGGCCCAAGGGTTCGCCCAAGACCTCTTGAAGATTGCTTACACCACAAAACTTCCTGCTAATACAAACCGACATCGCATGAACCACCCCAGCTTATGGCCCAAATGTACACACATGTTGAAGCGACCCATCTGTACTGCTGGAATTTACTAAGATATTTCAACGGACAAATTTTTTTTAAGTAAGCACAAAATTTTTTACACTCAATTGAAAGATTTATTACACATGATTAAAATTTTTCCCTAAATCCTCAGTTTTAATTCGCAAAATTCATCATTCATAACACTTTAGCTTTAGGAGCTTTCAGCTCACTGTTGTATTATTAGCTGCAGCACGCATACATGATCTTCGCACCAGTGCCCTATACCTGAAAATTAAACGACCAGGAGCCATGAGAGGAAATTGATGATAAGAAACAAAGCACCAACTAGAGAGGGGTTGGTTCATGATGAAAGACAAGGTATAACTAGGCAGGACCATGCATCCTAAGTTTTTTGCTGAGGAAATGCAGTGCTGTGTTCCTGATTTGTGGATATGAACGTTGTTTCACATTAAAATTAGTGCCTAGGGATATGTGTTCTTCCTGTTTTGCGTATTCAGTAATTGATTCGTTTGATTTGTGTGTCATTAGTCTTCGTAATTGTGGTGTAGGGTGGTGAAATCTTCCTATAATTGAGAGCAGAAAAGCAGACACGCCTTACCAGTTTCAATTCAAAGCCGTCCAGTTCACCGAAAACCATTGAAGAGACTTAATAGCATTAATTTTTAGGTGTAATAATACCAAATGAGCATTGTTTTGCGTAGGAGATATTTCATCTAGTATGTACTGAGCAGTATTGTTAATCACGAGATTCCTGAACAAAAGTGTCTTGCACAAGTTAACTGCGGCGAGTTGTACTGAAGTTCGATATTCAACTCAAATTAAGGATAATTTTGAATCTAAATTTTTAAAATTACGAACGTTGTACAGATCGGACCTTCATTTATTTTTTATTGAGTATGTATGAAAATTGAGTTTGTGACTCCATGTTGGTGAGCTGCATTAGGAAAATCACCTCAGTGATCACGGGTGAGTCACGTCGCTGTCAAAGTGTTACTCGTAAATTCCGTTGATTTCATCAAAAAATGAGGCCATGATAAAAGAACAATGCAAATGGACATTATACGATAAATAACTTACAATATGGGTCAGGCCACTCTTTTACACCGTAAAATTTAAAAAATGCATTTCGTTTTCATTTATTCGAAAAGCGAAACTACGATTGAAACCAATAAAAATATATATTATTGAGTCATCCTTTGCCTGAAAGTATTTAGATAATGGTTTGAACACCATTGTGCTTTGTTGGTGATCAGTATTTCAAAATGAATTGAATACCTTTCATTCAATGAAAAACTGTATATTTAATTATGTCATAGGCAACCTTTTCAATATTTTATTTTACAACAACGTCTCTTCGCGCTACGTGTTGCACTAGTCACTCCTCACAACATCCTCTCGAATGTTTTTTGGAGGAATATGCGCTCACCGACGCAAAAAAACTGACATGGGTGCACGGGGTGATGTATTAAGATTTCAGTCAATTTTATTGCATGTAACTCAACCTAATTTCAAGTTAAGATTCTTCCTAGTTTTAGGTTGCCAAAGCATCATGTTCCGTGTATGATAAGGAATTTTCCCATTTTCTAGATGGATTTTATGTCTATACGAACTTCTTCTGCAAATATCTGTAAGATAAGCTTAAATATAGAGATAATATAGTTCAACTCAATATGAATTGCTGCTATGATTTCCAATTATTTTCGTTTGTTATAAACTGCTTAGAATACATTATCTCATCCGCCAAAATGAAAAAAGGTCTCCTGAGTTTTCTTCTTAAATGTTCAACGAGTGCATGCTGGTAAATGAGTTGCTCCATCCTGCGAATTAGAAAAGAAAAAATCCGTAAATCTATATGAAAAGTTGGCAGAATAGATAGAAGAATTACGACACATGGTTTTCATTAATTTCTTAACATAAAGGTCCTTAATTGATAGAGAGACCATACGAGGTGGACTAATAGACTTACCATGTCGGAGGCTAATCATGTTATGGAGAGAAGCAATAAAAAAAACATCTGTTGGATATGTTATACACAAAAAGATGGTTGACAGCTTAAAAATAATTTAAATATTAATGGAGAATTCTTCGGAATTCCTTCGTTTTAAGTTGGAACGCAAAATGAAAAGACAAAAAATTGTTTCCCGAAACACACAGAAACACTTTCGTAATGATTGTCAAATATAGGGACAAGGTTAGTCAATAGCAATTAATAAGGAGCATCGCACAACGCTCACCTTTAGAAGGGTGTAAACAAACTACATCAAAATGATAGTCGTAGCTTAAACAATTTAAACAATTTTTTTAACAATTTAAACAATATATTTACCACAGGTGATACAGAGATAGAATGTTTCTTAAGTCTAGTACAATGGTCAAATTTGAGTACAGCTACCTGTGGGCCCGAATAAGTTCAGTGACTTCTAGGGCATCCTACCATCAACGTTGGTCTAAACTCTAAGGAGTACAATAATATTTAACCTAATTCACTTAAACTGGGGATGCATTAGATTGATCAATGAGATAATTAACTCGAAATTAGATGCTTCATTTTACAACATAGTTCATATGGACTAGATTTAACAGTATATTCGACAAACGATTCAAGAACATACTGAAGATCGACGATATTAACCATGGCAAATTACATTATTAGGACCAGTTATGTAGGGGACAAGATTTTACTTGGTGATCTTACACGACTAGTATTCTGATCGGAAGTGAGACTCAAGATTTCTTTTGAATACTTTTACAACCAAAATCTTTAATTTTCGAGCCCATTTCAACCCCATATAAAAAGACAACAAAATGGGAAATGAACAATCTGGCTATTTGATTTTGTTAAAAATGTTTCAAGGATTCTAAAACTGTCTTTTTTTTTGTTCTAGCATCAAAACTGAATGAGGAGATACATCTTGAAATATCAATACCAGTGAAATATCAATACCTAAAAACCAATATGTCAATTTTTGCAAAAACTAAGGCCTAAATCAAAAATATGAATGGAATAAATTGTGTTTCTTTTTAAAGGTTACATATCATAGTCAAATTTTATAAGAATCAGACTGAAAATAAAAAAATTCACATTTTTGAAAGAATAATAAAAAAAAATTTTGGGTTTGGAAATCACAATTCACAGTGTGAATATGAAGTTATGTATGGAAATTATCGAAATTAAAATTAAAACTGCATTTAACTACATAAATTTTCCATTATATTACACTTCAACAAAAAATTTGTTTATGGCTTACACCCAACACCTCTAACTTTCAACATTCAAAATGAGACTCCTCATTGAGTTTTGATGCTGGAACAAAACCAAAGACAGTTTTAGAATCCTTGAAACATTTCTAGCAAACTCAAATAGGCATTTTTTCAAATTCAAATTTTTCGAAAAAATATATAGCTCTAAACCCAAAAAATTATTGTTGGGTTTAGAAATTTTAAAAAAATTGAAATAAGTGAAAAAAATTGAATTTGGAAAAAAAACTATTTGAGTTTGCTAGAAATGTTCCAAGGATTCTAAAACTGTCGTTGGTTTTGTTCTAGCATCAAAACTCGATGACGAGTCCAGTTTTGAAATATCCATATAATATACCAAAAAACTAATTTTTCGTAAAAAAACTAAGGCCTAAATCGAAAAAGTGACATGAGTACAAAAGGTTTACTTTCACAAAATACATATATTGACCAATTTTTAAACGAATCAGACGGAAAAAGTTGAAAAAGTGGGATGATCCCCTTAATACTACATCGAAATGATGGTTGTATTGCTCAGTGTAATCAATAGAAATTTTTTTGAAAAAAATGAATAAAAATAAAAAACATTGCTAAACGTGAAAATCAACTGGGCTTAGCTTTTAATTTTCTAACAAAATTTGAAGGGAAATCAATAATAAATAAATAAATAATGAAGGCATCTACGGATGCTTTATTTCCAATCAAGCCTGATACATATCATCTTGTACATTGGATTTTCAAATGCCGTATAACTAACGCCAGGACGCCATTACGCTTTCCCCCAGTCAAGACCGGTACCCATTTCAGACACCTGGGTAGAGTGGGGTATTGTGCTTGGAATTTTTCTCCTATACCCAACAGAGAAAATCGCCACCAGCGCCGGGACTCGAACCAGGGTCTGCCTGGACGGAGGCAAGTTCGATGGTCGCGCGGCTACGACGAGCATATGCTGAATAAATCAAGTCAATAACAACAAGAAAAAAACAGTTCTCTCTTGGTATTCTCTTCATGAACATACAGGCTTGGGTACATGTGATAAAATGGAGATATCTTCATATGTGTTCAAAATTTTGTTACGTAAACGTGATTAAACAGTGGACAAAAGTGGCAGGATTCCAGAATGTTCGATTGAGCACGCAAATCATGCAATTAGGGTGACAATTTCACAACATAGTATTACTCTTAAATTGTCTGTGTCATATTAAGATTGAAATGTCAAAACTTCGTTGTGTATCCTGTCTCTCGGAGTTTGGGATTGGTGTACGAAGCAATCTGTATTTTCAATGTTAATGTAAAACTTTAGTTGATGAAAACCTGCTTTAAGGTTTTTGCTTTTATTTCTCGACAGTCTGCACAACTGAAAGTGTGTGGTGAACTTTTCTGAGATCTAGGTTTATTTTAAATTGATTTTTTAGCCTGCTAAATGCAAACGCTAAACAAAAAACATCGGCATCTAATGGTGCTTTATTTCCAATTCAAGTGTGTGATACATATCACCTAGTACATTGGTAGGGTAATCCATCAAATATCGAACTGAACTGATTATCGAACAACTTTGGAAATATGCGCGTAATAAATTTAGTAAGCATCCAAACTTGCTCAGTGCCAGTGATCTTACATCTAAAACTCCTATTTTAGTGATAAAAACTCATTTCGGTGAGCTGCAAACTGCTACCAGCGGTTGCGAACGCATTTTCTGTACGACCCTTACAAATTGGTCGAATTTTTTCACTCGAAAAATCTTACGCACCTCGGGAAAATTGCGACGGTTCAATTGTTGTTGGGTCACCGTCAACCTCCCGTCATAACTAGAGAGTAGTGTTGTCATATGATGTTCTGTTGCTGTATTTTTTTCTTTTCCGCCAAAAACTTGATAATTATTCCATGTTCGACATTCAGTTCCTTTTTCATGTCAGTATTAAATACTGAACAAAGGTGTTCGAATGAAAATTCCTTTAAAATCATGAATTTATGCATCGAACATGGCTTTTCGATTCTTAATTCTTTTAAATAACTGTATCGATCTATTGAACGCCTGTTTTGTTTCATTAAAATATTGTATTAACGCTTGATAATAACATTGAATAGTTGAAGATGGGAATTCTGGTGAAGGGCTACCAATCAGCTGCTGGTGTTCCAAGGCCCTCAAGATCATCAATGATTCGTCTGGCTACATTTACTGATGATCAATCCCTTGCCAAGAAAATTGATGCAAGCATCAATAATAATTCATTGACGAGTGCTTTACACGCTACTCCAAAAAAGGTCACACAGGTTGATGATCACAATGATGGTTCAACAAACACTGCAAATGAAAAATCGACATCATATTCAAATTTTGATAACTCTCCATTCAAATGCATCTTGAAAATAAGTAATGTGACAGTTATTTCAAACAAACAAACAAAACAAACATCGGCATCTTTGGGATGCTTTATTTCCAATCAAGCCTAATACAAATGATCTTAAGCATTGGTTTTTCAAATGTCTTATTACTAACACTATATATAGGACACCATGACGGTTCCCCCGTAAAGCCGGTACCCATTTCCGACACCTGGGTCGAGTGGGGTATTTTGTTTGAGCTTTCCCTTATACCCAACGGGGAAAATCGCAGCGCCAGCGCCGGGATACGAACCCGCGACTCCAACATACAAGTCCGATCCCTTAACCGCTGTGCCACCGCGAGCATTTCCAAGAAAAGCCAGTGCACCAAAGAAAAAAAGAATGAAAGAAAAACGTTTATTTTCCAAGTGGCCACATGAGATACATGTCAACATATTGGGTTTTAAAAAGTTTCTTAATATAGGACGTCCTAAAACAAAAGTTCCATACGAGGAGTACTAATTGACAAACCATCAGAGGTGTACAAATAGAAAAGCCATATGAGGCATAATAATTGACAAACTATACGAGGTGTACTAATAGACAAACTATCAGAGGTGTACAAATAGATAGACCATACGAGGCATATTGATGGACAAAATATACGAGGCGTACTAATAGACAAACCATACGTGGCGTGCTAATAGTCTAACAAATGTTCCATACGAGGAGAACTAATTGACAAACCATCCTGTTCGAATCAAAATTCTTGTTCGATTCATGTTCGATATTGATGAAATTATGTTATTAAAGAATTCGATTTTCAGAACAATAAATAAATTCCAACAATCTACGTTTTCTTTAAAGCGACATCACAGAACTAGAAAGCAACTGTTCAATAATAATCTTGAGGCTCGCAACAGTTATTCAGAGCAAAAGTTACCGATTTATGAAGGTTGTTTCTAGACACATGTGGTTTCTGTTCGATATTTGATGAATTACCCTATTTCAAATGCCTTATAACTGACACCTGGACGTCATGACGGTTTCTTCCGGTCAAGACCGGTACCCATTTCCGACACCTGGGTAGAGTGGGGTATTGTGCTTTGAATTTTTCCCCTGTACCCAACGAAGAAAGTCACCACTCATTACCAGGATTCGAACCGTCGACGCCTTCACGGATGGGTGGGATCTTTAATACCACGACTATGACGAGCTGGACTCCCATTGGGAGTATCCACTGAGAATATCGAGCTGCACTCCCACTGGACTCACAAAAGTATCCATCCTAATGATAATCGTTGTTGAGATATTATACTCGTATATGCAATAATGTCAAACATATGAGAGGTCAATATCTAGTGACCAATGCTATTGAGAGCGAGAATAATGGAAGTAATTAATTACGCTTGTCGTCAAAATGGTCTGCTGTAAGCAATTTGATCCTCGAGCGTTATCTTGTGCCCGTTGACAATTTTCTGGATAAAGCAATCAAAATTAGATACGAAAACATGTTTTTTTCATGATAATAAGTTTGATACATTGTAAACATGTGAACATAGGGTAAAATTGATTTATTTAACATCTCCGCGATCCTCATATGGCAATCCTGCTAGTACAATTTTGATTTGAGCTATAAGTCCAATGTTTTGCTCAGAGAATCTGAATGGGTTAGTGCCGTCCTAGCTCCATGGTTAGTGCACCGCCAAATTTGAAACCGGACAACGTTGATAACAAGAAACAGGCCAGTGATAAGAAATTTAGGAATCTGTGCTGGTAACTTCAATTTTTTTAATTCAATCAAAATTTATGAAACCTTATACCTGTTTCGTTCATAAATGTTTTATGTTAGGTATGTAGTGCGAACCAGTCCAACAATTTTCTTGTAGGAGGAAAATCGCAGTTTAACATCTAATTTTCTCTCCCTTAGTTAGAAGTGATCATAAAGGCTGCTTAAAATAATGCATGCAATTGCACAATGGCTATTGATTGCTTAGTTGTAGAGTAAGTGTTTAGTAAATTGCTTTTTTATATTAAACCTGGTTTTGTGTCTATATTCTATAAATAAATTTAAGGTAAATGTTGAGGATTGTTCTGGAATTGATTATCCACTTTTTGAATGCTAAACATATAAATTAGATCAAAATGAACAAGTTTTCTTCTATGCCCTTTCCGTCGTAAATGATTATTTTACAAATTATAGTGGTAGGTTTAGTTTTGTCTCTGAGGACGAATGCGCTTAAATAAACAGCTACTCATTGATTTTTGAATTTTTGTTGCTTGAATCATGGTAGTAACATCAAAATAAACTACTTTTCTTCCATACACTGTTTTTGTCAAATGAATATTTTACGAATTAGCGCGGTAGGTTTAGAGTTAGTTTCATCTTTGATAATGAGAAAACTGGAAGCAAGACGCCATTGCAGCGTTGCCATTCGCTGGTCCAAATGAAAATGAATTTCCGCTTCAAACACTTGAGTTGCAGTAACTAATTCACCGCTATAATTTGTAAAATACTTATTTTTGACGGAAAGTGCATAGAAGAAAACTTGCTTATTTCAATCTAAATAACTATGTTAAGGCACCTAAAAATCAAATATCAATTCCCAAATAATCCTCAACATTAAGTCATTAACCAAATTTAATCCCATTTTTCTCACTGAAGAGTTGGTGTTTACACCAATGACGAGGCAGCTCATTTTGGCTCTATGATTCATTGTCAAATTTCAGTTGACTGATTATTGTGAAAAGACTATTTTATGTTCAGCCAACTGAGAACAGACCTATTAATGCCTAAAAATTGAAGGTAAATCTGAAGGATATGACGGTAATTGATTTTCCACTTTTCAGTGCTTAAACCTAATGAATTGAATCTAAATAAACAAGTTTTCTTCTATGCACTTTCCATCTGAAATGATGATATGAGTTATAGCGGTAAGTTTAGTTTCATCTTTCCTGACGAATGCGCTCGAATAAACAGCTACTCATCAATTTTCAATTTTTGTTGCTTGAATCTTGGTAATAACATCAAAATAAACAACTTTTCTTCTATACACTTTTTTTGTCAAATGAGCATATAAGCAGGTATAGCGGTAGGTTTGGTTTTGTCTTTGATGACAGCAAGCTGGAAGCCAGACATACATAGTTTTATATACATGATTGCTAAATTTAATATACAAATATTGAATTATATTGTTATAGCTTATTTAATGATTGTAGACATTAATTTGTTGCAGGTTCATTTTCTTTCTTACAACTAATATCAGATGTTATTAAATTTTTCTGATATATCTGGGCTAGTATAGGTAAGAGAACCAAATCAATTTATATATATATATATATACAGTCTGCTAAATATATATATATATATTAGATATATATATATATACAGTCTGCTAAATATATATATATTTATATATTAGATATATATATATATATATATATATATATATATATATTAGATATATATATATATATAGTCTGCTAAATATATATATATATTAGATATATATATATATATATATAGTCTGCTAAATATATATATATATATATATATATATATATATATTAGATATAATTGATATTGATAATCAAATTATAATCACCTAAGGAACACTGAAGAGTCTTTGAAAAATAGCAGTGACTTTAATAAGCTTACAAAATGCAGCTATTCTGTGCTGTATTAAACTTTTAGTGCTGTACTGTCAGGGAAAAAGGCATTCCCATGCTGAGTAATGCAATGTTACCACTGCATTTTAGAACTTGTAAATTTAATGATAAGATAGACCTTAGAGTTTTAGATGCCAATTATAAATCTAAGTTGAACTGTCAATTTGATGCACATCTATTGTATATTGCTCATTTGTAATTATTTTTCTTGTGAGAAGTGAACTGCACTGGCTTTCCTACTTACAAACCTCAAAGATATGAACATTCAGAGGCATGAATGCAAGCTTACTGAGGTTACGTATGTAAATTAAAAGTAAAGGATATTTATTGTCATTATTATTACTTCCATTACCTATCCTCATTATCTGAATATTTAACATTAGATCTTTTTATCCTACCTATTTTGTTTTCCATATATGTATATAGAAAGAGTTTTAAATTCCCTTACTTGCTGATTGTAAACAAAATTACCTTATAATAACTTACAAAGAATTCAGCTTACAAGGACTATTCAGAACCAATGGTGTAGTAAGTTAGAACCAAGTGTATATGTTTTTATTTTTTTAGAAGTTTTTTTTTTTTTTGCTGTGCATTTTAGATTCTTGTGTTGTAGTAGAGAGTCACAATTTTAATATTTTTTGTCAGTTTATGTATGTCTATTTAGATATATTGATAATGTACAACATACTTTAAGGATTACACTGTGAGATTCGGGTGAATCTGGCGCGTGTATGTTGATGCTGAAGAGAAATAGGATTTCTGTAGTTTCTTTGGTGCTTTCATTCATCATAAAATAGTCAAATGGATCAATTAAGTACTGTTCAGCTGAAATTTATTCTTTTCAAAAGTTAGATGTTCAATTTAATTCCTAGTATTTTTTCCTGGCTGGTTACTACTGCCTTGTGTTCTAGCTGTGTTCAGAAATGCACAATTATTTATAAACATTAATTTAGAATTACTTGGTGATTCACCAAATTAGTCAGTTTTCTACAGGGTTAAGTGATTCTGATTTTTGCATGTCAGATTTAGCAAATTTGTTACTTGCTTTGTGGATTAATTTTTTTTTTATAAAATTTCTATTCTCACTACGGAGACTATAACGTTTTTGCCAAACCCAATATATTTTAGTACAGAGAACTTTTTCTTTGGTGGTCCTGGAAATTTATTTTTTAATATAACATTAGCTAATTCTATTTTGTTGTGCAGGGTTTAGCATCATGTCTTGCAATAACCCCAAGTGCCAGTCATGGCTGTGCATTCTACGCTCCAGAGCACTCAGGGCCCTGGATAGCTCAAGTCATCGCAGTTCCAGCAGCGCTTCTTTTTGCAACCAAGAGAGTTTTCTGGCAAGCCCCTCATCAACCCTGCAGGAACGTTTGAACAACTCAGGTAAGCATTCTTCTTTCTGTTGTTTAATTCACTGGAAAAAAATGGTAGGCATTCTTGTAAGTGGAAGTTTGTCATTAAATATAGATATTGCATCAACTTTGTAACTAACTTTCATTTTGAAAGAATGGAAAATATTTTGGGCTAGGGTAATGTTAAAATTCTGGGATTGAAACATGCTACAGCTCCAATATTAATTCTTCTGTGCCAGATGCAATGGTCTGCTAGGCCGCAATGTGATGCGCTTGATTGTTCATGTAACTTAAACATTCTGCAGAGACAGGGCCTAAGTTCAAAGATTTTCATTCAGAATACAGTGTATGATCTTTGTATATTTCTTGTCCATGCTGTTGTCATCTGTAAAGGTATTCATTGCCGCCTGTTAAATTTGAGTTTTAAACAATTCAAGAAATATTTCATCTATGTGTCTTGCCAATAAAAAAAATAGAAATTCCTAAATTTATCCTAAGCTGAGCATTAGATCAGCCTATTTTGTTGAATCTAATGTTGAAATAGAAAAGCGTTTTTATTTTGATGCAGATCATTTTGGGACGGCTCGCTGCTGTCTGGTTTTTCAGCACCTACTACTTCTCCAATTTTTATTATGTTTCTTTATCTTCCTGCTCAACCTACTGTTTTTATGTGCAAAGGACTAAGTGTAGGAACACGCCTTGTGCATAGATTTGGCGTTCCCTTAACCCCATACTGAATGGTACTTCTATGCTTTCTCTCTTTGAACATCTTTGAAGTGGTTAGAAACTAACTGATGTATAGGCAAGAAGTTCATACCAATGCAATAAATTCAGCTACTCTGTAGGTGCCAGTCATGTTAAACTATTACAGCTTGGGATAGATAGGTAAGGTAGGTACTACTTCCGCTCCAGAATATTTTCAAGTTCATATTCTTTTATAATTGACATTTGCATCAATGTGTCCATTTCATGGTTGACTGTAGTTTTTACACTCCTCAGAAGCTTCATTAGCATTCATATCAGTCGATGATCAAACATATCATCACTGTGATTTTGAAAATTTGCCATTATTTACTGATGAATTCTAGAGTGTGTTGTTTTCTTCATCTGATGTTAATAAAATGATCTGTCATTGTGTGGCACGATTCAAACATAGATGGTAAAGAGAGGGAATTAACATGTTCCTATATTGCCTCCTCAGGGGGATACAACTATTGTATCTGTAGGAATTAGCACTCCCAGAGGGAAAATGTGAGGTCATGAGCAGAGAGTTAGGTATACCATTTTGTTAAAATACAATATTTATGGTTTTGTTTAGACCATCTTTTTTTTCGGTTCACTGCTGTCCTATTTTTCAGCATCTACTATTAACCTCTTCAACTTTTACCTTGTTTCATGAATTTCTTTCTCAACTTACTGTTTCTGTGCATAGATTCAAAGTTTGCTAAACTTCATACCAAATGGTGCTCTTCTACTTCACTTCTTTGAAACGTCTTTGTCGCGATTAGAGAGACTCAAACTAACATCTAATCTAATGTTCCTCTTCTGCTCTACTTTACGTGATCTGTTACTTGTTTAACATGATTCAAACATAGATGTAAAGAGCAATTTGCCTGTTTCAATGCTGCTCCACTTTACGTGGTCTGCTGCTTTTCACTGACGTGCCTGATCTCCAAATGCTTTTTTTTTTGCTCATGCACTAATGTGTTGAATGTTTCAGAATCGTCTGTTGCGCGTGACAGGAGCACCATAAAGCCTCTGGATTACAGCGTCCGTCACGATGGATGGTGAGTGAGGATGGAAGTGTTGAGAATCCGTTACTAAGGATTGTTTTTTTTTTCAATTTATGCATATCTTGAGAGTTCGGTTTTTATTTCAGAGTCGGAATACAATTAAAATTGGATCATAATGCTTAGTTTTTACGTAATAAAAAATTGACTATTTCCATGTTCTTTTCAAGAATAGATTTCTATAAGCAACTTGCGGTTAATGATTTTTAAATTGTATTAATTCATTTTTTTCATTTGGTTCGTATGATGCACATACAGATGGGGAATTTTAGAAGCACTAATCAATTTGGAGTAATGCATTTCACTATTGTGATTATTGTTTAAATTTTCTCAGTCTTACTGTATAAAATTCTATGAAACAAACATTTGCAGCAGCACAACGCAGTCCCTTAAAGAGCAGCTGGGCGTCGACACATCAGAGAGCTTTGCCTGGACCAGCGCCCTGGAGACCCCTGCTAAAAGTGTGCAACCTCAAGGTCCATCTCTGCAGGACCAAAATCTGGGCTCTTCGTTCTGTGAACTACCTTCTGATGCTCCTAGCAATGAAAAACATTGCCACATTACCCTAAACAATCAAAGCTGCCGTGATCCCTGTGAGATGAAGCATCGTGCAGTGGGGGATTCTGAGCATCAGTGTGATTCTGTTCTTCCAGAACAGGCTCATAATTTGTCCGTCCGCCGCGTTCATCAGGTTTCCAAGAAACCTGATGAAGAGAATTTGTCGTCTCGGGTTCAATGTCAGCGCTCAAGCCTAAATAGTTCTAAAACTCCAATCGTGATGGACAACAGCGCCAGCTCTGGTGAGACAAATATTAATCTTTCACATAATGAAGAGAGTGATCATAAGCTGACATCCACCAGCTGCGTGACTAAAGATCTTCCCAACAGTTGCTCTTACATCCTCGACTCTGTTTCTCCGAAGCTCAGAAGGCGTTCGAGGAACAATGCTTTTAATGCGAAGGTAAGTCCTGTGGTGCTACTTGAATTTTTCCTGTCAAACTGTTGGGACAATACAACTGTGATATGTTGTAGTAGAAGTGTCAGTGATTGGTTGAAAAGTTCCTTTTTTTAAATTTCAATTAATTTACGTGGTACCATGGGTGTTTATTTTATGTTGAAACTTTTAGCTGGTGCCCAATGACTCTAAAAAAGTGTATGGTGATTTTTTGGTAATTACCAAAGAATTTAGACAGATGAATATTCAAAAATTAAAAAGTGCTTGCTTTATACAAGTACGTGCTAATAGTTCTTTATCTGTACAATTTTTCTAGAAAATTAAATTGCGTTAATGCCTGCTTTTTCTTATTTTGTGGGCAAACTCTCATATCTACATTCTTTTGGAGTTGAACAGCAACTCGAGTACATTATAATTACAAGAAAACTCTCTTTACAGCCACTTGCTCGGTCGCTGTTTAAGCATGAGCCTGAAGCGCCTTCGAACTGCACGAGACCTGCGATGGTTCCTGCTGTTGAAGAGCCTGGCGCTGGAGTCGCCCACCGCCGTGACCAGGAAAGTTGTGTGGATGATGCGAAGTCCACAGACAAGCTTACCGGCAAACCAAGCATTCCCCACAAGGATGGATACAACAGCGAATCAAATGAAGCTTCAAAAGAAGAAAGGGAGATGAGGGTTCCTATTGACTCCCTTGTCAAAGAGTCTGAGACAGATGAATGTGCTGGTAAGTTTTATGATTTGAAGAAGTCGCCCACGATTGCTTCAAGGACTCCTTTGAACAGGCTACGCAAATTACCCTTCAAGACGAGCACACCTCTCCTTGGCTCTGCACTTTTCTCCGTGGTGCGCTCTCAGGGAAAAGAAAATTTAGATAATGCACAGAAAATTTCTGAAATGAGCATAGGAAGAAACTCAGGAACTTCAGCAAAAGTCAATAGGGAGGTAGAGGAGGGTATCAGACCTGAAATAGGAAACAAAACTGTTAGTGACGTATCTCAAGGAAATCACTTGACAAAAACTGAAGTCCAAACCTCTGTTATTGATGCAAAAATCTGGAGTGTTACTGAAGGTAATATAAATCCTATTGATTTGTTGTGCTCTCCAGTCAAAAAATTGAAGCACATTGATAGTCCAGGAAGCTCAGCAGTTGCTGGGGCTCAGGATACCTGCCATCGTACAAGTTTTGAAGATGTTACGTCGTCACCTTTTCTACCATCTAAAACCTGCACTGTTACTGACCACAGCAAAGAAAGAAAAATTTCACCGATATGTGAAGCCACGGGGAAGTCCAGTGAAAGTCAATGTAATATCAGTAAAAATGAGTTTCGAATAAGTTCACCGACTTTATTACACAAAGGTGGCGCGAATGTCGCCAGTATTTCAAGTGTTCAAAACTTGAAGAATGAATTAGAAGAATGCTCCCATGCTTTACCTTCAATCAGCAGCTATAGCATGGCCAAGACAATGTCCGTACAATCTTCAGATATCATGAGTGAAAACAATAAGACTAGCGCACTGTCTGCTCAAACAACGTCCAACCTAAAGCCTCCTATTTCTGCTAATGGATCAACTCAATCTACAAGTTTTACCGCTCTGCCAAATTCTGGCAGCATTACTGCACCCGTTACAAACAGTGTTTGTATGGTTCTTGAAACATCTGAAAACTCTCATAATACTGCGCCCTCATTGGAAAAGTGTATCACTCCTATGAATACTCCCTTACTTGATCCAAACGTCGGCAATACTTCCTGCTCTTCAATGTCTAGTGCGATGCATTCACCTGTTTCAACCCCAGTCACCCATCGCAAGCCGCGTCGATTGTCTCTCTCAGCTCGAGGAGCTCAAAAGCTCGAGATGTTGAAGAAGAAAATAAATCCCAGTTCCAGTTTCATATACCCTTCGTCTATTTTAGAACGATCACACCGTGCATCCACACTGAAACATTCTGAGTCTATTCACACTAATATTTCTAGCTGTGGTTTCATTGATGCTGATGTAACTGCGAGTGTTCCACCTGTTGGAACAACTGCAATGAAACGTGATCATCGTCCTGCTGCAACGAGTTCTCCACTTCTCCCTGATCATGAGTTGACCCCAAAAGCAAGAAGTATACAAGAAAATACTGGAGTTCAGATCGAAAATTGTACTAAGCAGGCCTTAACATATATGGTTGAATTTACTACTCCTACTTCATCTTTCAGGGCTGGAGGTCATGAACCTTGTGACAGCAGTTCATCAAGAATAAATATCTCTTCCAACCATTTAAGTAACAATCACGACCATGATCTCGACTTTCAAAAGTCTTTCGGCCTTGGTGAATTTCATCATCAAACTGACAGTGCCAAAAATATTGATTTGCAAAATTACATGAACTCTGAAGAACTTGCTGAGGTTGATGACATTCTTCAAAACTGTGATCTTGACTTCGATGACGCAGCTCAAATATCTGGGGAGAAGAAAACAGATTACAACTCGAGCAATGCATTACTAAGAACAAAAGATGCAACAAGCTCTGCCAAAAATACAGTTGTCCTCCATCCCTCTCCAGTCGGTGATGGTAAATCGTCTGCAAGCCATCCTGCAATAGGTTTTGCGTTCCAGACAGGCCGAGGAGCGACGGTGCAAGTAAGTAAAGAAGCTGTTGCTCGAGCAGCTACACTCTGGAGAGAAGCTAGCACCAGCGAAGCATCAGGGTTGCCTGGTTGCAACTCTGAAGCTGATCAATTTACTGTGCCAAGCGTCGGTAAGAAGTTTGTCCTCAAAAATAATTTTGATTCGGGATTGAATGCTGAAGTTAATACTGAAAAAAATTCTTGCAGTGTTAATAATGAAGCAGTTGTACCTGAGGTTGACGTTACTAATATTGAAATTTTATCAGCGAGCAAGAGACTTCCCTGTGATGTTGAGGCTTCTACTTCTATGGAGGAGTCTAGAGGCACTTCTAAAGGCTTTGGTGGCTTTAAAACAGCGGCTGGCAACGACGTCAAAGTTAATGAAGAAGCCATTAAGAAAGCTATGAGGTTGTGGAGTGAATGTGGGGATTTGAAAACTACTTCTGTTAGGGCCGAAGAGATGTCTTCATTCTCAGGATTTTCAACAGCTGGTGGCGCGAAAGTTGAAACGAACTCACTCGCTTTAGCAGATGCAAAGTTACGCCTGGATAAAATTAAATTTTCAGCGGCAAATCCTAAAGATAGCTGCAATGCTAATGGAGTTAGCTCTAATATGAAAGAGGATGGTTTTGTAACTGCCAGCGGCAAGCCTGTCAAAACTTCAGCTGATGCAATTGAAAAGGCAAAGCGGATCTGGAATGATTGCGACCTTCCTGGTAGTGTGTCAACATCAGTTGACCCTAAGAGTGCTTCTGGAGGCTTTTCTTCTGCTAAGGGCAGTCGTTTGCCATTAAGTCATGATTCGTTGCTAAAAGCCCAGCAATTGTGGGACGAATGTGCTCAAGCTGATATGCTCGACGATAATTTTGCTGCTACTTCGGAACCTAAATTTGATGGCTTCAAGACAGCGTCCGGTGCTCAGGTTTGCGTGAGTGATAAGGCTCTTCGGACAGCAAAAAACCTATTGAATAGTATCGAAGAGGTCGATTCAGAACAGATACATTCAAAACAAAAAATAACAGACAAATTCACTGTGAATCCCGTTTCAAAAACTCCGACGGCTCGTCCATCTAAAAAGGGTTTCATCAAGCATAAAATAGTTCACAAGAACATGAGTGGCTTAAGCTCTGGCTTGCCTGAACCAGACACTTATTATTCAAAAATAAGATCCGATCTTAGTAGGCGGATATACCCCACGAACACCTCGTCAAAGAAATCTTCCAGTAAAGTGCCACCGAACGATGCCTCGCCTCGAATGCGCATGACGGCAAACTTGTCTGCTGAGGAAAAGGCAATTCTGGATTCGCAGTTCCAGGACATCACTGAGGAGTTCTTGAACGACGACTGGAACATGGAACCCGAAGTTTGGGGCAAACCTCCTGGAGAAAGAAGTGATAGTTCAAGTCACCTTGGTACTGAGAAGAGCGAAAGTTTGGCTCTGCAAGGGGAGAAGAGAAAGATTTCATTCCCAAATGAGATCAACAGCAAGCGTGGGAAGGTAGGTGTGAATTAAGTTAATTTTGCTTGTTCACGTACTGTAATTCCCCACAAACTATTTGGTATGTTATTTTAAGTTGCGATCTCTTTTTTCATAAAAAACAAATGTGTCATCATGCTAACAGCTTTTCCTATTCAATAAAGCGCTGCATATAAATGCAAATCCTATTGCTTGAGGTGATCTCTCTGCTAGTAGAGTGAAAATGCTGCACCTGCAATTAACATGAGACCTAGACGATAAAATTGGATCCTTATATTTTGTAAATATCCTAAAATATTACCGCTAAATTAATTTTTGGTGTCTGTCGGGCTTCTTGAACTATTAAAAGAGGAGTGATCTATAGTTATGAAATTTTTAACAATCCAGATTGGGCACATTGTAATAATTGGGATGTGTTTTTATTTCAGTGTATTCCTTTCTACCCTGAAAAATTCTGATTCAATTGAAGTTAGCACAGTCATCCGAGTTAATTAATCCGAGTAATACCCCAGCTGTATTGGCTAAAAATACCACCAGTGTCTAGCACAGCAGAAATGATTTTAAAATCATACTTTTCCAGTGTACAGACGAGGATTTAAAGTTTGAATAAATAAATAGGGCTTTAACGCGCTAACCGCTATGGATTAAACTAAAGCTCAATATTCAACTCAGATTTGAAAAATCGAGTTTGTGACTCCTGGTTGGTCAGCAGCATTGTGAAAATTCCCACCGTGTACCACCGGTGGTTCACATGGCGGTTAACGTGTTAAAAAAATGGACATTTCTTGTTTCTTGCGCAATATATTTCCGATTTGACTTTGTTACAAAGTAAATTTTAATTCCAACATATGATTCACTTCCCCATGCTTATTAGTACAAAGCATGATGCGCCCGTATGTCTAAGACGTACCCTAAATCGAGCACAATTATTACTGCAGACGGCAACTTCGGCTGAAGATCTCGATGCAGAGCACGCAAACGCTGCTGCTCCTCACCTGCCTGATGATGCGCCCGTCATGAGCAGCTCACCAAAATCGCCAGCTCCAGTTGACGTTCAGTGCCCACGTTCATGCAATGAAGAGGCAAAATCATTCACAAGACATGTCAGTTTTGACACAGAATGTCTTTCCTTGCATGATGGTAAAGCGCCAACCGCTGATACAGTGGACAGTGTTGATTCAGTCTCTATATTTGCTGGCAAAATTATGCCAAATAGCTTACATGATTCACCTACTACCTGCATTACTTCTGCTGATAGACTCAGAGATAGTCAAATCAAACTGTCTACTTTCAAAGGTGCGCCTCATCTGCTTGTGAGCGAAAAAACTCCCCTAGATCCACTTTCCTGTGATGTTAATATCGAAGGTAGAAATATTGCAAACACATCCTCGAAAAATCTCAACTCGTCCTTTCCTTCTAACAGCCTTGCGGTTAATCCTTCTGTGAACTCTGAGAATATAATTTCTCCCCCGATTTCTGTAGCTATTAAATTGAATTTAAACTCTGTTTGTGATTCAAAGACATCTGTTGAAACTAGTGTGGTTGAGTCTTTGGCAACAACAGATTCTGTGAACAATTCTACGCTTGCTCTTCCGTCAAATTTTGGGTCCGGGTCAATGCTTAAACCCTCCACTGGCGAGACGATCTGCTCGTCAAAGGACCCACCGGACTGGACAAACTGTACAAGACCTGATGCTTCGCCTGTTCTAGCTCGATCAAAGCAGATCAAGAAGAAGATTCAGTATTTACGGGACGTTTATGGCGCTCCCAAGTCCCTATCACCGTTGCCAACTTCTCCAGCAGTGTTACGAATGCCTTTCAGAGCTCCCTTCAAAAAAAAGCTTAGCGTAGATGAGTAGTTAAGTGCTCATTTCTCATCTTCGTTTGTTATTAACTTAGAGGAAACCATAGTAGTTGTGCTTGTTTTTATCAATAGCTTTGGTGTTCATTCTGTGAGATACGCCCCTCAGGGGGTTACAACTATTGTATCTATGGGAATTGGCTCTCCCCGAGAAAAACTGAGATCCCAACTAAAGGGATAGTAGCCCTTCCTGTTCTTCAAATAGAATAAGTTAGTTTTGTTGCTGGTCATCTTTTTTCAGTTCAATGCTGTTCTGTTTTTCAGCATTTCTGGCTTTGTTCGTCAATTTTTATCTTGTTTCACAGACTTCTTTCCTAAGTTACTGCTACTATGTGCGAGAGAGCTTGAGTGGGAAACACATCGTGTGCATAGATTCACCGTTCGCTCTAATTAACTCATTGTAAATGGTGTCTTCCTCCTTCCTCTCTTTGAAGGGCTTTTTTTGCAGTTTGGGGGCTTAAGCATATTCAATCTAATCTGTTTTTGATTTTGCTGTCTTTAAATAAGAAAGATGTTGTGTTTTAATAAATGAATTGCTCTAATTTTGTTTTGTGTTCGAACTACACGCGCTGGTTAATGGCTGTCTCCTGTAGGTAGCGAGAATCATGTTTGATTTACTCTTATTTCACATTCTAGAAAACCCAAAATTTGCTTAAAGTTGCTGTGATACTGTGCGCACCCGTCGGGGTGCGTAGAATAGGTTTAGGTTTATTGAGTTTGTTGATTCTATTTTCCACGGACTGTTTACAGGGGAGATACTGTTAGATTACCTCAGCTATTGATAGGTTTTCAAGATTTATATCTATCTTTCTCACTTTGCCCCTTTCAGTTTCATAAATTCTTTGCTATCTCTTCCCTTTCTTTTCGTCCTTTTCCTTCTCAGCTTCCTGTTTGTATGTGCGGGTATCTTGTATCGGAACACACTTGGTGTATAGAGAGATAATTTCCGTTTTCTACAGTCCATCCTAAGTAATCATCCGTTCTGGTTCCATTAGGCCACTTTTATTGTTGTTAGGGGTCTTGAACTTACTGATACAAAATAATAATAATTATTACTGTTAATATAAAAAGACCCTAGATAGCATAAAAGTATGGCAAATTTGGCCAAAAAAGGCAGGACTCCAAAGAAAGTAGCGCTAGCAGCTGTATAGTGATGTTCTTCTAACGACCCATTGGATTTGCAAAACTAATATCTGCTTCAATTTCAGGTTTTGCAAAAGTTTTGCAGCTCGTGAGGTGTACGTATTTGTTGAAAACTGCTTGTAAAATGTCAAATTGCTATCAACATGTTCATTACAAGCGCTATACTCTTTTCACTCTAACGTCAGTTGAGTTAGGCAATTTGCATTCTGTTTTACAATTAGTATCAGAATATGATAAATGTTTTAAAGCTCTCATTCAAGCGCACTTTAGAAATATGCAAATTTTAAACATTTTTATTGTATGTTTCTGTCAAAACTTTATATTTTTTATCTTTTCATACATTGTTTCCAAAAGGGATGAATATTCTCGACAACTCTTATTTCCGCTTGTACATCAAGAAAATATTAGATATTTGACCTTCCATTCTTATGAAACTATTTGGAAAAAGTTTACATTCGCGAGTTGAATTTCGAGGTTTTCCAAAGGCGAATAACTCAGAGTTTAACACGGCAGAAGACTCTAAAACTGATTTTTTTTTATCTTCAGGTTATTTGTAATGCGAAATCAGACAGTTTTCAACATCATTATTCCAAATTTTATTTGAACCGTGAGGGTAAATACAGCCTTGCAGAATTTTTCACCTTTTCATGCAATGTTACCAAAAGCAGTGAAACTTTTTGACATTTTCAGTTCTCGGTTGTATCTCAGGAAAAACTACTTATTTGGCCTGAAATTCTTAAAAATACTACGTAAAATTTTTCTGAAATTCTTTTGAGGAAAGGGTCTAAACCCGCAAGTTGAATTTCTTCTTTTTATGGGACAAATCAAGCTGACACCAACTTGAAACCGTTGTTTCCAACTCTCAAGTCATTTCTAGTGAGAAACCAGAGAATTTATAAATTTAGATTTTGCAAAAATTTTCGTGAAATAAACACTACTTATTCGACTAGAAATTCTTATAAATATCTCATAAAACCCTTATGAAATTCTGTTAAAAGTTAAAAATCCGCAATTTGAATTTCAGGCTTTTTTCTTGGGTGAATTAGGCTGAGAATAACTTTGAAACCGCGTTGTCCAATTCTCAAGTAATTTCTAGTAAAAAATAAAAAAATTTCTAACATTTTTACTTGCGAAGTTTTTTGTAAAAAACGTGAAGGGATTACAATTTTTTCACTATTTCAAAACCTCAGGGGGATACAACTATTTTATCTATGGGATTTAGCGCTCCCAGAGGTAAAATGTGGGGACCCGAGCTGAGAGTTCGGTAGGCCTTCCTTTTTGTTGAAATAAAATGTTTTTGTTATGTTAAGAACCACCTTTTTTCGGTTCACTGCTGTCCTGTTCTTCATCACCTACTAATTTCCTCTTCAACTTTGGTCTTGTTTCATGATCTTCTTTCACAAATTACTGTTTCTTTGCCTTTCTGCGTAGATTCCGCGTTTCCCAAACTCCATACTAAAAGGTGCCTTCCTCCTTCCTCTCTTTGGATCGCATTTGTTGCTGGGTAGGGAGGCTAAAACTAACGACTAATTTTAAAAAAAAATCAATGTGGGCATGGCGAGTAGTGGAAATAAAGAGCAATACCCTAAGAACATTTTTTTCATGTTTGTTAGTAGACAGTTATTTGAAACAATTCTGAAAATAATGAAACGTTATGCAATAGAAATCTATGCAATAAGCGAAGTAAGTATCTAACAACTGATTGATAACTACCGGATAAAATGGAAGAGTAACAGAATGGAAAGTAATAAGTTTAACCAATGCATTTGATTTCATGGTTTCATTTACTCATTATCATTCGAGCGATGTTCACAGTCGTGTTGAATTTAGTTTCATAGAGAGTTTTCTCGTCTCAAAATTCTTACAAGAGCTTGATATAATTTTTCACAAACAGATGACAAAGATCGATTAGCTCGAACAAAAGATTTGCAAACATTGCCTATTCGTGCAGCGAATCAGGAAGTATGATTGTCTAAAATAGACGATAATTACGCAAATGAGTCAACAGCGTCGATTGAGTTCCATTCCTGAGCATCCCTACATTTATGATATAAGAAATTAGCGCTCCAAAATGTTGAAGCAGTTCATCCGGTTACGGTGACCTAGTTGACGTCATCCACAACAGAGAACTTCATAATTCCTCATGTAGGTGTATAGTTTTTATTGTGTCCATTGTTGGTTGGGAGGTAACTTTTTGCCCCTGCATCCTGCATTTGATTAAATTCTATCTTTGTGATTTTTCATTGATGTTTTCCCCGATAATTAAAGTTTTAGTTTCATATTGT